>OV815294.1:20286498-22686498 GCA_929108145.2 Limnephilus rhombicus | reverse complement strand
TATTAAATTTGGTACCTAACAAAGGTACCTATTTAAAATATCTAAAATTCTTGATTCGATTCAAACTATTAGGCGAGTACCTACTTTAAATAAAATTTATCAACTTAAAGATTTTCAAAAGTAGAATCCTAATTTAACAATTATTGTTTTGCAAAATGTTATTCTCAAACACGCGAACTGTCAAACGTGCGGGTTTTCTGAAATTATACAATTTTCTTAATTTTGCTCTCCGTAAGAACCATCCTCGTACTTCAAGGAATATTTAAAAAAAAGAATTAGCGAAATCGGTTAAGCTGATCTCGAGATTTGCGCTTAGCAACACATTTAGCGATTAATTTTTATATTATAGATAAGAAAACAAAAACTAAAATACTTCCAGAACTTAACAATATATAATATAAGTAACTTAATATTTACATTAATTTAAAAGAAAAATCAGATGGATTTCTACAAATTAAACACAAATACAATTAATACTTATTTTATACAATTGTTTAACATGTAAATAAATAATTTAAAAAATATATACGTCTATGAGTTGTCTACGCTAAAAAAATATCAATTCGCATCAAGCGCGCCGCCAGCACGTAGATTCTTGAAGCTTGCTTCAAGCGTCCTCTGTAGACTGTCAAAACGCTTGGCTCAAAAGAAAACTACGCGCAGTGTTGCCAACTTAAGAGCGTTTAACCAGCCAGCGGACGAAAATCCACATTTCGTCGAAAGTTGTTCTTACGATCGTGCAGGGCGGTTACAATGAGAAAGATTAATTATTCTCCTTACCAGCTTTTTAAAATTATAACTCAATATCGAATTTATTTCAATCCAAATTAGCTTTAATTTATACCTTCATCCAAAAATGCTGAAAAGCGTGATGATAAAACTATTAAAATAATGTTCTTTTTGTAAATTTTTTTTGATTATAAGTATTTATCATTTTTTAATAATGTCTAAATTTAATAAGAATGTTAAAAAAATCTGCAATATATTAGTTTGTAAGTGCGCAAATAAATACACAAATGGACCAATTTTCGTCAAGAAACACATGTACGTACATATTTTTTAATGATTTTATTGGAACTAAAATTAAAATTCTACAACATGCGTTTGCTAGATAATGTATTGATTTATTTTACTGCATGATTATATTATTTGAAATGGATGTGGTGTAATACAAAATCTTTTTTGAACATTTAACAAATCTGCCAACGACCTATGGAATAACCTTATTATACTAAAAATTAAAAAAAATTCTCAAAATTTATTACATGCGAATGCTAGATAAAAGAACAATCTTTCGAAATCCATTTATAATTTTTTGTGGTAAAAAGTCAATACGTCTAAAATCTGATTTGAAAATGATATATTTCTGGTTTTCACTGGTAATGCCCTCTTAACAAAAAACTACGTGCTTGAAGAAACTGCTATTGATAGTGTCGGAATCTCTTACAGTCCCTGGCCAAATTATTAGACGCACTGTATTTTTTTTGTAATTTTATGTTTCTTAAGAGTTTTTATGCAATAATGGTATATTTAAACTACAATATTATTGATTTTTATTTAAAAGAATTGTTGTAGACTACATATTTGTATTTATTTTTAACATATGGCAACACTGTGTTGACAAAGTGATACATGAAAGTAAACAAGTACAAACCTGTATCAGTCGCGATCGGAATCGAGTCAGGTACGGACATGTTTCTGTGGCTCTATGGACTGTGGTTGTTTGTTTAACAGTTTTATACTACTCAGTTATTAGTTTATTTTGTATGCAGTGTTTTAAAAAACTAATTGGACTATTTTCATTATGGGTAGAAAAGGAGATCTTTCACAACGTAAAAAAGCTGAAGTGAAGGCCCTTGTGATTGTGAAAACATTTACAAACCGAGAAATATCACGAAGATTGGAGGTTTCTGAAGCTAGTGTACGACGCATAAAGAAGAAAATTGAGTCAGGGGAGGAATTAAGCCCGAAAAGAAAGAAAAGATGTGGTAGAAAACCAATTTTCACTCCACGGTCAGAGAGATGTTTGAAGAAAATTTGCCTAGAAAACAGGTTTGCTACCACAAAGGTAATAAAATCACAACGCCAGGATGCTGGCGTAAATGTTTCTGACCAAATCATCACTTTGGTGGGATGTTTAACCGTCGGGACGACAATCAGGATGAAACTTTTCTCCGTGACGACGACGCACATACTGAGCTTTATTGGAGGCATTTGGGACTGTTGGAGGCAGTTGGGACTGTTGGAGGCAGTTGGGACTCTTATGCGGTGTTCAAGTAAAAATAAAGTTTGTGACGGTCTGTATCTGACAATAAAAGTAAAGAGGGAAGATGTTAATGATGAAATATAAAATGAAAATCATTAGAAAGCGTTTGATGGGCCTAATTACAAATGACCAATTTATATTATTTTTTAATTGATAAACTAACGTTTAAGACAAGATTTTTATGCATAGCACAAAGGGTAACAATTATTATAAGCAATCATTATCAGCCTGAAACACTCATCTACATTGAAAAAATCTTCCGAGAAAAGATACTTGCCGCCAACGGGACTTGAACCAGTGTCCTTCTGATTGCCAGTCAGGTGCTTTGATCACCGAGCTATGGCGGCTTATCTAATACCCGCCAAATAATTCAATATATACTAGTGTTTCATTCAAAAATGACTGTTTATTACATTTTTCGACCTGAAAACAACCAACTTTATTTTTGTGAGAGAGACATTGTTAGTGTTAAATCTCTCGCTAGGTGGCGTCGAGACAAATTATGTCTACATTTTTTGGGGAAATACTTTAACTTGTAAAATATTAATTATAAAGATGCCGCTTCTAAAAATCTTGTCTTAAACGTTAGTTTTTGCCACATTTTGACATCAGATTTTGACATCACGAATTATATGCTCACGGATTGTAATTGATTGAAGTTAAAATAATAATGATAATATTTGGCTAATTTATATAGCTCCGTTTTCGTGAAAAATCACATCAAGAGCGCTGTAAGTAATTAAGTGTAAGTGATTTTAAAACAAATTATTTCACGCCAAGAAATTTAGTAAATTAGTGTTGTACGTATAATTTTTCATAGTGGATGTAAGTTGTGATTGCGCGAGTGATCAGTGAGTTTTTTTGCTCATTAGTGTTATTTGCTTCTATATGAAAAAGCGAAGTGTATCATTATGATATATTAACAGAACATGAATAGAACTCACACAGAACGTGAAAATTAACTTAAAATGTTTGATGGATTTATCAAATGTTTTGAAAAAACCCATTCTAACAGTCTGTTTAAAAAAAATCGTGATTTATGTTTGTTAAAACTACATTTCATATTCAAGTAAAGAGTGTCAGAAAATCTTTGTTCGCGCCTTTACTGTCACATGTGGTTCTTTGGAAATACCTCTTGTGTGCCCTCTGCCTCAACAGTTGAGTTGAATTCGCCTCGCCTCAACGGACACAAGTCCTAAGAACCGCACCGCTTTTGCAGTTGAATTCACCTCGCCGCAAAGGACACAAGTCCTAAGAATCGCATCACTTTTACAGTTGTAATAAATCAAACCGCACACAGAACTCTTAAACCGCCGCTATTCGCAAGTACCATCGCCACGCGTCACCTATTCTCGCTTATTATTTCGCGATTAAACGTTCATTCCCAATCGCTATTCCCTTCCAAAATCTCTCCAAACTAACATACCTACCTTTCCAGTGAACACTGAACGAAGAGGGAAGCAGTCTGGGTAAGAGCGATTAAAACATAATAAAATAGGTAGATAAGAACCGCATACAGTCCACAACATACCGGTAACATTTGATCCCTCGATCCATTGAGAGGTAACATTTGCTACCCGCCGCAACAATCTTATTATCAATTTTTTTTTGAAAACAAGTAAACTTCAAAGTAATTATGTTCTGCGATTGTGGACTTTTGTATTATAAGAGAGTGAGAAGTAAATGAGTTTATAATATAGTTACAACTCGAAAAAGGTAAATTAAAAATAAATACATTATTAACATTGTAGGGCGAGTAGAGTTGATGAGTTATTGGGTGCGTTAGATCGAAGGTGTTTATTTTTTTCGTTGATGAGCAGGACATGCGTCGCAATGGCTTTTCGCACATACACATTTGAATTTGAAAATGTTGTCTCGAGAAGCTTTCCGTGCAAGATACCGAAGGCGTTTCGCACGAAATGTTAGGTGTTTGATGTAGTCCTGGGTCGATCGTGAAAAACCTGATCGTCGAAACCCGCTCACGAGCCACCAAAGAGCGGTTATTTATTCGTCAGCACCCGGGTCTCCCGGGACCCGTGAACCGCGACACACTCCCGCGACCTACCACCAACTACGACACATTCCTGCACCCGGTGACTCACGGACCGATCGCCGGGTGCCCATGTGGCGAGTGGCGAGACGTGTCAGCTCCCGGAACTAGCGAACTGCGACACATTCATTCGGTCGCCGATTGCCGATCCACGCACACACGTGCGTGACGTAACAGTATCCTGCTTCCTGCCCGTGTGTCACGTCATCGCGGGATTGTTTAGTAGATTCGATTTTTGAATTTTCGACTAGACACGGAGACGTTTTTAATTAAATAACTTTTCATTTTTCGTGTGGGTGTGAATGTAATTGTGCATTGTAATAGAAACTCTAAACTGGTAAGAGTGTAAAATGTCTGACCTTAATAAAAAGAAATTATAATAAAGCATTACAGCTTACAGCTTATTTATTTATTTAAATTCTCAATAAAAGCTTCAGAACAACACGTTTTTTTTACAAGGTTTTTATATCCTTCAAAACATGATAAAACATTTTTTTTTAACCACTGAAGCATGTATTTTTTAAATTTATTTCTGGGACATGACATTACTAGTTACAGGTGTGTAACGCGAGAGAACGTTCACACAATTATAACCTGGGTTTCGTATCGCGTATGACTTGACCGGTCTGGGCGGCGAGCGTCTACCGCGCGGCGCGCCCGTAGAAAGTAACTGGGTGATGAGTAATCGGGTTTCGTATTTTGTGTCGCGAAAGGAGCGGGTCTTCGCAACCCGCTCGTGACGCCAGTGCATCGTGTGCGACCGGGTCGTGTAAAACGATCGATCGACCCAGGACTAGTTTGATGATGTGGACTTGGGAGCGAGTTCCTGCAATTCCGATGAGAAAGGTATTGAGTTTATTGTCTCTATTTGTAGATTTTTTGTTGTATGTTTTAGTTTAAAAAGTTTTCACGGTCGATGCTGGTATTAAATCTAAAGATTATGGGCTTCCGTTTATCTTTGCTGTTTTTTGGGTGATACGATACGCCATGTCAACTATACGGCTGTCTTGTATTAAGGCCGCCGTGTACCATAAAGGATATTTTGCAGGTTTTACGACTTTCTTGGGAATAAGCGCATCGATAATCTGTTCAATTATAACGTAAAACGAATTTAACGCTGTACATCCGATGTATTTATTACGGTTGACCATTCAGCCTCTTTCACTCTTCAGTAGAAGTAATTTCAAAGGGAACCAAGTTAGTGAGCGTGTTGTGTGGACTCGAGCGGAAACCTCCTTCAAAGTCAGGGTCAAGGTTGAATTCGGATTCAAGTTACAGATTACCTTGGGGCGGTGTTACATTTGCTAGAAAAATAGTAATCTAGTCACAGTTGAACAAACTTCTCATTGATCTATTCATAGATTAAACTTGACTCGCTGAAACCATTCCTAAATATTAATGTGTTTTTAAATATTTATTTATACCTATACATATATATTTTTTAACAACATTCCCGAGTACAATAAGCGAAAAATGTTGCTTGTGTTGCGATGTAGGATTTGGAGCCAGCCGAGGAATTGAACATGCGACGCCTTGATTGGATCCAAATGCGATTTCAACTCGGCCACTGACGGGACGAATATTATATAATATTTATTTTTTAATTTTCAGAAAATCGATAGTTAACATTTTTCCAGTTTGTACATGTTTGTATAGCCAAACCAATTATGGATTTCCTCCTTCTTACGTTACCTCTGATTAAACAGCATTACAAAAAATTAGAAATAATAACAAATGAAGATATGTAATATTCATCCTAATTTTCGCAAGGTCTTGACGTGACTTGACACTTATTTTTCTTCTATTTTCACTGTTTGTCTTTGCTTTCATGTACCATCCGAATCCTTACATTGTTCATTTATATACTTCGTGATACTTTGTTTTAAATTGGACGTAAGTCCGTAAATAAATAAATAAACAATAAAGGAGTATAAGACCAAAAATTTTATAAAACAAAAGATTATATAAAACTAAAATTTAATTTCAAATAAAACAATAACTTTTTAACACCACTTTTATTTTTTATACTTTAATGTCACATCTCAACGTATCCGCTTCACAAGAAAAAAAACTAAAATTTACATAAAACAAAAATATCAATTCATTTAAGTGAATGAATTATTTTACACCAGGGGTCCTAGCATGGTCGATCGATATAGGTTTTATCGAAAATGTCGGTAACTTGTCATCACTCTCGAGCACGACTGCAGGCCGCTAACGAACAAACAACAGTTCACAACGACTAAGGGTTCCTACTTTATTTACCGTGAACTGTTATTTGTTCGATAGCGGCCTGCAGTCGTGCTCGGGAGCGATGACAAGTTACCGACATTTTCGATAAAACCTATATCGATCGACCATGCTAGGTACCCAGGTCTTGTAAAAGTGTTGACTGTTCCCGCTGCAGAAATATCCCTTTCCGTTATGATTGAAAATTTCCTAATAAAATATTATATAATAGGTAGGTACTTTCTCGTTTGGCTGGATACTTTATACAACTTTTCAAATTTTGAATTATTTTATTATAAGTAAATTAAAATTATTTTTATTCCAATTAAAATTATTTTCTGAAAAAATATGACAATCTAGGTAGGTACTTTATCGGTGTTCTGAAATATTGACATAATCATTTCCAATTTTGAACATGGCTCTTAATTTCAACATCTCATCTCTTTTAAGTACTCCAATCAATACTTCAATCTCTTCTCTACTCCAATCTTCCATATAATTCTGAAATTTGCACATTTAAATAAAATTAATATATAAATTCACCTTTCGATTCACTGTAATTTTAAATGATGGCCTAGAACACCCTTGAAGGGTGAAAGTCAGAAATAATTGATAAAACTACTAGATTTTTTTATTTTTTTTATTTTTTTATTAATAAAATTCCTTTATTATTTATTTACAGTTTTTTACATTTTTAAATTAAGTCCCGTTAAACTGATTGATATCAGTTTGTCAACGGGTTCTTTTGACAATTACTTTTTTTTAAATTGAGACAGGTCTTCGACCAAGTCGAAGAGACAGGTACATAAAATATACAGGTACATGAAAAAGAAAATTGTTAATAAAATTTATAAGAAATACAGAACAGAGAAAATTAAAGAAATAAAAGAAAAGACAAGAGAAAATAATAATGGAAAAAACATTAAAACGAAAAGCGGAAAATAACAGAAATTAGTACAAAAGAGTTCTTTCACTTAACCATTTTTTTAGCGCACATTTCCTTCTGAAACTCAATTCACAGCTTTTTATTGCGTTGGGTAACATGTTGTAAATTATTGGAACAAGGTATTCTAGAGTTCTTTGACCGTATTTATTTAGGTATCTGGGAATTATAAGTCCATCATTTGCAGTTAGTCTTGTATTATGAACATGAACCACTAGTTTATTATATTCAGATTGAGATGTATGCTGACTCGCAATTTTAAGCCACAATATAGCACGAACAGATAATACATTTACAGAGTTGTATAATAATGATTTTGGTATATCATGTCTTTGTTCGTATTCAGTTTTTTTTAATAATAATTTTACCAAAGAATATTGAACGTTTTGCACTGAAAGAAGATTTGTTTTTGTTGAATGTCCCCATGTGGTTATTCCATATCTTATTAGGGATTCCGCCAATGACAGATATACTAATCTAAGAGTATTTAGTGGAACAAAAAACTTCAGTCTATAAAGTTTGCTCACTATAGCTCTAAGCCGTGTGCAAACTTTTTGTATATGTTTATCCCATTTAAAATTACAATCAATTGTTAAGCCTAGATATACGTATTTAGAGACTAGTTCAATATTTTTACATGAGCATGGTTGTATCACAGAATTATGGATGCAATTAAAATCATGAGAAACAATTTGAGGAGTTATGGTGATGTTGGCATGAGGGGATCTGATGTGCATAAGCTTTGTTTTTTTAGCATTGATTATTAAACCTACATCATGTGACCATTTTTGAAGAGTGGCAAAGTCTATTTGCAGTAAAGTACTTGCAATTAATAAATCCTCATGTGAAATAACTAATGCAGTGTCGTCAGCATAAACATAATGTTTTACATGAGAGAAAATCAATTTCATTGCAGTAACATATATAATATACAAGGTAGGGCCTAGTATGGACCCTTGTGGTACGCCTGCGAAAACGTTCTTTTTTTTGCTATAATGATCAAAAATTTTTACACAAATCTTTCTATTTTCAAAGTAATTAACAAATAATTTAAGTAGGTTTCCTGTTATTCCAATTTGTTCAAGAGTTTCTAGTAATTTTCTATGATCAATTGTATCAAAGGCCTTTGAATTATAAATAAATAATACGAGTACATGTTTCCTTTTATTAAGATCATTATTAATTGTATTTGAAAATTCTTGAAGTAGTAGATCTGTGCTCTTTTTTTTCTGGAAACCATATTGATGGGTATCAATAATAGAAAATTTTTCAAGGTACTTTATTAGTTTTATAGATATATATTTTTCTAGGATCTTTTCAATTGCAGGTAAAATACTGATCGGTCTATAGTTTTCAATTTCACTGTGTTTACCACCTTTGTAAATGGGTCGGATGACGCTGCATTTTAGATCTTCTGGTATAATTGCCTCCTTTAAAATCATATTAATTAATAGAGTTAAGATAGGTCCTAAAATATCGAAATGTTTTTTAATATCAGACATTCTAATTTTATCTATCCCCGGCGACTGACTATTTTTTAAACTTCTGACAACTTTTTCGATATCACAGAGTTTTGCTTGTGTTAAGAGCATGCTGTGTGGAAGTCTATGTTTTTGAATATTCAAAGCTTTTTTATCACATCTATGTAATAATTGCCTAACATTTTCAGAATAGAAGTTAGCGAAATTGTTAGATGTTTGTTCAGTCGTTTGTTTTTTTAAGAAATAGTTTGATATTACTTGATCACAATTACTTTTGCTCTTTCTTCCTAACAATCTGTTTATTTCATCCCACGTTTTTTTTGAGTCTGCAAAATAATTTTTAAATTTTGAGTTGAAAAATTTTAATTTGCATATGCTGATTAATTTCGTAACTTTATTCCGATTGCATTTATACTCTCTTTCATAAAATTTATTTGTAGGATTATTTTTCCATCTTTTGTAAAGTGCATCTTTTAATTTGATTTTTGATAGTAAATCATCATTTATCCATTCATTTGTGGCATTTGGTCTGGTTTGAGGTTTAAAAGACTTTACTACAGTACTTTTTTCATAGATTTCATTAAATTTAGTTTTTATTTTATTATACAGAGCAACGCAATTCGGTTCTTTCAAAAGGATATTCCAATTATACATTTTTATTTCTTTATCAACACGTTTTTGAGAGAGAGTTGTGATTTTTTCATTTTGAATATTATTTTTGACATCATGGTAATGAACATTTAGTCCTGTTATAAAATGATCAGCAATTGTCGAATCAATAACACATGCGGACAAGTTATATTTATTAGATCTAACATATATGTGGTCAATACAAGATTTGGTTATTTGACCAGCAACAATTGCTTCTCTTGTCGTAACATTAATACATTTAGTTAAGTAATTACTTGTAAGTATATTTTCATAAGCCATTATATTTGTATCACTTTGATTCAGTAAGTTGAGATTAATGTCCCCAAAAAATATTACATTATCATTAGAATTTACATAATTACGAAAAAAAGAAGAAATTTCATTTAAGAATTCCTTTTTATTGAGGTTAGGTGGTCTGTATACTGCTAAAATATAAAAATTACATTTATTTGGTAGTGTCAGTATTCCAAACACATTTTCAAAGTGAATGGTTTTAACTATTTCTTGTTCAAAATGTAAATATTCCCTTATATACAGCAAAATACCGCCTCCTTGTTTATTGCTCCTGCAATAATAATATGATTTGTAGCCTGGAATATCGTATAATGAAATAAGCTCCTCGTGAATTGCAGTTTCACAAAGCATTATAACATCAATATCTTTCAAACAGTTTTTTAAATAGGCATGAAGAATATCCCAATACTTGTTTAGAGACCTAATATTAATTTCTACGCAGATTAGGTTAGTATTGCATTTATTTGTATTTTGACCGGAGATCCAACATTCTAAATTGTTTGCTCGGGTAAATTCTACATCATTGTCATTATCAATATAGTTGAAAGCCATATCGATTTAACATAAAAATATTACACCCGTAACATTCAGTATAATCCTTATTGATATTTTTGTTTGTTATTTTTTTTTGTTTAAAAGGCCAAAAATAAAGAAAGTAAGTATTTACACAATTTCAAACAAAATCAAAAGCGGCCCGGAGAAACGAAACTGAAGCAGAAAGTGAAAGACGTTTGGCTTGGGGATGAGTACAGTTTTCACGAATAAAAAAACCGCAAACAGGCAGCTACTTCACCCCTCTCTGAATTATTGAAATAATCAGTTCCAATTTTGAAAATGAAACTTAATTTCAAACCACTAAACACGGTTGATGGAATTGAACCCAGAACATTCCGGCCAGAATTAAAACTATTTTCCATCTCTGAAACATATCTTGCAATTACAGAGATTGAATGAATTGATACTAAATGTATGAAGCCATTAAGTTATTGGAGTCATTTCTTTGATTATTATTTTCATTTATAGAAATCAATCAGGTAATTGATTTCATAAACATAGCTTTATAAAAAGCCAAAGAATCATTGATGCGCAGTTAGTGTATATTATTAATACCCAGAAGACATGGCTTGGGTTGTTGGAGGCGATGTACCAAACACTGCAATGGCGCTAAGAGTTGCGTCAACTATTGAAATAAGAACATCACGAATTAAACGAATGAAAGACAAACTCTTAAAAGCAAACTCAATCGACAGCGCACTGACTCCAGTCATGTTGCTTGGACAACTTTTGGGTTTGCCGTTTATAAACTTTCGCGAAAATAACGGGTGGAAAACCAAACTCGTTATATTTCTAATGTTGGCTTTATTATTCAATTTCGTTTTCTGTTGTTACATAGCGTTCTTTGAAGAGATAACCTATGAAACCCCTACCGACACCTTCTTCCTTGTAAAATATGCAATGAAGATTATGATTTTTATCAGTCTGACCTCGGTTTCATGTTTTTACTTTACAACATTTTCTGATGCAGCTCGTCACGGTAACAACATGAAGTATTTGGACGCAATGATTGAAATCTTTAATTTATCCGGAGTTAATCTTCATTACTCCAAAATAAAAAGCAGAGTTATTTGTGCGATGGTAAAAAAAATCTTTTTTTATTTTTCCATCTATCTGCTGCATCATTTGGTTTGGACATGGAAACGCGAAGAAAACCAAATAGTCAGCATAATATTGATATTTATTTTATTTTTTCCTGTCGTTCTTTCGACTGTGATCAGCTTAAAGTTTTCCAATTTAGTGATGGTAGCCAATAGTTGTTTGAAGATTATTAACGCGGAATTAGCACTCATCTTTAAGAAGAAGTTAACACCGGAAGGAAAAGCTAAGGACTGTAACATACACGTTAAGAAAACTATTATGCGTCAAACGGAGACTTTAAGGCGAATGGAAACGCGTGAAAGGGATTCAATAGTCTTTCAAAGGTTAACTATGTTATGGAAGGCTTATGACAAGACGTGTGACTATGTTGGGAGTGTCAATGACGCTTATTCGATGAAGCTTCTGATCATCTTCACGTCGTCATTTACGATGATCGTTTTCAATCTGTTTTTGTTATTTTCAACATTGGGCTACACACTAATGCAACCTTTCGCTTACCCCAAAATGGTATCTTCAATTATGTGGATCGTTATGCATATTGACCAATTTTATACGGCAAATAAAAATTGTTCAGAATGTAAGGATTTGGTAAGTAATTTAATGGGTTAGTTGCTTCCTGAATAACTTTTTAAATAACATTCAATATTGCACAATTTTTGTGGGAAGAGAGATAGCAGCCTCGTAGAAAAAAAAATGTAGTTATAACATTTCACGACGACCATCCCTATAAATCACCTCCTCCCTGTCAATAGTTCTCACATCGGAAGATAGGTGGAAACTTGAGTGGTAATCGGCTGACGTGAGATATGCCATCTCGTAGACAACACCACTGAGAGCTAGCCTGGGTTTTTACAGCTTCGTTAACTCATAACATTTGGGATGCTGTATGAAGGGTTTTTACAGTTTCGTTAACTCATAACATTGGGGATGCTGTGTGAAGGGTTTTTACAGCTTCGTTAACTCATAACATTGGGGATGCTCTGTGAAGGGTCTTTTTGAGGAGAAGAAGGAGTAAACATTAAAGAGACTCATATTGTGGGAGAGAAGAAACACAGAGGCTGAAAAATAATTTCGCAGCCGAAGGAACGAGCCGTAGAAACACCCGTTCTCATGTAACATTTGTAAATCGTGTACAAAAGTTGTTCTCGCTTTTGGCGCGTTTGCCGACTATGTACCGGTGCCAAAGGGATCTGCCAATGGCTAGTTCCTCGGAGCATCTTCTATTGATACAAGGGTAGAACAAGAGCAGCATTCCCACCTGACGCCTATGCTCTCAAGATTGCAAACAATTTGATACAATGTGGAAACCTATCAAACAGACCACGTTCCGTTCTGCTCAGAGACAAGGGTTTTTCAAGTATTTGGCAGCCACCTGCCAGACCTTGCCCACCACAGAGGTGGCTGCAAATTCAACAGTAGAATAAATCGCAAAAGAATTTTTCGCCTTCCAATTTCCACCTTGTACTTATGTGATAATGGTATTCTTTCAGGCAGCAAAAACAGCCGCCCTTGTCAATAAAATGATGATAACGGAACCAAACGAACGTATCGGAGATAAAGTAAGATATTTATTTTTCCCTTATTTGTCAAAAGAAAAAAAGCTTGGGAGGCGGTGGACTAGACTCGAGGTCCTAGATCATTATTTTGGTCACTAGCGCAGACCCGAGAACCCGAGTTTTCCCTTATTTGTCACAAGCAAAGATATTGAAATATAAGTAGATGTGCTATCTGCTGTTTTTATTATGTGGGTCTGCGCTTCCGGGTGTCGCCGATATTGTTTACCAATTAACAAATAAGCTAAAAGAACAAATGATTAACGAATAAACCAAACGAACGTTAAACTAAATGAACGAATTCTTTCCTTATTCAAAATATATTGTTAACCAATATTAATGCACATTTTCAAAAAATCAACAAAATGAACAAATTCTTTTTGTATGAAAACTACGCTAATTAGACCGTAGTCCGGCGACAGTTGCGCGGACACCATAGCATATCTATTCTGTATTTGAATATCTTTGGTCACAAGATAAAAAGCTTGGGAGTCAGTAGCCTAGACTCGAGGCCAAAGATATTATTTAGGTCACTAGCGCAGATCCGGGAAAAATCACGAGATAGTCTAATTTTTTCATTCTTGACAAATCAGTTAAATTTTTTAAAGTCAAACATACTAATTTCGGTTGTTAGTCCGTGAAAAATTCAGGCAAGCGATAAGGCCTACCTATAATACTATTTAAAATATTGGAACTGATTTGTCAAGAATCAAGGATTTTTTACGGGGCCTGGCGTTATCGCTTATCTGAATTCTCAAATCAACTGATTCCAATTTTGAAAATGACACTTAAATTCGACTTATATTTGAGTTCATTGATCCAAATTTCTCAGGGACAAACAACCTCGCACCAACTATTGAAATTATTGTTCAATAAGTGCAAAATTCATTGGTTAAATTATTAGCTGAAAAAAATTTCTGAACAAAGAAGGACATAATATTCCATAGATGCTTTTATTAGAATCTCAAAATTCTTTCACTGAGAGCAATTGTGGGGTACAAAATTATATTTGAACACATAAATTACCCGATGTATGAATGTGAACGAGGCAATGAGTGTGTGCCAAGATCCAGTTGTTTGGCGGTCCGTCCTCTCTGCCTACTCCTGCTGCAACGGCGTGATGGTTAGTTAGTTAGTTAAATTACCCTTTATATTATATAAACAGGCTGGAACACAACCATAATACTCGTTTTAACTTTAATGAAGGACTAATTGTACCTAAGCATATAAATAAATACGGACAAAGATCGATAAAGTACATGATTCCCAGTTGTTTAAATATGTTACCTGCTGAAATTAAAAACTGTGCCCAAAACAATTAGTGAATTTACTGAAGACTTGGCTTACGGAAAGAATTAATTTGTATTACTTACAATGACATACTACCATAAAGACTTTAAAATTATTATTATGTTTTCATAATTTTTCTTTTCTCTTTATTTCTGTAAAATTTTAAATTTTATTTTATATAATTATAAAAACTTACTATAATAAGATCTTTAATGTAAATAACCCGTTAGACAAACTGCTAAAAAGTAGTTTATTGGGACTTTTTTGTCTTATAATACTGGTCCCACGCGAGAACTATGCTTTCATAAATTATCATGAGGAGTATCGCCCTGGTTTAAGACTGCCATTCAGAATTGTAATTGATTACTTCCCCACCTGCCTCTTCCCCTTCTCTTCCTTCCTATGAGAGTATAGGTGTCGTGTGAGACTAGATTTGAAGTGCTTTGCAGCTCCACCTGTTTTCAACCTACATGCTTGACCGGAAGCCAGAATTTGTTGTCCTAGGACTCTTTCCCATAGACAACACTCTACTCTTTATGGTACGTATTTTATATAAAATGCACTTTTGTTGCCCTTAAAAAATTTTATCACTAAACAAAACTTTCAGTTTTGTTTAGTGATAAAATTTTTCAGTTTTGTTTACTGATTTCACTTTAAAATGCAATAACAATTATACAAACAAATAGACAATGTATCAAAGGTTTATTTTTTTAAGAAGCAATAATTTTAACTCGATAAATATCATGGTATTTCATTATAGACTAGAAATTGACAAACCCTACGTCATCGAGTACACGGATGAAACTACTTTGTAGTGATCATGGACATTTAGTAAGCCTTATGAGCTCTACACACGACACTGCATGCAGTGACTGCAGGCAGTGACTGCAAAGAGCGTGGAGTTGAGCGAACTAGCGCTCTCTCGTTTTTTTAAGGGCCGCTAGAACGAGACGCATGCAGGGACTCTCTGCGGTAGCAGCGAGCAGGCCAGCAAGAAGTGACTAGACATTGTATGGTGTGGAGGGCACTTTAAAAAAGCTGGTCTGCCGGTGCGCCTTCTTGGCAGGTTCCGCGCAGTCATGGAAATAGTACACGACCGGGAAAGGTTTCATATGATAAAGGTCGATTAGTAGATGAGAAAAAAGCAAGTCTGTCAAACGGCAGCCTTGCACGTTGGCAGGCAGCCGGTGTTAAAGTGGGATAAAAATTAGTAAATTTTAAGCGTTTAAAGCGTTCGTGTAAAGACAACATCTGACATAATTATTACCCTAGCTACTGTACGGTTGATATTTAAGAACCTGACTTCGAGTACAACTATGACGTTGTGCCTTACGCAAAACTACTGATGCTAGCAGCAAAAACCCTCGGAGAAATTTATTTTTATCCTTTCAGTCAGCACGTGAGGGTGCTCGTCCAAGTAAAGCTGCAATTACACCAGACAATTTTTTTTAACATTTTTTCTTAGATAATTAGAATTGCTTTGTTTGAAAGGCTTTATGATTTTCTTAACTTAGATTATCATGAATCACCCCTTCACAAAGTTTCGTTCCTTAAACGTGGAACACGGTGAATAAATAATATGTAACACTATTTGCACGAATAATCTAATAACTTGATTAACCTTTTTGCAGATGGCGGGTTCTGCTACCACATATTTGGTAATTTTAGCACAGTTTTACGTTTCCGATTAAGAAGAAAAATAAAACAAATTATTGATCACCAAACAAATGAATTCTAATAACACCACGTTGTATTGATAGCCTAATTAATATTATTATTAAAATTGATATTGAAATAAGTTTGAAATTTGTTAGGGCACTTGTTTGGTATGAGTATTATGCGCACTCTATATTATTATAATATTGCGACATTATTTTTAATTCTGCATTTAATTGTGTACTTACGAATTTGATGTAAAATAAAGGGCACCATATGTTATGTCAATCACGTTTATTAAACAATCCTTTTCTATTACCTTACTAAAAATAGAAGAAGGCTTCGATCACAAGCTGTTGTTCGATGTGTTTGCAAAATTTGAAGAGATAAAAAATTCAGTTACGTAAAAACCAAAGAAAAATGGTCGATAAAACAGTTCAAATTTGGATTTTATTTTTTTTTTGTTCAGACCTTAAATTAAACACTTACAGCCTTACTAAAAAAACCAGTGAAAATTTTATTCAGTTGACAAACGGCCGCGGATGTGAAAACATTACTAATTAAAAAATTGTTCATGGAAAAAAATACACGGCCTGAGAGGGTAGTTTATTTCTGTTTTATTAATGATGTCGAACGAAATTTGGAATTTTTCCAAAGTATTTTGAATGTTCTATATATTTCATATTTTTGAAGGTGTCGTAAAAAGAAATAGCATTTATAAAAACAAGATAAAATTACCTTTTAGATTTGTGTATTTGAAATACACTTTAGTTTTCAAAAACTGCCATATTTTAAGATTTAACTCGGAAAAAAAATGGAAAAAATTTCTTACCAAAACTTTTTTGACCAAAATATAGAACAATTAAAAAAAATCAAAATTTCAAAAACACAGTCCTTTTATGTAATAAATTTGGAAGGAAACCATCACCTCACTTTTTCCTCGTGCATACAATAAAAAAATAATATAAAATTTCAAAGTTTTTTTTTATTGCCAAAAAATAACTTAGAGATAATACCGACATTTAAAACAGATTTCTTGCATCTCTGAAGACGTTAATTTCTTTGATACGTTTACGAACACATGTATTGGATATTAATATTATAAAAAATTATCACTTTTAAGAAATTCTCTTAAAATAAAGATCTTAAAATGTAAATTTTATCATTTAAGTAACCTATAAAACAATATTCTGACAGTTCAATTTTGAAAGTACTGCGTTTGAACAATAACTTGATTAAACTGATGTAAACCAAACAAATAACATGGTAAATATATCAATTATGTGAATAGAAGAGTAAATTCGTCACTGCAATAGAAAATATTAAGTAAAATCACAACATTTAGGTACTAACAAAATCTTCGACATCCCGCGAAAAACATACCAAACTATTTTTTCATAGCGGGCCGTTGGGAACTAAAGCGCAGGCGCGCCAATAATGCCCCTAGTGGAGAAGAATTAAAACAATATTTTTTACTAGTAAATTAAAACCAGATACAATGTTGTCAGATCTTCAATGCATTTTAACAGCGTGACCACGTAGGAAAGGTTATTGGTAATAAAACGTGTTTTAGTGTACACGGGGTTTATTTATGTTATTGCAATTACACGGGTTATCGGGCGTGCTGTGGTTTTTTTTTAGTAAGGCTGTTAGTAAACAACCAATATTTTTTAATTAAATAATCAGAGAAAATCATAAACTGTGTAACATAACTATTTTGTTCAAAATAAATAAATCTTGTAACTTGCCTATTTTGTGATATAAAATCTGACGGTTTTAATACCCTAGCGACTGTACCGTTGAACTTGAGTCTGACTTCAAGTACAACACTGACGCCTTGGAAACTGTCTGTGAACGTGAATTGTTTGTGACTAAGCGAATATCGCAATAAAACCGAATTAAAGCAAGTAGCTTATAATGCCAAAAGATGGCGCTGCTTACGTTAACAGATAGCACGAGGAACGTCGGCTGGCAAACGTAAGTGCTCTTGGATTTACATTTACATGAATCTCTCCAGTCCGGATATGGATGATAATTTAATGAAGTTTGAGATTAAGCTACTGTCGTGTTGCCGGCTGCCCGCAGAGCTTACGTATGGCTTGGTATTGGCCTCGTATAAACAATTTTTCAAGCCAAGCCGGCCCTGGCAGCCAGCACTGGCTGAAATAGAGCGCGAGTCTATTTTTCAAGCCAGTGACCTCCACCCGCGTGCACGTTTATTTTTGCTGGTAATGCATCTCTCATCAGAGTGTCTTGACGCTGAATTGAGCCTTCTATAAGTGAAAGTAACTCGTCAAAGTTTTCAGTCGTAACTCGCAAGGCCAACCTGTACTCAGAAGGATCTTCTAATCTTAGTTGTTGTAGCAACAGAGCAGAGGCTCCAGTACTGGTTCTATCGGTTATCCATTTTCTTGTCCAAAGTCGCTTTTTTCTTTACAATTTCTTCCTCTATTATATTAATTATCTCTTCTAATAATAGTGCAGAGATATTTTTTTAAACATTTTTTTCAACAGTCCGATTTGTCCCGAATTCATTTTTGTTTCGAACGTGTGCTCACCACAAGAAAAATCCGGAAATGACTGGCCTCGTCTAAACAACACGGGCCGGGCCAGCGCTGGCTTGTCTGTAGGACTGGCGGCAGAGCACTAGCTTCGTGTAAACTTAGCTTTAGCAACAACTGCTCGTGTTATCAAATGATTGCATCACCTTTCTTCCCCCACCTCGTTCCCCTCCCCAGTCATTTTAGCATCAACATGCCTCAATTGGGGTTGCCGTCATTGGATCCAGACTGTTGGAGGCAGTTGGAACTCTTATGCGGTGCTCAAGTAAAAATAATGTTTGGGACGGTCTGTATCCAACAATAAAAGTAAAGAGGGTCATGTTAATGATGAAATATAAAATAAAAATCATTAGAAAGCGTTTGATGGGCTAAAATTTAATTTACAAATGACCGATTTTATATTAAAACACAAATTTGCCGCGCTTATATTAAAATTTAAACCAAAAAAATGCCCTTCTTAGCATGTATTATTTATTTTTAATTATATATCACAGCAGACAGGCCAAGATTACCTTTTGACCAAATATAAGTAATTCATAAGAAATGCCAAATTTGCTAAAATGCTACATTTTGAGATCACGAATTATGTATATGCTCACGAATTGTAATTGATTGGAGGTAAAATAATAATGATAATATTTGGCTAATTTATTTAGCGCCGTTTTCGTGAAAAATCACCTCAAGAGCGCTGTGAGTAATTAAGTGATGTGATAAAGAAATAAAACAACCGACTTGTTCAAGGCAAGATGATAGACAGAGATTTTATTCATAGATGCATAGATAACTAAATACAAAACAGTACAACAAATGACGTTAGGTACTTGGTTTATTTAATGTAACCCGGAATTAATTCCAACACCCCAACTACAGTAAATAAACTAAAATCTCTAAAATTAAATACAGTGTTTTATTATATACTAACATTGCAACTAAATATTCAACTGAATCATACCCATATCATTCACACATTTATAATGTTTTATTGGACATAATGCTTTCATTAAAACATCAGCTGGCATGTCTGTTGTAGGTAAATATTCTAAGTTGACAATTTTATCATTTATAACATCTTTAATAAAATGATACCTAATGTCTATATGCTTACTCTTCCTATGACACACATATTTGGCAACTAACTTTTGAGCACTTTGGCTATCATTATATAAATTTATAGCACACAAGTTTCCAGTTAGTTCATACAATAAAGACCTTAAATATATGGCTTCTTTACAAGCTTCTGCAATGGACTTGTATTCAGCTTCCATGCTGGATAATGCTACAGTTCTTTGCTTTCAACTTTCCCAAGAAATTGCTGAACCAGACATTAGAAAACAAAAGCCTGTATAAGACTTACGATCTATTGTACTATTAGCCCAATCAGCATCAACAAAATCTTTAATTTTACCACCATCTTTTGTATATTTTAAACAGTAATTTTTTGTTTTCTTGAGATATCTAAGTATTCTTTTTGCATAATTCCAGTGATTATTAGTATAACACTTATTAAACTGACTGAGAAAACTTATACAAAATGCTATGTCTGGTCTAGTAAGAACTGATAAATACATAAGACTACCTATCAACTGTTGATATGGAATATCGCTACTACAAGATTCAGTTGTTTCTATATCCAATTTACTTTCCATAGGAGTGTTTATAACTTTACAATCTAACATATTAAATTTCTGCAATAATTGATCAATATATTGTTCCTGATCTAAAGTTACAGTATTAGATTTTTTATCAATCTCAACCCGCATGCCTAAGCATTGCTGTACCTGCCCTAAGTTTTTAATTTCAAATTTAGAACTTAATTCAGATATTAGCGTTTCAGTCTCATTTTTACAATTAGAAAAAACAAAAAAAAATCATCCACATAGACTGCAATTATTACTTTTACATTTTCATATTTTTTTGTAAATACACAAGGTTCTAGACGACTCTTTTTAAATCCTATCTCACTTAAACATTGCTCAACCCTTTCATACCACGATCTAGATGACTGTTTCAGTCCATAAATTGCTTTATTAATTTTACAATATTTTTCTTATCACAATAAATGTCAGGCTGTATCATATAAATATCTTCTTTGAGGTAGCCATTTAAGAAGGCTGTCTTGACATCCAAATGTGATACATTTAAATCTAATTCAACTGACAGTGCAAACAACATTTTTAAAGTAGAATGTCTGACTACAGGGGAAAAAGTTTCTTCATAATCTACACCAGGCTCCTGCGTAAAGCCTTTAGCCACTAGACGCGCCCTATACCGCACACTGTTATCACTATTCACTTTCTTTTTGTAAACCCATTTGCACTTCACTAGAGTTTTGTCTGAAGGCAGTTCGTTCATAGGATCCCACGCTTTATTGTCTTTGAATGCTTGTAACTTGTCCTCCATAGCCTCAATCCACTTGTCCTTATCTGGATTTAATAGGACTTCTTGAAAGGTAACTGGATCCTGGGCAATTTTTGAATTTGTTTTTGTACACAAGTTTGTGTAGCCATAACGCATTGGTACTCTTCTGGTACGCTTGGCAAGTAATATTTCTGACTCTGGTTCATCTTCTACCTCTGTGGTCTGCTGTAATGTAGAATCAAAATCAGTCAAAGCATTGAGATAATCAGATCCTGAAAAAATGTTTAGACTTTCCGCACTATCTTCCTTAACACTCTTGACTTGACTGTCTGACTAATCAGTTTGGATTACATCCCCAACTGAAATATTTAGTCTTTCCGCGCTAGAGGATTCTTCTTTTACTTCTTCCTTGCCACTCTTGACTTGACTGTCTGACTTATCAGTTTGGATTACATCCCCAACTGAAATATTTAGATTATCATCGGAGTGATGTTTCTTTTCAGTATTTTCATAGACTACTACATCTCTGCTTGTTGTGATTTTACGCTTCATAGGGTCATACACTCGGTAGCCTTTCACATTTTCTGCAAAACCAACAAGTATGTGTTTCCTTGACTTTGTATCCCACTTAAGTCGTTTCTCCTTTGGGATGTGGACCATTACTTGACTACCAAATATTCGGATGTGCTTTAAGTCTGGTTTCTGATTTGCCCAGAGTTCGTATGGTGTTTTATTATTTAAACCTGACGCAATGGATCGATTTCTGAGATAGACTGCTGTATTTGTGGCCTCTGCCCAAAACTTCTTATCTAAATCTGCGTCAAATAATAAACACCGAGCTCTCTCTACTATAGTTCTGTTGATACGTTCGCTCATACCATTTTGCTCAGGAGTATAAGCATTTGTCTTTTGATGCACAATGCCTAAATCCTTTAAAAAAATTTCAAATTCATTACTACAGAATTCTAAGCCATTGTCTGTTCTAAATATTTTTATTTTTCTATTTTGCTGATTTTCAACTAATGACTTAAATTCCTTAAAATACTTGAATACTTCACTTTTATTTTTAAGAAAGTAAACAAAAGCCATACGTGAGTTGTGATCAATAAATACAAGAAAGTATCTCGATCCACCAATTGAGGTTATCTCCATGGGTCCGCACACGTCCCCATGCACTAGACCCAATGAATTGCTGCTTCTTGTTGCTGCATGGACAAAAGGTAGTCGCGACTGCTTTCCTTCGCAACATATTGTGCAAGTACTCTTGTCAATCTTACACTTATCTGTGTATGATATACCCGTGACTGCACCGTCTCGCATTTTATTCAAGTCATTTACATTTAAATGTCCCATTCTCCTGTGCCAGGTCACATCGCTCACTGAAGTAAATGTAAACAAACACTGTTGATTATCTAACCTCAACTTGTAAACACCATCTATTTGTGTAGCAACTGCCACCAAATCCTTCTTTTTGTTGTAAACACAGCAACAATCATCTTTGAATTCTACACTATTGCCATTCTTTATGAGTTGACATATTGAGATCAAATTTGTGGTAAGATTAGGAACACATAAAACTTCTTTCAAAGTAACCTCAAATTTGCAATTTGTAGTGACTGTTATTATGTCTACACTACCAACGCACAATACAGGCATAGCACTTTGATTTGCTGCTATTATCTCCTTGATCTTTGGCGAATAAGATGCATTTTTTATTAGGTTTACATCCGGCGTCATGTGAACACTCGCACCACTGTCTAAGTAAAAATATTTTTTACTATAATTCCCGCTCAAGAAAACAGCCGAAAACGCATTAGTTTTCTTCATTTGTTGCTGATCATTCTGTTTACACTGCGATTTATAGTGACCGTATTGACGACAACGGTAACACTTTATGTTATTCCTGTCAGTTTTGTTTACATTCGAACTGACCATAGACGACGAACTACGACGTTCATAGTTAGAACTGTCACTTCTGCCAGTGCTGCCAACTTTAGAATACTGTTGGCGACTGTGCTGCCCTCTACTCAAGAAAGCGCCACCACCGGAAGACGTGTGTTCGCCTTCATTTCCTACAAGGTCAAGTAATTTGGCCTTCATGACATCAGCAGTAATGGCGTTACCGGAATGCTCTATAGCGATGATCATGGGGAAGTATTTTTCAGGTAAACCTGCCAACAGCAGGCTGCCAATCCACTCATCTCCGATCTGAAAGCCCGTACCAGATAATCTTTTCGCCGTTTCGATTACTTGCGTGACGTAGCTTGTCATTGACTCGCAACTTTCTAGACGAATCGAAATTAGGTTCCTCAGCAAAGTTATTCTTCTGGAGAATCCCGAGTCATCGAACATAGATTTCAGCTTTTCCCATAAGTTCACGGCACTTGTTGCAACTCTAATAATATGAACATACAATGACGGATCAACAGTTAAAATCTATCTGGCTTTTGCTTTTGCATCGTTTTCTTTGTCTACCGTCGTAATGCATTCTGATAATCCTTCCAAAACTAACATGTTTTGTTTTGCCAAAAGCCCAGTCCCGGTAATTTTCACGGCCCTTTAGCTTAAGAACATTGGCCAAAAGAGAACCGGACGCCATTTTGGTTGATTTTTAAACTTCGTTGTTTAACACACAAAGATATAATTTTTCTTTTGTCTCCTTATCAACACAGCCAACGCCTACTCTAACTACCAAAAAAAAAATCACAACAAACTTTACTTCACTGCTAGAAAACTATAGGACATCCTGGGCCCATAACCTGATGTGATAAAGAAATAAAACAACCGTATTGTTCAAGGCAAGATGATAGACAGAGATTTTATTCATAGATGCATAGATAACTAAATACACAACAGTACAACAAATGACGTTAGGTACTTGGTTTATTTAATGTAACCCGGAATTAATTCCAACAATGTAAGTGATTTTAAATTAAATTATATCACGCCAAAAAATTTAGCAAATTAGTGTTGTATGTATAATTTTTCATGGTGGATGTAAGTTGTGATTGCGCGAGTGATCAGTGAGTTTTTTGCTCATTAGTGTTATTGGCTTCTGTATGAAACAGTGAAGTGTATGATTGGGCCGTTTAATTTAAACTAATGACGATAGCAATTCGGGACTATCTATTTTATTATTAACTAGCTGACCCGACGAACTTCGTACCACCTTAGAATCAATAATTAATCTTATTTTCCCACTTACTTACGGAAATTTTTGAAAGTAAGCGGTTACGGGGGCCGCCGCCCCGGGAACCATTTATTAAGTAACCAACACCTCTGCCATAGGTCACGCCGAGTGGTTCGCTACGTTTGGTGATTTAGCAGGGGTGCCTGGGTTCTTGGGGTGACTTTTGCGCGGGTCTTGGCGGCGGGTGCGTCTACCCACCTGCTAAGACTGGTTGAGGGAGGCCTTTTGACCTTTCCAGCCGGATTCTCTCGACCAATGGGTCTAAAGAGTCCGATAAACTGACCTACAGATTCTTCTCAACCTCTCATCCCTTTTTCCTTCCCAGAACTTCCTAACCTACCCTTCCTTAAAAAGACCCTCCATACAGCATCCCCTAAGATGACATAGGTTCAGAGTGGAGTTTACGTAAAAAATGCATTTCATTTCAGAGATTTATTTTTATTGTATTTTTCCTTTGGAGAGGTGCAGAGACATACCTTCACCGTTTGTCTCATATTCGACTATTAACATTTAGTGTGTAAAAAAGAGGGGCAGCATTATATGATTAAACAAAAGAAAACAATCAGCCCATTGACATTTGACGTTTTTGAATTTTTGGAATTCACGCACAGTTAAATATTATACCTATCACAATATTGCTGCGGTTCTGTCAAAATATGAGAATTCGTTCCATACAAAATGTATGAAAAAATTAATTTTCTTGATAACTTTCTTTTTCGTGAATTTTTGGGATGTTTTAATAGTTATTCTGTTATCCGGGCGGAGACAAATCCAACAAATCAAAGATCATCAAAATCCGTCCAGCCAATCTCGAGTTATAAATAGTGTAACTAACCCGACTTTGTTTTATATATTAAAAGATAAGTTAGGTACACCTTATATGTCATACGTAAGTCTTCAAATGTTATATTTTCATGAATACAAGCTAATGGATCCGAGTGTTTAAGCAGATCATTTAGAAACAACAGATCTGACAATGTGCATCTTGTTTGTAAAGTTAACATATTATTTGTAGATTAGTTGAATTCTTGAGTAAATGTTTCGAAATTTTTTTTTTATACTTTAGTAGAAAGTAAACAGAATACATTTTCTGTGCACGTGTTATACTGCGGAAACATAACACTTCTGACCAATGAACAAAACAAAATTTCTAGAATCTTAGCACCTTTGAAAACTTTACATATTCCTTACATCACGTAGGATTTTGATATAATTTTAATTTGTTCGATGTACTTTTCAAAAATTAATTAGCTGTCTAAGTAAACACCTACATATTTTGAAAATGTGTGTTTTTTAAGTTGTAAGAACAGATGATTTTATTTTCATTTCTAGTAAACGTAATCGAGTGACATTTAGATATGTTTAACAACAATATGTTTGATTCACAGTATGCGCACAAATGATCAAGATCGCTTTGTAAGGGTAAACGGATAAAGACCGTATAGGTTAAATAACACAAGGTAACTATTTTGGAAGCGTAAACAAATGTCGTTGTGATGTATGTGTGAGTGTGACGGCATGAGAGTGAGACAGCGAGTATGGAGATGTATAAAAGGGATGTACTGGCTGTTGTGCGCTCTCATGCCGTCACACTCACACATATACATCACAACAACATTTGTTTACGCTTCCAAAATAACCTAACCTTCACCTAACCTTCCTCTCTGAAATCTGATCATGGTGGCGTTTCCAAATTTGTCCCGTAGACATGATTTTAACTAAATAAATCCTATTCCCCAATCTTTTAAAAATTTTCCCTAAAATCGATTTATTATTATTACTTCTTAAATCCCTGGTTAAAACTTTAGAACCAACATCAAAGTACTTTTTAAATTTTCTTCCTCCATAATACTTTTTCTGTTTATGCTGGCTCAATAACATTTTGTTTTTAACCGTGTTGTCAATCCCTTTAAAACCTTGACTCTCAATATTATCCACTATTGGAATAATCGTATTAAAAATTGATCTAATCTTCCTACCCAACATTCATTTACTAGGCTCAATGCCCGTAGACATTGAAGGCGTATTTCTAATATCAACTAAAAACGTTAAAAGTTTATCTTCAAAATCAGGAAATTTATTATTTACCATAATTTTTTTCAAGAAATTCTTCACTGTTTTAACACCATTTTCAGCTAAACCATTAGAAGCAGGATGCTGTACAGCTGAAGTCAATGATTTTATATTGTAATTATGACAAAATTCCTTAAAAACTGTCGATGTGAAAACTGTACCATTGTCACTTACAATTTGTTCCGGGATTCCGAACATAGAAAATAATCTTTTCAAAACTTTTACTGTACAAAACGAATCTAATTTATTTAAAACATGACAGTCTATCCATTTTGTAGTTGCATCAACAATTATTAAAAAATTATGACCTCCCAAAGGTCCCATGAAGTCAATATGCAATCTACTTCAGATTAAACCATTGATTGGCCAAGGTGCCAACTCAACTTTACACGGATTATGTAAACATTCCATGCATTGAGCACACTGTTTCACAGTTGCTTCTATATCATTGTTCATTCCGAGCCAAAAAAAATAATTTCGAGCAAGACTTTTCGATTTTACAATGCCTAAATGCGATTGATGTAAAAAATTCAATATAATTTCCCTTAATTCCCTTGGAACTACAAATTTATTATTATAAAATGACATGAATTAAAAGTCGATAATTTATTCCTAAAATACCAGAATTTCAATAAATCATCCTTTAAAAACTTTTTATCCGGCCAACCATTAGCTACGAACTCGATAATGATCGCTATATTTACATCATTAATCGAAAACTGTTTCATTGTTTCCGCATTTAATGTTGTTTCTGACTCGATTATATTCAAAAACTCTGATTCGATTGTATTCACGTTTAAACTATCAATATAATTTAAAAAATAATCGCTACCATCAATATCGTCACTACAAACATCCAAATTATTCCTATTATTAATCGGCATCCGTGAAAAGAAATCCGCTTTGTTATCACCTGATTTAATATGCTCTATGCTGTACTCAAAAGTTTGTAATATTAAAGCGTACCGCTGCAAACGGTTAGCGGCCAACACGGGAATTTGCTTATCCGTGTTCAAAATGTGTACTAATGATTTATTGTCGCAAGCCAAAACAAATTTATTGCCGTATAAGTACTGAAAGAATTTCTTCAACCCAAAGATTATAGCACACGCTTCCTTATCTAAAATAGAGTACTTTAATTCGGTTTCTGACAATAAACGGCTAGCAAATGCGATGGGTCTCTCTAAACCATTATCATATACGTGACAAATTACCGCTGCCAAAGCTCTGTCAGATGCGTCTGAATTAAGTTTAATCGGTAAATTTGAATCAAAATGCACTAAAATATTATCTGACGTCAGCAGTTTCTTAACTCGCTCGAACGCAATATTACATTCCTCAGACCATACATATTTTACTCCCCTTTTTAACAAGTTATAAAATGGAGGCAAAATACCTGAAAGATTATGAATAAAAGATCTATAGTAAGAAATAACCCCGAGTAAACTCCTAAGTTCCGAAATATTTTTCGGTACTGCCATTTGAGTAATCGCACAAATTTTATTTTCTAAGGGCATAACTCCTTTCTGCGAAATTCTAAACCCTAAATATTCTATCTCTGTTTCTAGAAAAGAACATTTATTTTCATTAATATTTAAACCACAATCACTTAACTTGCTAAGTACTGATTCACAAATAGAAAATAATTCCTCTTTAGAATTTCCAAACAACAAACTATCATCTAGAAATACACGAACGTTACGAAGTCTGCTGACTACCGCCGAAATGACTAAATATTGCTGGGCTTGTGCTCAAACCGAAAGGCAAGACTTTATACGCGAATAATCCTATATGCGTACTTATCACACATAATTTCCTCGACTTCTCGTTCAACGAAATCTGCCCAAAGGCATTACGCAAATCTATCTTAGCAAAAATTTTTGCACCATTTAAAGATGAAATCAAATCTTCTATACGAGGCAATGGGTATTTCAACTTCGCTAACATAGGGTTTAATGTGGTTTTAAAATCGGTACAAATTCTAATTGAACCGTCTTTCTTTTTTACAACAACAATTGGACTAGCCATATCACTTATTTCTACCTTTTCAATTATATCTTCACGTAACATCTTATTTAATTCCTCCTCTACCTTACCATAATATCCTAACAATTGAATATTGCATCTTTCCAATTTATAGGAAACAAAATCTTTTAAATACACTTCGTAAGGAATTGCATTAATTTCTGCACCGGTGTCAACAATCGCTCGCAAAACAGTGTTACCAATAATCAGATTGTCACGATAATAATTATTACTTCATAATAATTATTAGCCTGACTTAGTAAACCTTCACCTGGCCGCTTACTTTAATTGTTGAATCGCCGTATTTTGGATTTTTTCGATTGGCAACATTATTGTTAAACTTCCGGCGGTACTTTTTGGATTCGCATCGTACAGGAAGCCGGTGCAAATTCGACTAGTCACTTTAGTGATAGTTCTGGATTTAAAAATGGGATAATCCCTTTGTTACCAAATTGTTTGTTTAAAACGATTTTAATCGCGATGCACATCGTTGCACATTTTGCGAACGCTTCTTTCTGATGTGATCGGAACGCTGTTTCTAACGTGTTCAGTCGCCGCCATTGGGACCGATATTTGTCCGCGGCATAACGATGTTGTAAATTACCTATATAATCGCGACTGGCATATTGAAGAGCGTCGCGAGGGAGAGTTCTTATGACCTGGTACGGTCACTGCTGCTCATATTTGTGACGGATGGTTACTTGGCATTCATTTCCTGATGAGGCGTGCTGACGGAAATCGTGGTTATCCGAGGGGCTCAACCAGAGCACTGGTGCTGATCTTGGACCCTACTCCCTGGCGGGGAGTCCTCAAACTCTGGCCTTCCTGGGGAGTCTTTCCTGGTTCCCATCCTGGAGATTGCGTGAGAATATGGCCCGCGGTTCATCAACGCGCTATCTTCAAGTAAATTAAGAGTTCGCGTCATTGTAGAAGTATTTAGATAAAGATCCATGGTCCGCAGGTACGACATTTCATTCTGTTTAATTATGTTCCTGTTAAATTGTCAGCATCTGTTATGTTTTTGGGGATGTGATACCCGGCCCCTCAAAAGGGCAACATTGTTATGTTCTTTATAAAAATATACTGGGATTTAGTTGTTTTGGAAATGAACTCTTTTATTGCTTAAACCAATGAAACCTCACAAGTTGGAACCTGTATTCGTTTATTCCCACAATCCTGAAGAGAATCTCTCACTCTACCATTAAATAGAATAATCAGAAGGTCCATACTGATGTTTACTGTTACAGTGGCGCCCAATGTCTTGGATAAATTCCCGGGTGCACGTAATAAATACAGTTTCTTTTTTGTGTGTTGACATTGGTTTTATTTTTACATGTCAATATGTATGTTGCAATTAGCGCTCGACCGTTTTAGGAAATTATATATCTATTCAATTAATAATTTCTCAGGTGCTCCTAGGAAATGCAGTTTTTTTCTGGTATTTTTACTTGATTTTTTGTGTAAAATATCAATATTACCGAGATGTGACGTATTTCTCAAATAATATTTGTGAATTTGACTAATTTCCGGTTGCAGCCATTATTGACGGCCGAATTAATTATGTTTGACTTCGGCAGTGTACGAATTTCTACCATTTCCGGTTCGATTAAATCTGTTATTTGGTAGCCATGTTCATCATACGCTTTCTTTGACTTCGGCGGTAGTTATAAATTATTCGTCCATATGAATGTTTTTGGTGTTTACAAAAACATATTGCGTTGTCTATTATGTTATTCCGGTAGACAAGTAAATTTTGATTCCAAATAAAAGAGTTTTTGTAAATGTCAATCTGACATTTCATAGATTTGAAGTGTTTGTTTACAATCTCAACATGATAGCTTTGGTTTTGACTCAAGTAGTACTTACGGGCTGTTAAAATGTCAAATGTTTTTGTTTGTTATCAACTAAGGATCCGTTCAGCTATATTTATCAAGTAAATGCTAATTGAAGCAAATAGAATACTTTAGTAAGTTCGTATCTTGCGTACAGTTAACCGTAATTCCCATTGCAGTCTGTATTAAATTATTGTTTTAATAATCTTTTAGTTGCAACAAACAACCGCGCTGGGAGTTATTATTATTCCGACTTACTGTCAAAATATAAATCTATTCGGCAGTATACAGGGACATGGGTCCGATTATTATTATTGGAAACCTGTTTCATATTTGTTTTTTAAATTATTTAAAGGACTTGAAAAAAACTTTAACTTCCCGTCATTGTTTTTTTTGTTCTTTTGTATGACGTTTAAATACTATAGATCACAATACAGTTGGTTTGTTTACGTATTGCAATGCTGTCATTGTCTTCGGCAAGCAACTTAAAATTTAATTAGTTTGAAACTAAATAATTTAATTAAACTACAAAACTGTACTTGTTTTCAATACATTACAGGTTGTCCGGTACTTCGTATTATAAAATATATGTATTTTTTTTTTTTTAAATAATTTCGATTATTTTTCAAATAATTATTTTTGGAAAATTTCATTACAGGGTATCCGGTAATTGCAATAGTAATATTAATTTACTTTAAATTAATATATTTTCTTTATTAATTTTTTTTGATTTTTTTTTTCCTTTTTTAAAAAAAATACAAGATGGCGATTCCTAACATTAATGGATCAACTAAAGATGAGTTGACATTACTTTTGGAAAACGTACATATCGTCCCGGAGTCAACTGTAGCCGCTATGAGAGAACAAGCGAGAGAGTATAATAAAAAATTTAGAGAATGTCCTGACCCGACAGCTGAATCTGAAGTTGAGGGTACAAACAAATCTACTACAAATACGACGAATATTGTGAATAATTATTATTCCAATGTTAGCCAAAGCCCTTCCATTCATAATTGGGGCGTTAAATTTAATGGGTCCTCGGATATTAAAGATTTTTTACTTCGTGTTGAAGAATTAACGAGAAGCCGTCATATAGAGTTTCCTGCGGTCGTTACGTCTTTTCCTGACCTTTTAGAGGGAAGGGCTCTATCGTGGTTTCGTACTATTTATAAAGAATCGTTAACCTGGCCGGAATTAAAGAATTTACTTTTGACGCGTTTCGACAAAAATATCAGTCAAACAGAGGCTCTCAAAGCCCTTCTCATGATGAAGCAGAGGTACAATCAGAGCATTGTAGATTACGTTGAGGACGTACAATTAGCCAACATGAAACTCAACGTACCTCTTCCGGATGAGCAGATAGTAGATTTGGTGTGTAATAGCTTACTTCCTAAGTATGCTATTGTAATAGCTTATTTTGACGACAAGAACATAGAATCTTTAATTAAAGTTTGTAAACGTTTTGAAAGAAATTTACCTTTGTCGGACTCATCGGATACCAAGGAGGTTTATTTTAAAAAAATGCCTACCTTTAAAACTTCTCAACCAGCCACGTCTTCTTCAAAACATTGTTCTACTTCTTCTTCGTCTGCTTCTTCTACACAATCAACTACTTTTAATAAAAGTAAACTTCGGTGCACATTTTGCAATATGCAGGGGCACATTAAGCCTTATTGTAGGAAGTGGAAGTCGGAATCTAACCGGGATTCTGACAAACGTCAAACTGGCACCACTCGTCCAAATTCAAAAAACTAGAGTGTGGTCCTCTGCATTCTGCATGCAAGGATGTCGGGAGACCGCTCTCAGTTTCTGGCCCGGGTAACCACTTCATTAGGCGTGACTTGGACGCAAGCGTGCCGGTGACTGGTTCCGGACAAGATGTTAGACCTCATGCTAATATTCAAATTAAAAATTTAGTTTTTTCAGGTCTTTTGGACAGTGGAGCCTCTGTCAGTTGTTTTGGGGGCTCACTCTTCAATTTTTTTATTAGCTTAGGATTTAAGTTAGAAAGATTAGACTCCTACGTTACCACCGCGGATGGCAAACGTCAGGGTGTTATAGGTACTATGCAAATACTTGTTTCATATAATAATATTAAGAAGTATATTAAGTTTTTCATAATTCCATCTCTTTCTCCTGTCATTGTTTTAGGTGTTGACTTTTGGAAGCAATTCGACGTAGCTCCTCAATTGTTTCCAAAAGTAAACGATAGTCATGTTTCTGAAAATATTGTGGGTGAGATTTGTAAAATCACGTCAGCTTCCCTACTGTCTCCCCAAGATAATCATAAATTAAACATTGTTATAGAGAAATTTAAATCTATTTCGTTCGAAAAATGTGGTCTGGGTCACACGCACCTAGTACAGCACAAAATTAATACAACGGGGGAGCCTATTAAGCAGCGTTATTATCCTTTGTCAAAAACTCGTCAGGATCAATTAGAAGCGCAACTTAAAGAAATGTTAGACTTAGGTGTAGTCCGCCGCTCTCGTTCGGCTTGGTCAAACCCAGTTTTGATAGTACCAAAGAAGGACGGTTCTCCCAGGTTTTGCTTGGACTCGAGGAAGCTCAACAGTGTCACCAGGACAGATTCCTACCCTTTGCCTTATATTTCACGTATATTAGATAATCTTCGGGGTGCACGATTCATATCCTCTATAGACCTCTCGAAATCTTTTTGGCAAATTCCTTTACACAAAGACTCTTGCGCTAAAACGGCTTTCGTTGTACCAGGGCGTGGCCTTTATGAGTTTGTTAGGATGCCATTTGGATTGAAGAACGCTCCGAGTGAATTACAGCGTCTTGCAGATGTTCTTTTTGGCCCCGAATTTAACGAAAACGTTTTTTGTTACTTGGACGACCTGATTATAATATCGGAGGATTTTGAGTCACACTTAGAATTATTGACTAAGGTCTTTAATCGATTAAAAGAGGCCGGTCTGACAGTTAATCTTAAAAAATGTGAGTTTTGCAAAGACGAACTAAAGTATCTTGGTTATATAGTTGATGCAAAGGGTCTCCGCACGGATCCGGTAAAACTAGAATCAATTCGAACCTATCCTACTCCTATAAATTCTAAACAATTGAAAGCTTTTATTGGTCTTTGTGGGTATTATAGACGGTTCATTAAAAATTTTTCAACTATAGCGGCACCTCTGACAAAACTAACTGGGTCACGGAATGAGGTGAGCAACTTTACCTGGTCTCCGGAGGCGGAAGACTCCTTTAAAAAATTAAAAAAAGCCCTAACATCGGCTCCAGTAATTAACTGTCCTGATTTTTCGTTACCATTTACTATCCACTGTGACGCAAGTAACGTTGGGATTGGAGGGGTTTTGACACAAAATTTCGATGGAGAGGAACACCCTGTTTCATATTTTTCTAGGTGTCTAAATAAACACGAGCGTAACTATGGCGTAACGGAGCGCGAACTCCTTGCGGTTTTAGATTCGGTCAATCACTTCAGGCCCTACATAGAAGGAGTTCACTTCACAGTGATAACAGACCATTCCAGCCTACAATGGCTAGTATCGTTATCGAATCCCTCAGGTAGACTTGCACGTTGGTCCACCCGTCTCTCCCAATATTCGTTTGATGTAGTTCACAGAAAAGGTAAGTTAAATACTGTACCTGATGCCCTTTCGCGTAAAAACGATTTAGCTGTTTCCGCCCTGGATACTGTTCCCCCTAGCTCTGATGTGTGGTACAATAAATTATTTTCAGATTGTAAAACCAATCCTCAGCGTTTTAATAATTTTCTTATTAAAGATAACTATTTATTACGTCATTCTAAGTCTCGTTTCGCTCTGCAGGAGGATACAGCTTGGAAGTTGGTTGTTCCTTTTGAGGATCGGAACGCTATCTTGTCTAAGGAACACGAGTCAAATGTTTCTTGTCATCCAGGGGTTTTTAGAACATACAAAAAAATTCAACTCCATTATTTTTGGCCTGGTATGTATAGCGATGTAAAGAAATTTGTTAGTAAATGTAAGACGTGCAAAGCACATAAAGTAAATACATCGGCGCCGGCTGGAATTTCTACGAATCAAAAATTAGTCAACAGACCGATGCAAATGTTGTCTATTGACCTTGTAGGACCTCTTCCACGCAGTTACGCTGGATTTATGTACATTCTATCGGTTGTTGACGTTTTTTCCAAATATACTTGGATTTTTCCCCTTAGAAATGCAACCACTAAAAGCATCGTTAAAAACGTTGAACAATTTATTTTTCTTGTACACGGCGTTCCACAAACCTTTGTGTGTGACAATGGTAAACAATTTGTTTCTAAAGAATTCAAACAATTGTTAGTTAATTATAATGTTCCTATGCCTTATTACAACGCTTATTACACCCCGCAAAATAATGTCGTTGAACGTTATAACCAAACTATTGGAACTGCGTTGTCTATTTTGACCGAATCTGACAAACGTAATTGGTCTAGATTTCTGCCACAGATTCAATCAGCTCTAAATAATACGGTTAATTTTGCTACAGGTTTCACGCCTTTCTTCCTTATGCATGGAAGAGAACAAATCATTGACGGTAAATTTCACAACATTAATGTTTCTTCTGGTGTCGCGGACTCTACCTTAGAAAAATCTAGAGGCGAATTTGCTAAGAAATTGGAAGAATTAGCTTTTATTTACGATCAAGTTTCGAATGCGCTGTTGCAAGCTTTTAAAAAGAACGCTCATCACTATAACTTACGCCGTAAGTCGGTGATATATGAAGTTGGTGATGTCGTCTGGAGGAAAAATTTCGCCCAATCTAGTGGTCCAGATTATTTTTCTCATAAACTGGCGCCTAGATTTGTTCGCAATATCATTATAGGTAAAATCTCAGATTTAGTCTACACCTTGGCGGATATGCAAGGGAAAGTTGTGGGAAATTTTCATGTCAAGGATATTGTTCGCTTGGACTAATTGATATTATAATTTTTTTATTTTTTTTTATAACAGGAAACCAATGTGGTGGTGTGCAGGATTACCGACCCTTCACGTCATTTCATTTGTTTCTTTGTGTGATTATTCTGCTCACATGTCTTGAAGTTTGGTACCTTTGAGGCATGTGCTCAGAATGAGCACTACGTTCTAGTTTTTTGACGATAAATACATTATTTACCCTCGTTTAGCTGGAATCTGATCTTCTGATCAGTGGCGCCCAAAATTTTATGTTTAATTTGTATTGTGTCTATTGACCTTAACTTTTAGAATTTTTTTAATTAGCTACATTTCTTTTAAAATTAAGAGAGTATTCTATACTGCAGACTTTCGTCTTTGTCTTTACAACTACAATTTATATTATAACACACGATTCGTCACATCTCGCTAATATTATGTATATTATTATTATCTGCCTTAGAGTTAAGTCAGTGTACTTCCTCAAGTTCTTTGGAATTGTATTATTTATGTTTTTGTTTAGAGGCTTCCAGGCTCCATTTGCTTTTCCAAGAAATTTGAGGAAAGCCATTCTTAAATTTCGTGTATGGGAAAATCTGAGCAACTTTCCAATACACGAAGTTTGTTATTATTATTATTGGTGTTTGTATTGGTATTTCTTAGATTTAAGTTCTAGTCTTAAAAAATAAATAAATTAATTAAGGTTATTTTTATGCATAAATTCAGAAGAAAGTAATGCTTCGGCATACTTCTTATTAAGAATTTTCAAAATGGAAATTTGAACTCTACCCCATCATGGGAGAGCTTATTATATGTAAACATTTTAGTTTTAAGTATATTCCTTGGAATTGTGACTTAATGCTAATACCAGTGTTTTACTTTGCAAGTGTATTCCTAGGGTCAATCAAATGATTTTGATTGTTCTCATCCTTAATAGTGTCGTCTATCTTTAAGATAAGATCGATCACCAAAAAAAATGATAAGTATTGCTTGTTTATTTACAACAATATTTCCCCGAGCAGTGTAAATTGTAAATAATTTTTTATTATTCTTTTTGCATTGGTTCAAGTTTACTTTTGTTGGTTCACTATGTTATAGCTAGGTATTTTGATAATTTTGTAATTCCTAAGCTTTAAGCCTAACATTCTAGACTCTGTTTTGCTTTTCTTTGTGTTCCTAACGATAACCTTTATCACCACCTTTGTAGACAGGTTTGTTTTCTATTTTTGAATATCCTGATCTAATTTTTTTTGGAAAATAGGTTTTTTGTATATGTAAACCCTACTTTAACCACTTTGATAGATAGGTTTTTTCTTTCGTAATTGTAAATCCTAATCTGAAAAATAACTTTGATAGATAGGTAATTGATATGCAATCCCTATTCTAACCATTTACACGTTTAGTAGACAGTTTTTATAACTCGTTCTAACTAAGTCAATAATACATAGGTATTATATATATTTTTCGATGCGACCTGTTGGACCTAGGTAGATAGAATAGTTACCTTTTTGCTATTAATAAATAGCCTAAATTCAGTGAAGTGAGGGATGGTTGACCACCCTTGAAGTGAAGCCTAATAATGGCAAAGTGTCCTACTAAAGGAGAAGTGATGCCTTAAGCATAAAATTTTTTTTTTCCCTTTAATTTTCTCCTTTTCTTATGTTGTTCCTCTTGTTAAGATGACCCGAGAATGGAAGGTTTTGAGCGACAGCTAATTTCATCAACACCTAGTATCATCAATGCTGAGGGTGCTTGTGGACCGCCTATTCTCGTACCATTTTATTGTTGTTATTGTTTTCTAATTTATCTAGATTTAATTGACTTAGTTTTAAGATTGTGTCTTTAGTTACTAAGTATTAATTTTAATTGTTTTTAAGTACCTGTTGGACCTACCTTTAGTTAGTTTCTTCGGTTTTGCGGGCGTAGTTTTCATGTTTGTGGGCAAACATTTTCGCGGGAAGGGGGGAATTGTCACGATAATAATTATTACTTCATAATAATTATTAGCCTGACTTAGTAAACCTTCACCTGGCCGCTTACTTTAATTGTTGAATCGCCGTATTTTGGATTTTTTCGATTGGCAACATTATTGTTAAACTTCCGGCGGTACTTTTTGGATTCGCATCGTACAGGAAGCCGGTGCAAATTCGACTAGTCACTTTAGTGATAGTTCTGGATTTAAAAATGGGATAATCCCTTTGTTACCAAATTGTTTGTTTAAAACGATTTTAATCGCGATGCACATCGTTGCACATTTTGCGAACGCTTCTTTCTGATGTGATCGGAACGCTGTTTCTAACGTGTTCAGTCGCCGCCATTGGGACCGATATTTGTCCGCGGCATAACGATGTTGTAAATTACCTATATAATCGCGACTGGCATATTGAGGGAGAGTTCTTATGACCTGGTACAGTCACTGCTGCTCATATTTGTGACGGATGGTTACTTGGCGTTCATTTCCTGATGAAGCGTGCTGACGGAAATCGTGGTTATCCGAGGGGCTCAACCAGAGCACTGGTGCTGATCTTGGACCCTACTCCCTGGCGGGGAGTCCTCAAACTCTGGCCTTCCTGGGGAGTCTTTCCTGGTTCCCATCCTGGAGATTGCGTGAGAATATGGCCCGCGGTTCATCAACGCGCTATCTTCAAGTAAATTAAGAGTTCGCGTCATTGTAGAAGTATTTAGATAAAGATCCATGGTCCGCAGGTACGACATTTCATTCTGTTTAATTATGTTCCTGTTAAATTGTCAGCATCTGTTATGTTTTTGGGGATGTGATACCCGGCCCCTCAAAAGGGCAACATTGTTATGTTCTTTATAAAAATATACTGGGATTTAGTTGTTTTGGAAATGAACTCTTTTATTGCTTAAACCAATGAAACCTCACAAGTTAGAACCTGTATTCGTTTATTCCTACAATCCTGAAGAGAATCTCTCACTCTACCATTAAATAGAATAATCAGAAGGTCCATACTGATGTTTACTGTTACAAGATCTACGAATATCGGTTCCGGCCCCGCGTCGTCATGTAACATAAAAACCGAATTCAATCGTTTATTTTTATTACCTACATTAATTTTACTGCTTTTACATAAATTACTAGGATGACCCGATTTATTGCATCGATTACAAAAAATATTCTTCCAGCAATCCTTTTGCAAATGACTCGTTTTTCCGCACAAAAAACATTTTTTTAGTGCAACATTTACTGGCGTCTTACTACGCACTGCACTTTTAAATCTGATCGGACTATCGGACCTGGATTTACGGACAAAATTACTATCCTTATGCACAACATTTAAATTCGTATCAACTTTCTTAAGATTAACAACATGTTCCCATGAAGCTGCTAACTTTATGCATTCTGAAAATGAAGTATTGATCCCCTCAACGAACAACTTATGTTTCAATTTTTCATTGAAAATTCTAATAATGAATATGTCCTTCAAACAAGGTTCCAACCTCAATTCAAAATTGCACGTCAAACTAAGTCCTCTCAGCCTAACAGCGTAATGTTTAATAGATTCGTTAGCTAGCTGTTTACACTTATAAAACAACTCACGTGACTCGAAAATATTTTGAATTGGTTTGCAATGTGAATCAAATAATTTACATAAATCATCAAAAGAACAAACAGAAACCTTTTTAGGGAAACATAACTCACATAATAAAGAGAAAGTTTCTTCGGTGAGGCAACTCAGCAAAAATGCTCTTTTGCGCTCTTGTGACACAACTTTGTCATCATGTAAAATGAGGGCCTGATCCAGTCGTTCTTTGAACAATGACCAGTCTCCCGTTCTGCAACAGAACGTCCCCAAATTCTTACAAACACCCTCCATTGGGAGAAGAGCTGAAATAAAATAATCAGGACTACTTATCTCAGCACTTCTAGAAGGCTACACTCCGAGGTCCACGTTCCACGTTTCACGTGCACGCCACTCAGAGCCGTGAATCAACGTCCCCGTCTGGCTCCGTCTCCCGACAGCTGCGGATCCAAACCCTCTCCTCCGAGGTCTTCCTTCCCAGACTGTAGCGACAGAAACCAAGTCCCGGTTTCCGGCTAATCCACTCGATGATGATCCGATCCTAGACCTGATCCTTGATCCTTGACACGATACCCCGTTACACGGTGTACCCAACGACAATAATTCTACAAACTTGTCGTACCCACACACGCGAATAACTGCGTGTGGCTGCTCCAGATTCTTCTTAATGCGATCGCTTCCTGCGATCCGCCAATTTCCTGACAACAATCTTCCGATCTTGGAATTTACCGCGTAGATTCTTCCGTAATTTTACGAATTACCGGCGTAAAAAAAAACGAACTACCGAGCTGCGCCAACTGTGGTATGTGCTACTTCGGGTAGTAAATAATATCCGTTAATGTTACATTGTTTATTGTTGAAGAGGTTAATATGGAGAGATTTTATACATCTCCATACTCGCTGTCTCGCTCTCATGCCGTCACAGTCGTTTATGTAAATATTAAATAAAGGTGGTCAGATGTGCGACCCCTGAGGCACACCTGGGACGATTTCCATTAAGCAAGATGCGAAACCATTGACAACCGTAATTTGGTGCCGATTACTGACATATAATGCGATCCATCTATAGAGACTACCGTGAATTCCTAAACCTAGTAAAGGCATATGATTAACACCGTCAAATGCTTTGGAATGCTTCGTCTAACTGGCATCGCATATCCATAGCATGCAAAAAATTTGTAAAAAACGACAGATTTGAAGCGATTGTGGAGCAATTTTTCATTAAGCCATGTTGATTACTAAGGATTGAGGATGAGATGGTAGAAAATAAATGATTGTAAACAATTTTTTCCTGTACTTTACCTACTATCGGAAATTTGGATATATGTCGATAGTTCGAGATATCATTTTTACAGATTGTGGTAATCAAGGCAGTTTTATATTTTGTCGGAAAATGTTCCTTCAGAAAGCGATCGTTTGGAAAATAGCAAAAATGCGGGGAGCCAATGATTTACTAAAATAATTTATAAAGATACCTACCTGGAACTTCATCATCCCCTTGTCCCCTCTTGATGTCGATGGACTTGACCTCGATTGAGTTAATTAAGCTATCTGAATTAAAACAATCACTGTAAATGCCTGAATGAGAAGGTTCAACATTACAAAATAGAGATCCAAAATAATCCGAAAGTTTTTTTTTTATTACAATTTAATGTTGTTATCAAGTTCTGCTAGTATTTTTGTATCAGCTTTTTCGATTTACAAAACCATTTTTAACAGACAGACAGTTTGAAAATGGTCTTGTAAACCGAACAGCTATAACAAAAATACATACTAAAATACTAGCAGAACTTGATAATAACATTATCAAATTTAATTAAAAAATAAATAAATTAAGTGGATTAATTACGAAATTAAGTTGGCTGTTTCTTTACTTTACCTTTTTTTACATGAGCTCCACACAGGAGGCCTTGAGGAAAATAATTTCCCTCAGGGCCTATGTGATCTTTGGGGATGCTGTGTGTAGGGTTTTTTAAGGATAGGATGGAGAAGAGAGTTCTGGGAAGGAAGAGGGTTTAAGGGGTGGGTGGGTAGGAAACTGGGGTTCAGTGTGTCCTGGTCATCCGCCTCCAAGATCTGGACAAACCTCACCCCGTGAACCCGGGCACCCGTGCTAAATCACCAAACATAGCGAACTACTTGGGGTGACCTGTGGCAGAGGTGTTGGTAATCTGATAAAGGTTCCCGGCCGGCGGTACCCATTACCGCCTCCCAAATTACTGTGGGTGACTGGCAGTTTTTTAAACGTAGATAACTCATATGAGGGGGAATGATAGAAAATTTTCTATGAGAATTGACGTAATACCATATTTTTTTAAACATTATGCTTTTTTATAAACATTATTTTTGTAAACCGGATTCTATCACAATATAAGTTTCGTTAACCACTGAAGCAACCGATTTTTGCCTATTGCGAAGTAAAGAAAATGTGATATAATTGATTAAAAAATAGTAACAGTTTAACTGACTGCTCACTGATCTATTCAACGTTTAATCTTGACTCGCCTAAACATATTTCAAAGTACAAATATTAATTTAAGTGAATGAACTATTTACCTGTAAAAATGTCGACTGATCACGCTGCTAAATTCCACACGAATTTATGTACTTTCCCAGTACTTTGAAAAAAGAGATATGTGTGTGTGAAAAGCTCCAAGTTGGCGTTTCTATGATTGAATTACGAGAATGAATTTGCGGAGATGGAAAACCACTAAACACTAATGGTGGATTTGAACCCAAAACATTCAGGCCGGAATAAAACTAGTTTCCACTACTCCAGTAAACCACTTTGAAGTATACTGTAATATCAGCTCGTAGTGCAGTGGAGCTGGCAACACGGTATCGTTTCTAAGTACTTAAGCACACATTTCACCACTAACAATTACTTTTGGCCTTAAAATTCTAAAATCATACCCCCACCATAAGTACAAAAATTTGGGGGACCTGGAAAAAATATTTTCAAAGTGGGCGGTGGGCAAAATAAGGTTGAGAACATGCTATGCTCTTCAGCAGAGTTGGGAACCTTTCTGCCGTCAGGGGCCATTTGGATGTTTGTAGAATTACCCGATTTTTGTAGTATTCTCCGGTTTCCTTCGATATCCGTCAGCAGATGATTACTCAACTGGAATTTGTATTATGAACATAAGACTGGTTTAAACTTTGGAATGAATCTGCGTTGGAGTTCACCAGTCTACCAACATGACTTTTATTTTACTCAGAACACGTAAATGGTTTTCCCGCATTTTACAGCAAACTCATCGACTGCAAATTTTTTTTTTACATTTTCATATTACACGGATTTTTTTTACTTATTAATTTTTTTATGGCAGAAGTGTGGCAATACCTAAAGAACCAACATCATTTTTTTCCTTTCTGTGTAGAGTTGTCATCAATACTGAGATATTTTTTCAATATTAATTTCACTTTCTTAAAATAATAAGAAATTATATTTAAATTAAAAAATGTTGTTGAATCACGTAGTTATTTGTGTCACAAACTGCTTTCATACGTAAACACACACATGTCAGCTAACTTTCTCTGGGTTTAAAAAAAAACTTAAGAGCATATCTGAAATACCGTGAAAGAAAACCGTCCTCGCTTTCGAAGTGTAATGTTTGTGGTGCTTTCAGTAGGCCGCACCGGAAGTGCTCGCGGGCTGCACGAAAAAGCTTCGCGAGCGGCATGCTCCACAGTTATACATGACACGAAATTCGACTCGCCAGGGTCAGTATTGCAAACAGTTCAAACAAAAATGCAAGTGAAAGTTTTTAAAAGTCAACTCACATATTCATTTTTAATTTTCAAGAGAAAATCGATTTTTTGTTTGTAAATTTTGTGTTTAAAATGCCAAAAAGAAAGAAAGTATTTACAAAATCTCAAACAAAATCAAAAAGAGAAAAGGCGGCCCAGATCAGACAAAACAGAAGCAGAAAGATAAGGACGTATTGCTTGGGGATGAGTAACGTTTTAACGAATACAAAAACCGCTTCCAATTTTGAAAATGACACTTCATTTCAAAACAAATCCGAGTTCACTGAACCGGAGTTACATTCACAGGTAGACCCGCATCCGAAATTAGTGAGTGAGTGGCGTTTTTTGATTGAATTACGAGAATGAATTTGAAAAGTGGGAAAACCACAAAACAGGGTTGATGGAATTGAACCCAGAACATTCCGGCCGGAATTTAAACAAGTTTCCACCGCTGCAACATATCCTGCAATTACGGAGATTAGATGAATTGATACTAAACGTATGAAGCAATAAAGTTAATGGAGTAATTTTCTTTGATTATTTTTAGAACATTAATAAAAATCAATAAGGTAATTGATTTCATAAACGTGGCTTTATAAAAAAGCCTAGAAATCGTGGTGCGCAGTTACTCTATATTATTAATACCCAGAAGACATGGCTTGGGTTGTTGGAGACGATGTACCAAACACTGCAATGGCGCTAAGAGTTGCGTCAACTATTGAAATAAGAACATCGCGAATTACACGAATGAAGGACAAACTCTTAAAAGCAAACTCAATCAACAGCGCTCTGACTCCAGTCATGTTGCTTGGCCAACTTTTGGGACTGCCGTTCAAATACTTTCGCGAAAATGAAGCCTGGAAAACTAAACTCGTTATGTTTCTAATGTTGGCTTTATTATTCAATTTCGCTTTCTGTTGTTACAAAACGTTGTTTGAAGAGATAGCTTATGATATCTTTACCGACCCCTTTCTTCCTCTAAAATATGCAATGGAGATTAAGATTTTTATCAGTCTCATCTCAGTCTCGTGTCTTTACTTTGCAACATTTTCTGATGAAGTCCGTCATGGTAATAATATGATGCAATTGGACGCAATTGTTGAAATTTTTAACATATCCGGAGTTGATCTTCATTACTCCAAAATAAAAAGCAGAGTTATTTGTGCGGTTGTAACAAAATTCATATTTTATTTATCCATTTGTCTGCTGGACGAATTGATTTGGACGGGGAAAAATGAAGACAGCAAAATAATCAACATAGTGATCGTGAATATCTCATATTTTCCTGGCATCCTTTCTACTGTGATCAGCTTGAAGTTTTCTAATTTAGTGATGTTAGCCAATAGTAGTTTACAGATTATTAACGCGGAACTAGCTCTCATCTTTAAGAAGGAGTTAACATCGGAAGGAAAAGCAAAGGACTGTAACGTACACGTTAAGAAAACAAGGACACGTCAAACGGAAACTTTAAGGCGAATGGAAACGCGTGAGAGAGACTCAATAGTCCTTCAAAGGTTAACTATGTTCTGGAAGGCTTATGACAAGACGTGTGATTATGTTGGGAGTGTCAATGACGCTTATTCGATGAAGCTTCTGATCATCTTCACGTCGTCATTTGCGAAGATCCTTTTAAATATGTTTCAATTATTTGCAACATTGGGCTGGGCACTGCGAGACACAATGCAACCTTTGACTGACCCCACATTGGTATCTCCCATCTTGTGGACCGTTATGTATATTGACCAATGTTTTACGGTTATTAGAAATTGTTCAGAATGTAAGAATTTGGTAAGTGAATTTCTGGGTTAGTTGTACACTTCTTGTTAAATGAATTTTTAAATATCATTCAATATTGCATAATTTCTATGGGAAGAGGGACAGAAACACTCATGGAAAATAAAAATATAGATCATTTCACGACGACAGCGACCTTGCGACCATCTCTGCCAATCGCCTCTTCCTCCACATAGCTCTCACTCAAGAAGATAGGTGGAAACTTGAGAGGCAATCGGCTGACGAGGGAATTGCCATCTCGTACACAACACCATTGAGATACGGCCTGAGTTTTCACAGCTTCTTTAACTCAGGGCCAACGATAACATTGGGAGTACTGTGTGAAGGGTCTTTTTGTGGAGAGGAAGGAGTGAACATGGGCATGAAGAGACTCATGCTGTAGAAGAGAAGAAACACAGAGGCTGACAAATCATGTACAAATGTTGGCCTCGCGTTTGGTGTGATTCCTACTACGCACCGGTGCCAAAGGGATCAATAGCAATGGCTAGTTCCTCGGATCATCTTCCATAAAATCTATCAAACAGACCACCATCCGTTTCTGCTAGAGACAAGAGTTTTTCAAGTATTTCTTTGAAGTATTTCTATTGAATTTGCCAGACCAGAGGTGGGTTGGCAAATTCAACAAAAGAATGAATCGCGGTAAGAATATTTCTTCCTCCAATTTCCAATTTGTACTTACGTTTTAATGGTATTCTTTCAGGCAGCAAAAACAGCCGCCATTGTCAATAAAATGATGATAATGGAACCAAACGAACGTATCGGTCATAAAGTAAGATATTTATTTTTCCCTTATTTGTTAAAAGATAAAAAAGCTTGGGAGGCGGTGGACTAGATTCGAGGTCCTAGATCATTATTTTGGTCACTAGCGCAGACCCAAGAAAAATCGCAATATCATCTGAATTTTTCATTCTTGACAAATCAGTTCAAATTTTTAAGGCAAATCATAACATTTTCGGTTGGTAGTCCGTCTGTGTATGTGTTAGGATGATTTTATCATATTGTGGAATAACGAATAATGCTAGTCTTACACGAGAACTATGCTCTTATAATTTAATATATAGAAGAAACTCTCAGTATCGCCCTGGTGTAAGACCACCAGCATTTCCCACATTCAGATTTGAAACGTTACTTGAAATGGCTTTATTCGAGGTAGGTGACCAGATCTGAATAGCTAGATACTTCCCCACCTCCCTCTTCCCCTTCTTCTTCTCCACCTCACAACCTTATTATACCCCAATTGCGGATGCTATTTCCATTTCAAGGATTCTATTTTCAATGGCGAGCGACATGCTAATATAAGCCAGCCCACATAATGTATTATGAGAGTATAGGTGTCGTGTGAGACTAGCTTTAATGTGTTTTGCAGCTCCACCTGTTTTCAACCTACATGCTTGACCGGAAGCCAGAATTTGTCGTCCTAGGACTCTTTCCCATAGACAACACTCTACTGTTTTTGGTACGTATTTTGAACAAAAGGCACTTTTGAGGTGAAAAATAAATTTTATTAATTTAAATTTTATAAATAACTAGCTGAACTCGGCATGCGTTGCAACGCCACTTAATAAAAATATTGTTTTTCCCCGCGTGTCCTTTCCAATTCGTCCCCGTTCCCCTTCCGCTTCCTCTTTACCTCCCGCGTTCCCCCTCCACCTCCCTCCCCTTCCCCACGTCCGTTTTCCGCTTCCACCCTTCCCACGAATACCCCGCTCCCTACTTTTCCCGCCTTTCTCCCTCCCTCGACGCCCCTTCCAGCAAATGTTCCCCTTTCATTTCCCTCCACCCCTCCCGATTCCTCTCCCCCTCTGCCTACACGCCCTGCCGCTAAAATACATTAAATACACTCATTTTTTCAAACAACTCGCGTGCCACTTATTGCAAAATTTGTATACAAATTTCATACGACAGAGCTCACCAGTGAGTCAATCCATCGATTACTTTCCGATATTTGCAGACTCAAACATACGTAACCTATGTTTTTACTGGATAGTGACCCCCTAATCACCCAGCGGTATGAGAAACACTTTACGACCTATTCTCATACGTACCAAATATACATAAAAGAAATTCACAAAAATCGGTCTAGTCGGTTCGGAGGAGTGCGACTACAAACACCGCGACACGAGATTTTTATATATAGATTGTTTAATAAAAGGTTTATTATATCAAGATGTAATAATTTTAACTCTATAAATACTCGTATTATGGTTTTTCTACTTTGGACAGTGTCGAAAACAATGAAATTATATTATGACGTTTAAAATCCTCGCATATACTTTATAATAATAATTTTTTTTTAATACATTTTTATTTATGATTTTTTTTATTTGACGCCCTCCGTGGTTGAGAGGTGTGGCTCTCGACAAGTGTGGCTCTCGACGCGACGTTGCGCGTACAAATCCCGGCGTGAGCAAGTAAATTATTTGATTGATTGATATATTTGCGGCAAGTTTCGGGGTACTCGTATTCTTCGGTTCATACTCGTATCGCCCTGGTGTAAGACCACCATTCAGAATTATCAAAGTCGTATTTGGTGACCAGATCTGAAGAGCCAGGTAGTTTCCTATCTTCTTCTTCTCATCTACTTCCTGACCCATTACCTTCAGCCTCACAACAAACCCCAATTGGGGATGCCTCGCTGGGTTAAGATGGTTGGGAGCGGTCGGGAATCTTCTGTTGTATTCGACACTGTCCAAAGACCTAATGAAAACAATTACAATTGTAATGATCCACTTCTGAAACAAGAAATATGAAAATAAAAACTTGTTTCAGCTTTGTTTGGAAAATGAACTTTGGACGCATTGTCTTAAAGATTTTTTGTTATAATTGGAATTACACTTAGAAAAGTATAATCACAACACAAAACAGTTAGAAAAAAAATATATTTGCACACAATGATAAATTTCACACATTAACATATTTTTTGAAATTAGAAGAAATTGCACATTAGGTAAGTAGGTACTCGTTTTTAGAGACCTGAAAAATTATGTGATTTTGACAAGGTTGACTTTTTATTATTAAGATCTTCATACAAAAAGTTTAAATTTTGAAAAGCCTTAAAATGGAATGCAGATAACTACACAAAACACCACACAGTTTCATTAAATTTTATATTCGTTTAAAAAATTTTAATTAAAAAAAAACACAACAGCAAATGAGTCCTATAATTTCAATACCCGCTACATCCGATTTTTTAAAAAAATGTTCTGGGTATGACATCTGAGTATAACAGGAACAACAGGAACCTAAAATTATTGAGTTTAAAAACCTCCTTTATCACGACCAAAAAGCCATGTTAAACTGCGAGTGAGAAAAAAAACCCGCTATCTCATTCAAGAAGTTACTATCAAAACCCGCTATATCGGAATTCACCAATCATGAACAGTTAAGATGGCGGGTTTAGAAACTCGCGGGTCAGGTTAGTTGAGTTTCAAAAGGCTCTATATTCTGTATCGTGAGGAATCAAATCAACGAAAATTGATATAGCGGATATAGAAAATGAACGACTAGACTTCCTTCTGCTACTTTTTTACTGCCAAAAATATCAAAACGTTGACCTGACATCACTTTTGTAGCAAAATATCACCACTTTTGATGCAAAATATCACCACTTTTGATGCAAAATATCACCACCTTTGATGCAAAATATGATTATTTTTGATGCAAAATATCAACACTTTTGTTGCAATTTAACATCGCTTCTGTTAAAAATTACGCGAATTTCGTCAAACATACCATTTTTCAGGGATCTTACTGATTACTTTCACAGACCGTGTTCTACGCTCATACTGAAACTTTAGGTGGTGAAAAGAATGTAAACTCTTTTTGGTAAAGTTGCCAAAGTCCGCTTTACTAGGGCATATTTGATTTGTACTCTAGATTTCAAAGACAAATCAAATATGACATTTGCTGGAAGAACAAACCGTATAAAATAAATTCTCATAAAAAAAAATAATACAAATATTTTTAATTTAATTTTATTAGTAACTTATAAAAATAAATATGTATTAATCTTACAACTAAATCTATTACCTCACCTAACCTATCCTAACTAACTTAACCTAACCTAATTAACCTATCCTTACCTAAACTAACCTAATCTGACCTATCCTATCCGAACTAACCAAACCAAAAACCTTTTTCATATGTAATTTTAGGTTTATTATTATTTATAAATAATACATGCACATACTAGGGGCTAAATTATTGTTTTATAGGGCAGTAATAATATTTCTGTGATAATAAAATAAATAAAGTATAAATACGAATCATGGCGTCACTTAAACACTCAAACACTTGATATATGTGAATTGATTTAACAAAATTAATGTTTTTCGTCTACCCCGACATATATACTCATTTTCTTGTTTTTATCATACTCCTCCGAAACGGCTGAACCAATTTTGATGAAATTTTGTGTGCTTATCTGGTAGGTCTGAGAATCGACCAACATCTATTTTTCATACCCCTAAAAGTAAAGGGTGTTCCACTCAGAATTTTTATTATTTTTTTTTTTTTGACAATTTTTTTATTTTTTTTTTTTTTTATGGTGAGGCATTAAAAAACACATGCAACCCTAAATTTTCACCCTTCTACCATCAACCCCTATTTTTTAAAAGTGATATTAGTAATTCAAACCGGTGTCACTTCTGACCCGATGAGAACGAAGCCGGCCTCTTTTCTCTAATTTTAAATTTTTTACTAATCAATTACTGTTTGATATTGTTACTACAAACATGATTCACGGTCCAATCACGGACAATCGTTGGGTGGTACCATATGCACCTCTGTTGAGTAAAACAGTGGGAAGGAAAAAGGCATGAGGGGTGGGTAGGAATCTGGAGGTCATTGTATCCGGGAGTGAATCCATCCCTCCAACTGCGGTGCAAGACCATTGCCTTGAGCGGAATTGACCTTTTACCTTGACCTTTCCAGCCGGACTCTTTCGACCAATTGGTCGAGAGAATCCGGCTGGGAAGGTCAAAAGGCCTCCCTCAACCAGTCTCTCTCGATCCGGTCCACCACGCTGCAGGTGGGCAGACGCATCCGCCGTCAAGACCCGCACAAAAGTCACCCTTGCTAAATCACCAAACGGAGCGAACCGCTTGGGGTGACCTATGGCAGAGGTGTTGGTTATCCAATAAATGGTTCCCGGGGCGGCGGCACCCGTACCCGCTTCCTTTCAAAAATTCCCGTAAGTAAGTGGAAAAGTAAGAAAATCACAAAAAATATAAATTCATACACAACGCCATCTCTGATACTGACAAAAACAAAACACGGACAGTTGGGCATCGATAATTGCTTCATTGTGTAATTTTTAACTTAATAAAAATACTTAATTTAATTCAACAGTTATTGATTCTGAGGCGGTACGAAGTTCGTCGGGTCAGCTAGTATATATATAAACACAACTTAATAATAATTATTTCTTTCCACTAGGTCAGCACGTGAGGATGGATTTTATTATTCGAACACGTGCATTACTGTCAAAAGTAAAGCTGCAATTATACCATACAATTTTTATTACAATTTGTTTTTATACCTAATTAAATTGCTTTGTTTGAAGGACTAATAAATATTTTAATTAAATTATCATGAAATACCATCAGTTTCGTTCTATAAACGTGGAACGCGGTGTATAAATAATATGTAACACTATTTGCACGAATAATCTAATAACTTGATTAACCTTTTTGCAGATGGCGGGTTCTGCTACCACATATTTGGTGATTTTAGCACAGTTTTACGTTTCCGATTAAGAAGAAAAATGACATTTTTATTGATCAACAAACAATAACTTTATTGCCCCAACAGGGTATTGATATCCTATCAACTTAAATAAATATTGTAATCAAAATTAGTTATATATGAAAAAAGTTTAATATTTGTCTCTGCACTTGTTTCGTGTGAGAATATTATTATAATATTGCATCATTATTTTTAACTCTGCAATTTATTTTGTACCTATAAAGTTGGTATTAAAGAAAGGGCACCATTTTTATGCCAATCTTGTATTTTATCCAATCCTTTCCTTTGATAATATTAAAAAAAAACAGAAGAACGCTTCCTTTACAAGATGAGTTCGAAAATTTAAAGGAAGAAAAAATTCTGTTTCGTAAAAACAAAAGAAAAAAGTTTATTTGATAAATCAGGAAGATATTGCTCTGTTAAATGAATGAAAGTGTTTAGTAGGGTAAAACAGGAAGATATTGCTCTGTTAAATTAATTAAAGTGTTTAGTAGGGTAAAACAGGAAGATATTGCTCTGTTAAATGAATGAAAGTGTTTAGTAGGGTAAAACAGGAAGATTTTGCTCTGTTAAATGAATCAAAGTGTTTAGTAGGGTAAAATAGGAAGATATTGCTCTGTTAAATGAATGAAAGTGTTTAGTGGGGAAAAACAGGAAGATTTTGCTCTGGTTAATGAATGAAAGTGTTTAGTAGGGTTAAACAGGAAGATTTTGCTCTGTTAAATGAATGAAAGTTTTTAGTAGGGTAAAACAGGAATATATTGCTCTGTTAAATAAATGAAAGTGTTTAGTAGGGTAAAACAGGAAGATATTGCTCTGTTAAATGAATGAAAGTGCTTAGTAGGGTAAAACAGGAATTTACTAACAAGACTGAGGAAATGGAACCACGAAGACAATATTAGTTGAGCAAAAATTTGGACATTATAATATTTTTTTTGTGCAATCCTTGATAGCAAATTAATTAGAAACATTTTTATTAAATACTCAGAGAAATTGATAATGTAAAAACAAAAAAATATTTTATTTAAAAACATTTTTATCTTTCGGCTAATTGTTTTTTTACATACAAAAACTTTTGTTGGTGGTATAGATATCTACGTTCTTTGGAAAAATTATTTGAAAACGTTTTTTTTGGACACCGAATGTAAAGTGAGTAATTGTGTTAGATATTTTGATATCGTTATTTAGTGCGATGAATATTTTAGGTGCAATATACATATGAGTATTGTCTCCGTGAAAGATGGTTTTTGTTTCAGGGATTATGCATTTTTCATATGTTGAAATTCAGACCATGAGAGCTATTTTAATATACAATTGGCGAATGTTTAGTACTGCGAGTTTCTTGAAAAGTGGATGGGAATGAAAGATGGATGAGACGAGGAACATTTGAAGATGATCCTTGGGAAAAGTTTTGGAACGGTCACTAGAGGGTAGAGAACGGATGCTGCACAACTTCCCTATCTTTCCAATAATATCGTACGTTTATATAATAGAGCAAAATAAAGTCTTCTTAGAGTTTTTGTAGCAAAGATTGATGGAAGAGAATAAAAATGAAGCATAACTACTGTAACAGACGTAATGCCTTTACAAGAACTGTAAAAAAGGGGACCGGTCTCGTGCACGCCTTCCAGAGGTACAGGCTGATGATGATGATAATTGTGGGCTGGCCTCCCTACATCCAGTGGGTAGTGGTCCTGAATGCGCCTAGTTTCTGCCTGAGCGGTGCCTTGGCAGTGCCCAGAATTAGGGCCGACTGCAGCGGTAGGCACCAGGTACTCGTTCAGGCAGAACTTCAGCAGGAGGCAGCAGGTGGAAGACTTCCAGAGGTAGGTGTTTGTAGAAGGGGCTTCCGAAGAAATAAATAAGACGAGTTTGTCGAGTAGAGATGAACTGAGCATTGAGCCTGATTTATTTGAAAAATTCATCGTATTTATTTGGTTAGTTGAACCCGACGGCGATCGGGCATTGTTTTACACAAAACGTGGAGAGGATTCTGACCTCGCTCCTCATCGTATAAATAGGGCGACATTTCTGTGGCGTCCTCATTTTGGCGGTGTCGCCCATGAAAGTGGTCGATTAAATTTACAATTTAAAAATAATTATACAGGGTACATTTTGCATACAAAGATAGATTACTTAATTCTTATACATTTTTGAAGCTAAGTTCTATCAGAGGATTTTTAGTTTTACGAATTTGTCACATGTTTAAGATATTTTTGTAGTTTATCAGAAGTATTTGCCATTTGGCCAGTTATGTTTAATTTAAAGGAGAATCGAGTATTTTTCTCGGGTTCCCCGTAAGACTAGCTAATGAAACCTGTTTTTTTCATCGTCTTACAAGGTCCCTGGATTTTTTAAATGGGAAAGATTTGTTCAAAGGGGGTCTGCCGCCTGGAGGAAAAGGAGTCTTTTGCCTGGCGGTAAAGGAGGCAAACGAGTCTTTTGCCGGGTGGCAAAGGAGTAGTTTAAGGAGTAGAGACTCCGGTTTTCTTTCCCTGGATGCTTTGTAGGGCTCTGCAATGAAATTTGTTTGTTTCATTGCCCTACAAGGTTCCTGGATTTTTAATTCCAAAAAAACTATTTTTTGCAAAAATATTTCGAAGTCTTTTTTTGCGGCTTTTTTGCCTTAATTAAAAAGGTTCACGGGTTAGAGACTCAAACTCTCTTTCCCCGGATGCCCTGCAGGATTCTGGAATGAAATGTGTTTGTTTCATTGTCCTACAGGGTGTCTAAGTTAAAACAATTGATAAAATATACATTTAAGGTTTGCCTCCTGGGGGCAAAGTAGTTTGCCTCCAGGGGGCGAAGTAGTCTCCTTGCCCAGTGGCAAAGGAGTAGTTTGAGGAGTAGAGACTCCGGTTTTCTTTCCCTGGATGCCTTGTAGGATTCTGGAATGGGACTATAAAGTCACTACCCTACAAGGCTCGCAGAATTTAAAACAATAGAAAATAGCAAACATAATTTTGTTATGAAAAATTATAAGTTTACAAATGTCCCCGGTGGCAACCTGTGAAAGGTAGCGTTTATTTGTTGCACCGGGGGCATGCACATTAGTTAGGAAAACATCATTTTACATAAGTTATAAAATAAGTATTAGGTAATTTATACCAAAAAGAAACAAATATCTTTTCACCAAAATTAGTCGCTGGCGGCAGGGTACATTAGCATTTCGAGGCCAGAAATTTTATCAAAATTTCCAATAAATGACCTCAAAATGTAGAGGATGCCACCAGCGATGAACTAACTAACTAACTAACCATCACGCCGTTTCCCCGCAGGGGTAGGCAGAGAGGACGGACCGCCAAACAATTCGGTCTTGGCACATACTCTTTGCCTCACTCACATTCATACATCGTCTCATACAGCGTCTTGAGGGTGCGAAAACGTCCGTTACAACTACGAAGTATCTTTGTTCTGGAGCTAATTTGTTATCCATCATAATTGGTTTCTACAATGACATCTAGGAACTTTATTTCTTTTGATAGTTTAAGAATTGGGCATGAATAGCTGTTAATAATAAATAGTGGAGGAGTGTCTTTTTCTTACATGAGCTCCACACAGGAGGCCCTAAGAAAAATAATTTCCCTGAGGGCCTATGTCATCTTTGGGGGTGCTGTGTGGAGGGTTTTTGTGTCTAGATTTTGGGGGGCAAGTGTGAATGATCAGCTTAGGAAGATTTTCTGGGAGAGTTAATTTGCGGATTGAAAAAAATATGTAATGTTTTTTGAACATTTATGGTGAGGAGGTTAGAGACTTTTTATTTTTTTAAGTTTTTTTGGTCCACAAGTTACCTTCTCAATTGATGTTTTCCATGTTTTACTCGTAAACACGATAACATTGTCACCGGAAAAAGATATTATTATATTACCGTCAATATCCATGTTCAATAAGGAGTTCATATATAGGAGAAATAAGAGAGGACCTCGCACAATTCCTTGGGACACGCCGTAGGAGATAGGTAAACATTTATACCTATATTCTTTGTTGGAGTGGATGACAGTGGTTTGTGATGCCTGTGTGAGGTAGTTTTTAAACCATTTCAGGGCAGTACCCTCTATCGCAATCTGTTGCGGTTTTTTTTTAAAGAATGTGGTGTGAAATAGTGTCAAAGGCTTTTGGCAGATCTAGAACGAAAGCAAGAGGTTTATTGCCTTTAATGAGTTTATCGGATATTAGTTTGGTAAAGGTTGCAATGGCATCAGCAATACTACGATCTTTACAAAATCCTTTTTTTTCACAGGAATACCGCACAAGAGTCCCAACTGTTCCCGTCTGGAGTCAGTATGACTATGGCATCCCCAATCGGGGTATGTTGTGAGGCTAAAGGTAGTGGGGAGGGGAAGGAGATAGGGAAGAGGAAGGTGGGGAAGTATTGTGTTTTTAAAATTATTTTATTGTCCTCGAGGAACTTGAGGAGTCTTAGTTTAACAAGTTGCTTTTCAACGATTTTGGTGGTTGTGCTCGATAGCGATATAGGCCTGTAACTATTTTGGGAAGATCTGACACGTTATTTGAAAATGGTGATGTGAGAGTTTGGGAATATGCCTGATTGGATGCATAAGTTAATGATATGTTGGAGAGGGCTAACAATAAGAGTTTTTAAGTGCTTCATAAGTTTAGTAGAGATTTTGTCTATTCCTGTTGAGTGGCTACTTTTTCATGTCGAGATAATTTCTGTAATTTCCATTTCTGCGGTGATGGAGTATACTCGTATCTAACCGCCAGGGATATTTGGTTTGCAAGGTCATGTTCTGTAACAATATTTCTGGTTAAAATATTATTGGAAAGGTTGTATAAATGGTCTGCGATTTTTTCAGTCATTATTTTTATTTATTAGTGAACGACTTTCAAACATTATTGATGGGTTTAGTCGTTTGTTTGGCGTAGGATATGTACTCAATAATACTCCTTATTTTTTTCTTGTCATTTCCGGTGTTTTCGTTTTTTTATAGTAATCTTGTGTGGCCTTTGAAGAATTTTTTTGCAAACATTTCTGTATTTCTCAAAATTTCGTAAAATACGTAGGATTCATGGTCGTTGGGATTTTTTGCACAGTCTGCGTGGAGTTTATCGCGCTTGTAGATAGAGATCCACCAACAGTTATCCAGTTATTATAGTATCAGAGTGTTTGTTTTGTATTTTGTTTTGGTTGTAGCATTGGTTAGATGGTTTTGTAGTGTTTCGACAAGAGATTCGCATCCCAAATTCTGTTTATAAAGCTTTGAGCAATTTCCCAAGAGACCAGCTCAAATGAAGGATATTACATGCAGTGATGGTTTGTGTACTTTATGAGAAAATTATGGTAGCGTAGTGGTCTGAGACAGTGCATTGGTAAACACGATATATAGTTTTTAGTTTATGTTGTGAAAATACATGATCAATACAACTTACATACGAGCCAGATATTTTGGTGGATGCTGTTTCGTTCCAGCCATCAGAACGAAACCTTGAAGAGTTAGCAGGTTCATATAATCATAGACTTGAGGATGCGTGGAATTAATTAAATTTACGTTGAGGTCACCAATAATAAGGATATTATCACAATCACTCACCTAAGATAAAGATAGGTTTAGTGAATTAAGGCTTTGGGGTAATATTAAATGTGCCTGGTGATCAATATACTGAAATTATGGTTACGCACATATCTATGACAATTTTGAGACATTAGAGTAATTGATTACCATTTAGTTTACTGTGTGAGATATGTGATTTTTTTATGTATATGATAACTCCATCGTTTTGAGTTGTGGTATTCTGTGTGTTGTAGTGGCTGAAGTTTATTATGTTTTTAGGGAGGTAATTTTCATTGATCTAGCATTCACTTAAAATGAGTATGTCAAAGTCGGAGTTCAGGTCTGTGAGAACAATAAAAAATTCACTAATATTTCGGTTTATGTCTCTGATATTCATTAAGAAAATTTTTAGGGCCGATTGAGTTAATATTTGTTTAACTTCGAGAGCACTGTTTATTTCGTCGGTACATGGAATTGGAGACAAGTTATCCAATAAATCAGCTATTTCTACCATTTGTAGTATTTGTAACAAAACTTTGATTGTTAGTAATGAAGAGATTGAGTTGTTGTAAAAATACGAGTATATTAGTGACCGTTATAATGATCACAGTAAAAGTAGTAAAGTTTGTACAAAAAAGAACCTCTGGTTAAGTAATATAATAACACATATATTTCGTGTTATTGTTAGCAATACTAAAAACAATTAACTTTAAACAGTTAATTTCACTTTTGCTAATCATTTTATAGTATTTTAACTGCGAGTGGTCATGTTAAGATGTTGAACATAATTCGAATAAATTGTTCCGTGGGTTTCTGTTGATGAAAATAATAGAGAAGGATTTTGACAGTTACTCAAAGCAATAACAATAATGCAGAGTTTAGTTAGCTTCATAATGCAAGAAATAGAAGAAATCTGATACTAAGGATGGGTTGTTTAACATTTTTTAATAATTCATCAAATATTTTAAGTTATTTTCATGTTCTGTGTGAGCTCTATTCAATTTCTGTGATTATTTTAGTGTTATGAAACAACTGGCCTGTAATAATATATTAACAGAACATGAATAGAACTTACACAGAACGTGAAAATTAACTTCAAATATTTGATGGATTTATCAAATGTTTTGAAAAAACCCGTTCTCACAGTCTCTCTCAAAAAGTACGAGATTTATGTTTGTTAAAACTACATATAATATTCAAATAAAGTATGTCAGAAAATATTAATATCAATTTTTTTTTAAAACAAGTAAGCTTTAAATAATTATGTTCTGTGATTGTAGATTGTGGACTTTTGTATTATGAGAGAGTGTGAAGTAAATGAGTTTATAATATAGTTACAACTCGAAAAAGGTAAATAAAAATAAATAAATTAGTAATATTGTAGGGCGAGTATAGTTTATGAGTTATTGGGCACGGTAGATCGAAGGTGTTTATTTTTTTCGTTGATGAGCAGGACAGGCGTCACAATGTCTTTTCGCACATACACCTTTCCCTCTCCGATTCACAGGCGAATTTGAAGATGTTGTCTCGAAGCCTTCCGTGCAAGATACCAAAGACGTTTCGCACGAAATGTTCGGTGTTTGATGATGTAGACTTGGGAGCGAGTTCCTGCAATTCCGATGAGAGTGGTATTGAGTTAATCGTGTCTATTACTCGTGTAACAGAGTTATCTGCCAGTTGCATAGACCACGTTTTTGCCAAATGCAAACTAAATATCAAATCTTTAATATATCAATGTACTGTTACAGATCACTACGCCACTATCACTTTCATTTCCCATAAAATACCAAAACCACCAGCATCTACTATACGACAATACAAAATTTCATATGACACTCTCTTCAAACTAGTTTCCGAGGAAAACTGGTCAAATTTCTATAAACTTAGTGACCCGAACTTAGCATGTGAATCTCTCATCAACACCCTTCATAAAAATCTGGAAAATGCCACATTAAACCCAAACAACCACCAAAATAGACAAAAAATTAAACAAAAACCCTGGATAACAAATGGCATTCTACACTGTATACGTAAGAGAGACAAACTTCATAAATATTGTAAAAATAATCCCACTGACTATGAATCTCTATTATTCTATAAACGATACAGAAATGCTTGTAAAAAATTGCATGTAGGGCCAGAGAAGAGTATTATGGGAAACAGATAGATGAAGCTGCTAATGATAATAAACAAATCTGGAATATTATCAAAGAACATATTTCAGAAAAAGTGACCACACCCATAAATACGATCACCATCGCAAATAAAACATTTAGTGCAACTGAAAACTCAGAAACAATTACAAATCATTTCAACCAATTCTTCTTCACAATCGGATCAGACCTAGCTAATAATATCCTAAAAAAAATAGAACATCTGAAGATAACCTTGCTAATAATATCTCTCTCGATAATCTCAGTTAAAACCTTTTTAACCTCACTCCAACAACAGAACAAGAAATCACTGAAATCATCTCTTCACTCAAAAACACACACTCCACGGGAATTGACAATATATCCACTAAACTAATTAAACACATCAAGTCAATCATCAGTAAACCCCTCCAACATGTCACAAATCTAAGTTTTTGAACTGGCCTCTTCCCAAGCACCCAAAAACATTCAACCATTATTCCTATCTTTAAATCAGGGTACAGATCATCTGTGAATAACTATAGACCAATATCCTTACTGACTCCGATTTCAAAAATAATTGAAAAAACAGTTAAACGAAGACTCTACAAGTTTCTTGAAGATAATAAAATCCTGTCAAATAATCAATACGGCTTCCGCAAAGGTCGTAGTGCCTCAGATGCAATTGCAAACTTCACTAAATTGATTTCTGACAAACTCGATAAAAGTCGCAAACTCCTCGCTGTATTCTTGGATCTATCTAAAGCTTTTGATACTGTATCTCACCGCATACTTCTGAAAAAACTCCTACAGATAGGAATAAAAGGCATTCCCCTTAAATGGTTTGAGAGTTATCTAACAAACAGGTCCCAGTCAACTATTATCAACTCGGCTAAAGAGCATAGAAGTACAAGTTTACCATGCACATATGGCGTGCCCCAAGGCAGTGTTTTAGGCCCACATCTCTTTCTAATATACATTAACACGTTATGCAATCTGAATACTGGTGGCACTATTATATCTTTCGCCGATGACACGGTTATCGTATTTGATGACGAAGATTTAAATTCAACCTTTGAAAAAGCAAATTATGGCATGAACTTAGTTAAAAACTGGTTGGATTCCAACCTTCTAACTCTTAATATAGATAAAACAAAGTATCTACTTTTTTTCCATACGTAAACCAAATCTCCTCCATAACTGCCAAAAACTTACCATACATTCATGTTCACAGAACCTTAACACACCTACATCACCTCACAAAAACTGCTCATGCGATAACCTAAAATTATCAAACGAAATTAAGTACTTGGGAGTTATCATAGATGATCAATTACGATGGGAGACACACATAAATTCTGTAACAAAAAGACTTCGCAAATTATGTTACATTTTCTACTCTCTTAGATCTATCCTTAACCTACAAACACTAAGATGTGTTTACTTTGCACTGTTTCAATCAATTGCTACATATGGTATTATAGGATGGGGAGGCTGTGCATCATCAATTCTCCATCCCATGGTTCTAATACAAAAACTATTGTTAAGGATAATATTCAAATGTTACCCATCACACCCATCAGAACCACTTTTTAAAAAACTCACAGTATTAGTAAACATCCGACAATTATACATAAAGACGATTCTCATATACATATGGAAAAAGGATTTGGGTACTCATCCCAACTAAAATGCATAATTCGTCCAACAAAAACAGCCTTCGCACAGCGCCAGTACTCTTACATTGCGCCCAAAATGTTCAATTCGCTGAGTATTGATACCAGGAAATCGAAAACTGGCGATAGTTATATCACAAGTGTTCAGAACTGGTTGATTGTAAAGGGAAAGAACTATTTTAAAGAATGCCTCACATCATTAATTTAGGCTAACATGAATTAACTTAAATTAACTTGATTACCTAAACTAACTTAATAAACTTAACTTAACTTAACATTCTTAGCCCTTTCCACTCCAAGCCTTTTTTTATTTATTTATTTTTTTTGTTCTTTGTTTCTTGGTTTTATTTCACCAGCTCCACGACGAAATTGTGTATTCAAGTTTAAGTTACTTTTTTTAAATAAAATTGATAATTGATTATATACCACCAATAAAAGTTTTTTGTCTGTAAAGAACTATATGTAATTAGCTGAAATTTTAAATAATCTTAAACTATTTACTTAAAACTGTTTGGCACTACTGTGTATCGAATCCGACGAAGTCCCATGTGTACTTCCCAGCACTAAACCATGGTAACAATAATTACAAAAAAAAAATATATATATATATATATATAAATATTATTTAGTATTCGTCGGATTGAAACATGAACAACACTGTACTATATACTACTGTATTATACAGCTGTACAATATAATTTACCGGACTTGAAGAATAAAGCCCAACATTTAATTGTACTAAAATTGGTGTTAAATAATGTAGATAATGTAGATTTTCAACATAAAAATCCTTTCTCATGTGCTTACCATATAGTACTCACTTTGATTTTATACTCGTAACTCTTTTAAATTAAATTATTTTTTACTATTTTGTATTCTATTATATTATTTTATGCATATGTATATTTTCTTAATACTTTCACACATTCTTTATATTGCATACGATAATTGACTGTATAAAAAATCGATCACCACAACACAGGCATGTGCCTAGCATGGTGGTCGAAAAATCCCCAACTTTTGTAAAAAAAAGATTTTTTCAATGAATAAAGAAACTTAAAAAAAAAATTTGTAGATTTTTTGTTGTATGTTTTCGTTTAAAAGTTTTCATGGTCGATGCTGGTTTTAAATCTAAGGATTATGGGCTTCAATTTATCTTTGTTGTTTTTTTGGGCGATGCGATACGCCGCGCCGTGTCAACTATAAGGCTGTCGTGTATTAAGGCTGCCATGTACCACCATAAAGGAAATTTTTTCAGGTTTCACAACTTTCTTGGGAATAAGCGCATCGATAATCTGTTCAATTATAACGTAAAACGAATTTAACGCTGTATTTACATCCGATGTATTTATAGCGGTTGACCAGTCAGCCTCTTTCACTCTTCAGTAGAAATAATTTCAAATGGAACCGAGTTAGTGAGCGTTCTGTGCAGATTCGAGCGGAAACCTTCTTCAAAGTCAGGGTCAAGGTTGAATTCGGTTTCAGGTTACAGATTTCCTTCAGCGCGGTGTTATATTTGAAGGAAAAAACAGTAATCTAATCACAGTTGAACTAACTGCTCACTATTCAAAGATTAAACTTGACTCCCCTAAACCATTGCAAAATATATATATTTTTTAAAAATATTTATTTATACCTATTCATATTTTTTTTTGAAGAAAGATCAACATTCCTGGGTTACTACAGTAAGCGAAAAATGTTGCTTGTGTTGCGACGGAGGACATAACCAGCCGAGGAATTGAACACACGACGACTTTATTGGATCCAAATAACATATAGGGGAGGATCAACATCTCCAAGAGGAGTTGATTCTTCCCCTGACATACCTTACAAATTTCTCTATATCAAAGGGGATTTTTCCTTCTTGTCTTAAAAATGCTACAGTTTTACTAATTTATAAAAATGGAAGCAAAAATGACATAAATAATTATCGCCCTATAAGTATCATAAGCACTTTCTCAAAAATCCTGTAAAATTTTTTGAAAAGTCAAATCGTCCACTTTCTTTAATTTAATAAAAAAAATTCCCCGACACAATATGGATTTCGGGAAAGTTTGTGTACCGTGGATGCCATTGAACATTTTACAAGAATAGCCATAAAAAGTTTAGACGATGGAAAAAAATGTCTGGCTGTTTTTATATACCTAAAAAAAGCCTTAACCCAATAGATCATAGAATTCTTCTCTCAAAACTTTAAAAAATTGGCATATCTGGCACTCCACTAAATTTACTAATGACGTATTTGACAGGACGAACACAACAAGTACAAATAACAAGCATTTGTTATATACGAAAAAATAATCTACTAATCGCTCCACAACATCAAGTACACACCCGCTTTTCATCAACCCTGACACCCAAAAACTAATACCTCATTCGCTCAACGACAATTCTGGTTCATCGCTCCTAAAATATATAATGCTCTGAGTACTGACATAAAGTCAAGTAATTCTAATTCTCTTTTTATAACACGTGTACAACATTGGATTTTTTAAAGAGGACGAACGTACTTTATAGGATTCACGAGTTCTTAACACTACATTTTAATTATCAATTTTTGCATTTCAAAATTTTAATTTCCATTATTATTTCTATTTTTCTTTAAAATGTTGTTCTTTTTTTTTCTCTTAGTTTTTCACTAAATTTTATTTTTGTTTTAATTTTGATTTATATACTTATATGTTTTAATTTATATAGAACACTTGAGTTCTTAACATTTAAACTTTATTATTAATTTTTGTATTTCAAAATTTGAATTTTCATTTTTATTTCCACTTTCTTTAAAATATGATCTTTTTTTTCTCTTTACTTTTAAGTATTTCTTAATTTTTTTTTGGAATGTTTAATCATCTGTTTTAATTAAATCGTATTTAAAATATTAAATGTACGACTACCACAACACGGGCATTAGCTTAGTGTGGTAGCCAAATAAAACAAATATCCGTAACTAATAAAAAATTTTATGAAATAAAAAAATATAAAAAACAGGCCAACAAAAAAGCAATCCTCTTCCAATAAACTACGGCGTCCCCCAAGGAAGTGTCTTGGGACCAATCTTATTTCTCATCTACATAAATGAAATTACCAAACTTCCCATCAATGGAAACATTATTAATACACTCTCAAATTGCACGAGTGTCAAAAAAATAAGTCACATTGCTCTTGCCCTATTATAACAAAGGCAAAAAGTATTAAATATCTAGGAGTGGAAATAGACGAAATCCTTAGATGGGACATACACATAAATGGAATTACTAAAAAGCTTACAAGACTTGTATATTTCTTCAAAAACCTAAAAAACATACTACCTAGGAAAGACATGAAAAAAGGATTTTATGTTTTATGTCATTCCCGTCTTGAGTATGGAATTCTAGTATGGGGATCTGCTACAGCAAATCATATTAACCACTTAGATATTGCTCAGAAGAGCATTATAAAAACCATACTAAAATTCCCCATCAGAACCCCCTCAAAAGATATTTTTAAGTGTTTTGACATTCTAAATTTAAAACAAATAAATGCCAAGAATATTCTTATACATCATTTTAAAAACAGAAAATCTCCTAATGAAACTCGGACACGTGAAAAGAAACACAAGAGCCTCAAAAAAGGATATACGAGATGTTCTAAAATTTAAGACAAGTTTTGGCCAAAGAAACCACATATATCTGGCAACCAAACTTTACAACATCCTTCCTCCAAGTTTGAAAAAGATAGAAAAGATAAATAAGTTTAAGGAAAAAATTAAAACATGGAAAATTAATGCAGACATACTAGAGAATGTATTAAAAACATCATAAAAACTAAATAACGGAAAATCAATTAAATCTACCAGTCCGACTCAGCACAGGACCACCTAGTGAGGAGGACTAAGAACAAACAGAGGAAATATTTATATACATTATCATATCTTGTAATTCTCATAAACCCTGTAATTAAATAGTCACTAATAAAAAATAAATAAAAAAATAAATAAAAAAATAAAAATGCGATTCCAACTCGGCCACTGACGGGATGAATATTATATAATATTTATTTTCGGGTAATCGATAGTTAACATTTTTTCAGTTTGTACATGTTTGTATAGCCAAACCAATTATGGATTTCCTCCTTCTGACGTTACCTCTGATTAAATAGCATTAGAAAAAATTAGAAATAATAGAATTTATAATAAAGGAGTATGAGACCAAAAATTTTATAAAACAAAAGATTACATAAAACTAAAATTTAATTTAAAATAAAACAATAACTTCGTAAATACCACTTTTTATATTTTTATATCACATCACAACGTATCCGCTTCATATGAACAAAAACTAAAATTTAGATAAAACATAAAAAGATCAATGCATTTAAGGCTCTGCAACCGGGCCCGAAAAGAAGAAGACGGAGAGATACGAAATTACGAATGTTATAGGAGAGCGCTAAAATTTACGGCGACAAAATCGATGCGAAAATTGCGAAAATGTTTAATAAAACACGACTAGTTTAAAAAAGAGCAAAAATTTCGCGGGCATTATCTTAAACAGCATTTAAAGAAACACTGTTAAATTTTTCTTACATATAACTGAAATAAACGTGTTAATAATAATTTTTGGCGCATACTTTGAGATTTTTTTCTATCGAGGGAATTTTATATAATTTGCGTTTCGGCGCGGGCAAAATCGAGATATTTTTTTTTTATATTTTTTTATTTAGTAGCTATACATTTATTATGTTTTAAATTTATATACGAAACATATATAAAATCAGAATATAATAAACTCGATCAGAAAAAGAGATGAACCGCACAGAAAAGTTAAAATCAACCCTTATGATGTCCATACTCTACGATTCTACAAAAGATATCGTAATACATGTAAAAATGTAATTCGTATACATTCTATAAAAACAAAATTGATGAATGCAATAATGATTCCCGTAAACTCTGGCAGATCATAAATGAAATTACAAATACTAAATCCTCGAATAACGACAAAACGATTAAAGAATTAAACATTGATGAGATTCACACATCCTTTACAACACCCAGACAAACTTCTTGACTTTATAAACAACTACTTTTGCAATATAGGCTCTAACCTTGCAAATAAAATTAAACAAAATTCTACTACTGCCGAAAAAACATTGAGGATTGATGTTGTAAACCATGAAAACAGCCTCAATATAGTCAAGATAACAAGTGATGAAATAAGAAATATTATAGCCTCCTTAAACACAAATACCTCATCGGGAAATGAACTCATATCAAGCAAATCAATTAAATACCTACAAAATGAGTTAATCCAACCACTGACGTACCTTGTAAATCTATCATTATCAAAAGGTGTTTTTCTCGCTTATCTTAAAATTGCTACGACCTTACCATTATATAAAAACGGTCCCAAAAATGATATATCAAATAACCGGCCAATTAGCATTTTAACTCTTCAATCGAAAATATTGGAAAAAGTAATAAAAAAACAAGTGCTTACATTTTTGGATACTAATAAAATATTATCACCTACGCAGTATGGTTTTAGGAAAAACCTTGGTACGGGTGACGCTGTAGCTAATGTAACAAATACAATTATTAGAAAATTGGGGCAAAAAATGCTTAGCAGTTTTCATTGATCTTCAAAAAGCTTTCGATACAATTGACCATGAAATACTGTACTTAAAACTAAAAAAAATGGAATAACCGAAACAACCCTTAATCTACTTAGAAGTTACTTAACTGGAAGAGAACAAATTGTACAAATTGGTAAAAGAAAGAGCAAATCTCTACCAATTAAATTCGGGGTCCCCCAGGAAAGCGTATTAGGACCTATACTATTTCTGATTTATATAAATGACCTTATGAATCTTCCCATCAATGGAAACATAATGAGCTTTGCAGATGACACTGTTATTATATTCCAAGAACAAGATTGAACAAGAACCTACAAGGAGGCGGAACATGGCCTGGCTGTACTTCAAAACTGGCTAAAAGTAAACTCCCTTACATTAAATGTTAATAAAACTAAATATCTAACTTTCTCCAAAAACAAACGAGGACAACCGATGAATGAGCATACCTTCAAATTACATGAATTTCACAATGTTCCTGCCCGTCTTTAACCCAAACAAAAAGTATTAAATATCTTGGGATTGAAATTGATGGAAAATACAGTGGAATTCACACATTAATCTTACCTCAAAAAAGCTAACAAAACTTATCTACTTCTTCAAAAAATTACGAAACATCTTGTCAATGAAGGATTTAAAGAGAGTATATTATGCTTTATGCCACTCTCGACTGGAATATGGAGTAATAGGATGGGGCGCAGCAACATCTAATCACATAAAACAACTCAAGGTAACTCAGAATTGCATCATAAAGACCATACTGAAGGTCCCCATAAGGACGTCAACAACAGAAATTTTTAAACAGTTTGTAGGTACTCGATGTAGGCTGGTGGTTGAATGTAAAAAAACGAGATTGCGTGATAAAATAAACCTTTAATGAGTTCCCACAATAATTATAATTCGTAAGCACACAAACACGGTCAGCGTAACAGTTTTACGATATTAAATAATGGTACACACTGAGTCAAGGTTGATTGCGATTGAATACTCACACTTTTGTTGTTGCTGGGCGCCTTTTATATGGCCAGACGAGTGGAGTATTAGTGGTAAATCATCACCCGGCGATGCTCGAAAGCGCTGGAACTGTGCATTTCAAGCGTACAATGGTTCGTACCTTTTCTGGAATGTGTGAGAGGTAGGTAGGTCCGCGGCTCTGTTCCGATGACTAGGTACCTACTGTTCAGTCGTGTACCGTCCATTCCAGACTGCTGACGAGAGCTCTAGTAATTTCGCTTGCATATATTCGAACACAGGCGCCGCTTCTGGAAAAATCGATACGTTTCGGGTGCAATCCAAAGCGTGACGTAGCAACAATGCGTGGTTGCTACAAGTTTGATGTTCCAATCATACAGAAAATCTACGCCAAAAACATTCTAGTACATCACCACAAAAATTATTCAGAGGCAGACACCTCACATGCTCATAAAACCAGAGCCAAACAAACAGACATACTTAATATACCAAAGTGTAACTCTTCATTTGGACAAAGAAGTTCAGAATTTTTAGCAGTAAAGTTATATAATAAACTCCCACTTAGTACCAAACAAATTAAAACAAAAAATAGCTACATTAAGAACATTACATGTTGGCTGAAGGAACTATCGGAAAATGAACTTACTTATATTCTTAAAACAACGTCATAGAAGTTTCTGGAAAACCTTATCCAAACAATGAAGTAACCATAGAAGTCGCTGAAAACTTATCCAAAGCATAGTCCCCCTCAGCACAGGATCTCCTAGTGAGTAGGACTACGAATATATTTACTATTTTATATATGTTTCATATAAAAATTAAAAAAATAAAAATGTATAGTTACTAAATAAAAAAATATCTAGACTTTGCCCGCGCCGAAACGCAAATTATATAAAATTCCCTCGATAGAAAAAAATCTCAAAGAATGCGCCAAAAATTATTATTAACATGTTTATTTCAGTTATTTTACAAGTTATATGTAAGAAAAATTTAACAGTGTTTCTTTAAATGCTGTTTAAGATAATGCCCGCGAAATTTTTGCTCTATTTCGCATCGATTTTGTCGCCGTAAATTTTAGCGCTCTCCTCTAACATTCGTATCTCTCCGTCTTCTTCTTTTCGGGCCAGCCCCACCCGCGCGCAGCCACCCCCACCAAACTTTCTTACTTTCGATGTGACACAAAATGCTATCTATCACCATAACCACCGGTAAGTGGCGGTGGCTGGTTGTAAATAAAATAGGCCGGTAGGGAAACACGGGTTTCTTTTCGGAGATTTATTGTTTTACAGATTGATGTTTATGAAATCAATTATTTGATTGATTTCTATAAAAGTTCTAATAATAATCAAAGATAATGACTCCAATAACTTACTTGCTTCATACGTTTAGTGCCAATTCATTCAATCTCCTCAATTGCAGAATATGTTGCAGTGGTGGAAAAGTTTTAATTCTGACCTGAATGTTTTCAAAATGTTGAGTGGGTTCAAATCCATCATTAATATTGGACTAATTGCGGTTGTGGGTCTGCCTGTTAATAAAACTCCAGTTCAAATCGGATTTGTTTTGAAATTAAGAATCATGTTCAAAATTGGATATGATTATGTAAATATTTCAGAACACCGATAAAGTACCTACCTAGATTGTCATATTTTTTCAAAAAATAATTTTAGTTGGAATAAAAATAATTTTAATTTATAACAAAACTAGCTGACCCTCAGAATCAATAGCTGTTGAATTAAATTCTTTTTTATTAAGTTAAGAATTACGCAATGAAGCAATTATCAATGCGCAACTGTCCGTGTTTTGTTTTTGTCAGTATCAGAGATGGCGTTGTTATGGATTTTTTTTTTTTTTTGATTTTCTTACTTTTACAATTACTTACGGAAATTCGGTAGGCGGATACGGGTGCCGCCGCCCCGGGAACCATTTATTGAATAACCAACACCTCTGCCATAGATCACCCCAAGTGGTTTGATACGTTTGGTGATTTAGCAGGAGTTCCCGGGTTCATGAGGTGACTTATGTCCGCGTCTTGGCAGTTGATGCGCCTGCCCACCTGCTGCGTGGCGGGCCGGATCGAGAGAGACTGGTTGAGGGAGGCCTTTTGACCTTTCCAGCCGGACTCTCTCGACCCCTTGCTTTGCACCACAGTTGGAGGGATGGATTCATACGTCCGTCACTCCCGGACACACTGACCCCCAGATTCCTACCCACCCCTCATACCTTTTTCCTTCCCAGAACTTTCTATCCTCCCCATTCCTTAAAAAGATCCTCCACACAGCATCCCCCAAGATGACATAGGTCCTGAGAGAAATTATATTTCTCGGGGTCTCCTGGGTGGAGCTTATGTAAAAAAATGCGTTACATTTCAGAGATTTATTATAATTATTGTATTTTTCCCTTGGAGGTGTGGAGACATAATACATTGAGTGTGTAAGAAAGAAGGGCAGCATTATATGATTAAAAACCAATGACGTTTGACATTTGACGTTTTTGAATGTTTGGAATTCATGCACAGTTTAATATTATACCCCTCACAATATTGCTGCAGTTCTTTCAAACTAGGAGAATTCGTTCCATACAAAATGTATGGGGAAAATAATTTTCTATATAACTATTTATTTCGTTAGCTTTTATGATGTTTTAATAGTTATTATCCTATCCGGGGCGGAGACAAATCCAAAAAATCAAAGATCATCAAAATCAGCCCCGCCGTTCTCGAGTTATAAATAGTGTAACTAACCCACTTTGTTTTATATATTAAGATATTTGAAAAGTTGTATCAAGTATTCAGGCAAGCAAGAAAGTACCTATATATTACATTATATTTAATTAGGAAATTTTCAATCATAACGGAAAGGGATATTTCTGCAGCGGGAACATTCAACACTTTTACAGGACCTGGTGTAAAATAATTAATTCACTTAAGGGCCCGCAACCCGGTTTTGTACCGATTTATTACATATTTCCCTTAATACGGTAAGTTTTAAAGCTCTTAAAAAAAAATATTATTCTTGAAGATTATTCACATTTTTCTTTGGATAATTAAAATAAACAGCTGATTCTGACAGCTCCTAATTTAAAACTAAAGTTAATGATATTTTAACTAATTTACGTGTAATTATATTTGAAACTCATAAACCAGTGATACAGTGTACTTGGTAGTCCATAATAATTTGAGTGGGAGAGTATATTGACTTTATATGTTGATTCAAAATTTTTTCACAAAACAACAAATCATTGTCATTTAAAGTCACAGACAATTTATTTTTCAAATTTGTGTAAAAGTGCAAATCCACTAAGTATAAACGTCAAGTTTTGTCTATGCAATAAAGTCACAACAATAAACAAAACACTGTTGACAGAATTAATTTTTGTACGGGGCATTTCTGAACAAAGATTTTAGTGATGTCTAGCACTCGAAGCAAAAATCAAATTTCTGATGAAAAAATAAGCATGTACAAAATTATCGACAATATAGATAAAAAATTTGAAACTTTGAAGAGGGACATCTTTATCAAAATTGAATCTCAGACCACAGAAACAACAAAAAGCATTGAATTTATAAGTGCTCAATACGATGAAATACTAAAAAAACTTGATGTTACAAATAATTTAAACCAAGTTATACAAACTGATTTCGAAAATATTAAAAAAGATATGAATGAAAAAAATAATACAATAAAAAAACTTGAAATTAGACTGGCAGAAATTGAATGGTTTAATGTGAATATTTTTGTGAGAGACCTTTTTTCTGTGGTTTTGGTGTTTGATACAATACTGTGCTGTATAATTTCTATAAAATAACTCCAATCAGTATCAGTATCATCATTTTCCAGAAGGCCGGTCCAGTCATTCATTGTTAACTCCCTTTTGACGTTTTCCCAATTTGTTTCAGACTTTGTTAGGAGTGATTTCGTATTTTGGTTTCATTCAGATTTTTTTTTGCTATAGATAGAATTATTGTGTAATGGTCTGTCAGTGTGGTAGTATAAATAATGGCTTGAGTTTTTTTATTAGTTTTTTATTTGTTTTATTTGTTTTATTATACGCCCAGAGGGCTTTTACATAAATAAATAAGGCAGTACATCTTTAACATGAGAAGGAAATAATATAAATAAAATTACAATAAAAATAAAAAAGTACATTAGTTAAATAGAAATATAAGCAACAAAAACTGGAATTACAGTAAGATATAATTACGATAAGTTACGATAAAAAAATGCATACATGTTATAAAAATACAAACAACAAAAATTTTAAAGTAAGGTGATCAGAGGTTTACAAAATTGCAACATTAACCATGTCTAACAAAACGTAAGTATTAGTTTCGCAAAGTGGCAAACCGCTACATCGATGGTACCTCCAGTACCTCTGCAAGTTGCAGGGGTTCAGAACTCCAATTTGGATTTTAATATTATAGTGAAAATTAAATATATATATATTTTTTAATATAACTAAATAATACTACAGGTTATGATGGTTTATAATACATATTACAATGATTTTACTAAGACATTACATTTAATTACATTAATAGGATAGGTAGAGATAGTTTAGCAAATTTGTCGATGAACGAGTAGTTTATTAAATTTACCAAAGAATTCCTTAGTGAGTACTTGTATCACGGATAAATGATTTCATTATTTCATTTTTAAATTGTGTCAGTGACATATTCCATACATCTATGTGCGAATACATATTGCCCAAGTGTTGGATTCTGTGTAGTGGTATATTGAATTGTGCCCTGGTCGTAGTATTACCACAGTAAAATGGTAGTACTGACCTTGTGTTTCTCGCCGGCACATTAACTAAACATTTTACTAAAGATATGATCAATGCAAGTTTTGCTTTCATTAAATGCACGTGTAGGTTCCTCAATTAGGCTTTTATATCCATGGTATGCAAGTGTCTACATGTAATCATATTTTTTGGGTGGCCATTTTCAAGGATATCAATATTTATATCACCGATAATAAATACATCTTTAGTGTTTTTTAGTAAATTCAGTTCAAAGGATAAGGAGTTTAGAAATGGCTCCAGATTTTTTGTAGATGGAGATCTATAAATTGCGAGTATTGTTGTATAATTGCCGATTGATATCCTTAGACAGTTCGCATTATTAATACTGATTTCTCTGACATCAGCTTCAATATCTTCTTTAATATATACGATGACAACATCATTTTTGGTATTATTCATAATTGTAGAGTAAGGAACATATTTATCGATTTGTAGGGGATATTACTTATCAGTTAACCAACATTCAGTAAGAATAATTATATCCCAGTTTAAATTTAGACTTTTTATCAATATTTGTAGTTCGTCGAAGTTTTTATTGATACTTCTAATGTTTTGATGTATTATGTTAAAATTATTTCTTAAGGGTGATAAGTTAGGTAAGTTTGTTGTCATTGTGTTATCCATTTTTGCAATCTAAATTAATTATGTTTTTATATAACTTACTACATTATTTTCACCATATCATCAAGGTGCTTAATATAGATAATTTTGTCTTCATGTTTTTTACGTATCATAACTTTACCATTTTTGTACCACACATATTGGTATTTTTTTTCTAAGGCTAACTGTTTGGTTTTCCATAGTATTTCTTTATGATACGGGCTTAGTTCTTCCCCGATGAAGATTTGAGAGATTGTCAGATCCTTGATTTCTTCATAGTTTATTTCTTTCCTTTTATCAAGGAGGGAATCTCTTTGTCTTTTCTCAGAGAAGGTGACAAGTAGTTTGGGTGGAGCTCCATTTCGTCTGTCTGAGACTCGGGTGACTTCAGTAATGTCTGTATGATGTATAGCTATCCCAGCTGCTGCAGCAACTTTCCTTATGATTTCAATTGGTTGTTCTCTTATTTTTTGGGGAATCCCAGCAATTTCTAAAGTATTAGATTTTGAAATGGTTTCAATTTCTGCCAGTCTAATTTAAAGTTTTTTTATTGTATTATTTTTTTCATTCATATCTTTTTTAATATTTTCGAAATCAGTTCGTATAACTAGGTTTAAATTATTTGTAACATCATTTTTTTTTGTATTTCATCGTATTGAGCACTTATAAATTGAATGCTTTTTGTTGTTTCTGTGGTCTGAGATTCAATTTTGATAAAGATGTCACTCTTCAAAGTTTAAATTTTTTTATCTATATAGTCGAATGGGTACCGCCGCCCCGGGAACCTTTATTGGATAACCAACACCTTTGCCATAGGTCACCCCAAGTAGTTCGCTACGTTTGGTGATTTAGGAGGGGTGCCCGGGTTCATGGGGTGAGGTTTGTCTAGGTCTTGGAGGCGGATGACCAAGACACACTGAACCTCAGATTTCTACCCACCCCTTAAACCCTTTTCCTTCCCAGAACTCTCCTCTCCTTCCTTTTCCTAAAAAAACCCTCCACACAGCATCCCCAAAGATGACATAGGCCCTGAGGAAAATTATTTTCCTCAGCGCCTCCTGTGTGGAGCTCATGTAAAAAAAAAAAAAGTCGATAATTTTGTCTATGCTTATTTTTTCAGCAGAAATTTGATTTTTGCTTCGAGTGCTAGACATCACTAAAATCTTTGTTCAGAAATGCCCCGTACAAAAATTAACTCTGTCAACAGTGTTTTGTTTATTGTTGTGACTTTATTGCATAGACAAAACTTGACGCTTACACTTAGTGGATTTGCACTTTTTTAACAAATTTGAAAAATTAATTGTCTGCGACTTTTAATGACAATGATTTGCTGTTTTGTGAAAAAATTTTGAATCAACAATATACTCTCCCACTCAAATTATTATGGACTACCAAGTACACTGTTTCACTGGTTTATGAGTTTCAAATATAATTACACGTAAATTAGTTAAAATATCATTAACTTTAGTTTTAAATTAGGAACTGTCAGAATCAGCTGTTTATTTTAGTTATCTATAGAATAATGTGAATTATCTTCAAGAATAATATTTTTTTTAAGAGCTTTAAAACTTACTGTATTAAGGGAAAAATGTAATAAATCGATACAAATCCGGGTTGCGGGCCCTTAAGTGAATTAATTATTTTACACCAGGTCCTGTAAAAGTGTTGACTGTTCCCGCTGCAGAAATATCCCTTTCCGTTATGATTGAAAATTTCCTAATTAAATATAATGTAATATATAGGTACTTTCTTGCTTGCCTGAATACTTGATACAACTTTTCAAATATCTTAATATATAAAACAAAGTGGGTTAGTTACACTATTTATAACTCGAGAACGGCTGGGCTGATTTTGATGATCTTTGATTTGTTGGATTTGTCTCCGCCCCGGATAGGATAATAACTATTAAAACATCACAAAAGTTAACGAAATAAATAGTTTTAAAGAAAATTATTTTCCCCATACATTTTGTATGGAACGAATTCTCCTATTTTGAAAGACCTGCAGCAATATTGTGAGGGGTATAATATTGAACTGTGCATGAATTCCAAACATTCCAAAACGTCAAATGTCAATGCGTTGATGGTTGTGCATTTGTTTTTAATCATATAATGCTGCCCTTCTTTCTTACACACTCAATGTCAATAGTCGAAAATGAGACAAATGGTGAACGTATGTCTCCACACCTCCAAAGGAAAAATACAATAATTATCATAAATCTCTGAAATGAAACGCATTTTTTTACATAAGCTCCACCCAGGAGGGCCCGAGAAATATAATTTCTCTCAGGACCTATGTCATCTTAGGGGATGCTGTGTGGAGGATCTTTTTAAGGAATGGGGAGGATAGAAAGTTCTGGGAAGGAAAAAGGTATGAGGGGTGGGTAGGAATCTGGGGGTATGAAGCAAGTAAGTTATTGGAGTCATTATCTTTGATTATTATTAGAACTTTTATAGAAATCAATCAAATAATTGATTTCATCAACATCAATCTGTAAAACAATAAACCTCCGAAAAGAAACCCATGTTTCCCTACCGGCCTAGTTTTATTTACAACCAGCCACCGCCACTCACCGGTGGTTATGGTGATAGATAGCGTTTTATGTCACATCGAAAGTAAGAAAGTTTGGTGGGGGTGGCTGCGCGTGGGTGGGACTGGCTGGGTGTCGTTCTTTCTAGCACAATGCTTTGTAAAGAGAAGTCCACGAATGCTTCACATTGTTTCAGTATGGGTTCACCGACTGTTTCGGTGAGTCTGGAAGGTTCTAGAATGTTCATGAAGGTTCTCAAATGCCCTTGAAGGTTCTGGAAGGAAAAAGTTCAAGGAAGGTAAGCTTGCAAACTGAGTGGCAGAGTGTGTCGGTGAGTCTCGAAGGTTCCAGAACGTTCTGGAAGGTTCTCTAATGCTTTAATTTTAGAGAATGCTCTGGAAAGTTCTGGAATTTGAAAGTTTCAGGAGCTTCTTGTAAGGTTCCATAATGAGTGGCAGAGTTTATCGAAGAGTCTAGAAGGTTCCAGAAGATTCATTAAAATGCTCTAGAAAGTGAGTCGGTAAAAAAAAGGTGTAAAAAATACCAAAAAACACGCTAATCACGTACTAATAAAGCAAAGTAAACTTTAATATTGGTTTATTTATGTTATTGTAATAATTTTGATCACGTGTGCGTAAAATTCTCATATTTCAGTCGTTCGGGAAGTGGATGAAAATTGAACTGAAATATTCCATTACATTCAGATCTACATTAAATTTGATGAATGATTCCGTGACAGTTGAACCCCCTCCCCCCATATATAAAAAAAATTGGGGCTCAAGAAAAAAAATCTCAAAGTGGGCGGTGAACCAAATAAGGTTAAGAACCCATGTTCTAGATCTAGAGTGTTATGTAAGACGAAATTCGACGCGCAAGGGTCACTATTGCGAAAAGTCTAAACGAAAATGCAAGTGAAAGTTTTTAAAAGTCAACTCGATTTTTTGTTGGTTATTTTATGTGTTTAAAATGGCATAAGAAAGTATTTACACAATATCAAACAGAATCAAAGGCGGTCCGGAGGAAAGAAAGAGAAGCAGAAAGAGAAAGACGTTTGACTTGGGGATGAGTATAGGCAGGTACTTCATCACTAACTAACTAACTAACCATCACGCCGTTTCTCCGCAGGGGTAGGCAGAGAGGACGGACCGCCAAACAACTCGGTCTTGGCACACACTCTTTGCTTCATTCACATTCATACATCGTCTCATACATTCTCTTCTATTATTCTGACCCGACTCAAGTATCTGATTCACTTGATTGTGCCATGTCTTCCTCGGGTGAGTACTTCATCACTCTTCTGAATTATTGAAATATTCAATTTGAATTTTGAAAATGAAACTTAGTTTAAAAACAAATCCAAGTTCACTGAACCGGAGTTACATTCACAACTGAAATTAGTCCGAAACTATTAATTGGCATTTCTATGACCGAATTACGAGAATGAATTTGAGAAGTGGAAAAATCACTAAACACGGTTGATGGAATTGAACCCAGAACAAGTTCAGAATTAACACTTTTTCCACCGCTGCAACATATCCTGCAATTACGAAGATTGAATGAATTGATACTAAACGTATGAGGCAATTAAGTTATTGGAGTCATTTCTTCGATTATTATTTTCATTTATAGAAATCAATCAGGTAATTGTTTTCATAAACATAGCTTTACAAAAAATCTAGGAATCATTGGTGCGCAGTTACGCCGTATTGTTAATATCCACAAGACATGGTTGGGCTTGTAGGAGGTGATAAACCAAATACTACAATGGTTCTAAGAGTTGCATCAACTAATGAAATAAGAACATCGCGAATTAAACGAATGAAGGACAAATTCTTAAAAGCAAACTCAATCGACAGTGCTCTGACTCCAGTCATGTTGCTAGGCCAACTTTTGGGATTGCCTTTTAAATACTTTCGCGAAAATGGCGCCTGGAAAACCAAAGTAGTCATATTTCTAATGTTGGCTTCGTTATTGAATTTCGTTTTCTGTTGTAAAATAGTGTTGTTTGAAGAGATGGCTTATGATACCCTAACCGACCCCTTCCCTCCGGTAAAATATTCAATTCATATCAAGACTTTTGTGAGTCTCACCTCAGTTTCATGTCTTTACTTTGCAACATTTTCTGATGCATCCCGTCACAGTAACAATATGAAACATTTGGACGCAATTGCTGAAAACTTTAATATATCCGGAGTTGATCTTCATTACTCCAAAATAAAAAGCAGAGTTATTTGTGCGATAGTAACAAAATTCATATTTTATTTTTCCATTTATCTGCTGGATCATTTGGTTTGGAAATGGAAACGTGAAGAAAACGAAATAGTCAACATAATATTGACGCATGTTTCATTTTTTCCTGGCGTCCTTTCGACTGTGATCAGCTTAAAGTTTTCCAGTTTGGTGATGGTAGCCAATTGCAGTTTGCGTATTATTAACGCGGAACTAGCGCTCATCTATAAAAAGAAGTTAACACCGGAAGGAAAAATAAAGGACTGTAACATACACGTAAAGAAAACTAGGACACGTCAAACTGAGACTTTAAGGCGAATGGAAACGCGTGAAAGGGATTCAATAGTCCTTCAAAGGTTAACTATGTCCTGGAGGGCTTATGACAAGACGTGTGACTATGTTGGGAGTGTCAATGACGCCTATGCAATGAAGCTTCTGATCATCTTCACGTCGTCATTTACGCTAATCGTTTTCAATACGTTTCTGTTATTTGCAACATTGGGCTGGACAATGCGAGTCGCAATGGAACCTTTAACTTACCCCCTATTGGTGTCTTCCACCTTGTGGATCGTTATACATATTGACCTATATGTTACGGCAATTAAAAATTGTTCAGAATGTAAGGATTTGGTAAGTGAATTTCTACGTTAGTTGCACACTTCTTGGTAAACGACTTTTTAAATAACATTCAATATTGCCTAATTTCTGTGAGAAGAGAGACAGCAACCCTCATTAAAATTAAAATAATATTATATGACGACAGTGACTTTACGACAATCCCTGCCAGTCGCCTCTTCCTTCGCATAGCTCTCACTATCACAGAAGATATGTAGAAACTTGACTGGAAATCGGCTGACGAGAGAAATGCCATCTCGTATACAATACCATTGAGATATGGCCTGGGTTTTCACTACTTCGTCAACTGCGAGACTGCCTATGATAATATTGGGATGCTGTATGAAGGGTCTTTTTGAGGAGAGGACAGAGAGAAGAAACACAAAGACTGAGAAATCATTTCACGGCCGTACTTTTGAACTCAACAATGTGTAAACAGTGTAAACACCCGATCTCATGTGACGATTGTCAATGGTGTACAAAAGTTGCTCGCGTGTTCGACGCGTTTCCCGACTATGCACCGGTGCCAAAGGGATCAATGATCATACCTAGTTCCACGGAGCATCTTTTATTGAAATCGCGGTAGTATTCCCAACTGACGCTAGTTCTTGGAGGCGGATGATTAGAACACACTGAACCTCAAATTCCTACCCACCACTTAAACCCTTTTCCTTCTTAGAACTCTCCTCTCCTTCCTCGCTTTAAAAAAACCATCCATACAGCATCCCAAAGATGACATAGGACCTGAAGGAAATTATTTTCCTCTGGGCCTCCTGTGAGGAGCTCATGTAAAAAAAAAAAATAATGATAAAATGTGGGAAGCTATCGGACCACCGCCCATTTCTACTCAGAGCCAAAGGTTCAAGTATTTGGCAGCCACCTCTGCCAGAACAGAATCAAATTCAACAGAGAAACGAATCGTAGGAGAATTTCTCTTCCTCCAATACTTATTGTACTTTGTACCCGAGCGCCGCGTGTTCAATTCCTCAGCTGGCTAAATCCTCCATCGCAACACAAGCAACATTTTCGGCTTTCTGTGGTGGTATTAGGAGATTTTCAAACATTGTTGGGTTATTCGTAACCCGGGAATGTTATCTTTCTTTTAAAAAAAAAAAGGTGATAATGGTATTCTTTCAGGCAGAAAAAACAGCAGCTATTGTCAATAAAATGATGATAACGGAACCAAACGAACGTATCGGAGATGAAGTAAGATATGTATTTTTTTCCTTATTTGTCACTAGATAAAAAAAATAATAAATAAATTGGGAGCCGGTGGCCTAGACTCGAGGCCCTAGATCATTATTTTGATGTTAGCGCAGACCCGTGAAAAATCACGATGTAATCGGAATTTTTCATTCTTGACAAATCCGTTCCAATTTTTTAAGGCAAACATACCATTTTCGGTTGTTCGCCCGTCAGAAATCTGGTTCTATGAACTCAAACTTTCTTCGAATTTAAATGTCGTTTTCAAAATTGTAATCAGTTGTTTGAAAAATTCAGGCAAACAAACACAGACTACTAAAATTAGTATGTTTGATGATGATATTATCATGATGTGAAATAACGAATAATGCTGGTCTGACACGAGAACTGTGCTCTCATAATATAATATATGGAAGATATTTTCAATATCACTGCGAGCAGAGCGGACCCCGTACGGACTCGACTAGCAAACGTTAACTGCTTACAAATGCTTCCATCAAGAACGAGGTGAGCGGAGCGGACTGAACCAGTAAAATAGGTTCGAACGAGTCCGCTCCGCCAATGCGAGCGGAGCGGACTCCTTACGAATTCCGCTCGACTCGCACCCGTCAACTGCATACAAGTGCTTCCATCAAGAACGAGGTGAGCGGAGCTGACCGAACTTCCCGAATAGGTCCGAAAGAGGCCGCTCGCGCACTCTATCGCCGACTAGTTTCTAGCTGACTCCAATACAGGGCAAGATCAGTAGCCAATTCAGTTGCCTTTCTGGGTTTTTGTCGAAATGGGGGTGTTTATTGAAGCCCTTAGCCAATTTTCGTGTATACAGGATACGACTAGCAAAGAATGTCGCAATGTCGATAAAAAGGAAACGGCTTGGAAAACTATCATTGAGATAAAATTGCCGAAAAAAAGAAAGTAAAAAAAAATATCTCATTGCATTTTTTTAGGCAAACATTTGTTCATTGCATATGCGCAAAAAAATCATCCTCACTTGAATCAGTACTTGAAATCACAGAATTCACTCTGTTCACTTCGAGACGGAGCTGACTAGTTTTCAGTGTTTTCGTTGACATTGCTCCGCTCGCCTCGCTCATTTCTCGAATGGGCAGTGGAAGGCAAACAACTATCTTCTTGGATACTCTTTTTTGGTGGAAGGTCAAAGCTATTTCGCTCTTCTCCAACCCCCCCGCTCAGATCGACTCTTTTCCGCTTGCAGTGGAAGGCGGGCTTTCACAATTGAAACTTTGCTTGAATTGACTTAAGCCGAATCAGGTAACCAGATCTGAATAACCTTACTTACCACGTCCATAATCCCCATCTCCTTCCCCTCCCCACTACCTTCAGCCTCACAACATACCCTAATTGGGATGCCATTTCCACATAATGCTTGCTGAGAGACATGGTAATATAGGCAAGCCCACATAATATATAATGAGAGTAAAGGTGTCGTGTGAGACTAGCTTTAATTTGCTTTGCAGCTCCACCTGTTTTCAACCTACATGCTCGACCGGAAGCCAGAATTTGTCGTCCTTGGACTCTTTCGCATAGACAACACTCTTCTGTTTTCGGTACGTATTTCATACAAAAAGCACTTTTGAGGCGATAAACAATTTTCATCCGAAAAACTTTTAGTTTTGTGTAGCGATTTTGCTTTATTAAATGATATTACCATTATAAAAACAAACAGAAAATGATTCAAAGGTTTATTTCATCAAGAATCAATAATTTTAACTCGATAAATAATATGGTGTTTTTTTAGTACTTTGTACTTCGGACAGTGCGAATACTAGGAAATACTCCCAATCTCCAATGTCTCCTAGGTGCTGCGCTCGCGAGGAACGCTTTAACGAGCAATTCTTCAATACTGGTGTGTAGCCTTGTTTTCCCTTGTCAAATCCCCACCACGAAGCACCATCTGTGACGCTTAGTCCGGCGTGGAGCTTCCACTCGCCGCACCCGCCAGGTGTGAGTTAAACTCAGTAATTCGTTTTTAAAGTTTGGTTCGGCGAATCTGAATGACGCCACGCACTGGGATTGTTCCATTGTCTCTGGTGTCGTGTAGTGTATCCGGTTTAACCCCACCCGACTAAACCTAACTCTTAACCAAATTATTTTTGTTCAGATTTTATATCCGGATAAAATCTTCCCCACAGGAAAAATAAAACCCTATCACACACTTTCCACAAATGATCATCTAGACAACTCACGCTATGCAATTGCATTATATAGGTATAAAAATACAAAACAATACAAGAATAACATGTCAACCTACCAGAGACCAAATGGGAAAATAATTCACCCATTCCAGATATTTTCATATCAGAGGGTTCGGCTAGGTAGAACTTCGACCTATAAATCCCACTGATCCCTCAATATAAATATTTCAAAAATCTGTTGTAATCCTACATGTTTTTAAAATGACTGATTTTTGCATTTTTATATATAAATTCATTGACAAATCTAATATGCCTAAATTTTAAATGAGAGAGCTAGGTATAATGCCAGTAGCCGAAATAACAAAAAATGGTAATATTTTTATAGTCTGAGAATGTCAAATTATTTTAATCTCATTTCCTAAATCTTCATATTTTTAAATTTTTTCAGAAACAGATTTTTGAATATTACAAGAATTTGGAATAGCGAAATCAATGATATAAGTATTTTTTCAATTTTGTCATGTAAAACTATATCAGGTCTATTACGACCAATTGTTCTGTCTGTTAGTATAGTTTTATCATAATATATTTTATAAAATTCATTTTCTATAAATGAATTTGGTTCATATTTATAATATGGGACCATATTACGGCAGTCAATCAAGTTATGTTTAATTACAAAACTTTGGTAAATTATTTTTAAAACCTGATTTTGCCTTAATGTATACTGTATTTTCGGACGGTGCTAATACAGAACACCCCGATATAATATTGTAGCTCTTAACTACACACGAATGGCGTCAAACGTAGTTTTTGTGGCCCATGATAACAGGAAGTCCAAGCAAAACATTTTCATATATTACATAACCTACAAAAGGGTTCTAATGTTCGTAAAATTAAGCAGTAGAGTATAATGAGACTTGGGGCAGGATTATTGGAAATTTGACTTCCAGTAGAAAGGTTATTACTCATTGTTAAAATAAAAGAAAAATGTCTAGTTGACAGTTAAAGGAATATATTAATATACACATGGCATTGTAATCATGGAACAAAATAAGGAAAAAATATTGCCAAAACAATGAACAGTCTACCATGGTGCCAAAATCTTAAACAAATTCAAAATATTATGTAGTACCTGATGGACCCGAGGAATAGCTAAGCTAAGATACATCTCACAATAGGCTGAGTCGCGCGCCAAAATAAAACCCAGCAAACAGGTACGAGTATTCCGCCATGATAGGATTCGCAACCTCCTTCAAAAAGGGAACGGGACATCCTTCAGAGTAGAGACATTCTGCAGAGTAGGGACATCTTTCAGAGTAGGGCATCCTTCAGAGTATGACTCCGCGTCGTCTTTGAAATATTGTCTGAAGGCCATGCATGAAAGAACCTTTGTAAGAGACGCCTCGTGGTCTTGATTCTTCAAAGAGCGAGAAATATGGGGATCGAAATCTGACCAATATCACAAATGGCAACTGCGCGTACCCCTTTTCAGAAAAACTCCATCCCAAATAGCGGATGGCTTTGATTAGCGAAACAAGCCATTCAACGGGCCCCGCGAGGATTATTCACACAAGTACAATTATATGCACTTTGGTTTAAAATAAATAACGGAATTCCATTTTAGGATCACGTAACATTAGACTAGGCACACGGCACTATCCTCTATAACTCTCCAGAATTTTTTATAACTCCATTATTTTAAAATTAAGTGACACAATCAAATGGCCGCTGGCTCCTCTTTCGGCGTTCATTCAAGAAGTACCTCTACCGGAAACGAACTCTCGAAGTTGCCAACTGATAAAACAAAAAACAAAAATAAAGGCGGTTGAATAATTATATACCGAGCCAGGAGGTAGCCCATTATTATCGTGACAATATGTTTTATAGTTTCCGGAAATACCAAACATTTTCTACATAAATCATCAATTTAATTTGTATCTTTCATTATATTCTTCCTATAATTTTTAGTATTTATGATCTATCTTGAATGGCAAGCATAAATCCTTCTATTTCTGCGCTCAACTCTCCAATACTCAACCATTTGTTTGATGAAAGTTTGTCAACATACGTTTGGTTGAGATAATTGAAGTGTTTTGCGTGAATAATTTTATTAGACCAGCAATCTAATAATTCCTGGTTAGTATAAGAATGTTGGAATTCTCAACATATAAATTTAAAGGTGTAATGTTTCTACCTGCCTTGTAAATTATTTTGTGCATTTCTGAGCTATTAGCTTTCATATGAAAAAAATCTTAGCATCTCTACCTGATTGTGTTTCAAATATATTATTTTGACTACACCTCTACCTTCTAAATTTATAGGTAAATTAATTCGTTCTTTAGCTGAATTTGGATGATGGCAATTAAACTTTATTAACGTAGTTCTAATTAATCGTTCTAAGCTATTTAAAGCTGTATTGGACCATTTAATTATGCCAAATGAGTACGTTAATAGAGGTTTTGCCCAAGTATTTATTGCCGTTACTAAATTTTTAGCATATAGATTACATTTAAAATATTTTCTGATCCTAGTTTGAAATTTAATCCTAATATCATTTTTAATACTAGTATGATCTAATTTATTTGATTGCGGGTATCCTAAATATTTATAAACCTCATCCCCTTTCATACTTTTAATTTTGAAATTTATAAATATACCTTCGTCTCCATTTAGAATTTTGCCTTTCTCTATATGGATCATTCTACATTTATCTAAACGAAAAGACATTTCAATATTATCTGAAATTTTTTTAACTACCGTAATCATTTTCATTAAATTTGGTTCAGAATTCGAAAATAATTTCATATTGTCCATAAATAATACTACTCTCTCTTGTGTTACCCTTAATTTTCATTCCAAACTTGCTTTTAATTAACATTTTATATAGAGTAATCAGTGCTAAGCAAAACCAAAGAGGACTCAACAAGTCTCCTTGAAAAATTCCTCTGTTTATTGAAATGCCCGGTACTACTATTTTCTTTCCTTTTAAATTGATAAGTAAATCGGTATTCCAAAAGGACATAATATTTTCCAAACAGCTAATAATAACCGGGTTAATTTTATATATATTTATTACTCATCAGTACTCAGCCACGAGTGCGAGACACTCTCGAAAGCCTTTTGAGAATCTTTATAGCAATCATTATTAATCATTATAGGTTTATTATTTCTATTAATAATACATTCACTCAATAAAATGGCTAAATTATAGTTTTATATGGCAATAATAAATATTATGTGATTGGCAGCATTTATTATCGATGATATGTAGTGTTAACAGATTTAGTTTATTTATGAGTATGAATCATGGTGTCGAACACTTGATGTATCGATTAATTGAATTAATTTTTACAAAATTAAAATGAAAAATGCAAATTCCCCCCCTCCCACACCCCCCCCCCCCTAACAATTGTAATAAGAAATATTCTTTAACTAGCTGGTTCCCGGCATGCGTTGCAACGCCATATTCAAAGAAATAAATTGTTTCTCCCTGCATGTCCTTTCCCGTGCGTCCCCGTTCCCCTCCAGCATCCCCTGCCCTCCCGCGTTCCCTTTCCACCTTCCCTGCCTACCCTCTACCCTCTACCGCTCCCCCGCCCCACAAACTCCCTCCAGCATTCCATTTATTTAGTCCCAGTACATTCAGTTTTCAAACAGCTCGCGTGCCACCTATTACAATGTTTTATTCAAATTTTCATTTTTCGTATATTACAAATATTCATTTTTGTACCTATATTATAAAAACAATCAATCAAATTTGGTACCTAACATAGGTACCTCTTTAAAATTATTATAATTAAAAAAAAATCCATCGATAATTCTTTTAAAACAAAAACAGCTACCTGCTAATTTCAATTTCATCAAACGCGCAAAGTTAAAATAGTCGTTAAGTTTTCTGAAATTATTCAATTTTCTGAGCAATTTTATTAATTTTTCATTCTGTAAGAACGCCCTACAAAGTACTAGAAAACTTTAAAAAAAAAGATGAATGAAATAGGTAAAGTCGTTTTGAAGTTATGGCGAGACCGAGGAAAATAGAGATTCATTTATATATATAGATAACCGTGAGTGGAGTGCGAGAAGTTGATCGGCTTATTCATGTGTCTAGATAAAGCCGGTCGGATGCTCTGACCACTGAGCTATGGCGGCAAAGCAGTTAAACAATCTCATCATAATATGTATTTTTTATTTTTTATTCTGCATATTAACAAACTTTTATTTCAGCTACATCAGGTGGCGGAGATGAGACGTGATACTGTGAAATAAATAACTAACAACATGTACGCACTCGCATAAGGCCTGCTAACAATGTATGCCCGGACATTGGGGGTCTAGAGTCATTTAAAATAAAAAGTAGCTTCTTTATAAATAAAAAATTAGAGTCCTGACGAGTACGGTGGAGAAGGAAACCATCTGTTTCCTTAGAACGCCGTGGGAAAGTGGTGGGCAACCTCCAATGTCTAGATAAAGCAGTAATTATAAATTCCTTATTTTTCTATGGTTTTCTAAAGGTTCGAATAAAAACATCTTTATAATTAATATTTTTTTACTCGGTCAGCATGTGAGGGGGTGGTCATTTTGTTATCCAAACACGTAATACAATTAAAAGTCATCAATTTCATCTTCTTCCTCTTGTCATATTCGGGTCGAGGACCCACTGCATCGACAAGGCTCCTCCTTCGGCCTCTGTCCATGGTAGACCCATCCTCTCCTCACACAGTTTCTGGAGTTGCTTCATTCACCCAACTGTGTCTGGGGTGGCCCACTGGACGTCTACCCTCTGAAATCGCACTCAGTAACTTCCTTGGAATTCGGTCATCAGACATTCTGAGTACATTTTTTTTTTACATTAACTCCACACAGGAGGCTCTGAGGAAAATAATTTCCCTCAGGGCATATGTCATCTGGGATGCTGTGTGGAGGGTCTTTTTGAGGAAAGGAAGGAATTGGTCTTGAAGAGACCCATGTTGTAGGAAGGAGGAAACACAGAGGCGGCAAATCATTCCACAGCCGAGCTGTTGAACACAAGAACGAGTCGAAGAAACGACCCGTTCTCATGTGACAAATGTCAACCGTGTACAAATGTTGGGCACGCGTTTAGCGTGTTTCCCGACTATGCACTGGTGCCGAAGGGATCAATTATGCTAGTTCCTCGGAGCATCTTCCATTGTAATACCAGTAGAACATGGATAGCATTCCCACCCGACGCCTGTGCTCTAAAGATTGCAATCCGTCTGTTAAGATGGTAGAATCTATTAAATGGACCGCCCGTTTCTGCACAGAGTCGAGGGTGTTTTTCAGGTATTTTGGAGCTCCAGACCAGAGGTGGCTGCCAAATTCAACCGTGGGGCGCACTTGTGATTTGTACAGGGTTAGCAGTTGTGTACTATTAAAGTATCTGCGGGCCCTGTACAGTACGCCCAGTTTTTGGGAGGCTAACTTTACTCTGGCTTCAATGGAGCCCCCATACCTGAGCCGGTCACTTAGGGTTATACCAAGCATATCAATGGAGGGCCTGTTCGGAAGATTGCTTCCGTTGAAGGATACTAGATATTCATTTCGATCCCTTTTAGACGTAATCAGACAAGATTGGGTCTTTGAAACATTAAATTCAACGAGATTATTTTTACCCCAAGAGAAAACACTCTCGAGGTAACCGTCCATTCTTTGCTTCAAAGCCCTCCTAGCCGTTGGGGTTTGTGAGCCCTTTGGGGGCTTGTCAAACAAAAAGCTATCATGGACTGTACTGTCATCTGCGTAACAGTGAATTGGTGCACATGACAAAAGGTCGTTGATGTGCAACAAAAACAAAGTCGGAGACAGAACCGATCCCTGTGGGACACCAGCATTTATCGAGTGTGAGGAAGAGGTGAAACCATCGACTTCCGTCTGAATCGACCTCTTCCTCAAAAAGTCGGCAATCCACATACACAAGGATGCGGGAAGTCCGTAAGAAGGCATTTTGTAGACAAGTCCTCTGTGCCAAACCCGGTCAAAGGCCTTGGAAATGTCCAGTGTAACCGTTTGGGTCTCACCAAAACGTTCCAGGCACCGCCCCCAAACATGCGTCACATACGCGAGAATATCACCGCACGAGCGGTTCCGCCGGAATCCGTATTGACGATCGTTAATAATTTTGTTCTTCTCGAGGTATGTGAGCAGTTTGTCGTTGATCACACGTTCCATCACCGTAGACAGAACTGATGTGATCGCTATGGGGCGCTAGTTGGCCGGGTTGGAGCGGTCACCCTTCTTTGGAATAGGATGGATAACCGCTTTTTTCCAACCAGAGGGCACAGAGCCAGTCTTCAGGGACATTTTAAAAAGCTTCATCAAAATTCGAGCTATTTCTGCAGCGCACCTCTGCAGTACCAGGGCAGATATTCCATCAGGCTCACTAGCTTTATTAACGTCTAGCCCTCATAAAACATGGAGTACTTCCCAATGCCGGATCCTCAGCTTTTTCAAACGAAAACCGCAGTGAGGAACCGACGTCGGGACAGCACCTTGGTCATCGAGGGTTGAGTTATCCGCAAACATTTTACCTAATAAGTTTACCTTTTCGGTGGCGGTGTTTGCTAGTGAGCCGTCAGGTCTGGTGAGAGGTGGCAGACTGGATTTGCAGAAATTACGGCCTATGTAGCCCGCAAGCGACCAGAATTGCCTGTTGCCATGCGGGCATGCAGTCAGCTTTCTGCTGATCTGCTGGTCGTGCTCAAATTTTGATCTATTTATGATTCTCTTGGTTTCCTTTGCCATTTTATTGTAAGCTGTTCTGTCTTTGGATGTTCTAGATGTGTTGTAGGCTCGGTAAGCCGCGTTTTTTCGTCGCACTGCTTCGGCGCATTGTCGACTGAATCACGGCTTTGAGCTTACACCAGTTTCCTTAACAGTAGATGGGATGAAGCCATCCATCGCGGATGTGATGACTTCACCAATTTCCTGGGCACATCTTGAAGGATCCGAAGTCCGAAAACAGACAGCTGACCACGGGAAAGCATTAAAATGTGCCCGCAGACCGAACCAATCTGCTGACTTATAGTGCCACCGACAGTTGTTAAAAATAGGTCTAACAGATTGGAACGGTGAGTCTGGACATCAGGAACCCTTGTAGGCTCCTGAACCATTTGCTCCAATCCGTAGCAAAGGGCAAAGGATTCCGCTTATCGTCCAGCCGAGTCTGTTGATCCTGAGAACTTCCACCAAGGTCCGTTATGAGTATTAAAGTCCCCCAGGACCACAAACTCTGCCGTAGGGTAGCGGGGCAAGAGGTCATCGATAGTGTCGATTGACGCGTACCCACATTACGTCGAATCTGGAGTTTTCCAGATTCAACAGTCGCACACAGTTGACGTCAGCTCGACTATAGAGACAGACACCTCTTTTAGGTCTGAACTTGCTTGCGAGGGTGAAGCCCGGGCAGTCCAGATAGGAGGCGTCTACAGGCTCGGCTATCTGCGTTTCAGACAAGAATAGTAGGTTGGGGCGTTGAGAAAAAAGGTGGTGGTGGACAGAGTTTAAATTGGTATGGAGGCCGCGAATGTTGGTGTAATTCACCAACATCTTTGGCCTGCGCCGGGGATATTTAATTTGTGTTGGTTGTGTTCTCATAATTTTTTTTTATGATAGGATGTGGGGGAAGGAAGGTCTGGGAAGGAAAAGGTATGAGAGGTGGGTAGGAAGCTGTGGATCAGAGTGTCCAAGAGTGATGAACGAATGAATCCAATCCACCCACTGCGGTGCAAGGCGATGGGCAGGGAGAGTCCGGCTGGAGAGGTCGCCCAATGCGCCCCAAACGCTGCTGCTGGGTCCCCTCCGGTCACGAACCGGCACAACAGCAGCGGCGGGGTTTTTACACTCGTTGATGGGGCAGCCCACCCTCAGTCGTGAGCCTGAGGGTCGGGCCTCTGTACTACCGAGCGGCCCAGACAGCGGTAACCGGTTGTAAAGGGTCTCCCTCAACCAGCATCTCCCAATCCGGCCCGCCACGCAGAAGGTGGGCCTACGCACCCACCATCAAGACCAGGACAAACATAACCACAAGAACCCGGGCACCCCTGCTATGTCACCAAACGTAGCGAACCACTTAGGGTGACCTGTGGCAGAGGTGTTGGTCACCCAATAAATGGTTCCCAGGGCGGCGGCATGCCCAAGCCAGGCGGCGGCATGCCCAAGCCACCTCAGTTGCGATTTTTCTATGAAGAAGAGCAGTGGTTCAATGTTTAGATCATCTCGGATCGTCGAGTTTCTTGTATGATCCCATTTCGTAACCCCTGTCACTCCTCTCAAGTACCACATTTCGGCAGCTTGGACTCTAGAGCGTGTTTGTTCATTTAGCATCCATATCTGGTGGCCGTAGGTGAGCGTAATTTTTTTTTGATAAGTAATTGGAATTGCTTTTTTTAAAAACTTTTCTAGGATTTTTTTCTTATACTATCATTTATAATTCATAATCAAACCCCAAAGTTTTGCTGTAAAACGCGGAACACGGTGTATAAATAATATGTAACACTTTTACTACACAACAACAACAAAGTTAAACAAAAACTCTGGTATTGGAATATTTGTATCTAACCAATACAATGTACTTAATATTAAAGAGATTCACAGTATTAGTAATGTTAACATATTAAATATTGAATTTAAAGACATAAATAAACATTATAACATTATTGCTATTTATCGAACGCATAGGTCGATAGTGTCACACTTTATTGAAGAATTAAAAAATATTTTATTAAATTTTTGAAATAAAAACAATATTTTTGTCGGAGATATAAATTTAAATATCGCAAGCGACTATTCTAGTAAGGATAAAGATAGCTATCTCAACATGTTAGCAGAACTCAATTATTTATCGTGCATAAATTCGTACACTAGAGACGTTCGAGGTCAACGACCTTCATGCTTAGATCATATTTTTACAAATATACCGGATATCCAAAATATAACAGCAGCTGTCATTCACACAACTATCACTGATCATTATTCTTGTATTTTTAACCACAAAACCAGCAATCCAATATTGCCATCATTTAAACAAACAAAATCTTCCAAAAAAGTACTTAATATGGATACATTAAAAAACAAATTTCAATCAGAAAATTGGATCGAATTATTACAATGTAATGATGTCAATATCTGCTGTAAAATATTTGAAGAAAAAATATCTAAATACATAAATGACTCGTCAAAAAATATAATTCCTAAACACAAACTGTCTAACTTCAAACCTATAAAACCATGGATTACTCATGGATTAATAGTATCTGTACGACGTAAGCAAGCTCTTTATAAATTAACAACTCAACAACCTAATAATAAAAACTTACTTAATCACTTTAAAGCATATAAAAATAATCTTTCATATATCATAAAACATACTAAAGAAAGTTACTATAAACGGAAGTTGGATCGAGCTGAAAATGATAGTAAAAGAGTATGGACGGTTGTAAATGAAATGATTGACAAGAAAAAAACAATAATAACGAAATCAATGCTATTAATCACGATAACTCAAAAACATGCTGTAAAGAAAACCCCTCAAAAGCTGCAAATATATTTAACACTTTCTTTGCAAATGTTGGGAAAAATCTCGCCAATCTCATTCACATTGATCCAAATATTATAACATCTCCAGACTGTAATATAAATGCTAAAAATAAAATGACAACATTTGAAGTCACCACAGAGGACGAAATAGTTTCTATCATAACCGATATGAAAGGAGGATCTGCTCCGGGCTTTGATGCAGTCACGGTTGATATTTTAAAAAACATAAAAATGAAATTTCTAAGCCATTAATGCATATAATAAATACAAGTTTCCAAAGCGGAGTATTTCCATCAATTTACAAACAAACTACTATTACCCCAATATTTAAGTCAGGTAATCCAGAAGAAGTAAACAATTACCGTCCCATATCAGTAATCTCAAATATAGCAAAAATTTTTGAAAAACTAGTTAAAAAAAGAATGAGCCAATTTATAAAATGCAATGATATAATTAATGAAAACCAGTTTGGTTTTATGGAAGGTAGAAGCACACAAGATGCAATTGCAAAATTAAGTAGCCTTGTACATAGTTCATTAGATAAATCATTTAAATGCCTGGGAATTTTTATAGATCTCAAAAAAGCATTTGACAGTATATCACATGACAAACTTATAAGTAAATTAAGAAACATTGGATTAAATGGTTCAGCTCTAGAATGGATAAAAAGCTACCTTTTCAAACGTCCCCAAGTTGTAAAAATTAATGGTGTGCTTAGTTCACAAAAAATGAGTCATTTCGGCATACCTCAAGGTACAGCCCTGGGACCGTTACTGTTTATTATCTATGTTAATGACATATTCATACAAAAACTAAACGGAAAAATAATATCTTATGCTGACGATACTGTCATAATAATTGAAGGTACGGATTGGAATACTGTTAATAACCTAGCTAACATTGATATTAACATATTGAAAAATTGGTTCGATAAAAATCTCCTCTCTCTAAACCATTGATTTTCAAAGTGGGGGGCGCGCCCCACTAGGGGGGCGCGAAGACATGTACAGGGGGGCGCGGACGCGGGCGGCGGTATCACTACGATCGCCGTATACCCGCGCTACCGCACGCATCTGTGGAGTAAACCCTTTTTCATGTTCCGAATGCAGTTAAACAAGTTCTCAAAGGGAAGATTTAAAAATCCACAGTATGATTCACAAAAGAGAAAAACCATTTTCATGTCTTGACTGCAACTATTCGTGTCCTCAAAAGAGATATCTAAGAAGTCACTTGCTGACTCATAGTGCAATTACTTATGTACTACGAAGAGAAATCTAAAAATCACATGTTTACCCACAGTGAAGAAAAACCTTATTCATGTTGTGACTGCAACTATTCCTCTTCTAGAAAAAAATAGCTAAAACGGCACTTGCGAACTCACAGTGACGATTAACCTTTTTCATGTTCTGACTGCAACTCTTCATATTATTACTATTCATGTACTATTAAAAAAAAAAAAAAAAAAACATGTTTACCCACAGTGGTAAAAAAACTCATTTCAAGCCCTGACTGCAACTATTCTTCTTCTCGAAAAAAAAATAAAACAGTGATGAAAAACCTTTTTCTTGTCCCGACTGCGACTATTCAGGCGCTACAAAACGTTATCTAAAAAGTCACATGTTTACCCACACTGGACAAAAACCCTTTTCATGTCCCGACTGCAATTATTCATGTTGTGCAAAGGAACTTTTTAGAAATCATTCGCAGACTCAAAGTGCTATAAAACCACTTACATGTTTCTACTGCGACTATTCGTGTTCTACAAAGAGGGACAAAAATCACATGTTTACCTTCAGGAGACAAAACCATTTTTTGTCCCGAACGTGGTTATTGGAGTTCTCGAAAGGGAGATTTAAAAATCCACAGTGCGATTCAAAGTGGAGAAAACCCTTTTCATGTTCTAAGTGTAACTATGCATGTACTACGAAACCTATCTTTAGGTAATATTATTATATTTTAGCAGTAAACTAACCGTGTGTAATAACTAAAAAGCGTTGTTCCAAATAAAAACTCTCATATAACATCATTCATATGTTCCATAAATTTCTCATTATTTTTTTTATTTTTTCTTTTGCTGTCTTCCAAATACGGTTGGCATGTTTTGGTTGCGCTGCGCTGGCAAGTCAGCATGAGAGCTTTTATAGGCCAATAACAGCTGATGATGTAAATCTCCGGCTTTGGAGAACATTATAATTCCTACAAACTCACATTAATTGTGTTTATGCGTATTTCGTGTTTAAAACACTAACGAATACTGACAACGAAAATAAAATAAAAATTACGCACAATAAAGTTGAGGAATTCCCCGTACAACATAAACTAAAAGGGTTGCCAACTCGGAAGATTTTAATTCCCTGTTTTTTTTATTTAAATAAAGAAAAACATGTTACCCCCCCCCCCCCAAGTGCATTACGTAATACTTGAACGGCCCTTTGCTGGGCCCTGGGCCGAGGGGAGGCGTGGGCATATTCATTTTAAGCAGTAGGGAGGCGTGATACTAATAAGTTTGGGAACCCCTGCTCTAAACACTGAAAAAACAAAATTTATCCCATTCTCTATCAATAAATTCAAATTAGAACCAAATTTAAACATCATAATACACCAAAGTAAATGTAATAAAACTAACTGCAATCAAGATTGTGCTATACTTAGTCCAACTCCCAAAATCAAATATCTTGGTGTATATATAGATCAACATTCTAAATGGAAAACACATATTTGTGAACTCGTTAAAAGGATTAGGAAATGTATTTATATATTTATTAGACTTAGAAATATTCTTAGCTTAGAAAACCTAAAAAGAGTGTACTATGCAACTGTTCAATCTATATTGCAATATGGTATTATTGGCTGGGGAGGAACATATGACAATATTTTAAATCCCCTCAAAATTGTTCAAAGGTTGATAATTAAGGTAATCTTGAAAAAACCGTCTAAATTTCCTACTGAAATTCTTAATAAAACAAAAATAGAAATAGACAAAATCTATAAAAAATATTCAATACTTCAAATTTACAAAGAAATACAGTTAAATACTCGTAACTTCCAATTCAATACATCAGCAAGATACCAGAAAACTATTAAAATTCCTAAATTTAATACTAAGCACATTCAAAATTCCTATCTTTACCTGGGCATAATCTATTATAACAACCTCCCATTAAAATTAAAAACCATCGAAAATATGCAGGAATTTAAGTCCAAATTAAAAAATTACCTTAAACTGCTATAAAAGTCACAAATATGTTTACTTTGTATCTTAAAGTCTGCTATTTTATAAATCATTTATTCCTTCTTTTTTCTTTCATTTCTTAGTTTCTAAATCCCTGAGTCTACTATTGTATAAATCTTGCGTTCTTTCTTACGTATCCTTTACTTACTTATTACAATAATTTTTGTTACTAACTTACATGATTCTTCCATTTATAATGATTTTTTAATTTATATTATGATTTTTGTAAACTCTTCAGGATATTTATTTTTAAATTTATACAAGATTTTTTAACCTACTTATTATTAACAATAGTCGTTATTACTAACTTACACGATCATTAATTTACTAATTGAGCTAGAACTCCCTCACCAAACACAAGAGCATTGTCTCTTTATGGTGAGGAAAGGCAATTTTTTTAAATTTTTTTGTTAACCTTATGTAACTATGTAACTATGTAACTGTTATAACTTCATATGTATTTGCCAATAAAAAAAAATAAAAAATAAAATAAATAAATAAAAAAATAAAAATATTTGACGAATAATCCAATAACCTGATTAACCTTTTTGCAGATGGCGGGTGCTGCTACCACATATTTGGTGATTTTAGCACAGTTTTACGTTTCCGATTTAGAAGAAAAATAACATTTTTATTATCACCAAACAAATACTATATTGGCACCACGAGATATTGAAAGCCTTTTAACTTACTAAATATTGTTATAAAAATCAATATTGAAATAAGTTTGATGTTTGTTACTGCACTTGTTTCTTATGAATATTATGTGCACTCTAAATTATTGTAATATTGCATCATTATTTTTAACTCTGCATTTTATTGTGTACTGTTAACTTGATTTTAAATAAAGAGCACCAATTGTTATTTTTTTTTTTTTACATGAGCTCCACACAGGAGGCCCTGAGGGAAATTATTTCCATCAGAGCCTATGTCATCTTTGAGAATGCTGTGTGGAGGGTTTTTTTAAGGAAAGGAAGGAGAGGAGAGTTCTGGGAAGGAAAGGGGTTTAAGGGGTGGGTAGGAATCTGGGGTTCAGTATGTCCTGGTCATCCGCCTCCAAGACCTAGACAAACCTCACCCCATGAACCCGGTTTATGTCAAACTCATGTATTATCCAATCCTTTCTTTTTATAATATCGAAATTCACAATTAATACTGACACCAGATCGATGCTTTACTCACAAGCTGTTGTTCGATGAGTTTGCAAATTTGAAGATACGGTACGAAAGGGACATCACCCAAACCAAGTCACTACCGTTCTTTCTTATGATTGAAAATTTCCTAAAAAATATTATATAATCGGTAGGTACTTAGTCGCTTTCCTGAATTCTGGATACAACTATTGTAATAAAACACCGCTTATCATCTGCGAACAGGAACAACCAACCTTTTTTTATTGAGAGAATTCAATGACAGTACAGTGTGGTTTAAATATGTGCCACCAGATGGCACTTATAGTATCCATATTTTGATATTTACAACACTCCCACTCAAAATAGAGATTACTTAAAAACGGTGACCCGACAATTGGTCCGACGACATTTGGTCCGGCGATAGTTGGTCCGGCGACAGTTGGTCCGGCCGACAGTTCGTCCGGCTGACATTTGGTCCGGCGACAATTGGTCCGGCCGAAAGTTTAGAAGATGTTTTCTTCAATTAAGTATGCAAAGAGGATATACGGCCGTACAACCTCAGGTTTTATACAAACAACCATTTCTTTTAATACCAGAAAATTCTCTGCTGCGAAACACCACTCGCTATAGTTCTCGTGCCCTTTTAAGCTTGGATCACACGCACCAAGTAGACGGGCGAGAAAGTGCTCTCGGCCGAGTGCTCGTTACGTGTAAACACATCACCGAGTACTTGACTGAGCACTCAGTCGAGTAAAAGGGTGAGACAGTCACTCGAACCTTATTCTACTTACTAGGTGCCGTGTGCCCACTACCGCACTTCCCCGCACTGACTCTCTTGCCAGCTCGGCTGTCAACATTCACACGCTGCATACTCACCACTCGACACTTTCACGTCGCTCGCATCACGCTACCGTTTTCCGCGATTGACTGACTGAAGCGCTCTCCTCACGACACTAAATTTAGTCACTAAATGTAGTCATGACTGCATATTGTATGGTGAGGAGGCACAACCGCCTGCGAATTGGCAAAAATCACCAGCCGAATTATTATTTCCCTTCTGCCGGGACCCCCCACTCCTTAAAATTGGGCCGAACAGCCAGCCGTATTATTATTTACCGTCTGCGAATTCTCTGTTGGGGCCAGCCGCAGAAGGAACGCCCCCGAATGGACATGTTACGACGGGTCATTTAATTCATTTCTTCTCGAAGAGCGTACCGCGCGGTCGTTAGCACTGTTAGCAGCGACTTGTGTACGCGTATTTCCAAAACGTATACCGGTTCAGTCGCGGTATCGACAATTTATATTTTAAAAACACCTCTATATTGGTTATTTTTTATCACTTGGCAAAAACCAAAAATGGTTCTAAAATCTAGAGAAAATAATCTTTTCAATGTGTGTATTAGAAATTAATAATTTTATTTCTAAATATTTTAATTTTGATATTATTCCCATATATTGTAAATTGGTTATTTTTTATCACTTTATCTTGATTTTGGAACAAATTTTGTTTTTGCAAAGTGATAAAAAATAACCAATTTACAATATATTATTCCCATATATTGTAAATTGGTTATTTTTTATCACTTTGCAAAAACAAAATTTGTTCCAAAATCAAGATAAAATAATCTTTCTAATGTGTATTATAGAAATTTAATCATTTTATTTCTAAGTAGGTATTTAAATTTTGGTATTGAAAATTTAAATTGTCGCTCCCGCTCCCTATGAGACGATGTATGAATGTGAACGAGGCAAGGAGTGTGTGCCGAGACCGAGTTGCCTACGCCGAAACGGCGTGATGGTTAGTTAGTTAGTTTTTGTTATTTTTTTTGACAGTAATTCTCAGAAGAAGGAAAAATTTATTTTTTTCATCACTGTTATTATTTTTGTCTGTTATTCCCAACAGAAGGATTAATATTTTCTTAACTGTGGGAATTTTTTAATTAATTATTTTTACATGAAACGACAAAAAAGTTAGTGGACGATAATGTTCGTAATAAATTTGCCTAATTAAATATGTGTGTGTTTTTATTTTTTTTCGTTATAGGTAATTTTAGTTAGAAAAATACGTAAGGTGGAACATTTTTAAACTTTTTATGTTTGCCTGCAAAAAAGGTTTTTTTTTTTCAAAAATTATACAGGGTGGAACAGCGGTTCACGACGAGTTCATCGAAAACGAATGCATCGAAAATCAATTCATCGAATCGCCAATTAATCGAAAAAATATATTTTGTTGATATTTGAGAGAAATGCCGAGCGGACCGAGAAGTTAAAAAAGCATTGGTCAACCTAAACTAACCTAACCTAACTTAACCGATTTAACCAATTTTTAAATATTTTTTATCATCACTCTTAACGACCTTTCTGAGTTGTTTATGAGTTGGTTTCATTATGAGTTGTCTGGTCACCGTTCCTTAGATATCCCTTTTTTGCAGTATCAGACAATCGGAAATCGAAGAGATAACATATAAATTTTACATTGTCACTACGAAACTGACAGTTGCTAAACACATTTAACTCAGTTAAACAGACCTTTTTGGGTATTTAATTTTGACAGCTCAATATCTACAAAAAAATGTTTTACGGTGAATTGATCATTCGATGAATTGATTTTCGATGAACTCGTTTTCGATGAATTTGCTTTCGATGAATTGATTTTCGATGAACTCGTTTTCGATGAATTTTCTTTCTATGAATTGATTTTCAATAAACTCGTTTTCGATGAATTTGCTTTCGATGAATTGATTTTCGATGAACTCATTTTCGATGAATTTGCTTTCGATGAACTCGTCGGTTACCGGATCAGCTCGTACCCGAGAGATTTTAACCAGCGATTCCCGAGCTTATTTAGAGTAAAAAAAGGGAATGTCATTTTACTGTCCGATTACATTTTTTATCTATTAAAACAATTTTTTGTCTTCCTTTGTAACTCTTGTATATTCTTCAATTACCTGTATCAAGTGTGTCTAGTCCATTTAAAAATCTATGTATTATTCATTGATTTGCGTGTTCTTATGTAAAAATAATTTTCCTTTAGAGGTATAATGTTGTCCTTCCCGAAACGAGTTTTATCAAACTCATTGGGAGTAATGTATTATAAATTGTATGGAATAATTTTGTAATATATTAACTCTAATAAATAAAAATCAATTAATAATAAATAATAAAATATTATCCCATCACACGCCGCAACTGAGTACTCAGGAGTATAAATTGTTTATAGCGTAGCGGTCATTTGACAAGCGTTACGTCTCGTTCTAGCGACACTTCGTTCAAGCGAGACAGTGCTAGTTCGCTCAAACACATCCCTTCGTGATGGGATCAGTAGCGACATGTGATCGATAAACATTTTTTTTGTTTATTAATAGAAAAATATATCATCGGACAACACTTTTTACTCCAAATATGCCCAGGAATCGCTGGTTAAATCCCTCGGGTACGTGCTGTAACACCCGTATTTTTTATTTCAATTTGTAAAATTTAAAAGCGTCGTTTATCACCTTTCAAAAACATTTTTTAGTTTTCGGATATGTTCATAAATATTACATTTATTTGGATTTTATTGTAAAGCGTAAATATTTCTCGTTTTTCTATTAATGGTGTTACCAGATTGAGCAACTCACTGAAACTAACATAATCCATTCGCAGAAAGTTCCTAAAATCAAGAGGATACAATTCCCTTGCGATATTTATGTGGCTAAACTTACGCCTTTCGATAAACCATTTATTTGCCCAATATTTTCTTTTACGAATCGCATTATTGTCTGTTGTCAATAAAGCCAACGCTAATCCAATAAGTTGAAATTTCGAAAGTGACGGAGCCATGACACGTTTGCGCACAGCGCGAGCGCTCCGAACACGTGCGCACAGCGCAAAAGCTAAGACCTTTCTGCAAATTGGATGGTGTGGTGGAAACCGCCAAATTGGCTGGCCAGCAAGAAGTGACTAGAAATTGGATGGTGAGGAGGGCACTTGACTGTAAACACCTACTCGTCCAGCCGACTCTCTCGGCCTAGTATCGTTTTACTGTGCGTAATCTACTCGGTGCGTGTGATCCAGGCCTTAGTTTCGGGATGCTACCTAGATAGTTCGAGCTAGACGCCATGACAGTCACTGACGTTTACTTTAGCTCACTGTTTACTAAACACACAAAGTCTGTTAGGGATTATTATGTATCACACGGATAATACTAACAATAAATTCAATAACTAGCTATTTACATGGGTCTGTGCCCATAACCCGTAATAAAACACCGCTTATTATCTGTGAACAGGAAAAATAACCTTTTTTATTGAGAGAATATACAATTTCAGTACGGTTTAGCTTGAATATGTGTCATAATATGGCGCTAATAATATTTTTATTTTTATATTTACAACAACTGTTCCAATTCAATTTTTTTTAATAATGAAATAAAATAAATTTTATTCCAATTAAAAATATTTTCAGAATAAATATATTCTACCTAGGTACTTTATCACTCTTCTGAATTATTGACATAATCAGTTTCGATTTTGAAAATGACACTTAATTTTCAAACAGATACGAGTTACTTAAACCGGAGTAACATTCACAGGCAGACAGACCCACAACCGAAATTAGTACGATATTATTTAGTGGCGTTTCTTTTATTGAATTACGAGAACAAATTTGAGTAAAATACGGATGATGGAATTGAACCCAGAATGTTCAGGCCAGAATTACGGAGATTAAACGAATTGATACTAAACGTATAAACCAATTAAGTTATTGGAGTCATTTTCTTTGATTATAATTAGAACATTCATAGAAATCAATCAGGTAATTGTTTTAATATACAGGCTTTATAAAAAGCCTAGGAATCATTGGTGCGCAGTTAGCGCTGTGGGTATTAGTTACGCTGTATTGTTAATACCCACAGGACATGGCTGGGCTTATAGTAGGCGGTATACCAAATACTGCAATGGCTCTAAGAGTTGCATCAACTAATGAAATAAGAACATCGCGAATTAAACGAATGAAGGACAAATTCTTAAAAGCAAACTCAATCGTCAGCGCTCTGACTCCAGTCATGATGCTTGGACAACTTTTGGGTTTGCCGTTTAAATACTTTCGCGATAATGACGCCTGGAAAACCAAACTCGTTATGTTTCTAATGTTGGCTTCATTATCCAATTTCGTTTTCTGTTGTTACATAGTGTTATTTGAAGATATGGAATATGAAACCCTTAACGACCCCTTCCTTCTTATAAAATATTCAATGAAGATCAAGATTTTTATCAGTCTCACCTCAGTTTCATGTCTTTACTTTACAACATTTTCTGATGCAGCCCGTCACGGTAACAATATGAAGCATTTGGACATAATTGTTGAAATCTTTAATATATCCGGAGTTGATCTTTATTACTCCAAAATAAAAAGCAGAGTTATATGTGTGATGGTAAAAAAAATCATATTTTATTTTTCCATTTTTCTGCTGGATCAATTGGCATGGACGTGGAAAAATAATGACGAAATAATAGTCTACATAATATTGACGTATATTGTTTATTTTCCTCGTGTCCTTTCGACTGTGATCAGCTTAAGGTTTTTCAATTTAGTAATGGTAGCCAATAGCAGTTTGCAGATTATTAACGCCGAACTAGCGCTCATCTTTAAGAAGAAGTTAACACCGGAAGGAAAAGCAAAGGACTGTAACGTACACTTTAAGAAAACTAGGACACGTCAAACGGAGACTCTGAGGCGAATGGAAACACGTGAGAGAGATTCAATAGTCCTTCAAAGGTTAACTATGTTCTGGAGGGCTTATGACAAGACGTGTGATTATGTTGGGAGTGTCAATGACGCCTATTCAATGAAGCTTTTGATCATCTTCACGTCATCATTTGCGATAATCGTCTTCAATCTGTTTCTGTTATTTGCATCATTGGGCTGGACACGGCGAGTAACAATGAAACCTTTGACTTACGCCATGATAGTATCTTCTATCTTGTTTATCGTTACGTATATTGACCAATGTTTTACGATAATTACAAATTGTTCACGATGCAAGGAGTTAGTAAGTGTATTTCTGCGTTTTTGGTTTTAATTTTTTATCTTTATTCATTGCTTAATAAATTCTTAATTTGGGAGGCGGATATGGGTATATAACCAACACCTCTGCCATAGGTCACCCCAAGTGGTTCGCTGCGTTTGGTGACCTAGCAGGGGTGCCCGGGTTTATGGGGTGAGGTTTGTCCGGGTCTTAGCGACGGATACGTCTGCCCACCAGCTGCATGGTAGGCCGTATAGGGAGAGAATGGTTAAGGGAGTCCCTTTGACTTCTCCAGCCGTACTCTTTCGGAACATCGCCTTGCAATTGCGGTGGGGATGTATTCATACATTCGTCACTCCTGGACACACTGACCCCAGATTACTACCCACCCTTAACACCTTTTTCCTTCCCAGAACTTCCTCTCCTAACTTTCCTAAAAATAATCTCCACACAGCATCCCCAAAGATGACGTAGGCCCTGAGAGTAATTATTTTCTTCAAGGCCTCCTGTATGGAGCTAATGTAAAATAAACATGCTGTTCACGCAACTATGTACCTTCTACTATACAACCTACTTTCCATACCTATTATTGTGTGTTTTATGTAGATGCGGGTGTCGAAGGACCTTGAATATTTTTTATGTGTTTTGATCACGGCACTTGTTGAAAGAATGCACTAAAGGAAGGAAAAAAGGACTTACTGCGGACCGTTGTGGTACTGTCTGCCATCTTGGCTGGGTTTGTTCATGCACTTGTAGCACTGTATTAGTCACAATACTTTTACTTGCGGTATGTAGGATTATTTGCGGATGCGGTAAGCGTAAGAGGTATGCGGTATGATGTAAAGCGTTTGTAAGCGTTGAGGAAGACTTCAAGGAAAGATATGAAGCGAGTTTGTTATGTACCGCGCGGGTCACCAAGAAAATAAATAGGCAAATATAAGCCTTTTGACTGCAAAGAGGGATTATTTGAAGAGAGTCAGCGTAGTCAACATCTGTGTGTAGAAACGCTTTGTATTCGCGGACGCGGCAGGCGGGTAAATCTCCCATTAATGGGAATTGCGGTTTAGGATTAATCTTAAAGCATGTGTTGCATCGATGCAAGCGCTTCCTAACCAGATTACGCAAGGAAAGAATCCAGAACCTTTGTCTAAGCAAATACATGAGTAAGGTGGGACTCGTATGTAAGTTCTTGATATGATAGTAATCTATTATTAAATCGACTACATGAGCACGAGCGGGTAATAAAATGGGATGATAACTGTCAATGTCTAATTCAGCGTTTTTCAACCTGTGTCCTATCTTTAGAACACCGTCGTGAGAAACGGATTTAATTTTGCGATTGAAGTTTCTTCGCATCAGTCATTGCCTTCATAACTTCGGAGAAGTGTTCTTGCTGTACCGATTTTATAACAGAAAGTTCTGAAATGAAAGTATGACTTAATTTGAATGTTAGCGGTAGTTTGTTAATGAAACGAAAAATTAAAATTAAAATTAATTTCAACCAATTTTGACACGAGAAGCTAGTGCGCATAATAACGGTGGTGCAATCATTTTGAGGCGGTTATTGTTATGAACTGCCATCATTTTTTTTTGTTTTCAGTTCGGGTGGATCAGACACAAATTTTGAATCAAAACGTTGTAGAGGCCAATCACTTTTAAGTAACTGAGCCCTTGAACCTTGGGCCCTTGAACCACAATAAATGTCTGTTAGCTGAGTGGGGATTAGACCACGCGACAGGCAGTCAGCGGGATTGTCTTTAACTTTTGTATGATGGAAGCATTGAACCTCCAGATGATCTTGTATTTGTGATACGCGGTTGGCAATGAAGATCTGCCTTTTAGCGGGCGGAGAATTTATTTAATTGTGGTTTTTTTAGTATTTCGACAGTAAACATATTAGTATACAATGCCTCCAAATGCGCATTCGCTTGCGTCAGAAAAGCCGATAAGTGTTAATACACACTGGTATTCGACATCTACGAAGCGAGGAATTTTAATGGATTGCAATAATGGCAATTCCTTTTCAAACTGACGCCAAAACGTGTCAACGGTGTTCCAGAGTGGAAGATACTATCAGTATCGCCCTGGTGTAAGACCACCATTCAGAATTGAAACGTTGCTTGAAAATGGCTTTAGCCGTGTTTAGTGACCAGATCTGAATAGCCAGGTACTTCCCAACCTTCCTCTTCCCCACCTCCTTCCTCTCCCCACTACCTTCAGCCTCACAACATACCCCAATTGGGGATGCCATAGTCTCACTGGCTCCAGACGGGAGCAGTTGAGATTCTTGTGCGGTATTCACTGTAAAAAAAAAAAGAGGAGCATTGTCCCAATCCAGGCTATACTCCCATTGGGGTTTAATTATAAGTTTAGCTAATAAAACAACCGGTGCGACGAAACCTACCAAATCCCAAAGACGAGCAATCGTCGATAGGGTGTTTCGTTTGGTGCAAGTTCTTTCGTTAGAGTTTACAACAAATATAAAATTATTAAAAGCGGGTATCCAATGAAGCTTTAGTATTTTTAAGTTTTCATTGGGATTAAATTCCACGTGTTTCTTGACACGACGATCTGAAGAAATCGTGGATAAAAAGTTTGGAGAGTTACTAGATAATTTTACAAGATCCAATCCTCCCACGGCGAATAGTTGAATCAAATTCGTAGGCAACTCGGAAGCTTCCTCGACCGACGTGCAAATGCTGACGAAATCGTCTGTGTAGAATGAGTTTTATTCCACCAGGTTTGCAGCAAGTGGGATACGAGGTTTTTCATGCGACGCAAGTTGACGCCATTACAAGGAATGGACAACAAGACTTGTAGAAAGTAATGCGATTAAATTCAAACAATTGCATAGGGTTAAATCTGTACAGCATGCGCTGATAACGACGACATTCTTCTTGCACCACAATTTGTAGATACATTTGTTTAATGTCAGCGGTTATAGCTATGGCGAATAATCTGAAATTGAGGAAAATGCAAAACAGATCACCTTGTAAATTATTGTCGGTGTGTAGAATATCATTAAGCTAGTAAACAGAATCGGATTTTATACTCGCGTCCAGCACCATCCAGATTTTGGTGGTCAGTTTATCTTCGCGAACTACTATATGATGCGGGATGACCGGTCAGTGGTTCAGTGAGCATAGCGCTTGGGTCCCACCCGGGCGTCGCGTGTTCGATTCCTCGGCTGGCTAAGTCCTCCATCACAACACAAGCAACATTTTCGGCTTTCTTTTATAAAAAAAAAAATACGTAATGCGGTAAATCAAAATTGTCAACTGGGGAAATGTACCCTTTCTGAAAGTATTCGCGTAATATTTTGTCATATTCGATTTTTATGGCGGGTTGGAATTTTAAGCGGCATTAGAGGGATCTGTACCTCTGCTCGTCTGCCAGCAACGACGCGCCAAGGACAGATGAACTTTTTCGAAAAGGTAACGCGATGATATAATGACCTGTCGTGTTACGAGAAGTTGTGAGCTTGAATTGTTCCTCACATTCTTGTTCATCAAAATCCTTATTTTCTGCGAACGTACAAAATGATTGCGTAGCAAAATGATTGGGGTTTCAATCATCGTCGGAGCAGTGCCTAAAATTAAATGCCCTAAAGTAGTTGCAATTGCAAACGGTTGACCAGGGGGACCTGATATTTTGTTAGCCTTTAAAATGCGAGCAAACATGTCACATCCTAAAATGATATCAGTCTCACCAGGCATACAGAAAGTTTTGTCTGCTAAAGGTTAATTGTCGAGGTACGATAATGAGGCGCGGTTTATGTTAACGATAGGTAATTCACTAGTGATACTTTTTATCACATGCGGTTAAATCGGTAAACGACGAGTTCATCGAAAATCAATTCATCGAAAGCAAATTCATCGAAAACGAGTTCATCGAAAATCAATTCATCGAAAGCAAATTCATCGAAAACGAGTTCATCTAAAATCAATTCATAGAAAATCAATTCATTGAATGATCAATTCATCGAAAAACTTTTTTTTTGTAGATATTAGAGCTGTCAAAATTAAATACCCAAAAAGGTCTGTTTAACTGAGTTAAATGTGATTAGCAACTGTCAGTTTCATAGTGACAATGTAAAATTTATAGGTTATCTCTTCGATTTCCGATTGTCTGATACTGCAAAAAAGGGATATCTAAGGAACGGTGACCAGACAACTCATAATGAAACCAACTCATAAACAACTCAGAAAGGTCATTAAGAGTGATGATAAAAAAATATTTAAAAATTGGTTAAATAGGTTAAGTTAGGTTAGGTTAGGTTAGGTTAGGTTAGGTTAGGTTAGGTTAGGTTAGGTTAAGTTAGGTTAGGTTAGGTTAGGTAAGGTTAGTTTAGGTTGACCAATACTTTTTTAACTTCTCGGTCCGCTCGGCGTTAACCTATAAATTTTACATTGTCACTATGAAACTGACAGTTGCTAAACACATTTAACTCAGTTAAACAGACCTTTTTGGGTATTTAATTTTGACAGCTCTAATATCTACAAAAAAAAATGTTTTTCGATGAATTGATTATTCGATGAATTGATTTTCGATGAATTCGTTTTCGATGAACTCGTAAATCGTATACGAGTGAGCGTCTTTATAATGGGAGAACAGTTTAAGACAAGTCTTTCTTAAAAAAGGTTTGTGATTACTGATATTTTAATTTGGTAATGTTGATATATTCCCTCCTTGTTGCGTAGGACTTAATTGACAAATATTGATAGCACCGTGGTATTTATTATTATTAGGGTTTTTCGTATATTTGGGTTATTACATTTTTAAATTACATACTTAATCACTGCTCTCTGAAGTAAAATTATTCTAAGTGAATTATAATGGATATGTTAATGGTGATTGATCATTATGTTCCAACTGCTTATTCATGACATATTTACGATCTATTTTCTTCATTAGGCGATTCATTTCTAGTGACTCAAATCCAGGGTGCTCAAACGGTCGATCGTGAGCGCTTTTTGAGACGATCTCGAGAAAAATTTGCCGATGTAAATAAATCTATCCACAGTTTTGGCTTTAGTTGATCCTCAATAAGACCGCTCATTTTTCTTGCCTTTTTGTTTATTATTTATTTGTATTGTCAATGGTCGCGCCTTTTTGTTGTTGTTTACTCTATCCTCATCTATGGTGTGTGACGTCACAAGCCCCCCCATAGAAAAAAAATCGTCAAATTATTGCATATTCATGGTGAAATATTGTCGAAAATTGCCCCATTCAAAAGCCCGAAAGATATCGATCTAGTTTCTAGTCCGTGGTTCGGTTTATTTATGAATCAGTCAGTCTGAGTTGTGACTTGAAGGCGATACGAAGTTTATTAATAAATAATACAATTTAAATTCACTCTTAATTTAAAATCAGTTATGCGATCAGAATGTAAAATTCCTTTTGTGGATTCACCTGCTGACACATTTCGAAGGAAAACATTATTTTATTCGACGTGCAGTGGAGGTAATCCACCTCTTACCCGCTCTGGTATAAGTAACTGATGGTTACTACTTCAAGGCTCTCGCAAGATTCTAATTTTTTTTGTTAAACGAAGGTACATTTATTTATTTTGAACAAATCTAGACCTCCAGTGTCCTTGCATACGTTGTTAGTAAGCAGTATGTAAGTGCTTAACAGGAAAAACAAAATGCAAAAAATAGGTTTGTAAGACATAGATAAATTAAACAGGGCAAAAGAAAAACTCATTCACGAGGCTCTATGAGGCGGCATTGCATCTGTAAAAACCCGCAAGCACCTGCATAAAATAGAGAGCATAAGTAATACAATAAATCTCAAATCAATTGGCAAGTACCAACAAAAATTGTGTATGGCTTTCGGTCTGACCATAAACTACACTTAGCTTCCGTGTCCCTTAGCCAACCACTCAGTGAAGCCTCAAAGAATGTTAACTGAATATTTGGGGTAAAATACCCGAAGACTAAAAGAAAATTCAGCGTTGGGTAGTCAGAGGCAGGACAAAGGATAGTCAAGGTCGTCTGATCAAGCCTCAAGCCTGCACATGTCATTGGGGGAGGCGCAGATAGATATATTCGACGTGCACTTAAGGTAATCCAACCGCTTTCCCGCCCTGGTATAAGTAACATATGGTTACTCCTTCAGGGCTCTCACAAGGACTCTAATTTTTTTTAATAAACGAAGCTACTTATGATGCACGTAGCTAAACCCTCAAATGTCCCTGTAAAACAGGAGTTAGTTTGAAAATGGGATGATGGGTTAGTGTAATGAATGATGAACATAACATGAGATATATACAGAGAATATGATTAATATTATTTTATAAATTTTGTAGAAAAATATAAGAAAAAACAAATGCCATCACTCAAAACAATGGAAAAATAATAACTGTAAAAATACTAAGATTACAAGTAGTCACCTGAAAGATACAGGGACTGAGGTGGAGTAGAAAATACAAAATATATAAAGTTCTAGGAACTTTGCACAACCAAAATCAACATAACTAGAATGATACACAGCGATATCACAATAAAAGACATGTAAGAAAAAAAATAACTAAACATTTCTTTTTACACAAAATTTAAATTTGAATTAAAAAAAAGTGATACACAGAAAGATCACAATAAGAAACAATAAAAAATAAAAAATAAATATTTACAATACATACCTGATCTTGAAAGGAGGATCACGGAAGACCATAATTGGTCATCCTGTCTTGTATATCTATAGCGGATCGCTGTGCAGGGCAGTTTTTATCACCCGTGGGGTGATCATCTTTTTTTTTTTAAACCTGTGAAAGTAGCACAGACAGCGGCCTCTGCCTTTTTGGGGCAATCCTCATAATCGTGACCACTTTCGGCACAATGACGACACGTAATTACGTCCTGAATGCAAGTCTTGCTTACATGGCCATACAGGTGACACTTGAAACATCTGATGGCTCCAATAAAATCGCGAACGCGACAGGCGTTCCAACCAAGAAAGCAATGACCGCTATCCACTAGAACCTTCCTAACCTCGGGATGAACGGTAACCACCATATTCATAGTAGGTTGGCCACGTTTCCCAAAGAGTGAACCGCGCCCCATCGTTCTCAAATGATCCTCCCTTGTAATTATAGATTTACCGTCAATATTATTTACAAAATTTTCTTTAAAAATTTCGGGGTCACCAGAAATATCGCACTTGGGAACATCATATAATACAATTTTAGGTAGTCTGCCAAGAGGTTGTACTACCTTGATGCCAGAAGCATTTAATTTTTCAATGTTCTTTTTAATATTATCCAGACCAACAGTATTAGATGTCTGCAGGAGAATTCCTGCACCTTTTATTTTTCTCGATCGGACAATCTGAAAGCTATCAGTAGCTGGGTTCAGAACGGAGGTGACAATCTTCTTAGTTTCATCGGAAGTTTTACCTTCCGGGATACTGGGGTACAGGAGTACAGTGGGCTGTAAAGGAGCTAACAGTCGCTCAACTCCACCAAAAACCAACTTAGCGGATCGGTCTCCAGCCACAATTCCCGCGTACGATCTAACTGGTTGTGATGTCACACCGGAATCAATTACACGCGGTATAGATGCCTGTGTATTTTAACTATTTGCATACATCGTTCAAGAGAGGGGACAATCCGAATTTGCTCTGCATGTGGTGAGTCGCTGAACCTCGTCCTCTTTCTATTGTCTTGGTTAGGAGACTTTTCGATTGTGACCACTGTAGTAGAAGTACCAGGTGCTGGTAAAAATTCGTCCTCAGAATCACTATCATGTAGAGAGGTAACACTCGAGGGAATTGGATTGTCAGTATCTAAACGTGGCCACACAAGTATTTCAGGAAGAGCCAAAGAGCACATGGAACCAGTCGTTTCTGTAATTAATTTAAGTAATTTTTTCTTAGATTCCTTTATTCCACTAAGAATTGCCTGATTATCCAGCGAAAGTATACTTTTCTGTTCCAATAAAATTAATTGTACATCATAATATTTCAGTTTTTGCATCATTTCTCGCATTTTTTTGTTTGTTGGTTCAGCCAGCATTTTCAATTTTTGAGGACTCAAAGATTTCACTTTCTCTATATTAGTATCCTCTTCTTCCTCAGAATCGCTCGAATATTCACCGCGTGATGTCATTATTATCAATGAGAATTTACAGTTTACAAAAAAAAAAAACCTAATACAAATATTAAAAAGGCACTAAAAAGATTAAGAAGACGATTGTATTCGTCTTCATGAGACGCAGAATTCTTCAACTTATAACTTAACACTTAAAGATAGTTGGATTGTACGTAGATTCTACGCTAAAACACTGTTTTAAAGGCGTTGGACAAACACATTGAAATGAATATCTACTAATATTCTTTACCGTCAGACCGAAAAATTATGTTTGATAACTTTTTTATTAACGAACCGAACTGCATTATCTTATCGCTGGTCGACGTAGTTTTTAAGGCCGCGTTAAATTCACTATAGACGTTTGTAAACATCGCCGGATTGTTCGTTAAAAAGTAATTTAAAAAATTCATATCTCGCACACTTTTGGTTAAAAATTCACTAAACAACGTCTGATATCGTTATTGCGCACTATATCACTAATTAATATTACTAATTAAATCTATGTGTGTACTTATAACCTATTAAAATGTTGTTTTAATACATTTTTACACTAAGAACTTAAATCAAAGAAACGTCACTTTGTCACAAAAAGTTGAAATTAATCACTTATACAGTTTAAATTAGGACAGATAAATGGATTATTGTGACGGGGATTAACTCCCCGAACACGTTAATGTAAAAAAAAACATGTTAAAAAAAGGTTCTCGATCGATTTATTTTTAGTTAAATAGCGGACCGGGTTTGAAACGCGCAGCGACATGTGAGGGCAACAATAACCTTCAATATTCGAAGTGCCTTCAATATTCGACGTGCAGTTATAAAATTCTAGTTGCAGACCATGTATGTACTGCCAGAATCAAAGAGAAACCATTTTTACGTTCTGAGTGTAGTTTTAATTCGCCACACACTGATTTAATTTAAACCAGTTTTGTGTTCAAAATGTAAAATTCCTGTTGTGGATTCATCTGCTGACACATTTTGAGGGAAAACATTATACAGATTTAATTTGAACCAGTTTTGTGTTCACAATATAACGATAAATTAAATAACAAGTTGCCGATTCACCGTGTACCGAGCGAAGCTGGAAGTTGCATGGCATATTCCGCAAAATTCTGAGAATTTGACTGTTCCGTTTATTTCCTATTTAGATCCTATTATTTCGGGACTCTTACGCAGAAGCAATTTTAAAATAAATAAAATTTATTCACTTAAATTAATTTTAAAAAACCTGCCTTGTATGATGAGCATGCGAAATCATATTATATGGATATCATTACCGTTTTCCATAAGTAGGTATAATAAATTTTTACTAGACATTGTGAACATGATTTTTATTGGAAGAATACATCGCTATTATTAAATTTTTATTTTTGAAAAGCAATACGCCTAAGCAAATCAAAGATGAGTTTGGACTCTGTGTATGGGTACTCTGCACCGTCATTTACCACAGTGAAATTTTGGGCAGCTGAATTTAAACGTGGCCGTAAGAGCTTGGGAGACGAGGCGAAACAGTCGTGCTTTTGAACTCAGAATCACCCGTTCTCATGTGACAATTTCCAATCGTGTACAAATGTTGGTAGCGTGTCCGGTGCTTTTCCCGAGTATGCACTTGTGCCAAAGGGATCAAGATCAATCAAAATATAATGGCTAGTTCCTCGGAGCATCTTCTATTGATATAGCGGAAGAACAAGGACAGCATTCCCACCTGACGCCTGTGCTCTAAAGATTGCAATCCATTTGATAATTAGGTGGAATCAATCATCGTCCGTTTCTGCACAGAGAAAGACTTTTAACAAGTATTTTGGGGTCCCAGGTCAGAGGTGGTTGCTAAATTTAACAGTGGAAAGAATCGTAGAGGTATTTCTCTTCCTTCAATATCCACCTTATACTTATGTGATTATGGTATTCTTTCAGGCAGAAAAAACATCCGCCCTTGTAAATAAAATGATGATAACGGAACCAAACGAACGTATCGGAGATAAAGTAAGATATTTATTTTTTCCCTTATTTGTAACTAGATAAAAGCTTGGGAACCGGTGGTCTAGACTCGAGGCCCTAGATCAGGGGTGGGGAACCTGCAATCCGCGAAGCTTTTTGATGCGGCCCGCGAGCACTTTTAGTGCGGCCTGCTAAAAGCACCACAAAAAATTACATTCAGAAATTACACTAAAAAAAGGTTTTCTTTTATGGTGCTTCAGTTACATTTTAAAGTTATTATTACTAAACCCGCACTGCATACGTACATTTTAGTTTAATTTTCTTATTATTATACAGTATGGAAATTAATATTGAAAAAATATCTTAGTATTGATGACGACTCTATTCAGAAAGGAAAATAAAATATATGCTTTCTTAGATATGCTTACACTCCTGCCATAAAAAAATAGTTAAATAAAATCATTCCACATAAATTATTGTAAATACTTAAATAAATACAAAATTATAAAAAATTTATTGCAGTCAACGAATTTGCTGTAAAATGCAGAAAAACCATTAACGTGTTCTGAGTAGAATATAATTTAAGTTGGTGGACTGCTGGGCTCCTACGCAGATCCATTGAAAAGTTAAAACCACTCTAAGTTCATAATGCTAATTCCAATTGCGGATTCATCTGCTCGCGCTTATCGAAGGAAACCATCTATGTGTTCCAAGTGAAAAAATCGGAGTATACCATTTTCGTGTTCAGAGTGTAGTATCTATTAAAACTTGGGACTCGCAGGCAGATTTACTCCTAGGTTAAAACCAGTTACATGTTCCGAATGATCTATCATAATTCCAGTAGCTTATTAATCTGCTGACGCATTTCCATGAAAAAAGCGTTCTAATGTTTCAATTGGAGTAAAAAATTTGTTTCAAACCATTTGCTGCAAAATTTGTATTTCGTAGAAAAACCATTTGCATGCATATTATGAGAGTGATACCAATTAATGCTGGGGACTTGAAGGCAGATTCACTCTTAATTTAAAACTAGTTTTGTGTGAATTAACGATTAAATAATGAATAATACGATTAATTGTAACGAATAAATAATAACAGTTGTAGATTTATTTACTGATATGTTTCGAAGGAAACCATTCTCTTATTCGAAGTGCATTTATAAATTTCTAGTTACAGACTATACTCGTCTGTGCTGCCAGAAATAAAGAAAAACCGTTTTCATGTTCTGGGTGTAGTTTGAATTTGCCACATAAATATTTATTTTAAACCAGTTTTGTGTTCAGAATATAACGATAAATTAAATAACAAGTTTAAAATTCAACAAAGGAAGTCTTTCTCATGTACCGAGTGAAGCGAAATATTAGAATTGTATACTACATGCTGCAAAATTCTAAGAAATTGACTGTTCCGTGTAACTATTATTTAAGCTTAGACTCTTACGCAGAATCAATCTTAAGTTAAAACCTGCCATGTGTTTTAAACACCACGTGAAAATTCCAGATGCGAAATATTTTACTGACCCAATTCATAGGATACCATTCTTGCTTTCTGAAAGTAGTTATAAATTTCTAGTTTCAGAATTTGTGTACATTATTTTGTATTGGACGAATACTCAGCTGTCATAAATTTGTAGTAGAATTAGATATCTATGTTCGGTCCGCGGAAAAAAGATTCCCTACCCCTGTCATTCTAAATCATTCTCTTGGTCACTAGAGCAGACCCGTGAAAAATCACGGGATAGTCTGAATTTTTCATACTTGACGAATCAGTTTCAACATACTAATTTCAGTTGAACATCCGTTTAAAATCTGGTTCAATGAACTCAAATTTGCTTTAAATTTATGTATCGTTTTCAAAATTATAAAGTTGTTTGAAAAATTCAGGCAAGCGACAAGAAATCTACCTATAATATTATTTAAAAAAAATGATTAGTCAAGAATCGAGTATTCGGAGTAGGTGATTACAGTGATTTTTTACGAGTCTGGGCTATTAATAAAATATTATAATACCGGAAGGTACTTAATCGCTTGTCCGAATTCTTCACACAACTGATTAAAATTTTTAAAATGATACTTAAAATCGAAGTAAATTATAATTTTTTTGAACCAGATGTCTCAGGAACAAACAACCAAGCTATTGAAAGATACAACACAGCCTATTGAAATTAGTATGTTCGGTGATGATATTATCATATTGGGGAATAACGAATAATACTGGTCTCAGACGAGAACTATGCTCTCAAAATTAAAAATGTGGAAGATACTCTCAGTATCGCTTACATTTAGAATTAAAACGATGGATTAGCTGAGTTAGGTGACCGGATCTGAACCTTAGATGTCCACATCTGAATACTTCCCCACCTCCCTCTTCCCCATCGCTATCCCCTCCCTAATAACTTCAGCATAACAACGTTGAACGTACCCTCAATTGGTTATGCCATTTCCACGTACAGCTAGAGAGATGGTAATATAGGCCAGCCCACATAATACATAATGAGAGTATAGGTGTCGTGTGAGACTAGCTTTAATGTGCTTACAGCTCCACCTGTTTTCAACCTACATCCTTGACCGGAAGCCAGAATTTGTCGTCCTAGGACTCTTTCCCATAGACAACACTCTACTCTTTATTGTACGTATTTTATACAAAATGCACATTTGAGGCCCAACAAAAATTTGATCCGAATAACTTTTACTTTTGTGTAGTGATTTCGCTTTATTAAATGCAATATTAATTATATAAACAAACAGACAATGTTTCAAAGGTTTGTTTCATCAAGAAGCAATAATTTTACCTCTTTAAATAATATGGTTTTTCATCAGTACATTGGACAGTATCGAATATTTTATTTTGTTTTTTTTATTATTCACCTTCCGTCTACCCTTTCCTTCCCGCGTCCCAATATCATTAATTCATTTTAAAATATCAAGATATTTTCACTTAATAACGTGGCTAAATTATTCTTTTGTGATGAACATGGTGTATAAATAATATGTAACACTACTTGCAGGAATAAATTAATAACTTGATTAACTTTTTTACAGATGGCGGGTTCTGCTACCACATATTTGACGATTTTAGCACAGTTTTACGATTCCGATTAAGAAGAAAAATAACTCTTTATTGATTACCACACAAATTAATATATTGGCACCACGGGGTTTTGAAAGTCTATCAACTTTTTAACATATTTATATTATTGTCTAAATTGATATTGAAAAAAGGTTTGATGTTTATTACTGCACTTGTTTCTTACGAGTATTATGTGCACTCTGTATTTTTATAATATAATATTGCATCATTATTTTTAACTTCGCATTTTATTGTGTACCTATAATCATGATATCAAATAAAGGGCACCATTTGTTTATGGCAATTATTTTTATTACCCAATCATTTCCTTTTATATTGTTGAAAACAGAAGGAAGCTTCGTTCACAAGAGAAAAAAAATCTCTTTCATAAAAGCAAAATAAAAATAGTTTAGTTGATATAACAGGAACATCCCTACATATATCGCTCTATTAAAAAAAGGAAATGGTTAATTATAATCATAATATTTGGATGATTTATATAGCGCCGTTTTTTGTGAAAAATCACCTAAAGGGCGATGTAAAACTTACGATATTATGTATTTCTACAATCTTACTTCTAATGTTCTAATTAAGGTTTAAGACAGGTTTTTCGTTGTCGGCCGAGACCGAGACCGAGACCAAGAATAAATTAAAATCTCGACCGAGACCGAGAATAGATAAATTGAGAAAAAAAAGAAAATGCGCTATTTATGCATAATATAGTATATTTAAGAATGTATTAATGATTTGTTTTAAGGCGCCGCATTCGTGCTCAAAAAGAAGAAGATGGACTAACTCATAAAAATATTCACATTAAACCATGGATCAGTCAGAATATTATAAACTCGATCAGAAAAAGAGATGAACTGCACAGAAAAGTAAAAATCAACCCTTATGATGTCCATACACTTAGATTCTACAAAAGATATCGTAATACATGTAAAAATGTAATTCGTTATGCTAAAGAAACATACTATAAAACAAAATTGATGAATGCAATAATGATTCCCGTAAACTCTGGCAGATCATAAATGAAATTACAAATACTAAAGCCTCGCATAAAGACAAAAACATTAAAGAATTAAACATTGATGAGATTCCCACATCTTTTACGAAACACCCAGATAAACTTCTTGACTTTATAAACAACTACTTTTGCAATATAGGCTCTAACCTTGCAAATAAAATTAAACAAAATTCTACTACTGTCGAAAAAACAATGAGGAATGATGATGTAAAACATGAAAACAGCCTCAATATAGTCAAGATAACAAGTGATGAAATAAGAAATATTATAACCTCCTTAAACACAAATACCTCATCGGGAAACGAACTGATATCAAGTAAATCAATTAAATACCTACAAAATGAGTTAATTCAACCACTGACATACCTTGTAAATCTATCATTATCTAAAGGTGTTTTTCCCGCTTGTCTTAAAATCGCTACGATCATACCATTATATAAAAATGGTCCCAAAAATGATATTTCAAATTATCGACCAATTAGTATTTTAACTCCTCTGTCGAAAATATTGGAAAAAGTAATAAAAAAACAAGTTCTTACATTTTTGGATACCAATAAAATATTATCACCTACGCAGTATGGCATTAGAAAAAACCTGGGTACTGGTGACGCTATAGCTAATGTAACTAATACAATTATTAGAAAACTGGATGAAGGCAAAAAATGCTTAGCTGTTTTCATTGATCTTCAAAAAGCTTTCGATACAATTGATCATGAAATAATGTACTTAAAACTAAAAAAAAAATGGAATAACCGAAACAACTCTAAACCTACTTAGAAGTTATTTAACTGGAAGAGAACAAATTGTACAAATTGGTAAAAGAAAGAGCAAATCTCTTTCAATTAAATTCGGGGTCCCCCAGGGAAGCGTATTAGGACCTATACTATTTCTGATATATATAAATGACCTTATGAATCTTCCCATTAATGGAAACATAATGAGCTTTGCAGATGACACTGTTATTATATTCCACGAACAAGATTGGACAAGAACCTACAAGGAGGCGGAACATGGCCTGGCTGTACTTCAAAACTGGCTAAAAGTAAACTCCCTTACATTAAATGTTAGTAAAACTAAATATCTAACTTTCTCCAAAAACAAAAGAGGACAACCAATGAATGTGCATACCCTCAAATTACATGAATGTCAAAATACTTTTCCACAATGTTCCTGCCCGTCTATAACCCAAACCAAAAGTATTAAATATCTTGGGATTGAAATTGATGAAAATCTACAGTGGAATTCACACATTGAGCTTACCTCAAAAAAGCTAACAAAACTCATCTACTCCTTTAAAAAATTAAGAAACATCTTGTCGATGAGGGATCTAAAGAGAGTATATTATGCTTTATGCCACTCTCGATTGGAATATGGAGTAATAGGATGGGGCTCAGCAGCATCTAATCACTTAAAACAACTTAAGATAACTCAGAATTGCATTATAAAGACCATTCTAAAGGTCCCCATAAGGACGTCAACAGCAGAAATTTTTAGACAGTTTGATGTTCCAAGCATACAGAAAATCTATGCCAAAAACATTCTAGTACATCACCACAAAAATGATTCAGAGGCAGACACCTCACACGCTCATAAAACCAGAGCTAAACAAACAGACATACTTAATATACCAAAGTGTAACTCTTCATTTGGTCAAAGAAGTTCTGCATTTTTAGCAGTAAAGTTATATAACAAACTCCCACTTAGTATCAAACAAATAAAAATAAAAAATAGCTACATTAAGGACATTAAATGTTGGCTGAAGAATCTATCGGAAAATGAACTTACTAGTATACTTAAAACATCATAGAAGTTTCTGGAAAACCTTATCCAATGAAGTAAAACCATAGAAGTCGCTGAAAAACTTATCCAAAGCATAGTCCCCCTCAGCACAGGATCTCCTAGTGAGGAGGACTACGAATATATTTTATATATACATCTAACTAACATGTTTCATATAAAAATGTAAAAAATATTATATAGTTACTAAATAAAAAAAAAAAAACTAACTAACGAACTAACTAACCATCACGCCGTTTCCCCGCAGGGGTAGGCAGAGAGGATGGACCGCCAAACAACTCGGTCTTGGCACACACTCTTTGCCTCACTCACATTCATACATCGTCTCATACATTCTCTTCTATTATTCTGACTTTTGACAGGTCCCGACTCAAGTATCTGATTCACTTGGTCGTGCCATGTCTTCCTCGGGCGTCCCCGACTTCTACCATTCACATTCGCGTCGTATATTCTTCTTACATTACTTTCTTCGTTCATTCGCTCTACATGCCCAAACCATCTGAGGGTCCCTTTCTTAATCTTACTCATTATGCTTACATCAGCCTTACATTCTTTGCGGATATCCACATTTCTCACACGATCATACATTGTTTTACCACACATACGTCTCAGGGATCTCATTTCAACAGCATTCAGTTTACTTTCATCCTTCCTCTGCCAGTTCCATGCCTCACTGCCATACATCAGGGTAGGTACCAGGACTCCTTTGTGGACTGCTAGCTTCGTTTTTTTTGACAGTTTTTTATTAGCGCCAACGGCATTCAGTCCACCATTAATGAAGTTACCAGCATTCACCCTTCTTTCAATGTAAACGATATTTTTTTTCAACATCTACATGGTCAAATTACATCATTCGCCGACGATACGGTTTTAATAATAAGTGAAAATACTTGGGAAAATGTAGAATCACAGGCCACAGAAGAAATCAATACGCAGAAGAGACCAAAAACCTAAGCATTCACCGCTCATTTGTATGGAGCGTGACATTTTGAAGACCCCCCCCCCTAAACGTGTCACGTAGTATGGGTACGTTCCCTATAAGTAAAACCCGCCTCGCTGCCAGCCGACCAATCTCAATCGATAACAATCTCATGCACTGACACGAATGATCGGGGAACTTTTTTAACCATTACCCCAAAATATTTTTGCCTAAGTCGATATTACCCCTTCCCGCCATTTTGAAAAGAAGACAATCAATGTATATTTAAATAAGCATTATTTATTGAATTAATTTACACGGAAAAAAAGTTACATGAAAATAGTAAGTATGTAATAGACAAACGGAATAAAATTCTCAAATTGGATCAAACAAAAATTCAGATTTTCAGGTTTACCTTTCAGTTTTGGAGAAATGATGTTGCTTCATGTTTGATAAAATTACTTCAAAATTGGGACTTTTTGATGTAAGAGCAATTTGATTAGTCTTCGGCGTTTAATTGATTTCGGTTCTTCGTTTTTATGTTCATTAGACTGGAAAAGCCCTGTTCACAAAGATAGGTTGTAGCAAACGGCAGCAACTTTTTACCGCTTCCACATGTGCAATTTTGAAAGCCTTCGTAGCTTTTGACATCCAAAAAGACGACATATTGGCTTTTGCTCTCAAATTGAATACGTGCTTCAGTATTAGATCGAAGTTCAAGTATTATATAGCACGCACACACACACAACGCGCGTCTCTTACTTCTCACGTACACACCTGAATCGATTAAGTTTGTAAAAATACGAGAAAATAACACAAAAAAACGAGAAAAATTTCCTTATTTTCCAAAAAAAAACATTTTTACCCTATTTGGGGTAATTTACCCCGGTTTCCCGACCGCTGTAAATCTATACCTTACCGTACCCAGTTACAACGGTCTCGTTTCTGGCCGAGATTTTTCGGTAAAATTTGTAGCCGAGATTGCCGAGACCGAGATCTCGGTCGACCCTTTTAACTACAAACTAGACAAACCATTTTAACAACTATGGCAAAAAATTGTATCCACCGGTTCATCGATCACCGATACGAAACTACGAGTATATGTAGGTACAATGATTTGACCAATGAACGCGATGCTGCGTAAAAATGTTCATATATTGCTTTATTTGTACTTTGTACAGGTAGAAACTATGCATGACAATACATTCCTAAGAGGTCACTTGAGATTAACACTGTTCATTGTTTATTAAGAGAAATTTAGGTACAGTTCGCACGCTGAGACATTACTGTCACTAACAAAACACAACGAAATCTACTGGATGGTTACCCAACCTTTATAACCATTGCCATCTGTTAATTTGTATTAACAGATGGCAAAGGTTGGGTAACGATAATTACACCGCCCGCTTGCCATCCTCCTCGTCCTTGACAAATTACTTTATTCATGCACCATATTGATTTACTTGAGGAAACTGATTCTGTGAGCCTATAAACTAAAAGGAAAGCAAGTCTTGCTATTCTGTCTTTCAAAATTTGGAACAATTTCATCAATAGCCCATTTCTCTTGGGATGCTATGATTTATATGTACCAGGCCCCCTAGCATGGTCGAACGATATAGGTTTTATCGAAAATGTCGGTAACTTGCGATCGCTCCCGAGCACGACTGCAGGCCGCTAACGAATAAACAACAGTTTATGTCAAATATATTAGGAACCCCTAGTCATTGCGAACTATTTTTTGTTCGTTAGCGGTCTACAGTCGTGCTCGGGAACCATCGCAAGTTACCGACATTTTCGATAAAACCTATATCGATCGACCATGCTAGGACCCCAGATCACTACAGCCGAAGTCGACATAATGACTTATTTAAGATGAATATACACGTGAAATCCTATTTAGATACTATTTTGATTAATCTTTACGACGAATCGGCTTATAGTATGAACATCAAAAAATATGCTGCAGATAAATCGAAGCTTTTACTAGCTTTTCTATGTATTGTAATTACAATAAAATGGTTATTTAAGTGACAAAAAATATAAGCGTAAACCACAAAAAAATATGTTTTTTCATGGCTTAACTATGAAGTAACACTAGAAACATTTTTTTTTAAATACCTCTTTAAGGCTTAGACTATTTTTGAGGTTTTCTAACTTTTTTTCGTTCTTATAAAATTATGCACTAAATAAATAAAAATCACTTTTTCGCTTACTAGCCTCGTGCAAAAAGACGCTCGATTTTAAAATTTTGCAGGCATGAGATTCGAAATATTTCTAGCGTTTATATTCCTCTTAAAGTACCGAACGGCAGAACAGACGTCTTGGCAAAGCATAGCATGACGAGGGGAGTGGTGCTTTTAAATGAAATTGTAAACCATTTGGATGTAAGTGACTGTTCTTTATATGCCTTAAAAACATTATTGAAGAGTCACTTGCCTAAATGCTGATAGCGTAACTAAAGTGTAATGTAATTGGAATTATTCTATTGTACAATAATAATAAAAAAATAAAAATAAAATTATAAATATAAGCCTTCCTCATGAATCACTTTTGGTGAAAACCGCATGAAAATCCGTTTAATAGTTTTTGAGTTTATCGCGAACAGACAGACAAACAGACGCGGCGGAGGACTTTAATTTATAATTTGTAGAGATATTGATAAATAAATGGAACCACGGAGACAACTGTTAAAAAAATTAGTTGCTGGTGGTATTGAGTAAAAATCTGAATATTATAGTATAATTATAATTTTTTTAGGCCTTAAAATAAAACTCTTGGAAAACAATAAATATTTTTATTGAACAACCAAAAAAATGATAAACTGTGGTACATAACTATTTTTGTTCAACATAAGTATATCGTATTAATCTAATTTGGTACTAAAAATGTCATTACATTATTGCAATACTTGCCCGCCTTCCTTCCCCCACCTCCTTTCCATCTCTACTCTTTTTAGCATCAACATACCTCAATTGGGGTTTCCGTAGTCGCACTGGCTTTCGACTATTGAGGGCAGTTGGGCCTCTAATGCAGTGATCACGCAAAAAAGAAAGTTCAGGGCGGTCTGCAACCGGCGATAAACGGATATCGGCTGATGGTAATGATGACGAAATTTTGACATACTTTCCTTTGGAATGGCGTCTTATATTTTTAAGTAACTTCATAATTAAAATATGCATAAAACTGTTATGGGGCGGGATTAAAAGATTTTAAATTCCGTGGATTATAAAATTGTGTAGATTGTTTTTGATAATGAAAAGCCGACATCAAATTATAAAAAAAGGTTTTTTCATTATAAGACTAACTAACTAACTAACCATCACGCCGTTTCAAGGCGGAGAAGACAGACCGCCAAAACACTCGGTCGTGGTACACACTCTTTGTCTCATTCACACTCATTGGTACTCTTCTATTATTTTGACTTTTGACATTCTCTTTACTCCTATATGCCCATACTATCTGAGGGTCCCTTTCTTAATTATGCTCATTGCGCTTACATGAGCCTTTCATTCTTTGCAGATCTCCACGATCCTCACACGATCATCCATAAGCCTCATGGATCTTATTTCTACGTTATTTAGTCTATTTTCATCCTTCCTCTGCCAGTTCCATGCCTCACTGCCATACATCATGGTAGCTACCAGAACTCCATTGTGGACTGCTAGTTTCGCTTCTATGGACAGTTTTTCGTTTGCGCCGATGGCATTTAGTTCTTCGTGGGAGTTACAAGCATTTACCCTTCATTCAATAACTCTATCAGTCTTCACGCCTGTCTAAGTAATTGATGAGTTTGTGCATTTGGGAAGTATATAAGACTACACGAGACTTATATTCAACATATTTCTAAATCTCTTATTCTTGATTTGAAAATTTTACCTCCCAGTAAAATTATAAATACTTTTATGTACATATATATGTACTACGAGAAAAACACGTCAAGGTCCTTGTTTTATCCTATTTGTTAATAAAAAACATAAAAGATTACATGTTTTACTCCTAATGACAGAAAATACCCGAGGGATTTATAAGTTGAAGATTTATCAACTCTTTTTGTACAATTGAGGTTTATATTATAATAGAGAACTCCAGTTCAATTTTTTTTTAATGAATAATGACCTTCTGACTTAAATAACTACACATCTTTTTTTTTAGAGTTTATTTTAATAGTTAAAATAATTTCCAAAGTTTTAATTTTTCAAGATCCCCCGAAAAACACCGCACGTATAGTGAATCGTGTGACGTCATCACACGGTGTTCATTTTGTATGACAGTTATACGGAAGAAAGTATGGTACTGTTCGATAAGTTAAAACATTATTTTGGTGGAATTATTTATTTATTATATTATATTTATTATGCTTTTATATTTTTCAATATTATTACGGGAGAGTGGTATAGAAATTGTTTGAAATTATTATTTTTTTAGTTCTTAAAATAAATAATATCTCAAACGGAGCATCACCTGCACACTGCAAACATTGTAGGCAAATAAGACACAGCGCCTACCAGCTGATCGATGACCGCCATTTTTAATTCGAAGTTCGTAGAGAAGTGAGTCGTTCGCGAACGAGTCGGCTCAGTGACCCGGATTTTCATACGGATCCGTAAGATCCGATTCCGTAAGACCGATCTTCAAAGCTACGGACACACTTGCTCGCGGTTCGCGGATCTTTGCGAACGAGTGTAGCAATTGCTACTATGTAGCATGCTCTTTGGCGTCTAATGAGCAAGTGTATCCGTAGCTTAATTCAGTCGTTCAATTGAGCCGATTCATTGAACCGGATCTTTTCATTGAACGAGACCTAGTGAAGCGGCTCGTTCAACTGAGCCGCTTTGCCCGCCTCTAGGTAGCATTATGTTGGAGCATATTATACAATTTTTTCGTACAGTTTAAACTTTTTCAATATTTTAAATAATAGAGATAAACTAATAGAGATACCTCTATTTTTGATACAGAATTATTTAGGCTTAAATATTGTTTCAATAAACACAACAACTAAATCTCTATAAACAGTATGAAATAACGAATAACATGAAATGTTGTTAATACTGATGACTTGTGTCATACCTACAGAACCAAAGATTTCAATACAATGACTGATGACGCGTGACGTCAGCACTAACCATTCAATAATATCAACTTTACAGTGTGTATTGACGAGACGTTTAAAAATGCACTTTTTAATATTTTTTAACAACTTTACGTTTAATATTATGAAATAAAACTTATATATTCAGAATCAGCGTTCTTTGGTCTAAATGAACTTATTTTTTTAAAGCCATAATATTTTTCACTGGAGTTCCTTATTGTAGTATTTGTAAAGCTGAAAGTATTAATAAAAAAATATTTGCCTCAGGATCCATTGCCTTTCAAAATCAAAAATTGACAATTTCAGAGACCATGAGAAAATTACCTGTCCAATGAACATGGTTAGTAAATTCGAAAATTACGACATCTGTCAAAAATTTAAACGAAATAAAAACAAATTTGAAATTAAGAATTATTAATTAATAAAATAATTTTGGTATCTACTTAATACATATATAATTTTGTCGCATGTCTTTTTTTACATTAGCGCACAGGAGACCCTGAGGAAAATAATTTCCCTCAGAGCCTCTCATCTTTGGGGATGCGGTGTGCAGGGTCTTTTTAAGAAAAGGAATGAGAGGAAGTTCTGGAAAGTAAAAGCGTATGGTGGGTGGGTAGGAATCTGATAAAATCTAGATAATTGTCTGAATCATGATCAGTTCCAATTTTGAAATGAATTGTAAAAGTATTATAATTTAGTGAACCGGAGATACATACAAAGAGAGACTACCAAAATAAAAGATTTTTCAGAGCCAAGCAAACCGTATTCAATCGACAAAATGTTACGTACGTTAATATATAATAGAATTAACGAAGAGCCGTATTGCCGCGCGCTGACATCGGTCCAGCTCGTCGGCACTACATCGTCGGTCGACCGACGAAACGCCTGCCACTATCTCCAGCTGTATTTTTGTGATAGCACATAATGTAACACTGCTTTTATAGATCTTTCATCATTGCAGATGATCACTTAGCCTTTTTTCGAAACTTCAACATTATTAATCCTTTAATCCCAAATTACTTTCTCATTTATGGGAAAAAAGTTTTCCTTTGGTAAATCTTGGACAATTTTATATTTTTCAACTTCGATAAATATTTTTTTTAAATGACCCACGATAAAAGCTTTTTTTTAATCCTATGAATTGCTACATTATGCATCTTTTAAACATGTTTGCATTAACTTATCTACAACGATTTTTGATTTGTCGAGTGGAGAGTATAGTAGTAACGCGTCCGAACACCAGAATTTCAGTAGTTAGTTAGTTAGTCAGCTCTTTAGTAGATTCAATCCATTTCGTTCAATTTTTTCGGCGAGTAGTGACCCCCTTCACGCATCCCTGTGCACTGACATGCCATTTTATCAGAGTTCATTTGTAGACGCGCGGAAATGTCGTGGCATTGGAGCGAAGACGCAACTCTAAAATTATTTTTTTATTGATTTCCTTTCGTATCCATAGTTTATTTATTTTCATCTTACTAATTTATTCTTCCACCTCATCTAAAACAAGCATTAAAATAAGCTTAATTGGCGTATTTACTTTGTTGTTTAGCAGCCCGTCATCTTGCAACCGGCGGCGGGCACTAATATATTGTACTTGAAAGTAGTGCGAACGTTTTTCGGTGAGTCAAGTAGCAAGTTACTCGCTACTTGACTAAAGTACTCTAACAATGTGAACAAGCCTTAAGCGACAGCAATGGCTTCACAATTTGGCAGTGGCGCTCCCAGACCCTGTACCCTAGTAGCCCTTTCATTATCTAAAAATGCACGAAACTTTCGGGTTCACTTTCAGTTGTATTATTTATGATAATCGATAATAAAGTAAATTGCTTGTATTCACAAATGAAATATTATTCCTTGGCTCTTAATAGTGTTTTTTCAGTAATTAAAACATTTTTTCATCACACATGAGAGCATTTTGGGACTTTTTAATGCAATTTACTACTAATTTAATGAGGGTAACAATTATTATAAGTTATAAGCAATAATTATCACCCTGAAACACTCATCAACATTGAAAAATCTTCCGAGAAAAGATACTTGCCGCCAACGGGACTTGAACCCGTGTCCTTCTGGTTGCCGGTCAGCTGCTCTTGACCACTGAGCTATGGGGGCTTTTCAAATACCCGCCAAATAATTCAATATATACTAGTGTTTCATTCAACAATTACTGCTTATTATATTTTTTCCACCTGAAAAAATAGGTAGCACGCATTGACGAATGATATCTAGACGTGACCTGTGAAATGCAAAATGACGCCAGAAACCAAATAAAAATTGGCTCAAGGCCCATTTATGAAAAAGTGCGTGCATTGTTTTACACTGTTTAGATCGCATGGTGTTCTGTGTTGTACAAAAATTACACAATAGGTTAACTCGGTGGTCAGTTGTATATTGCCGGGAACTCGTATGCAAGACGGCGGAATTCGAAGGAGAGTTTTATTGCGGTATTACTGTTACTGGCGTTACTTTTATTATGATGTTTTCTATGAGAGGGCTCGTCTAGGGAATATTTGGTCGAAGGTAGCACGTGACCAGTGGCAGTTTAGGACTAAAACTACAAAATCGAAAACACTACAATTGACTTGTTTTTGGTCTGCCACTTTGGGATTTCAACAGTTCGTCTATATAATATTGTACAGTTTGCTTGCCTACATTGCCCAATACTGTATTTTTGGACATGGACAAGAAAGAAGAGATATGCCACCCAGATACTAAAGCATTCAAAGTTGAGATACATCTATGAATAATTATCATGTTGATTTCAGTTGATTTCGCGAATCTAAAGTCGACGTTTCTAAACTAAATATTCCTCAGTGACCTGTCGGTAATAGGGTTTGATATTGACTCCGAGTTAGAATTATATTAAATTATTTGTGAATATTTTTTTATTGTTTCTGTCGTTAAAAGTTTTGATTTTGTTGTTGTGATGAAAATAAAAGTGAAAGTTTTTCGAAAACCAATTAACTATTGTTATACATTGGATTCGGATTTTATTCTTCGATTGAAAAATAAATATTAAATAAGTTGGAATATAATTTGTTAAATGATTTAAAAAATATATGTTGACGATGCTTTCAACAACATAAATTAATTTAATTAATTATTCATTTAATTATTTATTTTAATTATTTCATTAATTTTGAAAAATATGTATGAAGCAAGTGATATATGGATTCTCTCAATATTGCATGTTTTATGGATGTACCGCACAAGGGTTCCAACTAGTCCTGGGTCGGTCGTGAATAACCCGCTCATTGAAACCCGCTCACGGACCACCAAAGAGCGAGCGGGTGTATTTTTCGTCAGCACCCGGGTCTCGCGACCACTTGCAACCTGGGTTTCGGGTGCGGATGTGGCGGGGCGAGTGATGATAGATAGATGTATGAGAGAGCGAACGGGTTTTCAACACCCGGGTTTCGCCACCCGCTCTCTCGACTCAGGTAGTAGAAAGTAGCTGGGTGAAGCGTAATCGAGTTTCATATTTTGTGTCGCGAAAAGAGTGGGTCTTCGCGACCCGCTCGTGACGCCAGTGTGTCGTGAGCGACCCGGGTCATGTAAAACAATCGATCGACCCAGGACTAGTTCCAACTCCATCCGACAGCCAGTTCACTATGGCATCCCAATTATATTGTTTATTTTAGTTATTAGTGCATTTAAGTTTAATTACTTTAAATATACATGTAATAATTATTCATTTACTATTACATTTACATTTAATTTTATAATTACTTTTATACATAATTTTCCCCGATGCTGTTCTTACAATCTATATGCCGAGACCAGCTAGTTTTATATATAAAAATGAATCGCTGAATGTGTTGCTAAGCGCAAATCTCGAGAGCAGCTGAACCGATTTCCCTAATTTTTTTTTTAGAATATTCCTTGAAGTACGAGGACGGTTCTTACGGAGAGAAAAATTAAGAAAATTGCGCAGATAATTTCAGAAAACCTAACGCACGTTTGACAGTTCACGTGTTTGAGAATGACATTTTGCAAAACAATGATTGTTAAATCAGGATTCTATTTTTGAAAATCTTTAAGTTGATAATTTTTTTTAACGTAGGTATTCCCCTAATTGTTTGAATCGAATCAAGAATTTTAGATATTTTAAGTAGGTACCTATATTAGGTACTAAATTTAATATACATGAAAAATTGAAATTTGAATAAAAATTGTAAAAGGTGACACGCGGGCTGTTTAAAAACTGAATATACTGGGATTGAATATATGGAACGCGGGAGGAGGGTTGGCGGGACGAGGGAGCGGTAAAGGGAAGAGGGAAGGCGGGGAAGGTGGAAGGGGAACGCGGGAGGGGAAGGGGACGTGGGAGGGGGGAGGGGAACTCGGGAGGGGGGTTAGCGGGATGGGGGAAGGGGGAAGGGGGGGAGAGTGGAGTGGAGGGGAAGAGGACGCAGGAGAAGAAGGGGAGGCGGAAGGGGAACGGCACGAATGGGAAAGGACACTCAGGGGGAAACAATTTCTTTATTAAATGGCATAGCAACGCATGCCGGGACCAGCTAGTTTATTATAAAATTATAATTATTTGAGCATTATTTACAAATTTCAAACCTAAAATCGACTTTATGTTTATATTAAATTCTGTTGATTTTGCATACACTATTTGAGAGACGGGTATGGGTACAAATGTACCATTTATCATATAACGTATATACAACTGTTGGGCGGTATTTAATTATTTTTTTAATGCATGCAATGAGTTTCAAACTCGCTTCTTCTGGATCCGTAGTCTAAAGTATTTATAATCTATCATTGAAGAAGAAATAAAAGTATGAAAGGGAACAAGGCGCAGCAAAATAAAAAGATTACGGTCGCAACTGGGAGTCGAACCCAGAACCTCTCGTCTTACCAGGACAACCGTCTTAACAATTAGGCTACTCCGCTACCTCCTATTTAAACGTCATATTGGTCAATCTCGTATTTCAAATTTCAGAACGAACAATATTATTATCTTCGACTATTTTTTTCCATATTATTGGCAACTACCTTTTTATTGGAAACAATTGTTCGAAAAATGGTTTGTAACTTAGTTAGTCTCTCGGATAAATATTTATCCTAACAATATATGTTATTTTTTGTTTTCTTTAATTTTTTTTTTTACATGAATACCACACAAGAGTCGCAACTGCTCCCGTCTGGAGCCAGTGAGACTATGGCATCCCCGATTGGGGTACGTTGTGAGGCTGAAGGTAATGGGGAGGGGAAGGAGATCGGGAAGAGGAAGGTGGGGAAGTACCTGGCTATTCAGATCTGGTCACCAAACACGGCCAATGCCATTTCAAGCAACGTTTCAATTCTGAATGGTGGTCATACACCAGGGCGATACTGAGAGTATCTTCCACTCTGGAACGTGCCGCAAATATACTATATATTATTTTAAATGAATAAATTGTGAAATAACACAAATTAATCAAATAAAATTTCGATCGATCCCGCGACCTTCGGAGTGCGATTCAAGAGACTTACCACTGAACTACGTTCATATTTTTGTTCAGATTATTTATTAGTGCTATCTTCATCTTTAAAGATATATTACGTTCGTGGGAATAACCTCCAAAAGTTGTATAAAAAGATATTTATTCTAATAAAAATTGAGTATTTAAAATCATACATTGAAAATTCATTCTATTCATTATTTTCAGTTTCACTACATCCGAAAGAAAAGTTCATGTGTTCTATCCATACCATAGACATCCAAATTTAATAGACCAGAAGTTACAGATGAGGGGTAAAACCAAACTATGGAGGGTGAAGAGGGGAAGATGACTGTGATTTGTTAAAAAATCAATCTGACAGTATATAGGTATCTCGCATTATAATATCACCATTTAGTTCTTAAAAGCAAAACTGCTTTTTAATTAATAGACCTTTTAACATGGGAGCGCGAATTGCCCGCCATGTTATTATCATATTTGCGTAGTCAAAATCGGCAAAAGAAAGTTCGCCCTTTTTCACACGGGAATATTTTGTTGCCGTGTTTAGTAGAGACACTTTTACAAATGTTTCATAATTTACTTACCCCTGTAACTCACTGGAGAAACGCCCACATTCGCTACGTTCACATATATTAGGGCATAATGTATAGCGCAAGCTCTCACTTGTTCGTAAAATGTGCGATGTGACCAGCACGCTGCCCAGGACAAGAATGATGACGTCACATTTTTTCATTCAAGCGACGCTCTCGTAAGCCCGGCTGGCTCCAAGGCGGAGCTATAGCCGGCTCCATGGGGAGGGGGAAATAATACGTTTTTATCACTTAGGGCAGGTCCAGATATATTCATATGTCCATGATCCATACTTAATTCATTATACGATAGAAACGATAGAAAAATGAATCACTGCATCTAACGCAGGTTAGAAATAATAAATTAATTTGACCAGAATAATCTGGTAACAGCCGATTCGACCCAGAAGGAAAAGCTGTTTTTTGTCGAAATGTCAATAGTCAATAACATCACAGTTCATTTTAAAATAATGTGTGAAATACTTTATAGTAGCATTCCGTAGTATGTATGTAAATATGTTTTGAAAGGGATTATGTGAAAACAACGTTAGAGGACGACCTCCGTAGTCCAGTGGGTAAGACTCTTGTCTCACAACCCGGAGGTCGCGGGTTCGAACCCGGCATGCACAAATAAATTTTATTTGATTAATTTGTGTTTTATCACAATTAATTCATTTAAAATAATATATAGTATATTTGCGGCATGTTCCAGAGTGGAAGATACTATCAGTATCGCCCTGGTGTTAAGACCACCATTCAGAATTGAAACGTTGCTTGAAAATGGCTTTAGCCGTGTTTTAGTGACCAGATCTGAATAGCCAGGTACTTCTCAACCTTCCTCTTCCCCACCTCCTTCCCCTCCCCACTACCTTCAGCCTCACAACATACCCCAATTGGGAATGCCATAGTCTCACTGGCTCCAGACGGGAGCAGTTGAGATTCTTGTGCGGTATTCACTGTAAAAAAAAAAGAGGGGGCGCTAATGTTAAAAAACGATATGTGAAAGAAGCATGACTTATTTAAAAGAGAGCAAACAATTTTCGATATATGTGTGTAAATTTTTGTGTAATTTATTCCTACCTACAACATGTTAAATAAAAGAACAAAAAGTGTTTCTAATAATTACCGGAACACAATTTGCAAAATTTTTCTGTGGAGGGAATTTCATATAACTACCATTGCAAATATATACCTACGTATATTTTCGTAAGTAACGTTAGATTTGGGTTAGGTTAGAAAAGATAAGTTTTAAGATTTTCACGGCCAAAAGCATTTTCGTTATTTGTTTTTGGGGTGTTAGGCCGTGTTGCGCTACCTCCTTCTTTAGCCAACGTTTTGGACATCGTTGCAGTGTCCATCATCAGGACAGATCCGGCAGATCCGGTAGATGTGTAATTTTTAGTCGTGAAGTGTGTGCTTATTTATTTATAGCTTCGAATTAAATAAGCACACACTTCACGACTAAAAATTACACATCTACCGGATCTGCCGGATCTGCCCTGATGACGGACACTGCAACGATGTCCGAAAGGTTTGCTAAAGAAGGAGGTAGCGCAACACGGCATAACACCCCAAAAACAAATAACGAAAATAGGTTAGAAAAGGTTGGCTGTGTAAGTTGTTAGTTGAGTTAGTTGTTTTTTTACATGAGCTCCACACAAGGAGACCCTGAGGAAAAAAATCCCTCAGGGCCTCTGTCATCTTTGGGGGTGCTGTGTGGAGGATCTTTTTAGGGAAAGGAAGGAGAGGAAGTTCAGGGAAGGAAAAGGTATGAGGCGTGGGTAGGAATCTGGGGTTAGTGTACCTATATATGTAGGAGTTGCGGACATATGAACCCATTGTCCTGTCTTTTTCATTGGATTTGTGACCAAAATACTTAACCAAATTTAATATTATTATTTTTAATTATTGCCATATATGTAGTACATATTTGAGCTCTTTTGTTTATATGTGTGTTAAATTATGAATAGGTCATTAAAGAATTCGACTTTTTTTTAAATTAAAAATTATTTAAAAAAATGTTTTACTCAACCTAATGAAATAAAAATTAATTCGTTTCTGTTTTTATTAATTAATATTTTCATAGTAGTTTCGGTTAAATTATAAAAAAAAAATCATAAATTTAAAAATATTTACCCAAGCTTCCCCTAGGTATTTTTTTTAGAAAAATCTATGTAATCTTATATATAAAAACGTATCGCTGAATGTGTTGCTAAGCGCATACTTTCGAACGACTGCACCAAATTGGATAATTCTTTTTTTTTGTGTGTTCGTTATTGTCAGGACAAGGTTTTTATAAAACTTCCGGTGAACTATGACATAATGAAATTTGTATAAAAAAATTGCTATTGGTGGCACGCGAGGTTTGAAAACTGAATGTATGGAAAGCGGGAGGGAGGGAGTGATGGGGGAGGGGGGAGGAGGGAGGGTTCGGGGAGGGGGAGGAAGGGAGGGGGGAGGGGGGAGGGGGAGGGGGAGGGGAGAGGGGGGAGGGGGGGGGGGGGGAGGTTGAGGAGGCGTAGTGGGAACCCGCCTTACACCATGCGAGCGAAGCCGCGGGAAAATGCTAGTTTAAAATATAAATGGATAAACTTACTATTGCTTTAAAAAAATATTCAGTTTGATTTAGTACTTTGGCCACAAATCCAAAATTAAGTGTTTTATGAAAAAGGTCGCGAAATATCAGTATAAAAAAAAATATGTAAAAATACTAAACCAATATTAAACATAATGGAACTTAATTGGTCTACAACCATTGAAATTTTATTGTTATAAAATTATTTTACTATATGACTGTTTGTTTCCTCAATTAAAAATTAAATAAATAAAACTTTGAATTACATAGATTCTGAGACAGTTAACGCATTTGAATCAAAAATTTTCAAATAAAAGTCTGTAGGTGTACAACGAGTTTGCGGTGATCTAATCGAAATAATAATGATGAAGGATTATACGTTGTTTCGCTTTGGAGTTTTACTTGTTGTGACTTTGGCAGTGCTTGTGAAATGTGACGGTGACAGTCGACATCTTGAGAAGCAGTCCATCTATTATGGAATAGCGCTGGTTGCTACCAAAAATGGTTCAGATACGGAATGCATCAAGCAGCTAACGGACATTGAAGAAGGCATAAGGAACACGGAGAGATGGGCTGTCAAACGTGAGTAGAACAATGTTAAACCTTACTACGATATTTATTATTTATCTTTTTACATGCCTTAGTAAGCTTTTACATTACAGATACATTTTTGGATTTTCACGGCCAAAAGGATATTCATTATTTGTTTTTGGGGTGTTATGCCGTGTTGCGCTACCTCCTTCTTTAGCCAACGTTTCGGACATCGTTGCAGTGTCCATCATCAGGGCAGATCATCTGCCATGGGCAACACGACATAACACCCCAAAAACAAATAACGAAAATTTTTACAAAGTTTTTTGTGTCACTGTACTATTGTATGTAAATACTTGAAAAATTTAAACAATTTAAGAAAATATAAACAAGATAAAATAAATAAACAACAAACATTTAAAATATATTGGTAAAAATGTGGACAATACTAAGATTAAAAATAAAAGTTTAGAGATCACACCTGAACAATACTAAATTTGATTTACTTATGTAGTAAATCAAATTTGGGTTATTTATTTAATTATTTTATTCAATAATAATAATAATTTTTATTTTAGTAATTTGTACATTTAAGTTCACAAAATTTCTAATTAATTATAATATTTCATATTGTAGCTAATTAATTATAATATTTCATATTCACTATATTTTTTCTAGTTTTATGTAGCTCCTACAATACATCTTGAACTTTCCAATTGGTGTGGACTTTAAAGTTTCTGGTAGTGTGTTATACAACTTCATTCCCTTGTACAGTAAACTGTTCTGCGTATACGCATCGTCCTTTTTTTATAGCCTAATTTCCTTGCACGTCCTTGTGTTATATCTGTGAATGTCCTTGTTGTATACAATTTTATTTGAGAAGTATTTTGGTAACACGTTGTTCAATATTTTGTGGATAAATAATACCATCGTGTTCAAGGTCAGCATCTTTTTTTTAATTGCATCATGTTTCCGATATTATTAGTTATTTCATCATATTGTTGACCAATAAATTAAATGTTTTTTCTCATGTCGGATATCTCAGATTCGAGATTTTTTTTCAATGTTGAAGATTCAAGTTCAATTTTTGCGAAAACTTGTTGCTTAAATTCTTCCATTTTTTATCCATATATTTTACAATTTTTCCAAATTGATCCTCGTTTACTGCTGGAGAATCCGATGCCTTAGACCTAGTTTGCACTAGATCCTGATTGTTGGGCATTGTAAAACGATTAACTTAAAGAAATAATGACTCACAACTAATAGATGAATGGTGGTCACCCTTCAACAAACTTTATGCTCACTGGTAAACGGAATGTACAAATAATATAGTAGGTACAAACTTATTGTTCTGAATACTAAGAGTGGTTAATCGGAGAGTAACACAAAGCAGACGTCCTCACTCAACAACAGTATTGTTGCAACAGTTCCTTTAACATTTTAGTTATTTTTGAAAATCTATTTCGTCAAAATATTATTCTCATTGCCCTGTTTTGGAGAATTTGTAACTTATTTTGTTCTCTTTCGTTACATAGGAAAAGTATACTCGAGCAGTAGTCGGGAGCAGGTTCTCAGGTTCTCCATAAAACAGTTATACACTAAAAATTATGGAGAAGATTACATTTTTTTTTTAAAGTGTGTGGGGCATTTCAACTATGTTGTGACGTATGTCAAGAGATAGTTACTGAATTCTCTGTAGGTGACATTGAAGATATCGATGCTCAATGCACAGTCGTTAAGCATTTGATCCGCCCCGCTTAATGGTGCATTCTGATAGGCAGAAGTTCTAAGTATGTAGTTATGTACTCACTGATTTTGATGTTCAATATAACAAAAATAAAATGGTTTATACGTACATATTTATCTATTTGTTTCTAAGAAATAAAAGTACTAGAATAAACAACATTTGTTTTGAGTAGTTGGTGTTATATATCTCAGATGGGAATATTTATTTCCAAGACTTTGAGGTCTCACGATGGGAAAATTTTGATAAGCCAGTGTCCTGGTGTTGCTAAATTAAAAGGGTTATAAATATGCGCAAGGTCTTTAGAAAAGTGGACATTGATTAATTGGAGCAATTCAGAAGAGTCTGACAGTACTTTATGTAATAGTAGTAAATCTGTGTGTATTCTTCTTTCTGAATATTTCAATAGAGGCCTTTTATCCAGGAGGTAATTATAATCAATGATTTGTAAAGCGTGTGCAATTTATAGTTTATATTTAAAGCAAAACAGAATACTTTTTCTGAATCCGTATAAAATATCGTCGAAAATGTCTACTTCAGCCCACCATATCTCATTAAAAGTCGTCAAATTTGATTCAGAGGGTCAAAATAGAAGATATTAATTTTAAAATTATTCCGGTGAAATATGCTATGGCGTCTTAACAATATAAAACTTTTACATAAATATTGCTTAGTCATAATGTGTTATCAAGATGACCGTGAATTATTTTAGGTAAACATATTTGATCAGTCAATTTTAGCCTTCTAATTTTAAGTGTATCTATGTATCTAATTTTTATCTTACTAAGATTCACCTATAGATCATATTTGAAAAAATAACAATATTTAGCAGTTTCTAACCGATTCTACAATGTTTTCATATATTTGCAGTAACGTGAATTCCTGATAGTGCTTCCATATTCTCAAATAATATACCTACTTACCTCAACACAGGCTAGTCCTTGTGAGGTTAAAAAATGAAATGTAAATACTAATACCATGTGAAGAAACACCGCATAGAAACACACGGCATAATACCCCAATAACTAATAATAAAAACACTTTTGGCCGTCAAAATCTAAAATCGTATCTTAAATATTCAAGTTTACAATGTACTAGGTATTATAAGTTCACACTTCTAAACACATAACTTCATCTCTTTATGTTGTAAATCTTATTGTAATTCCTCCAACTTGTTATCAGGTACCTGATTTACACTTTTCAATACTACTTACTTACCTACTTATCTCATACACTGTAAATCCGAATATATTATGTTACCAGGTTAATTCGGTTAAGCCGAATATAATATATGCTAGGAGGTTATTTTTCAATTTTTATGTTGTGTAATTATGTAATGAATAATATGAACTAAACCTGTCAATTTGTCTGTCCTGGAACGGGAAACTTTTCTAGTTGGACAGGCAAAGCTTCCTAATATGTAATTTGTGCTTTCTTTTCTATCTATCTATAATAAATAATAATAATACTCGTTAATTCAATAAATGCAAAATAAAATATTGAAATAACTGATCTCCCTCATTTAATTACAGTGCTAGATGCCTCTGGACAACCTGAGGGGGGCTTCTACTGGGGCAACAACTACTGGTTGGGTTCCAAGAGCCAGTGCGGTCACTCTACCTCACTGAGAAGGCCAAATATTAGTCCAGACGTGCAGCCTTACACAGAGGATAACCCTCAGACAGTGGCTGCCTTCCAGGTGGCATATTACGCGGCCTACTTCTATCACAACTCAACGTTCCAGATCTTCACACATTGGGATAACGAGGTAAATTTTAGGCCAATAGATGCGCTATCATTTCAGCCCTCTGTAGTTCGGTTCTGCTGTTGTTGTAACGACCAATTACTTACCAGTGTATCGCTGCGCAGGAGCGCAAAATATTAAGTAGTTTTACATCATACCTCGAGGTAATCATAAGAATACGAAAAAAATATATTGTACCTCCAAGTTAGTCAAATAATTTAAAAAATCAGAGTGTGCAAGTCACGTGTGGTAGAAGTGAAACCTTCAGAAAACTAAAGTAGACAAGAGTGGGGAGACTACGAAGCACTTTTTTTATCAATTTCAATGATGATTTTTTCCATATTTTTGTCATCGATTTCCAGTGCACCTTTTCCTACACATTTGGTCATCTTAATAGTATTTGTGTTTTCTTCTTCGGAGTCGCTAGAAATCGCTTTCCTTTGTGTTTTCTTTGACTGCTCAATTTGGAGTGGTTAGAAGATTGTTATTTTTTTTTGATTTTGTAAGATTCTATCCTTGGTCCACTGAATGTCTGGACGCTAAGGTTCGTCGGGAGCTTTATACCACTGGACTAAAGGAGACTTGCGTAAAACCGTGGCTTTATCGTATTATATTAGAACCGAGTACCCGTGAAATAAATAAATACTTTATTGCTATCTCATTCTCTTTTAGGCTAAATCCTGTAGATGTGTTTGTCTTTTTAATGTAGCTCTCTTCCGTTTCATCGAGTTTCAAATCACAACGGTGCTAAAGAAAATTTCAATCCAAATTGTTTTTTTATACGAATGACACCGACTAAATGCTTCGACGATAGTCCGAATTCTTCTTCTGTTTTGAAAATCCCGATCTTGCACAATTTTCTTGCAATTGTTCAAAATTTCATACCATTTTTAAGCAAAATGATAGTTGGAGAAAGATGAGAACTGGATAAAATGACATTCCGGTAATAACTAAGGGATGAGTCAAATATACGAGATTTACAAAATAAGGATCAAATCAGTTCAAATGAGACAAATTCGGGTATTATCTCATAGAACTGGATTGTCCACACCGCTTACCGACCGTACGAATCACCTAGAATTTTTCTAATTAGAAACATTAAATGAGCTTTGTGAGGATTAGAAAAACCATGTAGAATCTTTCCTCTTAGCCACAATCAAAATCGATGTCAATCTCCGTCTAGTAAGATACCACGAACCTTTCTATGTTCCTTTCCAAAGAGACAAATTAACCTTCTCCCAATCTCTTGTACGAATGTGTCGACTACACAGTGTTAATGGAGTGTGGGCGTACTTGACTAACTTTTCCTGACATTATTTGGAGTTTAAGTGAAATTTTGGCGTCGGTGACAATTTTAAAGTTATTTTTCAATTAAAAACATTAAAAAATCAGTAGGTATTGAACAGGGGCGGAGTTAGGGGCATATTGAAGCAGTGGCATAGCTAGCATGGGTGGCATCCGGGGCGGATGTCACCCCCCAGGGCGTTGTGTCACCCCCCCCCCCCCGCCCCTATTACCGACCGACACAGAATTCGAGGAACTCCACGGGGGGCCAAATAGTTCCGAAAATATAAATAACAGACCGAGTTTATATGTATGCAATATCTTGGTGACGTGTATTCAATATCTTAGTCGAGTGGCACCCCCCTTTGGGTGGCACCCGGGACGGTTCGCCCCCCCCCCCCCTCGCTACGCCACTGTGTTGAAGGTTTTGTCGGTTACTCGGTTAAGTGACCAGTAACAATTTTTTATTACCAGCTGGTACCGGCATACGTTGCTCTGCCATTTAATAAAGAAATTGTTTCTCCCTGAGTGTCCTTTCCCATTCGTCCCGTTCCCCTTCCGCCTCCCCTTTTTTTCTCCCGTTCCCACTCCATCACCTCCACCTTCCCTCCCCCACTCCACTTCCTCCCCCTTACCCCGTCCCGCGAACCCCCCTCCCGAGTTCCCCTCCTCCTCATCCCCCCTCCCAGGTTCCCCTCCCCCTCCCTGGTTCCCCTCCCCCATCTCTCCCTCTCTCCCGCTTTCCATAGCATTAGCCGCTTCCCCGAGTGCCACCAATAGCAATTTTTTTTAACAAATTTCATAATGCCATAGCTCACAGTTTTATAAAAACCTTGTCCTGACAATAACGAACACATCAAAATAATTATCCAATTTGGTGCAGTCGTTCGAAAGTTATGCGCTTAGCAACACATTCAGCGATTCATTTGTATATTATAGTTAATGAACGCGCTTAACGGCTTTTTTACACTTTTTGTAGATTTTTTGAATGATTTCTGCAAAACTCAATAAAAAAAATTGCAGAAAAAGGCCAAAAAGTCGTAATCGGCATCAATTAATAATAATTGTCAATTGACGTGTTATGGAAAAAATATTGTTAAAATTTTTTAATAGGCGCTTTTAATATTCTTACGTTTACGTAACGGCGACGGTACAAAAAAATAAACATTCTATTTTTATCACAATAATGCTGCAGCTCTTTCTTACACATTAAATAATGGTGAGACACAATGTACGTAGGTATGTCTGTTTCCTCCAAAGTAATAGATACTTGTAATGTTCTTCTTTTTTATTCTTATCTAACTCTCCTGGTCTTCGGCAAGACAGTTGTGATATCTTCGTTTTTTCTTATTTATTTATTATTTTCTTTCTACTTTTCTCTTGGCTCTGATCGAAATTTAAATTCTTAAGGCTTTGCATATGTGTGGTAGGGATGGAAAATTCCTCCCCTACGTCACACAAGCCTTTATGACAATTGGACCCTTATTTCCTCTGATAACTACAGAAAGCTACTTAAAGCTCCCTTGTACTACATATCTTTAGAGATATATGTACTTAACTAATTAATACGTTATTTACGACTTTGAACGTAAATATTTTCGTATTTATGTTGTAATTAAACTCCATCAAACGTTGTGTAATTTTTTGAATTATGATATAGGACTTTAATTACTTTCTTTTTTCCTTCTTGATTCTAAACAGAGCGTTGAGTTTCAAACTGTATTGGTCTCTCTTTTATCTAACTTTAAATAATTTCTCTAAATGAGCTAACTTCCCTTTGTCGTTTATTATGATTCCCTACATCCTAATGAATTCGTAAATAAACAGTAGTAATCGAAATTACACATGTCTAATTGAACAGATAATTAAATATAACTCAAATGGTTAAATGTTAGTAAATTTGATTATGATTGTATCTTGTATATGCTTGGCGCCCCTCCATTATGATTCAGCTGCTAAAAGGTATATGTAAAGATGGATTTAGTAGGTTAATGTAATTAGTTAATTGTATATTTGACGAACTCAGAATAACCATTTTCTGGAAAAATTTGGCTCCTGCCTCCGTCAAGTAAGCAAGGTGATCAGGTTTCAACTAGAAATTCGCACAATCTTTTGGCACGGGTCGACTGATTGATACCTCAGTTATCGTGTTTCCGTCGCCCATTCCTTGTGCCATCATGCACTGCCTTCAGGTCTTCACCCGAGCCTAGATACCTCCAAATTCCTGCTCCTCCAAAGTTTACTATTTACTTAGGGCGAACCGGTTTCGTCCTATATGCAATCATATACTCACGGGGTTGTGTGGAGTTACGGGTCGTGAATCCTCCCTCCGCGTTCAAGAAATGAGCCGAGAGTGACCCGACAGGTCTAAAGCACTAATTGTAAGTGAGTTCGCTTCATCCAATGAACGGTACATAAAAGATATATATATAAACATATATTTTGGGAAGGTTTTATAACTTGCAATACGAAACTACTTGCATCGCATTTCAAGCTCGGATCTCGCCAATAGAATTCTGCGAAATTCTAAGTTTGGTAACCGAATAAATACGTCAGAATAGTGGGTAATATTAATAGATACTAGTAGAATAAGATCTTATCAGGCGATGTGTTCTGGAGATTCGCCAAAACTCCAAGCTTTTGTTTGGTTTTTGACGATTTTATTTGAGAGACTCGTCATCTCTATTGTTTTGGTTAATGGTCTTTGTTATAGAAGCGACCACTGCCTTCTGTTGGTTGAACTGTATTTTTGATTTGAAATAAACATTCTATTTTTATCACAATAATGCTGCAGCTCTTTCTTACACATTAAATAATGGTGAGACACAATGTACGTAGGTATGTCTGTTTCCTCCAAAGTAATAGATACTTGTAATGTTCTTCTTTTTTATTCTTATCTAACTCTCCTGGTCTTCGGCAAGACAGTTGTGATATCTTCGTTTTTTCTTATTTATTTATTATTTTCTTTCTACTTTTCTCTTGGCTCTGATCGAAATTTAAATTCTTAAGGCTTTGCATATGTGTGGTAGGGATGGAAAATTCCTCCCCTACGTCACACAAGCCTTTATGACAATTGGACCCTTATTTCCTCTGATAACTACAGAAAGCTACTTAAAGCTCCCTTGTACTACATATCTTTAGAGATATATGTACTTAACTAATTAATACGTTATTTACGACTTTGAACGTAAATATTTTCGTATTTATGTTGTAATTAAACTCCATCAAACGTTGTGTAATTTTTTGAATTATGATATAGGACTTTAATTACTTTCTTTTTTCCTTCTTGATTCTAAACAGAGCGTTGAGTTTCAAACTGTATTGGTCTCTCTTTTGCAAATCTAACTTTAAATAATTTCTCTAAATGAGCTAACTTCCCTTTGTCGTTTATTATGATTCCCTACATCCTAATGAATTCGTAAATAAACAGTAGTAATCGAAATTACACATGTCTAATTGAACAGATAATTAAATATAACTCAAATGGTTAAATGTTAGTAAATTTGATTATGATTGTATCTTGTATATGCTTGGCGCCCCTCCATTATGATTCAGCTGCTAAAAGGTATATGTAAAGATGGATTTAGTAGGTTAATGTAATTAGTTAATTGTATATTTGACGAACTCAGAATAACCATTTTCTGGAAAAATTTGGCTCCTGCCTCCGTCAAGTAAGCAAGGTGATCAGGTTTCAACTAGAAATTCGCACAATCTTTTGGCACGGGTCGACTGATTGATACCTCAGTTATCGTGTTTCCGTCGCCCATTCCTTGTGCCATCATGCACTGCCTTCAGGTCTTCACCCGAGCCTAGATACCTCCAAATTCCTGCTCCTCCAAAGTTTACTATTTACTTAGGGCGAACCGGTTTCGTCCTATATGCAATCATATACTCACGGGGTTGTGTGGAGTTACGGGTCGTGAATCCTCCCTCCGCGTTCAAGAAATGAGCCGAGAGTGACCCGACAGGTCTAAAGCACTAATTGTAAGTGAGTTCGCTTCATCCAATGAACGGTACATAAAAGATATATATATAAACATATATTTTGGGAAGGTTTTATAACTTGCAATACGAAACTACTTGCATCGCATTTCAAGCTCGGATCTCGCCAATAGAATTCTGCGAAATTCTAAGTTTGGTAACCGAATAAATACGTCAGAATAGTGGGTAATATTAATAGATACTAGTAGAATAAGATCTTATCAGGCGATGTGTTCTGGAGATTCGCCAAAACTCCAAGCTTTTGTTTGGTTTTTGACGATTTTATTTGAGAGACTCGTCATCTCTATTGTTTTGGTTAATGGTCTTTGTTATAGAAGCGACCACTGCCTTCTGTTGGTTGAACTGTATTTTTGATTTCCCTCCCCTCCGAGGTTCAACTTTTGATAAATTCTTACTATCCCGTGATTCTCAATTGCTTCATGTAAATTTCCAATACATTTTATTTAGCTATCGCGTGATTTATCAACTGCTTCATGTAAATCTTCCATACACCTTATTAGACTATCCCGTGATGTTCCAATTGTTTCATGTAAATGATTGATACCTATGAGGGTAATTATTCCATAAATTTTTACTCGAATCTTCCGTGTAATTCTTCAATACCCTTTTATTTGATAAGCTATAATAAATCTGTTTATTTTCAATTGTTTAGTTCTAAAGATATCTCTTCACGTTCAAATTAAAGATTGTGTTTAATTTTTTTTTTCATAATTGCGCAATATCATAATTTTGTCCCGTTTCTAGAAGTTAATACCTAAGTACGATATCCACTAATGATAATTGTCTTTTCAAGATCCAAGGTCATTTCTTTTTTTCTTTTAACTTATTCGAACTAGTATCCCAGTGACCGACTTATTTTATAAACAATTTTAATTATGTAAAAATTCCCGACGGCCTCGTGACCTAGATTCAAAGCGTATGATGTTTGTTTACTTTAGACCGAAGGCGAGCTTAAATGGTCCTATTTTTTTTTTCTTTTGTTTGATAGTGGTATTTTTGCCAAATGTCTAATCTGATCCCCGATTAGTATACTCATAATGTATATATGTATACATGTATATTCAATTATATATATTTTGTCTCAATAAATAATTTATAATATACTGATATATATATAATTATATTACGATTGAAATAATATCTAATATCGTAACTTATTTCAAGTACTCTAGATTTTCTGAAGTTATAATAATACATATATAAAAAAATTAAATACAAAACATTGACTTGGAAATTTATCAAACACATAACTATTTTTAATAGCTATTGATGAATTCAGAGGTAGGTATTCGGAATCGATACCTTTTTTTTCTTTTTATATAAGGGTGTTTCTTTTTGATTAAAATTTTCTTTGGAACAAAAAAAAAATATATATATATAATATACCTATTATATTTATAATATTTTAATATAGTTACATATCACATATTAAGCGAGTAATATTTTGTTATAATAATTAATTCAAATACCAACGGTTGCTGCATGCCGCTTTCTCCTTGGAATCTGGAAAATTTTATGATGGAAAACTCACCCTTCCAAGGTTTTCCCACCCGGGTTCTACACGGATAAACCTTGCTGCAATTTTCCTAAATTAATTTCTTTTGTTCTAAATTTAAATAAATCTTTTCGACTTCAATTTTTTTTTTCGTTTAATCTAATTAATTTAAATGATGTATAAACTTTATCGTTCTAAAGTGTATTTTATTTCAAAACCCGTTGGTTAAATAACACTTTAAATGATAATGACTTCACGATTAATTTCGAAATGGTAAATTGTTGTTAAATTAAATTTTTCATCCCTCCGAACTTTTATGTAGTAATAAAATATTAATTTGTTTTATTATTTTTTTTTTCTTTTCTTTAATCTTTTTATAATTTTACGAGTAGATTTATTTCGACTACACTATTTTTAAATTAATAAAAGACTAGCACTTAAATTAAACCACTAAATTTAATTAAAGACTTTCGTTGAAACTTTTCCGGTTAACTGGATGCACTTATTTATTTATTAACCCTTTTCAACCTGCACTATTTTTAGATAATTAATTTAAATATTTATTATTTGTTAGAACTCTTTTCGTTTAGACTGGACACACGTATTTAATTATAACTTCTTCACATTTAATTATCACATCACTTCATTTATTTACTTCACTGATACTAGACGCGAAATTTCTAAGTCTAAAAATACAATATTTATTGATTATAAAATCCGAATTTTCCACTAATACAAATTGTATTTATCAAGAGCACTTTTAACTTTTCACAAGTAATTAATGCGTAAACGTTATTTTTATTTTCACTGATTTTTTTAATTTTCAAATTTTCTGAGTGTCTTGATCTTTTTATTGCAAATTTTTCAAGTCTCAAGATTCCAATCACTTAGAAATTTTCGCAACTTTAAAATTACCAAGCGTTTCGTCGCGTCTCACGAACTTTCAACCTTTTCAAAAACGACCGCAGACTGCTTGCAACTGGCATTCGTCCTCCGTCTTATACCCCATCTCAGGTCCAAAAGAGAGTATCTGAATTTTCTGTAATAAACCAATCTAATTTCTATCAACTCGTAATTTCTTGAAATTTTCTCATTATTATCGAATGCTGTCCCTTAAACCCTACCGCGATTGCACCTTTGATTCCTGTCTCGTACTTTCATACTTACAAGACCCGGATTCAGTAAGATCATGTTAAATTGCCCTAACTTCCTTTGTTCTGGTGTTCATACAAAATTAGCTTGAATTTCATAATTTTAAAGTTCTATTTTCATCTATTTCCCAACATGTCCACGCGTACGGCATCTAGCATATGTTCCAAATCTGTCCCCAAATTCGCCTATCAGAGATATCTTCATGTCGAAGTGTTTCTCGCAAAATGTTCATTTTTATTTTATTATTTTTCCTCGAGTTTTTCTGTCTTCTACATGAACCTTTCATTTTAAAACCGAATTTTCTCTATTTACGTCGTTTATTTGAATTTTCCCTTTTTTCTCGAATTTTCTTTTATTCACGACACTCTTTCCATGAATTTCCTTATTTACCTTTTTGTCATTTTTCATATCCCTATAAATTTTTATATTTCAAGCCGTATTTATTTTATTCATTGTTAATCTAAGATTTCCTTTGTTTTTCTCTGTCGTATCTACTCTCCCATAGTTTCACTGTACCCTCCTCACATAACCATATCGTTTTTTAGATGTTTGCTGCCTCTTGGAAAATTTCATTTTCTATGTGTTATTAATTAATATATCATTTTTCACATTTTTATGGGAGATCCTCCCACTTCGGCCCTTAAATTTCTGTCATTTTTATTACTTCATATGGGATCGTCCCCCAGACTCCGTCTCTGTCTTACCCAGAATCACATAAACCATAAGCTTTGACAGGTGTTTACGTTATTAACTGTACCCACCACGCAATAAATTTTCCTTTATTTCAGTGTCGTTAATTTTTATGTGAATTCTATAATCTAAATATTACGTAAGAGCAATGTTAATTTTATGGCCCTCTTTAATGGCTAATAGCGTTAATGTAAACAACTTGCATGTTCGAATATTCCTTGTTTATATCAACAAAATACATGTGAGATCGACAACCATTGTAATGTCTCATTTTTCCCTGCAGTCGCTTGCTATGCTACGCTACAATCCCCATTTTAATTACGTTAAATGACTACTTTTCCTGAGTTAAATCTATCGCAATGTTTTCAGTATTTTTCACTCCCCTAGGTACTCTACTCTAATTTCCTCTCAAATACTTGTTACTGCACTAAACCTCTGAAATGTCCCCTCGTCCACTCTTAATAAATGCTCATTTTTTTATGAAGTTTTCTTCCTAAATCGTTTTTGCTAATATCTCCGCTCCGTCTAGAATTGATAACAATAATTTTCTATTGTTTTTCAACATTTCCATCTCCCTTAGCACGTTTTCACAAACAATCGTATTATAGATGGAAATTTCCTTACCAGCTTCCAACACGTTTTCGTCACTTGCTATTCAATTTTCCATTTAATCTTTTCCATCGTTGTTTACGTGTATCTTTTTTCAATCTTTAAAATTTCCAGATTATTTCGAGAACTACGGTTTATTATCTCTCAATTGCTCTTATGTTTACCTTCAAACGCGGGTTCAATGTACTAATGTACCTGAATCGGCTCTTGTTTCCCAAGGAGTTTATTCACCTCTCGGTTCGGTGAGAACGAAAAGATAATTAATTATATCCTTAATTGCCGAGTCTAAGAGTCGATCTTTTGTTCCTCGTTGGTGAACGCCTTTCCGTTTATTGATTGGTTTGTTTAATTCTATATTGTTTTTGCTTCAACCTAATTGGCTGTCAAGATATCAATATTTGGAATCGAGCCTAAAAAAATGGGATCTCCCTGCCCGTGACGATTTCTTGATACCATCTGTGATTTTTTCATCAATACTCATCTCACTTTGTTTAATTATAGATCCCTACTGTAAATATGAATTCACTTTACTCTGATCCGATAGATGTCGTAGGTGTGTCCGTTTTATAAGTAATTGATATTTTTCTTTTTAAATTAAAGTGGGAAGCTACGATATTTTCTAATTTTTACTGTTGATCAATGCAATAAATCACATACTTTTTCCTTTGGAAGAAACAGACGTACGTGCATTGTGTGTTTCATCTTTTGTCTCATCATTATTTAATGTGTAAGAAAGAGCTGCAGCATTATTGTGACAAGGAATGTATGTTTATTGCCTTTTTGTACCGTTCCGTAAACACGAAAATACTAGAAGCACCTATTGAAAAAAAACATCGGACAGGAAAATGGCAATCAAATTTTTTACTCCAAATATGCTCAGGGATCGGTGGTTAAAATCCTTCGGGTACGTGCTGTTACACCCGATAAATACCAGATACAAATATTATTAAATATCAAAATTTACCATTTTTTCAGACGAAGATGACTCTTGGACTGTGCCTGCCATCGGTTTGCAGAGAAGATTTTATAAGCGATCTTCTGCAGGAGTATTTTGACTCCGAGGTTCTCAATTACCAGCGATTGTACAATGCGTCTTTTAAGATGGACAGTGTTATCAAAACTGGAGAAAACTTATCATGGATATATCATCCGATCGCAATCATATTTATGTAAGTAAAATAATTATAACAATTATTTTAAAAAAATATATTCAATTTATGTTATTATTAAGTTCTGCAAGTATTGTGCCAGCTGTTTCGGCTTAGAGTGCCATTTTAAAACTGTGGTTATACTACTTTAAAACGATTTATTAATGTGATTCTAAATTTTCATTTTGAAGGTGCCTTAATTAATTTATTACCGGTTAAACCGAGTTATTGAGAAAATAATCGTGACGGGGTACATTCAAATCGGTTTTCCTTACATTAAATGTGAACGTGTTCTTAATTGTTTAATAATGACGTGACTGCTATTGAATATGTTAAATGTGTTTTATTGTTTAGGTGTTTAAACATACTAAGAAGTGGGGTATAAATGATTTTCCTTTCTTTATTAATTAGTGTTATAACTTTGTTTATTGTTCAAGTAAATTTAATCCAAAACCCTTTCATTCTATACGTAATGACTTAGACCTCTTTTTAAGTGGAAAGTACTATTCACTAAAAGACGTTCTGCAAATTTTATTAGTGAACTATTACATATTACGTTAATAAAATTGTCATTGGGTTCTGGGTAGATATTAAACTTCAATTAAGGCTGTCATACCAGCAAATCAGGATTCCGATTTCGACTGCAGCGCTCATAAAACATCAGCATTCGCGAGCGGACGCTTTTGAAACTAAATGTCGTCTCGCCGGTAGCCGTGTTTCACGTACCTACTAGGGGTAACGCGGAGTTTGTTTCGGTTCAGATAAAGATGTCGGATTCTCACTTCCTGATTTTTTTCCGAAAAAGTTGTTATTTGTAATTTGTTTATCGAAGTGTGTAAACATAAATAGATGCAAGTTAAATGCGTAAACACAGTACTTAGGTATAAAGTAGATACTTACATGAAAAACAATTTTTATATAATTTTTTTGCTTGTTTTAATTATATTTTAACCGAGTAATATTCAGTTGGTTTGTAAGAAATGACTCATTTTGAAATATTTATTTGTGTGCACAATTTTTTTTAATATTTATGTGAATACCGCACAAGAGACCCAAGTGCTCCCGTCTAGAGCCAGTGAGATTATGGCATGACTATTGGGTATTTTGAGAGGCTGAAGGTGGTGGGGAGGGGAAGGAGACGGGGAAGAGGAATTACTTGGCTATTGAGATCTGGTCACTAAACACGGCTAAAGCCATTTCCAGCAACGTTTCAATTCTGAATGGTGGTCTTACACCAGGGCGATACTGAAAGTATCTTCCACTCTGGAACGTGACGCAAATATATTATTTTTAAATGAATTAATTGTGAAATAACCCAAATTAGTCAAATAAAATGTATTTGCCCACGCCGGGATTCAATCCCACGACCTTTGGATTGCGAGTCAAGAGCCTTACCCCTTGACACGCTGGCCATCAATAGTAAGTATCAGTAATTTGGAAGGCGGGTATGGTACCGCCGCCCCGGGAACCATGTATTGGATTACCAACACCTCTGCCATAGGTCACCCCAAGCGACTTAGCAGGGGAGCCCAGGTTCATGGGGCGAGATTTGTCAGGATCTCCCCATCCATCCCCATCCCCATCCCCATCCCCATCCCCATCCCCATCCCCATCCCCATCCCCATCCCCATCCCCACCCCATCCCCATCCCCATCCCCATCCCATCCCCATCCCCATCCCCATCCCCATCCCCATCCCCATCCCCATCCCCATCCCCCATCCCCATCCCCATCCCCATCCCCATCCCCATCCCCCATCCCCCATCCCCATCCCCATCCCCATCCCCATCCCCACCCCATCCCCATCCCCATCCCCATCCCCATCCCCATCCCCACCCCATAACCCCATCCCCCATCCCACATCCCATCCCCATCCCCATCCCCATCCCCATCCCACCCCATCCCATCCCCATCCCCATCCCCATCCCCACCCCCATCCCCATCCCCATCCCCATCCCCCAACCCCAACCCCAACCCCAAACCCCATCCCCATCCCCATCCCCATCCCCATCCCCATCCCCATCCCCATCCCCATCCCCAACCCCATCCCCATCCCCAATCCCCATCCCCAACCCCCAACCCCAACCCCATCCCCATCCCCATCCCCCATCCCCCATCCCCATCCCCATCCCCATCCCCATCCCCATCCCCATCCCCATCCCCATCCCCATCCCCATCCCCATCCCCATCCCCATCCCCATCCCCCATCCCCATCCCCATCCCCATCCCCATCCCCATCCCATCCCCATCCCCATCCCCATCCCCATCCCCATCCCCATCCCCATCCCCATCCCCATCCCCATCCCCATCCCCATCCCCATCCCCATCCCCATCCCCATCCCCATCCCCATCCCCCATCCCCATCCCCATCCCCATCCCCATCCCCATCCCCATCCCCATCCCCATCCCCATACCCCAACCCCATCCCATCCCCATCCTCCCATCCCCATCCCCATCCCCATCCCCATCCCCATCCCCATCCCCATCCCCATCCCCATCCCCCATCCCCATCCCCATCCCCATCCCCATCCCCATCCCCATCCCCATCCCCATCCCCATCCCCATCCCCATCCCCATCCCCATCCCCATCCCCCATCCCCATCCCCATCCCCATCCCCATCCCCATCCCCATCCCCATCCCCATCCCCATCCCCATCCCCATCCCCATCCCCCACCCCATCCCCATCCCCATCCCCCTCCCCATCCCCATCCCCCTCCCCATCCCCATCCCCATCCCCCATCCCCATCCCCATCCCCATCCCATCCCCATCCCCATCCCCATCCCCATCCCCATCCCCATCCCATCCCCATCCCATCCCCATCCCCATCCCCATCCCCATCCCCATCCCCATCCCCATCCCCATCCCCATCCCCATCCCCATCCCCATCCCCATCCCCATCCCCATCCCCATCCCCATCCCCATCCCCATCCCCATCCCCATCCCCATCCCCATCCCCATCCCCATCCCCATCCCCATCCCCATCCCCATCCCCATCCCCATCCCCATCCCCATCCCCATCCCCATCCCCATCCCCATCCCCATCCCCATCCCCCATCCCCATCCCCATCCCCATCCCCATCCCCATCCCCATCCCCATCCCCATCCCCATCCCCATCCCCATCCCCATCCCCATCCCCATCCCCATCCCCTCCCCCTCCCCCTCCCCCTCCCCCTCCCCCTCCACCACCCCCTCCCCATCCCCCCCCTCCTCCTCCCCCTCCCACTCCCCCTACCCCTCCCCCTTCCCATCCCCAACCCCGTCCCCACCCCCAGACATGAGGTTTTTGACTAACCCCCCCCCCCCCAAAATCACGAGTATTTTTTTAATACAAAGTATTTAGAAATTTTCAGAATATTATCACGAAAAATAAATACACGTGATATCTCATTATACAGACGACCTCCGTAGTCCAGTGGGTAAGACTCTTGACTCACAATCCGGAGGTCACGGGTTCGAACCCGGCATGCGCAAATAAATTTTATTTTATTAATTTGTGTTATTTCACAATTAATTCATTTAAAATAATATATAGTATATTTGCGGCATGTTCCAGAGTGGAAGATATTATTAGTATCGCCCTGGTGTAAGACCACCATTTAGAATTGAAACGTTGTTTGAAAATGGCTTTAGCCGTGTTTGGTGACCAGATCTGAATAGCCAGGTGCTTCCCAACCTTCCTCTTACCCACCTCCTTCCACCCGCCACTACCTTCAGCCTCACAACATACCCCAATCGGGGATGCCATAGTCTCACTGGCTCCAGACGGGAGCAGTTGAGATTCTTGTGCGTTATTCACTTTAAAAAAAAAAAATACCCCCCCCCCCCGGTGATATTTCGCGATCACCGTTCGCATCACACTTTTCCTAACAATCACCACTTTTTATAACAATCACCATTTTTTGTAACGCATTCACCAGCTTACCCCCCAAGTCGAGCTTGCGTAAAGAAGTTTTACTTCAAAAAAAAAATTTTACAGCAGTTGGCTCTTGTGCGGTATTCACATAACAATAATTTAGAATAAAAAAAAATCTTCTTTTCGGAGCAGTTGGGACGCTTGTGCGGTAATTTATAATAAAAATATTATATTTATTTTTTTGGTTCAGTTGGTACTCTTGTGCGGTATTCACTTAACAATACATAATTTAGAATATTATATTATTTTGAAAAAACCATTTTTTTTGAGCAGTTGGGACTCTTGTGCGGTATTCACATAACAATAATTTACAATAAAAAAATTACAAAATTATAAAAATTTTAGCTCAAAAATATTCAATGAACATGAAATATTGCGTTCTGGCAACCCTGTAGATCTTTACAAACGTGAAACAAGAAATAGTATATTTATTTTTAAAGTTTCGTTTTCAATTTGTCATTTTAAAATGTGACGACCAAGACCGTCGCGGACACGACTTGTCCAGACCACGATTGCGGGCCGACTGAGCTCTGAATTTTGTGTTCTTTCGATCAGAAAAATGTTGGAATGCGAAGCTGTAAATTAATTAATATTAAATACTCACTAAAATTATTTTTCGATCAAAATTATTTATTATTTGTCAATAACGTCTTAGCAAAATAAGTATGTAAAAAAATCTGAGATATATTAGTTTGTAAGTGCGCAAATAAATACACAAATGGACCAATTTTCGTCAAGAAACACATGTACGTACATATTTTTTAATGATTTTATTGAAACTAAAATTAAAATTCTAAAACATGCGTTAGCTAGATAATGTATTGATTTATTTTACTGCATGATTATATTATTTGAAATGGGTGTGGAATAATACAAAAACTTTTTTTTAAATTTAACAAATCTGCCAACGACCTATGGAATAACCTTATTATACTAAAATTTTTAAAAAATTCTCAAAATTTCTTACATACGAATGCTAGATAAAAGAACAATCTTTCGAAATCCATTTATAATTTTTTGTGGAAAAGAGTCAATACGTCTAAAACCTAATATGAAAATGACATATTTCTGGTTTTCTCTGGCTATGTCCTCTTAAAAATGTTCACAGCAAGCGTTCATCAAGATATAGTTTTTACTGGGTGGAGATGCTGCTAGTGAAATAACAGAAATAATAGATTTATAAATCAGGGATTTCTATAATCTCATTGTTTATTAACGTTTTATTTATTTTTTGCTCTATTTTCAGATCCAGTACGATGATGATAGCAGTTCTTGTCTTATTGGGAACTGCTTACGACCTGATCGTATACCAACCAGCCTCAGAGACTCTAAAAACAACGACAAAAGTCGCAGACGTCAAATCAAAAGCAGGAGTACCACAAGGTTCTGAAATCAGAACCTTTCAGGAAGATAATACAGCAGAAGGATTACAAAAGAAAGAGAGTTCGATACCTATTCTGAACATTTATGAAAAGATTATTCTAAGTTTCAGCTGGTATACAAATTTTAACCAGGTTTTTACGCTTGATCCATCCCCAGGTGTATTGCTACCGATCATAGGAATCAGGTAAGTCATACAAATGTTTAATTTTATTACACGATATTATTAATTAACCATTTCCACTACAAGATTTCTTATTTCAACATTCTTAACATTTGAGGAGACAGGTATAAAAAGTATAAAGTTTTTTTCATCTTTATTAATTCCAGTGCTATGCCTGTCTTACTGGAAATCCTGTGTTGAGAGCAGGCGTAGTTTATAATGTGACAAGTTTAAAGATCAGTCTTTAAGGTGCCGTATCCCTGCTCAAAAAGAATAAGATTGCGAGACATGTAATTAGGAATGTTGGAGAGAGCGCGCTAATATTTAAAACGATAAAATTGAAGCAAAAATTGTGAAAATGTTTAATAAAACACGACACGTTTAAAATAGAGCAAAAAACTCACGGGGAACATCTAAAAGAGGGTTTAAATAAACACCGTGAATGTTTCAATACATACTCGGATAACTTCTAAAATGAGTGAAATGAACGTGTTTATAATAATTTTCGGAGCAAACTTTGCAATTTTTTTCTATCGAGGGAATTTCATATAATTTGCGTTCCGGCGTGGAACACCTCTAGACATTATCTTAAAAAATAACAAATATTTTTTAAAGAGCTTAAAAACTTCAAATGTTTATTAAAGGAGATATAAAAGAAATCGGTAGAAATTCGGGTAGCGGCGGCTTAACGGTCGGGAGAGATTAGTTGAGGGAGATCTTTTGATCTCTCCAGCAGAACTCACTCAGAACATCGCCTTGCCACAGTGGGAAGGATCACTCCTGGAGATCCACAGATTTTTACCCACCCCTCATTCCTTTTCCTTCCCAGAACTTCCTCTCCTTCCCTTTCCATAAAATCCATCCACAAAACATTCCCAAAAGATTTTCACGGCTCTGAAATGGTTACATGGTATTCACGCACTAACTTATTTGGTTCCAGATTTTTCCTGACGACGTTTGTGATCATCGCCCACAGTTATCTGTTCGTAATGAGTTACTTTATAAACCGAGCCTACGGAACATTTCTCAACTACTCGTATCTCGGACAGCTGTTCTCAAACTCCTCCTACTATGTCGACGTCTACTTTTTATTGGGGTACTGTTTTAAACAAAATACATTTATGGTACCGACAGACATGCTGATTAAAGCAAATGCTGCCTTGTGGTAGGTACGCCTAAATTCAGCGGGCCACAAGGTAGCATTAATTATTAAGCAATTAATACTCAATATTAATTAGTAAACATGCTACTGGTTTCCCGGGTGGAAGTGGAAATGGTCTAAGTATGTGCTTACAAGCTTGCTCTTTTCGATCTGGTCTCAGGCAGAACCCAAATCGATTTACTTATTTTCTTTTTTATTTCGCCAAAAGCTTCTTGTAATTATGTTGCAAGAAATAAAATAATTTTGTTGACTTCTGTGCGGATGGAACTGACTCTATAATGTCGTTGTAACTCCGTATGCAGGCACTTTGGAGGGGCTAGAGTCATTAAAATAAAAATTTATAAAATAATAATACATTGAATAATTAAATACTTCAATTATTTGTTCTAAAATCGGTGTTGCCATAGTAATGAAAAAAAAAACGTTATTTTAAAAAAATATTTCAGCACTTTCTTGATTCGATGCATCTGTTAATTATTATTGAAGCTTAATATTAAAAGTAATTTGTTTTTTTTTATAGAGGTTTTCTGATGTTCCATGGGGCTTGGAGGTCAAAGGAACTCGCGGATGAATCCAATCACACTTGTGCAAAACTATTACAATTGTTTCTGAAAGCGGTCGCCAAAAGATTCCGCAGGTACGTAACAAGCATATTCAAATAAAATGCATCATTGGAGTAAACCAAAGTAATAAAATACATCATTTGACCTGCAACCTTTGGGAGCTGCGACCCCAAAGTGGGAGAAGGTTTTTTTCAGCGACTTCAGGGGGTCAAGCCCAGTGAAGGCGCGTTAAACCCGCTGAAAAACAAGAAGATGGAGAGATATATAAATATGAATGTTAGAGTTAGGACGCTAATATTAAAAACGATAATTTTTTTAGCGAAAATTGTGAATATGTTTAATTCAACATGACTCATTTAAAATAGAGAAAGAATCTTGTAAGGAATGTCTAAATAGCATTTAAAAAAACACTGTGAAATTTTTCATATAAGATATAACTTATAAAATAATTGAAAAAACGTGTTTATAATAATTTGCGGAGCATACTTTGGGATTTCTTTCTATGGAGGGAATTTCATATAATTGCCGTTCCGGTATGGAGAATGTATAGATATTATCTTCAAGAATAACTTTTTTTTAAAGCTTTAATACTTAGTAAGTAAAATATGTATTAAATCGATAGAAATGCGGGAAGCCAGGCCTGAAATCAATAATTTTACAATATCGGATAGATAGGTGTAACTTCAGTCACAGTGTTGACAGTCGAACCGATATTGATACGGAATAAATATGAAATGGATGCTGGAAACACAGACGGATCTGCACAAGGATTTACATTCCTAAACGTCAAACCGCTACGAAAAATTAAAAATAAAATTCCAATAAATTGACAATTGAATTGAAATACATACTCACTTTTATATATTAGTACTTTGCATGTACTTTTGACACTAAATGGGAGTTAATTAATAATACAAAACCAGGGGTCCGCGTCTGTACCTTTGAAAACGTCCGCGGGCTTAGCAATAGAAGGTACTAATCAAAATCGATCCGGTAGGCAACGCAGATGGTGGGCAGAAAGCAAACCTCATTCCATGAATTCAGAGATCCCTTCTAAGTCGTCAAACTTATTGAACCCCTTGTGGTGAACAATGGTAGAGGTATTGATAGTTGCCCATTCCCGCCTCCCAAGCTGTTTAAGAATGAGAAAAAAATCCCAACTCCGTATTAACCCTCGTTTCCAAATTTCAGAATAACCCCAGTGTACATGTACATCATGTGTTTGACGTACTCAGCCACCGCTAGTAACCAATCATCTGTTGCCAAGTGGACAAACGAGAGAAACGATCTGCAGTGTCCCAAATACTGGTGGACCAACCTGCTTTACATAAACAACATCTTCCCGGGAACCTATGACGGTATGTGCATGTCTTGGAGTTATTACCTCTCCAACGATATGCAGTTCTTTGTATGGATCACGTTTCTATTCTACCTATCAAAGATGTAAGTATCTCTAAGGCTCATTGATTTTCTTTTTACTTCAATAATCTTCAGATATGCATTTTTTATTGGATAAAGGAATCGCTGGTCAAAATCCGCCCGGCAGTGCTATGTGTACCTATGTGCTATAGTACCATGCATAATAACTACAGATCACTATTATGTATAATAACTACAAAGTATCATGTATAATAACTACAAACTACTTGCAATTAAAATTAAAATAACTTTTTTCAGACATTTCAAAACTGCAGTGGCTCTTGTGATTTCCACGTTCGCCGGATCTTTGACTATTTTGGGAACCGTTGCCTACTTTGATGAATACAAACCTTAGTAAGTACAAGATTGATGATCAGATGATTGAGAGAGAGAATAAATTTTGAAAACTGGGAGCCTCATCATTACATTGTTAGAAATAAATAAAACGCTGAATATTTATAATGAAGTCGCGCATATTCTACAAACTCTGGAGTACCACAGGGATCCAATTAAGGACCCTTATTACTTTAAATTTTTGTAAACAACGTTCACAAAAGTATCAAATATGCCCGTTTCTTAATTTTAGCTGACGACATTAAACTCTTCTTGAGAATAAGGTCAGCGGAAGACTGTAAACAACTTCAAGAAGGTATTAGTGCAATTATTGAATGGTATATTACTAAAAAATTTTGTGATAACTTCCATAATATTCAATTGAATGTTTACGACGTCATTCTAGACCACATATTTTAAGAATAAAATTAAATATATATGTCTCTGTACCATATCCAAACTTGAAAATACTTTGTAACTGGGTGTAAAGCTCGTTTTACATTTCATGCTCACATTGAAAACATAGGCAAATCAGCCACAAAATTATTGGTTTTCCGAAATATTGTCATTGAATTGACATTATCTTCTTTAAATACATTTTTGTCTAACTTTTTTATCATTGATCTATTCATTCATTTATATTATATATGTGCTGTTTTTTTCATTCGATTGTTTACAACATAGTGGACAATTTGGGACACATAGTTAATGTCCAGTTTGTCCATAAAATAATAGATTAATAAATATGTAACAGGATTGAATATCTCTTTTCAGTCAAGACACCTTCTTCCCAAAGGCTCCTCTCTACTATTACCCTCCGTGGACCAGAATCGGGCCCTATATTATCGGGGCGTACTTCAGTTACCTGTACAATAAACTCAAAGGGAAACTTGTGCTAAATAAGGTACGAAATATTCGATTTATTCACCTATCCCATCGATAGAGGGACTTGGAAAATTGGCCATCGCATACTTATCACAGTTGACCCAAAAACGGTATAACTGGTGTTTATTTTCCATTGCGTTCGGTATAATAAATTTTATTATATTAATTTGTGTTTTTTCACAATTAATTCATTCCAAAATGAATCCAAAAATGCGACACTCACTGGTTCATTATTGCGCGGCTATTTTTTTTACATAAGCCATGAATGGGATAGCAGCACACTATGCGACGCCAAGGAATGGTATTTTGTTTTTATAATATATGTAGATATGTAGGGTGGGCCATAAACCTTTGCTTTTTTGTAATTGTACTAGCGGGGATTCCGAACGGGGGAGGAGAGCGGAGTCCCTTATTCGTGACTCCTCGCTTCTTGGAAATTGGTCACAATAGATTGCTTTACGGGAGAGCAACGCGCTTTCCGGGTAAAACGTTTTTTCAAAAACAATGATTTTGTTCTTTTCTGTTCAATAAATGATTATATTCTGCTTTTCAAAACAATGATGAACGCCGCCAATTTCGTTCGCATCACTAATTACAGAGTATCAATCAGTAATCAAAAATTTCTAAGAAACCTGCAGGAAAACAAACAGGGCGGTCATGGAGCAAAAGAAATTGGTTAAAGAAATTTTCCCTAACAAACTGATCTCACGCATAGAAGATATTCCATGACCTCCCCGCAGTCTGGATCTAACCCCAGCTGATTTTTTTTATGGGATATATTTGTGTGTACATATGTATTTTGTCTTACAAGTCGAGTCTACGCAAACAAACCAGCGACTGTACTCTAATTGAATGAGAACATCTATTAAGACATGGTCAACATACCACGAGATTTGTGTCGAAAAATTTTCGAAAATCTAAGGGCCTGATTTGAGTAATGCTAGCGGCGAGATAGCGGCCATTTTCACAAAATTATTTTTACGAAAGTTTTCCTTCATTCTTTTGTTCTTATTAATAATCATTTATTTAAACACAATCCGTTTTTTTCATGATTATTTCAAAAGTGCAAATGTTTATTATATTTGTTGTTACAGGTGACTGTGGGACTATTGTGGGCTGCGAGTATATGTTCCATACTGTATCTTGAACTTGGATTCACTAACAGAGACTTTTCGATCTACATGAGCGTCCTCCACACCATGCTCTCCAGGAACGTGTTCGCCCTCGCAGGAGGATGGATGCTTCTGTCTTGTCTCACTGGATACGGAGGTAGATTAACGAATACCATGTCTCTACATTTATACGCTGAGTTATAGATTTTACGCTGATTTATAGATTTCTCAACCGGCTGCTTATCGTTTGGATGAATAAATTTTGCCTGACAAGTTATTAGTAAAGTTGCCCAATTCCGCTAATGCGTATTTCCTAACCTTCAAATTTAACGTTGATTGAGGAAAAAATGTAAGTTTAATGCATCTTTTGCAATCTCCCTCGACATAAATATAGTTTCTTGTAGTAATTAAGTTGAAACCAAGTTATTTCACACGACAACATATATTGTAAATTCTCAATTGAATGATGCGTTGACAGCCGATAACGCAAGACGGACGCCTTCCGACATCCGACAGATTTTTCATTTTTGTCTTAATTGTTTCATAACTCTGATTTATTGATTGTTAATAAATGTTATTGATTGCTTGCAGGAGCCGCCAACACGCTGTTCTCCGCCAGGGGGTGGTTACCCTTTAGTAATCTGGCCTACACCGCCTACCTTCTGAATCCCGTCATCATTTATCTGCTAATTAGCAACAGCGAGAAGGGGCTTCAACTGGAAACCACAAATGTCGTGAGAAAATGATTTTTTTTTACATTAATTATTCAAGGAAGTTCTGGATAAGAAAAAGTATCAAGGATAAGTAAGTCACCGGACCACTTAGGCCCTAAGTCTTAGGGTGAATTATGGTAGAGGTGTTGATAGGTACTCATACCCACTTCCCAAATTGTTGATTTGAAATAAATGTGTGACTGAAGTCTTGTTTTGTCTTGTTGACTACTATGAGTAAATATACTCTAAAGATTCTGCATGATTGTCCGATGTCTCTTCATCATTGCATATCACCCATGTAAAAGGCCTTTTTATTAATAGACAAATACTAAGCAATAAAATGTTGTTTTTTTCAGATGCTGTATGCATTCGGTGTAATTGGACTAACCTTCTTATGCTCGATTTTTGTGGTCATATCTGTTGAGTACCCTATAGTCAAAGTGCTCAATATATTCTTCAAAGAGGAGAACCACAAAACTAAACCCGAGGAGAAGGAAATCAAAGTCGAAGGAACACTTCATACAGAAAAAACTAAACCATCATACAATCAAAAATAAGAACCACTCAAAATTTATTTTGCTTTAACTGCATTTGGACAAAGACATTTTAAATAATATGCAACACGGGGAGGGGGAGGGGGGAAAGGGGGGGGGGCAAGAGGGAGTAGTTAACATTTAATGATAAATAAAACACTGTTCTTCAAATATTACCAAATCTACATTTTAAGCAAATAAACTTTGGTCATTTAGCCTCGCAACTTTATGTGATTTAATTTTGTGTCACGTCGTTGTATTATTCAACCATTTTAAAATAAAGTGAATCTCTGTTAATAATTAATCCATCTTGTCATTTAACTCTCGTGACACATATGAAAGTGTTGATTTGGTAAGATTGACACATCCATAGTCATGTAGCTGTAATACTCCATAGAAATAAAATGCATCATTTGCCCCGTCTTGCCCCACCAGGAGGGTAAGACGGGGTAGACCGCCGGGCAAGAAGGGTTTAAGGTTCATACTTGGGGTAAAGAAGTAGTGACTCCTAGTCTTAGTCTTCGACACCTGCACAGGAACAGTGAGCCCACTCTTGCATTTGGCTGGAAATACATCCTCCTACTAACTCCAAATACCCCCCCTTACATTTGCCCCGTCTTGCCCCACCAGGAGGGTAAGACGGGGTAGACCGCCGGGCAAGAAGGGTTTAAGGTTCATACTTGGGGTAAAGAAGTAGTGACTCCTAGTCTTAGTCTTCGACACCTGCACAGGAACAGTGAGCCCACTCTTGCATTTGGCTGGAAATACATCCTCCTACTAACTCCAAATACCCCCCCTTACAATAAAGGCAATATGTATTTTTGTGCCTTCTTGTGACAGAATTTGAATCTAATTTTAAAAAGGAAAGAAAAAATAAATTAAGAAATTTTGGGAATATTTTAACATCCTCCTTTGCCATATTTTACCATCCTTGATAGCTTATTTATTTATTTATTTATTTCAAAACATACGGCACAACATGTGCCATTGACATAATTATATTTATATATATTATAATACAATAACATAAGAAAGTGACATATAAATGTAAAGTTAAATATAAAAACAAAGGGTAAAAGAAAGGAGTTAAGGTAATGAGTAGTAAATAGAATTATGATGTATAAAATGAAAGTATAAAGTAAAAGTGTAAACTATAAAATATAAAGTATAATGAAAATGTAAAAAGTTAAGATAAAAAGTTGAAAGGCAGGAAATAATATAAACTATAAGTTACCTTTGTAAATAATATAAAGTACAAAAGTTATAAATATAAAAAAAAGTATGACAAGTAAACAGTAAGAAATGCTCTTAGGAGCCAAATATTGAAGATAACCAAAATTTAAAAAAAAAATATAATAAATAAAAGGAAGGTATTACGGAGTATACAAAGCGATATGAAAAATAGGTACCTATGATATGTTTCTAAGCCATAGGTATTAGAGTGCATACTGGTAGGACATAATATTATGGTTACATGATTATACTTATTATTTATTATGTAGTACTAGCAGATAAATTTTGTCTAATGCATCTTTTGTATGATGACAGACTTTCGGAATGATCGATATGAGCAAATTCATTACCTAAAGTGTGTAAACGATGTATTATTGAATTTTGTTCTGCATTACTGAGAGTGTTGTTGCAATAATAAGGTGTTTTGAGTCGAGTTGTTCTACTAGGTACATATCCATAGGACAACGTTTTTTGTGTTTTAGATTTACGAATTTTTTATTTATTAAGCTCGAGTTTAGTTACTATTTGGCACTGGAACCAATGAACAGTTGCTATAGGTTAGTTGAATTTTCTATCCTTTTGTGAGTATTATTGGAAATTTGTTTGCATCAAATACAAACATAAATTCATATCGGAGTAATTCTTCTTCTCAAGTCGATTCCTCAATGCTGAGGATCCTGGCTTGTAAATTCCAGTTTTGTCATCTCAAACATATTTCTTTTGTTTTTACGAATTTGAATTTTTATTTATTCAAATTTGCGAACTCATTTGACTACAGCTTGTGACCGAAGCTCTCTTCGGTTTTTAATATTATTAAGAGCGTTTAACCAGCCAGCGGACGAAAATCCGCATTTCGTCGAAAGTTGTTCTTACGATCGTGCAATGAGAATGAGAAAGATTAATTATTCTCCGTACCAGCTTTTTAAAAACTATAACTCAATATCGAATTTATTTCAATCCAAATTAGCTTTAATTTATACCTTCATCCAAAAATGCTGAAAGGCGTGATGATAAAACTATTAAAATAATGTACTTTTTGTAGTTATTTTTTGATTATAAGTATTTATCATTTTTCAATAATGTCTAAATTTAAAAAGAATGTTAAAAAAAATCTGAAATATATTAGTTTGTAAGTGCGCAAATAAATACACAAATGGAGCAATTTTCGTCAAGAAACAAATGTACGTACATATTTTTTAATGATAATTTAAACTAAAATTAAAATTCTAAAACATGCGTTTGCTAGATAATATATTAATTTATTTTACTGCATGATTATATTATTTGAAATGGGTGTGATATAATACAAAATCATTTTTGAAAATTTAACAAATCTGCCAACGACCTATGGAATAACCTTATTATACTAAAAATTTAAAAAATTCTCAAAATTTATTACATGCGAATGATAGATAAAAGAATAATCTTTCGAAATCCATTTATCATTTTTTGTGGAAAAGAGTCAATACGTCTAAAATCTGATTTGAAAATGACATATTTCTGGTTTTCTCTGGTAATGCTCTCTTAAAGGAAAGGATTGAATAATATACATGATTGATATAACAAATGGTGCTCTTTATTTATTATTAAGTTTAAAGGTACACACTAAAATGCAGAGATAAATGATGAAGCAATATTATAATAATATAGAGTGCACATAATACGCACAAGAAACAAGTGCAGTAAAATATATCAAACAAGTTTCAATATCAATTTTGATAATAATATCAATACCCCGTGGTGTCAATATAGTAATTTGTTTGGTGATGTTATTTTTCTTCTTAGTCGGAAACGTAAAACTGTGCTAAAATCACCAAATATGTGGTAGCAGAAGCCGCCATCTGCAAAAAGGTTAAACAAGTTATTAAATTATTTGGTTAAAATATATTAAAATACTTAAAATACATTCCTGTCAACCAGCCATTGATATATCAACACAAACCCCATGCGATTGCCCCCCAATTATACAAACGGAAAATATTAAATATCTTGGTATATACTTCGACCGTTATATAAAATGGGATAAACATATAGATTCGGTAATAGAAAAACTAAACAAGTTGATTTACTTTTTTCAAAACTTGAGAAATATTTTAAACATAATATGTGATATAAAAAAATATATACCTCGCACTTGCACAATCCATAATGGAATACGGCATTATTGCGTGGGGCTGTGCCAGTAAAAAATACATTAATACACTGTTTAAAGCTCAGAAAACCCTAATAAAAGTAATACTTAAGTTACCAATACTAACACCCACTTCAATCATATTCGAAAAATTCCCAGTGCTGAAAATTCAAAAATTATATTCAAAACGAATACTTACTTTCCTTTACAAGAACTTATCCACGTTTAACACTTCACGAAATTCTCGCAATACTAGAACACGACATGCTCAACAACTACAAATACCAAAAACAAACACATCCTTTGGACAAAAACACTACAGATACCAGGCTATAAAACTATACAATTCTCTTCCTACACAATATAAAACAACTAATATTATTGAATACAAAAAAAAAACAAAAGAAACTGGCTACAATCTTTTTAACTTTTAATTTATAAATTTTGTCGAATCGAAGTCGATTTATATTTTTATTTTTATTGTTTCTCTTTTTATATTAGCTATTAACACTCTTTTGTTTTACTATTCACAATTTATAATTTATAATTTACAACTGAAATATGTCCTCTACAACACAGGTGAACTCCTAGTGTGGAGGACAATATATTATACCTTTGTAATGTAAATGTACTAAGAATAAATAAATAAATAAATGCACCCTTTCATCCCCCGACACAATATAAATATTTTGTCATCATAACACAAGGGAATTTTGGAACTTTCTTAAATGCAATTTACTTAGAGGTAGCACACGACCCTACGCGACGCGTGGAAGTTTAGCACTAAAACTACAAAATCGAAAACACTACATTGACTTGTTTTTGACTTGAACTTTGAGATTTCTGTAGCGCGTCTATATACTAATATATTGTTAAGTCATTGGTATGAACGTGTATGAGAATAACTAATAAGAAACTGAAAAAATTGTAAAGTCATTTAAAGTCATTGGTATGAACGTGTATGAGAATAATTAATAAGAAACTGAAAAAAATGTGATAAATATCATAAAATTCACATTATTTTTAGGAAAAGCGGTGATATTTTGCAACAAAAGTGGTTATTTTTTTTAACAAATTGGCAAATTAATTACACTTTTTTTTTTTAATGGCTCTTCACCCCAAGATAGTGTTCTGGCCAGTGTCAAGTGAATGCTTTTGTGAGTGTAATTTTGTGAGTGTAATTTTTGGATAATATTAACTAATTTAGTTTTAATAACAAGAACCTATCTACATTATATAATAATACTATACAAATAATAATAATAATAATACGCAAAATTATTACAATAAGAGATGATTTTAATTAAACATAACAAGGAAATTAAAAGATATGCTGACACAATTTATTGTGCGTAAAAAATAAAATAAATAAATAAATACATGAAACTTAACTTACAGTTACAAATTGATGCTGTTAATATTCAGGAAATTAGCCAAGACTTTATACACGCGTTTGTTCACAGAAGATAACAGGCATGCAATGTTGTAGGGAGGCAATATACCCGAACTGATTAGGTGAGGGATGAAATTTTTGTATGAATTATTTATAGGACAACTGAAAAAAATATGATTGAGATCCTCTTCACCAAGACGACATTCACACATCGCAGAATTCTTAATATGAATTTTTGTCAGGTGAACATTGTGGCAGCAATGCCCTATCCGCATGCGGCAAATGGAGGATGTCGAGAATTTGTTAAAAGAAAGTCTGGAAAACCACGGTTTTGAAGGAATCGTTGGCTGAATTGTGAAAAAGTTATATCCTTTTGATTGACTAGATTCTTCCCAATGATTCTGCCATGTGGAAATCATTTTTTCCTTCAATTTTATGAAAATGTTATCGGTGTTTAAAAATTTATATAAAATATCGCCCGAAATAATGGCATCTTTCGCCAATGAATCGGCCTTTTCATTTCCAGGGATACCGCAGTGACTAGGTATCCAAGCCAAGACGATTTCTTTGTCAGAGTCGGTTAATTTATGAATTAAAGTACGAATTCCAACACAGAAATCGTCTTCTGGGTAATGGAAGGGGGAAGAGTTAAATTTTTGAAATGCACTCAGGGAATCGGAGAGAATTAAGAATTTTCCAATGTCAACATCGTCAATGTATTTGAGGGATTCAAAAAAAGCCTCTTTTGAAAGTTTAATTTTTCTATCGACTTGATCTGATGGGCAGTGGAATGCCGCTACCACATGGTTTGATAAGGGAGACTTGGAACCATCTGTGTAAATAATTTTCCAGTTGGAATATTTCGAATTTAAAATTTGGATAAGTTTTGTTGGAGCTTCGTGATTGTTAATTATGCCGAGAGAAAAAATAATATTTGGTTTACACAAATGAATACGAAAGGAGTTGGCATATAAAGGAAGTCTGTCTGATGGATTTAAGAGGGGTTTATACGCACAGTACGTATGGAGGCTTTTAACAAGAAGAGGGATTGATTTGTTCCTCCAATATGGAAGTGATTTTACTTGAGCAGTGAGTGCAGTAATTTTGTCTTTCAGTGGGTGATTAGAGAGTCTTAAGCATTTAAATAAAAACTTGTCAGCCAAGAACTGTCTTCTGAAGAGGAGCCTCCACAGCCTCCACTTGTAAAGCGTTAATTGGGGAAGAACGCATTGCTCCGATAATCAATCTTAAACATTGAAATTGAATACGGTCCAACCTTGCGAGGTTCTTTTTAGAAGTGGGTTCAATGAGGAATGACGCGTAATCCAAATGGCTCCTAACATATGCGTTATAAAAAAGTTTTTGGGTGAATGGATGACTTCCCCACCAGACCCGTGAAACGGCACGTAAAGTGTTGAGGCCAGCTTGACATTTGTTAATGATTAAATTAACATACGGGTTCCATGTTAACTTAGAGTCTAAAATTACCCCATGGAATCTTATTTGTACCTTCATAGGGAGAATTGAATTATTTATTTGGACTGTTACATGCACATTACACGTTTTCTGGAAAAGACGATAACATTGCTTTTGGACGGAGAAATTTCTAAGCCGTGATTTTTTAACCAGGTGTCAAGGTTTTTCATGCAAATGTTAATCACATCCTCCAGAATAGAAATAATTCGTCCTGAAATATATATAAAAAGATCATCCGCATACTGGAGTATTTTACAAGATGGATGCATACTCCGATGCAGGTCAAAGGTATAAATATTAAAAAGGATAGGACTTAGGACGGAGCCCTGAGGCAAACCCTTGTTTACTATTCTTTCCAGTGGAGGAGAATCCAGCACCTGGATTTGAATTTTCCTGGTAAGAAGGAGGTTAATTATAAAACTGGAAAGCTTACGAGGGATGCCAATTTTTAATAATTTATTAAATAAAACATCTAATAAAACATTGTCTCAAAAGCTCCGCACACATCAAGGCAAACACCGACAAGGAATTCATATTTTCGGCCAGGGCCAACTGGATATCAGAAGTCAGGATGGACACACTTTCGATCTTACTTTTTCTTTTTCGAAAGCCAAACTGAGAGCTGGGAAGAATTTTCTCATTTTCTGCATACCAGTCTAGACGTCTTTTAATCATATGTTCAGCTATTTTAACTAAGGAAGATGACAGAGCTATAGGTCTGTAAGAAAGTCCAGAGTTAGGGTCTTTCTGGGGTTTCAGAATGGGAACAATTATTTGAGTTTTCCAGGATGATGAATTTTGCCGGAGTCAAAGATCAGATTTATAATTGAAAGAAAATAGTTTAGTGTGGTAACGTCGCAGTTTTTAATAAAGCTATAAGGAATTCCATCTACACCAGCGGATGAGTCTGTGAGATCGTTTAAGACCTCCCTAAGTTCCGTTAAATTGAAGTGGGTGTCCATCCAACCCCGTGTTTTAAATGAGTATGTGAATTCTGTTTCATTAAAATTACTTGCAGTTTGAGGAGCTAGTTTATCGGCAAATTCCTTCACTTACTCTGAAGTGAGTGGTCGAGTCACCGTTGGGACGTGAGAACCCTTAAACCTGCGAATTGAATTCCAAACAACTGAAAGAGGAACTTCGGGAGATAATGATGTGCAAAAATTTTTCCAGCCTTGACGTTTTTTGTTTTTTAGAAGACGTTTGGTCTTAGCTTCAATTTGTTTATACTGAAGGAAGTTCTCCATATTCATATTTGTTGAATAAATTTTCACATATTTTTTCCTCATATCTACTGCGTCTGAGCATTCAATATCCCACCAAGGAGCTGGGGGAGGTTTCCCTTTGTTACATGTCGTTTTAATGGGGATAAATTTTTCTGCGGCCGTAATGACTGCAGACACAAATAAATCGTAACATTCCGCAACATTTTCTGTAGTTGGAGAGGGCAGATTTTGCACAGAGAACTTTGTATGATTTGAATAGTCATTCCAGTTGGCTCTGGCAGTTTAGAACCTTGGTTTTCGACTACTGCACTTGACATTTTTGTTGGAATGATAAATATTTGAGGATTCAATGAGGATGGGGTAATGATCACTCCCATGAGGGTCATCCAAAACCTTCCATAACAGGGATGCGGCTATGTTGGAATTGCAAATAGTAGGATCAACCATGCTGGGTCGCTGACCAGGCACCCGAAGACGAGTAGGAGAACCATCATTGATAATCCAAAGTCTAGTTCATCTAGTAGATCAACAATATCTCTGTCCATTCTGTCACAAAACCATCATTGGCTTAAGCCGTGTTTAGTGACCAGATCTGAATAGCCAGGTATTTCCCAACCTTCCTCTTCCCCAACTCCTTCCCCTCCCCACTACCTTCAGCCTCACAACATACCCCAATTGGGGATGCCATAGTCTCACTGGCTCCAGACGGGAGCAGTTGAGATTCTTGTGCGGCATTCACTGTAAAAAAAAAAAAAAAAAACAATTGTGAGCTCCCCATAATCCGTGATGGGCATTAAAATCTCCCAGAACAAGAGAAGGGGACCTTGGAAAACATAGCTTTCAGGATTGATTTAGAAGGTTTATTAGATGGTGATATATACAAAGAAATTATTGTAGTGTCAAAAACCTTTGCGGCCGTCACTTGAAAAGGACAACCAATTGGTTTTACATCTACAGGGGAGAAGGGTAATGATTTTTTAATGAAAAGAGCGGAGTCGCCCTTTCCATCTTGACGGTCGTCTCGAAGACAGTGGTATCCCCTGACTCTGAAATCAGAATCCGGTTCCAGCCACGTCTCCGAGATGGCAGCCACTGCAATTGAGTTTGAGTGTTATTTGTTTAAAAATTCTTCAGTCTTATTTCTAAGACTATGACAATTCCACTGAAGAATCCTCATCAGAGGAGCCATTTCTAGTTGAGTTGATAATATTAGTAATTTGTTTAGCAACGTGGGACGGTATTTGAATGTTGTTTTTATTTAAAGTTTGTAAAATATGTAAAAATGAGGTGATTAGTGTAGAGTTAAGGTCTATATTATAATTTTGTTCTTTAGTAGATGACTTTAGGTAAGAATTGAAATTTGAACTGGAAGGAATTTGTCCATTAGGGAACCACAGAAGGGATTCGTGATTAGCATTATTTTTTTGGTTGTTAGAACTCAGGGTTTCACGACCCTTTCAATAGTTTTTCTAAATGAAGAAGGTTGAGAAGGGGTGGATTTTTTAGAATTTTTGGAAGTTACTTCAGAATAAGATGGAATGGATTTGTTAAACATTCTTGATGCTTCCGCATAAGAGATGCTCTTCTCGGCCATTGTGTGTTTAATATTGCGCTGCCTTGACAGTTCAGGGTAAGTTTTGCTGATGGACATGTGGGTACCAGAGCAGTTTAAACATTTATAATTTTCCTCTGTTTTATCACAGAAATCGCCACTATGGGACGAACTGCACTTGAAGCAACGGGGTTCTGATCTGCAGAGGTTCTTCGTGTGTCCAAATCTGCAGCACTTGTAGCACTGCACAGTTGGGAACACATAGAGCTCTACTGGTAGAGAGACGTTAAACATAGTAACATTTTGTGGAAGGTCTTTGCTGTCAAATGTTAGGACAACGGATTGGGAGGGTCTCCATTCTACAGAGTTTCCCGTATAAACCTGTAATTTAGACGACGCGCTTTTAAAACTTTTCCGAAACCTTGAGGAACAGTAATGTTTTCCAGGATGTCCTCTATCGACCAGTGCGGTGGGATCCCTTTTGTGACACCTAACCTTGTAACCTGTTATGTAGGTATGAAAACGTTGTACGAGTTTTTTTTGGCAACATCAGATTTTACAAAGCTATTGGCCTCAGCCGCTGTCTTGAATTCAACAGAAAGACGGTTACGCCCAACCGATTTTACTCCATTCCAGACAGGGTGGATTTTATTTTTAAACATAAAATATCCAAAGTCCATATCATATAAATTTGATTGTTTTTCATCCTTTGAAATTTTAGTCACGTGTGTAATGTAAGGTGGTCTGTCAAGATTATTATACAGACGTGACATTTGTGAAGGAGTATTGTTTACCAGTGGGGCGGGTGTGGTGGAAGGGCTTGCTGGACTTAGATTTGAAATCGAGGAAGAAGTGGACGGAATTACATCCTGTAACACAGAATTATTTGGAAGGGAGTCGTTTTGCGTGGAGGGTGTTTTTCGATGTATCTGTTCAAAATCTGTTGCATTTCTTTTATCTGCTGGTTTAGAAATTTTTCTTTTTTTTGACGTAATCGTTATGAAGTCCGAAGCCTCCAGAATATAAACCGCGATCAATTTTTTTGTAACACCCGAGGATTCAGATAGCAAACCATCATCTGGGGGATCAGGTGGTTTTTCTTTATCCATTTTCGAATAAATCTACAGCACACAAATCAAAAAAAAAATCTTACCTTAACTGCTCCGAAGAACCAATTATATAACACAAATACGTACAGTGAAAACAAATATACAAGTTAAAACTATATTACACTAATTTACAATACTATTTTAAAACTTTTATCTATGTAAAATGATTATTTTGTAAAGAGGAATGAAATGACACTGGCACAGTTAGACGGTAGCCTTTGTTTTTCTTTTCATTAATTATACTTCGTTTATATGCCGCGTTTTATTTTATGGCTGTTCGACCTTGTCAAAATCATGTCATTTTTCAGATTTCTAGAAACGACTACACACATGTGCAATTTATTCCATTTTCAAAAATTTTTTTACATGCTATATATAACTAACTACAAATTTGGTGATATTCAACTTTTTATATGAGTTCTTTTATTAGTATCCTTTTAAAGTAAAAATCCAATTTTAAGAACAAATCTTTAAGACAGTGTGTCCAAGGTTAATTATAAAAAAAATATATAAAATAAGTTTTTTTTTCTTGTTTATTCTTTCAGATTCTAAGTCGAAGTTTATAACTATTATTGTTTAGACGATTAAAATCCATGCACATAGGTAATTTATAATTATTTCGTAACCTCGAAACTCACACTAATTACATAAACATATATGTAACAGACGTATCAGCGTCTTCACAAGAACTATAAAAAGGGACCGGTCTCGTGCACGCCTTCCAGAGGTACACGCTGATGATGATGGTTAGAGTTAGCTGGCCTCCCTACATCCAGTGGTAATGGTCCTGGATGCGCCTAGTTTCTGCCTGAGCGGTGCCTTGGCAGTGCCCAGAGTTAGGGCCGACTGCAGCGGTAGGCACCGGGTACTCGTTCAGGCAGAACTTCAGCAGGAGGCAGCAGGTGGTAGACTTCCAAAGGTAGGTGTTTGGAGGAAACTTCCGAAGAATAAAGACAAGTATTTGTTGAGTAGAGATGTGAACATAATTTATTTGTAAAATTCGTGGTATTTATTTAGTTAGTTGAACCCGACGGCGATGGGGCATTGTTTTGTATAAAATGTGGAGGGGATTCTGGCCCCGCTTCTCATCGTATAAATAGGGCGACATTTATGTGGCGCCCTCATTTTGGCGGTGTCGCCCATAAATGTGGTTGATTAAAATTGTAAGTTTAAAATAATTGAAAAAACATTTTTTTTTTAAGTTTTGGCCCCTTTGGCAGGTCTGGCTCGCAGGCGAAACGTGCGAAAGTTTTGGGCCCTTTGGCAGGTCTGGCTCGCAGGCGAAACGTGCGAAAGTTTTGGCCCCTTTGGCAGGTCTGGCTTGCAGGCGAAACGTGCGAAAGTTTTGGCCCCTTTGGCAGGTCTGGCTCGCAGGCGAAACGTGCGAAAGTTTTGGCCCCTTTGGCAGGTCTGGCTCGCAGGCGAAACAGGCGAAGCAGGCAAAGGGAGTGACTGGAGGTCTGGCTCGCAGGGTTTTAACATAATAACATAAAATGAAGTTAAAATGTCTCCCGGTGGCAACCTTAGCACGCAAGTATTTATTTGTTGCACCGGGGCATTGTACATAATGAAAAAGGGTAATAATGATAAATTATACATAAATATTTCGGCGAAAAGATCGTCGCTGGCGGCACGGTACTAACGAGCTTAGTGGCCAGAAATTTCGGAAGAAATTTCAAAGAAATGACCACTAAATGTAGAGGATGCCGCCAGCGATGACTTTTGCTGAAAAAACAAACGAGGGTGTGAACACGTCCGTTACAATATAATATTTAAAAAAATATATATTTATTTATATAAATAAATAAATAAGTTATTGCAATAATATTATGTATATATTTCAATCAGTGCAAAATTCATTGGTTAAATTATTAGCTGAAAAAAAAATTATACAAAGAAATGCATAATATTCCATACTTTTATCAGAGTCTCGAAATTCTTTCAGTGAGAGCAATTCTGTGGTACAAAATTATATTTCAGCACATAAATAATACTTTATATATAAACAGGCTGGAACACAACTATAATACTCGTTTTAACTTTAATGGAGGACTAAGTGTACCTAAGCATACAAATAAATATGGACAAATAACGTTAAATTACATGATTCCCAGTTGTTTAAATATGTTACCTGCTGAAATAAAAAACTGTGCCCAAAACAAACAATTGGTGAATTAACCGAAGACTTGGCTTACGGAAACAATTAATTTGTATTAGCATAAGATACATTACATATAAGAATACATTACATATTAATATTAAAATATTTTTCAGGATTAAATAACATGTGTTCACAATAGTGTCCTCTGCGTGCGAACTCTATCTAAGTTTCTTTAAATGGACAATATACAGTGTTAATTTCAAGCGACCTCCCAGGTAAGTATGGTCCTGTTTTCATTGAATTTTAGGCGGCATCGCGTTCATTGGTCAAAATATTGTACACATATTTTCGTGTCGGTGATCAATGAACCGATGTATGCAATTTTTAGCCATAAGTTGTTTATAGTTGTTTGCCTAGCTTGTGGTTTTTAGATTTTAGAAATGTATTATAAGTTTGTACAGCGCCCTTGAGGTGATTTTTCACAAAAACGGCGCTGTATAAATCATCCAAATATTATTATTATTATTATTATTATACAATGACGAATTATTCTAAAGACTTTAAAATTGTTATTTACGTATTCGCAATTTTTCTTTTCTCTATATTTCTGTAAAATTTTTAATTTTATTTTATACAATTACAAAATGTAACTATTAACTCATAATAAGATCTTTAATGTAAAGAACCCGCTAGACAAACTGAAAAGTAGTTTATCGGGACTTTTTGTCTTATATTTGTCAAGTATACAAAATAAAAAAATAAAAAAAACCTCTATGTTTAAAATGATATTGAACATTAGCATTCTATTAACAAACTGCTTTATTGCGGGTTAACGGAATTGTACCTTGAAAACCAATAAAAAAACTGCGAAATTTGTAGATTCCTGTTTTATCATCTCAGCCATTTTTATTTTGTTATTATGAGACAAATTTTTTTCTCTCTTCAAATTGGCGAACTCACCGAAAGCTGTTTTTAATATTATAAAAGGAAAGTGATTGACATAGCAAATGGTGCCCTTTATTTTTAATCAAGTTTATAAGTACACAATAAAATACAGAGTTAAAAATAATGATGCAATATTATAATAACATAGATTGCACATAATACTCACAAGATACAAGTGCAGTAACAAACATCAAACTTGTTTCAATATCAATTTTGATAATAACATTTTATAAGTTGAAAGTCATTTGTTTGGTGATCAATAAAAATGTTTTTTTTTCTTCTTAATCGGAAACGTAAAACTGTGCTAAAATCACCAAATATGTGGTAGCAGCACCCGCCATCTGCAAAAAGGTTAATGAAGTTATTAGATTATTTTTGCAAATTTTATTACATGTTATTTAAACACCCAGTTCCAAGTTTATATGGCAAAACTTTATGGGATGGTTATTTATGATAATATAAGTAAAAATTCTTAGAAGTCTTTCAAAAAAAGTAATTTTTATTACAATTTTTTGAAGTGAAACTTCTATAGCCCCGCTATGATTTGGAAATGAGGATTACTGCACCTGCGATGCATCAACGCGGCTCATCGACCGCCTGCTCGTATTGGTTGAGATATGAAACGGAAATCACGCTGCTCTGCGCTCATTGGTCGTTTTGATTATGACCTCACTTTTCAAGTATTGATTGAGATTGTTTTGGTACTTCTAACGAGTGTAAACTGCAATCGATTTTTTTTTTATAAAAAAAATAATCTGTTGTAATTTATTGTAGCTCTACTTTTGAGAGTAATGCATGTTTTGGGGATAACAAAATAGCCACCCTCTCATGCTGACCGAGCGGTAAGAAATAATAATTATGAATTTGTGTTTCTAGGAATGCTTTGCAAAACAAACAACAATAAGAAATTTATAATAACTCTACAATTTTTTCACCCCCGAAGTTTCACGGTATGAGCCAATGACATTGCAACACATCTAGACTTGCTATAGTCTCACAAACTCAGGATAAATAAATATGGCAAGTCAGAATTTTTCCAGTAAATTCTTAATTCAAACGTTGTTCATGTATGACAAAGATAGACATTTAAAGAATGTGCGCGTATGAACTTAATAAATGGCAGATCTTGTGGCGTTCCCGCATTTAAAAGTTTCGATGAATACTGCCTCAAGGCCGACTAGATCAAGCTTTTGGAACGGGGATGGGAAATTTGCGGCCCGCAAGCACTTTGAGTGTGTCGTGCTGAATGAACCACAAAAAAATTAGCGATAATAATTTTCTTTCACGGTACGTCAGATACATTTTAAATTAGTTCGATGGAAACCTTTTTCGTACTCCAAGTAAAGTTACAAAATTCATGCTGCGTACTATGTGCTGCAAAAATCTGAGGAAAACCATTATCGAGTTCTAAGTGTTGTTTTGAATCTAGGGAAATGCACACAGATTCTAGTTGCGTATTTGCTGATAATTTAGAGGAAAGTCACTTGCTTAATATGAATGCATAATATGTCGATATTATATGTATTATTATGATAATATTATATGCTATAATTATATATATAACCCATAATTTGAAAATTCAGTTATGAAATTCTGGCTGCAGATCGTATGCTGCCAGAATCGGGGGAAGACCATTTTCATGTTAGTTAGGGTATAGTTTTAATTAAAGCGAGTTTCCGCGATTCAGTTTCACTATTAAAACCAATTTCGTGAAAAGCAAACCATGCTGCAAAATTTGGAAGAAAACCATTTGCTTGTTCTGTGTGTAACTATTATTTAAGCTTGTGAGCTCTTGCGCAGACTTACACTTAATTTAAAACAAGTCTTGTGTTATTTTACCGCAAGCAAATAAATATACTATAATTAGACTATATATCAAAGTTTACTCAGTGACAGCACTGACTTCGTAATTTGGCTTTACCCTCTACTCTACTCGGCCTTGCATTCTCTAATGACGCGTTATAACATCTTTCAGCGGAAAATAATTGTGTGTAATTGTAACAAATGTGATAATCATTTGTAATTTGAATGCGTTTACGAATGAAATGTTACTCCTTGGGTTTCAATCGTGTTCACCGAGTAATGCAAACATTTTCTCATCACAATTTGAGGGCATTTTGGGACTTTCTTAAAAGCAATTTACTTTGAGGCAGCACACGACCCTACGCGCCGCGTGGAAGTTTAGTACTAAAACTACAAAATCGAAAATACTACATTGACTTGTTTTTGGCGTGCCACTTTGAGATTTCTACAGCGTGTTTATGTACAGGATGTCCGGGGTACATAAATACACATACGTACATACATACATGCACACATAGATTCATATATATATACTTACATAAACATGTATTTATGCATACCCACACATAAATGTGTATATATATGTATATATATATATACATGGTGTCCGGGGGTAAAGTGCATTAACTTCACTTTACCCCCGTACACCCTGTATATATTGGTATGAGCGCAGAACACGGTGTGTGAGAATAAATAAAAAGGTATTAATTATTCTCATTCACCGTGCTGCTCCTATCTGGAGCCGGTGAGACTATAGCATCCTAAATTGGGGTATGTTATGAGAATGATAGTAGCGGGAAAGAGAAGGAGATGAGGAAGAGGAAGGTGGGGAAGTATCTGGCTATTCAAATATGGTCACCAAATACGGCTAAAACCATTTCAAGCAACGTTTCAATTTGAATGGTGTCTTACACTAGGCCGATACTGAGAGTATATTCCACTCTTAAATCAATGGTCGATGAACCGGTTGATGCAATTTGTATCCATAAGTTGTTATAATGGTTTGTCTAGTCTGTTGTTAGAAAAAAGATTGTAGAAATATGTTATAAATGTGTACGGCGTCCTTGAGGTGATTTTCACAAAACGGCGCTATACAAATCCAAATATTATATCTACAACCAATTAAACTCTAAAGAAATTATTGCTCCTTGATAAAATAAACTTTTAAAACATTGTCCATTTGTTCTCATAATTGGGATTGCATCTAATAAAGTAAAATCACCGCGCAAAAAAAAAATTAAATTTTTTTTGGATACATTTTTTTTTTGGCTTCAAAAGCGCATTTTGCATAAAATACTTACAGTAAACAGCAGAGTGTTGTCTATGGGAAAGAGTCCTAGGACGACAAATTCTGGCTTCCGGTCAAGCATGTAGGTTGAAAACAGGTGGAGCTGCAAAACACATTAAAGCTACTCGTAGTCTCACACGACACCAATACTCTCATTCTATATTATGTGAGCCAACATGTTATATTATGAGAGTAAAGGTTTCGTGTGAGATTTGTGTTAGTTCTTCCACAAAATGATAGTACCGTCATCAAACATACTAATTTCATTGAAGAAGAATAAAACAATAATAAATTAATAACAATGAATTGATAACACCAACAAATCACAAGTGGGCCCCACAGTTGAATTTGGCAGCCACCTCTGGTCTGGAGCTTCAAAGTACCTGAAAAATACCCTTGACTCTGAGCAGAAACGGGCAGTCCGTTTGATAGATTATCCCATCTTAAAAGACGGATTGCAATCTTTAGAGCACAGGCGTCGGGTGGGAATGCTATCCTTGTTCTACCGGTATTACAATGGAAGATGTTCCTTGGAACTAGCGTTATTGATCCCTTTGGCATAGTCGGGAAACACGCCAAACGCGTGTCCAATATATGTATGTACATGGTTGATATTTGTCACATGAGAACGGGTCGCTTCTTCGACTCGTTCTTGTATTCAACAGCTCAGCTGTGGAACGATTTGCCGGCCTCTGTGTTTCCTCCTTCCTACAACATGGGTATCTTCAAGACCAATGTTAATTCCTTCCTCTCCTCAAAAAGACCCTCCACACAGCATCTCAGATGACATAGGCCCTGAAGGAAATTATTTTCCTCAGGGCCTTCTGTGTGGAGTTAATGTAAAAAAATAAAAATAAATTAAATTGATAAAACTAATAAATATTAATTTTACTAGCCTGTGCTAGGTTGTTTGTCTCTGAGAAATCTGACTCAATGAACTCAAATTTGCTTTGAATTTAAGTGTCAATTTTGGAATTGGAATCAGTTGCTTGAAGAATTCGGACAAACCTGAAGTATAATATTTTATTTTTAACGCAGACCCTTGAAAATCACAGAGACAGTCTGAATTATTGGTTCTTGAGAAATCAATTCCAATTTTTGAAATAATTAAATATTATATTATAGTTAGTTACCTAGGTACTAGGTACTTCGTCGCTTGACTGAATTGTTAACACACAGCATTGCAACTTTGAAAATTACTCTTAAATTCAAATGACATTTGTGCTCAATACACCTGATTTCACATTTCAACCACCCACAGACAATCGAAATTAGAATTGAAGGTAAGAACTGATTTGACAAGAAGAAGAATTCAGACTTTCCGTGTTTTTTCTTGGGTTTGCGCAAGTGACCAAAATAACGATCTGGGGACTAGAGTCTAGAGCAGTGGTCGTCACACTTTTCTGGTCTAGGGCCACATAGGACAATGTGAGGTGTCACCGCGGGCCGCACACTTATGATTTCGAGGGGGGAGGGGGGGGGTATTGAACCATTTTTTTTAGCAAGTTAAAAGAGCAATTCTATTTAAGTACCGGGTTGCTACCTCCTTCCTTCTTGTGTTCATGATATAGTGTCAATTCTTAATAATAATACACGTAAAATCATAAGATTACATTAAAAAAACAAATTGTGTGGATCTGTAATGGAATCTTTCAGTTCAATTTTTAAAATTATTACAATACATACAATAACAAAAATTAACGAATATTAAAGTTTACTTTGCTTTATAAGTACATGATAAGCGTGTTTTTTGGTATTTTTTAGACCATATTTTATTTACCTACCTACACCCTCACTGTGCCATCTCTACGCCCTCTAATTTTCTCTGGGCCTTCTACTGCCACCCTGAACGTCTTAAACGACCACAAAGGGGCGTTATCGCCCACGTTGAGAACCTATGACGTACACTATGTATGTGTTCAAAAACCAACTAAGCGATTTAAAATCAAATGTCAATCAATTAAGATCAACGTTTTAAAATCATGTGGGTATACGTACACAAAATATTTGAAAAAAAGGGATAATATAATTGTACATAAAAAAATATATATTTAAAAAGAAAAAGGCAGATATTTGTGCGGGCCGAACAAATATTCGGCCGCAGTTTGACGACCACGGGTCTAGAGTCTAGGCCACCTGTTCCAAGCTTTTGATCTAGCGACAAATAAGGAAAAAATAATGTCTTACTTCATGTACGATGCGTTCGTTTGGTTCCGTTATTATCATTTTATTGACAAGGGCGGCTGTTTTTACTGCCTGAAATAATACCATTACCACGTAAAAAATTTTAACATGAAAATAAACTAACCTTTTCATAGTCTCGCATTTAATAAAAAATCTGAAAGCAAACAGGTGGAAATCGGGGGAAGAGAAGTTCTTCCACTGTTGAATTTGGCAGCCACCTCCGGTCTGAAGCCTCTAAATATTTGAAAAACCCTTGGCTCCGAACAAAAACGGACGGTGGACTGATTGACAGACTTTCTAACAAAACAAACACATTTATTGTAATTTTTAGAGCACGACATGAATGTGTCGGATAGGAGTGCTATCCTTGATCTACAGCGTTTTCAATAGAAGCTGCTTCTGGAACTAGCTTCATTGATTCATTTGGCACCGGTGCATAGTCGGGAAACACGCCGAAAGCGCGTGCAACCTACATATTCACCTACATATCTTCTGGAGTGCGAGCTACGTGAAGGAAGAGGCGATCGGTAGGGATGTTCGCAAGTTCGCTGTCGTCGTGAAATATTACATCTACAGTTTTTTTTTTTTTTATTTTCTTTCAGGGTTGCTGTTCCCTTCCTACGGAAATTATGCAATATGAAATGTTATTTGAAAAAAAAAACAGAATACGCGGACAAACACTTACCAATTCCTTACATTGTGAACAATTTTTAATTGCCGTAAAAAATTGGTCAATATACATAACGGTCAATAAGACGGAAGATACCAATAGGGGGAAAGCCGTATGTTGCATTGTTACTCGCCGTATCCAACCCAACGTTGCCAATAATAGAAACAGATTATAAACGATTATCACAAATGACGACGTGAAGATGATCAGAAGTTTCATTGAATAGGCATCATTGATACTCCTAATATAGTCACATGTCTTGTCATAATCCTTCCAGAACATAGTTTGTAACATTCTTAATTCCATTTAATTATAATGCATACGTCGCCATCCCACATAACCTCTTATCTGAAATAAATCACATATAAACATGTACGCACTATGCGTCAGTGAGATGTGGGTAGGATGATAAAAGAAAAGACTGAATGTTTAAAGTAACAAAGGGTGAAACATTTATTTTAAATCTCCAACATTAACAGTAGAGCATGAACTAATTAAAGTTATTGAATTTACAGGGGTGGTTGATTACCTGCAGTAATCAATTAATGTGAAGCTAAATTCGGAACATGAGGTATCGAACAAAGTACATAATTATTATAATCCTGATGAGCGCCTGTACAGATGGACTATACATATTTATATGGATTAATTAATAACTAATAAAAATTAAAAGCCAAAGTTAGAATTATCTCGTGATGATTTGTTAGAAATAATTTCGCTCACGTGTGTTTCTGCCATGACCTTAGACGGCTTGTTGACCAGCTGTTACACCAAGCACTCCCAGGAACCAACTGACGAACCTACCGAAACTTCTCGTAATTCTCTACCGGCGCCTGTACATAACGGCCGGCTGTCAAACTAAACAGGTACCCGCGTGGCTACAACCTCTCTAAATTAGGCAAGTACTTGCCCAAACTGTTGCATTACCCCCATGGCCAAGAGAATTTTTGCAAAAAATTCCACTACGCCACCTGGCGTCAGAACCGTGAAGAGAGAAAGCACCGCTGCCACCAAGAATTCCAATGTTATCCAGATTTGCGGTGAATGAGTTATAGCTTCTAGCGCCTTCCCAACTGAGTCATTTCTCGTAATGTTCTTCCCACATGTGTACGGCTGAATTATCTTCAAGGTGATGTTGTGAAACAGTAAGTCCTCCCTCGATGATATTCATTGAACCAGTGAATAAACTTCATACTGTCCAAATGATTCGGCTCAACCCTCTGCTTATAACAGAGCCACTATTTGTATGATGATGCAATGAAGTGCTGATCCCTGCAGATGAAGAAAACTGTTAGACGCCGACCAATGTTTGAGTTAAACTTCTGCTTATTCAATAGCAACTGAACGTAGGTTGACATAAATAAGTGATGTGCCATGTTGTTGTAGAAATTCTCTTTTGACGCAGTCCCAATTGCTTGGGTTAAAACTTCTGCCTATTCAAGAGCAACTGAAAGTCGGTTGATATAAATAAGTGATGTTCCATGTTGATGTAGAATTTTCTTTTAGCCGCAGTCCAAATGCTTGGGTTAAAACTTCTGCCTATTCAAGGGCAACTGAAAGTCGGTTGATATAAATAAGTGATGTTCCATGTTGATGTAGAATTTTCTTTTAGCCGCAGTCCAAATGCTTGGGTTAAAACTTCTTTGAAGAATGTAGAGGAAACACGTGAGCGAAAAAAAAAATAATACTAAGCTATTTTTAAGAAGATGCAATCACTATCTATTAAAGGTGAAATCAAATTTTATACAAAGCAAATATTTAAACTGCGCAAAAAAATAATTTGACCTAAACATGAAAATATTTAAACAAAAGAAGCTTGACTCTAATACCACATTCCACAAAAAACCTATGCAAATATTTATGCAAAAAAAATTACTGTTATGATACCATTGAATTTAAGAAACATCCAAAACTTGACACCTACCAATAAAATTTCAAGTTAAAAAAAAAACCAACCCCTCAAAATATATGACATTAAGGTAATGCCACAACCACTGACATCTGTTGAACAGTAGAGAAAGATGAATGAACCTGCCAATATTTAAAAGGTTGAGATCCCGGATAATCAATCTCAATGCCATGTTTGAAAAATTTAGGAATTTAAATCTGTCACACAGTTCCTTTTTAAAAGACAACATGTGCCTCCAAATGAGTTCCGAGCTCTAGAACAAACTTGAAGTCACATGCCGTGTTAGTAAAACGGAATTGTGCAAGAAATGTTAAAATTAACCGCAAAACCATTTAACTAATATCAGGTACCTAATCTATAGAGATACTAATTGAATTTTCATTAATATGCATAAATCATTAAACTTATCAAATATAATTGTTATTTTATTATTATTTATTTATTTTCCCATTTATTACTGATTAAAATCATGATTACTCGAAGTAAATTTATACGTTATAATATAACTCAAGAACTTGTTCCTGACAATTAAAAATAAACATGCAACGGAGCTTCCTAAAACTCAAAATAGATAGTTGCTGTGAACTTCTGAGATTGTGCGCAAGTATTAAAAATAAGATTTATGTCTATAAACACGAATGTATCGTATAGCTTCCTCAGTAGAGATATTTTTAAAATTATTTGTGTAATACAAACAATAACTTAAAATATTATAAATATGAAATTCTGTTATGACTATATTTCTTGAAGAATGCATTTCACCGAGCAACATCAAATTATATATCGGTATATGTAAAGAAAACCCATTTCCCTAAACTTGGAAAATTCCCATGCTGTGAAGCTTCCTAAAGCTCCCAAATAGATTACTGTCAGCTTCTGAGGCTATTGATTATGAAAAATTATAACCAAGAGAAACATGTGGAATTCTCCAAGGTAGAAACCGTATATACGAACATCAATTAAGCAAATAATTTTTAAATATAACCATATTAGAAACCATGCACAGAACCATGTAGTATATTATAAACACCAATCATAATTTACTAAAATTACTAGTAAGGCTTACCTACAGGGATAGGAAGCACCAATTTTCTTTTTTTTTTTTTAGTTCAAAGCATGAGCGTAATGGCCAATTACCCCCATGCTCCGAAGGAAAATTACACATTTAATTACCCAAAACGTAAACTAAACTTACTGTAACAAATACAAGGACAAACAACCACAAAACAATTAACATATAGCACTCAATGTGTGGACACAAGTTTCATACAAAGTCATGTCATCACATTGAATGTATTTTGCAAACATAAGGTCAAAATGCATGCAAATTTTACTAACTATCGGTACGATAGACCGAATTAAATCCCATTACGGAAAGGTTGTGTTATTATTTGAAAGGAAATAAAATTAAACCGCAGACTCCTCCGCATGCTCGGATTTTAAAATGTCCTTCACGTGGAAAGAACCTAAGAGTTTTCCATTCATGTCAGCCAACTGGTATGCCACCGGGGAAATTTTCCGAACAACCTTACTTCTTATAAATTTAGGAGCCAGTTTAGCTGAAAAGTGTTTAGAAGCATCTGAAAGAATGAAAGACCTACGCCACACAACGTCACCTTCCGCGTACTGCACCTCCCTACGACGAAGATCATATTGGCGTTTGTTGCGTTCATATGACTGTCTTAAAGATGTGCGCACCTGTGAAAAAATATCATTTAACTCTTGCAAGCCTGCAGCCCAGGAATCCCGTTCAGCAAATTTAATTTCTTCCGCGTTGAAGTCAGCACCAATGTAGTCCTTCCCTGAAATTATAATTTCCCTACCAAAATTGAGAAAGAACGGAGTGTAACCAGTGACTTCGTGCACCGCAGTGTTGATTGCTAATTCTATCTCTGGTAAATAATTTGCCCACATTCTGTGGTCAGTGCCTACATACGAAGCGAGGGCAGAGACTAAAACCTTATTAACACGCTCAACTGGGTTATTCTGAGGGTGATACCTGCAGTTGTAGAAAAGGTGCCGAATATGAAATTTGCTAACTAAAGCCTTCATGTCCCGAGATATGTACTGCGGACCATTATCTAAAACGATAGTGTCTGGCACTCCAAACTTGTAGAAAATTTCATTTTCTAATATGCTAGCGATATTGCTACCCGTTGCCTTTCTTAAAGGGAATAGCCTAGTATATTTGGAGAAAAAGTCAGAAACTACTAACAAATATGTATAGCCTTTTTTGTAAGAATTCGGATACGGACCTAGCAGATCTGTGGCAATCATCTGCCAAGGACGCTGCACCAACTTGGGATTTCCCATTAGCCCTGGCGGTAACAAATTGGTGCTTTTGTACCCTAAGCAAATTTGACATTTACTAATGAACCGTTTGACATCAGCTGACATTTTAGGCCAATAATATTTAAGTTTTATTCTATTCATGGTTTTCATGATCCCGAAATGAGCACACACTGGAGGAACGTGGTGTTCTAAAATAATGTTCTTCCTACTCTCCTTTGGCACAACCTCCTTCCAGTCATATGACCTGTGAAGAGCGTCCATGCTTTGGATGTGTTTAAAAATCTTATCGTTTTCCACTTTCCAAGCTGAAAATTTGTCCGGATTTGTTAAAATTTTCTCTCTAAGCCTGATGTACCACGAGTCGGAAGTACTAAACTTTTGAGCTAATGCATTTACTTGTAAGGGGTCACGTGATAACGCATCTGGAATGACATTGTCTTTACCCTTACGGTGAATAATTTCAAAATTAAATTTGCAGTCTTACTGCCCAACGTGCGAGCCGTCCCGTGGGCGACTTTAGCTGTGTTAACCACTTGAGACTATAATGATCAGTAATTATTCTAACCGGAATAGGTGAACCCTCAATGTAACCTCTAAACTTTTCCAGAGCAAAAATCATAGCGTTTAACTCCCTTTCCGTTGTGGAGTGATTCCTCTCTTGTGCAGATAACGACCTTGAAATGAACGAAATCGGGTGCTCTATCTGATTTTCATCAAATTGACTTAAAACTGCCCCGAGGCCTACGCTTGAGGCGTCACAACTAATGGTGAAAGGCTTACTAAAGTCAGGACATGCGAGAACCGGAGCGTTAACTAGGATATTCTTTAATTTATCAAAAGCCGATTTCGCCTGCTGATTCCACGCAAACTTTTTCCCCGCGAATTCCTTCTTTGTTAGGTTGTGTAAAGGAGACGCAATGATTGAAAAGTTATGGATAAACCTTTTGTACCACGATAGCACACCAATGAATCTACGTAGACTCTTTTGGGACGTAGGGGTGGGAAAATCCACAATTGCTTTTACTTTTTCAGGATCAGTGCGAAGCCCTTTGCTGTCTACAACAAACCCTAAATATTTTAAAGAGTCCCTGCAGAAGACAGACTTATCCACATTTATGGTAAGGCCTGCGGCTTGCAATTTCTGTTTCACCTGTCTTAGAAGTTCTATATGTTCTTCAAACGAAGAACTTATTATGATAATATCATCTAGATAACAGAACACTTTGCCATCAAATTGTGGCCCTAGCACCTTGTCCATTAGCCTCATCATGCGGGAACTCGCTCCATGAAGGCCAAAAGGCATGGTCACAAAGTGAAACAAGCCTCTTTTAGGGATCGTAAATGCAGTTTTTTCCTTTGAGTTCTCTTCTAAGGGAATTTGAAAGAAAGCGTCATTCAAGTCTAGCGTTGTTAAATACCGAGCACCCCCCAAGCTATTCAAAATATCAGAAATGAACGGAGTCGCATATGCGTCGCGTTTAGAGTTTGCGTTCAAAAGTCTACTATCAAGACATAACCGGTAAGTGCCATTCTTCTTTGGTACTAATACAATTGGATTATTCCACGCGCTATTGCTGGGTTCAACCACTCCCAAAGCTAACAGTCTGTCTAATTCCTTGTGTACCTGCGGCAGTAGGTGCGGTGAAATCGGATAAATCCGTTGCTTAATCGGAGAGCAATTACCTGTGTCAATGACATGCTTCTCTAAGGATGTTCTACCTAACCGATTACCCGAATATGAAACATACTCCCGAATTACTTTATTTAAGACTGAGCGTTGCGAAATAGATAAGTTTTCAGCGTTTTCTAAACCTATTGCATCAGCTCTACCCTGTGTTTTGACCGACTCCTTAGAAGCCATCAATTTTGATATTCTTGGACAAATATTGAAGATTCTCCAAAAATCACAGCCTAAAATAATGTTAGCATTTATCTGAGGCATTACCACAAAACTGAAAACCCTCTCAGCGTTATCAAAGCGAATCGGTACCGTAATTTTATACGAACAAACAACAGAATGACCTGTAGCAGAAACTAAAGAAAACTTAGTGTCTAGCTCGGAAAGCTTGAAACCCAAATCTAAAAATTTCTTATGAAAATTGTTCCCTAGAATGGAAATGTGAGAACCCGAATCTAAAAGACCAGAAAAATTTAACCCTAAAACTTGAAAAGAAATGTGAGGACGGTTGTCCCTGTTAACCGCTCCCATCTCCTTTGAAGTATTTAAATTTCTATAAAATTCTCTTACTACAGCCAGCCACGAAGCCCACTCCCCGGAAGTCTCCTCGGCGAGCGTCGACGTCTTAACGCCCGCTGTCTGGAACTCCGGGGTAATCAGTTTTTTTGGACGGCGGCAGCCACAAGCTGGAGACTTCACTCCTGGTCTCCCGCAGCGGAAACAATGCACCTCCCTGGAAACGTTATTTAAAGGGCTAAGATTACCATGGTTCGTAAAACGACGGTTATTTCTAACATTGGGATTGACATTTCCTGAATTAATATTCCTACTATTGTTCCTGTTATGAGAATTGTTATTTCTAGTAGAATTTTGGTTATTAGATGAAACAGTAGAAGAAAGAACCCTGTCATTTGAGCGGCTGTCCGCTAACTCAATCATTTTTCCCAGTTTCTTCAGAGAAATAATATCCGGAATCACTGATAGCGATAACTTTTGAATATAACTGGGTAACATGTTACATTGTAATATTTCCAATACTTCTTCATCAGGTAACTTCGATGCCAGACGATTATTCAAAATTAAAATACGAGTAATGAAGGAGTTTAAATTTTCCTTCTGCATTTGAACGGTAGCTCTCAATTGAGCCAACAGTCGTCTCTCATGATCCAGAAACTCATATTCCTCCTTCAGAGCCACGACGATGTCAGACCATGAAGTAAATGAGGAGCGATTTACCCTATACCACAAGAGTGCATCACCAGAAAACAATTCAACAGCAGATGTAAAAAGAGAAGCTTTACTCACATTCCGGGCTAGTGCGAGCTCTTCGATTCTCTCTATGAAATCGTGAACGCCAGATGAGCCGTCAAACGAAATGTTCCACTTATGCACTGGAACCGACAAAGGAGACGTAACGGGGATCGATGCCGCCGAAGTTTCACCAGCTTTCGCCATGTTGATTGTATCAGCTTTACTCCTTGTAACAATTGTAAATTCCATAACCTAACTACAAAGGAATATGAAACAAAGTTATTAGAACATGCGACAACACAACATGATACCACAATACTCGGAAATGTTTCCCATGCAAATCAAGATCAAATTATAATATAATGTCGCCAGATAACTGGAGACGTTTGAAACGCGCAAAACGCCGGTGAGTTGGTTCCCTCAAAGCCAAAATTGATAACCTATAATACTAACGGGAGACCCGTGTCTATGCAGGTGATGCAACAAACCGCCGTTGACGACAACACACGCGAACGAAACCACAAGACATCACGAGATAATTCAAACTAAAACGAAACAATAAAATACCCGACCACATGTCCGAGACGCCACATTAAGTTCTTCAATTACGTTGGGCCCAGATTGTAACATTCTTAATTCCATTTAATTATAATGCATACGTCGCCATCCCACATAACCTCTTATCTGAAATAAATCACATATAAACATGTACGCACTATGCGTCAGTGAGATGTGGGTAGGATGATAAAAGAAAAGACTGAATGTTTAAAGTAACAAAGGGTGAAACATTTATTTTAAATCTCCAACATTAACAGTAGAGCATGAACTAATTAAAGTTATTGAATTTACAGGGGTGGTTGATTACCTGCAGTAATCAATTAATGTGAAGCTAAATTCGGAACATGAGGTATCGAACAAAGTACATAATTATTATAATCCTGATGAGCGCCTGTACAGATGGACTATACATATTTATATGGATTAATTAATAACTAATAAAAATTAAAAGCCAAAGTTAGAATTATCTCGTGATGATTTGTTAGAAATAATTTCGCTCACGTGTGTTTCTGCCATGACCTTAGACGGCTTGTTGACCAGCTGTTACACCAAGCACTCCCAGGAACCAACTGACGAACCTACCGAAACTTCTCGTAATTCTCTACCGGCGCCTGTACATAACGGCCGGCTGTCAAACTAAACAGGTACCCGCGTGGCTACAACCTCTCTAAATTAGGCAAGTACTTGCCCAAACTGTTGCAAGTTAACCTCTGAAGGACTATTGAATCCCTTTCACCCATTTCCATTCGCTTTAACGTCTCCGTTTGACGACTCATAGTTTTCTTAACATGTATGTTAAAGTCTTTTGCTTCTCTTTCCGGTGTTAACTTCTTCTGTAAAATGAGCTCTAATTCCGCGTTAATAATCTGCAAACTCATGTTGGCTACCATCACCAGACTGGAAAACTTTAAGCCGATCACGGTCATAAGAATGCCGGGAAAATATACAATGTGCATCAATATTATGTTGATTATTTGGCTTGCTTGACGTTTTCCTGTCCAAGCCAAATGATCCAACAGATAAATGGAAATACAAAATATGATTTTTTTACGACCGCACAAATAACTCTGCTTTTTATTTTAGAGTAATGCAGATCAACTCCGGATAAATTAAAGAGTTCGATACTTGCGTCCAAATACTTCATATTGTTACCGTGACGGGTTGAATCAGATAATGTTGCAAAGTAAAGACATGAAACTGAGGTGAGACTAATAAAAATTTTGATCTTAACTGAATATTTTACAAGAGAGAAGGTGTCGGCAAGAGTTTCATAAGCCATCTTTTGAAACAAACACTTTATAACAACAGTAAACAAAATTTAATAAGGAAGCTAACATTAGAATTGTAACGAGTTTGGTTTTCCAGGCCGCATTTTCGCCAAAGTATTTAGTCAGTAATCCAAAAAGTTGTCCAAGCAACATGATTGGATTCAGAGCACTGTCGATTGAGTTTGCTTTTAAGAGTTTGTTCTTTATTCGTTTAATTCGCGTTGTTCTTGTTTCATTAGTTGATGCAACTCTTAGAACCAATGCAGTTCTTGGTATATTGCCTCCTGCAAGCCCAGCCATGTCTTGTTGGTATTATTAATATAAAGAGTTACTGCGCACCAATGATTCCTAAGCTTTATATAAAGCTGAGTTTATGAAATCGATTAACTGATTGACATGAATAAGTGCTCTAATAATAACAATGACGGAAAATGACTCCAATAACTTAATTGTATCGTACGTTTCATATCAGCTCATTCTATCTCAATAACTGTAGTGGTGGAAACTGAATGTTTAGGGTTCACTTCCAAGGCATCATCTATATTTCAATAAATGGTATCCAATAAAAGCATACACGAACTGATTTCGGCTGTGGGTCAGTGTGATTAATGAACCTCTGGTTTAATGAACCCGGATTCGTTGTGAAATTCAATCTCACACCCGTTGAGTACCGAGTAGTCGAGGTGCTCAATATATTCTTCGTCGAGGAGAGCCACAAATCTATTCCTGATGAGAAGGAAATCAAAGAAAAGGTGACTTCTTCGTAAGCAACTTTACTCAATCAAAATTATCTTCGTGTTTGAAAACCGAAGGTTTTTTCATCAGGATAAGATAACAAACAAAATTGTGTGAAGTTCAGACGCTGTAGAAGTAAAACCTTCAGAAAACTAAAGTAGACAATAGTGGGGATGCTACAAAGCACCGCACGAAGAGGACACCGAAAAAGAAGAGATATTCTATCTAATTCTCTCGCAAGCTAAATCCTGTAGATGTAGGTGACTCTTTTTAGTGTCGCTTTTTCGTTTCATCGAGTTTAAAATCACAACGGTGCTAAAGAAGTTTTTATTTCAATAAAAATAACAAACAACTAAAAATTACGAGTGGTTATAGGAGTGGTGATTAATTAGTGGTGATTGGAGTAAATTATAGGAGTGGTGATTAATTACTTAAAAGCATAATAAAATTTATAATAAAAGTTATTTTAGAGTACGTAAAAATTGCTTTAGTGTATTAAAAACTTGTAGTAATAAACAAATATAATAAATAAATCATAATAAAAATCGAAATGACTAAAACGAAGTATTATAAATTTAAGTATTAATAGAAAAATAAATATAAGAGATGGCTATTTTAAAAAAATACTTGGTTATTAATAATATTATTTTGATTAAATAATTGGTTTTTATCGAAGTGATTGGTTTTTAAATTTGATAATACAATACACATCCAATTTTAAACATGAACATTTTTACTAAAAATCTTCTTTAAATGCTTGTTTAAATATATATTTTTTTAACTAATTATGGAATTTTTTCACATTTTTCCTCGATTTTATTTTGTCTCCTCGACGTTCCCCCCCTCCCCCCCCCCCCCCCCGCCGCCACCCTTTCCCCCTCTCCCTCACCCCTTTATTTTCCCCTCCCCCATTTTTCAAACTGCTCGCGTGCCGTCTATTGCGTTTTTTTAATGCAAATTTCATAATGCCAGAGCTCACCAGCAATTTATAAAAAATAAAATTTCCAAGTTGGTTCAAGGTTCAATCGTTCGGAAGTTATGCGCCCACACACATTTCAGCGATTCATTTTTAGAGATAGATTAACCACGACGCCTACATGGTTTCCACGGCAACCGTTTATTGTGATTTTCTTCTGACTTTTGCAATAACTCGACTTTGTTAGGGACAGAAAGCGTATCATAAATAATTTCTTAACGCTAGAGCTTATTCATAACGTCAGAGCTTACCAATATATACAGCCTATATTACTAGCAATTAATGTAGCTTTCTATTGGTGAAAGAATTTTTAAAGTCCATTCTGTATATTTTGAGTAAAAGAGTACCAAACATCCATACATCCATACAAACTTTTGCCTTTATAATATTAGTAGGATAACTGAAAAATTCTGACATCTTGGATTTGTTTTTTACGCAATTTAAACGTTGATTTCTCGAATTTGTATTTATTTACACACACATAAGGTTTTTATATTATAAAATAATATTACTTTTATGAAAGTTTTATAAAACTCACGCGGAAAAGTTTTTAAAAAATAACGGTTCAGAAATAACCTTAAACCTACTGTTAGCAAAACTATCAAAAACTATCAACAAAACCTTATTTAAAGGACTAAAACTGAAAAAAATAACACCAGTACTAGTAATTATGTTGAATTATAATGATAAATTGACCATTTAAACGGAAATTATGTTCAAAAACATTAACAGACTTACTAAAAAACCCAGTGAAAATTTGATTCAATTGACAAACGGCCGCGGATGTGAAAACATTACTAATTAAAAAATTGTTCATGGAAAAAAATACACTTGGTTTACACGGCCTGAGAGGGTAGTTTATCTCTGTTTTAGTAATGGTATCTGAACAAAATTTAAAAAATTTCCAAAGTATTTTGATTGTTCTATATATTTCTTATTTTTGAAGGTGCCGTAAAAACAAATACCATTTATGAAAACTAGATAAAATTACCTTTTAGATTTGTGTAATTGAAATACACTTTAGTTAAAAACTGCCATATATTAAGATTCAAACGCGAGAAAAAATGTTTTTTTTTTACCAAAACATATTTGATGAAAGTGTACAGAAATTTATTAAAAAACAAAATTAAAAAAATACGATCCTTTTATATAATGAATTTGGAACGAAACTGTCCCCTCACTTTTTCCTCGTGCATACAATAAAAAAATGATAAAAAATTTCAAAGTTTTTTTATTGCCAAAAAACTAACCTAAAAAAATAATACCGACTTTTATAACAGATTTCTTGCAACTCTAAAGACGTTAATTTCGTTGATGCGTTTAGGAACACATGTATTAGATATTAATATTTAAAAAAACACCACTTTTGTGAAATTCACATAAAATAAAATACTTTAAATGTAAATTTGAATTTTCATGTTTCACATAACCATAAAATACTTATTGACATTTCAATTTTCAAAGTATGATTATGGTTATTATAACTTGACTAAAACTTATTAAAAACCACAAAAAACACGGTAAATATATCAATTATGCGAATGTAATAGTGAATTAGTCATATTAATAGATATTACAATCAGATTTGTGTAATATTTCACACACACCCGCGAAGTGAGTTTTTTTTGGTGGTTTCAACGCGAATGACGAATGCGAAGGAGCTGCCATCTAGCGGTTCTGTAGGAAAACAAACAAATAAATTATGTACAGTATAAAAAATTGCATTGTTGCCAGACTTAAAATACATTTTAAGATCAAATCTTATTAGTAATGTTATCGTGTTTTAGTGTATTTTGGTTTTATTCATATTGCTGCTGCAACACAGGTTATCGGCCGTGCTGTGGTTTTTTTTAGTAAGGCTGTAAATGAATTGCTAGTGAAATTCCAGATGTCACAAAATGATGTTTTCCCGCGAAGCTCTGAAACAAGATGGCCGTCGTATATGTGCAAGTCTAGGGAAATCCAAAGCAACCAACATAAAAACGTGATATATTGATAAGTGTAAAGCCGTTCAACGGGCACCCAACAGATATACCATTTAACGGTCGTTAAGGCGTATTTTTATTAGTAAGGCTGGAAATGAACATTTGGATTGTATATAAATATGTCATCCCAGTATTGTAAACTTCTGTAAATCATACATGCTTAATAAGCATTGTTATATGAGTCTATTAGAGTATATTTCCGCCCTTTGTCCACACAGGATTACAAATATGTGTGGACATAGGGCGGAAACGTGTTACTAAGGAATAACGACGATTCCCCGACAATACGAATAAACGATGCCAATGACATACCATCACAATAAACTTTTAGGTACCATAGGACATTTGTAATCTCACTGTGAGAATAGATTATCCCGACGATTTCTCGGACACAATCACAAAGGTATGTGAAGATGTAAAAGATCTAAATGACTACATAATTGAAGGAAATACAGATTTCAATATAATAAACTTCAATATAAGAAGTATACGTAGACATTTTGATGATTTCTGCATCTTCCTCAACTCTCTAGGTTTTCAACCAAATGTGATCGTACTTACTGAAACACATTTGCGTGAAACAATCCCCTTCTGCATTTCTAATTATAAGACCTACTCATTACCTTCTAAACATACATCACATGACGGTCTAACGATATTTTATAGTGAACACAAATTAACTAATGTAATAATAAATATCCCTGAATTTAAGTTTTCAAATGCCATACACTTATCATTTACACTAAACAATAAAACATACTCCATAATTGCAATTTATCGCTCCCCTTCCTTAGATTCTAAATCCTTTATTACAGAACTTAAACATTTTATTAAAGAAAATAATTGCAATCAATCAGATTTCTCATTTATTGTAGGTGATATAAACATTAACATTGAACATTCGATCCTAAACCCTACTGCAAATGAATATCTAAAACTTATATTTAGCGAAAGATATCTCTCTTACATTAATATTCCCACTAGACATGGCAAACAGACTGTTTCCTGCCTAGATCATATATTACTCAAAACCAATAAAAATTTTACACCCAGATCAGCTGTCCTAAAAATTGATATAACTGATCATTTCCCAACATTCTTCGGTCACAGTACCTTTAAATCTCATCATATAACTAAATACCAACAAGCGGGAAAGAATAGAATTAACTACCAAACACTAAACAATTCTCTGGTAAAAGAAACGTGGAATCAAGTTTTATCCAATGATGACCCAAATCAATTATTAAACAACTTCTACACAATATTAAATAATAATATTAAGAATAGCCTAGAACCAACACCAATACCTAGAAGAAAACATAAAAAAATTAAACCATGGATCACGCGTGGATTAATAATTGGAAGCCAACACAGGAACAATCTATATAAAATTTACAAAAATCATGAAAACTACTGTATGGTCATGGGTATCCCACATAATGGAAATTTAAGACAACAATACATTATCTACAGAAATTTGTTGAATATTCTTATGAAAAAATGTAAACAAGATTACTATTCAAAACAACTTCAAAAATCTGATAATGATTCTAAAAAAACGTGGCAAGTCATAAATGAAATAACAAATAGATCACATAAAGTAAAAACATTCCCTGAAAAAATTGTAACAGACGATAAAATAATAATAATGGACATCGGAAAAATTGCGAATAAATTCAACGATTTTTTAACAAATGTTGCCTCAGATTTAATAAATAACAATCCCTCATTTCAAAACAATATACATGAACTCACACAAATGGACATACACTCTGAAAATACTCCTAACTTATCTCATTTTAAACGGGTAACTGAATCTGAAATTATAAAACACATCGACAAACTTAACTCAAATACAGCCAATGGTCCAGATGAATTAAGTTGTATCACAATCAAGTCTATTAAACAACACATTTCCGTGCCCCTGCAACACATTTTTAATTCCTGCTTTGAAAAAAACATTTTTCCAAATGCATTTAAACTCTCAAATATTGTACCAATACATAAATCAGGATCGGTCTCTAAACTTGACAATAACAGACCAATATCGCTGATATCCCAACTTGCAAAGATATTAGAAAAAAATATAAAGACACAAGTATTAAGAGTTTCTAGAATCTAACGCACTTTTGTCCCCAAACCAATATGGTTTACGATCAGGTCAGTACAGATGATGCTTTATTTAACCTAACAAAAAATATATACACCAATCTTGACTCAAATATGAGACATATAACAATCTTTTTGGACTTAAAAAGGCTTTTGATACCGTTAATCATAATAAACTAATTAGAAAGCTTAATAACATAGGAATTAAAAATAATTGTTTGTCACTCTTAACAAATTATTTGCTTGATCGTAGACAATGTACCGAAATTGGTGTAAATATTAGTGAACCAGCATCTATGCTACATGGGGTTCCACAAGGAACAGTTATTGGTCCGTTATTGTTCCTAATCTATATTAATGACCTGTGTAATATTAGTATTCCGGGAAAATTATTCTCGTATGCGGACGATACTGCAATTACAGTTCATGGTAAATCCTGGGATGAGGTCTCTGGAAATGCAAATAAGTGCACATCCATTTTTAAAGAATGGCTCAATCCAAACCTTCTAACTCTGAACTGTGAAAAAACTCTTTATATTCCATTTTATAATACCAAAAAGGCAGCACCCTTAACTCCCTTAAATATAAGGTTTCACAAAAATACTTGCAATCTTGTCTCATGCTCTAACTGTACAAAAATGAATTCGGGGAATACAGTTAAATACTTAGGAATTATAATAGACGGTCAACTCAAATGGACAGATCACATCGAAAAGCTTGTAAATAAACTTAGGTATTTAACTTATATTTTTAAACGTTTAAATTACATAATCGACATTAAAAGAATGAAATTGGTGTATCATGTTTTGGTGCAATCGTCAGTATCTTATGGAATAATTGGATGGGGGGTGTGTATAATACGCACATTAAGCCACTAGAAATAACCCAAAAATTAATACTAAAAATAATGTTGCATAAAGATATGAACTACCCCTTCCTGCAATTATTCCAAGAAGCTGGACTGTTAGAGATAAAAATTTACTTTATTCAATGTTTAAAATATATATTTTCTCGAAATATTCTTTTTCCAAAAAACGAAAACCGACTTAGTAATAAGTTAAATTAATAATGTATTTGAGGTTCCACTGTGTAAAACTAGGCTAGCGCAAAGACATGCATATTTTATTACACCAAAAATGTACAATTCTCTCTATAAGACTACAGAAATTTATTGTACAAACATATCCTCCTACAGCAAATACAAAAAATGTTATAAAGTCTTGGATAAATACCGTTGCTGATAAATGCTGTAATGTCACATCGACCTTATGTAACTTAAAATCTCGTTTGAATTGTGATTCAGTAAGCACTAATTTTATTTTGTTGTTAATTTAATTTTATTTTTTTAATCTCTTTAAAGATATAATGTACTTATGTATATGAGTAAATTTTAACTGTTTTAAAAACACACAAGTATACTCACGAACTGGCGATGCCTATGTGGGATTTTTTTGGTTAATCTGCTAATTTGTATTTTTCTCTCCTTTTTTAAATGTTTATATAAAAAAGCCTGTATGTATTGTAAAATTACCAAAAAAAATTTAAAAAAAATTATTTTACATACAAGGTAAACTTTTTAATATCGAGCCACATTTAAAAATAATTATTATCTAAGATATAACCAAATACATTTTTTTGGTATAGAACACCTCACTAGGTGTTATAACGCTATTGAGGTTGATATTAAGGAATATCGATTTTAGCGCGCATAGTTGATATAATAATTTATTGCTCTACGAGTACGTGCACACAAAACAACGCGTTTTATAATGGGCAAAAACTTTATCATAACTTACTAAATGTCGTCAAGGAAGCCTCAAGCCTTAGCACTTTTCGTAGGACATGTCCTTTATATGTAAAAAATAATGTTTGACTGTTGGACGCACTCACCAATATTATTTTAGTCACTTAGTTTTCTTATATTTTGTCTTTTGGTCTATTTATCTTTTTTTTCATAAAATGTATTTGTTAATGTTACAGTATCTCGTAAATTGTACTTTTTTCCATTTTCCTACTAGATGTATGAAAAAAATTACGTACATCTAAATAAAGATTCAAAAAACAAAATATTCATTAAGTCTATCCTGTCTGAAGAGCTGTTCGCACTTGGAGAGTAGTTTAGTCGAGTAGCGAGTATATTAGTAACTAAACGCGTTCGAACACCACAATTTTAGTAGAGTAGTTTAGTCAGCTTTTTAGTAGAGTTTCCATTTCATTCTATTTTTTTTCGGGCGAGTAGCGACCGCCACCCGCGTCCCTGCGCACTGACATGTGTAAACCAGTCGCTTTACCAGAGTTCATTACAAGACGCGCAGATTTGTCGTGCCTTTGGAGCTAAGATGCTACTCTAAAATTGTTAATTTATGTTGCTAATAATCTCTTTTCGTGTCCATAGTTTATTATTTTCATTTCTCCCATTTATTCTTCCACCTCTTCTAAAATAAGCATTACAATCAGTTTAATTAGCTTATTTACTTCGTTGCGTAGCAGCCCGTATCTTGCACTGGGCGGCCCACTAATGAACTCCAATTGAACGTAATGCGGCAACTTTTCGGCCAGTCATGTAGCTAGTTACTTGCCACTCGAATAAACTACTCTCCCAATGCGAACAAGCCATCCGTGAGGTGGGAGAGCGAGCCTACCTAAGCCATGACATTATAAACTAGGTTAATCTCCTGTCTCGCTCATGAATGCGGAAAATCAACCGAGACACTAATTATTCCCACACTAGGCTAAGACTGTCTCTGAATCTCCTGTCTCCCTCATGAATGCGGAAAATCAACCGAGACACTAATTATTTCCCACTAGGCTAAGACTACTGTGAGGTGACAAAATTTTGCATCTAATTTTATAACATGTTAAAGGAATTATAAGAAAAATAAACTAATAACTATCAGGGTATTTTTACAACCACTTAACGGCCTATCCAAAGGATAACGAATATTTACCATTTATTTATTTATTCAGTCCGACTTTACTATTTCGTACTCAAACCTGTGAAGAGTGGCTATACATAGCTGAATTATCTACCTATTAAGTGTATTAATATGTTTATTTATTAATATATGTTATCTTACTGATAAGCATTGAAAAATTAGAAAAATAAGTGGAACAAAGTGCAGAAGTGTTAATTTCATTTCTAATACAATGGAATTACACCACAAATTGACAGTCCAAAAACTAGACTCATTATCGATAAGCTATAAAAAATAGTGATTTACCCGTTTAAAGAGATAAATAGAAATTAAAGAAATGAAAAGTAGAAAAAATGGAATAAATAAAAGAAAGTAGAATAAATGAGAGAAGTAGATAAGACATAAAAAGAAATGTGAAGAGAAGAAGAAAATACAGACGTGAAGTGTGTTTATACATTTAATTTATTTGAATTTGTGTGCAACAAACGCAGAAATACACTTACCAAATCCTTACATTGTGAACATTTTTTTATTGCCTTATAACATTGGTCAATATACATAACGGTGAACAAGATGTAAGTTACCAAATAGGGGGAAATAGCTTGTTGCTTTATGTCTTGCAGTGTCTTGCCCAATATTACCAATATCAAAAACAGATGGTAAACGAACAGCATAAATGACGACATGAAGATGATTAGAAACTTCATTGAATACGCGTCATTGACACTCCATACATAGTCACACGTCTTGTCGTAAGCCTTTCAGAACATAATTATCCTTTGAAGGACTAATGAATCCCTTGCACGTGTTTCCATTCGCATTAACGTCTCCATTTGACGTCTCCTAGTTTTCTTAACGTAAATGTTTAAGGCCTTTGCTTTACCTTCCGGCGTTAATTTCTTCTTAAAGATGAGCTCTAGTTCCGCGTTAATAATCTGCAAACTGATATTGGCTACCATCATCAAACTGGAAAACTTCAAGTTGATCACAGTCGAAAGGACGCTAGGAAAATGTACGGTGTGCCTAACTATTACGCTGCTTTGCTCACTCCAAGCCAAATGATCCAGCAGATAAAAGCAAAAAAAAAATATGAATTTTGTTACTACCACACAAATAACTCTGCTTTTTATTTTGGAGTAATGAATTTCAACTCCGGATATATTTAAAATTTCAACGATTGCGTCCAATTGCTTCATATTATTCTCGTGATGGAGTGCGTCGCAAAATGTTGCTAAGTAAAGACACGCGACTGTGGTGAGACCGATAGAAATTTTGATAAAAATTATATACTGTACAAGAGAGAAGGCGTCGGTAAGAATTGAGCATACACTTTTTTCAAAACACGTGATGTAATAACAGTAAACGAAATAGAATAATGAAGCTAACATTAGTAATGTTACGAGTTTGGTTTTCCAGGCGTCATTTTTGCGAAAGTATTTAACAGGCAATCCCAAAAGCTGTCCAAGCAACATGACTGGAGTCAGAACACCGTCGATTGAGTTTGCTTTTAAGAGTTTGTCCTTTAATCGTTTAAATCGCGATGTCCTTATTTCATTAGTTGATGCAACTATTAGAACCATTGCTCTGTTTGGTATATCGCCTCTTGCAAACCCAGCCGTGTCTTGTAGGTATTAGAAGTATGGAGTAACTGTACACCGATGATTCCGAGGCTTTGTGTAAAGCTTTATTTTTTAAATCGATTACCTGATTGATTTCAATAAGTGCTCTAACAATAATAATAAAAAAAATTACTCCAATAAATGTTTTGCTTCATGAATATCAATCAGTGAGATCTACGTAATTGCGTCGTGGAAATCAATTTTGATTCTGGCCTGAATGTTTCGGGTTCAAATCTATCATGTTGTTTTGCGGTTTTCCCTCTCCGTAAATTCATTCTCGTAATTAATCTCGTAATAGACTTGCCATAGTCTCACAAACTCAAGATATAATGTGGCAATTAATCAAAACTCTTTTGTTTTCAGCGATTTTCAATAATTTCTTAATTCAAAAGTTATTCGTGTGTGATAAAGATAGACGCTTAAAAGAATATGTGCATATGGACGAAACAAAAGATAGAACGCGGGCGGCATTTTCTACTACGGAATACTTTCTCAAGAACGACTAAAGTAGGAGGCCTGGGCACCAGTCGAATTTTGAGGTGTCAAATAGCTATAATGAACAACGATAGTTTGCAAATGGCGTTGATTGTTATTGTATTTGTTGTTTCTGCTGATTTGTATGTTGTTTTACCGCAGGCAAGTAAACAAAGAATCATTAGATTATTATTATAAAAAGTAAATTTTACTTAGCGACGGCATGGCATCGACTTTGTAATTTGGCTGTTGCGCATCCAGACCTGTAATTTCGTAGGCCTTGAGTCCTCTAATGACGCATAAAATCTTTGGGAGGAAAGCAATTGTATTATTTTTATAATCGGTAATAATAAGTAATTTGCATGTATTTACAAACGAAATGTTATTCCTTCGCTTTTACAACTGTTTACCGTGTAATGGAAACATTTTCTCATCACTTAGGAGAGAATTTTGGTGCTTTTTAATGCAATTTACTTACTAGTAGGACACGACCTTACTCGACGCGTGGCAGTTTAGTACTAAAATACTAGAAATTGAGTACTCTACAATTGTCTTGTTGTTGGCTTCACATTTTGAGATTTCTACCCCGCGTCTAAATTTAATGGTATCGAACTAATTTTGGTTATGGATCTGCCTGTGCTCTAGTTCAATTAAGTTCAAAATTGGAATTGATTTTGTCATGAATTTAGACATGCGATAAAGTATCTACTTAGAAAATAATCTTTGTTATAAAATTATTTTAATTGGAATTAAAATAAATTTTATATAAAACAATAACTTAGTAAGCACCAATTTTATTTTTAATAAACTTAATGCCGATTGGATTTTGCTATAACTGTAGCTTCTTCACGGCAGTATAATACTCTTCTATAATCTCCCAGTTTAGTAACATGTTAAAATTTAAAAAGAAGATTTTTGTGAAGATCAACTTTAAGGATTTAAAGTATCGCTGAATGAACCACTCCATGACGTTGCAAACAGAATTATTTAAGCCTTTGCATTAAATCTAGTACCACTGGAAAAGTTTATATTGATAAAACCAGATGATGCAAAACCTCCGCGTTCAATATTTTCTTTCAAAGACGAAAATAAAAAAATCACAAAGATGAATGCCAAAAACAAGTGTCAGATTGCTATTTTTTTTGATATTTTGTCCGCGCAAGGTAATTCATATACATATTTTGGAGTATTATGCTCAAAAAGTTCTGGGGTTATTTACTCGCCCCATGCTCGCATATTATAATACAATCAGAATGTGTTTTCTGTCTAAGAGCTGTATTATGAGAGAGCGGGCCTACCTATAACAAGAGCTTATTTATATACCCGGCTAACTCCCTGTCGCGCTTATGTATTATAGTCCAGTCATCCTGTGTTTTTAGGTGGAAAAAAATAGATTTATACTATTTTTTTCCCCATCGACTACTGCCATTTAGACAAGTGTTAAGCCAAAAGTCCCCGCCCGTACCCCGCTTGCTTCCCCCACTGTGCATGTATGTTCTACTAACATGAAAAGTGTAGTTCCGTAAATCGCGTCTATCTCGATTACTAAACAACATATTGGATTGCATTTTTTTTCTCTTTTCTGTAACATTGTCTACAATTAATGTCCAGTTAACTTTTGTCGTAACTTTTATACAAAATAGTCCTTATTTTTTTGGAGTTCCAGCGAGATTCAGCCGGTGTAATGCAGAATGCGTACTCTGTCATGGCGGGTTCGGTCGAGGTGTTGCAATGCAAATATTGTTGTATAGTGAGAGTGTTTTTTTTATCTTTAAAGTACACTATTGCATTTTCTATAAAAAAAACTAATCGAGTCTCAGTGAAACCTAAATTCCTCACTTTTTAATTTGTTCCAAATAATAATAAGTCGAATAGAATGAAAAGATCAGTATTCTGTCCGACAACAACCATAGACCTCCCACTTTGAATCTGGGAGACATCTATTGCTCTTCCGACCACTTCAGTATCTGCATCTTCCTCCGCCACAATGGCTGGAATGTTTGCTTCATTAAGCTTCTGAGCGAGCTGTTCAATAAGCTGGCTTTTGCTTTTTGGATTTGCCAAAAATTTATTTTGCTTCACAGAGCATTCCATATTAATGTTGAATTTCATTTCTAGAGATGTTTTTTACTTCTCCGCATATGTTCGACCCCTTTTGTGGTGGGATAGTCAGGATACCCATCGAACACAACATGACAATCTTTCTACCTTTATTCTTCTCTACTTTTCTTTTCTACTCGTTGAACCTCTGGCTCTTTCTAAACCGTTTTTAAACACGCACATAATTGTCGCTCCATTCATACTCCCGTTAACAAGCTTTTCTAGAATTTCTTCATCAAAATGAGTTAAATGTCTTTCAGATGTTAGTATTTTTTATTGTTGCAGAACTCTCTTATTCCTCTTTGAAGAAGAAGAAACCACTAATAATCTAAACGAAAATATGAAAGATAACGAGACACAGAAAAATAAAAAAAGATAACGATCGCATCTGGAACTCAAACCCAAATCCTATCGTCTAACCGGGACGATATATTTTCGTTTAGATTATTAGTGTTTTCTTCTTCAATGAAATATTAAACTAATGGGAATAACCTTCAAAAGTTATAAAAAGAGATTTATTCTTATAAAAATTGAATATTCTCTTATTCCTCTTCATCCCCATCTAAACTTAACCTTTTTATAAAATAACGGTGATAATACACCGGCCCAGTGGCAGACTAATGGGGGGCGGAATGTTCCCGTGATCAAAACCTAAACAAAGCTTTAAGGCACCAGGGGTCCTAGCATGGTCGATCGATATAGGTTTTATCGAAAATGTCGGTAACTTGCCATCGCTCCCGAGCACGACTGCAGGCCGCTAACGAACAAGCAATAGTTCACAATGACTAGGGTTTCCTAATATATTTGATGTAAACTGTTGTTTATTCGTTAGCGGCCTGCAGTCGTGCTCGAGAGCGATCGCAAGTTACCGACATTTTCGATAAAACCTAAAAACCTATATCGATCGACCATGCTAGGGGGTCTGGACACTGTTAAAAAAAGGGGGATTTAAAGTTTTGCTAAAAGATAATTCAATATACAAACTGTTTCAAACGGTTTTGTACCTCCGTCTATTTCTATTTCCTGATGTCTATTTTTTCAAGGACTAGGGGATTACCTTAACCTTAATTGTACTGGGACCATGGCAACCCCGATTGAGGTGTGTTGATGCTGAAAATCCCTGAAGGGGAGGAGGTGGGGAAGGAAGGCGGAATGTATTGAAATTTTATTTTATTTTATACGATCTTTTAAATTCCAAAAAAACGGTTGTAATAGGATTTAATAATTTCTAACAAAAATAGTTAAGTGGGCACCACAGTTTATCGTTTTGTCGGATTATTTAATAAAAATGTTTGTTGTTTTTCCAAGTGTTTAACTTACCTGCTTGTTTAGGAATAAATACATCCGAAAGCACGTAATGGCGTTATACTTTCATAAGACAGTTTAAAAGCTATATATCTCTCTTCCTCTCATGCAAACATATGTATTTTTCTTTTAACCAGAAGGAGAACAAAATAATGCTTCTTATTGTCTTTGAAATGTGGAAGCTATCTTGCGTAGATATTTTATTATATCGATCCAATGTGACGATTTCAGAATTTACGAGCGAAACGTGAGGATAGTGAGGTGCGAATATATTGAACCAAGCAGACGGGTTAATTGAAGGTCTGAAAAAAAAAGAATACCTAGAGTTGTGTTCACTAACACCGGCAACTAATATTGTCAACAGATGTCTTTGTGGTTTCATTTATTTATCAATATTATTAAATTACTGTTTTACTATAGTAAACATTTGACTTCTTTTAATAGTTTAAAATAAAACACTAGCTTTGTAAACACAACTTTTATTTTATATACTTTATGCCGACCGGGTTTCGCTACAACATTAGCTTCTTCAGGGCAGTATAATACGTTCGTAGAGTATTATACTGCCCTGAAGAAGCTACGGTTGTAGCGAAACCCGGTCGACATAAAGTATATATGATAAAAGTGGTGTTTACAAAGCTATTGTTTTATTTTAAATTATAATGTCACATCACAAAGTATCTGCTTCGAATGAACTAATTTTTTTAAAGTTTCAATTTAATAGGAATGCTTGTTCCAAAATATAATAATAACAATGGACGGCGAACCCTCGAATATAACGTGCCAAAAATATTTAACATGTTACCAAGTAATTTAAAAAATTGCGATTCGATAAATTGATTGAGATATATGCTGAAACAATGATTACCAAATAGAGATGGTCTATATTAAGTAACGTGTGTTAATTGTGACAATCTGCATAGTTATTGTAATAATATTATATATATATTTCAGTCAGTGCAAAATTCATTGGTTAAATTATTAGCTGAAAAAAAAATTATACACAGAAAGGCACGATATTCCATACTTTTATCTGAGTCTCAAAATTCTTTCAGTGAGAGCAATTCTGTGGTACAAAATTATATTTCAGCATATATAATCCATTATATATAAACAGGCTGGAACCCAAACATAATACTCGTTTTAACTTTAATGAAGGACTAATAATTGTACGTAAGCATACAAAAAAATATGGACAAAGAATGTTTAATTACATGATACCCAGTTGTTTAAATATTTTACCTGATGAAATTAAAAACTGTGCCCAAAACAAACAATGGTGAATTAACTTAAGACTTGGCTTACGGAAAGAATTAATTTGTATTTGCATACAATGACACATTATTCTAAAGACTTTCAAATTGTTATTTACGTATTCATAATTTTTCTTTCTCTATAATATTTCTGTAAAATTTTATATAATTGCAAAAATGTAACTATTTACTCATAATAATATCTTTAATGTAAAGAACCAGTTAGACAAACTACTAAAAAGTAGTTTATCGGGACTTTCTTGTCTTATATTTGTTAAGTGTATAAAATAAATAAATAAATAAAATAATAAAAACACCTAAGATCTAATAAATTGTAATTGAACATTAACATCCTTTTGACAAACTGCTTTATGGCGGCTTAACGGAATTGTACCTTGAAAACAAAATAAAACACTGTTATATTTGTAGATTCCTGTTTTATCATCTCAGCCATTTTTATTTTGTTTTTATGAAACAAAAATTTTTCTCTCTTTAATTTCGCGAACTCATCGAAACCTGTTTTTAATATTGCAAAAGGAAAGGATTGGATAATATACGTGATTGACATAGCAAATGGTGCCCTTTATTTTTCATCAAGTTTATAAGTACACAATAAAATACAGAGTTAAAAATAATGATGCCATATTATAATTATGTAGAGTGCACATAATTAATACTCATAAAAAACAAGTGCACTAACAAACATCAAAGTTGTTTCAATATCAATTTTGATAATACCATTTTATAATTCGATAGGCTTTCAATACCCCGTGGTGCCAATACAAGCTGATCAATAAAAATGTTTTTTTTCTTCTTAGTCGGAAAAGTAAAACTGTGCTAAAATCACCAAATATGTGGTAGCAGCACCCGCCATCTGCAAAAGGGTTAATCGAGTTACAAAAAGATAAAAGCAATTTACTTTGAGGCAGCACACGACCCTATGCGACGCGTGGAAGTTTAGTATGTACTAAAACTACAAAATCGAAAATACTACATTGACTTATTTTTGGCGTGCCACTTTGAGATTTCTTCAGCGCGTCTATATACTAGTATATGAATAAATGTATATTAGCCGAGTCATGATGTACATCCGTGCTGGCAAAAGGTCCGGTCATTCTGAATTTTTTATATGTTGTTAAGACCTAAACCAGTAATAAAAAAAAATTGCAACTTCCAAAATGCTGTGCGAGCGGTGGTGGACCCAAAAAAGCAATAAATTTTTGGATATTTTTCAGTTTTTGCTCAATATCTCAGTGAAGGAAGGGTCTGACCAGTATAGTTAGTGTAAATACTTTTAAAGTAAACTAAATTTGCTACAATTTGAAATTAAACCAAGCTATATACAGCCATTGGTTTTCAAGATACAGTTCTTTGAAAATAGGCCATTTTTTTCAAAAAGTGAATTTTTTTCGAAATGGTCCCTTATTTTGTAAAATATTTTCTAAAACACGTATCCCACGTCAGATATTATATGAAATAAAATTGTAGTAAATTTAATTAGCTTTCGTTTAAAACTAGATTGATATCTGTAGACCTAACGGTTCTCTCAAGAACGCCAGATAACCAAAAACAGCCGTAGGTGGATTTTGGGGGGAAATGCAAATAAACTGTTCTCACGTCTTTTTATGGTTTTATTGTGCTGTGAAGTAATTCCATTAGTCATCGTGGGTTTATCCTAGGGTAATAATATAATTACGACCATTTCAAATTTCAAGTACCCATTAGTACCTATACCCATGAGTCATCATGGGTTTATGGCATAATTATCGACCAGTATAACGACCTTAAGTAAAATTTAAACAATACAATAATTGGGAAACTTACTTAACTCAAATTTAAAAGAACCATTAATATTTTAGCAAAATGTTTTCATTGTCCCCCCCCCCCCCCCTTGACCTCCTTAGCCGCACCCGGCCTTTCAGGGCAGCTCTCAGTGTGTTGCGAAATGTCTATCCGTCCAGGCGTGTGTTTCGTGTGTCGTGAGGACCTCGACACAGGTCCTGTTGTGATCATCAAAGAACGAGGAATTCGAGCACTAATTGAAGTGAGTCAAAAACGTGGCCTCGCAGAAAATAAAAATTTCCTCCAAAATTGCAACCAAGTCAGCGTTCATGATGCATGCAGGAAGAGATATACAGCTGTGCGTAACGTTAAAGCCTCAGTTCATCGAGGAGGAGACTCTGCTTTTTCCAGGAACGGTATTATTCACCCACGCGTTTACCGGGTGCGATACCACCTCAGCACCGTTTGGCCAAGGAAAGACCAAAATCACCACACTTCTGAGCAAGAGTGAACCACTTGCTGAGCAAGTGGAGGTCTTCCTTCGGCCAGACTCCACCCCACAAGCCATAAGTGAAGCAGGCATCAAGTGCTTTGTGGCTCTATATGGGGGTGACATCGCGGGATACTTTGGATTTCCTGAGGTATAAGACGTTTATCACTTCAACAAGCATAAACCTCGCCCGTTTGCCACCGACGGAAGATGCCGCAGGCCACCGTGCAGCAAGGTGCTACCTCCAAGTACAGAAGTAGCGAGGAATCAACTTGAATCCCACTGAATGGGGGGTGGAAGCTGTCTTCTCAAGGACTCACGCCCATCCCCACCACGATGGATCCCGCACCTCCTGCCCTTCTGCGAAATATTTCATGTAAATGCAAGAAAGGATGCTCTGTGAGCTACTCGTGCAGAAAGGCTGGGCTCCACTGCTCAGTCCTCTGTCAGTCATGGTGTGGAAAATTGTGCAATAACGTCCCGGATGTGGAGCTGAAATGCTCGGACAATGAAGATGACCCGACTACAGACTGGGCGCCTCTCCCAGCGTCCATCACAGATATCGAGACACCTTCTTCGTGCGAGCCTAAGCCCGGGCCATCTAAGATAAAAAGAAAGACATGATTTGGCAACCAAGACTCAATACCTACATGATTTAAGCTGGGAACATACTAAGCCCACGCCACGGTACGCGACGCGACGCAACGTTCCTGTCCATGTTCTCACTGGCCGACGTATGTACGCGTCACTGTGACCATGTGACAAGGGGTCTCTGGTTGTGCGCAGACGCGTTTGATTCGACACATTTGACATTTATTTTTTAGATTATGTTCATGTGATTCTCTTCTCAGCAGATGACAGCTTTGCCATGTCTTGAAAGCTAATTTGAAGATAATTTGCTACGATTATTATTATTAAATCAATATTCTCGTAAAAAAAAAAGTGAGAAGTATTTGGGTCCACAACATTAACAAATAAAGACAAATGTTTGGAGAGTTCCATACTTTAGTAAAGGAACTAGAATCTGATGACGGACGATTCTTCAAGTACTTCCGTATGAGTTAAGTGGTATTTTTAGAGCTTCACAGCATAATTGAATATGACATAAAAAAAGAAAATACACGTCTTCGAAAGTCCATTCGGATTAGAGAAAGACTGGCAGTGTGTCTAAGGTTTGATTGTCATTAATTATAGGGGTATAATATTGAAAGTCATGCCATGAATGGCTGAAATTTCCTCCCAAGCTGCACTGCGTATGCAGAATCTCTACAATCCTGTAATTTGATTTTATAAATAACTTCGTGCCGTCTAACAGTTTCAATGAACTGTTCGTCATCCATTTTTGAATAATATCTGTCAAAAAAACAACCACAGATATTGCGAAACATGACGTTAGATGCTTAGATAACACCAGAAAGATGTAAAATCATCTCGTAGTAGGCGTGACCATACCCCCTCCACCTTCCACATGGCCCACGCCGATCTGGCTGCGGCAGATCCGCGCCGCGTGGGGGGCGTCGGCTTGCGTTGCGTAGGGCTAGTGTGATTCTAAAGCACCCGTTTCCATAGAAAATGTATGGATGGTAAGTAGTCCAGATATGGAAATGATGACGTCTACCCACGTCGCGTAGCGAGGCGTGGGCCTAGTATGTTCCCAGCTTTATATTAGTTTTATTTTTTGTATACATATAACTTGTCCTTACAGTAGGTACCATGATGTTTGTACGAGCATTTTAGTATGTAGGTATATAAAACAATGTTTGAAGATGACATAAATCCCGATAGATGTATTATCTTTTCTTTTTTTCATCAAAAATTTGTTAACAATAACAAAAACAAAATTGTAACTGTTTGATAAATAAAACTATAAAAAGACATGAGAACAGTTTATTTGCATTTCCCCCCAAAACCCGCCTATGACTGTTTTTGGTTATCTGACGTTCTTGAGAGAACCGTTAGGTCTACAGATATCAATCTAGTTTTAAATGAAAGATAATTAAATTAACTACAATTTTATTTCATATAATATCTGACGTGGGATAAGTGTTTTAGAAAATATTTTACAAAATAAGTTACCATTTCGAAAAAATTTAACTTTTTGGAAAAAATGGCCTATTTTCGAAGAACTGTATCTTGAAAACCAATGGCTGTATATAGCATGCTTTGGTCTCAAATTGTAGAAAATTTAGTTTACTTTAAAAGTATGAATATTAACTATACCAGCCAGACCCTTCCTTCACTAAGATATTGAGCAAAAACTGAAAAAAATCCGATAATTTCTTGGTTTTTTGAGTCCACCGCCGCTCGCACAGCACTTTCAAAGTTGCAATTTTTTTTTTTACTGGTTTAGGTCCTAACAACACGTAAAAAAATCAGAATGACCGGACCTTTTGCAAGCACAACTCCCTTTTCATGTTTAACTTGACTGGACTATATATATTGTGGAGTCATTGGTATGAGCGTACAGGTGTATGAGAATAATTATTAAGGTATTAATTATTCTCTTTCGCCGTACTTCTCCCGTCTGGAGCCAGTGAGACTATAGCATCCTCAATTGAGGTATGTTATGAGGCTGCATGTAGCGGGTAGGGGAAGGAGATGGAGCAGAGGGAGGTGGGGAAGTACCAAGCTATTCAAATCTGGTCACCTAACACGGCTAAAGCCATTTCCAGCAACGTTTCAATTCTGAATGGTGGTCTTCCTCTAGGGCGATACTGAGAGTATCTTCCACTCATGTATCAGTGATCGGTGAACCTTTGGATGCAATTTGTAGCCAAAAGTTGTTATAATGGTTTATCTAGTCGGTAAATAGAAGTAAGATTATAGAAATATATTTTAAATCCCAGACATCGTCCTTGAAATAATTTTTCACACAAACAGCGCTATATAAATCGCTATAAAAAATATTTACCTACACCGAGTTACACTCTAAAGAAATTGTTGCTCCTTGACAAAATAAACTTTTAAAACATTGTCCATTTGTTATCATAATTGGGATTGCATTTAATAAAGTAAAATCACCACGCAAAATAAATAATTTAAATTTTTTGCGCTTCAAGAGCGCATTTTGCATAAAATACTTACAGTAAACAGTAGAGTGTTGTCTATGGGAAAGAGTCCTAGGACGACAAATTCTGGCTTCCGGTCAAGCATGTAGGTTGAAAACAGGTGGAGCTGCAAAACACATTAAAGCTAGTCGTAGTCTCACACGACACCTATACTCTCATTCTATATTATGTGAGCCAACATGTTATATTATGAGAGTAAAGGTTTCGTGTGAGATTTGCGTTAGTTCTTCCACAAAATGATAGTATCGTCATCAAACATACTAATTTCATTAAAGAAGAAAACAATAACAAATTAATAATAATTGATAACACTAACAAATCACAAGTGGGCCCCACAGTTGAATTTGGCAGCCACCTCTGATCTGGAGCTCCAAAATACCTGAAAAATTCCTTTGACTCTGAGCAGAAACGGGCGGTCCGTTTGATAGATTCTCCCATCTTAACAGACGGATTGCAATCTTTAGAGCACAGGCGTCGGGTGGGAATGCTATCCTTGTTCTTTTTTTTTTACATTAACTCCACACAGGAGGCCCTTAGGAAAATAATTTCCCTCAGGGCCTATGTCATCTGGGATGTTGTGTGGAGGGTCTTTTTGAGGAGAGGAAGGAATGAACATTGGTCTTGAAGAGACCCATGTTGTAGGAAGGAGGAAACACAGAGGCCGGCAAATCATTCCACGGCCGAGCTGTTGAACACAAGAACGAGTCGAAGAAACGACCTGTTCTCATGGGACAAATGTCAACTGTGTTCAAATGTTGGGCACACGTTTGGCGTGTTTCTCGACTATGCACCGATGCCGAAGGGATCAATGATGCTAGTTCCTCGGAGCATCTTCCATTGTAATACCGGTTCTACAAACAATGGAAGATGCTTCTTGGAAATAGCGTCATTGATCCCTTCGGCACCGGTGCATAGTTGGGAAACACGCCAAATGCGTGCCCAATATAATATGTACATTGTTGATATTTGTCACATGAGAACGGGTCACTTCTTCGACTCATTCTTGTATTCAACAGCTCAGCTGTGGAACGATTTGCCGGCCTCTGTGTTTCCTCCTTCCTACAACATGGGTCTCTTCAAGACTAATGTTCATTCCTTCCTCTCCTCAAAACGACCTTCCACACAGCATCTCAGATGATTTAGGTCCCGAGGGAAATTATTTTCCTCAATGCCTTTTGTGTGAAGTTAATGTACAAAATTAAAAAAAAAATCTTAATATATAAAACAAAATCGGGTTAGGTACACTATTTATAACTCGAGAACGGCTGAACCGATTTTGATGATCTTTGATTTTTTGGATTTGTCTCCGCCCCGGATAGGATAATAACTATTAAAACGTCGCAAAAATTCACGAAAAAGAAAGTGTTGCCGAAAATTCATTTCCTCATACATTTAATATGGAACGAATTTTCATCTTTTGAAAGAGCTGAAGGAATATTGTGGTAGGTAGGTATAATATTGCAGTTTGCTTGAATTCCAAAAATTCAAAAACGTCAAATGTCAATGTGCTGATGGTTTTTGTTTTGTTCTTAAACATGTAATGCTGCCTTTCTTTCTTACACACTAAATGTCAACAGTCGTAAAGGGGACAAATGGTGAACGTATGTCTGCACAACTCCAGAAAAACAGCCACTTCTTTTCAAAACATTCAAGGCGCATTGTGACGTGGGGTACCTATTGCAATTCGGTGAAGTCAATCAAATACATCTGCAAATTTGTCACAAAAGTCAGCGATATGGCGGTTTTTGGCGTTAAAACTACAAATAAAAAACGATGAAATCACACGCTATCAAGTTTGTGAGCTACAATGAGGCGATTTGGCGTATATTATCATTCCCCATTCATGAACGACATTCCATTGTTGTATATTTGGCGATGCATCTGGAGAATGATCAACGAGTTTATTTCATTACATCGATTATTGCCAAACGTGCTGAAACACCTCGTTTCTTTTCGATTTGCCAATGCGATCTGTTTGCCCGGACGTTGCTCTACTCTGAGATGCCACGTTATTACACTTTGTCGAACGCTTTGTCGAAGAGATTTCTACGTCGGAAGCACGGCGATGTGGTTACTGATCATCGGGTTGGGCGTTCTACTGATGCTCTTGGTCTCATTTACACAGTTCATGTAAAAAGTAACGAATGCTTCTACTTTCGGTTGTTGCTGGTGAATGTTCGTGGGCCGACATCGTTTGAATCACAAGTCAATGGTGTAGTGTGCCCAACAATTCGTGTTGCATGTCAGCAGATCAATTTGCTTGAAAACGATACTCATTGGGACATGACAATCACTGAAGCAATTATTTCTGCATCTCCAGTCTGATACGCACATTATTTGCTATCATTATTTCGACATGTTTCCCATCGAATCCACATGAACTATGGAACAAGTACAAAGATGAAATGTCTGAAGACATTTTACATCGAATTCGTGTCAGTTCAGGGAATCCTGATCTCGAGGTGAATGAGGATATACATAAACAGGCTTTGTTTTTGATCGAAGACATGTGTTACCTCATATACGGCAGTTTGTTAGTCAAGTTAGGAATAACAACGCCAGATCGACCCTTCATGAATGCAATGAATGCAATGAAACTTGCAATGAATGATGCTTTCAATCAAGAATTGGTACGTGAACGTGAATATGATCAAGATGCATTGAACCAATCAGTTTGAACGAATGTACCACTGTTGTACCCCCAACAGAAGGAAGTGCACGATTCGTTAATGAAGGCAGTTGATGATGGAAATGGTGGCTTATTTTTCCTCGATGCGCCCGGTGGAACTGGGAAGATATCTAACGACAACAAAACGAAAAATGTTGGATATCACAAGGTGCTTCAATGAAGGGAATCGACCCAAGTGCAACCCACCCAGTAAATAGTTTTAACAGAAAGAAGTACAATAATGCCACGTGAATCATTTCGATTCGCTTTAATAAAGCAAATGTCTTGCTGCCATGTGAATTACATTTCTAAATTCATTTTGAGTATTAATTTTAACTTTAAAAAAAAATTAAATTAATTCAGCTAATAAGTTAACACAACAGTTATTGATTCTTAGGCGGTACGAAGTTCGCCGGGTCAGCTAGATTTGTTGGATTTGTCTCCGCCCCTAATGAAAGAATAGCTATTAACATCGGAAAAATTCACGAAAAAACAATTATGAAGAAATTTCTTTTTCTCATACATTTTGTATGGAACGAATTTTCATCTTTCGAAAGAGCTGCAGCAATATTGTGATAAATATAATATTGAATAGTGATGAATTCCAAAATTTCAAAAACTTTAAATATCAATGCGCTGATTGTTTTGCTTTTGTTCTTAAACATATAATGCTGCCCCTCTATTTCTTACACACTAAATGTCAATAGTAGAAAATGAGACAAACGGTGAACGTATGTCTGGACCCCTCCAAAGGGAAAATACAATAATTATAATAAATCTCCCTCGCACATGTAAAGAAAATGAAACGCAATTCCCATAAGTAAGTGGAAAAGTAAGAAAATCACAAAAAATATTAATTCTGACATAACTCCATCTCTGATACTGACAAAAACAAAACACAGACAGTTGCGCATCGATAATGTAATTGCTTCATTGTAATTTTTAACTTCATTAAAAAAATTAATTTAATTCGCTAATACGTTTATACACAACATTTATTGATTCTGAGACGGTGCGAAGTTCGTCGGGTCAGCTAGTTAAATTAATAAATTGATAAAACTAATAAATACTAACTTCACTAGTCTATGCTCGGTTGTTTGTCTCTGAGAAATCTGGCTCAATGAACTCAAGTTTGCTTTGAATTTAAGTGTCATTTTCAGAATTGGAATCAGTTGCTTGAAGAATTCAGACAAACCTGTAGAATTATATTTTATTTCTATCACAGGGACAGTCTGAATTATTGGTTCTTGAGAAATCAATTCCAATTTTTGTAATAATTAAATATTACATTATATTACGTCGCTTGACTGAATTCTTCACACACCTCATTGCAATTTTGAAAATCACTCTTAAATTCAAATTAAATTTGTGTTCAATGCACCAGATTTCACATTTCAATCATCCACAGACAACCGAAATTAGAATTTTAGGCTTTAAAAATATTTCAATTGATTTGACAAGAAGAAGAATTCAGACTATCCGTGTTTTTTCAAGGGTTCGCGCAAGTGACCAAAACAACGATCTGGGGACTAGAGTCTAGAGTCTAGAGTCTAGGCCACCTGTTCCAAGCTTTTGATCTAGCGACCAATAAGGGAAAAAAATAATGTCTTACTTCATGTACGATGCGTTCGTTTGCTTCCGTTATCATCATTGTATTGACAAGGGCGGCTGTTTTCACTGCCTGAAATAATACCATTACCACATAAATTAATTTAACATGAAAATAAACTAACTTTTTCATAGCCTCGCATTTAATAAAGCATCTGAAAGCAAACAGATGGAAATCGCGGGAAGAGAAGCTCTTCCACTGTTGAATTTGGCAGCCACCTCCAATCTGAAGCCTCTAAATATTTTGAAAACCCTTGGCTCCGAACACAAACGGACGGTGGACTGATTGACAGACTTCCTAACAAAACAAACAAATGTATTGTAATTTTTAGAGCACGTGAATAGGAATGCTATCCTTGATCTAAAGCGTTTTCAATAGAAGCTGCTCCCGGAACTAGCTTCATTGATTCCTTTGGCACCGGTGCATAGTCGGGAAACACGCCAAAAGCGCGTGCAACATTTGACAGATGAGAACGGCGGTTTTGAGCTCGTTCGCGAGTATCTCCTTTTTGAGCTCGGCTGCGGAATAGTGTACCGACATCTGTGTTTACTCCCTCCCACAACATGGGTCTCTTGAAGACCCATGCTCACTCGTTTCTCTCAGAAATACCCTTCACCTAGTATGCCCAAAGCGAATATTATTTTTCTCGGCGCCGTGTGTGGAGCGAGAACTAAAAATCTAAATTCTTCTAATATTCTTTCCATCGTTATTATTGGTTCACATTCACGTAATTCAGAATCCCTATAAACCGGTTAACTTATAAACAGCTAATTTTACAGCACTGAAGTCCCACTGTGTTGATTGTTCGATCACCTTAAATCTGAGAGACAGTCTAGGTCTAGGGCCTCAAGCGTCGCCCTGTAAACCTCATCAATACGTGTGGCTAATTCAGACTTCGCTGATTCTAAGGACCCGACCCACCCATATATCATACCTTTTCCCATGTCAACGTCCTCAACCAGAGTTAACCGGGCAGTAAGAACCCAGGCCGTCTCTAAGTGGAACCATGTATGCGATGGGCATTTCTCACGCGTCAGGCCGATTGCTACTGAAGTTTTCACCTATCTTCTGGAGTGCGAGCTACGCGAAGCAAGAGTTCCTTCGCAAGATCGCTGTCGTCGTGAAATATTATATCCACAGTATATTTATTTTCTATCAGGGTTGCTGTTCCCTTCCTACAGAAATTATGCAATATGAAATGTTATTTGAAAAAAAAAACAGAATACGCGGACAAACACTTACCAATTCCTTACATTGTGAACAATTTTTAATTGCCGTAAAACATTGGTCAATATACATAACGGTCAATAAAATGGAAGATATCAACAGGGGGTAAGCCGTATGTTGCATTGTTACTCGCCGTGTCCAGCCCAAAGTTGCCAATAACAGAAACAGATTGTAAACGATTATCACAAATGAGGACGTGAAGATGATCAGAAGCTTAATTGAATAGGCATCATTGACACTCCTAATATAGTCACACGTCTTGTCATAAGCCTTCCAGAACATAGTTAACCTCTGAAGGACTATTGAATCCCTTTCACCCATTTCCATTCGCTTTAACGTCTCCGTTTGACGTCTCCTAGTTTTCTTAACATGTATGTTAAAGTCCTTTGCTTCTCTTTCCGGTGTTAATTTCTTCTTAAAGATGAGCGCTAATTCCACGTTAATAATCTGCAAACTCATGTTGGCTACCATCATCAGACTGGAAAACTTTAAGCCGATCACAGTCGTAAGGACGCCAGGAAAATATACAATGTGCATCAATATTATGTTGATAATTCGGCTTGCTTGACGTTTTCCTGTCCATGCCAAATGATCCAGCAGATAAATGGAAAAATAAAATATGATTTTTTTTACGACCGCACAAATAACTCTGCTTTTTATTTTGGAGTAATGAAGATCAACTCTGGATAAATTAAGGATTTCAATAATTGCGTCCAAATACTTCATATTGTTACCGTGATGGGCTGAATCAGAAAATGTTGCAAAGTAAAGACATGAAACTGAGGTGAGACTCATAAAAATCTTAACATTCATTGAATATTTTACAAGAGAGAAGGTGTCGGCAAGGGTTTCATAAGCCATATTTTGAAACAACACTTTATAACAACAGTAAACGAAATTTAATAAAGAAGCTAACATTAGAATTTTAACGAGTTTGGTTTTCCAGGCCGCATTTTCTCCAAAGTATTTAATCGGCAATCCAAAAAGTTGTCCAAGCAACATGATTGGATTCAGAGCACTGTCGATTGAGTTTGCTTTTAAGAGTTTGTCCTTTATTCGTTTAATTCGTGATTTTCTTGTTTCATTAATTGATGCAACTCTTAGAACCATTACAGTACTTGGTATATTGCCTCTTGCAAGCCCAGCCATGTCTTGTAGGTATTATTAATATGAAGTAACTGCGCACCAATGATTCCTAGACTTTATATAAAGCTGTGTTTTGAAATCGATTAACTGATTGACATGAATAAATGCTCTAATAATAACAATAAAAGAAATTGACTCCATTAACTTAATTGCTTCACACCAGCTTTCATATCAGCGCATTCTATCGCAGTAATTTTGGAGGTAGAAACTGAATGTTTAGGGTTCACATCCAGTGCATCATCTATATTTCGCATTGTTTCTTCTCCGAAAATTCTTTCTCTCAATTTAATCATGGAAAAGGTAGTAAATGGTATCCAATAATGGTACATGCGAACTGATTTCGGTTTTGTGTCAGTGTGTGATTGTAACTCTAGTAACTAATAATAATTAGTATTTTAATATTTTAATAGTAATTACTACGTAAAACATAAAAGTATATGGGTAGTATTAACTAAATAGGAAAAATGAGAGATTTCTTTCAATCGAACTGATTGATCGGTTTTGTAAGATGAACTTTTGTAAAATTATAAACTGAATAAACATATTAAAAAAACCTCTTGTTAAATGAACCGAGATTTGTCATGAAATTCAATCTCATACCCGTTGAGTGCCGAGTAGTCGAGGTGATCAATATATTCTTTGTCGAGGAGAACCACAAATCTATTCCTGATTGTTGTAATCTTTATTGAGATTATTAATCTTGTTATAATCTTCTGAGTTAATAAAAAAGAAATAAAACACTTTTAATAACTGGTTTTATTGACGATGTACGTATTACTAGAAAACAAGGAGTTACTTCTGGGAGCATAGAAAAAAAAGGAAAAACTAAATGGGTTGCCACACACAAAATGTTGTTAACTTAAAATTAACATTATTATTGTTAAAATAATGTATTACTGCATTATAATATGAGTTTGAGGTGTGTAAATAATCTCAAACCCTCTGAGCCTAATACTCACAGATATGATTATGAAAACTCTACTTGCGCGAACAAATATAGCACAAAGAAAAAAACTCCAGGGAAAATAACAGATCCACCAACCTTGTTTTGTAGTTATATGCAGTTTGGAGGCCTCCGTAAGCTATCTGCTTAAAATTCAGATCTGTAATTCCTTATGTGACTTGAAAATTTGCACAAGAGATGAGATTTGTCAATCAATACTCAACGCATAAGTTTTCACAATGACAAGAAAAAATTTTTATCAAAAAAGACTACGTCAGTTATTTTTTGTTTAGATTCTATTTTTAAAAACAATCCATTTAGGTGTCTCTGTTAAATCCAAAGAGTGAGTAAGTACCATCCTTGTGATATAAAAATATTTATTTAAATTTTCGAACAAACAAAACATATTCCAATGCCTAACCAATCACATTGCATATTTTAACACCCCCGCTCAATGTAATACATTCTTACATTATCTAGTATAGTCCACATTGAGTAATAAATTTAAACAATAGATTTTTGTTCAATGACTTAGTAAACATATCAGCTATTTGATCCTCAGTCTTAACATACATTAAACATATCTTACATTCCTTATTTAAATCTTTGACAAAATTATAACGTATATCAATATGTTTCAGTCTTTTATTATCAGTATTTGCAACCATTATAGCAGACTGGTTATCACAGTAGATAGGTGCAGGACAAACATTTATATTATTAAAGTATTTCAATAAACTTGACAGCCAACAAGATTCACTAGCCGCCATACTGACTGCAACATACTCTGCTTCGGTTGATGATAAGCTTACGGAACACTGTTTCTTAGAACACCACGATATAAGACAATTGGAGAACTTGAAACAGTAGTCAGTGGTAGTATCTCGTGTGTCACCGCCCCAATCTGCATCACAATGCCCAACAAGCCCATCATCGTTACATTTGAAAATTAGCTTACAATCTAGAGTATATTTTACAAATCTTAAAATTATTTTTAAATGAGTCGACAATACATCACTTGCATTATTTTGGTACCTACTTAATAGATACAGCTACACAAAGGTCTGGCCTAGTGCCTGAGACGGCATACATTAAACTTCCAATATTTTTCCTACAAGTGTTTTCAATATCCTTGGCAGACTTACTTTCTTTAAATTCTAAGTTTTTTACATATTTTTTTTTTGTGCGTTACAGATTGATTTAATCCTATTACAATACACATAACATATACATGAGAAAAGAAATTACAAAAATACATATTTTAGAGTCCTTGCCTAAAATTATTCTTGAAACCTTCAAGACTAATGTTGAAAATGTCAAGAGACCTAGAAATATCATTTAGCAGCACCATACCTCTTGTCATGTTATGTTGGGCCACAACGTCTGTTCTGCCATGAGGGAATATATTGATCTATTTTGATCTATAGGAGTAGATATTGGTTTGCAATTTTCCATGTTAAATCTTTTTAATACATTTTTTAAATAAGATTTTTGACATAATTCAGTTACACCGTCTTTCAAATTCTATTTAACACTGATACCAAGAAAATTTGAAATTGGTCCCAAATCTTTCATCTTAAGCGCAATGTGTAATTTTAATTTAAGATCACTTAATTCCTGTTCATTATTACTAAACATCAAGAGGTCATCGACATACAGTAAAATATAAGTTTGCTTTTCTCCATTACATTTAATAAACAAACAAGGGTCATTCTTTGACTTTACATAGCCTGCTTTACTTATTACGTGGTTAAATTTTTCATTTCAATATTTAGGGAATTTTTTTAGCCCATACAAAGATTTATTCAGTTTAATAATATTATCACAATCATTATATGCCCCTTCCGGTAATTTAATAAACACAATTTCCTTTATATCCCCATATAAAAAGGCCCCAGTGACATCCATCTGATGTATTGATAGTTTTAATTTTGTAGCAACTGAAACAAATAATCTAAATTTTAACAATTTGGCAACAGGTGAGTAGATTTCATATAAATCTTATGTATCATTTTGTTCAAAACCTCTGGCAACCAATCTTGCTTTATATTATAATATTATCAACTTTCTTTATTTTGAATACCCACTTACTACCAATAATGTTTTGTTTTTGAGGTACAGCGCACACTGTCTAAGTATTATTTGCTTTTAGGGTATCCAGTTCTTGTTTGACAGCTTCTTCCCACTGACAGGCACCTCTCCTCTGCATAGCTTCCTTATAGGTGCCTGGTTCTGTCTCTGCAGTGTACACATTTTGGCAAGTATAGAATTATGGTGCCTTTCTGACAAGGAGAAACTGGCTGTAATGTACTATCTTGTCTGGTTCGACAAGGAGAAGCTGGCTGTAATGTACTATCAGTATCGCGTTCCCTGTCTTCATCACTTGTTTCTTCAGGTTCATATAAGCTGTGCTGCTCATCATCTGACATCTGATTTGTAATGTTTGGATCACTCACAACATCTTCTACTAACTCTTGTTGGTTATTGTCAGTTTCATTGTTGAGTGTTTCTGTTACAGACTCTAGGCTTAAGCTATCGCATTCCTCAAAGACATGTTCCAGAAAAATGACATCCGTCTTTGTATGAACTTCGTTTTTATCAGGATAAAAAATTCTATACCCTTTCACATTTTCTCCGTACCCTGCCATGATTCCATTTTCTCCTTTGGAATCCCATTTTCTTCGTTTTTCCTTTGGAATATGGACAGATACGGGCGTACCAAAGATATGTAGGTTACTGAGATCAAATTGTTTGTCTGTCTATAATACATATTGTGTTTTTCGTGGTTCATTACTTCTACTGGTTCTATTGAGAACATAAGCTGCAATGTTGACTGCTTCTGCCCATAATTTTTTTGGTAGGTTCTTGGCACACAGCATTGACCTTGCCGCTTCTGTCAGGGTTCTTATCTCCCGTTCCGCTTTGCCATTCTGTTGTAGCGTGTATGGTACAGAAGTTTGGTGTACTATAACCCGGTCTGAGAACAAAGTGACACCGTCTTATTAATGAATTCTAAGCCGTTGTCAATTCTAAATGTGATTATTTTGTTACCCGTGATATTTTTAGCTTTGTTTACAAAATCTTTAATACAATTAATCACTTCATCCTTCTTTTAAATAATGTATACAGTTCTATAGCAAGAGTAATCATCTTTTAAAATCAAGAAATGGCTCCATCAGCCCGCAAACATCGGCATGTATCAGTTCACATGTTTTAACAGCTTTTGTCTCAGTGTTCATAAAGGGCAGCCAGTGTGATTTACCCTGTAAGCAACCTTGACAATTATGAAGAGAATTACTTGAGACATTAATATTATTGCTCTCTAACACGTTTTTCACCTGCTGTATATTCTGGTGTACAAGTTTCTCATGCCACTCACTCAAACTTGATTTAACTGTAGTTACATTTGCAAAGCAATTTTTATATTTATAACGAGCATCCATTATATACATATTTCCAACGCGATTTGCTACCGCACATACTTTATTATTCTTGAAAAACTTGCATATGTTTTAATCTGTCAACATGACATAACCTGTGTCTGCCACATAATTCATAGATAACAAGTTTATTTGTAAATCTGGCACACTCAGTATATTATTTATGGTTGTCTCGACCCACCAGTGTCCATTGAATACCTCTAGCTCCACTTGTCCGCAGCTAATAACATTTATTTGAGTACCATCACCTATTATCACAGACTTTTGTGACACTTCTGGTAAAAATGTCGAACACAGATTTTTATCTTGACACATATGTTCACTAGCACCTATGTCCACCAACCACTTTGACTGTTGATAAAGTTCTTTAGGTATCTGTTGTACTACAAACGCATTTTTCTCCTTTCCTTTCTTATACCAGCACTCACTCTTATTGTGCCCAACTTTATTCCAATAATAACACTTTTTATTTACGTTCTTTTACTATTCTACTCTGGAAACGTCCTATTTTCCCACATTTGAAACACTTCCCAGTCTTTTTATTTTTCATTAAAAAAGCCAACGATGATGAAGTTTGCTGACATTCATTATTCTTATCCATAAGCCTTTCTTCCTCCATCAATAACCTGGCCACTAAGTTGTCCAAGGTTTGCTTATCATCAGGGGCAGATTTCCAAGCCAAAACAAAGTGTTTATATTCTTCTGGCAGCGACAAAAGTACTTTAGTTATAACAAATTTCTCAAGAAATCTCTTCCCCCCTTTGCTTTAAATGGTTCTGCATTTCTTGGATTTTCGACTGAAACGCAGACATTTCTGTACCTTTTTCGTATCTGTACTGGAAAAATCGCTGTTGAACAATGTGAATGCTAGTCTCCGTCTTTTGTTCATAAACACTCTGCAACTTTTTACACATTTCCGTTGAAGTTGAACAGGATATAATCTGCAACATAATATTATCTGTCATCCTTGTGACTATTAAGGTCTGAGCCTTTGGATCCTTGTTTTCCCAAAGAATTTTCTGTGCCTGTTCTTCAGGTTTTATATTTCGGCCTTCAACTACATCGAGCCATCCTTGTCCACGCAACATCACTGTTAAAACTGGTTTTATTGACGATGTACGTATTACTAGAAAACAAAAAGTGACTTCTGGGAGCATAAAAAAAAACAAAGGAAAAACTAAAAGGCTTGCCACACACAAAATGTTGTCAACTTTAAATTAACATTATTATTGTTAAAATAATGTATTACATTGTACATTTTAACACTGATGAGAAGGAAATCAAAATCAAAGAAAAACTGACTTTCTCATAAGGAACTTTACTCAATCAAAATCATCTTCTTGTTTCAAAACCGAAGGTTTTTTTCATCAGGATAAGATTAACAAACCAAATTGTGTGAAGTTCATACGCGGTAGAAGTGAAACCTTCAGAAAACTATAGTAGACAATAGTGGGGAGGCTACAAAGCACCGCACAAAGAGCACACCGAGAAAGAAGAAATATTCTATCTCATTCTTTCGCAAGCTAAATCCTATAAGTGTAGGTGTATGTCTCTTTTTAGTGTCGCTTTTTCGTTTCACCGAGTTTTAAATGAAAACTGTGCTAAAGAAGTTTTCATTTCAATAAAAATAACAAACACGTATGGACAAATAAGATCTACGTACAAAAAACATTATAGGGAGTGGTGATTAATTACTTAAAAGCATCATAAAAAACAATTATATAAAATTTAACATAAAACTTATTTTAAAGTACGTAAAAATTGTATTTGTATATTAAAAACTTGTACTAATAAACAATAATAATAAATAAATCGTAATAAAAATCGAAATGACAAAAACGAAGTATTTATAGAAAAATAAATGTAAAGAGATGGCTATTTTAAAAGTATATTTGGTTATTAATAATATTATTCTGATTAAATAATTGGTGTTCATCGAAGTGATTGGTTGTTACATTTAATTATACAATACCCTGTCCAATTTTAAACATGAACAGCCTTACTAAAAAACTTCGTGAAAACATTACTAATTAAAAAATGACAAACAATTGTTCATGAAAACAAATACACATCCAGGGGGGGAGTTGTTTATGTGTTGTATATGCTTGTTTTAATAAAAAAAAATCTGAACAAATTTTGGAATTTTTCCGACGTATTTTGATTGTCTTGAATATTTCTTATTTTTGAAAATTACGTAAAATCAAGAAAAATACCTTTTACATTTTTGTATCTGAATTATACTTCTGCATATTTTATTAAAAAATCGAACAACTCGAAAAATTCAAGGAATTATTTATTTATTGTTGTTATACGCCCGTAGTGGCTTTAACATAGATTAGAAAATAATATTTAAGATATCGAGGATTACACATACATAGAATTTATACCAAAAGTTATAAAAGTAGAAAAAACTTTTATGAATATACAAGTAGTTTTTAAAGAAAAAAAACCACTTGTATATAATCTTGTGGAAAACCGTGAAATATTTTAAACAATGTAATATTTAACAATAACATGGAACAAAATATAATATAAACATTACAATAACAAATTAAATCGTTAAATATATTATACCCATGTTACAATAATTTGTAGGATTCCACAAAGTGTTGGTTTAAATTGTTAAGATAATACGAAGCGACGTGAGCTCCATCTATATCAAATTGTGTGTACTTATAACTGTCAATTGTGTGTCGCGGCTCGAACTCTGAGCAATAAGATTGTCTCCCGATATATTTGATTAATATAAATAAATTCATTGCTTTAAGAACTGTTGTTATTCATAACCCTTAAGGTTATGGGCCCAGTAAGTGAAATATAAACAATTTCGTGAACAATTAGTGGGATTTGCAGTGTTATAAGCGAGAACAGTTTTTGCGTAAACAAAATTATAAAACGGCGCCATCTTGGTAGTGAGCATCGCTAAGGTGACGCGGACTTAGAAGTTACGTTCCGTATTGTTTACATCGTTGGAAAGCAAATACGTTAAATTGTTTTTGGAGTTGAAGAAACTTCGAAATGGCTGCTTCTATTAAAATTGATCAATTAACTGCAAATAACTATGACACCTGGAAGATACATATGCGTGCTATTCTAAAGAAAAATGATTTGTGGGAGTACGTATCGGGTTCATTACCTAAACCGTCATCAATGGACCCTAAGTATGCAGAATGGATTAAAATGGACGGAATGGCCGAATCGGATATATTATTGGCGGTCAGTCCGAGTGAGTTAGCTGCATTGGATGGCTTAGAAACTTCTAAAGCTATATGGGGCAAGCTAAAGTCTATGTATCAGTCGAGTGGACCCGCAAGGAAGGCCTCTCTGTTGAAAAAATTGGTTTTGACTCGTATGCAGGAAGAAAGTGACCTACGTAAACACATAGCGGATTTCTTTGATGTTGTCAAAAAACTCAAAGAAATCAGATTGATCGTTATTGATGAACTTTTAGCCATATTATTGCTGTATAGTTTGCCGGATTCTTTCGACATGTTCAGAACGGCAATCGAATCTCGTGATGATTTGCCATCAACGGAAACGCTGAAGATCAAAATTATCGAAGATTTTGAGGGTCGTCAATCTAAAATTGTTGACCAAGGGGCTATGTTTGTCAAACGTTTCAATAAAAATGCCTTTCAGAAGAAGAATCATGACCACCGCGATAATAAGAATTACATTGAGTGTTACCGGTGTGGTCGTCGTGGACATTTAGCAAAAGAGTGTAAGGTCAAAAATATCAGTGGCAATAAGTATAAACAGAGTGCACAACAGTTAGAACGCAATAGCAATAATGAGCAGAAGACAACAATGTTATTAAGCACCACCGAAGAGGTGATGTTGGGTGAGCAAATTAATCCTATTTGGTGTATTGACAGCGGGTGCACTAGTCATATGTGCAACCAAAAGCAAGTGATTAAGAATTTCACACAGATAAACTCTGAGCTTAATTTAGCAACTAATAGTGAAAAAACACAAATTACGGGTACGGGTAAAGTCAGTATCTCAGTGGACACGGGCAGTGAAGAACGCCAAATAGATATAGAAAAAGTGTTCTATGTATCGGATCTACGTACTAATCTATTATCAGTGTCAAAAATGACGGATTATGGGTTTGAAGTTCGATTCAGAAAAAATGACGCAATCGTGATTGATAAAAATGACAAAATTCACATGCGTGCTGACCGTGTTGGTAATTTGTATAATGTTCGGATGAGCGAAAATGCTGTCAATATAGCTGCGACCCCAGAGACACTTATAGATATGTGGCACCAGCATCTCGGACACCTTAATGAGCGTGATTTGAAAGCCATGGCAAAGAGTGGCTTAGTACATGGGCTAAACATCAAAGACAGTGAAAAATTGTCTCAGTGTGAGATTTGTATAAGAGAGAAGCAGACATGCACGCCTTTTTCTAAAGGATGTGAAGATCGCACAAGCGAATTACTAGAAATAGTGCATTCGGACGTGTGTGGTCCGATGAGACATGAGTCTTATGGCGGTAAGAAGTACTTCGTTACTTTTATCGATGACAAGTCTAGATGGTGCGAAGTCTACTTTATAGCTAACAAAATCGACGTGTTAAGCGTGTTCAAATCGTACAAGGCTTTTGCAGAGAATTTGACAGGGAAGAAAATAAAATATCTTCAGTCAGATAATGGGCGAGAATACATCAACAATACATTCGACGAGTACTTAAAAAAAGAAGGAATTAGAAGAAGAATATAACAGCGCCTTATACGCCTCAACAAAATGGGATTGCAGAGAGGAAAAACCGTACTCTGGTCGAGATGGCGCGCTGCATGATGCGACAAGCAGAAAGCCCTCCTTTTTTTGGGCAGAAGCAGTGAATACTGCTAATTATGTGAGAAATAGGTGCCCAACTACAGCTTTAAGTGGCAATATACCATATACACTATGGAATGGGAAGAAGCCTACAGTAATCTACATGCACGTGTTTGGATCTAAAGCATATTATAAAGATAAAGGACCTCAAAAAGGCAAGTTTGATTCAAGGTCACAATTAGGAGTTTTTGTGGGCTATGATACTCAATCTAAAGCTTATAGAGTACATGACCCTAAGACGAGAAAAATCGTTGTAACTCGAGATGTAAAATTCATAAATGAAACGGCATTCAAGGATGAGTACAAAGAAATACTTGATGAAGAAGAAGATACTGACCATGAACAAATAAATATAGAATTAAATGATCCAACCACAAATGATGAAATGAGAGAAAACAGTAGAACGCCTGTAATAGAAGCAGGTGAAAGTAGAGAAACTGGTCTATTACAAAGAAAAAGAAAATCAACAGTCTCATGGGAACGATTAATAGGACCATCAAAAAGAGGGCGAGGAAGACCACGTATAATACGTTCCGGTTCAGTGGGAAGACCGCGAAAGGAGCACAATTTAGTAAGAGATAATACTGAAAGTGAAAATGAATCAGATATTGAAGAGACTAATGTGCACATGATAGCTGGGATAACTATTGTAGAACCGATTACATGGCACGAAATAGAAAAGAGTAATGATGTTGATGCATGGAAAGGAGCCATGGAGGACGAGTATTTAGCACAAATAAAGAATAAGACATGGGAAATAGTTACAAGGCCAAAACAACGAAAAGTGATCGGAAATCGATTTTTTTTTTTTTTTTTTAGAATGTAAAGGGAATCAGCGAATACATCTACAATACCACCAAACTTGTTGCCTAAATAATGCATCCTATTGGTAAGTGAGTGTGATTGATAGTTAGTTATGTATGTGTTGCAAAAGAATGTTATATTTTGTCTAGTAGTCCTTGTCGGTACATGAAGTTTAATAGTAGCATCGATGGCAGGGCTGTCAATTAGGTTGTTCATAATTCTGTACAATAAAATTAGGTCTGAAATGATTCTTCTGTCAGACAGCGTAATTAAATTTAGTCGATTCATTAAACTTAAATAATTAATGTTTTCTATTGGAATTTTGAGTTTGAAATTTAAGTACCTTAGAAATTTGTGTTGAACTCGTTCTATTTTGTAAGAGTGTACTTTATAGAAAGGGGACCAAATAGGTGAATTATATTCTACTTGACATCTAACTAATGAAATGTAGAGTGTTTTCATGCAATCCAAGGACTTAAAATCAGTTAGGGTTCTACAAAGGAAGCCAAGAATCTTTAAAGCCTTATTTGTTATATTATCTATATGTGATGTGAATGTTAAGTTTAAATCGAATATAACTCCCTATAATATAATATAATATTGTGATGTTAAGGAATATGGTTTAAATTAGGCCTGGTTGATATAATAATTTATTGCTCTACGAATACGTGCACACAAAACAGCGCGTTTTATAAAGGCCAAAAACTTAATAATATCTTACCAAATTCCGTCAAGGAAGCCTCAAGCCTTAGCACTTTTCGTAGGACATGTGCTTGAACACACTCAACAATATTATTTTAGTCACCAAGTTATCTTATATTTTGTATTTTTTGTAGTTATCTTTTTTTTTCTTAAAATGTATTTGTAAATGTTACTGTATCTCGTAAATTGTATTTTTTTATATTTTCCTACTAGATGTATGAAAAAATTTACGTACTTACTTCTAAATAAAGATTCAAAAAACAAAAGATACATTAAGTCTATCCTATCTAAAGAGCTGTTCGCTCTTGGGGAGTAGTTTAGTCGAGTGGCGAGTATATTAGTAACTAAACGCGTTCGAACACCACAATTTTAGTAGATTAGTTTAGTCAGCTTTTTAGTAGTATCAATCCATTTCGTTCTATTTTTTTGGATGAATAGCGACCCCCCACCCGCGTCCCTGCGCACTGACATGCGCAAACCAGTCGTTTTAGCAGAGTTCATTATTAGACGCGTGGATTTGTCGTGCCTTTGGAGCTAAGATGCTACTCTAAAATTGTTTATTTATGTTGCTAATAATCTCTTTTCGTGTCGTTAGTTTTATTTATTTTCATTTCACTCATTTATTCTTCCACCTCTTCTAAAATAAGCATTACAATCAATTTAATTAGCTTATTTACTTTGTTGCGTAGCAGCCCATATCTTGGACTGGGTGGCCCACTAATGAACTCCAATTGAACGTAATGCGAACGCTTTTCAGCCAGTCATGTAGCTAGTTACTCTAGACTAAATTACTCTCCCAATGCAGACAAGCCATCTGTGAGGCTAGAGAGTGAGCCTACCTACTACATGACATTATATACTATGTAGGTTAATCACTCTATCTATTGGTGAAAATCCGTTGCGTTCTTTAAAAGATCTATGCGCACCTACATTTTGAGCGACTTTATTTTATACTATGTAATGATGAGGCATTAAAATAAGCTTAATTAGCGTATTTGATTTGCTTTGTAGCGCCCGTCATCCGCGGTACCTTGCAACGGGCGGCGCGCGGGCACAAATTTACTCTACTCATGTAGCTAGTTACTCGCTACTCGAACAAACTACTCTCCCAATGCGAACAAATGAACAAGCCATCTGTGAGGTGGGAGAGCGAGCCTACCTAATACATTATAATATTATATACTAGGTTAATCTCCTGTCTCGCTCGTGTATGCGGAAAGTCAACCGAGACACTAATTATTCCCACACTAGGCTAAGCCTAGTCCGAGATGGCAAAATTTTGCCTATCCAAAGGATTACGAATATTTACCATTTATTTCTTTATTTAGTCCGACTTTACTATTTCGTACTCAAACCTGCGAATAGTGGCTATATATAGCGGTATTATTATCCACCTATTATGTGTTTTAATATGTTTATTTATTAACATATGTTATCTTATCGATAAGCTATAAAAAATAGTGAAATACCCGTGTAAAGAGATAAACACAAATTTAAAAAATAAAAATTAGTCAAACTGGAATAAATAAAAGAAAGTAGAATAAATGAGAGAAATGGATAAGACATAAAAAGAAATGAAAAGAGAAGAAGAAAAAACAGACGTGAATTGTGTTTATATATTTAATTTATTTGAATTTGTGTGCAACAAACGCAGAAATACACTTACCAAATCCTTACATTGTGAACAGTTTCTTACTGTCGTACAACATTGGCAAATATACGTAACGATCATACAGATGTAAGATACCAAAAAGGGGTAAGTAGGTTGTTGCTTTGTGTCTTGTAGTGTCTTGCCCAATGTTACCAATACCAGAAACAGATGGAAAACGAACAGCGTAAATGACGACATGAAGATGATTAGAAGCTTCATTGAATAGGCGCCATTGACACTCCTAACATAGTCACACGTCTTGTCCAGAACATAGTTTTTCTTTGAAGGACTAATGAATCCCTTGCACGTGTTTCCATTCGCATTAACGTCTCAATTTGACGTATCCTAGTTTTCTTAACGTAAATGTTTAAGGCCTTTGCTTTTCCTTGCGGCGTTATCTTCTTCATAAAGATGAGCTATAGTTCGGCGTTAATAATCTGCAAACTGATTTTGGCTACCATCACTAAACTGGAAAACTTTAAGGTGATGACAATCGAAAGGACGTTAGGAACTTGTATGGTGTGCCTAACTATTATGCCGCTTTGCCCACTCCAAGCCAAATAATCCAGCAGATAAATGCAAAAATAAAATATAAATGTTGCTACTAGCCCACACACAACTCTGCTTTTTATTTTGGAGTAAGGAAGATCAACTCCTGATGTATTAAATATTTCAACGATTGCGTTCAAGTGCTTCATATTGTTCTCGTGATGGACTGCATCAAAAAAAGTTGCAAAGTAAAGACTCGCGACTGTTATGAAACCTATTGAAATTTTGATATAAATTATGTATTGTACAAGAGAGAGGGCGTCGATAAGGATTGCATTAACCATTTTTTCAAACCACACGATGTAATAACAATAAACGAAATAGAATAATGAAGCCAAAATTAGAAACGTAACGAGTTTGGTTTTCCAGGCCTCATTTTTGCGAAAGTATTTAACCGGCAATCCCAAAAGCTGTCCAAGCAACATGACTGGAGTCAGGGCCGGATCTACCAAATCTGGCGCCCTGTGCAGTAGGTACCGATGGCGCCTCCCCCCCCCTACATTTTTATTTTGATTAAAAATTCGTTCACCCCAATTTTTTTATTTTTTTATTTAATTATTTATTTTTTTACACTAATTTATCAAATAAAATCAAGACATATAAAGGGTGTAACTTTTCCAAGTGACCTGGCGGTAGCTCTCACACTCGTTTTTTTTTTAAGAGAGAATCGCCAGGAGCCCTATACTCTCTGAATATATTGGGTAAACATAAAATTATGGTGCTATTTTAATTATTTTAGGAAAAACTCTTTTTGCAAGTTATGCTTTAAAATAATAAAACGAATTGCTTTTTTGTGCCCGTAGCATGATTTAAAATATAGGTTACTAGACAATGCGGGTGGTTTCGCTGAACTAGGTCCATTGGACATTCTTGAGATTTACTGTGTTCATGTATATACCCAACGCGAATATTAATAGAAAAAGCAAATAAAAATACGTTCTCATGGCAACGTACAACACAAGAATAGCATCAACAGCTTCTGACTAATAAGAATATAACCTCAAATTTGTACCTAGCATTTCCCCTGTGTTGAGCGAACAAACACCAAATTGAGCGAACAAACACCAAATTGAGCGAACAAACACCATACAAACACTAAACACTGACGTATGGTATCAACGGCTTACGAAAGACGCTTTCACTGACACCGTAAAATAACAAATCCAACAAATCTAATAAATATTAATTAAACATTTAACGAACCTAAAATAATACGTCAAATCAATGATGAAACATTAAACTGTCAACACGTTGCATCCTGCAAATAGTGCAAATCCTACAAACCATGCGATGCTTTTGTTAATGGAATTTACTGAAGATTTCATAAGAAAGTGGTCTTTAACTACGATTTAATCGTACAAAATGAAACAATAGCGAGCGTACGCTAACTAAAATTGTCAGTTCGGTATGTTTGATTCTCTAGAACAAAAGTACGGCGCTGTGATTGGTTATTGAATTTGGATCGCACCCATTCGTCGTAAAAGACGGTAAAAGATATATGGAAAAATTGATCTTACGTTTAAACTAAATATATGGAATTTTTAAAAAAATTCTGTAACTGACTATAAATTCGTAAGCCGTTGATACCAACCTGATGCGTGCGCATTCTGTTTCTTTGGAAAGTGTTGCTAGAGCGTAATAATTATTTCGTACTGTGGGTAATTTTTAAACGATTCAGGGAATATTATAACAAAATTTTAATACAATATTTATTTTTTCACGGCGCCCCTTCGGAGTTGGCGCCAGGTTTTTTGCGCGTTTTTGAACGTATGGCAGATCCGGCGCTGACTGTATTCAGTACACCGTCGATTGAGTTTGCTTTTAAGAGTTTGTCCTTTAATCGTTTAATTCTCGATGTCCTTATTCCATTAGTTGATGCAACTCTTAGAACCATTGCTGTTTGGTATATCGCCTCCTACAAATCCAACCAAGTCTTGTAGGTATTATAAAAATGGGGTAACTGTGTACCGATAATTCCGAGGCTTTGTGTAAAGTTTTATTTTTTAAATCGATTTCAATAAGTGCTCTAACAATAATAATAAAAAAATACTCCAATAAATTTATTGCTTCATGAATATCAATCAGTTAGAATGCGGTAATTGCAGGGTATGTTGCCTCGTGGAAACCAGCTTTGATTCTGGCCTGAATGTTTTGGGTTCAAATCCATCAAGCATTTTTTCGCGGTTTTCCCACTCTCATAATTCGATTATAGAAATGGCACTTAATGGTATAAAACTAATTTCAGTATTTTTTTTACGTGAATACCTCACAAGAGTCTCAGCTGCTCCCGTCTGGAGCCACTGAGACTATGGCATCCCAATCGGGGTATCTTATTAGGCAGAAGGTAGTGGGGAGGGGAAGGGGATGGGAAAGAAGAAGATAGGGAAATACCTAGCTATTCAGATCTCATCACCAAAGACGACTAAAGCCATTTCAAGCAAGGATCAGCCTATGATTAAGAGCGTTTAACCAGCCAGCGGACGAAAATCCACATTTCGTCGAAAGTTGTTCCTACGATCATGCAGGGCGGTTACAATGAGAAAGATTAATTATTCTCCGTACCAGCTTTTTAAAATTATAACTCAATATCGAATTTATTTCAATCCAAATTAGCTTTAATTTATACCTTCATCCAAAAATGCTGAAGGCGTGATGATAAAACTATTAAAATAATATACTTTTTGTAGTTATTTTTTGATTATAAGTATTAATCATTTTTCAATAATGTCTAAATTTAATAAGAATGTAAAAAAAATCTGAAATATATTAGTTTGTAAGTACGCAAATAAATACACAAATGGACCAATTTTCGTTTAGAAACACTTTTGTTTTTTTTTTTTTTTTTTTTTTGATAGTTTATTAATCAAGGAATATATTTCGGTAAATAAAATATGCAATAGCTCAAAATAAATCCACATAATATTACTTCAAAGTTATGCTTTCCGTAATTTCCAGTATGGAAGTTAGTTTCGGGCATGGCTCTCGACTGGGCAATCGTACATAATTTCTTTTTTTTAATTTTTTTTAATTTTTTAAATTTTTTTTTTTTTACATGTACGTACATATTTTTTAATGATTTTATTGAAACTAAAATTAAAATTCTAAAACATGAGTTTGCTAGATTATGTATTGATTTATTTTACTGCATGATTATATTATTTGAAATGGGTGTGGTATAATACAAAATCTTTTTTGAAAATTTAAAAAATCTGCCAACGACCTATGGAATAACCTTATTATACTAAAAATTAAAAAATAATCTCAAAATTTATTACTTGCGAATGCTAGATAAAAGAACAATCTTTCGAAATCCATTTATAATTTTTTGTGGAAAAGAGTCAATACGTCTAAAATCTGATTTGAAAATGATATATTTCTGGTTTTCTCTGGTAATGCCCTCTTAAAACTCTGCTTCAATGATCTCAGATTTGTTTTCAAATTAAGTGTAATTTTCAAAATTGGAACGGATTGTATCAAGAATTCAGACAAGCGATAAAGTAGGCACCTAGCAAGAATATAATATTTTTTCAGAAAACAATTTAAGTTGGAATTAAATTTTTTTAAATAAAATAAGAGATAAGAGGGGATGCAGCACAGCTTCTCCAGGTGCCAAACTGGAAGTCCGCCGATGAGGACAGGAGGGGTTGGAGGCGAATTTAGCAGGAGGCCAAAGCTCGCTATGAACTGTGGCGCCATCGAAGAAGAAGAAGAAGAATTAATATATTTTTTTAATAAAACAATAACTTAGTTAATACCAATTTTATTTTTTAGGTTTCGCTACAACTGTAGCTTCTTCACGGCAGTACAATATTGTACTAAAATTTACAATTTAAACATATAAACGGATTTATTATCGCCGAATGAACCACCGCAATAAATTGCAAACAGAATTTAACCTCATACTATCTGGTACGTTTTAATATTTTCACGGCCACAAGTACTTTCGTTATTTGTTTTTGGGGTGTTATGCCGTGTAGCGCTACCACCTTCCTGAGCCAACGTTGAGCCAACCGAAACGATGGCTCAAGAAGGAGGTAGCGCAACACGGCATAACACCCCAAAAACAAATAACGATCATGCTATCTGCATTATCTAAAACTAGTGAGCAAATTTAAACATATAAAACCAAATGATACTCGTACCAAACCTCTAAATCTAATATTTACTTTCAAAGACGAAAATAACAAAATAATCACAATGATTGAATGCCAAAAAAATAGTTATCCAACTCTTACCTAAAATCATATGTCAAAACAAAATAGCTTTGTTCGCTTTACTCGCGCTTGAGTTCTCACCGTGTTTTTATGATTGTAGTTGGACCCGCAACTAAGTTCAATTGTTAAGATTTTCCCGCCGCGGCTGTAAACCCGCCGTGTTTGCACAGTATTGTGAGAATAATAGTGACTAAAACCTATTAAGACCTAAAGTGGACTATAAAGACATTATCACTCTGAACCGAATCTGTAATTATGTTTCACATGTATAAATGCTCTTATTATTTTCTATTTTTCTTTATTAGTTATGGTTTCCTTTCTTTGGTGGCGCAACTGAACTGAACATGTTATGTATCGTCGTTCCCCCATAAAAAGGGGGTGGGATAGACCCTGTCCATGCACATTGCCAGGCGAACACACACCGGAGCGGCCTTCCTACGATCCGCCCGCGCCTCCCCCATCGACATGCGTTGGCCTGAGGCGTAACCACGCGGTCTCGATGTTCTTCCGTCCCCCCTCCGGTAACCCGACGCTCATCTTTTCCTTAAGGTCTTCAAAAACTTCCCCTTCTCTCCCAAGTACATTTCTTCGAGGCAAAATCGGGGAACCGGCTAAAGGGCGCGGACTTCGAGCATCGTCTGCGGTTGGCTATACGCATTCTCATTGGGACTGCCCGGTGGTCTATGGAATACTTTCTCTGGCTTTTCTTTTTATATATTTTATTTTCTTTCCGCTATTATAGTAATTACTTACATTATAACATAATCATATAACTGTTTTTTCCTCATTACTTTTTTATTTAGCATATGCGCTCATCCCGCTTTGCGAACAGATTCGAGTGTAGAACAGCCGCAACCAATGAATGATAAGCCATTTTCCAGCGCCTTTGAGGGGATTTTTCATAAAAAACGGCGCTATATAAATCATCCAAATATTATTATTATTATAAAAAGAAGGAAAACAAACATAATGAGAATGAAAAAATAACATACAGCAGGGGTGGAAGGTACGTAATTAACAATTTGTTTTAATTTTTTATTATGAATTTAATAAATTGGCCTGAGGACAGATGGAAAATATCAGCGTCGTAAAAGATATTGTATTTTTTGCACGTCCTTTGGAGAAATGAATGTTGTGTGTAATTTGTTTTTGAGTAGGGGATGTGGAATAGTTGGTTTGACCTTGTATTTCTTATTGGACAGTGGAAATTAATGTGTTCTAGAAGATAGTTGTTGTCAACAGCGTTGTTAATGATTTTGAATAAAAATTTCTGATGGGATATATTTCTTCTATCTTCTAAAGTTGACAAATTATGTAATGTTAATGAGTTTTTTAGGTTTTCTGATGTTCGAAAGGATTTAAAGTCTAGGTGTTTCATCTTTTTTTGAATTCTTTCTAACCTTTCAATATTAACTTTGCATTGCATTTATAGCGGATTATAGTTTGCGGTATTTATTTTATATTATATTTATTAATTCGACAATATGATGTTTATTAGGTGAGAATCAATTGATGATTGGCTGTGGGGGGCGTAAAAACAGGAAAAGGTGGGAAGAAATAAGGGAATTTGTAACAACCCAAACTCCCAAGTTCAGCGGTTCATGATACGATGTATGTAAATAATGTGGGTTTATATAATTTGTACCAGTCTGAAGATAGCTTAAACAAGCTGAAACCTGTTACGGTCAATAAAATTAAAGTGGGAAAAGTTTTAAATTTTTTATTATAATATATTAAAGTGGGTTTGTTTATCTATATTATTTATCTATTTTATCTACATTTGAACCATCTTCCATCAATGACACAGTGGACATCAACCAACTTGAATCAGTTCATGACTCTGGACTTGCGCATATTAACACCATTAAACTAACGAAAAAAGAAGTTCAATCAAGTTTAAAGTCACTAGACATAAACAAGGGTGCGGGTCGAGATGGAATTCCGGCGTTTTTCCTCAGATCTGTTGTGTCATCACTGTGTGTGCCACTTACCATAAAATTTAATAAATGTCTGAGTGATGGGGTTTTTCCTGACAGGTGGAAGTTGGCCTACATCATACCAGTTCACAAGGGTGATTCGCGTCAACGAGTGGAAAACTACAGGCCAATATCCATTCTCTCGGCGATCCCTAAACTATTGGAAAGACTTGTCCATGATAATATATATCCCCAGCTTGCCGGAATAATTGCAGACCAGCAACACGGGTTTGTCAAAGGCAAATCTACCGTGAGTAATTTACTTATTTATTCAAATTTCTTGTATTCTAGCATGAATCTAGGCCACCAGGTAGATACAATTTACTGCGATTTCAAAAAAGCTTTTGATAAGGTTGACCATCTTATTCTTATTAAAAAAATTACGTATAATGCAATTAGGGGAAACTTATTACCTTGGTTCGTCTCATACCTAACAAAACGACAGCAAGCTGTATCGTTACGAGGACATACTTCCATGTGGGAACCAGTTACTTTTGGCGTGCCACAGGGATCAATCTTAGATCCGCTGTTATTTATAATTTTTATTAATTCCGTTACTGAATGTTTCATGCACTGTTTACTTCTGTTGTACGCCGATGACATAAAAATATTTGCCATCGTTAGGAATTTAAATGATTGTCTACTCATCCAAAGAGACTTAGTAAGGTTCGAAGCTTTTTGCAATGAGAACAAAATTTACCTAAGTTACAACAAATGTAAACAAATAAGCTTTACTAAAAATCAAAACGTTATCATACACAATTATTATATTGGTAATTATTCCCTCGAGCGCGTATACTGTATAAGACACCTCGGCGTACTTTTTGATTCAAAACTTCATTTCGGTGCGTACATTGAGAACATTGTGAATAAAGCTAACTGCATGCTAGGCTTTGTTATCAGAAACAGCCGTGTATTTCAAAAACCTGAAACCTACCTTCTGCTTTACTATACGCTGGTCCGTTCTCAACTTGAATACTGCACCTCCATATGGCCTCCACTTTACGGTATATATAAAGAAAATATTGAAAGTGTTCAAAAGAAATTTCTGCGTTGCCTCAATTACAGAATGAGCCCACCTAAACGGGGATACACAAATATGTTCTCGAAATATAACGTCTCCACTCTATCTAACCGACAAACAAACCTTGACCTAATGACCCTGTATAAAATATGCAACAACGTTATTGACTGTCCTGACTTACTCAAACTAATTAATTTTAAAATACCACTCAGAACAACGAGGCTTGACGACTTATTCCACACTAACCGGTCACGTACAAATGCTGGTGTCAGGGATCTAATCAGAAGAATGTGCGAATTGTTTAATAAAAACCACAACCTTAAGGATTTCGATATATTTTTTGATAGTTTTAGCACTTTTGGTAGAAAATTGAAGGCTGTTTTCCTATAAAAAAAAGAAAACTCATATATCATTCCATTCACTATACCTTTTATGTGCTTCTTTTTAAATAATTTTCGATTCATTATTAATTATGACTTATTTTCAAACATGTATAAAAAATGTATTTGAAAATCTTTATTTGTCAAGTGAGAAATAGTTGGGGTGCAGGAAAATTCTCAAGTTATTTTTCGTAATATTGTTTTGTTAATTATTGTCTGTAACTGTATTTTCTCCTTAAATAAAACAAATAAAATAAAATAAAATAAATAAATACATGGAGTTTATTAACATGCGATTTTTCAATGCTTGTCTCTCTACTAGAATATATCTGTATCGAGACAGTCGTAGAGGTATATAATATATATATTTTATAGTAAGCATGACCATTCGAAAGAAATATCTAATATTCAATTTCTTGTTGTGAGTTGGAACTTCGTGAATGGTATTGTTTATTGTGACGATTTGAGAATGCTTCAATTCTTTGCCAGTTGAAAGTTGTATCTGATGATAAGTATTTAATATCCTGGGCACTTGTACTGTCTATTGAGCTTCGTAATATCTCCGTCGCTCATTCCCATGCGTTGACCAATTTTAGCTGACGTTTCCTGGAACAAAAAAAAATTATAAGGTAATCGGCAAAATATTGAGCATTGAAAATTGTGGTTTGATACTATGTTTACGAGCGATGGAAAGACCAAAAAAACATCGAAATAATAAAATTATAGCTGTAAACGACGAACGATAAATACTTAGATCAAGTGTATAGAATTTGTATTGCAAACATCGAAATAAGAAAATTATAGCTGTAAACGATGAACGATGAATATTTAGAACAAATGTATGAATTTGTGTATTTGAGAAGTTTGTTCACGAGAGTAGGAAAGGCTGCAGGGATATTGGAAGAAGGAAACTATTGTTGTGAACTATGAATACATAGTAGTACTGTATTAAAATATAACTAGCCGTTGGAAACAATAGTTATATTATTTCAACGTCCAACGCTGTTGAAAATAATTAGCGCCAACAGTTGAAATATAAAACCTACATGCGAATATTATTCAACGCAGTCAACGATTCAACTGCCTAATAAATAAAAAGGGTTAAGAGTTTGTACTTCGTGAACAACATTACTCGATATTTTAAATGGTCTTTTGGTTATGTACGTACCTACTGAACGTTTCTATTTTATTTTCCCATCCAATACGGCCGATACGCAGCGCCATGGAACAATCAAATTTATCAACGACAAGCAAAAAAATAACCTATTGATAATTGTCAATGTCGGTCGCATAACAGCTATGTTTTGTACCTATTGTTTTCAACGGTTTTGGAATGATTAAGTCAAAAGGGCCAAGAGATCACACTTCGTGAACGACATTATACCCAATTACACAAGGTCTTTTGGTAATGTACATGCCTACTGCACGTTTTTATTTTATTTTCCCATCCAATACGGCCGATACGCAGCGCCAGGGAACAATCAAATTTATCAACGGCAAGCAAAAAATAACCTATTGATAATTATCAACGCGGGTGGCCTAACAGCGACGTTTTGAACCTATTGTTTTCAACAGTGTTGGAATGATAAAGTCAAAAGGGTCAAGAGATCACACTTCGTGAACGATATTATACCCAATTAGACATGGTCTTTTGGTGATGTACATACCAACTGCACTTTTTATTTTTATTTTCCCGTCCAATACGGCCGATACGTAGCGCCAAGCAACAAGCGAATTTATCAGTGACAAGAAAAATATATCTTCAACGTCTCTTACCACTTCAACGGGGTAATATTTTCAACACCGCAACCAACGTCTTCCAACAGTTTCAACTTTCAACGTTATTATAGGATTATTATTACGTGTGTGGGGCGTGGGGCATAGAGATAATAATAATTAATAATACATCAATGATTCGGGGAACCACCCGTTAAAAGGGATTCCTTAATACGATTTTGATATATTTTTTAATTAGTATCGTGTCGATCTCCTATTATAGTTGCGTCAACGTCGACGTTATTTTCAACAGCTATTTTCAACAGTTGAAAATTGCCAACGATAACGACGTTGGCGTTGGATAGAATTATCGTCAACGCCCAGTACTAATACATAGAGCAAGTAATTGACGTATATTTGGGAATTATGTTTGGGAATTAGAGCAAGAGGAAGAGTTTTTTTTATTTTATTTGGGAAGTGTGTTCACGAGAGATGGAAAGGCTGGTAGGGATACTGGAAGTAGGAAACTATAGTTGTGAACTATGAATACCTAGAGCAAGTTTATGATGCATATTTGGGAAGTATGTTCACAAGAGATGGAAATACTGGTAAGGATATTGGAAGAAGAAAGCTATAGTAGTGAACTATGAATACCTAGAGCAAGTGGTTGATGTAAATTTGGGAAGTATGTTCACGAGAGATGGAAAGGCCGGTAGGGGTATTGGTAGAAGGAGACTATTGTTATGAACTATGATACCTAGAGCAATTGGATGAGTTTGTTTGGGACGTATGTTCAGAGAGTTGGAAAGTTTGATTGACATATTTAAAGAAGGTTTAATGCAGAAAACTCGAATGATGGAGTTCTGAATGCGGTGTTCACTAGTATAAAGTTGGCCAAAAAAGCGTCGCTGTCAGTCCACTATGGAACACCAACACTGATGAATGGCAGTAATACATGGAACTGGCAGAGGATTGATGAAAGTAAAATGAACACTGAGTAAAGGGGTGCATCGATGATTTGGGCAAAGAGAGCAGATCAACAGAGAAGGGAATATGCGGAGAATATAACGTATCACCCAAAAGTGAATGGTGGACGCCCAAGGAAAAGATGGCACGATCAAGTGAATCAAATGCTCAAGTCGGGCCATGTCAAGAAACGATGTATGAATATGAATGAAACAATGCGTGTGTACCGAGACCGAGCAGTTTGGCAGTTCATCCTATCATCCTCTGATCGTTAATGAATTTGGATGGGTTCGTTGCTCGTTTGTTCTTTTCCTTTAGTGTTATATTTGTGATGGAACCATCATAACTTTTTGTTACCTTTATCGGAACAATAGTCCTGTTTCCATCTGTACTAAATCCATACTCGGAATAGTGAAGAACACTCTCGTAGTCGTATTCCACTCCGTGGTTTGTCACCACACTTGAAGTGTATTTGTTGAAGTTGTGTTCAGTACCTGGAGAAAAAGCAATACATGATTTACTTACAAGGGATAGAAAGGCTGACTTGACAACAATAAAAATAATCGCCTCGTTCAGGCATGTCAAACCAGCTGCTCGGCTATGCAATAACTCTCAAACTTGTGTTCCCAATGGTTTTTCATCCTTTCTACAACATTGTGATAGTTCGAGCTACGAGACTTAGTAGTGTATAGGATCGCCCCTCCAAGTGGGTACCAAGGAATGGGGAGCCGTGAGTTTTTGAGGAGCAGAAAGAGAGCATAATAGAGAGGCTGTTCTACACACTCTTTCATGATTATAAGTATTTTAGTCTAAATAGAGATGCATCCCCTTACTTATAAACGCGGTGTAAAATTATACCGCGGTGTGAAAGGTCGGAATAGCGAAAAACTTGTTTTGTTACCATAGTATTAAAACAGCCTTAAACTAGGATTGAGACCGGCTTTCCACACCAATGTTGAACCGAAGTTTAAGAAAAGTTGTAAGACAGTAAATGATTTCTTGTGAATGAGTTATTATTTCAAGAATCCATAGACAACAAAGTACTACCGACATCTTTAGGATAATTCTATAACTTCTATGATCTATCTATAGTAGTGCCATTTACATCTCCTAGCTCGAACTATCAAAGACGTCCTACGAATCCCTGTTTGCTCTATTGGCATCTAGCTCTTGAGTTCCGCCCTATTGAATAACATTACAATAAACAAATCTTACCTTTTCTGATTTTGTCCCACACAATTCTGACAAAGTCATCTCTGTCATGTGTGCTTTGCATATGGTAGAAGCCCAGAGCGTGTAAGAACTCGTGAACGATAGTACCATGCCGCCAGCACCCTACCCCCGGGTCATTGAATGCCAGGTTGAGAGTCTGAACTCCTCCGACCATACCAACGCTGGAGTAGCAACCGGAGTTGTAGCTCTACAACATAACGTATTTTTTTATGAAAATAATTTCCCTCATCAGAGTCTCTTTGAAAATAGAGGAGAGGATATTCAGGGAAAGAAAAAGTATGAGGGTTTGGTAGAAATTTTAGGGTCAGTGTGTCCAGGAGTGACGGACGTATGAATCAATCCCTCTCACTACTTTGATGGGTTGAGAGAGTCCAGATTGAGTGGTCAAAGGGTCTTGTCAACCGTTCTCTCCCGATCCGGCCCACCACGCATTTGCCGGACCTGGACTAACCTTACCCCATGATCATGGGCACCCTTGCGGAGTGGCCAAATGTGGCGAACTCCTTGGGGTTATCTACGGCAGAGGTGTTGATTATCCGTGATTGGTTCGAGGGACAGCGGTACCTTAGTCTGAATTACAAAAGGAAATTTATGAAAGCACTCACGGAAAACTTATTTTTAGAACTTTTCTACGAATAAATGTGTTAATCACTTGTTATAAATTCTGTTAAAGTTTTGGAACAGAATAGAGCGTGATAGAATAATTTACTAAATCATAGTTTTTACTCTTACCATAATTACTTGAATATATAAGTCTCTAAAGTTCATTATAGAGTATTAAGAATATATATTATTGGTTTTTGAAAAGAAGCAAACACATTGTGACTTGACATTTTAAAATAAAAAATACTTTGTTTTAACAGTCCCGGAGGTACCGAAACCGGTAAAATAAAAAAATAATAATAAAATGACTTAAAACAAAGTATTTTCTTTTTTATTTATATATTATTGGAATACGAATCCTTCTATAGGGAGGAATTTCACCATGAACATAATATTACAACATACATCTGCCCTGATGATGAACACTGTAACGCTGTCCGAAACGTTGGCTAAAGGAGGAGGTAGCGTAACACGGCATAACACCCCAAAAACAAATAACAAAAATACTTTTGGCCATGAAAATCTAAAATCATATCTAATATTACAAGATTCACTCAAAATATTTGTTGGACTACCAATGAAAATTAAAAATAATTTCATTTATGCTGATAGGCTCAAATATAATCTAAGAAAAAAGCTCTAAGATAACAGGTAATACCCCTGCCATACATCACCCTAAGTGGTTCGCTACGTTAGGGGTGCCCGGATGCGTATTTCCAAAACCTATACCGGTTCAGTTGCTTTACATTTTCAATATCAAAATTTAAATATTTATAAATAAAATTATTAATTTCTAATACACACATTGGAAAGATTATTTTATCTAGATTTTATAAAAAAAATTGTTTTTGCAAAGTGATAAAAAATTATCAATACAGAGATGTATTAACGATATATGGGAATAATATTAAAATTTAAATATTTACAAATAAAATAATTAATTTCTAATATACACATTAGAAAGATTATTAGATCTAGATTTTAGAACAGTTTTTGTTTTTGCAATGTGATAAAAAATAACCAATATAGAGGTATATTTAAATTGTAAATTGTAGCTACCGCGACTGAATCGGTATAGGTTTTGGAAATACGCTGCCCGGATTCGTGGGGTGCGGTTTGTCTAGGCCTTCGTGGCGAATGGTTTGGGATCGGGAGAGACTGGTTGAGAGAGTCCTTTTACCCCTCCAGCCTGACTCTCTCGACTCGTCGCCTTGCACCGCAGCGGGAGGAATGGATACACACTCCTGGACACACTGACCCCCAGATTCTTACCCACCCTCGTACCTTTTTCCTTCCCAGAACTTCCGCTCCTTATTTTTCCTAAAACGACCTCCACACAGCAACTCCCGAAGATGACATAGGCCCCGATGGAAAGTGTTTTCTTCGGGGAATCCTATGTCCGTTTGATAGATTATCCCATCATTGCAATCTTTAGAGCACAGGCGTCAGGTGGGAATGCTAACCTTGTTATACCGGTATTACAATGGAAGATGCTCCGAGGAACTAGCGTCATTACATTGTCGGGAAACACGCCGAACGCGTGTCCAACATATGTACACGGTTGACATTTGTCACATGAGAACTGGTTGTTCTTCGAATCGTTGTCCGACTGTGGAACGATTTGTCGGCCTCTGTGTTTCCTCCTTCCTACAACATGGGTCTCTTAAAGAACAATGTTCATTCCTTCCTCTCCTCAAAAAGACCCTCCATACAGCATTTCATATGACATAGGCCCTGAGGGAAATTATTTTCCTCAGGACCTCCTGTGTGGAGTTAATGAAAAAAAAATCTGGAGACAATGTAAAAAAAAAATCATATGCAGATGATTTTTGTTGATGCCCCACTGAAGCCATTGTATTGCTAACTGGAATTCACACAAGGATTTTGTGATACCTTATGTATCTACCTATGTCTATACTATTGATGTGACATGACGGTTCATTTGTACTTCTTTGTTATGTAATACTTATACTTAATATGCAAAATGTTGTCAATGTGTACCTGCTGACAAACAAGGAAACTAGTTAAGAAGATTTGAATGATAATAAAAAAATAAGGAGATCAATAATAATAACGTAGTATTTATATAGCGCAGTTTTGTGATGTTTCACTTCAAGTGCGCAGTGTGACTTATTGAATTATAAAGGTTTTTAATGTTAGGAAAATCTCACCACAACATTAACGTAATTCGGAGTGGACATCTTCGACTTCTTAAATTTCACGCAGGATGACTTTGAAATTTCCTTCATCGCGTCTTCAATTGCTTCTGCGTGTGAGTCCACTGCACAAATAATTAATCAACTTATAATTTATCAAACTTTAAACCCAATTTTATTGGATTTACTTTTGTAGATTACTCTTTGAAGAACAAGATATTAAATCTATTTGAAACGCGTTTCTTTTAGATTTATTAGCATTGCTCTTTCATGTTTCCTTCCGATTTATTAGTATTATTTTCTTCTTTTTCAATGATTAAATTTTATACTGGTCATGTAAGTCTTTGAATTCACTTCAACAATGATATCCTTTCCAAGTTCGATACGATTTTAGATTTTCACGGCCAAAAATATTTTTGTTATTAGTTTTTCTTTAGCCAACGTTTCGGACAGCGTCGCAGTGTCCATCATCAGGGCAGATATGTAATAGTTAGGGGTGATGTTTGTACTTATCTACTTAGTGTCGCCAGCTCCACTCATCTACGAGCTGGCGCTACAATATACTTCAACATGTTTTTTGCGTTTATCCTTGATGTAACCGTCAATTACCAGATACCAAGAACCAAGATACCAAAACTCATTACGGAGGCAATTGAAATTCGTAAAAATCCTATAAATATTAATAGATACGACGGAGCTAAACTCAATAGTTCTTGGTATCCGGTAATTGACGGTTACATCAAGGCTAAACGCAAAAAACATGTTGAAGTATATTGTAGCGCCAGCTCGTAGATGAGTGGAGCTGGCGACACGGTATCGCTCCTAAGTAGATAAGTACAAACATCACCCCTAACTATTTCACATCTGCCCTGATGATGGACACTGCAACGCTGTCCGAAACGTTGGCTAAATAAGGAGGTAGCGTAACACGGCATAATACCCCAAAAACTAATAACAAAAATCCTTTCCAAGTTGCTTATACCTACTTATTGTTATAAGCATTGCAGCACTACATAACGGTATTTTTAAAACGAATTAGATGATGTATGTAATTTTTAAACTCCAGTCGCTTGTAAGTATTGCCATGGACGTATGGCTTAAACCAAAGATACTCAAATACAAAAATTGGCTTAAACCAAAGATATTCAAATACAAAAAGAGATATGCTATGGTGTTCGCGCAACTGTCGGCGGACTACGACCTAATTAGAGTAGTTTCCACACAAAAATAATTAATTCATTTCGTTGATTTTTTAAGGTGTGCATTAGTATTGGTTTACAATATAGTTTGAATACTGAAAGAATTCGTTCATTTAGTTTAACGTTATCTACTTATATTTCAATATCTTTGGCTTAAACCTTTCTCCTTAGAAGATCAAGTCATAGAAGACTGTAGGAGTAAGTTTGGTGCGACAATCGACATCTGTCAACTCAAGTCAAGTCCTTGATTTTTTGGAGAAGTCTAAATGATTCAAGTCGGTCACTAACCAATTGAATTGACTTGTAACTTATATTTAAAAAAGTTTATTCTGTCTTTTGTCGAATACGGGACTTAATCCATACACCATCCCTTACTTATAATTTATATGTTTCTTCTAATTTGTTACACTTATTTTATAAATTATTCCATTAAAAAATAAACGTTTTGGAAGTGTCCCATAATTTTTTTAAAAAGTCAGGAAAACTTACGTAATAATGCACTGAGATTATAGTACAGTGTATTGTTGGTCCATAGCTTTTTAGGGTTCCGAATGGCATTCCTTGTTCCTGCATAGTCCTCCACGAACGAATCCACTTGTTCTGAAGTTAAGACGATGTCTCCCTCGAACTTGCCGCTGTTTTCCCAGTCGTTTTGGAGGTCAGCCAGCTCTGGACTGGGTTCTGGAGGTTATAGAAAAACAGGATTTATTATATGTAAATGTCCATAACTGTCCAAAGAGGCGAAGATGGCAGTCCACAATTTAGTGCAGAAACTAGAAAAATGGCAGTTGAGGCATGGAACTATATTGAGGCATAAAACTACATAATATATTATGCATATATACCCATCTATTATTCTGAATCTTGACATGGCCTGACTCAAGTATGTGGTTCAATTGATGGTGCCACGTCTTCCGTGGGTTTTCCCAACTTATTCTACCGTTGAAATTTGCGTCATATATTCTCCTTACACCCCTTTCTCTGTTCATTTTCTCTTCACACACCATCTAAGCTTTCCTTTTATTATCTTACTTGTTACTCGTACGTCAGCCTCATATTCTTTGCGAATTTTCACATTTCTCAAATGGTCGTACATGGTTTCAGCGAACATAAGCTTCAGGGATTCTATAGCATTCAGTCCACTTTCATTCTTGCTCTGCCAGTTCCATGCCTCACTATCGTACATCAGGATAAGAAGCCTCACTCCATTGTGGTCTGCTAGCTTCGCTATTTTTGGATGTTTTTTTGTTAGCGCCAACCACATTCAGTCCTCCATTAATGGAGATATTTCTGAAATTGACTTATCAATGAACGGAGATGAACGGAGAAGGAAGCTTATAGAATTGAAAGATGTCGTATACGCAGTCTATTAAATCCAATCAAGTTGGGAACAAAGTTATACCAACTATCGCTTTTAACTCATATAAGTTATGGCTTAAGAACTTATTTACTAATTAACTCCCTTTTTAGTGACGAAAAGTAAATGCAGAATGCCAATGTAATTGTATAAAAAAAGAGTATTTCAATTTGGTATTGTCAATTTATTCTTATTTTTACACAAACGTTCGACTTTTAGGAATGTCAGACAGATCTGTCAGTATTATCGTAATGCAAATATCTTATTTATTTTGTATCAATATCGGTTTTGCTATCGTCAGCGCATCCTTGCTCAGGATATCGATATAAAATCGTCGGAAGTTAAGTCAACCGATCCGTTGACTTAAATTTTATCACTTATCAATTTGATCGTGCTAGATCCCCTTGGATACATACCGTTGGATACATACCAAGGGGTATGTATCCAAACTTACGTTCATACGTCCCATCGACAGTTTTCTCCAAGAAGTCTCTGAAATTGGCGACGTCATTACTGGATCTAGTGACACCAGCTTCAACGAATGTTATCCAAACGAGAAACATCATTGTCACAAATCCGACCATTTTGAGATCTGAAACAATTTTACACATCTTAAAAAATCTTCATCAAACAAGTTGATACATGATTTACTTTACTTAATTTTCTTGATCCCTTAGCAGTTCTTAGCAGACCTGTCATCTGCGGTCAGTTATCAATATTTGCGATCACGGCCAACAATTGATGAGAGATATTGCGACCGATGCGCGACGATTGATAAATTTATTATTCCCTTTCAATAACGGTTCGGCTATCAAACTATCAACAGTGAAGCTGTGCTAGGAATATCGATATGAAATCATCAGAAGTCACGCCTACCGATCTCGGTTTACTCCGATTTACTGTCTCGGTTATTCAACATGTGCCTTAAGCAAAATTATTTTCAATATAACAACAGTGTCTACCAACAGAATCAAGGCCTTCCGATAGGGGCTCCAACGAGTCCGCTGTTAGCAGACATTTTTATGGATAACTTAGAAAATAAGATTTTTAATTGTAATTCATCACTCTTAAATAATGTTCTAACTTGGAAGAGATATGTGGACGATATCTTCTGTATTTGGACAGGAACAGAGCGGCAACTGTCTAAATTCCTTCTTCTTATCAATTCATTCCATAAAAGCATCCAATTCACTTTAGAGGTAGGCAGTAATGCATCGATTAATTTTTTAGATTTAACACTTACTTCAATAAATAATAGAATTGATTTTAACATTTTTCGTAAACCGACGTACACAGATATAACTATACATAACATGTCAAATCATCCGGCTTCTCATAAACATTATGCTTATCATTCAATGGTACACCGGCTAGTAAAAATCCATCTATCGTCTGTTAATTTCGCGATAGAACTTTCAAAAATTAAACAAATTGCTCTAAATAATGGTTATTCCACAAATTTAATTGATAAAATCCTAAATAAGAAACTTAAACTCATTTCAACTAATACATTTTTATTTGGTACACCTGAAAATAATAATAAAATAATAAATCCCGTTCAATGCCACAGAATTTTATATATATCCAACTTTTCCTCACTTAGTACAAAAAACTTACCTGCCCACATTAAGCCCGCGTTCTATACTGATAAAAATTTAGGTAAACTACTAAAAAACAATAAAGATAGAGATCATAAATTAAGCCACTCAGGCATTTACCAACTATGTTGCAATGATTGTCCTTCGTTCTACATAAGTAAAACAACTAGAAATGTAAACATTAAAATCACCGAACATTTAAGAGGCTTAAATAGTAATAATTTTTCAGAGTTTGCTAATCACCTAATTTCTACAGATCACACTTTTAATAAGGACACAGGGGTTAAAATTCTTCACTGTAACAATAAAAGCAAAAAATTAGATAATTTAGAAGCACTAGAAATCAGAAAATCCCTAAATAATAATGCTAGTATTTTGAACAACCAAATTAATTTATCTTTCAGTCCCATTCTAAATATTTTTCCAATTAACCGCTCTGTTCTTTCCGGAAATCCCGCAATTACCCCCACCCCTTTGCTCACCTCCCACTCAAACACCTAACATTCTGTATCATAGTTTAGTTATAATATTCTCCTGACGAAGGAAGGGTGCTTCTGAAACCGGTAGAGTGTTTTAAAATAAAAGTGGTGTTAAACAAATTTATGTGCTTTTTATTGTAAATAAAAAATTACTTGCGCTCGACGATTGGCCAAGAAAGGTTGACCGGTCTAGCGATTTTGTCGGTTAAACGCGACATAGGACGGTTCCTGTGGTATGAAAAGGTTTTTTTTTACATTAACTCCACACAGGAGGCCCTGAGGAAAATAATTTCCCTCAGGGCCTATGTCATCTTTGTAGATGCTGTGTGGAGGGTCTTTTGGAGGAAAGGAAGGAGTGAACATGGGTCTTGAAGAGACTCATATTATGGGAGGGAGGAAACACAGAGGCCGGCAAATCGTTCCACAGCCGAGCCGTTGAACTCAAGAACGAGTCATAGAAACGACCCGTTTTCATGTGACTAATGTCAACCGTGTACAAATGTTGGGCGAGTGTTTGGCGTGTTTCCCGACTATGCACCGGTGTCGAGGGGATCAATGATGCTAGTTACTCGGAGCATCTTCCATTGTTATTCCACGGTATTCCGGTAGAACAAGGACAGCATTCCCACCTGACGCCTATGCTCTAAAAATTGCAGTCCGTCTATTAGAGTCCTGTCCGTCCGCCCGTTTCTGCACAGTCAAGGGTATTTTTTAGGTATTTTGGAGCTTCAGACCAGAGGAAGCTGTCAAATTCAGCCGTGGGGCGCACTTGCGATTTGTACAGGGTTAGCAGTTGGGTACTATTAAAGTATCTGCGTGCCCTGTACAGTACGCCCAGTTTCTGAGAGGCTAACTTAACTCTGGTTTCGATGGAGCCCCCGTACCTGAGCTGGTCACTTAGAGTTACACCAAGCATATCCGATGGAGGTCCTGTTCGGAAGGTTGCTTCCATTGAAGGAGACTAGATTTTCATTTCAATCCCTTTTAGACGTTATCAAACATGATTGGGTCTTTGAAACATTAAATTCGACGAGGTTATTCTTACCCCAAGAGAAAATACTCTCTAGGTAACCGTCCATTCTTTGCTTCAAAGCCCTTCGAGCTATTGGAGTTTGTGTGCCCTTTGGGGGCTTGTCAAACAAAAAGCTATCATGGACTGTACTGTCATCCGCCTAACAATGAATGCACATGACAAGAGGTCATTGATGTGCAACAGAAACAAAGTCGGTGACAGAACCGATCCCTGTGGGACGCCAGCATTTATCGAATGCGAGGAAGAGGTGAAACAGTCAGCAACCGCCTGAATCGACCTCTCCCTCAAAAAGTCGGCAATCCACGTACACAAAGATGCGGGAAGTCCGTAAGAATGCAGTTTGTTGACAAGCCCTCTGTGCCAAACCCGGTCAAAGGCCTTGGAAATATCCAGTGCAACCGTTTGGGTCTCACCAACATGTTCCAGGTGTTGCCCCCAAATATGCGTCACATAAGCGAGAAGATCACCGCACGAGCGGTTCCGCCGGAATCCGTATTGACGGTCGTTAATAATTTTGTTCTTCTCGAGGTATGTGAGCAGTTTGTCATTGATCACACGTTCCATTACCTTAGACAGAACTGATGTGATCGCTATGGGGCGGTAGTTGGCTGGGTTGGAGCGGTCACCCTTCTTTGGAATACTGTGAATGATCGCTTTTTTCCAACCAGTGGGCACAGAGCCAGTTATTTCGGAGTTGTACTTAAGCGCTGTTTTTGGATGAGCTTAGTATTAATAATGTTATTTCGGTGTTGTACTTAGGCGCTGTTTTTGGATCAACCTAATAAGAATAAAGTTATAAAGATGTTTTACTTAAGCGCTGTTTTTGTGATGAACCAATAAATTTGTATCGATGTTATACTTAAACGCTATTTTTAGATGAACCTAATAGAATAAATGTTAATATCGATGTTCAAATTACTTCATTACGTTTTATAGGTTTCCTTTTTAAACACCTACAAGGTTTGTCATTAATTTGTTTATTTTCTTATGCGATGCTTTGAATAAGCTGGCGAATGAAGATGAACCGACCGAAACTAGCATATTCTTTTAGGTAATGTTGTGAAAGTGAGGGAAGGAAAATGGCAACAAAAGATTATTAAATAACTGGTCTTTCTGATCCGGTCTCCTAATCAAAATTTAATTATTCTATCACAAAATGTGAAATTAATCGATATAATATTACTTCTTGTTTTATTCTACATCTACATTTCATTTTTCTATGCTTATTATTCTTGAATTTTCATTCACTATATATTCCTCTGCATGTGTCTATGTTAACTTTGTGTTAATATCATTAGCACTTCGTCTATTACAGCGTCTAAACCATTCTTACAATAATTTTAAAGAACGCAATATCAACTTTGTGTCGGTGTTTTCAGAGTAACTTAGTTGAAAAGAAAGCTGCCGCTGAACAACTTTTCTCGCGTATTAAATTAGCGCGCAGTCGTGTTTATGTTTTGTGAATGTTTAAAATTGTCCAAGTTTTGCAGTTCGCAGGGAGGGCCCCCGGCTTTCTAGTTCAGGGACATTTTGAAAAGCTTCGTCAAAATTGGAGCTATTTCTGCAGCGCACCTCTGCAATACCAGGGCAGGTATTCCGTCAGGCCCACTAGCTTTATATGTATTAGGTTATCAACGATTTCGCAACGAAGAAAGCGCGAAAAGTAAATCTTTAAAAGAGTTTATGGCTTGCTTTAAATCTTTACTATCTGAACTTAGTCATTTGTGGTCTCATTCATTTGTGTATTGTGTAGTTGTGAATTGTGAATAATCTTCGCAAATATTTTCGAATAAATGTTTTTTCACCAATTCATACTTAAACGCAATTTATATTATGCTATGCTACCTTCCTTATTCAAAACTCTACCATACCAAGAACTTTAAATTAAATTAATTTACAGTATACTGAAACTTTTCAGGGTATTTTATTACAGAGGTATGAAGACCAAAGTGGCCCAAAAATTAAATCTTAAGCATCAGGGTTGGCAACGCATTTTTACTGGTGAACTTGCGTTTGAGTTTTAGTGAGTGAGACACAGTGGGTGACGTAATAGGCGAAGCGTCCACTTAAATACGGCGCAGTTATAGAAGCTCGCACAGGGCGCAGAAAAGGCTATTTACGGCACTGAGCAACATAGAATAAAGAAGAACACATGAAATATAATATGGGCTTGTTTCGTGATGCAAAAATCTAACCATTCTTAGCTTAAATTTCTATTTCTTAATTATTCGTTGATTCACTATAAAATTTTCATTTCGATGAAATGAAATGGCGATATACGATGTTTGACAGTGGAAGAGAGATATAGCGCGTGTTAAATGGGCTAGAGGACCAAAATGTACTAAGTCAGTGACGGCGTCGGTTTTCATTCAAATCCTCATAGAAGGCTTTTGTAGTGTGTATTGTCAGATCAATGGACGGCCTCCGTGGCTGAGGATGAATCCGGAGGTCACGTTTCATATGCTGGCGTGAAGTAAATTTTATTTACTGTTTTTACCGCAATAATTTATTTATTTACAGTAATATATTATAGTACCTACTTTTTACCTGCGGTTTCTCTTGAGTGGTATAAGTGATAAATTGTCACGGAATATCACTTACCAGTCATCCAACTATCCCTACGCCAAAAAAACGTTGTTCGGTCACTCCGTTGCGACGTGAAAAAAGAACAAACTTATAAAAACACTTTCGCTTATGATGTTCGGCTTAGGATTAGGATATTTGCTGGATGTTCAGACCATTATCGCCCTGGTAAAAGACACGATAACCATTCAGAATTGAAACGCCATCTGAATAGCCAGGTACTTTCCCATCTCCTTCCCTCTCTACTGCCTTCAGCTTCACAGAGAATACCCCAATTGGGGAAGCCATACTCTCACTGGCTCCAGATGATTGGGCGCAGTTAGGACTCTTGTGCGTTACTCTCATAAAAAATAGGCTAAGAATGTAAATAAATATTTTTACCTTTTCGAAGAAATATATTAGTGATTCGATGATTATTAATTTGTTTGCTTGCTTTCTTGAAAAGCCGACTCACTTTTGCAAAGCACGGCACTACACAACAATATAATGGCGAAATTCCATTCATTTATAAACATTTGTTCAAATGCACGTATCTCTATGGCCAAATAATGCCAAAAGTACAGTAAGATTCTCATATCGAATGTTCGATTGGCGAAACCGTGAAAATGTTTTACGCAGATAGATACATACCATTACAGATTACAAAATTTTCTATGGAGGGAGTGAGAGAATTAGAAGAACGAATTAATTAACAAATATGCAATACCTATATACGGCATTAATTATTTCAAAAGATTTCGACGTAAGCATGTAAAGTTTTTGAAGAGTATTCAAGATGACTGCTTGTTTCATAAACAGGGATGGACTGACCCAGCGAGCATTATTGACTTGGCTTTAAGTTTTGGTGGTTTCGTACAACATAATTTATGAAAACTCTTTTTTTTGCAGTTCCTGTTCTTATTTTTATTCTCGTTCTTATTCTCGCGATTTGTTCTTGTTATTGTTCTGGTTCTCACTCTCGTTCTCATTCCTTCTATCTTTCTTGATCTCGTTCTTGTTCTCGTTCTTGTTCTCGTTCTTGTTCTCGTTCTTGTTCTCGTTCTTGTTCTTGTTCTTGTTCTCGTTCTTGTTCTCGTTCTTGTTCTTGTTCTTGTTCTCGTTCTTGTTCTCGTTCTTGTTCTCGTTCTTGTTCTCGTTCTTGTTCTCGTTCTTGTTCTCGTTCTTGTTCTCGTTCTTGTTCTCGTTCTTGTTCTCGTTCTAGTTCTCGTTCTTGTTCTCGTTCTTGTTCTCGTTCTTGTTCTCGTTCTTGTTCTCGTTCTTGTTCTCGTTCTAGTTCTCGTTCTTGTTCTCGTTCTTGTTCTCGTTCATGTTCTCGTTCTTGTTCTCGTTCTTGTTCTCGTTCTTGTTCTCGTTCTCGTTCTTGTTCTCGTTCTTGTACTCGTTCTTGTTCTCGTTCTAGTTCTCGTTATTGTTCTCGTTCTTGTTCTCGTTCTTCATCTAGTTCTTGTTCTCGTTCTGGTTCTCGTTCTTGTTCTCGTTTTTGTTCTCGTTCATATTCTAATTCTTGTTCTTGTTCTCGTTCTTGATCTCGTTTTTGTTCTCGTTCTTGTTCTGGGTCTCGATCTTGTTCTCATTATTTTTCTCGTAATTTTTCTTGTTTTCATTATTGTTTTCATACTTTTTCTCATTTTTGTTCTCGTTCTTGGTCTCGTTCTGGCTCTCCTTCTTGTTTTGTTATTTACCTTGTCATTGTTCTTGTTCTTATATTTCAGCTTGTTATTGTTCTGGTTCTGGTCCTTTTACTATTCTACTTCCCTCATAGAATTAATAGAGATAATGATAATTATATAGAAGAAGATATATAATTATGGTTAAAAATTAGTTGCATTTACGCACCGCAATATTTTGAATAGTAAAAAATAACAAACGTTTAAATAAATTAGAATAGTATGGTAACCAGTTTATTCCTCTCTGGAGATATGTACGTAGGTATCTGCTAATAATTATTGCAATTGCTTATTTACTTAGTTAAGCATTTATTTTTTAAACATAATATCAACATGATCAATAATGCTAACCAAACATTATAAAATAACACTTAAATTAAATTGCGTTAAAGTCCTTGTTTTAACCCTGTCTGTACAAAAGCATTGAACTCGTTAAAGTAATAGCAAACGTTATCATTTAAGCCCTAATCGTTTCGCCTATCTCAAGTCGTTAAAGGCCCGAGAGCTGTATTTTTATATCGTCATTGCCTGTTTATCGTTAGCTTCAAACGTAACTGTCTCGTTAACAGCACGACATCCATAGTACATAATTATTATTCACAAATAAGGAATGATAATAATATGAAGGAATAAATTAAATGTACTTATCTGTTTTTTAAAGCTCAAAAGTGTTTCACCAATCTATACATTCTAATGGAGGTAAGCATCGAATCTGCCTGTGTCATCGATATTTTGTTTTTATTTATTTGGCCGAATGTTTGTGTGACCCTAGAATCTCATGGTTGAACGCAGGATAACCAGAGAAATATCATCGATGCGTTGAACTGATCAAAGTGTCACCGGTAGTGATGGTAATGACATAAATTCAGAAGGGAATATACAGGGAATATTCCCTAAACAGGGAATATTGTTTTTTTTTACATCTAAGTGGTGAAATTCAAGACTGACCATTAAGGTTGTCGCCTGCAACGAACTTACATGTTACTTGATTAAGAGTAGCGAAATCATGTTTTAACTTGATCTTTTTGTATTTCGTTTATCTTTAAATTTATTTTTACATTCCATTTCAAGATGGTGGCCTTTTTAATATTTCAGTAATGATTATGTTTCAATTGTAAAAGTGTCTTGTTCATTTCGACTTTCTTTACTTATTTTCCAACATTAATTTTTTTTAATGTGCATTACAGATTGATGTAATTCTATTTGCGATACACATGACATATACATAACTTTAAATGATTTTTCATTTAATAGATATTTTAGAGTTCTTGGCTAAAACGACTCTTGAAATCTTCAAGGCCAATGTTGAACATGTCAAAAGACCTAGAGGTATCGTTTAGCAGCACCATGCCTCTTGTCATGCTATGCTGGGCCAGAACGTCCGTTCTGCCATGTGGAATACAGAGCAAGTCATGGTGACGACCCTGGCCTGTAGTTGTTTGGTACGAACAATTTATATCCCAAAAGGTATGGGCTGTCAACGTAAAAAAAATTCGGAAAGCAAATCCATGTGACGCATAAATCGCGGGTATTCACCATGCATTCCCATATAAAGATAACTTTTTTTAACTTGTTCTAATAATTCTATGTATTTTTGCTGGTATGGGGCCCAGACAGCAGAAGCGTATTCTAATTTTGATCGTGTAATAGAGTTGATCATCGATGTCATTGCTTCGGGCTTGGAAAATTGTTTACTTATTCTTATCACAAATCCAAGAAGTTTGTAACAGGATGATGCTAACTCCACTATATGATCCGAAAAAGTAAGTTTGAGATGAAATGTAACCCCGAAGACCCTTACGGATTTCACTGATAAACAAATTTAATCGGGTTTTTGGAACGCGTATATGTTGAACGCGCAAACATTTCTTTTACTCTAAAGAAAAGTTTATTCTCTTCTGCCCATGAAGATATTGCGTATAAATCATGTTGTAATTCAAAAAATCATGAATGTCGAATATCATCCTAAGCAGTTTGAGATTGTCAGCAAAAAGCAAGCAAGTGGTACTTTGGATGCATTCTTGAATATCATCTATTTACATCAAGAATAGTAGAGGTCCCAAGTTTGACCCCTGAGGTATTCCTGAAAATGCAGGGAATTCCCTGGACGCATGGCCACCGATGCATACATTCTGTGTTCTCTTTTTGAAGTTAAACTTCTTTACGCACGCTTGACTTGGGAAGTAAGCTGGTGAATGTGTAACGAGAGCTTTACGAAAAGTGTGATCGGGCAAGGCGAACGGTCGGGCCTTTTGACTTGGAGATTGGATATAGTGGACTTTTTTGATAGAAAAGCATGCTGATTTCTCCCCAGGAACGGTTTTATTTTATTTGTCAGTTTTTCACAAATTAGTGTTCCAAATTTTTTTGGAAAAGGTTATAAGACCGCTACAGGCCTATAATTATGTGTCTCTGTTTTGCAACCCGACTTTTATGTTGGTCTAAGGTGAAAGTAGCAATACTGAGGTTAATGCAGCACAAAGGTTTATACAAATATTCCCCTAACATGATAATTACATGAGGTAGAATTCCACCCGGCCTTTGGTTTTGAATTTATGGTGCCTACCTGTCTGAAAAACTGAAGAATGAACAATTTGTGATTTGCGGTTAAATTTTTACCTAGCCGCCATTCGCGTCATTGTGAAAAGGACTAGTAATTCCTAAGCAGATTTTATTTTCAATGACTTAATAATGTGAGTTGCCTTTTATGCCGTCAGAATAATTTATTAACAAATCACACAAAAGGAGACGGTCACTTCGCACAGCTTGATTTGTTCCCCTTTCTCTGGTGGATTGGTCTATCAATTTGGATATCTATATTTACTAGGTTGTCTTTGGCCCTGTATGCTGCTTAGGACCGCGAGGGGTGAAGGAGCCTTCTTCATCAGGGCGATCGAAGTGGGGTTAAGATTTCAATTTTGGTATATTTTTCTTTGAGCACTGGTGAGTTCCGCTTATAATCGGTTAAACCTTGAGCACTCCGGAATTTTTGAGACTTCGGTTGGGAAATTTGCCGCTTTCTTTCAAAAAATCATACTTCCAATATTTTAGAATGGTTTCATGTAAAATGTTTATAGTTATAGAACTATTAGATCAGAGGTTCCCAACCTTTTTTGATCAGGGACCACCATAATATTAATTTGTTCTCACAGGGACCACAAAGTACAAGACTGAGCTATTCTTGGACTTCTTCAGCTATCTCTCCAACAATAATAGCAAAAGGGTAACGAATCAGCTTTCCGACACCTTTATTTCTTTTATTTTAGTAGTAAAATGAAAGTCTTCTGATATTTTATTGATTTTGATGACTTTTTTGCTAAGTAATTGTACGTGCTTTCTTATAAATTACCTTCAAGGTTAGGTTAGGTTAGATTTTATTTATTATAGATAGATACAACAATTGATCAATTTATAGATCAACTTATTGTTAGATCAACTTATTGTTAGGTCAACTTATTGTTAGATCAACTTGATAGATCAACTTATTGTTAGGTCAGATTTTTCAATGTAAGATGTTCCGAGGAACCACTGATCACAAGCTTCACTGATCCCTTCGGCACCTTGGCATGGTCGGGAAGCACGCCTAATATTTATACACGGTTGAAATATTTGTCACAAGAAAACTGGTCGTTTCTTTAACTCGTTCCTGAGTCTGAGTTCAGCAGCTGGGCTGCAGAACGCATTACCGGCCTCTGTGTTTCCTTCCTCTCTCTTCAAGGGTATCTTCAAATATTCATTCTTACCTCTCCTCACAGCATCACTAACGATGACATTGGCTATGAGGATAAATATTTTCCACTTTGCCTACTGTGTTGAGTTAATGTAAGCAAAAGACAAATAAAATAGGGTTATTTTTTACGGTTTACGGTTAGGTAACCCATGTATTGAATAAATACAACTTCATTTTTTTTATTTTCGTCTGTTTTATTATCAATGTAACGGTATTTTTTCGGAGAATAATGACGGGAAAACAATTTACAATTTACTGTCAGGTATGTGGAGAAATAATACTGTCATATTATATGTCATATTTTGGAAAAGGATTGATATAAAGAAATTAGCAGATGGATAAGTCGACTAATTAGCATTTGTATTGAGACTTCAGCTTGGAGATATCGCCAGCGCTCATACCGACGCGCTGTCCAATAGTTGCGGAAGTAGACTAGAAAAAAAAGAAAACACATTAACAATGTTACCAATAATTTTTTTTTTAATTTTACAACCATTTACGTAAAATCGTAAATAATAAACTTTACATAATGTTCAACAGCCGTATAGAGATGATGGAAGGCTAGTTTGCTTTATCTGTGTTTTAGCGTTGTGACTCGAAATATTTTTGGAATAGAGAAATATCCGAGTTTGTTATTTTTTAAATCAAATGTACAACTTTTGTCGACAAGTTGATTTGATGAATTCATCATTCAACGACGACAGCAAAACGTTCATGCGCCGCGCCGCTAAACGGCGTTGTCACGCTAGTATTGCTAACAATGTGTTTATTGTTGCTAACCAAGGTTAGTAGGTAACTGCACAGTTTATCAGTACGATTTCAAAACAGAAATTACACAGTCTTTATTCAATGTGTAACTAAAACACCGTTTAATGATTTAGTAGTGTTTCTTATGATAAGGCTGTAGATTATTAGGTACTTTGAAAATAGTTTGATTGTATTTTGTGGTAAATACTAAGCGAAGGGGATAATTAGACATCAGACAGATTATACCTAAATAAACTGTCAGTGGTTGATATCTATATTATCCACTCGAGCGACAGATCAATTTAAAACTTTTTCCTCAGATTGCTCGTGATTTTTTGGTGATCATTTTTAATAATTTCCACCCACATTAAAAAATGTTTCCTTAATTTAATAATTCAAATTAAGTGCAAATGCATCTAGGGAAAATTTGCCTAAAACTGGCAGCAAAGCAATCCAAGGGGTTTTAAATAGTGCCATATTATGGCAAAAAGCGCTCCAGTGGATTAAACATATACTAGTGTCAAAATGAAGATAACAAATAGGGGAATACGTTTACATGGATAAATCGTAGCCCGCATTTCCTCTTTTTTAAGAAAATTTGGAATTTTTAAAATTTGTAAAAAGAATTTAAATATCAGAAATAAAAGAGTTAATAAATTTATTCCCATTGTAAAATAACCTTTTTTAATGATCCTCTGCTAAATTTGTCCCCATTGTAAAATAACCCTTTTTAATGATCCTCTGCTAAATTTGTTCCTATTCCTTCGGCAACTAGGTATTAAAGTCTATATTTGTATTTTTGTTATTAGTTTTTGGGGTATCATGCCGTGTTGCGCTACCTCCTTCTTTAGCCAACGTTTTGGACAGCGTTGCAGTGTCCATCATCATCCATCATCACACATCTGCCCTGCATAACACGGCATAATAACCCACAAACTAATAACAAAAATATTTTTGGCCGTGAAAATCTAAAATCGTATCTGATGAACCTCTGTATTTGTAAGTAATTTAGTTTTAGGTAAGCCCTGATCACGTGAGAATTGCTCACAAAACATGTCGATTGTATCTTAAAACCGGTCAAAGGCCAGGCCATTTCACGAAAATTCACGAAAAAACACTAAAAAAGCACCATTTTGAACTTTGAATTGAATGTTTTGTTGATTAATTTTGAGCTATTGTATATTTTATTAATAAACTATCTACCAAAACAACATTACTTGCATTTATTACGTAAATTAATAGGTTTTACGATGTTTTAGTCGCGGAACACGCAATCAGTTGCGACGGTTAAAATCGCGGCAAATTCTGAGAGGTGATTGTCATAGAAGAAATCGTTTTAAAAATATTCTGGTGTTGCAAGGTGAATGAAACTTCTAGGCGTATCATAGAGTAATGTTGGCGCAAGCGATTCTGACACTGTTCTTCATACAAATTATGTACATAGAAGGGCCAAAATCGCAGACCAAAAGTTTTTGACGAAAATATTATTCAAATATTTGAATTATTTTCCCGCGCATGCGCATGTGACGCGCGCGCCGGCGCGTCTCCGACCTATCACCGGTTGAACAATAAAACAAAGTGATAATGTATCATTTTTAATAATTATTTACTTAATAAAATAAATAAAAACACTAAAAAAGTCGACTTTTTAAATAAAGATTATCGTGGTAAAAACTAAGTGTTTTTTATTATTTCATTAATAAAATGGTGCCACAAAGTGAATTTGCAAAATTTGAAGAAGAAATTATTTACTTGTTAGTTGCTGAAGTTGAGCTTAACCACAATTGTCACGCTTCCATGCCGAACTACCTTTGTTTCTATTATCTAAGCATTACATATAACAACTGATTGGGAGACAAGTTAGTTACCTGGAGAGGTACAATGGTCTTGCTGCCATCAATACTGAATCCGTACTCGGAGTAATGCATCACACTTCCGTAGTCGTACAGAACGTTGAAGTTTGTCACCTGGGAAGTGGTGTACTTGTTGAAGTTGTTCTCGGTTCCTGAATTAATAAAAAAATATTCATTATAATGCTTTCAAGCCTCACTGGGACGGTTTCAAGGATACTACTAACCATAAGCCACAAACATCGTATTCAGTAGAACCTCTGTAGGAAGATCTGCTTTTGAAGATTCTCGGAAGGACAGATCTGCCCGGGCGTCCACATATCATAAAGGATTTGTTTAAAAAATCAACATGCTTAAAAGTTTTCTGTTAATTACTTGCTTTATGATAAAGCAGTTCTTGCTTAGACGGTAATGAAGAGCGTTAGTATGATCTTCATTGTAAACCCACTGTCATTTAGTTTATGTGGTATTAGTTTCAGATGTTAGCTGTTTGGCGGGTCGAATCGGGAGAAGACCGTTGAGGAAAATCGTTTGACCTCTCCAGCCGGATTCTCTTGATCTAACCAACGCCTTTCGCCAGAGAGGGAGGGATGTATTCGTACTTCCATCACTCCTGGGCACACTGACCCATAGATTTCTACTCATATCTTTTTCCCTCGCAGAACTTTCTATCCTTCTTTGTCACATCTTCAAACAACAAGTCTCTTAATTTCAACCCCTGAAACATCAGCTGCCTTACAACGCTAGCAACTGCTTGAGTATAATTCTGGTGCCCACTTCCTCAAGAAAGTTCAGATACCACCAGGCGCCAGAATTAAGCAGAGGCGAGCACTTCTAGTGCCCTTCTACACCCTTCTATTCTGGGTGCGGGAGGGTAACCTATTATCATGGAACCAGCAGCTCTAAAAACCTCCACAAAGCATACTTACAGATGACACAGACATGAGAGTAATTTTCTCTTCGAGGCGTCCTGTATGGGGTTACCTAATGGAAAAAAATAATATGACAAAGATGAAAATAAGTTGAACGGACCTGCTTGGATCTTATCCCAGACGATTCTGACGAAATCGTCCCTGTTGTGGGTGCTCTGCATATGGTAGAAGCCAAGAGCATGAAGGAACTCGTGCACGATGGTTCCGTGACGGAAGCACCCATTTCCAGGAGTGTTGGTCTGAAGGTTGAGGATCTGTGCTCCTCCGGTCATACCAACGTTGGAGTAGCAGCCGGAGTTGCTGACCTGGAACATAGCCACATGCAAATGTACCAAGTGGAAGGTGGGAGTAGCAGAGAAGCTCAGAATCCTGTGGACAGCCAGGCGCACTAATGTATCCATTCTGGAAGAGCTAGGTATTCTATTCCGTAGCGGCACGCTACTTGTAGTACGGGATGCGAGCATTACAGTCTGGAAGCTTGGGGACTTGCGACAAGAGCGTTCCGGTCTTTCACAGCTTCTAGAAGTGTCGAGACCACTCTACAAGACGCTGCGCCTATATTATACAAACCTACGCCATGTCAACCAATTTAGTTCAGTTCTGCAGTCTAGTACTATATTTTACTCATTCGCTCTTAGCCGAAGCAACTAAGCCACGATCGCTACTGGCGACAATTCTGTCGCCGGCCGAACGGACTTTAAGACACTTTGGACATATTGCTCGCCAAACTGTGAACTCAATCCAAGAGAAAATCGGTTACTAGAAAAATAGAAGACACCCGGTAAGGAAAAGAAAGAGAGGAAGTTTCGGGAAAGTTAAAGGTGTGAGGGGTGGATAGGACTTTGGGGGTCAGTTTGTTCAGAAGTGACAGATGTTTGAATTTATCCCTCCCACTGCTGAGCAGTTGGCGGGCAGGTGTATCAGCTGCCACCACCTGGCAAACTTTACCCCATGAATCCGGCCACCTTTGCTAAATCACCAAACATAAGCGAGCCACTTTGAGTGGCCTAAGGCAAAAGAAGGAAAGACTTTAGAAGAAGGAACACAATTTCTTAACTTTACCAACGATTTTGAATTTTTTTAAATCCTTGTACCCCATACATACCCATGAATACATATTACATATCCAGTCAACAATAAAATATTAAAATTTCTAACTATCTTGCCGTTCCCACGATGTGGTAGGCAAAGAGGATGTACCGTCATACAACATATGTATTATATTCACTGTCATAGGTACGTATCCATATTTCAGCTTTGCATTCTTTCCGGATCTCCAAATTTGTAACACGGTCAAACATGGTTTTACAAATTACAACTTGTGCGACTCAGAGATCTCATTTCTACAGCATCTAGTCTGCTTTCATCCTTCTTCTGTCAGTTACATTCTTCACTGCTAGATATTCGGGTTGGAATATCATTCCATTTTGGACTGCTGGCCTCGTTTCAATGAATGTTCTTTAGACAGGGACTACGCACACAAAAAAATAAGTTAAATCCTTTTCTCAAAATAGAGATCTGTACTTGTTTCCTCCTAAGGGACAAAGTCACACTTTCGTCATGTGGCGCAGACTACGCCTATCCAATAACACGAATAACCTTAAATGCTATTTCTACGTAAATAGACAAGTGAAGAAAAACTCAATAACTCACAATGACATTGACATAGTTGGTCTGGGTGGTCCTCTTCTGGAAAGTTAAGCAAGATGATCTGGCGAGTTCGGCAAGAGCGGCTTCAACTGCGGTCACTTGGGCAGCAGCTAATGAAAAAATTATCAACTTTAAAACAATGTATACCAGTGGAAATTTACAAGTGAAATTCGAGGGTTGCAATAATTTCTGAAATTTTCCTTCGTCACAAATTTAGTCTAGAACGAATCATTTATTGCACTGGGTTCAAATTATTGATCAGTGAATGAGAGTAACCCAATTACAAAATCTCTATATAAAACTTAATAAAGTAAGCAATCACTCACTAACCAACATACTTCTTTTGGTTATTTGTTTATTACGACATACACAGTACATTATGATGCAGTTTTTAGGTAAATTATATTAAATTTTCACATGCTTATATTGCTTATCCATAAAATATCATTAATTTCACTAGAGATGTGAACGGTTCTTAAAACTTATTAATGAATGTATGAGTTATAGTGATAATCAGGAAGAAAGTGTGTGGATATTTTGTTAAATTTTGAAATTAAGAATTACTCATATATGTTCATGAAATGTAATGGATTGTTATTGAAAGTTTATTGAAAATGAAATTTAAGCAATAAAATAAAATTTAAAACCACGAGATTTATTAATTTATTAACCGATCGGTTTCGCTTTACTCAAGCATCTTCGGGGTACAAATTAATACAGTATTAATTTGTACCCTGAAGATGGTTGAGTAAAGCGAAACCGGTCGGTTCATAAATTAACAAATATCGTGGTTTTAAACAAAAAAGTATTTTATTTTATTAAACATGTCAAACCACAAAGTGATTGCTTTCTACAATAATTTAAATTTAAGTATTTTTTAAATAATTACCAATCCAAGAAATGTAATAAATTTGTTTTGTATTTTTGCAAGGAATCATAATAAACGTCTAAAGCCTCGATTACATTGTGCGGGTTTATAAGCTACTAGCCAACAAGTTTAAAAGCGGGTGAATCGGCGAGTGAGATTATCACGATGACACACAGAACTGTCTATTTGCTTAGTAGCAAGCTAGCTAGCGAGTTGAAACCACGTGTTGCTATCTTTTCTGGTTGTTCTAGCTTTAAAAATGAAGTGGAACATAAATCATACCCGCTTTGCTTTCCTTTTAAACTCCTTTTTTATAACATGAGCTCAAATAATGACAAATGAAACAATATTACTGTGTTTGAACCACTTGTATATTTGAGTAAAGTCGACCGGTTTCGGAACGACCGTTCCTTCTTCAGGGCAAACGTATACTGATTTGATTTGGATAACCACAAAGTTAAAGCTACGTTCAAAAGTATAAAACAATGAGTCTCGCGCGTACTATTTCTGTCAACATTTTGTAGAAAAGAAAGCTCGCAGCTAGCGCCACACGCTACCGAGTAGCGAGAATAACGACTACCGCGCGAACTAATTCTATCAGGTGTTTGACAGTTACAAAATCAGCTGCGAGCTACCGTCTTGTGGCACACGCTAGCGAGTAGCGAGCAAAGTAGACCCCCTTTTAAATTTTTTCGTAGATTGTTCACAATCTGCTAGTTAGCTAGTAATATGATTACACTGAGCGAGTTTACTGGCAGATAGTGAAATCGCCGGCTTGTAAACTCGCTCAATGTAATCGAGGCTTTAATGTAGTATTTTTTGGTTAAGAGCATTCAACCAGCCAGTGGACGAAAATCCACATCTCGTCGAAAGTTGTTCTTACGATCGTGCAGGGCGGTTACAATGAGAAAGATTAATTATTCTCCGTACCAGCTTTTTAAAATTATAACGCAATATCGATTTTATTTCATTCCAAATTTGTTTTAATTTATACCTTCATCCAAAAATGCTGAAAGGCGTGATGATAGAACTATTAAAATAATGTAGTTTTTGTAATAATTTTTTGATTATAATTGTTTATCATTTTTCAATAATGTCTAAATTAAATCTTCTTCTTTGTGTGCCGTATCAGGTCCCCCCGACGTTGGAGATCACTCTTGAGAATGTCTCTCTGTCTTGCGCTGCCCGGAATAGCTCCTCCACACTTCTAATGCCGGTCCACTCTCGTATATTACGCAGCCTAGACATTTTTGTCTCCTACGAGGCCCTCGGCGATCCTCTATCTTGCCTTTCAATATCAAATGGAGCAAGTGATACTTCTCCCCTCGAAGTATATGACCCAGATATGAAATTTTCCTGATTTTTATTAATGTGAGCAGTTCTCTATCTGCTCTAGCCCGCCCGAGAATTTCTGTGTTGGCGATCATGTCGGTCCATGGAACCTTGAGCATTCTCCGGTGAAGCCACATTTCAAAAGCCTCTAACCTCTAACTAAATTAAATAAGAATGTCAAAAATTTCTGAAATATATTAGTTTGTAAGTGCGCCAATAAATACATAAACGGACCAATTTTCGTCAAGAAACACATGTACGTATATATTTTTTAATGATTTTATTTTAACTAAAATTAAAATTCTAAAACATGCGATGCCCAGATAACGTATTGATTTATTTTACTACATGATTATATGATTTGAAATGGGTGTGGTATAAAACAAAATCTTTTTTGAAAATTTAACAAATCTACCAACGACATATGGTATAACCTTATTATACTAAAAATAAACATTTTTTCTCAAAATTTAAAACATGCGAATGCTTGATAAAAGAACAATCTTTCGAAATCCATTTATATTTTTTTGTGGAAAAGAGTCAAAAGTCTAAAATCAGATTTAAAAATGACATATTTCTAGTTTTTGTCTGGTAATACCCTCTTAAGGGTATAAGTTGTGATTGCGCGAGTAATTGTGGGGATATGAGCAACAATTTTGATAGTACTGATATTAAATTTACTATCTACACCAGCACTTTTTTGAATCCTACAAATTGCAGTCGAGTAGGCATTGTAGTTTTATTGATTCGTCATAGTTGTTATAGTTTTCATTTGTTTTATTAATATGGTTTCATATCAGTTTTCCATTACTTCATGCTAATAGAACATTAGGTATATTCTGTTTATTCCATCTAAAAGCCCAAATTAAATTATAATTTAAAGCCTTGCAAAGGTGATGCGCAATGTATAAAACTAAAATATTTTAATAACAACAGCGGAAAAAAGAGAGTGTAAGTAATAAAGTACAAGAATGAAGCAGAAGAGATCGTAAGTAAAAATGAAGTTTTTTAAAAAGTAAAAATGTGGTAGAATTAGCCTAATTGTTGCTTTATATTTCAAAGCAATAAAGCAAGATATTTTTCTAAATGGAATTTTAAAGAAGAAGAAGAAGAAAAAGAAGAACAAGAAAAACAAAAAGAACAAGAAGAACAAGGAGAACAAGAAGAACAAGGAAAACAAGAAGAACAAGAAGAACAAGGAGAACAAGACGAACAAGGAGAACAAGAAGAACAAGGAGAACAAGAAGAACAAGGAGAACAAGAAGAACAAGGAGAACAAGAAGAACAAGGAGAACAAGAAGAACAAGAAAAACAAGAAGAACAAGAAGAACAAGAAGAACAAGGAGAACAAGAAGAACAAGGAGAACAAGAAAAACAAGGAGAACAAGGAGAACAAGAAGAACAAGAAGAACAAGAAGAACAAGAAGAACAAGAAGAACAAGAAGAACAAGGAAAACAAGAAGAACAAGGAGAACAAGAAGAACAAGGAGAACAAGAAGAACAAGGAGAACGAGAAGAACAAGGAGAACAAGAAGAACAAGGAGAACAAGAAAAACAAGGAGAACAAGAAGAACAAGGAGAACAAGAAGAACAAGGAGAACAAGAGTAACAAAACAACGAGAAGAACAAGAACAAAAGGGAGAAAAAGAAGAATAAGATTAGAGAAAAGCGTTTGGTTCACTTACTCAATCCGGTGGTGGCGTAGTAGAGAATCTTGTTGGTCCACAGCCTGTTGGTGGCCAGGATAGCGTTCCTGCTGCCAGCGTAGTCTTCCACGAAGCTGTCCACCTGCTCAGGGGTCAAGACAATATCTCCCTCGAACTTGCCACTCCTTTCCCACTCGTTCTGGAGCTCAGCCAGCTCGGGGGATAGGGGCTCTGAAATACGATTATAAAATCAGGTCAGTTCAATAAACGTTATTTCCTAAGCGGAACAACCCGCTTGGAATATACCAACGCTAAAAACCAAACATAACAGCCGCACTCTCTCACCTTGCATGGCAGTGGGATTCATTCGTATGTCACTCCTGGATTCACTGAACCTTAGAATCCTACCCACTCATTATGATACATTATTATTTCTACGTGTGTACACATATTACTACGCATATAAATGTAAATTCAAAAATAAAATAATACACAACTATGATTACAGAGATAAATTAATCCAAAATCGTGTTTACTGCGTGAAATAAAATCACAGGTGTTGAGAGTGATAAGGGTAGGTCAAGAGAGACTAGAAAAATTAAGAAGGTAGATCAATCAAATTTAGCAAAAGCAAAACTTTACCAAAACAATCTCAACCAATAGAATCCTTGAAAAGTTAGGTCATAATCAAATCAGCCAATGAGCGCAGACCTAGCGTCATTTCCGTTTTATATCTTAAACAATGGGAGCCTTGAAAAGTGACATCATAATCGAAGCGGCTAATAAGCGCAGTTTGATACTTTGTAGGTGTTGTAATGCGTCATTTACGTTTCATCCAAATTTCAAATCACAAAGGGGCTAGAGAAGTATCACTTCAAAAAGGTGTCCACAGATGATATTAGTAATCTAGAAATACTTTAGATGATAGGCAGTGTCAAATACAAATGGTGCCGTGACGCAGGAGATAGCTTAGTTTGGGTACGTACATCCAATGACGTTACATACTACATTAGACGAGGGGTAGAAATCTCAAAGTGAGAAGACAAAGGCAAGACAATTGCACCGGTCTCGATATCTAGTGCTTTAGTACTAAACTGCTACGCGTCGAGTAAGATTGCGTCTTAACAGCACTTACCAGTAAGTAAATTGCATTTTTAAAAGTGCCAAAATGCCCTCCTGTGTGATGAGAAAATGTTTCAATTACACCGCAAATAAACGTAAAGGCGAATGAATAATATTTCATTTGTAAGTACACGCAAATTACTTATTGTTATCGATTATTATAAATATTACAATTAATTTTCATGTTTCCCGCTCGCGGTTTTACACGTCATTAGAGAAAATTCAAGTCCTACTGTGAACAAGTGAAGGGTCTGGACGCGCAACAGCCAAATTTCTGTTGCTTAGCAAACTTTACTATTTTAAAGTAGACTAATCAGCCTAAACACTCTGTTTATTTGTTTGTTTGCGGTAAAACAACACATTAATCATTAGTTCCAACAAGTATTGATAACAATCGCCACCATTTGAAAACTGTCGTTGCCCTATTGTATTTATTGTATAGCTCGACATATCAAACTCTGATAGGCAGCCGGACCTTTTATTCTAGTGGACCCCAAGAAAAGGAGACAGCGAACGTTCCATCAAAAAGTGACAAGTAATACGCCGCCCGCTCATGTATCCATGTCATTCATACACACACGTTATTTGATTGTCTATCTTTATCACACGGGAATAAACTTTTGAATTAAGAAATTATACTGCAAATCACTGAAAACATAAGAGTGTTCCATACTTTCCACATTATATTGTGAGTATGTGAGACTATGGCGAGTCTATTTATTTATATAACGTCATTGGGTACATCACAAACGGTTCCGTTACCTTTATACCTTTTTCATTCCCAGAGTTTGTATCCTTAAAAAGACCGTCCTTGTACCGTCCCCAAAGAAGACAAGGGTCTTGAGAGAAATTATTTTCCACTGGGCTTCCTGTAAGGAGCTTATATAAAACAAAGGGAAAGAAGATGCCAAAGGGAGTTTGGAAAATATCTGACTATTCAAAAATGATCACTTCACCCATATCAAGGAGCGTTGTCTCCAGGGCGACACTGAACCCTACAGAGTTCTTTTAACAGCTCTACGTGCATTTTTCGTTTTACTTCAGGGTCAATGTATTATTTTTATGTAAAAAAATTAATCTGTACTTGCAAGCGTCAGAAAAAAATTACGATTCATTATAATTTGTGACAGTGATAATCAAAATGAATAATCAGTGACAAACGATTAAGTCCTCCATAACATTAATCCTTAGATAAGAAATGACTGATTATTTATCAACAATATTAATTATATCTTATAATTACAATATGTACTTAAAACAATATATATAGGTAATTTTAAGATTTTCCAATGTTTTTTGATAATAATTGAATCTGATAAGACAAATTGTAAAATGTTTTAAAATCCTCGACCATGAATGCAGACGTAACGTAAAATGTTATGTAAAAAATACTAATATTACAGTAATTATATTTGTAGTAGATACTCTTGCCTTGGTTTAAAGACTAGATAACTTCCCAACCTTCCTCTTACCTCTCCACTACCTTCAACCTCACAACACACCCCAATTGTAAATGCTAGCACCAGACGATTGGGAGCAGTTGGACTATTGAAAGGTATTCCCATTCTTTTCCAGTTTCCTTTATCAGTTCCACTACTTACTGCCAATTTTAGGTTTGGTATGAAAAATTCTTTGTTGGCCTTTAGATTTAAACTTTACTAGCAACTAGTACATTCAGTCCCCCAATAATAACGTTTCGTGTATCCGTCCATCTTTATTCGTGAACATACTTACCAAGTACCTACACATACTTGTCCATTTGCTCCAAGTATTTATCGTTCACAACTATATTGAACAGCGTCTTGGCGTCTTCCAAATAACAACTGTAGGACTTCAAGACGAAAGTTGTAAATTCACCATTTTTCCAACATGAAACTTTCCTCTGAAGATCCTGTTCCCGATATAGACGCTACCTTCATTTAAGTAGGCGAGAGTAATAATTACTCCTGTTAAAGAAAAGCAACAGATTTACCCTGGTGTTTTCCATCGACAGACCTCTGCAGGAAAGCCTTGAAGGAGGCCACCTCCACGTTGCTACGGGTCACTCCAGCGCAAACGAAAGCCACTCCGAAGAGCAAAAAGACGAGGGTTTGAAGACCAGCCATTGTGAAATCTGACAAATAAAAAAATAACATTAATTGCCAGAAATTTTTGAATAATGAATACTTGGACCAAATGTGTGAGTTTGTGTATTTATGAAGAATGTTCACGAGAGATGGAATGGCTGCTAAGGACATTGATTGAATGGAACTATAGATGTGAATGTTGAATACTTGGAGCAGGCGGAAAATTTTGTGTATTTTATGAGAGATAGAAAAGTTGATAACGATATTGAAATAAGGGTAAATGCAGGAAACTCCATTAATGAGAGAACTGAATGCGGTTGGCATAAGAACGTCCAAAGAAGCGAAGCTAAGAGTCCATAATTGAATGATGATTTTTATTATATATTATTAAGTTAAAAGAAATATAATATTTCTCTTTCTTAACTGAAGTACAGAGCATATATATAGTATAGTAGTACGTATGTAAAGTAGTGTAGTGTATGTAGTAATATTTTTAATTTTGTTTTAACAACTTAAGTTTAAAATGTTTTTTTAAAAGGTTTTTATATTCTTTTCCGTTTTTAGGTTATCTGGAAAGAGATTATATATATGAAATCCCTCGTGGCCAATACTTCTCTTGCCATTTTCAGTCTTGACAGTATTTGTGTACAATTTATTGTGTTGTCTAGTGAATGTTCGTGTACGTGTGACGTTTTTATAAATGTTGAATTTGTGTGTATAAGTCCATTTTGTATTTTTTAGATTCAAAGGCATATGTTATATTCGTACAATGTTCTTATTTACAGAAGGTTCATTTCCTGGTATAGTTTTTTGTTGGAGTGTCTCGGTTATAATTGAAGATTTTTTTAATAACTTTGTTCCGTATTATTAGTAAGTCGTTGAAGTAATGCATGTGTTTCCCCATTTTCCTATTAAGCAATTTATGTGAGATTAGGCTAAAGTATAAGCCCCTCCTCACCTCTATTGGTAGAATATGAGCGATTCTATCGAATACACCAATTAATGGGATGATTTTTGCTTTTAGTTTTTCTGCGTGTTGTTTAAATGTCAAATGTTTGTCAATATATAAGTCCAGGTATTTTATAAACCATGCAGTGAATTTTGCAAATAGGCATGAAACTGTCAGAGGAATAACGAAAGTAGACTGAACGATCGTATTATAAGATCGAAAGTTATATAGGTTTAGGATTAAAGGAGGAATGACTGTAACCAAAAATAATATGAACAGAAGTGAATGGGAGAAAAATCAGCGACTCCCAAGGATGACATGACAACCAACAATCAAATGATGCAGTGCTGCTTTACGGTGTAGAAGAGCTTTCAATCCCGGAATATCTACGAACTGGGATCCCGGGAATCCCAGAACTTTACCGGCACCATAATTCCGGTGCTGCAAATTCCAGGATTACTACCGGGATAATATTGAATCAGTTTTTTTTTTGGTGAATTTTGTGTTTTTTTTTTTTTATTTTGTTTTTTTTTTAAATTACGAAATAATTTGAATTGACTCCTTAAGAGCGTTAAATCAGCCAGCTGACGAAAATCCACATTTCGTCGAAAGTTGTTCTTACGATCGTGCAGGGCGGTTACATTGAGAAAGATTAATTATTCTCCGTACCAGCTTTTTAAAATTATAACTCAATATAGAATTTATTTCAATTCAAATTAGCTTTAATTTATACTTTATTTTTTATTTTAACTTTATGAGTAAAACCTCAAATTGTAATATTTAAATAAATGAAGATAATATAAGCGAAACTCAGTCGAAAATCTAGAAACAGAAAAATCAGAAAAACATATTCACACCTCTGGGACTCGAGAGGTGTCATTATGTAATATACTCTATTTTTTTTAAATTTATACCTTCATCCAAAAATGCTGAAAGGCGTGATGATAAAACTATTAAAATAATGAACTTTTTGTAGTTATTTTTTGATTATAAGTATTTATTATTTTTAAATAATGTCTAAATTTAATAAGAATGTTAAAAAAATCTGATATATATTAGATTGTGAGTGCGCAAATAAATACACAAATTGACCAATTTTCGTCAAGAAACACATGTACGTACATATTTTTTAATGATTTTATTGAAACTAAAATTAAAATTCTAAAACATGCGTTTGCTAGATAATGTATTGATTTATTTTACTGCTTGATTATATTATTTGAAATGGGTGTGGTATAATAAAAAATCTTTTTTAAAAATTTAACAAATCTGCCATCGACCTATGGAATAACCTTATTATACTAAAAATTTTAAAAATTTCTCAAAATTTATTACGTGCGAATGCTAGATAAAAGAACAATCTTTCGAAATCCATTTATAATTTTTTATGGAAAAGAGTCAATACGTCTAAAATCTGATTTGAAAATGACATATTACTGGTTTTCTCTGGTAATGCCCTCTTAATGGCCTATATTTTATAATTTAAAACACAAACCAATAAATTAGCACATATCCGTACTAGATATTTGTTATACCTTTTGAATAAAAATATAATCATAATAAACACAATTAAATAACTTTGTTTCAATTCCACTTTATTATTTTTTAATCCAACCGGTTTCGGTTCGTACTGAACCTTCCTCAGGGGTGATAAAACCAATTTACTTAATAAACAATTAGATTTGTCTAACACCCCGATTTTTTAAATATTTCCATTACCCCCACCCACGTTCACCCCTCCCTCTTAGACACCTCCCTCATCGCCCCCACCTAAGTTGATATTCTGTCTCCCTCTTCTAATTTTACTTATAAATACCATGTTTTTCTGTATTATGTTCAATATATTTTTATTCACCCCTGAGGAAGGTTCAGTACGAACCGAAACCGGTTGGATTAAAAAATAATAAAGTGGAATTGAAACAAAGTTATTTAATTGTGTTTATTATAATTATGTATTCCCACAAAGTGTTTGCTACATATCAAGAAAAATATAATCTTTAGGTTTGGTTGGATATTTTGATCTCAAATGCAAAATTTTGTTTTGTATGAAAAGGGCCGCGCAGCCACAATCTTAAGAATTATACGTATACATTATTATTTAGTGTCTAATGTATGTGCGCATAGATCTTTTAAACTACGCAACGGATTTTCATGCGGGTTTCACCAATAGATAGAGTGATTCAAGAGGAAGGTTTAAATGTATAATACATGCTTATTTTAGTAGAGAAAAGCCGAGAAAATCAAATATTCAATTCAGGCAGCGGGCAGCGGGCAGCGGGCAGCGGGCAGCTGGCAAGCGGGTGGTGTGGATTTTATAAAGGTTGGGTAATGGCGTTGTTTTTCGTTAGCCACGGCAACGTGTGTATACCTTTATTTGTGTATACATATATTTGCTATACCTTTCGAATAAAAATGAAATCTTTAGGTTTGGTTGGATATTTTGGTCTCAAATTTAGTTTTGTATGAAAAGGGCCACACTCCCGCCCCCCTTAAGAATCATACGTACATTATTATTTAGTGCCTTTGATTTATAATTTCAAATAAAAAATACTTGAGTTACGACACAAGCCAGAATAACATTTATGTAAGGCATGTATATGTGAGAATGCTGAATGCAAGAACGAACAAGCAAAAGAGAGTTGTTTAGTCTATCCTCTACGTCTACTCCTTCGGGGGAAAATATATATGATTAGTTTGCTATTATTTTATTTTTATTTTATTTATTTTAGAGAAGGTTGACAGCAAATCAGAGATTACAAAATAATAAGTTGTTAATTATGCCAATTATGAACTTTCCACTGATGATAGTTATAATAATAAAGTGTGATATGTAAGTTTTATTTTTTACTTACGAAATATAAAAAGGGAGGAGGAACATAGGAATAGGATTAAGAGGCAAAGGACGGGAATATATATAGGGATTGAACTTTCTAGTTTGAGTCATGGTGCTTGGTGAGTTTTAGTTTAATGTCACGTAAAGTTGAGTTAAAAATGTCAATGCGGTAATAATTTGAGTTAAATGAGTGTGTGGATCTGTAGATAAATGAGTTCTGTTTGCAGTTGGTCTTGCAAAGAGGGAGATCAAAGATAAGCGACTGCCTGCTGTTGCGATTTGGAACATGGAATGATGGCGTTGAAGAAGATCAGGACAATCGATTAAGTTATGTGTAATTTTAATTAACATTACCGAATCTGCTATGTTTCTTCGACAAGTTAACGTTTGTATTTTGAAGAACTTTGCAGAGTCTTCATTACTAACATGAGATCGAAAAGAGCGGAAATTGAGGTACCTTAAAAATCTATTTTGAACGCTTTCAATTCTATTTTTGTGCACTGCATAGCATGGATTATTATTTGTTATTATTTATAGTCCAAAACTAATGTTCAAATTAATTTCAAGTTTAGGAATTTCATAAGTAGTTTTATGGGTTGTTATTTTATTATAAAGTATGTTGACTTACCTTGCTAGAACACGGTTACACAATACGCACAATCAAGAGTCCACTTCAATTTATAGTCAATTTTAATGAAATGATTATCTTAAATTTAGCAAATGACAGCAGAAAAACATTATTGCCGCAACTCATTCATTATTATTATTTTAATTTTTTTTTTGCTGAGTGAAACATTATCCTTGTGTCATCGTTAGTGATGATGCGAAAGGAAGGAGTGAGCCTGGGTCTTGAAAATATCGATTTTGTAAGAAGGAGGAGGCACAGGGATCGGAAAATCTTTCTTCAGCCAAGTTGTAGAACTCAAGATCGAGTCATTCTCATGTGACAAATGTCAACCGTGTACACGAATTTGGTGTTTCCCGCCAAAGGGAACAATGATGTTAATCCTCTGGAGCATCTTCCATTGAAAAACTTGTAGAACAAGGATAGAATTTCCACCTGAAGACTGCAATATATTTTTTTAAGATAAGGGTATCTATTGATGGGCCTCCGTGGTGGAGAGGAAAGACTCTAGACTATTAAACCGAAGTTCAAATTCCAGCGATCAATTTGTGCTTAAATTTATTAAAAATAACATAAAACATATTTGTGCAGTCTCTCAGTGGAAGATTGAAGACAAAGTTGCCCAGGAGAAAGGCCAACACTCAGAATTTTATGAAACTTTACTAAAAATGTCTTATTTTGTGACCAGATCTGAACAGCTTGGTACATACGAAACTTAACACACACGTGTACATCCTTCAGGCTTTCAATATAATATCTCAATTGTGGATGCCATAGTCTCACTGGCTACAGACAGGGAATAATTATTGGCAGGCTATTAACATAGCAAGCGAATCTATTATATTGACCTCCAGTTTTTTCGGATATTTTGGAACTCCAGAGAGGCGTTCCTGTTAGTGCTTTCAATCTCGGGAATTTTTTTCAGTATCGGTATTACGGTGCCAGCATTTTTCAATCCCGGGATCCCAAGATCCCGGCGCTGGCATCGGTATTTTAAATTTTTAATTTATTATTAAAAATAGGAGTTGTAACATGTACCATATATATTCAGATTTAGTAACATTGATGTTAACTAAATTTAAATTGTGTGAAATTAGCTGCAGAAAATGTAAATAAAATATATAGGAAAAAATAAATGACTCAATTTTTTTACTTAAAATGCGACCACAATAAGATCAAAAAAGTGAATAAAGGTTTCATAATTTTTTTCTAGTGGTTTTATTTGGTCTCTATTTTCCCACATCTCAATTCCACGCTTCTTTTTACATTGACTTCACACAGGAGGCCTATGAGAAAAATATTTTCCCTCAAGGCCTATGTCATATATGGGGATGCTGTGTCGAGAGTCTCTTTAAGGAAATGAAAGAGAGGAAGTTCAAACGAAATACTGCCAATAAAAAAAAAGATATTCCCGCGGTGGAACGAAGGCCATGAAACCAACAAAAATCTCGAAATCCCGGGATTAAGAGAAGCGCAGCTACGTGATTACGGTGCTGACTAGGATATGTAGATTCAGCTGGAGTGGTCTCTTGAACTCGGGTTCTTCGCGGGAAATCGATCCTACTACTATTCCTTTTTTTAAATCGACTACTCCCAGAGAACCCGGTCCAGGACTCGGACCCAAGCCCGGAACTCGGTGCCGGACCCGAAGCCGAAACCCGAATGCCCCCATCAGCGTCTTCGTTTCCGCGATCCACGCTACTCGCGAGTCGTGAGGATTCTTGTCCGGGTTCGAGTTGTTGTGCGGGTTCTATCTGGGTCGGGCTTCGAGGTTCGGCTCCGAAGTCTGGCTCCGGCCGAAGCCGTACGTCCCGATAACAGCAACAGCACCCGATACCTAGTCCGCACCCAATAACTCGGACCCGGAACCTGCTCCTAAAACTCGAGCACTTTTAAAAGGAAGCACTCCTCAAAGGCCTCCGGTAAAATGCAAAACCCGAAAAAACCAAAAAAAGTTCCCGGTTCTCGAGATTCCGGGATTGAAAGCTTTAATTGCGGTTTTAATGTAGGATACTGGAATTTAATAGAAGAGCAGTATAAATCATAAGAAACTATAATTAAAAAATTAACAACATTTTAGGATTGGAATCGCAGTTAACGAAAAAGTCGTTAATTATGGGTTAAGGATAATTACTTATCCTTAAGTAAATCCTGTATCTCCCCCCAGATTAAAGGTGGCTGCCAAATTCAATAATGGGATACACTTAGATCTCTCACTGGAAAATTTTGACTTAAATCTTTTTTTTAAGTCTTTCAAAAATAATTTTTCCAATACCCGAGGTGTGATAATTTAATTAATAATATAGTTATGATATTATATTGATAAGCGATCATTCGGATTGATAGATAATATTAATTTTTATGATTGATTCGCAAGACGTACTTCGTATCTGACCGGTTTTACTCAATTTGTCAAGTGTATTCATTCACCCATTTATTTTTAAACCTAGATCAAGAGAGGTATGTCACAGTAAATTGCGAGAATTTGTACTAATAAGATATCAACGATAGATTTAACTTTCTTTAATCATTTATAGAAGATAATATCAATAACTCTCGATGAAAATATGGAACAAAGACACAGAAAAGAAAATAAGGACACCCCGTTAAAAGTTTTTTTTTCTATAATAATGCATCTATTTTCAATTTTCGACTTAAGCCGCCGCTATTTGAATTTCTTACATATCTCCCTTAAACACGTTAAGTTTTAAATCTCTTAAAAAAATATGTGTTGTTCTTGATGATAATATCTAGACATTCCCCGCACCGAAACGCAAATTATATAAAACTAGCTGGTTCCCGGCATGCGTTGCTATGTCATTTAATAAAGAAATAGTTTCTCCCTGTGGTCCTTTCCCATTTGTCCCGTTCTCCTTCCACCTACACTTCCTCTCCCGCGTATTCCCACTCCGCCTCCTCCACCTTCCCTCTCCCCACTCCACACCCCCCTTTACCGGTGGATTCAGTTTTCAAACAGCTCGCGTGCCACATTCTGCAAATTTGTTAATACAAATTTCATAATGCCAGAGCTCACCAGTAGTTTTATACAAACCTTGTCCTGGTAATAACGAACACAACAAAAAAAGAATTATCCAATTTGGTACAGTCGTTCGGAAGTTACGCGCGTACATACATTTCGGCGATTCATTTTTATTTATATAATAATAATAGATAATAGATATAGATATATAGATAGATAGATTCCCTCTATAGAAAAAAAATCGCAAAGTATTCTCCAAAAATTATTATAAACACATTTGTTTCAGTTATTTTACAAGTTATACCTACGTACGAAAAAATTCACAGTGTTTCATTAAATGCTGTTTAAGACAACCCCAGCGAGATTTTTGCTCTATTTTAAACGAGTCGTGTTTTATTAAACATTTTCACAATTTTCGCATCGATTTTGTCGCTTTAAATGTTAGCCCCTCTAACATTCGTAATTTCATATCTCTCCATCTTCTTCTTTTTGAGCCCGGTTGCGGCGCCTTAATTCAATTTCAAAGAATTCCCCTTTTTTGTTAAACTGAGGATTGAACCTCCTTCCCCGAGGCTGGCTCGTAACTACTGTGAATTTTTAAAATGTCTTTTCAAACACTTTTTTGGTTTGACTGAAAATTGAACCCCCCTCCCCATGGACTGACTAAAATGAGTGAACACCGCTTACACTTAAGCCAAATCCTAATCGAGATGAGATTTATTTTGTCTAATAACTACTGTAATTTTTTAAATGTAATGTCATCCAAATTCGGAAAAATGCGGAAATTTGCGCATGTGTATGTGCGTGTTTGTGCGTTGCAAGTACGTGAGTACCACCAAAAGTTTAGAGTTACAGAGGAAACGCAGTCATTGACAACATCGAGTCCATCTACCGAGTTTCTGCTTGATTGGATGTCGGGAAGTGGGTTAATTTTCACATCCAAGATTTGCATTCATGCATTCACGAAAATAAAATCAAAATTTAAATAGATGTATTTAAAAAGGAAACAGTCGTAACCGGGACTCGAACCTAAAACCTCTAGACTTATATCGGGACTGACGTCTCTACCAATAATAATTGAGCTCTCGTTCAACGAACTCGGATTTGCTTTGAATTTAAGTGTAATTGTTAAAATTGGAACTGATTGTGCGAAGAACCTGTCAAAAATACTAATTTCGTTTTTTCTGCAGACTTGCGTCACTCTGAACTCAAATTCACTGAGAATGTATCATTTTCAAAATTGGAACTGATATGTCTACAAATCAGACAGTCCCTCACGTGAATGAGATATTATTTTAATAATTGTTAATAAATCTTTTAGATAATTTTTTTTTTATTATTATATTTATTGAACGTCAATGCATGATTGCATAAAATTTATTTCTTATTGGATTTGGATAAGGTAGAAAAATTAATTATGTTATCTTTAGTAAAACACGAGTCACTATTTTTTTTTTTGATAATGTTGATTGTTTTTAATGAAATAAATTGATGAACTTTTTACGCAATGTTATTGTTACATAATATCATAATCCAGTTTCGTTAGGTTTAAGATACTATTATCTATAGCAGGCATTGTATTTTTATTTTTAATTTATTTATCTATGAATCGTATCAGCCGTTGACAGTAAGATGGATGATTTGAAAAGTTACGTAGTTCACAGTGTTACACCATCCTCCTTAAGATAACGATTTTTTTTTTTTTTTAAATAGCCAATTCACCCTAAAGAGATTGCTTTGTGCCGATAGACATACGAAAGATAGTTATACAAAGTTTTGAGGATAATCTATTCTATGGGAACAGGACAATTCAAATATACCTAAGTCGTTCAAGTCTATGAACTTATTTAGGTGTCCTGGGGTAAAGTACATTAACTTCAGGAGGTGATTCTTCATGATGGGAGAAGTAAAAAAGATTAACAACTTTTTCTTCCATACAAAAAGATGTAGCTACTAAAAATCCTTAGTGTGAGGTACGATCTTACTTGCTGAGAGCCTGCCGGGCGCCCGACTCGATTGTGATTGACCGTATCGTAATAGCGGAAAATAATAAATCCGCCGCACACGCCGGACTAATTTTATCTTTTTACCTCAAAACTACCCATAAAAGTTGGACAGGAATTTAGAAAAAAGTTATCTTTTTTACTTGTACTATCATGTAGAATCACCTCCCGAAGTTAATGCACTTTTCTCCCGGACACCTTGTATAGAATTGAAAAAACGCGAGAATTGTTGAGGGTCAGCAAATACTGAATACTGAGGGGAGAATGGTGGGTGATTTTATATAAGTTAACTAGCAGTTAAAAACCCGCTCTTGCTGCTACGCCCTGCGGGCGGCTTTAAGTTCTCCTACCCGCTCCCGAGTTCCCCTCCCCTCCGCTTCTTTTCGAGATCTCCTTTTCCCCCTCCCCTTCGCACTCTTCCGAGTGCCCCTTTTCCCCTTCCCCCTCCCCTCCCCAACCCCCTCCACTCTCCAACATCCTTCCACCCTCCCCCTTCCCACACCTCTACCCCCTTCTACCCTTCCCCCTCCCTACTCCCTCTTCCACCCCCTCCCCTCTCCCCACTCTGCCCTCCGGCTACCCCTCCCCACTCCTCCCTACAAACCCCCAAATTTTAATCGAAATCAGATGAACGGTTTCTCAATGCATAATTTCACGATGCCAGAACTCACTATTGTGGAGGAAGGATGAAAGTAAACTGAATGCTGTTGAAATGAGATCCCTGAGACGTATGTGTGGTAAAACAATGTATGATCGTGTGAGAAATGTGGATATCCGCAAAGAATGTTAGGCTGATGTAATCATAATGAGTAAGATTAAGAAAGGGACCCTCAGATGGTTTGGGCTTGTAGAGCGAATGAACGAAGAAAGTAGTGTAAGAAGAATACACGACGCGAATGTGAGGAAGACATGGCACGATCAAGTGAATCAGATACTTGAGTCGGGCCATGTCAAAAGTCAGAATAATAGAAGAGAATGTATGAGACGATGTATGAATGAGTGAGGCAAAGAGTGTGTGCCAAGACCGAGTTGTTTGGCGGGCCGTCCTCTCTGCCTACCCCTGCGGGGAAACGGCGGGATGGTTAGTTAGGCACACACTCTTTGCCTCACTCACATTCATACATCGTCTCATACATTCTCTTCTATTATTCTGACTTTTGACATGGCCCGACTCAAGTATCTGATTCACTTGATCGTGCCATGTCTTCCTCGGGCGTCCCCGACTTCTTCTACCATTCACATTCGCGTCGTATATTCTTCTTACACTACTTTCTTCGTTCATTCGCTCTACATGCCCAAACCATCTGAGGGTCCCTTTCTTAATCTTACTCATTATGCAAATCACTTCTTGAAGGATATTATTGATATCCATTAAAATTTAAAAGTGTAACCCTAGGAAAAATTTCACAAAACACTTTTTGTGGATTTATTTTTCTCCAGCACCACAGTTCGAGGACGTTTATTAGCTTTCTTTCGATGGCTCTAGGGTCCATGTTTCCACACCGTATAGAAATATGGGGAAAATCAACTCCCGAACGAGTCTCATCTTGGTGATCTTCGTAATGCTTCTGTATTGTTTGGGTGAGATTCCGAGTTGCGACCGTTACCATTTTATTTTTCTGTGTCTTGTTCTTTTCATGTTTCGTTTAGATTTATTTAAATTATCTTCTTCTTCATTGAAAAATTATTAGATATTAAATTTTTTCCCGAAAACCGAAGGTTACTGACATCTATGAACAATTCGTCATAACTTTTTGTTGTGTAGCTACAATATTAACCTTGTATCAAAGAAGTTAATCGCAATATTCAATGAGTCACCGTTCTGCTGTCGGTGATAACTGATAACCAACATTTTTATCGCGAACTTTATTTCGTATAAAATAAAGATTCAATAAAAAAAATACTTTTTTGTTTTAAACCACGAGATTTATTAATTTTTGAACCCACCGGTTTCGCTTAACTTAAGCATCTTCAGGGTACAAATTAATACCATTATTATTAATACTATTATTACAAATTAATACTATTAATATTAGTATTAATTTGTAACCTGGAGATGCTTAAGTTAAGCGAAACTGGTCGGTTCAAAAATTAATAAATATTGTGGTTTAAAACAAAAAAGTATTTTATTTTATTAAATATGTCAAACCACAAAGTGATTGCTTTCTTCAATAATAAAATAAAGATTCCATGATAGGTGATCCCCGATCGGCCCCCTGGCATACTTATACACAATATGCAGTCAGTTTATGGAAAATACATACCTTCTTACATAAAACATAACTAAGTGTTCCCGAAAGGGTGTGCGTGTGCATAAATTATGTATAATCTATCTATCTATCTATACATCTATACATATAAATAAAAATGAATCGCCAAAATGTATGTACGCGCGTAACATTAATATTATGTCGAATATAATTCTTCGATCTGACAGCCTTAGTAAATTTAATTCTTTCATCAAGTAATTATAATTTAAATTTAAATATAAATAAAAATGAATCGCCAAAATGTATGTACGCGCGTAACTTCCGTACGACTGCACCAAATTGGATAATTGTTTTTTTTGTGTTCGTTATTGTCAGTGTTCACGCCTTTATTGTTACATGTGGTTCTTTTGAAATACCTCTTGAGTGCCCTCCGCCTCAACAGTTCAGTTGAAATCACCTCGCCGCGAAGGACACATGTCCTAAAAACCGTACCGCATTTCCAGTTGTAATAATCAAACCGCAAACAGAACTTTAAATCTCGCAGCTTTTCACAAGTACCATCGCCACGCGTCATCCATTCTCGCTTATTATTTCGCGATCAAACGTTCATTCCCAATCGCCATTCCCTTCCAAAATCTCTCCCAAACTAACATACCAATTATTCATTCTTATGAACTTAACAACTCTACCCTTACCTCTGTCGAAGAAATTGGTGACTTGGGCATAACTTTTGACTCTAAATTAAACTTCATATCCCATATAAACTCAATCTATAATAAAGGTATTAAAATGCTTGGCTTCGTTCTAAGAAATTCCAGAGGTTTCAAGAATATTACAACTTTAAAAATTTTGTATACATCCTTAGTACGTAGTCAAGTCGAATATAACTCCTCGATCTGGTCCCCCCATTTTAAAATACATTCAGATTCAATCGAAAAAATTCAACACAAATTCTTAAGACACATTAATTTTAACCTCGGTATTCCCATTCAAAACATAAATTATAATTACTTGATGAAAGAATTAAATTTACTAAGACTGTCAGATCGAAGAATTATATTCGACATAATATTAATGTTCATAATTGTAAATGGTAGAATAGAGAGTCCTGATCTAACTAAGCTCATTGAATTTCATATTCCCACGAGATCCACTCGTTCTAAAATCCTTTTTAAATGTAACAATAATCGGACTGAGTATACGAAACACTCACTTTTACCTAGGTTGCATGAAGTTACTAATAGATATGCAGATGTGATAGATCTATTTAACTGCACGGAACATAGGTACAAGACGGCTATGCTATCATATTTTTTTAATCACTATTAATTTTATTTGTATTATAGATTTTTGCATGTAAATGTATCTCTGGTGTCACTTCCCAATGTATCGTCACAATTAACTGTTATACATACACTGTTTTACCATTAATACTATTTTGAATATGAATTTGTGACATGTAATTAAGGTTTATGGCATACTTATGCCATTTGTATTAAATAAATAAATAAATGAATACCTACCTTTCCAGTGAACACTGATCGAAGAGGGAAGCAGTCTGGGTAAGTGCGATTAAAATATAATAAAATAGGTAAATAGAACCGCATACAGTATACAGTCCACAACATCCACGCAGCATCTGATCCCTCGATCTTTAGAGGGATCATTTGCTACCCGCCGCAACATTTGGCCATTCGAGCCGCATAACATCGATGTATTTATTTTATTTTATTTACGGAAGGATTAAATATATTTGTTTGAAATCATTATTACAATACCTACCCGCAATTTGAGATTGTCAGTGTCATATTGTCATATCTACCCGCCACTTGAATTTATTTACTTGCCCGCTTGTCATAAAATTGTCACAAAAATACTATACACTATTATACATTATTATTTATCCTTCGATTTTATTGTGGTATATTTAACTACTATTGCTAACTGGTAACTACTTGCTCACTGAAATAGTCACATATATCTACATAGATACCAAAGTACGTATTTACATATGAACATCGCGTATTTGAGACATTAAAATATTTACAATATAATTAATTATTTCGTAAATAACTTGTCCACTGTGTTCTATCATCGTTCAGTATACTTTGGTCCGATGGCAAAAACCGCCCAGTGCACTTGTGACTGTTGCACATTATTTTATAAATAGTGAAAACTTTTTAGTTTACAAATACTTATAAAAATGAAGGACCAATTAAAAAGACAATTAGTTTTACTAAAAAATAAAAGCGAAATTATTCTAAAAAGGGTTAAAAATATAGCTGTGCTTGCAAAAAACTTGCCAGCCAGTTTCGAAGCATCGCGTTCATTTGAATTTTTTATGTCAGAATCTGAGAGTATAACGGAAATTAAAAATAAATTTGAATTAATTATTGATCAAATTAACGAGAGTATTGCTACGTTAAACCCAAATTCTGAACCAGATTGTTCGAGTTGGGATCAATTTGAAGAATTATACACACGTATTCTACGCACAAGAAACAATTTAAAAACAAATTTAGCTACAGAACCGAAAGCGTCTACAAGTGCATGTGCTGCTCATAATAATAATTCTATTAAGCTACCTTGTATCGAACTACCTACCTTTGACGGTCGCGCCGATAATTGGAATCTGTTCTATGAGATGTTTAGAACAAATGTTCATTTAAATTAACAATTATCTGATTCCCAACGCGTTAAATATTTGATTGGAAAATTAACTGGAACCGCGAAAAATGTTACGTCAGGTTTAGTGCCAACTGGAGATACGTACAAAATAATCTGGGATACGCTAGTTAATAAATATCAAGATAAGTGATCACTTGCCACTCACTACCTGAATAATATATTTCATTCCAAAACCGCAGCACACAATGCAAATAGTTTGACAGTTTTTATAGAATAATATTCAACAACCATCGCCGCGCTGAAACAATTAGGAATAAAGGATCTTTCGGATTTTATATTATTGCAATTCGCGTTACAAAAATTAGAGTCGCAAACTGCTCAAGCATTTGAGCTCTCAGTTCGAGAAATTGAAATTCCCGCCTGCAAGCAATTGGTATCGTTTGTACAAGATCAGGTCAAAATTCTGCAACGAACATTAACAACTCGTGGACCTAACACCACTAATATAAATACAACCAGTTCCGGTGGAACTGCACGCACAATTCAACCCCGCACACATCATACTTACATAAGTACGCAATCGAAATGCTTTTATTGTCAAAATGAGAGCCATACGCAACTGTACACTTGTACACAATTTTTGAAATTATCACCAAAGGAAAGGTTTTCCTTCGTAACGGAAAAATCTTTGTGTTTTAATTGTTTAAGCCCGCAACACACGTCTACAAGATATAAATCAAAAGGCACTTGTCATAAGTGCCATGGCAAGCACCATACGCTCCTTCATTTTGAGAAATCCAGTCACGCAAACACCAACACATCCTATGTAGAAGCTCAACCTAACGAGTCAGAACCCTCGGTATGTACCATGTCTGCATCCACTCGACAAGGTGCAACTACTGAAGTACTTGCTACCGCCAAGGTTCATACTCTTGATCGAAACGGTGAAGAGAAAACCGTTCGCTGTCTTTTGGACCCAGGCTCATAAAAGCATTACATAACATCACAATGTTGTGAACAATTAGGCCTGGCAGTCAGACCAGGAACGCGCTTTGCTGTCCAAGGTTTAGGCGGCAAAACGCAATCAATAAAATGAAGTGTCACATTGACGATTCAATCTAGGATTGATCCCTATTTCAAATACTCTATAACCGCTCTAGTTTTAGATAAAATTACCGCTCACTTACCTACTTGCAAAGTGGACTTGACGTCATATAAGTTCATAAATATTCCGCTGGCCGACGACACCTGGGCAATGCCTGGTCAAATTGATTTGCTAATTGGCGTTAGTCTGTTCTCTCAACTGTTGTTACCAAATAAGGTAATCACCCCCGGTTTTCCAGTCGCAATTCAAACCACATTAGGCTATGTTTTCATGGGTGACGCTCCAGTAAATTCTCAATCAAACACCACTTTAACTTTCTGCGCTACGCACGAAATTGAGAATTTAATTAAAAAATTCTGGGAAATCGAAGATATCGGTCCGAAATCGGTTCAAAGCCTCGAAGAAAAGGAAACTGAGAACATTTTTAAAAGCACCACAACTCGCCTTGAGGACGGTTCTTATGAAGTGGCTTTGCCATTCAAAGGCAGCCCGTGTGACTTAGGTGATTCATTGGAAGCTGCGCAATATCAGTTTTATGCACTAGAGAGAAAATTTAAGCATCTGCCAGAATTAAAATCGCTCTATGATGAAGTGATCAGAGAACATATTCACAAAGGTTATCTGTCCCAGGTAGAAGCTTTACCGTCAGAAAACGCGTACTACATCCCGCATCACGCAGTTAAGCGTGAGGATAAAATGACAACGAAAGTGAGAGTGGTTCTTGACGCAAGCGCAAAAACCAAAAAAGATTTATCTTTAAATGACATTTTACACACGGGACCAAGCCTACAAAATGATTTATTTTGCATTCTTCTGAATTTACGCCTTTTTCTTATCGCAATTTCCGCCGACGTTCGTCAAATATATTTATGTATAAATGTTCGCAAAGAAGATCGTCGTTATCAAAACGAATTTTATATAGATTCGATCCGCAAAAGCCGCTTCAGGCTTATCAATACACTCACGTGGCATTTGGCGTTAAGTGCAGCCCGTTCTTAGCCCTTCGAGCAATCAAACAGTTAACGTTAGATGAAGGCGCTCGCTTTCCTATGGCAAGGGATATTATCAATCGTGACGTTTATGTAGATGACATCGCTAGCTTTGCTTTAAATGAGCAAGAAGCTATCCGCGCGGCTGGAGAGTTCATTGAGCTCTTCCAGTCAGGAGGATTCCAACTCGCTAAGTGGGCATACAATTCCAGCAAAGTATTAGAAAACATTCCATTGGAACTTCGCTTGTCGCAAAGTGTAACTTCGATAGTGATGCATCGCTAAAAATCCTTGGGCTACGCTGGCATCCTTTGGATGACATTTTCGGATTTGAAGACAATCAAACTTGTACAAAACGAAATATTTTATCATTTGTCGCTAGACTCTTTGACGTGATGGGTCTGGTGGCGCCTATAATTGTACAAGCCAAGCTCCTTATAAAGGAGCTGTGGATTTTAAAAATCGATTGGGACGAAATCCCACCCACGAGTATATCACGCCAGTGGCAGCAGTTCAACGCGGAATTGCCGTCAATGTCTTTAATTCGTATTCCACGTCATGTAGGAGTCGCAGAAAGATGCACGTTAAAACTCGTTGGGTTTGCGGATGCGAGCGAAAAGGCATACGGAGCAGTGATATACGCTCAGGTGACCACTCCTGATAACCGATTGAGGTTCAATTAGTTTGCGCCAAATCAAGGGTAGCACCGTTAAAGGCCGTCTTCTTAGCACGCTTAGAATTATGCGCAGCATTATTGTTATCGCAACTGTTGAAAAGAGTAATTGATAATTACTCCGCGAGGTTTATTGTTCATTCAATAATTGCCTTTTCTGATTCGACTGTAACTTTAAGTTGGATTCATTCATCACCTCACCGCTGGCAAACCTTTGTTGCCAATCGTGTAGCAAAAATACATGAAAATTTGCATAGTAGTCATTTTTATCATGTCGCAGGTGCTGAGAACCCTAGCGACTGTCTGTCGAGAGGTATGCTACCATCACAATTGATGGCAAATGATATTTGGTGGAATGGTCCAAAATGGCTTTGCCAGCCGCATTCCGAGTGGCCTATTGCGCCATTTAAGCACGCAAATTCGGAACAGTTACCGGAATTGAAAACCAATCAGTATGAACCGCCAATTACTTTTGGCATGTGTTCTCGTGTAGCTGATCCACCAGAAATCAAAACTCGCAACCTTGAAGCGCTTGTATCATCTCAAATTGTACCTAATTCAATTATTAGCAAATATTCTTCCTTTAATAAATTGCAACGCGTAGTCGCATGGATAATGCGTTTCGTTAACAATTGTCGTAAACTTCCTGGTACGCGTAATACAAACTTAACTTATCGTAGCTCTCGTGAGTTAAATGACTCGCTTTTGAAAATCATACGCATCGAACAGGAAACATATTTCTCTGTCGATATACGTAACATGCGAAATAACGTTCCATGTTCAACGCACATTCTAAACTTGAATCCGTTTCTCGATAGCCACGGTATTATCAGGATGGGCGGTCGACTCAAGTACTCGGATCTGTCATACAAAAACAAATTTCCCATCTTATTACCGAAAAGCTGTCATTTAGCTTATTTAATTATAGATTATTATCACAAACTATATTTTCATGTAGGCCCGCGAAGCTTTCAATTCACTATTTAGCGGAAGTTTTGGATAAAGGCGGCACGAAATAAGATTCGTTCACAACTTTCGAAATGCATTGTTTGCCATAAGATAAAATCTTCAGCATTACCGCCCCCATTAATGGCTGATTTACCACCCTCTCGAGTGCAACAGAGCCGTGTTTTTTCTTGAGTCGGGATTGATTTTGGAGGTCCTTTCACTTTGAAAGATCATAAACGAAGGGGAGCCAAAACGTCAAAGGGTTATTTATGTTTATTTGTGTGTATGGCGACAAAGGCAGTTCATTTGGAAATCGTGTCTTATTTATCTTCCGAAGCCTTTATCGCAACCCTTAGCCGATTTACGGATCGTCGAGGTTTATGCTCAGAAATTATAAGCAACAACGGTACCAACTTCCTAGGTACAAATCGGTACCTACTCGACATAAATAAATTCTTTGCATCACAGCGTGATGTTATATCTAATCATCTAACTCAAAGTGGCATTATTTGGTCGAATAACCCTCCAGCTAGTCCTCATTTTGGAGGCCTTTTCGAAGCAGGGATAAAATCTGTGAAGTACCATTTGAAGCGGGTAATAGGTGAGACCGTTCTAACTTACGAAGAATTTGCGACAGTTCTTACCAAAATTGAAGCCATTCTCAACTCCCGCCCTTTGTGTTCATTTAGCTCAGACCCTGAGGATTTAAATGGACTTACCCCGGGCCATTTCTTAATCGGTGGATTCCTATTGGGGTTGCCTGAATATGACTTTATTGACACCTCGTCTAATCGATTAAGTAGGTGGCAACATCTCCAAAAGATGTCGGAACATTTCTGGAAACGTTGGCATTCGGAATACTTGAATACGCTTCAACAACGAGCAAAGTGGTGCAAAATCAATGCAAACATTAAGTTGGGTCAATTTGTGCCAATAAAGGAAGATCGTCTTTCACCTATGAAGTGGGTATTAGGACGAATTGTTCATGTTCATCCCGGTAAGGATGGGATAGTTAGAGTGGCTACTATTATGACTCAAACTGGCTCGTTGGTTCGACCGGTAGTGAAACTGTGTCCGCTACCGGTAGAATAAAATTAGTATTAGTTCAGGTGTATATCTAAAGTAGAAATACCTATTCCAATTCAATTTTTTGTTTTTTTTTTGTTTTGCTTGGCGACCATTGGGGTAAGCCTTCTATTATTTTATTTCTACATATTTTGGATGCTTATGCTCAATTTGTTTTATTTTTAAGCGTCAATTGTTCATTGATTCCTATCGCATCGCATTCAATTTTTTTTCTGTTTGTCTTTTTCTTTTGACCACTTGGTCAAGGCGGGGGGGTATTTTTAACGTCTTTATTGTTACATGTGGTTCTTTGGAAATACCTCTTGAGTGCCCTCCGCCTCAACAGTTCAGTTGAATACACCTCGCCGCGAAGGACACATGTCCTAAAAACCGCACCGCATTTCCAGTTGTAATAATCAAACCGCAAACAGAACTTTAAATCTCGCAGCTATTCGCAAGTACCATCGCCACGCGTCATCCATTCTCGCTTATTATTTCGCGATCAAACGTTCATTCCCAATCGCCATTCCCTTCCAAAATCTCTCCCAAACTAACATACCTACCTTTCCAGTGAACACTGAACGAAGAGGGAAGCAGTCTGGGTAAGTGCGATTAAAATATAATAAAATGGGTAAATAAGAACCGCATACAGTATACAGTCCACAACATCCACGAGGCATTTGATCCCTCGATCTTGAGAGGGATCATTTGCTACCCGCAACAACAGTCAGGACAAGGTTTGTATGAAACTACTGGTGAGCTCTGGCATTATGAAATTTGTAGGTATTTAAAAAATTTAAAGGTGGCACGCGAGCTGTTTGAAAACTGAATGTACCGGGAATAAATGTATTGAATGCGGGAGGAGGGAGGGTGGAGGGGGACTTGGGTAGGACATTCGCGGGAGGGAAGGGAGGGGAACCTAGGAGGGGGGAAGCGAACTTGGGAGGGGGGTTCACGGGATGGGAGTGGAGTGGGGAAAGGGAAGGGGACGAGGGAGAGGAAGGGGAGGTGGAAGGGGAACGTGACGAATGGGAAAGGACACGCAGGGAGAAACAATTTCTTTATTAAATGGCATAGCAACGCATGCCATGTACCAGCTAGTAAATAATGTATAATAAATGATGTATAAAATGATGTATCATAAACTTACGAATACCGACAGTAACTACACAACAAAATATACTATTCTACTGTAGCATTCATACATAAGCAGTGCGCTCCTCGGTTGAATTTGGCAGCCACCTCTGGTCTGGAGCTCCAAAATACCTGAAAAATACCATCGACTCTGAGCAGAAACGGGCGGTCCGTTTGATAGATTCTCCCATCTTAACAGACGGATTGCAATCTTTAGAGCACAGGCGTCGGGTGGGAATGCTATGCTGATGAAGATGCTCCGAGGAACTAGCATCATTGATCCCTTCGGCACCGGTGCATAGTCGGGAAACACGCCTAACGCGTGCCCAACATTTGTACACGGTTGACATTTGTACACGGTTGACATTTGTCACATGAGAACGGGTCGTTTCTTCGACTCGTTCTTATGTTCAACAGCTCGGCTGTGGAATGATTTGCCGGCCTCTGTGTTTCATCCTTCCTACAACATAGGTCTCTTCAAGACCAATGTTCATTCCTTCCTCTCCTTAAAAAAGACCCTCCACACAGCATCCCAGATGACATAGGCCCTGAGGGAAATTATTTTCCTCAAGGCCTCCTGTGTGGAGTTAAGGAAAAAAAAAATAATAATAATAAGCGGAACTACATTGCCCATTCTCCGATACAACAATTTCACACTATGGGAAATCAGTATTTAGGTAATTTTGACATATTTAACATAAACTTGGTGAATTTTGTTGACCTTGTAAAAAACTTATTCCAAAACTATTCCTAAACATATCTGTATTTTTGTTAATCTTTTGTATTTTTATGACTTGTGTGCTTTTTTATCTAATTTTATTATTTCTTTATCTGTTTAAAAATCATCTGTCATAATTTAATTGTATTAGCAAGCGTGTAGAAGCCATTTGGGCGTTAAATAAATAAATAAATAATATGACCAAACGTCCCGTTTTCACCGGGACAGTCCCGTTTACTGGCAGCGTGTGCCGGTGTCCCCGAACGTAGCTTCGGGACGCCAAAATGTCCCGTTTTCTAAAAGAAAGAAACTCGCAGTAATTTTTAAAAAAATATTTAAAAAGTGCGCAAATAAGAATCCTGGCGGTAGAATGCAGTGACAAATATACAGAAATACTTATTTCTAATAACACTACACCACAAAAAGTGTCTGAATGTAACACTGAGAATGTTTCAACTTAAAGTTATTGGGTGGAATTGTTCAACACTTTCGCGGCAATAATTTGAATCAAAAGAATTTTCCAATAATTATTAAATATATTTTATGTCTGCCCGGCACCAGTAGAAAAATTCTTCTCTCTGATGAATAAATTGTGGACGAGTGAAAAAACACAGTTGAAAGTAGATGTCCTAAAAGCAATGTTAATTATAAAAGTATATTCGAACAAATCCTGCCAAGAATTTCATTCGTTTTTGAAATCAACATCAGATATACATACGAAAATTTGTTCTTCGGAAAAATATAAAACCAAACAAATTTTGTTGTATTCATTCCTGGATGCACTTATAAATAAATAAATAAATAAAATATTTTGTAGATACTACGAAAAAAAAAAAAATTTGAGAGCTCATGCGTTTTATGCGCCTACACAAACATACCGATAATCTTGAAATCGATACATTGATAAAGGTATAAGATATTTTATTTAATTTAGCTAAAAAAGTAAAGCTGTAAGACGAGTTGTGATCTAACCTCCTACACAGTAAAGTTAATTCACTAGAAAGATCCATGTTGATTTTAGTCAAAAATATTTTTACTGTGACATGTAGCTTTATTTCGTTTATTAGTAAATAAAATCTCTTTAAATTTTGAACAAGGGTCTAGAATTCCAATCGTCCATGGGATTGGTAGCTGCAAGATGAATTTTAATCTAGCCTCTTTTGTACAGCGCTCTTGAGGTTATTTTTCGCGAAAACAGCGCCATATACTTTGTCAAAATTTATTATTATTATTGTCTATTATATACCTACTTTTTTCGGTGTCCCAGTTTGGTGGAAAAAATAAATAATCACGTTAATGGTGTACCGCCGAATAACGAAAGTATAAAATATAATTTCATTTAAATGCGTTAAGGATAAAACTACATTTCTAAATAATGTAAATACTTTCGTATTAGTACAACAAATCAACATTTTTTTAAAACATATTTTCTTTATTCATTGCTTTGCATGGTTACATCGTGGATTTTTCGTGGATTTTTCGACCACCATTCTAGGCTCATGTCCGTGTTATGGTGGTCGAACACTTTAAATAAATTCGTTTTTATATCCAACTTATTATTGGAGCTATTTTCGTGGTCGATTTTAGATTAGAAATTGGTATATGATGCACATAAAATTATAATTTTATAAAATATCTTTCTTTGCAGAATCAGAATTTTTTTTTGCATATTACTTAATGTACAATAATGTCAGATAATAAATGTACAATACAATTATATCAACACAATTTAATTACTGTTTAAGTATTCTTTTAATCTACAATGAAGAGAAAATGAAAAAAAAAGGAAATATGTACTGCAACATTAAGCAATGAGAATAATAGGTACTCAAGCGCAACATGTAGATACACAAGTAAAGAAAATAAATTTTATGGCAGTGAAGCAAACCATAATATATATATATATATATATATATATATATATATATTGGAAAGTCATTACTTACTTTTATACATAAAATTAACGCAAGGATGATATCTAAGGAATTGAAAAAAAAATATACATTCTCGGGATACACGGACACGGGACGAGAAAGTCAAAACGTTTTAGTTTGCCATTAAGGAAGAAATGAAGCACCCAGAAATTTCTCAAAAATCCCGACAGAAATTACCGAGCCTGAAAATATAATTAATTTTGAAAAGTAATAAAGAATGTATATATACCTCAAATATCTTTTGATATTTTTTTTTGGTTTATGATTGATTATATTTACATTTTAAATATTATGTTTGCCATAACAATGTATTTTTTTAAATATTACACATGTTTCCAAAATTATAAGCATACACTGAGGGATGTGAGCTAATTTAAGGTTAATAAATAAAATAAATAATTATAATTTCGAAGGTTCAACAATGTGTTATAACATGTTATAAAAAAATATTTACGTCACACTATAAATGGTTTTTATAGCCTTCAAAATAGCGATTTCTTAAATATGTTTTTTTATGGTAATCCGACAAGACAATTGATCCGGCGACAATTGCCCCCCCCCCCCCCCCCCCCCCACTGTTGGCCCGTCGACAGTTGATCCACCCGACAGTTGATCCGGCGACAATTGCCCCCCCCCCCCCCCGACAATTGGCCCGCCGACAGTTGATCCGGCGACAATTTCCCCCCCCCCGACAGTTGGCCCGCCGACAGTTGATCCACCCGACAGTTGATCCGGTGACAATTGTCCCCCCGACAGTTGACCCGCTGACAGTTGACCCACCCGACAGTTGATCCGGCGACAATTGCCCCCCCGACAGTTGGCCCACCGACAGTTGACCCACCCGACAGTTGATGAGGCGACAATTGCCCCCCCGACAGTTGACCCGCCGACAGTTGACCCACCCGACAGTTGATCCGGTGGACAATTGATCCCCTGAAAGATTATTTCTTCAAGTAAGTATGCAAAGAGGACATACGGCCGCACAACCAAAGTCGATATACTTATATCTGAAGGCATCTTGACTGAAAATCCAATGTTAAAATATTTTTATTAACAACTAGCTTCTCACTGAGTGTCCTTTCCCATTCGTCCCGTTCCCCTTCCGCCTCCCCTTCTTCTCCTGCGTCATCTTCCCCTCTCGCGTTCCCACTCCGTCACCTCCACCTTCCCTCACCCCACTCCCTCTCCCCTCCCCCTTCCCACCGCTCCTTCCTCCCCCTCCCCTCTTCCCCCACCTCTCCCCTCCTCTCTCTACCCTTCCCCCTCCCCCTCCTTCCTCCCCCTACTTTGTTTTATTCAAAGATGGAGCCACTTGCTATCGCCATATTTACTTCATGAAATATAAGAATGAAGTGTTTCACTGTTTTATAAAGTACAATGCTATTGTGAAAAATAAATTTCAACATAATGTGCACATTCTACATACCGACAACGGTTGTGAGTATGTAAATCAAGAATTCAAGTCATTTCTAGATAGTAATGGAATAATTCATGAGCGTACAGCCACATATACCCCACAACAGAATGGGAGGGCGGAAAGAGAGCTGCGTACCATTATGGAAAGTGCAAGAAGCATGTTATATGCTAAAGATATTTCTGTAAATTTGTGGGCAGAAGATGTGAACTGTGCAGTATACCTGTTGAATAGAAACACATCAAGTCAAACTGGAAATGTCACACCATTTGAACTCTGGTATAGAGTAAATCCTAATCTACAACATATAAGAATATTTGGTTCCATTGGATATGTTCATCTACCAAAAAAAGGAAGAAACTGGATAAAAAAAGCATAAAAATGTTATTAGTTGGATATGAGCATAATAATTACAGAATGTACGATCAGAGTACAAGAAAAAATACAGTGTCACGGGATGTAAAATTTGAAGAAAGTAGCACACCAGAGAAAAGACAAAACTTCACAGAGTTGAAAGTCAATAAAGAAGAAAAAGAAGAGTCACTATTGACAACCCCACGAAGCGAGTTTCAGGATCGACAAAATACAACTCAAGAAACCTCTTCAGATGACAGTATGAAGAGTATTGAAGATACAAATAACATTTATAATCCTCCTAGTAATATTAATTTAGAAGGAATGGAAAGAAGTAATATCACGTTACGTCCTAGACGAAATAATAAGATGGAAGTAAACTTGACTGAATTAGAAATACCTAACAGTTATGAAGAGGCAATTAATAACGTCAATTGTCATAAATGGAAGGAAGCTATTTCTGAAGAGCTACAGTCACATGAAAATAACAAAACCTGGATAATAACTGATAGAACTGAGAAGAAGCCCATTACATGCAAATGGGTGTTCAGCATAAAGAAGAATAGAGAAGGAGAAATTGAAAGATATAAGGCAAGACTATGCGCTCGAGGCTTTACTCAAGTGAAAGGTTTGGACTATAATGATATTTTTTCCCCTACTAGCAGATATGACTCCATCAGATTGTTACTTAGCATGGCCACCAGAGAGGACCTGCAGATAGAGCAATTCGATGTGAAGACAGCGTTCCTGTATGGTGAGCTGCCTGAGGAGATATACACGGAGGTACCAGAGGGTGTGGAAGCTGAGCCACAAAAAGTATGTAGGTTGATTAAATCTATATATGGGCTGAAACAATCATCAAGATGTTGGAACAAGAAATTTTGTTCATTTTTAACTACTTATAGATTTAAATCGTGTCCATCTGATAATTGTGTATTTGTTGGATATTTCAATAATATTAAGGTAATATGGTTATTTATGTTGATGATGGATTGCTATTAGTCAAAAGTTACCAAATTAGCCAAAACTATTTTATCTACCATATTAAATGATCTAAAAGAAAACTTTGATATTAATATTTTAAAATTTAATTCATTTATTGGAATGGAAATAAATAAAACTGAAAGTTGTATAAGTATAAGTCAAAAACAGTACATTGAGACAATAATAAATAAGTTTAATTTGTCAGATGCTAAAGCTAGTAGTACCTCTGCATATGTAAATGTACATTTATCTAAGAATACAAATTATGAGCATACCAATTTCCCATATAGAGAAGCAGTGAGAGCTTTGTTATTTTTAACATCTGTTTCTAGACCTGACATAGCATATGCTGTTAATGTTGTAAGTAGATATGTCGATGATCCAGGTCCTTCACATGTAACTGCTTTGAAAAGAATCCTGCGTTATTTGATTAATACAAAATAAATGTCTATTGTTCATAAAAGTAATTTAAATTTATTCGGCTACTCTGATTCTGACTTCGCAGGTGATTTGGATACCAGAAAATCTAATACAGGTTATATTTTTTTAATGAATGGTGGTCCTATCAGTTGGTCAAGCCGTAAACAGAGTACCGTAGCATTATCCACAACAGAGTCAGAGTATATGGCTGCTAGTGAAGCCACTAAAGAAATATTATGGCTTAGACCATTGTTGTTGGATATTGGGGAGCCACAAACCTCTGTCACTTGGAATATAGATAATCAGAGTGCAATTAAATTAATTAATAATCCTGTATTTCATAATAGAAGTAAACATATAAATGTTAGATACAATTTCATACGAGAGAATGTTGAAAAGAAAATTGTTGATATTAAATATGTAGAAAGTTCATGTCAACTGGCAGATTTTTGGCTGCGATTTGGCTGCGTGCAAGTTTAATTGTATTAGAGATAAGATTTTGAATAATACTTAGATACTTATGTGATTTACAGTCAAATACTCATGTAATGCTAAGATGATTAGATATTGAGTAAAGTTGATATGATAAATGTTCAGTGACCCCTTTGAATTTAAGTAGGAGTATAGAGTAGAGATAATTTCAAATGTGCTTTATAAATGCATTATTTTTTTATGTTCTGTTTCTTGGCCGTAAGTGGCGCTACTGTTCCTTCAGGTTAACTGTCAAATAATGTGGGGTGTATTTTGGTTTAACAAAAGTAATCCTTTATTTTTAATGAAATCTGACTCGACTTTATTGAAATATTGCCCGATCCTAATAGGACTAATATTATATTAAATAAAATATAACAGATTACTGACACAAAGGAATAAAAAGGCTTTTTTGCTCGAATTCTGCGACTAGATCATTTAGATGTCAGGAGAAAAATTGTAATGGTCAGTGGCACGTAAGCTGCTAAATGGGTACATTTGCAATCCTGATGTTCTGGAACGGATTTCTTTGTGTTGATTTGTGTTCCCGATAACTTCATCAGAGCTAGACAGCACATCCTTTTTATTTTGCCAAAAGGCAGGACATCTACCAATGATCGTGCCTTTGGGTCATGATTTTTTTTCAACCACATTTCTGAGATAGACATTTTTAATTTAAACCAAAGTGACTTTAAGATCGCAATAAATATAATTGGATGTACTGTTTTTTACAGTAAACAACAAATCAAAGATTAATTTTATTGTTGACACACACCATAACACACAGGTAAAACATGAAAAAATTAACTTTTGTAATGCGTAGGTAATGCTAATAAACCTTTATTTTTATTGAAGAATGCTAGAAATACCAATTAAACTTCCATTCTGATGCCTGTTCCTATATTATATGCCTGATCCTATATTATATGCCTGTTTCAGGGAAATTACGGCAATTGGATATTATAATTATTGTTTTTCGATGAATAATAATTACTAATTACTAACAGCCGCCTTGGGTTTTTTGCTGTTAGGCGGTGCAGGCGTCATTTTGATGGGCTTCGCCTAATTTAGTAATGTTCGCTGATAGTAGAGTTTTGCCCCATTTAGATGAACAACAGCCATTATTAGAACTTGTGCAAAAATTAACTCATCTCATAGGTACATATAATCTTCTTCCTTGCGCTGTCCCAACTCATTGCCTAGGTAGGCTGTTGGGGTCCTCTTCTCGTTCTCAGGTTGTAATTTCATCTGTTCTGGGTTATCGCCTTCATCCAGGCCGTTTCTCTGAAGAATTTTGGAGCATTGAGTCATCCAGGAGTTCTTCGGTCTTCCTCTGGATGACTGTCGATGAAGCTCCACATAGGTATATATAATATTTGGTTTAAATGTTATGACTGTTGTACTTGTGTTGATATTGTTATGTTGATATTGTGGATTATTAAAAGTTTGTAAACTTTTCATGTTGGGAAAGTTTTTTTGCTGGAAAATTTTTTCTACAAAAAAAAACCTTCATTTAAAACTTAATTTTTAGATACAATGTGAAGTGTGGAAATTTTCCAAGTTGGAATTTTTTATATCGGAAAACGCTTTGGAAAATGGGTAGAGAATTTTTTACAAAACTTTTTTTTTTTAATTTGTTATACGACTAAATTGGAAATTGCGAAAATATTTATTTTTCGTGTATATTAATTACATGATAATATCTTAAGAAGTTTTTCCAGAAGAGCTAACAAACTTAAAAAATTTTAAAATCTCCCAATTTGGAATCAGTTTTTAAAAATACAAATGTAAACTGATTTTATTATTTCTACACAAACCTGAATACCCAACACGAAAACAACAATTCAAAGGAGTTTTAAGAGAAATAATGAACTTTATACTTACTCATTTGAAAACCTAAAATATCGATATTTCCGCCGTTGACAGCTGCCAAAAGTCACCCGCAAAATTCATATAAAATTCTTTTAAAATCATTCAGAATAGCTACAGTAATCAAATAGAACATAGGTTCCAGATTGATATTGGCGCAAGCGATTCTGATCGTGTCATTCATACAGTTTCTTTATATATAAGGGATTAAATCGCATTAAAAAAAAAAGTTTTTGGTGCTCGCGGGCGGGCGCACTGCAGATGAGAAACACTTTATCATTATTTCAGAATCATCTAAAACTATATATAAAATTTACTGCACTTATCTTTCCACTGATTGGTGATCCTAGAGACGATGTAACGAAGGTATCTTCGTTTGATTCCTGAAATATATTGTTATTATTTTTCAAATTTATCTTCTCCAATTTTTCCCACAACAAGTAACGTCTGGACGGAATCCATTGTAAAATTATCACTCTGAGCGTCCTTTCGTAATTCCCTAACCTAAACTCACGCTAATTTGTTCGCTTTTCCGAAAAACTCTCATGGGACTCATAGAAATCGTTGTTTCTCCATTACTATCATAGTGAGAAATATGATATAAACGCTCTTAGAAAGAGAAGTTACCACGCTCTATTTTCAAATCTGAAAGTTAAGCACAAAATAAGTGAAATGTACACCTTCATGGAACCAAAGTTTCGGATCGCATTTTGAAAAAAACTTTAGAAATTTTTTTTTAGATACTTATTTTTTCATTAAATGACAAAAAGTGAAGTGACAATAACCTTTAAAATACATTTTTCTAAAAAATGTGTACATGTTTTTATTTTTTTCGTTATCAGACTTATCAGTAATATTACTTAGAATTTACGTATTAAAGGTGAGCCATTTTAAATTTTTTTTATGTTTGCAAAATTTTTATATTTCAAAAATTGTATGTTTATTTCGTTTTGTAGAAATTTAAAGGGTATGATATCATCCTTCAAAAACAGTTTTTAGATTTCAGATAAAAATATTTTTATTTTTCGGGTAGCCTTTTTAAAGCTTTTCAGAGGATAATAATAATCAGTGTTCAGAGGATAAGAATAACAACCGAACATACTTTTTGTAAAATTTAACCTTTTATCACAGAAGACCCACATTATTCCTACCCTAGTCTAGTTTTAGCATGTTTCGTGAGATTCACAGCCCACATACAAATTATCTCCGAAGCGGGTATCAACTATCAACCCCATACGAGGATCGAGGATGAATGGATACGTGAGAATTTAGCAAATGGGCCTAAATTCGGGGGGCTCAAATACTACTTTTAGGTCCCAATGTCATGCCACGTGGCCGTTGATAAAAAATGAGCTAGGTTAGTCAACCGCAAAGTTTATGGACCGATATACGAGTATTAGTTGCTCTTTTTCCTCTCTTGGTTGTTATGACAAGCTTAGCAAATAATATGTAAGTAGGTCTTAAGCACAGATATCAACACCTTTTATTTAATCTTTATATTACATTTGTAAGATCAAACTATTATATTATGATTAACCCACACTTTCAATTATCTTTCGATTGTACTAAAATTAAAATGTATTTAACTTTACTATGTATGTATGTATGCAAATGTATGTACGAATTTATTAGTGTTGCAACAGAACTCTGCTTCCGCTTCTACAGAAGTTCCGCAAGTTTTTTCACTTCCGTTTCTGCTTCCGCAAACTTTATAACAGAATTCTAAACGAAGAATAATTTGCGATTGAAGATATTGAAGTGCAGCCTTCTACTTCAAAATCATCATCATCATTACAAATATTGGAATCTTTGTTAAGTGTAAATGAAGACCAGGAGGAGAACTCTTCTACAACTGACGATGGTGACAATTTGGAGTACAAGAAAGAGAAGATACTATCTCTCCATGAAATTCCCCTTATATTTATTACCCCCATCTGTTGCCAATCGTTTGCCAATACTTATCAGCTCCCCCCAGCAGTGTAGCCAGTGAGCAATTGTTATTTAGTGGAGCTGGTTTAATATATGAAGAACACCGAAACAGACCCAAAGATTTTCGTTATTTGTTTTTGGGGTGTTATGCCGTGTTGCGCTACCTCCTTCTTTAGCCAGCATTTCGGACACTGCAAAGAAGAAACGTTGGCTAAAGAAGGAGATAGCGAAACACGGCATAACACCCCAAAAACAAATAACGAAGATGTTTTTGGCCGTGAAAATCTTAAACGTATCAGACCCAAAGGTGTAAAAGCAGCCAAATTACTTTTTATTAAATATAATTAACCTAATTTAATTTGGAGTACTAAAAGTACAAAATACAAATTTAATTAAACAAATCTTAAAAATAAAATTCTGCTTTTTCTTCATAGTATTAACACTTCCGCTTCCGGTTCCACTTCTGCTTCCGCTTCCGCTAAGATTCACTGTATACATCTGCTTCCGCTTCTGCTTCCGTTAAGACACTTCCGTTGCATCACTAGTATTTATATACCTCAACGTCTGTCAGGTATATACGACACGGGTATATCATAGAGGGACAGGCATCGAAAAATCACAAGTATTTAAACTTTATAATATAGATTTTAAAAAAACAGCTTGTCACCTACCTGTCCTATTGTTTTGTCTATATTTTGTCATACTAACACAAATTATATCTAGTATTTCCCGCTAAGCACTTGCATAATAATTACTAACAACGTATGCAGGGTCATTGGAGGTCTAAATTTGTTCGATACTAAATGTAGCTTCGTTCTTTCAAAAAAAGTAGAGTCATTGCGAGAGCCTTGAAGGAGAAAAATCTGATACTTATATCAGGGTGGGTAAGTGGTGGATAACCTCCAATGTATATTGTATATGATGGGGGTTAACTGTCGGGGGATTAACTATAATCGAATCAATTTTTATGAAGTTTCTCCCACCAATCCGCATGGTACTATGTGCGAGGATACGTGTGTGGATTCCGTTTGTATTTTAAGAAATCTGCTGCATCCGCTTTATTATTCGAGCAAGCCTTTTTTGACTAGGTGGCTAGTTCAGTTCAATAAATATTATTTTTAAATACCTGCATCAATTTTAATTTCGATTTAATGAATGAATGCAAATCTTAGAAGTGAAAAAATACCCATTTTACGACATCCGATCAAGCTGAAACTCGGCAGATAGATTCGTTCTTAAAGCTCTGCAACCGGTCCCGAAAAGAAGAAGATGGAGAGATACGAAATAACGAATGTTAGAGGAGAGCGCTAACATTTACAGCGACAAAATCGATGAAAATGTTTAATAAAACACGACTCGTTTAAAATAGAGCAAAAATCTTGCGGGCATTATCTTAAACAGCATTTTAAGAAACACTGTGAATTTTTTCATACATATAACTTGTAAAATAACTGAAACAAACGTGTTAATAATGATTTTTAGAGCATACTTTGCGATTTTTTTCTATCGAGGAAATTTTATATGTAATTTGCGTTTAGGCGCGGGCAAAGTCTAGATATTATCTTCAAGAATAACAAATATTTTTTTAAGTGCTTTAAAACTTACCGTGTTTATAAGGTAAATATGTAATAAATCGGTACAAATCCGGGTTGCGGGCCCTTAAGAGCGTTTAACCAGCCAGCGGCCGAAAATCCACATTTCGTCGAAATGAGAAAAATTAATTATTCTCCGACCAGCTTTTTAAAATTATAACTCAATATCGTTTTTATTTCATTCCAAATTTGCTTTAATTTATACCTTCATCGAAAAATGCTGAAAGGCCGGATGATAAAGCTATTAAAATTATGTACTTTTTGTAATTATTTTTTGGTCATAAGTATATATTATTTTTCAATAATGTCTAAGATAAATAAGAATGTAAAAAAAATTTTGAAATATATAAGTTTGTAAGTTCGCAAATAAATGTACAAACGAACCAATTTTCGTCAAGAAACACATGTAGGTATAAATTTTTTAATGATTTTATTTAATCTAAAATTAAAATTCTGAAACATGGGTTTCCCAGCTTATGTATTGATTTATTTTACTGCGTGATTTGAAATGGGTGTTGCATAATACAAAATCTTTTTTTTAAATTTAACAAATATGCCAAACCTATGGTATAGCCTTACTATACTACAAAATGAACATTTTTTCTCAAAATTTAAAACAGGCGTTTACTAGATAAAAGAATAAACTTTCGAAATCAATTTATAATTTTTTTGGGGAAAAGAGTCAATACGTCTAAAATCTGGTTTAAAAATGACATATTTCTGGTTTTCTCTGGTTTATTTTGGCGGCACTCCGGCACACATGCGTAGACACACACGCATTTATCTGAAATTGGAGGAAATGGTGTCGAAACTAGGTCGAAGTGGAAAGTCGAAACTGTTTCACTACTTTTTAAAAACAGACGTATTAAGGTTAAAAAAAAATTACCGATTGATTTTTTAAAATTTGAAATCGTCGTTTTTATCTAAACTTTCTTATTATTGTACCTTACTGCCTAATAATCGTCATTGAGATTGAAACTTTCTTTAGCGAAGTTGAACAAGTCCTTATTTGAAATTTTTTAATTGGTTCAAGTTTATATATATACAAGAAGTGGGGAAAGAATTGGGTGGCCATAAATTCCCGATGAAGGAATCACAGAGAAGAAATTCTTAGAAGAACTATTTTCTCTATCAAACGTGACCTTCTTTTCACAAAAAAGGAATTGGAAGGATATTGTGTGTACAAAGTGTCAATTATTACAGTTATTTCGATGTAAAACATTGCTTTTATTTTCTTCAATTTTATTATTTTATCTGTCCATGGTCATTTTTATGGTAAAAAAATATGAATACGCAATACAATTCACTCTTTATTGTGGAAGTTACCATAAAATTTATTTAGTAAAATACTAAATTAGCAATGGATAACTCTTCAAAACAGTAAATCAAATTTAAATTGCATCAAACATAGAACACCACCAATAAGTGCCTCCGTACAAGACGCTACTTACAAGCTACTCGATCCTCGTGAGCGTATCATACGCGCCGATCGTAAGTACCCCCGTACTTACGATCGATTTTGCTGGTGCCCGTACACGGCGCTACGCGACGTCTGTCGGTTTCAAATCAGTTTAACGCAACCGACGGTGCTGATCGCACGCGACGCGTTGCATCATTTTTGTCTGATACTTTTTCGTTTGACGTTTGACATAAATGGCGTCGGAATATGAAAGTAATGTTAGATTTGTTCTGGAAGTGGAAAAAATGCATGTTTATATAAGAAAGGATTTAGTGGAGAAGGCATGGATTGATGTTGGAAAAAAAATCGTATGACATCGCTTGATATCGTGATAACTCCACGGCTGCACGTAAAAAATGATCAAGTTCAGTATATTTCGGGTAGCGCCGTGTACGAAAATCAGCATTAAAGAGAAGTATATCTGCAGGGTAGGTACTTGTGGTTTCATCACAATCATGTAGTTTGTAAGTATCTCCATGCACGGAGGCACTATATCCTTGTAAAACATAGGAAGTGCCAGTCGCTGGTCGAAATTAGAATAAATCGGGGGTAACATTGACCAGGCCCAAAAATATTTGCTGCAGGCTTAGGTACTAATTAAAAATTCAGATTATTTATTTATTATCTTTAAATCTGACGATGAAGCGACCCAAAAACCGGTGAATTATCATGTTTATTATAAACGCCTTTATTATAAAGGTCAGAATCGGTCAAAATAAGCAGGTCTTGCAGTATTGATTAATAAAATAAAAGATAAGTAAATTTTTCAAGATTTTAAGCAACCCCCGAAACAAAAAAGAGCTGATGACCTTGAAACGCCCGAACCGATTTCCATGAATTGTAGCTAAGAACAATCTCGATCACGTCAGCTTTCAAACAACAAACCATAATCGGCCCATTCATTTAGGGCTCCGATGCCACAGACAGACACATAACAGAAAGACACAGAAAGTCAAACTTATAACACCGCTCCTTGCGTCGGAGGTTAAACATTTTTTGGACGCGAAATTTACTGGTCACCACTGGTTTTTATGTATTTAATTACTTAATTATTGCAGGTATTTGTATTCAGGGGCTTTTTTTTGTTTATGGACAATTTTTTTAAATTTGTTTATGAATTGAAAATTTCCGCTGACTTGCCATAATTATTTACCTCCAAAAGTATGTTGGGCAATTAGTAGTATATAATATGGGAGTTGTTCCCAGATTTCCTCACTGAAATAAATCCTTACTTTTATTATTCCCTAATATATACTTACTAATAATCTAATAATCCTTACTTTTATTATTCCCTAATATATACTTACTAATAATCTAATAATCCTTACTTTTATTATTCCCTAATATATACTTACTAATAATCTAATAATCCTTACTTTTATTATTCCCTAATATATACTTACTAATAATCTAATAATCCTTACTTTTATTATTCCCTAATATATACTTACTAATAATCTAATAATCCTTACTCTTATTATTCCCTAATATATACTTAATATATACTTAAACGACGTAGGCTCATGTTTCCAATACTCTAAATTTTTATTGTTTGCAGATGATATGAAAATTTACAAAACGGTTCGCTCTCTATCGGACTGTAAAGAGCTACAAAGTGACTTAGATAGGCTCTGCAACTATTGCACAGCTAATTATTTAGACCTCAATGTTTCTAAATGCCACACTATGTCCTTTACTAGAAACAAGCTCTAATTAACTTTTCATATTCACTCTGCGATAAACCCGTGATCTCAAAAAATGAATGTAAGGACCTTGGAGTCTATTTAGATAGTAAACTTATATTTAAAACGCACATTGATTCAATCACTGATAGATCTTACAAAATGTTGGGTTTTATACTACGTCTGAGTAAATTATTTAGAAATCCACATACTCTAGTAATGCTTTACTCCTCACTAGTCAGAAGTACACTGGAATTTGCATCGCCTGTCTGGAATCCCAAATACACCCAATACGTCAACAACATAGAGCGCATACAAAATAAATTTATTAAGTATCTCGGTTATAAATACAACAATAATTACATCTGCACTCTCCAATCCCTGAAATCCAGGCGAACGGTAGCTGACATGACATTTCTCCATAAAATTATACATAACGAAATAGACTGCCCAGAACTTCTATCCCAAATAAATTTTAACATCCCATCTAAAAGAACTCGCCACACCAACCTTTTTTACACAACCAGTAATAATACGAACGCTGCAGCCAACTCCCCTATTTCCCGCATCCTTCAAAGTTTCAACTCAATTCAAAAAACCACAAATACCGATATATTTTTTGATTCCCTCCCTCTATTTAAGAAAAACATTTTTAGCACACTGAATTCGCACACATAAAACACACATCCACACACTCACACGCGCATTTACACACATACAAACACTCTCACACACCCCTCTCCTTTAATAAGTTACTAACTTAATTTAGGTATATTGTATTATTTATCTCACAAAAATATAAGTAGATAACAGCGACATGTCATTGGTACCAATTATTGTATTAATTCTTTAACTTTGTAACTATTTTCCATTATGTAATAATGTACTGTTTGTTTCTGCAAAATAAAATAAATAAATAATAGAATAAAAAAGTATATCAATGCAGCAATTTCAGACTAGGTATAAAATGCGTCACTTAGAATTTTGTGTAAAAATACCGCAAGTAAAAGTCTTATTAAAGATTGCAGACCAACCGAAATAAGTATTTTTAATAATTACACTAATAAATGATTTTAGAGAGCTGCTGTAAAGGTCAATCGCAGCCCGGTCAATGGAGATATGCCACGAGTTGTGACCGTGAGGCTGATGGCGAGTGTCGCCAGAGTTACATAATTAAATGGACTAATTACTTTTAATTAGGCACTCGCTATAACTGCAATGCAAGGAACACAAAATAGATAATACACACCAGAAATGCCTTCCATGTAGATTTGAATAGAAACAAATGTAGACACTGACTTACCTTTTGTTGAGCACCTTTTGTTTCGAGCCCATTAGCATACTATATGTTTCTCTTACACTTGCCTGAAATGGTATGTCAAAACCCAGTAGTTCTGAATATTATGAAATTCAAAGAATGGTCTTTCAATCATGAAAAGATCAAGCGCACATCGCATTTCTTGCAAGGGCTAATCTAGTTAAATTTGTACCACTGGTGAAGTATGAAAAAACATAATCATATATCACGGTCCCAACGTAATTTAATTATCATTATTTACATCTGTAAGTCAGAGGTCAAAGGCCAAATTTTTATTATTTAGGACAGTGGAGATTTTTATAATTATTTTACATGAAAAATATCCCCTAATTAAAATAATGTATTTTTTTATGTAAAAAAAACTATTTATCTGGAATGCAAAATTAACTAGCTAAAGTCGTCGACGTTGCCCGGGCTTTGATCAGAATTTTTCGAAATCCGAGTTACGAGATGTAGTACGGAGCAATTTTCTTCTTATTTTTAAATTTCATCGAAGAATATCAACTTTCTGCCACAACACCGCGTTTGTTAAAAGATTGGTAAACAGGAGGCCCTGCGGAAAATAATTTCCCCAGGGCCCTTGTCATCTTAGGGGATGCTCGGAAGGAAATAGATATTAGGGGTGGGTAGGAATTTGGGGGTCAGTGTGTCCAGAAGCGATGGACGTATGAATCCATCCCTTCAACTGCAGTGCTAGGCAAAATAGGTCAAGGGATTTTAGCTGGAGAGGTCAAAATAAATCAAGGGAGAGGTAAAAATTAGTAAAGGGGTTTTACCTGGAGAGGTCAAAATGAATCCATCCCTTCAACTACGGCGCTAGACAAAATGGGTCAAGGGATTTTAGCTGGAGAGGTCAAAATGAATCCATCCCTTCAACTACGGCGCTAGGAAAAATGGGTCAAAGGATTTTAAATGGAGAGGTTAAAATACTTCCTCTCGATCCGGCCCGTCACACAGCAGGTGGGCAGACATACCAGCTGCCAAAAACTTGACAAACCTCACCCCATGAACCCGGGCACCTCTGCTAAGTCACAAAACGTAAACCAACTCACTTGGGGCGAGAGACGTTTTTGGTTATTCAATAAATGGTTCCCGGGGCGACAGTACCCATACCCGCCTCCCAAAATGCGAAAACGACCTTGTATTCACAACAAAATAATTAGAAGGATATTGTGTGTATGGTGTCAATTAATATGATTATTTCAGTGTATATATAACATTTTCAAACGATTTGTCATTTTCATGGTAATAAAATGTGAATACGCAATACAATAGTATATTTTGTTACCATAAAATGTATGTAGTAAAATACTAAATTAGCAGTAGATAAGTCTGCAAAATAGTAAATCAAATTTAAATTGTGTTTAACGAAATTCCAGTAAAACGCAGAAAGAGCCAGTCACCGGTCAAAGTTAGAATAAATCAGGGGTAACATTGACCAGGCCTAAAAGTACCCGCTGCAGGCTTACTAATTAATAGACTGTCAACAGGTGGTAAAAGGGTGTGGGGTAATTTTTCAAAATCTCTTGTGCACAGTGATCTTCATTTTGTTTTGTTTTGGAATAAAACTGTTGATATGTAGGACACGTATCAGGACAACAAACTTATTTATTATATAAAATTGACGGTACGTTCGGAGTGATGGATACTCGCTCTAGTATTGTCCCGGTGAACGACCATCATTCAGAATCAAAACGTTGTTTGAATTAACTTTAGGATTTGCTGACCAGATTTGAATATCCAGGTATTTCCGAAACATCCTTTTCCCCATCTCTTTTAATCCCCCACTCAACGTACCCCAGTTTTAGATGTTAGCAGAGCAGTTCGGACTCTTGTGCGTTATTCACATAAAACATGTTTAATCTGAGATACCGAAAGAGAAGTCATTGAACTCTGTGGTGTATAGTATTATACATGTGCCGACAAATGCCGTTAGTATAGATAGTCACATATTGTTTTGAGGTGTCTAAACAGACAGATAGTACCTTAGAAGGCTGACCACTATCGTCGTCGTGTCTCATGCAACAGTTAGAAAATAGTTAGGAAATAGCCGATGATACACGATAGACAGCTGGGCTCCCAAATGTCGGGTTGTCTAGTTTCAGAATTACTTGGAGCATCCAATAGGACGAACGTCTGGTTCAGTTAAATATTTAATGTCAACCTTAAGATAAGGTAAATAAAGTAACTAACATCTCGACGAACCTCGATCTTTATTAGAGTTTTCCCGAGCATATAATCTCAATCACTGGGAAGGACATCACGTCTTCATAAATATGTAAGTTTGTTAGAAGTTGATATAAAAGGCAATAACTACTGTCCTACATAACTCAAATAAGACAGAAGGTTTCAGACAAAGTTTGTTTGAAGTTATAAAAGACGACATCCTTTTGAAATGTTTCGTTGTTTATTTTCTTTTCAAACTGAAGAAATTTAGTATTAATGTACCAACTTTCTGAGAATTATATTAATATTTTTTCTTCTGACATAAGTATTTTATCAAAAGCTTTGAACATCGCAGCTGTGTATTTCTCGAACGAAATTGTTGCTACACCATTTTGCAATATTAATAAAGTTATGGGCGTTTTGCGAAATGCTTTTTCTGCATACCCATTCGGAAATTATACCCCGTACGATGGAGTCATCGTACGGGGTATATAAAGATAGCAGCCGTAAAAATATGCGTTGAAAAAATGAAGAGTTAGCTACAAGCAGATGGGGTCAAATCAGCTCAGTGGTAGAGCAGAGCCCTGGCAAGGCAAAGGTCTTGGATTCAATTCCTGCGACCGAATCTTTTTCTGTTTCAAATTTTCGTTTAAGATTGGCTAATATTGTGTTCAATGATTAAATATTACATTTGAGGTTTTACTCATTACGTTATTCCAAAATAAATAAAATATTTATCCTAGACTCGCATTAAAGTCAATAGATGTCGCATATTAAATAAAAAATGGATATATTTATCCAAGACACCATCTGGATTGCATTTAGTTCGGGAAGAATCTTACAGTCATACATAAAGATAGCAGCCAATTTTAATTGGTAGTTCTCAATCTAAGTAAGATACTGTTAAATATTAGGTCGCTACATATGAAATTGGGGTTTTGTATGGGAGGAACATAAAGTCGATTTTTTTTTTAAATATAATATATTTATTTATTTTTTTTTTTTTTTTTTTATTTTTTTTTTTTTTTTATTTTAACTTTATGAGTAAAACCTCAAATGGTAATATTTAAATAAATGAAGACAATATAAGCGAAACTCAATCGAAAATCTGGAAACAGAAAAATCAGAAAAACATATTGAGAGGTGTCAATATGTTTTTCTGATTTTTCTGTTTCCAGATTTTCGATTGAGTTTCGCTTATATTGTCTTCATTTATTTAAATAATATATTTATTTAATCAAAGTATGTACCATTGCTATCTATGCACTTTCGCCATCTCATAGGTAGTTCATCAATCCCTTTACTAAAAAAAACCATTCGGACGGGAATCAATAAAATCTTTGAAGGCGGTTTGGACTGCCCCATCGGAGTTGAATTTTTTCCCTTGCAAGAAGTTATCCAAATTTCGAAAAAAATGGTAATCTGTTGGGGCAAGGTCCGGAGAGTACGGTGGATGTCTTAGACATTCCAATTGAAGCTCCTCTAATTTGGCAGCCGTGTGTTGTGCAGTATGTAGTCTAGCGGTCAACGCGTGTTTGTTGATTTGCTTCACTCAATTCGTGAGGTACCCACCTTTCAAGCTTTTTCACCTTCCCAATTTGCTTCAAGTGGATTAAAACAGTTTTATCACTAACACCGCAGCCTGCAGCTAACTCGGACGTGGTTTGCGATGGATCCGCTTCTACAATAGCCTTCAATTCTTCATTACCAACTTTGGTCTCCGGCCGTCCACGGGGCTTGTTCTGCAGGTCGAAATTTCCAGAACGAAAACGTTGGAACCAAAAACGCACTGCGTTCTCTTTTGTGGCACCGTCGCCATACACATCATTAATCCTTTGAGCCGTTTCTGCAGCACTGGTGCCACGGTGGAACTCGTACTCGTAAATAACGCGAACTTTCAAGTTTTCCATTTTGTAAACTAAGTGACGCAAAGAAAAAAAATAATTATGGAAAAAACAAATGGATTATAATTTTTGAAACACAAATACATGAGTAAATAGCTGTATAAATTTGAATTTGGAATTCTTAACCAAAGAGAAGATATTTGAGATCAAATATCTTCTCTTTGCCAGTACGGCAAAACGCCTATTTCATATGTAAGGACCTAATATAACCTTGGAATAAAGTTGGATAGGGTCGAATAATCTCAGTAGTAGAGCAGAGCCCTGCAAGGCCGAGGCCCTGGGTTCAATTCTTAGAAGCGACCGTATCTTTTCTGATTTTTCTCTTTCAAATTTTCGATTGACAGTCTCTAATATTGTCTATAAGATCCGCAAAGCATGCAAGGCTGATGTAAGCGTCATGTGTACGATTAAGAAAGGGAGCTGCGATGGTTTGGGCATGTAGAGCGGATGAACGAGAAAAGGAGTGTAAGGAGAATAAATGACGCAAATGTGAATGGTAGAAGAAGTCGAGGACGCCCGAGAAAGACATGGCACGACCAAGTGAATCAGATACTTGAGTCGGGCCATGTCAAGAGTCAGAATAATAGAAGAGCATGTATGAGACGTTGTATGAATGTAAACGAGGCAAGGAATGTGTGCCAAGACCGGGATGTTTGGCGGTCCTTCCTCTCTGCCTACCCCTGCGGGGAAACGGCGTGATGGTTAGTTAGTTTAGATAAAATTAGTTTGGATAAATAAATTAAATAAATAAAAATTTCCCCTATCCCCATATGCGGGTGTGCTGGACCTCGTCCCTGATTCATCTTTAGTTACATTATTAATTTTGCAGATCCTTCTCAAATCTATCTGCGCCTCCCTCAATGACATATGCAGGCTTGAGGTTTGATCAGACGACCTTGACTGTCCTTTGTCCTGCCTCTGACTACCCAACGCTGAATTTTCTTTTGGTCCTCGGGTATTTTACCCCAAATATTCAGTTAACATTCTTTGAGGCTTCACTGAGTGGTTGGCTAAGGGACACGGAAGCTAAGTGTAGTTTATGGTCAGACCGAAAGACATAAACATTTTTTGTTGGTACTTGCCAATTGATTTGAGATTTATTGTATTACTTGTTCTCTATTTTATAAAGGTGCTTGCAGGTTTTTACAGATGCAATGCCGCCTCATGGAGCCTCATGAATGAGTTTTTCTTTTGCCCTGTTTAATTTATCTTTGTCTTACTAACCTATTTTTTGCATTTTGTTTTTCCTGTTAAGCACTTGCATACTGCTTACTAACAATGTATGCAAGGACACTGGAGGTCTAGATTCGTTCAAAATAAATAAATGTAGCTTCGTTTAACAAAAAAAAATTAGAATCTTGCGAGAGCCTTGAAGGAGTAACCATGTGTTACTTATACCAGGGCGGGTAAGAGGTGGATAACCTCCACTGTTCCAAAATAAATAAGTAAATTGTAATCCTTCAGTTGCCGAAAAAAAGGAAAGAAAATACAAATATCGAAATAAGCAATTATGTTTGTGTTTTCAATGTGATCATGATTTATCAGTTTCCCGCTTGTACTACGAGTTTCCAGACACCGTGATTCCAATAATAATCTTAACGGTTCCTATTAAATAGAATGCGTGAAGAACCGAAAATTACATAGGGAGTAGTAAAAAAAATATCCCTTTTAAAAACGGTGTCGAAGGCCTCCAGTATCCGATGAACCAAAAACACAAAGACCAGCGGGTCTGAAAATTGTACAGCTCGACGACTTTGACCGCCAAAATGGGGGCCGAATCTTTCTAAATATATCTTTTATATTTTGTGCCCGTTAAAAAAATTAAATAATGAGTCCTCTTAGAAAATATTTACAATCCTAATAATCTTAGATAATACATAAAAAAATAATGTTACCTCGTGTGTCCCTTATGCGTTCATGTACCATTCATCAAATTGCGTTGAAACTTCAGTGATTTGTTGTGCGTAAGTCCACGAAAGTTTCTATACATATTGGTGAGGTATGGCGTTTTGAAATTTGCATAAATTTTTACAATAGGTGGCGCGTAGTTATTCGAAAAATGTTTGTATTTCATATAGTTTAGCGGCAGGTAGTGAAAGGGGAATCAATTTCAAACAATCAGTTTCTCTTCAACCGGCCCGCCACGCAGCAGGTGGGCAGATGAATCCACCGCCAAGACCCGGACAAACCTCACCCCGTGAATGCAGGCACCCTACCTAAATGACCTATGCAGAGGTGTTGGTTATTCAACAAATGGTTCCAGGGTCAGCGGTACCCATACCCGCCTCCCAAATTGACTGTGAACATTATCCTCAGACACGGTACCTACCTAATATTTACAGTGCAGTTGAAGCTTGCAGTGAACAAATGCCATGCCCTTATTAATTATGTACTGTGTCTTCCTCCCAAACAGGTGCTTGTAGGTTACGCTGGATACAAATCACCTAGCGCTTGCCACCTCGTGGACTTTCACTTTCCCGTTGTCTTGTCTATATTTTGTCATACTAACACATATTGTATCTTGTATTTCCAGCTAAGCATACTGCTTACTAACAACGTATGCATCGACATTGGAGGTCTAAATTCATTCTAAAACTAAATGTAGCTCCATTCCTTCAAAAAAATTAGAATCCTTGCCAGAGCCTTGAAGGAGTAACCATTTGTTACTTATACCAGGGAGGGTAATTGGTGGATAACTTCCAATGCACTGAACAAATCAGTAATACAAATGATCAACAGTTTTCTTGAATAATCAGCAAAATGCTACATTCCCAACCAAGTACTCACGCCACTATTAAAAGCAAAAAGCACGTCAGCTAAAAATAATATCGCATTCTTTTGATTACCTTGCGAAGACAATTTATTAACACGTTTTGAATAAATAATATTAAAACCTTGTACAAAATTACGTGCTTTATCGCCCACAAATCATATTATAAAATGGGATGTTCTAAGGAATTAGGCATCAGTTTATTCTGCAAGCTCACAGCTTAAAGAAGTTACCTATTCAGAAACACTTATACAAGACATCCAACGCCTGATAGCAATGGTCTCCAAATTCTGGATTGTACGTTTGTTGGCCATTCTGTTCCTAATACAGGTAAGAACAATAATTTAATCATTTGTGTAACAAGTATGGCTAGGCTCTCTTATTTATGAAGCAAAATATATAGAAAATATACTTACCTGACGGTTCATCACTTCATTTGGATAAGGTTTCAACTTTGCCTTACCTTGTTCTGAGATCCTTCTTTCGTATTTCAAAAAGAACGAAATTATTTATGTTGTTGAATGACAAATGACGCTATGGAACTTTCATCCACACATGCGCAAGACATTCACGAGAAGCGTCGCGTCATTTTGATATGTCATTCGGCATCATGTCCTCGCGTGGGCAAACCATCGAGCTTATTTGTGTTGGCTAAAGACGGATTGACAAAAAATATCATACACTCAATTGCTCTTCGAAATTCATATTGATTTTCTTTATTTCATTTTCTTCTTTAGTTGGTGTTTTTTTTTTGCTTTTATCGGCGGTCAACGTCTACAGCGTTCCATTCCTCTTTCTGTCATAGATCCCATCCCAACACACAATACATTCGCTATTTTTTATTTAACAACCAAAATATTCACTAGAAATAATTTATAATAGATCCATGTGCAACCCGCTAGGGCAAAATATGTAATTCGTTGCATGTTGTTCTAATTACATTTACCTGATGCAATTCCAAGCTAGGGCCACGTCCTATTTAAATATTTTCTATTCAAATATTATGGTAAACTAAAATACCTTACACAAGATAGAACCTAAAAACAAAAATTGTTAAATAGATTTTCTTTCGTCTTTGCAATATTTGAAACCTCAGAACACGGTTAGGCAAAGTTAGAACCATATCAAACCAAAGTTAAAAATAATGCGCCTCGTAGTGCAAACAAAATAGAGAGTGTAAGTGATGTTAGAACCTTGTGAAATAAATTGAGCTTGTTTTAGAATTTCTTCATACAAGTATCTACGGAAATACAACACATATGGTTCTGAAAATAATTAGAAATGGTTTCGCATTAAAAAGTAGTTTTCGAAAAAAATGTGTCCAACTGAAATGACGAGTTCACTTCAGAGAAAAACAGTTATTTTAAAAAATAGTTTATGCTTGAAGAAGATAGATTTATAGTAAATGCACGCAGTGGATATCATATTTAACACTACTTGTTGCATGATTTTACAGTTGTTCTTTAATCCTTCTTTTGATTTTCACATTTTCCTTTAAGAGTCATTAGCGACTCTTCTAGTTAGAAGTTCTGGGAAGGGAAAAGGTACGAGGGTAGGAATCTGGGGGTAAATGTGTCCAAGAGTGACAGACGTATGAGTCAACCCCTCCCAATGATATATCGAGGTCCGGCTGTAGAGATCTAGGTTAGGTCTCCCTCAACCAGTCTCTTCCGATCCGGCCCGCAACGAAGTAGATCGGCAAACGCATTCGCCACCAAGACCTAGACAACCCGGGCACCCCTGCTAAGTCTCCAAACGTAACTACGAACCACGTGATATGAACCAATACCCCTTGAGGAAGAGGTGTTGGTTTTTTAATAAACGGATAATTGAGTCATGTAATTTCTATATCCGCTATATCAACTTTCAGTGATTTGAAGAAAACCGCAAAAAAACTGTCACATCTCTAGCGAAAATAAGTAATGGTATTTCAATTTTTTTAGTAATGAATTTAAGTTATATAATTTCGAAAAGCGTTAATTTTTTTAAGTATGTGTAGCAATATTTAAATAATTTTGTTAAATAAAATGAATGTAGTTAATTTTGATACTCACTTCGTGGTTCATTCATGATATAGGTACCAAGAGGCTTTTGAAACTCAACTGACCTGAAATGGCGGGTTTAGAAACTCGCGCTTGACATACGATTGGCAAAATAACTGCTCATGATTGATTGAATTCCGATATAGCGGGTTTTGGTGGTAACTTCCTGAATGATATAGCGGATTTCGTTGCTCACTCGCAGTTTTAACATGGTGATAAGGGAAGTTTTGAAACTTAATTTTAGGTTCCACTTGTTCCTCGCAAAAGTGTACAAAAATGTCATACTCAGATCATTTTATCAAAAAATCGGATATAGTGAAAATTGACATTATAGAACGCAATTGGTATTTGATCTTATTTTGTGTTAATGTTGCAGGTCGCTTTTGCCGAACCATGCACTCGCCGCAGACTTCTCGAAGAAAGTCTCATCCGGTCGCTATCCGAACCCTCCCAGCCGCAGCCAGGGTCCGTGATTCTACCCTTCTCCCAGGGGGAGGCAACCGCTTATGTGCGACCTGCACGGGAACTGGTCTACCAACCGTACCAGTACCAACAACAGCAGCATCAGAACCAACAGCAGCCGCATCAGTGCAATCTACAACAGCACCAATACCAACAACAGTCGCATCAGTGTCAACAACAGGCTGTCTGCAAGCCAGTGGGGTGCTCTCAAACGTGCTACTAATGTTAGCACATAAATAGATGTATTTCAAAAATAATTAGTTAGAATAACATCCTGTCATCTATTATGTCATCCCTTTCGAAATTAACACCAACAATATATCAAATCTTCAAATAATCTTACATAATCATTCTCTCGCACAACACGATACTAATCACTGTCTACAAAATTGTTCACTTCTGAAAACAGCGGATAAAATTACATATCTCGGAATAATCATAGATAAAAACCTAAAATGGAAAGATCACATCGGACATACAATAAAAAGAATTAGGAAATTAATTTATATATTCTTACGAATTAGAAACTTCTTATCAACGAAAAATCTATACTCAATATACTACGCACTAGTACATTCTATTCTTCAGTATCCCATTATCAGTTGGGGAGCAGCTTACAAAACTAGTTTGCCCCCCATAGAAATTGTTCAAAGACTCATTATAAAAATTATACTAAAAAAACCTCCAGACTTCCCCACTGAACGCATATTCGAAGAGTTCAAAGTTCCAACATTTAAAAACTTATTTGAGAAAAATTCAATCATACAAATTATAAAAGAGAAAGATAAATTCTCATTCATAACTGAAAATCGTACAAGACTTACACATGTATTTGTATGCCCCAAACTAAACACGTCTTTTGCCCAACACCATTATACACACCAAGAAAAATACTTCTTTAATAACCGTCCAGTAGAAATCAGAAGCATTAATGACAAAGTACAATTGTTGAACTCCATCAAAAAACATTTTAGAAAAATCACCAACGGGAAAATTGCTGCTTCCCTCATCACCACATGAATGTCACCCTAAAAATTATACCTATTTTACTTATTGCTGAATACATGTGGATGATTTTATCTTTTAGTTAAAGGATCTTGATTACGATATGATTAAACTGTGTTTTAACGGTGTTTGTATATTTAACTGTGAATCTGTGCATATATTATGTGAAACACCTGACTGTATAAATTGTAAATATTTAAAATGTATCCACAAGCTCCTCCATCCACAAACAAATGCTTTTTAATGGAGGAAAAGTAACACTGTAACATGTTCCATTTTTTAAGATAAATAAAATTATTAAAAAAAAAAAAAAAAATAGTTTTCATTGTACAGCTACCAGATATGATTTTAGATTTTATTTTTCCTTACTTATTTTCGGGGTGTTATGCCATGTTGCGCTACCTCCTTCTTTAGCCAACATTTCAGACAGTCCTGATGATAGATATTGTAACGCTATCCGAAACGTAAACTAAATAAGAAGATAGAGCAACAAGGAGTTACACCCCAAAAATAAATAAGGTAAGAAACAAAAAAGTTTTGCTTAGGAACGGATTACTCGTTAATATAATTTAAAAAAAACTGTAGAGTGAAAAAAAATTTTGTAATCAAAAAAATAAATAAATCTTATATATTAAAATCAATATTTTTTGTTTTCCATTTCTTAACTTTTTATGTGCCGATGTATTTTTCAACCAAAGTTTTATTACATTGATTGCGATGAAAGTTTGGTAATGGTAAGCTCTGGCGTTATGAAATTTGTATAAAAAATTACTACAGATGGTGCGAGAGTGGTTCGAAAATGTGTGTATTTCACGGACATATGAATATACATGGACCTGCCCTAAGTGATAAAAACGTATTATTTCCCCCTCCACATGGCGCCGGCTGAAGCACCTCCTTGGAACCGGCTCGCTCCATGGGGAGGGGATAGATCCTCGCTTGAATCTAAAATGTGTGACGTCATCATTCTTGCCGTGAACAGCTAGAAGGTAACATCCATACATTTAACGAAATACAACGCCAAAACAGTAGCGTATTCTATACAATATATCTACATATCAATGTGCACATAGCGAATGTGGGCGGTTCTCCAGTGTGCTCATCGGTGGTTAAAGGGGTAAGTAAATTATGAAACATTTGTAATAGTGTTTTAACTAAACACGGCAACAAAATATTGCTATGTGTATTGGGGCGAGTTTTTTTGGGGCGAGCATTTGACCTTAGCAAATATGTTATTATCGTGGCAAGCAATTCGCGCTCCCATGTAAAAAGGTCTATTCATTCAAAGCAGATTTTGCTTTTAAGAACTAAATGGTGATATTGTAATGCGAAATGCCTATTTACTGTCAGATTGATTGTATAACGAATCACAGTCATCTTTCCCCTCTTCGCCCTCCATGGTTTGGTTTGACCCCTCACCCGTAACTGCTTGTCTAGTCATTTGGATGTCTATGGTGTATTTCATATATGTTATCGGAAGGGACTGAAGGCAGGAGAAGGGGAGGGAAAGTAGGAGGTGGGGTTCGCTATATTTATCTATTCAAATTTAAATTTAAATGAGGTTGGATAAAATTTACAATTTTGGAGTCGGGTAACCAACACTTCTGCCATCGGTCACCCCCAAGTAGTCGAGGGAGACGTTTTGACCTCTCATAAGTCTGTCATTTTTTCTTTTTTCTTCCCAGAACTTCCCTCCTCCATTTCCATTAAAAAAACTCTCCACAGAGCATCGCAAAAGTTGAAATAAGCCCCGAGGAATAGAGGTTTTTAATTGTTTTATTTGTAATTGTCCCGTTTTTATTATACTGTGTTTTCCTTTTTTTCTTTTTTTTTATTTCATTTATTTATTTACACCCTTGGAGCATTTACATCAATCGTGTAACATACTAATAATATAAATAAAAACAATAAAATACCAATTATTATTTCTCTTCCTTTACACTAATAGAAAGGAAACAGAAATAACAACAAAAACAATTTTAGAAGAATAATAATAAAATTTAGATCAGAATTTTTGAAATTTCTGATACAAATTTAGGTAAGGAATAAATGAAAATGTCAACGGAACTGAATTTATTTCCAAGCCTCTGTAGTATTTGGATTGGGGAGTTAATGAAATAGTTTAAGACGGATACACAAAGAACAGCTCTGGAAGTCTCGTGTCATGATTTGGTACTCGGAATGTTATTAATTTTGTTAAATCAGGTGCGTCAAGTGATCCATTAACCAATTTGAATAAAATAACCAAATCACTCTTGGTTCTTCTACGCGATAGGTCAGTTAAATTAAGTATTTTCATTAAGTTAACATAATTAATTTGTTCAATGCGTATGGAGAGTTTGAAATTAATGAACCTTAAAAATTTATGTTGAACTTTCTCAATTTGTTTTATGTGCTTTATAGTATGGACACCAAATAGTGGAATTGTATTCTAAATTACTTCTTACTAAAGCAGTGAAGATAATTATAAATTAATAAAGTGACGTAAAATCTTTTACTGTTCTGAAAATAAATCCCAAACATTTCATAGCCTTATTAATAACTTCATTAATATGTGGAACAAATGTTAATTTTTCATCAAACACGATACCCAGATCCTTTTACGAGAAATCTTTTTAAGAGAAATATTGTTGATGCTATAATTACACATAATAGGATTTTTGTTTCTACAGAAAGATATAAATTGACATTTATCAATATTTAAAAATAGTTCATTATAATTACACCAATCCTGTAAGATATCAAGATTAGCTTGAAGGATATTACAATCATTGATGGAGGTAATCGTTTTGTAAATTTTTAGGTCATCAGCAAGCAAGAGTATGTATACTTCTTTAAAAAAAATTACAATTTCATTGATAAATATTAAAAATAATACAGTTTAAAAAATAATCCTTTTTTAACATTGCTCTGTTTTTCATGTTCCATTTTACCCGGTATATGTCAACTAAACACTGTCTACAACGCTTGTGGGCTTTAAATTGTGATTCCGAAATTGAGTTGTTGTTTGTCAAAATAATATTGTACGTAACATTCGTTTTATGCTCGGAAGGAACATGAAACCAGAATTAAATGTTCTAATTCAAATTTGTAATTTTCTAGTTTACATAATAAGTGAAAATTGTGGCTTGACGGTGGTTCCATTATAACTTTGTTTACCATTAAATTAATTAATTCAGTTTTAATTAATTTTGTGGCCTATTTCAAGAGAACAAAGTCTAAAGTAAATTCTTGATAAAATCGATTCACGAGTTTTAAGAATCGTGATAGTGAGTAGCTGAATTTAAAAATGCGTCGGGTTCTCACCCAGGCATTGTGGGTTCATTTCCCTGATTGCTAAGGCCGCCATCATTGCACAAGCAACATTTTCCCACAATAATTAATGGGGTGAGGTTCTTTCAAATTTCACGCCAGCTGCATGGCTGACCGGATCGGGAGAGGCCGGTCGAGGGAGACCCTATGACCTTTCCAGCCTGACCCTCTCAGAGCAGTGGGAGGGATGAATTCATATGTCCGTCACTCCTGGAGATACCCAGATGATACATTAACACATCTTTAATTTGTTAGCCACATAACAGAAATCTCAAACAAGGGCTTAAAAATGTTGGAATTTATAACTAGGCTAACTAGAAATTTTAACAATATAAAGTGTATTAAACTGTTATATTTTGCATATGTTAGAAGTCAACTTGAGTACAATTCTCCCGTCTGGAACCCATATTATAATATACATGTACAAGCTGTTGAAAGAATACAAAACAAATTCTTACGTTTTCTAAATTTTAAAATGGGTATTCCAGCAATTATGTTAAACTACAACACTATTTTAAATGATATGAATATGCTCAAATAGACAGGCAGAAAAATTTTCACTGATTTCTGTATAAAATTCTAAATAATTTAGTTGATAGTCCGGTATTGCTTGAATTGATAAGCTTCCGGATTCCACTACGAAATACCTATCAGAAGTCAGGATTTATTTCAGTGTGGAAATTCTGGAACTAACTACCGTATGTATTCCTCTTTGTCCAAAATACTAATGGGGGGAAATAATGACACCTAGTCAGTGGACATCTTCAATTTATATTTAAACAAATACAAAATTCTGTTGCTGATGCAGTTCACTTATGTACAATAAATGCTATATATTGCGTTGCAAAATACCTATTATTTTTCTTTTTTAAAGAAATATACAGTATTTATATATTATTTAATCATAGTGTAATTTGTAAATTTCATACTTATGGAAAAGCCCCGTAAAAGGGCGTAAATAAATAAATAAATGACCCCTAGATTTCCCAGCAACCCCAAAGATGCAGTGTGGTATGTTCAAATTGCTGAATAACTTCATAGACTGTCCCTCAAAATTCATAATTTGAGAGGCGGGTGTGGGCACCGCCGCCCCAGGAACCATTAATTGGAATACAGTAGGACACCCCAAGTCGTTGGCTACATTTGGTTATTTATCGGGGGTCCCGGGTTCATGGGATGAGATTTGTTTGTTCTTGGCGATAGATGCATCATCATACACCAGCTGCGTGGCAGATCGGATTGGGAGAGACCGGTTGAAGGAGAACCTTTGACTTCTCCAACCGGACTTGATTAATGTCAATCCATCGAGATAGTCCGGCTTGATGAGATCACATTGACCCCCAGATTTCTACCCCCCTCATACATTTTTCTATTCCAGAACTTCCTCTCGTTCTTTTCCATAACATCGGCTGTTGCTGACAAAATAATTGCACAAATTAATATCACGTTCTACCTATTCACTTCCACTTCAACATAATTGGGTGAGTTCACTGAATGCAAAATCCTTAGAGGTGTGATTTTTTAAAAATAATTTTATTTTTATTTTTCTAAAATTTACCCAACAGGTATATAAAGGGAATAAAAAAAAAGTAAAAACACCAACCGTGCTATAACGCTGTACAACAAAAATAGGTATCGACGAATAGAATTCGACCGGTCAGTGGTTGAGTGGGCATCGCGCTTAGGTCCCAACCGGACGTTGCGTGTTCGATTCCTCAGCTGGCTAAGTCCTCCATCACAACACAAGCATTTTCGGCTTTCTGTGGTGGTATTAGGAGATTTTCAAACATTGTTGGGTTATTCGTAACCCGGGAATGTTTGTCTTTCTTTTTAAAAATTAAAAAAAAGGTAAGAACAAAATAGTTAGTAGGTATGTAAAACCATAACATAACGACAACATAAACAAGAGAATAAAAAATAATTAGGCATGTAAAACAACAACCTTAACATCGGCATAAGTAAGACAATAAAACATTTTAATGAAAAGACAAATAACTTTGTTTACATCACTTTTATTTATACACAATCAACATGTTTTATGAACGATGTTCACATAATCAGGATCAAACTATACTAAGCTTAAAAATAAAAGATAGATCACATATGGGAGGAAAGGGTAGAAGGGAGGGGAAGGGGTAATAGTGGGGGAAGTTTATTAAAATTAGGGATTTCAAAGTCAATTAGCAGGGGAAAACCGGTTAAGTGGACCCTAAGATGTTCTTTAACCCTTAAAGAACATCTTAGGGCATTAAATGGCAATAGCGAATCTGAGTTCGCAGATCATTTATTAAAATATTACTTTACGGATTAATAAGGCATCACAGATAAATAATCTAGAGATTTTAGAAATTAGGAAAAATGTAAATAATAAAGCAGACATAATCAATTTGGGAGGCGGGAATGGGTACCGCCGCCCCGGGAACCTTTATTGGATAACCAACACCTCTGCCATAGGTCACCCCAAGTGGTTCGCTACGTTTGGTGATTTAGCAGGGGTGCCCGGGTTCATGGGGTGAGGTTTGTCTAGGTCTTGGAGGCGGATGACCAGGACATACTGAACCCCAGATTCCTACCCACCCCTTAAACCCTTTTCCTTCCCAGAACTCTCCTCTCCTTCCTTTCCTTAAAAAAAACCCTCCACACAGCATCCCCAAAGATGACACAGGCCCTGAGGGAAATTATTTTCCTCAAGGCCTCCTGTGTGGAGCTCATGTAAAAAAAAAAAAAAGCAGCAAATTTTTATAAACCCTCTTTTGAACCTTTTCCCACTTAACCTGTCTTCCCCTGCTAATTGACTTTAAAAATACCTAATTTTAATAAACTTCCCCACTCTTACCCCCTTCCCCTCCCTTCTACCCTTTCCTCCCAGATGTGATCTATCTTTTATATTTAAGCTTAGTATACATTATTTGATCCTGATGATGTGAACATCGTTCATGAAACATGTTGATTGTGTATAAATAAAGGTGATGTAAACAAAGTTATTTGTCTTTTCATTAAAATAAATAATGCCATCACAAAGTGAAAACCTTTCCAAAGAAGCTTTCTTCGAAAAATTAAAGAATAAAACAATTTGTCGGTACGTAAAACAACTACATTAACACCAACTAAACAACAGAATAAAACAATGAGTAGGTTTGTAAAACAACTACATTAACACCAACTAAACAACAGAATAAAACAATGAGTAGGTTTGTTAAACAACAATATTAACAACAACAAACAAAAGAGAATTAAGTACTTGTTAAGAGAAGTAAAGAGAACACAAGAGATTCGAGATATTTTGTAATGTTCTGGGAGCTATCACTAAATATATCCGGAATCTCGCTACTAAAAAGATTGGATGTTACATTGAACTCGACATAATATTCGCACAAGGGAAGAGGTTGTGAGAAGGTTAAGTTGGTTATTTGTAAAGGAATGTGGAAAGTTTCGGAGTTTCATATTAAGATGGTAAGAAACTTGGTGCAATTTTTCTCACGACGACACGACGCGACGTTCAAATGTAAAATATTGTAGGCCTTTCTTGTAGTCAGTAAACAGTATAAATAACCAGGTGCTGTAGGATAAAACCCGACGAAGTCTCATACTGATATAATAAAACACAGACAAACCTTTGCTATTAGTTCAAAAAGGATTTCTATTTTTCAAACTATTTGATGACATTTATCAGACAAGCGAAATTGACCTCACTTCAGGCAAGTATACGCCTACACAACGCGCTTTACGCGTATATACTTCAGTAGGGAGTTCTATTTGGGTTTCATTCCAATTTTATCGAAGCTAATAGATAATTGCGATTGCCCATTTGTACATCTATCTCTGAACAAGCTCTTGAAATCTCGAAGATGGTATAGAAATAAGGAAGATTGGCCCATATTATTAGAATAAAACCGGGCTGACATTCACATGTGTACCACCGAATGAATGTAATAATAATGAATAATGATGAATGCGACAATCGTTCGTTCCATTCGACAATTGCTCTATCTATCGAGTCCTTTTAATTCAGTTTCATCGCGGAACAAGAATTGTTTTAATTATAACTAGCTTTTGCCTCCGGCTTCGCTCGCATAGTATTAGGGGGTTCTCACTCCGCCTCCTCCACCTTCCCTATCTCCACTCCATCCTTCTCCCCCCCCCTACCCCTAATGTAGCAAACCACTTGGAGTGACCTATTTCTGAGGTGTTGGTTATCATACCCGCCTCCCTAATTGTGAAATTTGCAGTTATTCGTTATATAAAGATTACAAATTAATAAAGTTGAAAGAAACGGGATATACACTTTACAATGTAACGATTGTGACGCGCAGTATGTAGGCATGACTATTAGAAATTTTAAAACTAGAATTAAGGAACATGAACTTTGTTTACGAAATAATAACTTCTCCGAGTTTGCTAACCATCTAATAGAGACAGGCCATAGCTTCAAAAAAGAAAAATACTAAGTTTAAACATTGCAGTGTAAATTCATATTTTAGAGTTTTAGAAACTTTAGAAATTAACAAAAAAATTAAATCGAAAATGTATTAAGTTAATAAAATAATAGCACCATGTAAATCACCTTTACTTACGTTGTTTCCATTTAATGTTGACTCCTCCCACCGTTCTCCCCCTCCACCAAAATCCCCGCTCCCACTACCCCCGCCTATTTAATTTTTGCACTTGTATAGAATTTTTAAGTTAGTTTTAAATTTGCTCGTGAATGATACGGACGTGTCAAAACCGGTCGCAAATTTTAAAAAAATAAAGTAACAAATGTACATTGAAAATTAAAACTCTTCAAAACATAAATATCTAGAAATTGTTACATAGTTAATGCCTAAGAAAAACACAAAATTACAAATTAATCTTAAATATATATATACATGAATATTCGACCGCGACGTCAGAATTAATACTCAGTACACGTAAGAAAAAAAATAGTAACCAATGCCAGCCGAGGGTAGTCAATACGTCTTACAAACACCCATAAACTATCATTAAAGGTCACATCTTTCCAATAATAGCCATGCTGTGGAAACAGAATTACACTGAATCTTTTTCTCCTTTGAACAATATTTTTATTCTCTTTGACTGTATAAAAGATTCCATACCAACTCAAAATCATGTTAACTCAGCAACAACTATGACCTAGTGATTGAGTGGGTATTGCGGGTCCCACCTAGTCGTTCCGTGTTCCGTTCCTCGGCTGGCTAAGTCCCCCATCACGACTCAGCAATATTTTCGGCTTACTGTGGTGGTAGTAGGAGATTTCCAAATATGGTCGGGTTATTGTTAACCGTCTTTGTCTAATTTTTGTCTTTCTTTTAAAGAATTAAATTAAATTAAAACTTTAATTAAGTGACGACAATATTAGCGAAACAACTCAATTCAAAATCTGGAAACAGAAAAATCAGAAAAAGATATTTGCACCTCTGGGACTCGAACCCACGACCCTTCGCTTTCTGCGAAGAAGCATATATAATTACTTCTAAGTGATCAAATTTTCAAAACAAAAGCATATGATTTTGTACGATTTTGCATTATTTAGTATGGCTTCATCTTAAGTGTCTATTTTTGTATTCTCGAATTGCGAGTGATAAATTACCAGTTTACTAAAAACTTCAAATTGTTGGTAACCATAAAATCTGTGCACAGTTGGAACATTTTATGCGGAATATGAAATTTATATGGACCTCATTACTGCCTTCTATGAGTTTACGCTTCCTTATTTCCCTTCTCCAGAGAGTTCCTAACATGATAGCTTAGATTTTTAATTGAATTTTAATAGAATACGTAATATTTTCACTGAAAATTAATGACTACTGTGGAAAGATGCAAATAAATCCGCTAGTTGTCAAAATTCCTTAAAAAATGTTTCACGAAAAATTTTCAATGATATTATCATTCCTGGAAAATGCCCCATCTTTAATATATGGAAAAAGTTTCCGGTGTCATTTTGCCGCTGAAGTTTGTAATCATATTTTACGGATGAAGTTAGATTACGATCGGGGTGTCCGGATGGCTCATTTCAGAGAGTCGTGGCAGCATTTTCGATCGGATTAACGTAAAAATACGATAGCGCAATTTCTTCACACTAACTTTATCTTCTTTTAAAAAAACGTTATTTTTTTAGTGAAAATGCTGGTTGACAAAATGTGGTACATTTGATTTACTTAACTTTTTTTTTAATCATTTATTTATTTTAGTAAACTAGTATATTATTCACGAATTCCTGTTCCGAGGCGGAATATAGGTAGTTGTGTTGGTGTTACATCATGATTTATTTATTTATTTATTCACATCTGATTTTATATGTGTATACTTTATTATACCTCGGCAGTATTCTCACGGAGACTCTTGACCCAATGTAGAGGTTAGGTGCAGAATTGAAGCAGCAAGAACTGCGTTCATTAAAATGAAATCCCTCTTCTGCCATGACAATATCAGCTTAAAACTTAGACAGAGAATGCCAAAATGGATGTTAAACATGGACCTTGAAAGTAAATACCATGAACAGGTTAGAGGATTTTGAAATGTAAAAATGCTCAAGGTCCCATGGACCGACATGATCACCAACACAGAAATTCTCAGGTGGGCTAGAGCAGATAGAGAACTGCTTACATTAATAAAAATCAGGAAAATTTCATTTCTGGGTCATATACTTCGAAGGGAAACGTATCAAGATAGAGGGTCGCCAAGGGCCTAGTAAAAGACAAATGTCTTGGCTGCGAAATATACGAGAGTGGACCGGCATTAGAAGTGTCGAGGAGCTATTCCGGGCAGCGCAAGACAGAGAGACATTTTCAAGAGTGATCGCCAACGTCGGGGGGACCTGATAAGGCACACAACGAAAAAGAAGTTTGATGATTTCATCATTTTCATGTTTATAAACCCCATTTTCATGTTCATTGATTTCCTTATCTTCATGTTTGTTGACAATACGTTGTGCAGTCGCATACATATATTCTCTGCGAATCAATTTGTGGACTGTAATCAATATGTATTAAAGTTGTCTAAACTATGTGGCAATTGGTAATCGTTTAGACATTTGTAAAGGGCTGACTAACCCCTTTTCTTATTTACTGAATTATGGGTGAATCAATAAGCTTAAAACAATTTATAATTTTTTTTCACTTAATTTATTTCTGACCGTAAACGCTTTCCGCCTATTAAGGCCATCTTGATACTGGGTCCAGTCTGAAAATGGCCTAAACAGGCTGAAATTGGCTACGGTTAGAAATAAAGTGGATAAAAGTTTAAATTTGTTTTAATATATTTTTAATGGAATTTCCCCACCAATTGCCAGTATCAAAAATTCATATATTTCAGCTCATTTTTAGATTTGTCCTTCACAGCATTTCAAATTTCCGCTATCGATATGGTTTTGTCTGCACGTTTAGGTGTGTTCTAAGATTTTAATTGTACGTCCTATTTAAATGTTGTTCTTTAAAATATGTTAAACTAAAATACTTTCCACAAGATTCAACCTCAAAATCGAAATATTGGTGAATAGATTATGAGAAATCTTCTTTGTAAACTTTGACACCTCATATTTATCTCAAAACAAATACAACGAATAAAAATGCATAGCAACTAACCCCCTCTCTTCACACTGATACCACAAATAAACAATCTTCAATAAAAAAAACACAAAAAATCGTCCAACCCGGCTGGTCACCGTGGAAGATTATGACCAAAACCCTCCAAAGATACAAAACTCAAGCTCAACCTTAAAAACTTCGAAAAATCACACAAATTTAAGCCGTCAATTAAAAATTATAACACACAACATCAACACCCTGTCATCATACGACCAAATATTAGAACTGGAAGAATGATTAAGTAAAATCAACTAAGATAATATGGACCCTCTCGACAAAGCGCAAAAGGCCTTAATTAAAGTTATTACTAAAAAACCTTTTAGATTCTCGACAATACAGTTATTTAAAGACTTTGCTGTATTGAACATACACCAACTGTACATCAAAATTATATCTATACATTACCAAAAAGACAAACTAAACCATCATACTGCACAACACAATTACGACACAAGACATAGACATCAACACATGACTCCGAAGACAAATACTACATTTGGACAAAGACATTATCACAATTTGGCTCCAAAATGTTTTAATTTAATTGAAAAAGATATAAAAGATATTCTAGTGACAAAAAATCTAAAACGCAAAATTCATACGTGGGTAGTAAACAAGGGTATTGCATACTGCCTGCAGATAACTTGATCAAACAACACACTCAACGCCTGTATTTTATCTCTTTTCTCCTTAACTATTTTTATCTATTTATCTCATATCTTTTTTTCATTTCTTTATATTTTTTTCTTTTATTCCATTTATCTATTTAAATTAAAATTATATTTTTTATCTTCCAAGATTAAGATATCAAAATTAAATTAAATTCCTGCCACCTCAGAACAGGCTCAGCCTAGTGAGGTGGTATATACCAAAAAAAGAAAAGAAAAAAAATATATATATATATATATATGTATATGTAGGTATATTGTATATATTGTAATGTTATTCTTGGTTAATAAATAATTTTAGAAAAAATATTATGGGAATTTCGTAAGTTCAACACGACAAAGAGTTCAAAACGACAGGACAACAAAATAGAAGAACACAACACCTTTATACTTTGCTACAGAAAGGATCAACTGGTACTCCATAGCACAAGACCGACAAAAATGGGCATCTTTGGAGGAGGCCTTTACCCAAACCGGGGTTCTTGTTAATTCATAAATATTTCTAAAACAAATACTTATATTACTAACATAATCTAAGCTAACTTACTAATACAAATTAAATTTGAGTTTATTGTAACTACCAACTATTGTAAAACAGGCTATTATTATTATTATTTATCTCAAGTGAAGTTTTTTTTTTAATTGCCGGCAACACGGGCGTTTATTGAAATAAAATTAACATTTGTATACAAACAAGTAAGTAACCCGCCTCACTAGACAAGGTCTGTTCTGAGACGGGTACATATAAAAGCATACATATACACAGACATACACACATACACATATGTATACGCATGCATGCACGTAGTCATAAAAACATAAGTATACAAAATCTAGATAAAATTATTGTAAACTGTTGTTGGTTATAGTGGGATGTACATAATGTCGTAAAACAAAAAATATTATTGTCCAACCAAAGTGACGATAAACAGGATAAAATAAAAATAATAGAGTAAATAATCTAGATATGAAGTGAGGTCTGTGAAGTGGAGTTTCAACAAATGTGAAGGGTGGAGGCTTCGCTGTGATTCCTACGTATTTATTTTTTCTATGGGGATTTCAAAGGGGATATTACGCATGCGTGATGCTGAAATACAGGGCGTGGTTGAAAAAATGTAATTTTAATGTATTTATCTAACTAGCTAACCACCTAAACTCGATCTTGGAACACTCTGCTTGCTTCATTCACATTCATACATCGTCTCATACTACATACCCTTCGATTATTCTGACATGCCTGACTCAACCCGGGGTATTCTATCGTTCACATTCGCGTCATTCATTCTCCTTTTTTTTCTTTTTATAGTGATACCTCACAAGAGTCTCAGCTGCTTCCGTCTGGAGCCAGTGAGACTATGGCATCCCCAATTGGGGTATGTTGTGAGGCTGTAGGCAGCGGGGAGGAGAAAGAGATGGAAAAAGGAAAGTGAAGTACCTGGCTAAGATCTGGTCACCAAAGACGGCTAATGCCATTTCAAGCAACGTTTCAATTCTGAATAGTGGTCTTACACCAGGGCGATACTGAGAGTATCTTCCACTCTGGAAGGTGCGCAAATATAGGTACTATGTATAATTTTAAATGAATAAATTGTGAAATCACACAAATTAATCAAGTGAAATTTATTTACCACGCCGGGCTTCGATCACGCTTATTTTACCCACAACGCTTACATCAGGTTCAAAACCCGGGTGAGCAAATATTTTTTACTTTTCATGAATTTGTGTGATTTCACATTTAATTAATTAAAAGTAATATACAGGGTGTTAAGGGACGTACTTGACTTACTTTAACCAGTGATTCCTGAAATTATTTGGAGTAAAAAATGTAAATGAAATTTTGGTCTCCGGTGGCTTTTTTTGACGACTTTTTTTTTTTCAAAAATTTTTTCTTCAAAATCAAACAAAAAAAAAATCTTTCTCATGTCGTCACTGGTCACTCAGCCGGGTGTCCGACGAACCCCTTACCCCGCCTCCAACTGTTCAACAACTACCATTTTTTTATGTTTTTGTAGAAAAAAAAAAAAAAAAAACACATCAAAATTCGGATAAGTTTTAAGATTTTCACGGCCAAAAGCATTTTCGTTATTTGTTTTTGGGGTGTTATGCCGTGTTGCGCTACCTCCTTCTTTAGCCAACGTTTCGGACATCGTTGCAGTGTCCATCATCAGGGCAGATCCGGCAGATCCGGTAGATGTCAAAATTGTCACCGGAGACCAAAATTTCATTTACATTTTTACTCCAAATAATGTCAGGAATCACTGGTTAAAGTAAGTCAAGTACGTCCCTTAGCACCCCGTATAGTACGAGTATATTTGTGGCACATTCCAGAAAGGAGGATCGCTCTGATGTAAGACCATCATTCAGAATTCAAAAGTTGCTTGAAACGGCTTTAGTCGTTTTGGTGACCAGATCTGAATAGCCAGGGACTTCCTCTTCATCATCTCCTTCCCCTCCCCACTACATTCAGCCTCACAACATATCCCGATTGCGGATGTCATAGCCTCTCTGACTCCAGACCATAGCAGTTGTGAATCTTGTGCGGTGTTGACATTAAAAAAATAGTCTCAACTGCTCCCATTCCAAATCGATTAATGTTGTGTGGGGAAGTATTTGGCTATTCAGATCTGGTCACCAAACGGAGCTAAAGCCATTTCAAGCTATAACTTTTCAAATGGTGGTCTTTCACCTGAGAGAAGTTAAGAGTAGGTACTCGTATACACCACTTTGGAACATGTCGCAAGTATCCTGTATTCGTCATTGTAAGTCCATATATGAATTTAATATGAAATAATTTAAATAAAAATAACTTTACTCGTAAAATTAAATTTGCGACATCTGGATTCGTAACCCACGATATTTACCGCTCCACCACAAATATCCTACCTCTTTCACCTCTCAATTCCCTGCAGCCTCCCAATACACCCAATTCGGGATGTCAAAATCCCACTAGTTCCAAACAGTTGGCAGCAGTTATTCACTTAAAACAGAAAAATTACTGCTAATTGTGATTATTTCCAACACGGGACTATTATTTGGTACACCCTATAATCGCCACCTGTATGATAGCTTCTCCCCCATTCCAAAATACTTCAGTTCTGATCTTCCTTCTGACGGTACGGTCACGTCCCTCGTTATCATTTCAAAATATTTAAAAAAAAATACAGAATTAAGTTTTAAAATACTTGTTTTATAATAGGTATAAACTTAGAATGAGTAAAATTTCAATGTCGATCTTCCTTCTGACACAACGGTGCGGACATGAAGAATATCGTTCTCTTTTTAAAATATTAAAAAATAACATTTAAAATACGTGTTTTATAATAATATAGTTGAGCGTAATTCATATTTTTATTTTGAGGCGGTCACGCGGCAAAACGTTCTCCGTTCAAAATATAAAAAAAATAATACAGAATTTAAGTTTTAAAATACGTGTTTTATAATAGGTATAACCTTAAGTGAAAAATTGATTAAAAACCAGTGTGTCGAATTTAATTGATGCAAGACTTATTTGTTTATAATATAATATACGACTATTTGAGCATTTACAAACATGTGATTTACATATTCCGTCAAGATCAACACGACAATCCAATTTTTTTTTTTTTTTTTTTTTTTTTTTTATTTTAACTTTATGAGTAAAATCTCAAATTGTAATATTTAATTAAATGAAGACAATATAAGCGAAACTCAATCGAAAATCTGAAAACAGAAAAATCAGAAAAAGATATTGACACATCGTGTCCCAGATGTGTCAATATCTTTTTCTGATTTTTCTGTTTTCAGATTTTCGATTGAGTTTCGCTTATATTGTCTTCATTTAATTAAATATTCCAATTTATTTTATTTGCCCACTTGTAGAACCAACGTTAGGAAAATACCAAATTCCCGATATATGTGCGCAATATAAAACAAAATTTCTCAATATATACATTTTTAGTAATACCTTTCAGAAATATTTATATAAGCAACTTTAACATGAGAGACTTTTTTGGCTTGACTTCATTTAAGTTAATGTATATTTTTACTCCTACATGTCATGTATAATCTGTCTCATACAAATAAATAATAATTTTGTGGAATCGTGAATAAAATATGCTGCGTTAATTAAAAAGAATCCATTCAAAAGACTAAAAGGTACTATGCTACCATTGATTATTAGTAGTGAGGTAAGTTATTATAATCTGTTTGTAACTATATTCCGTGCAGTTGAACACATCTACTGCTTTTGAGAAAGTATTTCCAACTGCGTGCAATCTAAACACAAGCGACGATCTAAATGGCTGAGTGCTGATATTGTTGCTGCAATTAAAAATAATTTTAGATCTAGTATCTTTACATACAAGTATAAAGCAAAGTCGCTCCCGCTGTCTGTACGCTTAGATCTTTTAAACTACGCAACGGATTTTCATGCGGTTTTCACCAATAGATAGAGTGATTCATGAGGAAGGTTTCTTCTTCTTCTTTGTGTGCCGTATCAGGTCCCCCCGACGTTGGCGATCACTCTTGAGAATGTCTCTCTGTCTTGCGCTGCCCGGAATAGCTCCTCCACACTTCTAATGCCGGCCCAAGACATTTATTACATTACGCCCTCGGCGACCCTCTATCTTGCCTTTCAATATCAAATGGAGCAAGTGATACTTCTCCCCTCGAAGTATATGACCCAGATATGAAATTTTCCTGATTTTTATTAATGTAAGCAGTTCTCTATCTGCTCTAGCCCGCCTGAGAATTTCTGTGTTGGTGATCATGTCGGTCCATGGGACCTTGAGCATTCTCCGGTGAAGCCACATTTCAAAAGCCTCTAACCTGTTCATGGTATTTACTTTCAAGGTCCATGTTTCTCATCCATAGAACAAGACCGACCACACGAGGAAGGTTTAGGTACGTAAATGTCTAGGTTTTTTGTAAATTGGTTGAAATATATAATATATAAAGGGCTGGTAAGTGAGCGGTGCGGATTTGATATGTATGCAAATTAACAGATGGCGTTGGTTATAAAGGTTGGGTAATGGCGTTGTCAGTAGATGGCGTTGTGTTTCGTTAGCCGCAGCAACGGGTTTCCGGGTGTGTTAGTGATAAATAAAAGTTGTAAATAAAATATTACTTTTTTTTTTTTTTAAGAAAGAAAAAATATTCCCGAGTTACGAATAACCTCACAATATTTGAAAATCTCCTACTACCATCACAGAAAGCGGAAAATGTTGCTTGTGTTGTTATGGGGTACTTAGCCAGACGAGGAATCGAACACGGGACGCCTGGGTGGGACACAAACGCGATGCTAACTCAGCTACCGACAGGTTAAATACTTAATTAATATTTGTGTTATTTCACATTTATTTTACATCAACTCAATCGATGTTTATCGTCATCTTCTGTCAGTGATCAAATTTAAATTCAGTATATTGGAATATTTCCAATAGAACTATAAATCCCCATCTTGAAATTTTGTGTGCCCAGTTTATTGTAAACCCTCATAGTTAAGTTCCGTCAAAAACACCTACAATATAGGGCGTAATAAAGGTTAGTAATTTATAATTTATAAACAAACTTTACAAAAACTGTTCTTGTTTATCGTTGTAATAGGCAATAATAACAAAATTATTTTCACAACTTATACTTTGATTAACATTTTAATTTGATTGTAATTAGATACTCTGTTATATTATCGAACTCATTTATCCTCTCCGTGATAGTTTACTGAAGTATCTGACATTATTCGTTTCAGGGCCCGCAACCCGGATTTGTACCGATTTATTACATATTTCCCTTAAACACGGTAAGTTTTAAAGCTGTTAAAAAAATATATGTTATTCTTGAAGATAATATCTAGACTTTGTCCGCGCCGAAACGCAAATTATATAAAATTTGCTTGATAGAAAAAAATCGCAAAGTATGCTCCAAAAATTATTATTAAAACTTGTTGGAGGCCAGGCCATTTAGCGGAAATTCGCGGAACTTCGCAAAAAACACTAAAAAACCACCACTTTGAATTTTGAATTGAATGTTTTGTTGATAAATTTTGAGCTATTGTATATTTTATTAACTGAAACACGTTCACATCACAATAAACTATCTACGAAAACCACATTACTTGCATTTATTACGTAAATTAATAGGTTTTATGATCGTTTTATTCGCGATACACGCATTTATTGCGACCGTTAAATTCGCGGCAAATTCTGACAGCCGATTGTCATAGAAAAAATCGTTTTAAAAATATTCCAGGGTGACAAGGTGAATGAAACTTGTAGCGTCTCCGAGAGTAATGACAGCGCAAGCGATTCTGACATTGTTCTTCATACAAATTGTGTACATATAAGGGCCAAAATCGTATACCAAAAGTTTGTTGTCGGAAATATTATTCAAATATTTTAATTATTTTCTCGCGCATGCGCAGATGCCGCGGCCACCGGGTGACAAGCGGCCGCCCAGAGGTTGTTTGTTTCAGTTATTTTAAAGTTATGTGTACGAAAAAATTCACAGTGTTTCCTTAAATACTGTTTAAGATAATGCCCGCGAGATTTTTGCTCTATTTTAAACGAGTCGTGTTTTATTAAACATTTTCGTAATTTTCGCATCGATTTTGTCGCTGTGAATGTTAGCGCTCTCCTCTAACATTCGTAATTTCGTATCTCTCCATCTTCTTCTTTTCGGGCCCGGTTGATGAGCATTAAACCTGAAATGTTCCATGGTACAGCGCCGACAGACGACCGGCATAGTCCAGCGGTAAGGCTCTTGACTAGCACTCCGAAGGTCGCGGGATCGAATCCCGGCGTGGCAAATAAATTTTATTTGATTAATTTGTGTTATTTCACAATTTATTCATTTAAAATAATAAATAGTATATTTGCGGCACGTTCCAGAGTGGAAGACACTCTCAGTATCGCCCTGGTGTAAGACCACCATTCAGAATTGAAACGTTGCTTGAAATGACTTTAGCCGTGTTTGGTGACCAGATCTGAATAGCCAGGTACTTCCCCACCTTCCTCTTCCCTATCTCCTTCCCCTCCCCACTACCTTCAGCCTCACAACATACCCCAATTGGGGATGCCATAGTCCTACTGGCTCCAGACGGGAGCAGTTGGGACTCATGCAAAAAAAATGCGGTATTCATGTAAAAAAAAATGGTATCAGTATAAAGTATTTCGTCTTCGGAAATGAATTCTTTAAGCATAAATTCTGACGATAATGTAACTGGTCAAAATGGAATCGTTTTTAATTTTAATTTTAGTACGGTGCAAGTCGGTAGTATGTATTTTTGTTTAAAATCAACTTCGCTATGTATTCAACACATAAATTGCACATATATTAAAAACTCACCATTATTATTATTTGTTTTATAAGTATATACATATAAAACTGCTTTTTTTTCTCTTTATTGTATAATGATATACTTTTTACTTACCAGCTTAATTTCTATGTACCATGTGTAAAATCTATTTATGTTTTCTTTGCATTCTAAACACACCTGTATGCACTAAAACATAAAAATGTAAATGTAAATAAAAGCCCATAACCGGTTTCGGAACAAATGTTCCTTCTCTGATTTCAAATTACGAGTTGTTTTTCCAATATAAAATGAGGGACAATCATTGCATTTGGGTTTATATATTCTGGAATTAGTCAATTTAATTTTTTTATTGAAAAACAACTCGTAATTTTGAAATCAGAATCAAAGAACATTTAAGGTGTCTTAATAATAATAATTTTTCTGAGTTCGCTAACCATATCATTGAAAATAACCATAGTTTTGAAAAAAATACAGGGATAAATATTCTTCATATTAATCATAAAGGAAAACGTTTAGATTACTTAGAAGCTTTGGAAATTAAAAAATCCCTTAAAAATAATGAATCTATTATCAACAAACAAAAAATATTGTCATATAGCCCAATCATGGATTTGTTCCCCTACCCACCCACTCTACACTAATACCTACCCACCCAATCTACATTATTAACTAGCAACGGCTCCACCCCCTACCATAATAAAACATTGTTCGAAACTGTCAAATTAGTATAAGCTTTCCCTGACGAAGGAACGTTTGTTCCGAAACCGGTCGGATTTGCACATTATATAAGTGGTTTTTACAAAGTTGTATTGTTTCATTTTTCTATAATGGATAACCACAAAGTAATAGCTACATTCAAAAATGTAAAATTATATTTATATTTTCGGCCCTTTCCAGAGTTGAAGATCGCCTTGGTGAAAGGTAATCATTCAGAATTGAAACGTTGCTTGAAATGACCGTGTTTCGTGACTAGATCTGAATGACCCCACCATCCCCTTACCCATCCCCTTCTCCTCCTCACTCGTTTTAGACTAGAAGTATACCCCAATATTGGTGACTCCGAAACTATGGGACTCTGCAAAGCCCACTGTCACTGGACAGTTGGTAGCTGTTGGAACAATAGTTAATTATTCACATGAATATAAAAAACTATTCAAATATGATTTTAAAATTTCACGGCCCAAAGTATTTTTATTATTTGTTTTTGGGGTGTTATGTCGTGTTGCGCTACCTCCTCCTTTAGCCAACGTTTCGGAGAGCGTTACAGTGTCCATCATCAGGGCAGATGTGTGGTGAATTATTTGAAATACACAAAAACCCAATTAATATTAATAGAGACGACGGAGTACGTACCTATTCTGTAAAACCAGCTCATAGTGGAGTGGAGCTGGCGACACGGTATCGCTTCTAAGTACATAAGCACACATTTCACCACTAATTCACCACACATCTACCATGATGATGAACACTATAACACTGTCCGAAACGTTGGCTAAAGGAGGAGGTAGCGCAACACGTCTAACACCCCAAAAACAAATAACAAAAAACTATTCAAATGATTAAAAAAGAAACATAAAGCCAACCGGTTTTGAAAACAACCACGTTGTATTCAGTTCAGTATATACTACATAAATAGTTAGTTTTAAAAAAAAGACTTTATATTGTTAAAATTAAGTGATTCATCGTGAAAACGTCTATCACACTTCGCAACTGAGTGGTCGGGAATAGCCTAGCGCTTCACGTGATAAGCATTCCGTCTCGTTCCTGCAGCACGGTAATACACAAAAAGAGCGCACGTATCACGTGAACCCGTCACGACTTATAGGAGTGTTGCTCAGTAGTGACATGTGGTTATATATTTTTTTGTTTTTAATGGAAAAAAATATCATCGGACATCAAAATGGCATCTACTTTTTGAACTCCATGCAAATATACTCAGGTTAAAATCCTTCGAGCAAGTACTTTTACATGCTTATATTATATAAAGGATGTTTTTTTAGAGGTATACAAATTCAAAATAAAATAAAACACATGAAAATAATGTTAATGTTTATGATATTGGCTTTATTTCATAGATATTTAATATGTAATTTGGGAGGCGGGAATGGGTACCGCCGCCCCGGGAACCTTAATTGGATAACCAACTCCTCTGTCATAGGTCATACCAAGTGGTTCGCTACGTTTGGTGATTTAGTAGAGTTGCCCGGATTCATGGGATGAGGTTTGTCTGGTCTTGGAGGCGGAAGACCAGGACACACTGTACCCCAGATTAATAACCACTCCATCCACTGGAACGATTTCGGTCGAAAAATGGACCACTTTTATTTTACTGCGATTGATTTCGGTCCAAAAATGGACCACATTTTCCTACCATTCGTAAAACATTTATTGTAATTATTTAAAACATTTCCATGGCCAGCCGTTTATTTTAACACGAAGCTATTGAAATGCTTTATCTATTACATCCATAGATGTTGCAAATCCGAACTTCGTGGACTATTTTAGAACAATGTTAAAAAAAAAATTAAAATATTTTTTTCCCGCCGAATTTTTAAACAGCCGTTTATGGATAAAATTAAGTCTTTTTTCTATATATATGCACCATTGATTATCAAGTATACCACAGACAACATACAGAAACCGAAAATATTCTATGTTGACCCGAATAAGTATCCCTCACGGCAGTTTCAAGTAAAAAAACACCCAGGATTCGCACGATTATAAACTTTACGATTTTTTTTATATTTTTTTCATAAACTCTACAAATATGAGATAAACGGTAAAATACAGGTTACTTCATTGGCTATATAGAAGTTTAATAATTTTTTATGTCTCCATGTCAAAATTCGAAGGTATGATTTTTTTAATGTTGACAAAAAATTAAAAAAATGACTATCTGGGAAATCTCAAGCAATCGAAGCAAATTTATTTATTTCGCGTGATCGCTCCAGTGGTTACCCTTTTCCTTCCCAGAACTCTCCTCTCCTCTCCTTCCTTTCTAGTAACCCGGCGGTACTCGCTAGGTATTTACGAACATATGGGTAATGATATGTATTAAAAAAAAATACTCTTGCCACATTCTTGAATCGTCTAATAATGTATCTGAACAATTATTTATTTGTGTTCTACTTGGTTCCAAGAAACTTGTCATTGGTTGTGTATACATTCCCCCCTCCTCTTCAATAGAAATCTATAAGTCACATACTGAAGCAGTTGAGCGTGTTTCCATAAAGGCCGATTCCTTACTTATTTGTGGTGATTATAATCTTCCTAAAATAGTGTGGCTTAATGATAGTCATGGTGTGAAAACTCCTAATAATGTTTCCCTTCATGCTTCCATAATAGTAAATTTCTTTGCCTTCCTGAATATGTACCAATTAAACTCGATCAATAACTGTGGAGGTTACTGTCTTGATCTAATATTTACCAATATGCCTAGCGTTTGTGTATGTGAAGCTACTGACTCAATATTACCAATAGATAAATATCATCCACCACTCGATATTAACTTCACTAATCCTTTCAAAAGTGACACTCTGAAATCAGCAGTTACATTCCACTACAAATTTAACAAAGGTGATTATACTGGCATGAATAGGTACCTTGCCCAATATGACTGGGCAGGTATGTTATCAAACAACAATATTAACGATGCTGTATTTAAATTCAACGAATGTATAACTCATGCTATAGATTTGTTCGTTCCAAGGGGAACTTTTTCCCAGCCTAAATTTCCTATTTGGTTCAGTATGAAACTAAAGCATTTGATTATGGAAAAAAAGAAAACACACAAGTTATTCAAATTAACGAACAACTTAGCGCTTTATCAAAAATTTTCTCAGTTAAGAGAATTATCCAAAATTGAATCTAACTTGTGTTATAAATCTTATATTGAACTCACTGAGACAAAATTAAATCTTAACCCTAAACAATTTTGGAAATTTATTAAACAAAAACGTATTGATAACGATCTCCCTTCAAGTTTATTTTTTAATGATACTCACGCCACCAACGATTTCGATATTGCCAACCTTTTTGCTGAACATTTCTCCTCTGTCTATACTGATAACATATGCACCATCCCTCCACTTAAATATGCTAATACTATTGACCTTAATAATTGCGAAATCACACTTGTAGATGTTTTCAATTACTTAAAAAATCTTCCCAGCAAAACAAGCACTGGTCCTGATGGTATACCTGAAATATTATTGAAAGAATGTAAATCTGTTGTATCTAAGCCAATTTGTTTATTATATAACTTATCATTATCATCTGCCACTTTTCCGGATTCCTGGAAGGTTTCCTATATACGACCTATTTTTAAATCGGGTAATAGGTCGAACGTAGAAAACTATAGACCTATATCGATGTTATCTCATATTCCTAAAATCTTTGAATCTATAATCACAAAAAAAATAACACCTATTTTCAAAAATGTGCTGATTGAGGAACAGCATGGCTTTAGATCTGCTAAATCTACCACTACAAACTTACTCTCCTTCACCAACACCGTAGTCAATGGCCTAGAAGATAAATCACAAGTAGATGTTCTATATACCGACTTTTCTAAAGCTTTTGACAAAGTAAAACACGCTATCCTCATGGCCAAGCTATATGCTATAGGTATACGAAACCCATTGCTATCTTTCTTTAATTCTTATTTAAGCAATAGAAAACAAAGAGTTAAAATAAATAACATTGAGTCTATTATTATTGAAGTAACATCCGGCGTACCGCAAGGAGCACATTTAGCCCCGCTTCTCTTCAACTTGTTTATAAATGACATTATTCGTATTTTCTCTCACACACGCTTTTGGCTTTTTGCTGATAACAATAAGATCCTAAAAATAATCAAAAACTACCATGACTGCCTTCTTTTCCAATCAGTTATTGACTCTTTCAATGACTGGTGTAAAATTAATTGCTTGGAACTAAATGTCGATAAGTGCAAAATTATGTCCTTCTACAGATCTAAAAATCCGATTGTTTTCGAATACAAATTAAATAATAATTGTCTAACAACTGTTCAATCTATTAAAGATCTTGGTATCTCTCTTGATAGCAAGCTTTCTTTCCGGGAACATATAAATACGATTGTTAATAAATCTCTCAAACTACTTGGTTTTATCAGTAGAACCACTTCTGACTTCAAAAACATAAATACCCTAAGAACTCTTTACTGCTCCTTGGTTCGCCCCCATCTTGAATATGCTTGTATTATATGGTCTCCTTTTTATGCTGTCCACATTCGTCATATTGAATCCGTTCAACATCGGTTCCTAAAGGGAATTGCTTGGAGGCTAGGATTAGAGCGAGGCAATTACTCGTATGCTGAAATTGAACAAACTCTAAACCTTTCTCCTTTAGAAGACCGTCGGATAAAATCTGATCTCATTTGTTTCTTCAAAATTATTAACTGTTTAATCGACTCGCCTACATTACTACAACTCATCACATTTAATATACCTTCTCATAGACTCAGAAATAAAGACCTGCTTTTCCTCAATCAGCACTCGACTAACTATGGTTATAACTCACCACTGTCCAGAATGTGTAGACTGGTCAACTCACGTCAAGACCTTGATTTTTTTGGTATTAGCTTAAATGATTTCTGTCGCTCTTTAAACAAATGAAGATATGTAATATTCACCCTAATTTTTGCAAGGTCTTGACGTGACTTGACACTTATTTTTCTTCTATTTTCACTGTTTGTCTTTGCTTTCATGTACCATCCGAATCCTTACATTGTTCATTTCTATACTTCGTGATACTTTGTTTTAAATTGGACGTAAGTCCGTAAATAAATAAATAAATAAATAAATAAACATGAACACTCGCTACCGGGTAATAAATACCACAGAGTTTAATTGCCGTTATTTTCAAAAAGACGCTTGAGTTTCAATTTTTGACAATGTATTTGTGTTATTGGTACTATTGTTCATAAATACAACTACAAATGCAAGTTTCAATGTTTATTTATTTGTATTAGAGTTTATCCTAAAAAATAACCAAAAAATTATGTTTTTCTCAGTAATCTTACGAAAATCAACATAATATTTTTTTTTCTTACAAATTTGGCAAAATTGAGATCGGTATCGAAAATAAACTAGGTACACTGCTAAAATACTAAAAAATAATGATACCTTTATACTTTATAGGATCGTTGCTACCGGGTATTTTTTACCCATACTCACTTTACACGTCTGTCATTAATAAGCGCCGTGCGCGAACTGACCGCCCCGCCGGGTGAGGGTATGTGAACTATCGGTTTGAAGGTACTTAGAATCTTGGGTTGCCAGAACGCCTAGAAAAAAAAATACAACCAATTTTTTGTACTCTGTGGTATTTTTTACCCGGTAGCGAGTATCGCCGGGTTAAAAACACCCTCCACACAGCGCCCCCAGCGATGACATAGGCCCTGAGTGAAATTATTTTCTTCAGGGCCTCCTGTGTGGGGCTCATGTAAAAAAAAGATAATTTTATGCCATTATTGTTTAAAAATGATTTCGGGCACATGAGCGTCATGGCTAGCTCGAATGAAGCGCAATAGTGATGTCCAATTTTCGACAACTTTATCGAGCAACTGGGGCCATATATCGGCAATAACACGGCGAATGTTGACTTCCAAATGGTCCAACGTCTCTGGTTTATCAGCATAGACTATTGACTTCACATACCCCCAAAGAAGGTAATCTAATGGTTCACAGGTCTATTACGTGAAATAATGCGCTCATCAAATGTTTGCCGCAATAAATTGATGGTGCCACCCGCGTATTTAGCGCAATTTTTCAAAATTTGCTCAATTTACAAGCGCTGTTCTGACGTCAGTCTATTCATGGTGAAATGGCAAAACCTACTGACTACAAATCAACTGTCAACTATCAAATTGACAGTCTGTAGAAACAATGTTGCCAGTTTAAAAACCAAACCTCTAAAAAAACACCTTTACATATTGTTTTACTATATTTGGGAAACTAACAGTTCTGTCATTTTTGTATTGCGTGATATGGAATGCTTTAATCAGCGTTGTTTCCGCCTGCAAATATATAATTTATTCACTTAAAACCTAACCGTGCTTAGAATATAATTAAAATTGAAGAAAACAGTATTTTATTAAAACATTATTTAGGTCAGTGAAAGAAAGAGAACTAAAATTACTGACGACAAAAAAATATATAAACACACACAAATTTGATTAGGTATACAAATGTTTTTTTTTTCATGAGCTCCATACAGGAGGCCCTGAGGAAAAAAAATTCCCTCAGGGCCTATGTCATCTTTTGGGATGCTGTTTGGAGGGTTTTTTAAGGAAAGGAAGGAGAGGAGAGTTCTGGGAAGGAAAGGGGTTTAATGGGTGTGTATAAATCTGGGGTTCAGTGTGTCCTGGTCATCCGCCTCCAAGACCTAGACACCCCTGCTAAAACACCAAACGTAGCGAACCGCTAGGGGTAACCTATGGCAGAGGTGTTGGTTATCCAATAAAGGTTCCCGGGGTGGCGGTACCCATTCCCGCCTCCTAAATGTATTAAAATTAACGTCATCGTTACTTTACTTTTCTATTTAAAATATATCGGATTACTTTGCTACCAATTTTGGCAAATTTTGTATTTATTTATTTATTTATTTGATGCAATATTATTTACATTTTTTACACAATTCAATGATGTTGGCCTCACTGGGTGGTTTACCCGTGCTGAGGCCTCCATTTCATATACAAAATTATACACAATACATATAAATATATATATACATAATATTTGTGAAAAAAGGTAAATAAAAAACATACGATTAAGATAAATTAAACTTAAAAATTAGAGATTTAGAATTAACGTAAAATTAAGAATAAATAATATTATTTAAGGTTAAAAACGATATTTTTAATACGTGTTGATTGTTTGTGGGTGATTGTGTTTTATATTGGTTTTGTGTGTTACTTATATGTTTTGTTATTAAGTAATTAAGTATACGTTTACGATTTTATAATATTTTTTTATAAATCCTATGAATCCTTTGATAATCAACAAAAGTTAGGTGAATTTATTGGCTTTATAAAACTATAATCAGTTTGTATGTCTCTGTATTAAAATTTGGAGGTATGATTAGTTTAATATGGCCAAAAATAAATCTCGAGCAATCAAAGAAAAAAGTTTTAAATTGCTCTGTCGCTCTAGCCGGCAACGATACTCAACCTGCGGCCCGCGGGCCGCATGCGGCCCGCCAAGCTTTTGTGTGCGGCCCTAACCACTTTACCATCAAGAACTTGATTTAAAAAAAACTATCATTCTAAATTTCGAATATTCGATTCGATTCGATTTATAATCTTGAGATTCGTTTCGACTTTGACGCACAGGCCACAGATAGTGACACCCGAAAAGGATTGTCATTATGGTCCACACGATCTGGTACAAGAGTAAGATACTTGTTTAGATATTCACGGCCAAAAGGTTTTTTTTTGTTATTTGTTTTTGGGGTGTTATGCCGTGTTGCGCTACCTCCGTCTTTAGCCAACGTTTCGGACAGCGTTACAGTGTCCATCATCAGGGCAGATGTGTAAGAGTGTTGCTATTTACACACGCTAGATTTAATCCCAAAAAACAAATATTTGACACACAAGTACGCGCGCAAATCTATAATATAAATATGAATCTCTCAATGTGTTGCTAAGCGCATAACTTCCTAACGACTGCACCAAATTGGATAATTCTTTTTTTTGTGTTCGTTATTGTCAGGACAAGGTTTGTATAAAACCACTGGTGAGCTCTGCCACTTCTAGAAACAACAGCATCAATTATAATACATAAAAACTGGTTAATGTCAATGGTTAGTCAGGTACCTACTAATTTTAAAAGCATTTCTTGCTGTCGTGTAAAGTACTTTTTACTTATAATATAAATACGCATAATTAGGTAATTTTTCACAAAAACAGCGCTCTACAAATTATCCAAATATTATTATTATTAATGGCGGAGTGTCTTCAAAATTAAATCGAAAAAATGTTGGGGGGGGGGTGATGATTTTTTTTCGTCATACCAGTATAGTGTTGCGGCCCGCGTAACTTTACAAATACATGTATGTGGCCCGAAGAGAAAAAAGGTTGAGTATCGTTGCCTCGCGGATAATAAGTTTCTTTCAAATTGCAGTAGGAAATTTTAGCTTCATAAAGGTGTACATTTTAATTATTTTATGTCTAACTTTTAGATTTGAATATAAAGAGTCGTGTTTTCTCTTTCTAATACCGTTTCGATCATATTTCTCACCATAATAGTTGGGAAGACACAACGATTTTTATGAGAGCTTATGTGAACTGTTCCCAAAATCGAACAAATATGACTTAACTATTACGAGAATTAACCTGAGGGTTTTAATAGCACGGACTAACGTGGTGTCCGGAAATTGTTGGAACACGTGAACAATTGAATTGGTTAATATACATTTCTACATCATACCAGGCCATCTGTGTTTGAGGGATAAGCCTCTCGACCAGCCATCCAAAGGTCGCTAGTTCAAATCCCGGTGTGCTTAATTATTAAGAATTTTTTATTTGATTAGAATTGTTTTATTTAAATAAATGAAGACAATATAAGCGAAACTCAATCGAAAATCTGGAAACAGAAAAATCAGAAAAACATATTGACACCTCTGGGACTCGAACCCAGGACCTCTTGCTTTCCGGGCAAACGCGCTAACCACTGCGCCACGGTGTCGATATGAAATTCGGTCATGTTTAACTGTACCATACTTCGACTAAGAACCACCTAAATTATCTTCATTTTCTTTAACGCATATATTTTTGGCAACTATCTTTATGTATGATTGCAAGATTCAAACCCGAACTAAATGCACTCTAGATAGTGTCTGGATAAATCTTTATCCATTTTATTTGATATGCGACATCTATCGACTTTTCTGCAAGTCTAGGATGAATATATTATATTTTGTTTTAATTCAAAATATAATCAATAAAAATAATATCAGGTATATTTGCCCCACGTTTCGTAATGGAAGAAACTCACACAATCGTCCTGGTAAAACCATCATTCACAATTGAAAAGTTGCTTGGAACGGCTTCAACCGTGTTTGGTGACCAGATCTAAATAACCAGATACTTTCCCAACTTTCTCTCTCACGTCTTCTTTCCCTCCCCGCTACCTTCAGCCTCACAACACCCAAATTGGGGATGCCATAGTCTCACTGGCTCCAGGCGGTTGGGAGCAGTTGGGACTCTTGTGCAGCATTCACATAAAAAAATTAAAAACGTTTAGATTCGTTTAGTGGTATAACTTTTTCGTCATTTTGGGCAATTCAAAAATATTCGGTCGATCAGGGGTGACTGTCAGCTGTTCATAGTCTTTCAGAATGCATCTTAACCTGCTTGGAAACCATTAATTGGATAACCAACACCTCTGCTATAGGTCACCTTATGTGGTTCGCTACGTTTGGTGACTTAGCAAGGGTGCTCGGCAGCATCCAGCGGCGTGGCGGGCCACATCTGGAAAAGCCGGTTGAGCGATACCCTTTTACCTCTCCATCAGCTGGGATCTCTCTGCCCATCGCCTAGCACCGCAGTGGTAGGGATGGATTTGTACGTTCGTCACTCATGGAAACACTGACACCCAGATTCCTACTCATCCTCTGTACCTCTTTCATTCCGAGAACTTCGTCTCTCCCCACAGCAACCCCAAAAACGACTAAGCGGCCTACACACGACACTGCATGTAGTGACTGCGGCAGTGACTGCAAAGAGGGTGGAGTTGAGCGAACTAGCGCTGTCTCGTTCTAGCGGCCCTTTAACAAACGAGACGGCGCTAGATTGCTCAACTCCACGCTCTCTGCAGTCACTGCCGCAGTCACTACATGCAGTGTCGTGTGGAGAACCCAATAGACCCCAAGATAAATTGTTTTCCCGATAAGTACGGATCGTGATAAATATTGATGCGTAGTCTACACGTTCAATATATATACATCTATTTACTTTAAATTCACACAGGTGGCCTCGAGGAAAATAATTTCCCTCAGGGCCTATGTCATCTGAGATTCTGTATGGATGTCTTTTTGAGGAGAGGAAGGAATGAACATTGGTCTTGAAGAGACCCATGTTGTAGGAAGGAGGAAACACAAATAGAGAGGCCGGCAAATCGTTCCACAGCCGAGCTGTTGAACACAAGAACAGTCGAAGAAGCGACCCGTTCTCATGTGACAATTATCAACCGTTTACACATGTTGGGCACGCGTTTGGCGTGTTTCCCGACTATGCACCGGTGCCGAAGGGATCAATGACGCTAGTTCCTTAGAAATACCGGTAGAACAAGGATAGCATTCCCACCCGACGCCCGTGCTCTAAAGATTGCAATCCGTCTGTTAAATTAGAGAATCCATTAAACGGACCGCCCGTTTCTGCACAGAGTCGAGGGTATTTCTCACGTATTTTCGGGCTCCAGACCAGAGGTGCCTGCCAAATTCAACGATGATTTGTGATTTGTACAGGGTTAGCAGTTGTGTACTGTTAAAGTATCTGTGGGTCATGTGGATCTATCACTTTCCGTGGGATCTCGATACAGAATTCAGGAAAGTAGACATATGTGATCCATATTGTGATCCGTCAATACGCTAGACTACACGTTCAATAAATATCACATACTTAGTCCAACTCCCAAAATCAAATATCTTGGTGTACATATAGATCAACATTTTAAATGGAAAACACATATTTGTGAACTCGTCAAAAGGATTAGGAAATGTATTTATATATTTATTATACTTAGAAATATTCTTAGCTTAGAAAACCTAAAAAGAGTGTACTATGCAACTGTTCAATCTATATTGCAATATGGTATTATTGGCTGGGGAGGAACATATGACAATATTTTAAATCCCCTCAAAATTGTTCAAAGGTTGATAATTAAGGTAATCTTAAAAAAACCGTCTAAATTTCCTACTGAAATTCTTTTTTTCAATATTCAATGTGCCTATAATAGACAAAATCTATAAAAAATATTCAATTCTTCAAATTTACAAAGAAATACATTTAAATACTCGTAACTTCCAATTCAATACATCAGCAAGATACCAGAAAACTATTAATACTAAATTTAATACTAAGCACATCCAAAATTCCTATCTTTATCTGGGCATAATCTATTATAACAACCTCCCATTAAAATTAAAAACCATCGAAAATATGCATGAATTTAAGCCCAAATTAAAAAATTACCTGAAACTGCTATAAAAGTCCCAAATATGTTTACTTTGTATCTTAAAGTCTGCTATTTTATAAATCATTTATTCCTTCTTTTTTCTTTCATTTCTTAGTTTCTAAATCTCTGAGTCTACTATTGTTTAAATCTTGCGTTCTTTCTTACGTACCTATCCTTTACTTACTTATTACAATAATTTTTGTTACTAACTTACATAATTCTTCCATTTATAATGATTTTTTAATTTATATTATGATTTTTTTAAGCTCTTCAGGATTTTTATTTTTAAATTATACAAGATTTTTTAACCTTCTTATTATTTACAATAGCCGTTATTACTAACTTACACGATCATTAATTTACTAATTGAGCTAGAACTCCCTCACCAAACACAAGAGCATTGTCTCTTTATGGTGAGGAAAGGCAATTTTTTATTTTTTGTTAACCTTATGTAACTATGTAACTATGTAACTGTTGTAACTTCATATGTATTTTTAATAAACATTGCCAATAAAAAAAAAAATAAAAATAAAAATAAAAAATAAAAAAATAAAACTTATATATAAAAAAATCTCGTATCACGGTGTTTGTGGTCGCACTCCTCCGAAACGGCTTGACCTATTTTTATGAGATTTTTTATCTATATTTGGTAGGTATGAGAATAGGTTTTAAAGTATATTTCATACCGCTAGGTGATTAGGGTGTCCCTCATCATGTCATCAAAAATACCTATAATTCCAAATTTCAACCCCCCTACCCCCACCCTCCCATTTTTCAATAGCGATTTTAGTATTTTTGTATGAACAAATTTAACCGTCTATCGTATTTCAAACAGAACGAAATTATTAATGTTGTTGAATGACAGATGGCGCTACGTCCGCCTCATAGAACTTTCATCCACACATGCGCAAGACATTCAGGAGAAGCGTCGCGTCATTTTGATATTTCATTCGGCATTATGTTCTCGCGTGGGCAAACCATCGAGCTTATTTGTGTTGGCTAAAGACGGACTGACAAAAAATATCGTACACTCAATTGCTCTTAGAGATTCATATTGATTTTCTTTATTTCATTTTCCTACTTTAGTTGCCACAGCGCTCCATTTCTCTTTCTGTCATAGATCCTATCCCCACACACTTACAGTAAATTCGGTTTTTTTTATTTAACAACCAAAATATTCACTAGAATTAATTTATATGGCAGAACAACGTTTGTCGGGTCAGCTGGTATTTGATAAATATTGACGGATCACAATAAATATTGAACGTGTAGGGTTCGCCTAAGGACTACCTAGAATTCATTAATTACGAGGGTACACGTTAGGGTGACTGATTTATTAATGATTCCATTAGTATTATCGGATATTGGCTAATTTACTTTTATTATTTGGTTATTTTTTTGTAAGGATACAATACATTAAGTATCTATAATAGATAAGATAATAAGAATATTAAATTAACTTATTACATGGTGTTAATTACGAAAGTCCATAGTATTATCATTAAATAATTTCGCCTAAGATGTGAACGGCTCCTAAAACTTAACAATGAATGTACGAACAATAGTAATAAAAAGGAAGAAAGTGTGTGGAGAGATAAAGAAAAATATTGAAATCGAGAATTATATAAAGATAAAGGAGGTACAAGCAGTTTTAAAATAATTTATATCGCGATAAGAAATTGCACGTTTCTATAACTCTCGTAATATTTACACAAGCAAGTTTTAATTTGACGAGACTTAGACTACTTTTATTTTTTTTTAAATCTGCTATATTCACTTTATTATACAATTTATGTCATAGTTTGATTAGATGGCTAACTTTTACTAATTTTGCGTTACGTAAAATCTGCTATACCTATCACATTTTTATACAAAAAGATTTAATTTGACTAAATGGCTGACTTTTACTACTCTTGCGTCATCCAAAATCTGCTATATCCACATTGTTAAGCCTTAATTTGGGTATATGGCTAACTTTGAATACTTTTGCGTTATTGAAAATCTGCTATATCCACACTTTTATACAAATATGATTTAATTTAATTTTTGATGGCTGACTTTTACTAATTTTTCGATATCGAGAATCTGTTATACGTATCACATTTTTATACAAAAAAGATTTAATTTGACTAAATGGCTGACTTTTACTACTCTTGCATCATCCAAAATCTGCTATATCCACATTTTTATACAAACAAGGTTTAATTTGACTAAATAGCTGACTTTTAATACTTTTGCGTCATCCAAAATCTGCTATATCCACATTTTTATACAAACTAGATTTAATTTGACTAAACGGTTGACTTTTATTACTTTTGCATTACCAAAAATCTGCTAAATCCACATTTTTATAGAAATAAGATTTAATTTAACTAAATGGCTGACTTTGACTACTTTTACGTTATTGAAAATCTAATATATCCACATTTTTATACAAAAAAGATTTAATTTGAATGAATGGCTGACTTTTACTACTTTTGCGTTACCCAAAATCTGTTATATCCACATTTTTATACAAACAAGATTTAATTTGACTAAATGGCTGACTTTTACGTTATCGAAAATTTTCTATATCCACAGTTTTATACAAACAGGTCTTAATTTGAGTATATGGCTAACGTTGACTAATTTTGGGTTTTCAAAAATCTACTGTACCTATCCATATTATTATACAAACGAGCCTTAATTTGACTAGACGACTAATTTTGACAAGGTGGTTACCTTTGTCTGTTACTTTGCATACCTTCCTGAAGAGAATTTGAAAAAAAAAAATTCGTTGGGATAGTTATGAACCACGGAAAAATTGTACGTGGTAAGCATTCATAAAGAAGAAGATGGGTTGAAAGGGAGATATATAAATTCGTATGTTAGAAGGAGCGCGCTAATATTTAAAAACGATAATAATTAAGCGAAAATTGTGAAAATATTTAATAAAACAAGACTGGTTTAATTTAGAGCAAATAATAATAATAATAATCCTTATTCCAGGATGTCGGGAGGATAGTGCAATCCATATTTATTTATTTACACAGTAGAGAAATAAGAACATAAATAGAAAATAAAAAAATAATAGTTATAAAAATTAAATAATCAATTATTATGCAGGGCGTGATCTTGAGTGCGCTCGGGCCCATCGCTCACTCAGGAGTGGCGCTTGGTGCTGGAACGCTGCGGTCACGTGTTGTCGGAGGCCATTAGCCGCATCTTGGCTCCAGTGATCCGGTGTCTCATCAGGCTGGCAAATCCATGGAGTCCTAATTCTGTGAACATTGTTGAAGCGCTGCTATACCTTCTGAATCCAAATATGATTCGGCACGCATCATTATATTGGATCCGGAGACGTTCCATTGAGCTTACTCGGTATTGACACCATGTTTCACATGTATACAGGCTAGTGCAGAATGCATTAAATAATGTTTTTTTAACATTATTGCTGCATCGGAAGAATCTTCGGGCAACCATGTTTGACAAAACACTGATACTTCTCCCCTGTCGTTCAATATCACCATCATCCGAGAGGTCTGATGCAAAATCTCTCGACAAATGCTTAAGTTGCATCCAAATATACACTGCGAATTTTTCCATACTTACCTATAACGTGTTAAATAACAAAAAAATGTATTTTAAATCATTTTCGGAGTATGTTATGCGATTTTTATGTACCTAGATATTATCTTCAAAAATGGACTCTACAAATGTAAAGATATTATCTTCACAAATAACATTTTTTTTTTAAAGTGTTCAAAAAAAATATATTATAAATCGATAGAAATTCGGAAATTGGGGCTATATTCAAATTCAAAAAAAGTTACAAAAAATATTTGTTTACAATAGAGAAAATTTTGGTTTTGATTTATTAAATACGAGAAAATTAGAAAAATACTCCTTTGAACGCAAGGTCTACTATTCACAGAACTACTAGTATAAAATTGATATTTTTGAGTAAATATTTTTGATTCACATCATACTGGCCTGGTAGTTACTTTCGTATTAATTGTTGTAATGTTGTTAGGTTAATGTTTGATATAAATCAGCTTTTATCAGCACTCAAAGGGCACTTTGCAACTGATAAAATTACACTGCGTTTACATAATATGTATTTCCTCTGCACGGTGTAATTGTTTCATCCACGCGATATTGACACAATGAAAACGTGTCTATGTTAAGAGGAAATTTGAAATAGATGCATTACAAATCTATTGCTATTAATGTCACCACTATTTTTTAAATACCGAGCAAAAGGGACAACAGCATCGTGGACTGATTTTAACTAAAGAAAATCGTAAAAATCGAACCTTATTAAAAGTTTTTTTTTCGACAAGTGAATTAGAAAAAAATATTCTATGTCTGTACGTTTAGCTTTTTACAAATGCATTGTCGAATTTTGATACTGAACATCTGTTTTTGGCATTCAAACTAGACAATTTTAAGGATTTATAGGATGATCGTGGAACTCCTATAAGAAGAAACTTATCAAAAATGCAAAACTTAGGGTTATATCAATGATTGATATCTATATTGTTTTAAAAAGAGCAGAGTGTGCATTTCACGTGCCGTAGAAGTGAAACCTTGAGAAAACTAAAGTAGACAAGAATGACAAGGCTACGAAGCATCGCACAAAGAGGAGACCGGTAGGCTACGAAGCGCTGCACAAAGAGGAGATCGATTATACTATCTCACTATCTCGCAGACTAAGTACTATAGATGTTTGAAATTGTCTCTTTTTAGTGTCACTATTTTTTCGTTTCATCGAGTTTCAAATCACAACGGTGCTACAGAAATTTTCACTTCAAAAACTTCTGGACGTGTGAAAATCCGGAAAGGAAATTGGGGATACGTTATTTAAAAGATGCCGTCCATGTTTCCCCTTTAATGGCGTATTCTGTTAAAAACTGACTGGAATATTATTCATTGTAGAAATTTTAATATTTTTCTCCTTTATTTCAATCTTTCATTTTGGACAGAACATAATTTATTCCGCACGTCCGACCCCTTTCACAGCATCTGTCAGTCTGCCACATTTGTAAATATCACTAGGTATGTACCAAATCCACAGAAGACCAAATCTAAACAATAGTTCTGTAGGCGTGTTTGTGTCATTTTTACATTATCTCCACTCAGGAGGTCCTGAGGAAAATAATTTCCCTCGGGGCCTATGGTCTTGAAGAGACCCATGTTGTAGGAAGGAAACAAGTAGAAACGACCCGTTCTCATGTGACTAATGTCAACCATGTACATATCTTGGGCGCGTATTTGGCGTGTTTCCCGACTATGCTCCGGTGCCGAGGAGATCAGTGACGCTAGTTCCCCGGAGCATCTTCCATTGTAATACCGGTAGAACAAGGACAGAATTTCCACCTGACGTACTGTACCCTAAAGGTTGCAATCCGTATGTTAAGTTAGGAGAATCCATCAAGGCCTGTTTCTGCACAGATTCGAGGGTTTTTTAGGTATTTTGGGGCACCAGACCAGAGGTGGCTACCAAATTCAACCGTGGGGTGCACTTACGATTTGTACAGGATTAGCAGGGTTTCATACCAACATTGCCAACTTAGAATGAAAGCAACCTCAGAAAGGTCATTAAAAGATATAAAAAGTTATTTTGAAATAGCCAGTGACCCTAACCTAACTTAACCTATTTAACCAATTTTTTTAAAATATTATTTTATCATTATTCTTAACGGCCTTTCTGAGGTGCTTCTGAGTTGGTTTCATTCTGTGTTGTCCGGTCACGGGTTAGCAGTTGTATACTATTAAAGTATCTGCGGTATCGATGGAGCCCCCGTACATGAGCTGGTCGCTTAGAGTTACACCAAGCATAATGGAGGGCCTGTTCGGAAGATTGCTTCCGTTGAAGGAGACTAGATTTTCATTTCGATCCTATTGGGTCTTTGAAACATTAAATTCGACGATTTTTACCTCTAGAGAAAACGCTCTCGAGGTAACCGTTCATTCTTTGCGTTAAAGCCCTCCGAGTAAACTAAATAACTTGTTATATTTAATTAAATGAACACAATGTTAGCGAAACTCGTTCGAAAATGTGGAGACAGACAAATCAGAAAAAGATATTGGCTCCACTGGGAATCGAACCCAGGATAGGTTCCGTAGCTCAGTCGGTAGAGCACTTGCCATGTAAGCAAAGGGTCCTGGGTTCGAGTCCCAGTGGAGCGAATATCTTTTTCTGATTTGTCTGTCTTCACATTTTCGATTGAGTTTCGCTAATATTGTCTTAATTTAATTACATATTATAATTTGAGATTTTACTCATAAAGTTAAAAATTAAAAAAATAAATAAATAATTCAGATGAAAATCATTTCATTGGCATTTCCAGGGCATTTTAAATTTTTTTTATTACTTATTGCACAAGGTAACATTTCATTTTATAAAATTATATTTTTCCGGTTAGCATAACATCTCTTTTTAAATATATTTATTCTACCTTCTCTCTGTTTGGCCTCTGTGTTTCCTCCTTCTTACAACACGGGACTCTTCAAGACCTTCCTCTCCTCAAAAAGGTCCCCAACACAGCACCTTCAAAAATAACAAGTGCTCTGAGGAAAATAATTTTCCTCAGGGCCTTCTGTGAGGAGAAAAAAAAAATTACTCCTGGACATACTGACCCACAGATTCTTGCCCACCTCTCATATATTTTTCCTTCCCAGATCATCATCTAGTTGCTTTACTTATACCCGTTTAATCACAGGAGACCATATTTGTCCCAACGCACATAGGTCTCATATAAAACGCCGTAACTCCCTTACTATCATAGTTAGAAATATGTTCTAATCGGTGTTAGAAAGGAAAAACATCATGCTTTATATTCCAATCTAAAAAATAGCCACCAAAAAAGTATAATGTACACTTTTATGTACACAAAGTTTTGAATCGCAAATTGAAAAAAGAATATGAAACTTCGGGAAATTTTTATAAATTATTTTTCATAGAGCGACAAAAAAGTGAGGTTACAATATGTGTTTGTTATACATTTGTCTAATAAAATATGTATGTGTTTAATTTTTTTTTATTATCAGTAACTTTAGTTAGAAAAAACATAAGGTGAGCCATTTTGAAAACTTTTTTATGTTTGTATGCAAAAATTTTATGATTTAAAAAAAAAAAAAATTTCGAATTCTATAATTTGAAAGCGTATTTCATCACCTTTCTAAAACAGTTTTTGGTTTTTGAATGTGTTCAGAAATATTCTAAATATTTGCATTTTATTGTAAAGCGAAAATATTTTGACCATCCGAAAAAAATGCCAAATTTTTGAAGGGTTAAAAGATCTTCCACGCCTCAATGTGACAATTATAACACATAGACCGGGCACTGGGCGGAGTTGAGTGTGAAAAATACGAGTACCGCATTCTGTGCAAAGTTTTGAAATCAGAAAAGCCTGCAGATTATGATTCTGGATGTTTCCAGGAGGTTTATTGGTTCGCCGGGTTTATTTTAATTAATTCTGATGAACGTGTTACTAATATTTTAGATGTTCCTGAATGAATCCTTTTGAGAGTTAATAATTCATCGTCTATAAAAATGAAATCCGGTGTTTACCACTAATTTTGTAGTTGAAAAACGGGTTATAAAATTTTCAAACCGTTGTACGTAAAATACATTAATGGTAAGGAACTGTTTTTATTACTTAATCTCAAATATCAATAACTTACATCCCCGGGTATCGGTTTGAAAAAAAACGTTATTGTAGTTACAGATTCGTCGGAATTAATTAAAATGTGAGCCTTTAGCAAACCCCCGTTATTAGAGTATTTTGCCGCCATCCAAAAGTATTTTTTTCCTCAAATAATTTAATTGGCGCCATCTGTTAACGCAAAGATGATAACATAATATGTTTTAATTAACCTTTAAAAGGGCCGTTAACCATTATGAGGACTACATAATTGTTATTATCGTAGGGTAATGAAAACAAAACTTCAAAATGACAGCTCAACGTCAATCAATTAAAAATTTACGCAGAATTTTTTCAAATGTTTTAATTTTACAATATTTAGGTCAACTTGGGGTCAACTGTATTCGAAACTAGTCTGTAATATAAAAATGAATCGCTGAATGAGTTGCTAAGCGCATAACTCTCGAACGACCGCACCAAATTGGATAATTCTTTTTTTTTGTGTGTTCGTTATTGTCATGACAAGGTTTTTATAAAACTTCAGGTGAGCTCTGGCATTATGAAATTTGTATAAAAAAAATGCTATTGGTGGCACGCGAGGGAGCGGCTATTGCTATGGAAAGCGGGAGGGAGGGAGAGATGGGGGAGGGGAACCAGGGAGGGGGAGGGTAACCTGGTAGGGGGGAAGGGAACTCGGGAGGGGGGTTCGTGGGATGGGGGGAGGGTGGGGAGAGGGAAGGTGGAGGAATCAGAGTGAGAACGCGAGAGGGGAAGGGAACGCGGAAGAGGAATGGGAGGTGGAAGGGAACTCGACGAATGGGAAAGGGCACGCAGTGAGAAATAATTATAGCAACGCATGCCGGGATACCAGCTAGTTAATTATAATATCACATTTCATCGCTACCACGATCCTCAAAGATTTTTCATTAATTTTATGGAATAAGTTTTTTTTGTATTTCATAAAATAAATTTACAAAATTATAACATTATTAGATAATGTGGGTATCACTGGGTGTTTTACCCGTGCTAGGTAATGGAGCGATGTATTTTTACTATAAAAGGCGTAACTTTAGATCATATAGTTCACTTAATTTTAGCTTTTTTATGTGAATACCGCATAAGAGTCCGAACTGCTCCCATTTGGAGCCAGTGAGACTATGGTATCCCCAATTGGGGTACTTTGAGAGGCTGAAGGTAATGGGGAGGGGAAGGAGATGGGAAATAAGGAAGTGGTTGAGTACTTGACTATTCAGATCTGGTCACCAAACACGGCTAAACCCATTTTAAGCAGCGTTTCCATTCAGAATGGTGGTCTTTCAGATTCAGATTGACCACCTCCAAAAGGATATCAGAAAACTTTCGAGCATGCAAACTCGGTACCCTGAAAATCGGCAACTGCCGAGCATTTAATTTTCCGAGATTTGTTCCTGAAGTCCTGGGGAGACCCGAAACGCGTAGAGCTAGGGAATGCAAATCTCGCGAGATTGGAGCTCAAGCAAGATCCCGCGAGTTTAGAATAACAATACTGCGAGATCTCGCCAATTTCGAGATCTCGCGAGATTAGCAGTTTTGTGTGTTTTTTTGCAAATAATCACAATATTTGAATAAATTAAAAAATTAATAAAAATTATAAGTATTATAAGATAAACATTTATTTTCGCGAATTTTTCAATAGACTTTTATGCATCAAACATTATTTGACGTATTTGTCTATAATTTTTTTATAAACTTCTAAGTAGTAAACTTTGAAGTACGTTTCTATCAAATAACAAATGAAAGAAACAACCAGTCTTCTCTTCTAAAATATCAAACAAAAATCTTTTAGTAATAAACAGTTCTTTTATAACAAACAAAACAACGAGAAGTCAAAAAAATTAAACTTAATAACTTCACATAAGAAACTTTTTTTTGCATAAATAACCAAAAAAATACTCGAATGAAATCAAACTCAATCACGTAACACGTTAGCTAGCAACAACTAGTAGTAAACAAAACAAATGCGCGCTGATGATGCTGCACGCCGGCTCAATTTTTGACCAATCGCACGCACGAACGAATCTGAGTGACAGATTGCAACTCCATCCATGTCAGTCCGCGCTTCGAATAAGACATTTTTATTCTCGAGTGCAATCTCGTTAAACTCGCGAGATCTCGCCCTTTTTTCGTCCGAGATCAATCTTGCTAAAAAAGGCCGAGATCTGGCGAGAACGAGATCTCGCGAGAACGAGATTGCATTCCCTACGTAGAGCACGCCTAATTACGGATGCAATTGAAAATCATAAAAATCCAATTAATATTAATAAAGACGACGGGGTTTCCGGTAATTGACACCAACACCAAAACTAAACGCAGAAAAACATTTTAAATTATTCTGTATACCTGCTCTTAGAGGATTAGAGCTATAAGCACACACTTCGATTACACATCTGGACAAAGAACACAAAAAAATAGATAGCGCAACACGGCATAATAACCCAAAAAGAAATCTCAATTCACATCTGCCGAGCGATTCTTTGTGGGATCGTCATCGAGATAACGGACGTGATCTCCTGTCAGATTTGTGTGATTTTTTTGTTTTTTCTATGTACCTACAACGTACGTTAAATGAATAAATAATCATGCATATTTCCAGGAATTCGTGTTTAAAACGATCTAAACTAAAATATGTATCAGTAAATACGTAAACAATCACAAACATCTAACCAACTAACTAATCATCACGCCGTTTCCCCGCAGTGGTAGGCAGAGAGGACGGACAGCCAAACAACTCGGTCTTGGCACACACTCTTTGCCTCACTCACATTCATACATACTCTTCTATTATTCCGACTTTTGACACGGCCCGTCTCAAGTATCTGATTCACTTGATCTAGCCATGTCTTCCTCGGGCATCCCCGACTTCTTCTACCATTCACATTTGCGTCATATATTCTTTTTATACTACTTTCTTCATTCGCTCTACGTGCCTAAACCATCTGAGGGTCCCTTTCTTAATCTTACTCATTATACTTACATCAGCCTTACATTCTTTGCGGGTATCCACATTTCTAACCCGATCATACATGGTTTTACCACAAATACGCCTCAGGTATCTCATTTCAACAGCATTCAGTTTACTTTTATCCTTCCTCTAACAGGAGATCACGTCCGTTTTCTCGATAACGATCCCACAAAAGATATAGAATCGCTCGGCCGAATTTATTTACAGTTTACAGTTACAGTTTACAGTTACAGTTTACAGTTGAGGACACATTATGGAAATAAACTTTCTGGCAAATATTTTTGTAAGTTGATGAATTTAATACGGGGAAAAGGCGCGCCACTGATGATAAACAAGGAATATTTTCTTAGGACCACAATTTTCGTTGTTTTTCCGAGCTAATGACGTGGAAAATATTTGTCTATCGACAAGATACTCTGGTTATCTCCGACCAAGCCTTTGTTACATGTCCCAGGGCTTTCATCAAATAACTGATGAATAAAAAACATTACCTACTTTCTACGACTTACGTATTATATTTTGGTAGAAAGCAGACACTTTGCGGTTTGACAAATTAATGAAATACATCAGTTACTTTGTTTATAGCCACAAAATTTATTTAATTTATTGCTATCGTAATTGTTTTATTTCTTTTATTTTTTATTTTAACTTTATGAGTAAATACTCAAATTGTAATATTTAAATAAATCGAACCCAGGACCTCTTGCTCGAGTCCCAGAGGTGTCAATGTGTTTTTCTGATTTTCTGTTTCCAGATTTTCGATTGAGTTTCGCTTATATTGTCTTCATTTATTTAAATTTACAATTTGAGGTTTTACTCATAAAGTTAAAATTAAAAATAAAAATATTCATCCTAGACTTGCAGAAAAGTCGATAGATGTCGCGTATTAAATAAAATGGATAAAGATTTATCCAGACACTATCTGGAGAGCATTTAGTTCGGGTTTGAATCTTGGAATCATACATAAAGATAGTTGCCAATAATATATGCATTAAAGAAAATGAAGATAATGTAGGTGGTTCTTAGTCGAAGTATGGTACAGTTAAACATGACCGAATTTCATATCGACACCGTGGCTCAGTGGTTAGCGCGTTTGCCCGGAAAGCAAAAGGTCCTGGGTTCGAGTCCCAGAGGTGTCAATATGTTTTTCTGATTTTCTGTTTCCAGATTTTCGATTGAGTTTCGCTTATATTGTCTTCATTTATTTTTAAAAAAAAGTAATTGTTTTATTTCACCAGTAAATGACTGCAAAGCTACTTAGAGCTAGCGCATACAACTTTTCGTTGAACAACTATTTTGTTGTGTATCATATGTTTATAGGAATATATTTAAGTGCAAATACTGTCAACTCGATAGTTGTTCGCCAAAAAAGTCAAAAAGCTGTATCGATCTGCTTTTGATTAAAAAGTTGGACAACTATCGATCAAACGATCAATTTGTATTGCATTGTATTGATGTGCACATACCATTGACTCAACAGTCGATCCGCAACTATCAGTCTCTTGAAGCGGATCCACGTCTCTTGTCACATTGCATATAAGGACCCGCGAATGATATTATTACATTAAACGTTTCTTAACTCATTCTATAATAAAAAAAAAAAAACTTATCTGGGTGCTATTTCAGCTTAGAATGTAACGTATGAAATATCCCACTAGATAATCTGTCACTGAGTATAGGATGTACACAGTATCTTCCTTTTTTTCTCTTTTAAAATGTATATAAAGCAAAGCACAAACCAGAACTTTATTGTTTATTGACATTGTAACACCTTGACTTGGGCGTTGCTGAATAAAGACTGGTCGATTCAAAGGAGATATTAAAAATCGACGATCGACTGCATCAATTGTATGCGCACCTCCATCAACTAAACAGTTTCGTTGTGTGGAAATTACGACAAGTACAAAACTCGACAAAACAGTTTAGTCGGTGCAAAAGTTGTATGTATGCGCTAGCCCTTATCTACTCTGCCAAAGTCACTTTCTACCAAGATATAAAATTAATTGGCGAGTACGGCCACAAATGCTAATTTCGATTTCGCATCTCTACATAATATTATACATTAAAGTCCTTAACCGCGTATGTATGTTTGTTCACGATAAACTCAAAAACTACTGGACGGATTTTCATACGGTTTTCACCAATAGGTAGAGTGATTCATGAGGAAGGTTGCGGTATATAATCTGTATAGGTTTTGTGCAAATTGGTTGAAATAATATAATATATAAAGGTGAATGTCTGTGGTGGACGAGCGGACTGGCAAGCGGGCGGTGTGGATGATTTGTACGCAAATTAACAGATGGCGGTGATTATAAAGGTTTGGTAACCATCCAGTAGATGGCGTTGTGTTTCGTTAGCCACAGCAACGCGTGGCCGGGTCAACTAGTATTTTTTTTAAAATTATTTATTAACCAAGAATAACATTACAATATATACAATATACCTACATATATATTTTTTTTTTGGTATATACCACCTCACTAGGCTGAGCCTGTTCTGAGGTGGCAGGAATTCAATTTAATTTTGATATCCTAATCTTGGAGGATAAAAAATATAATTTTAATTTAAATAGATAAATGGAATAAAAGAAAATAATATAAAGAAACGAAAAAAAAGATATGAGATAAATAGATGAAAATAGTTAAGGAGAAAAGAGAAAAAATACAGGCGTTGAGTGTGTTGTTTGATCAAGTTATCTGCACGCAGTATGCAATTAATTATAGTAGCAGTATGTATTAATTATACGAAGTACCTTCCTTTCGAATTTTCCATGATGACGTAGATACGAGCTCTGCCTGGGAATAATTTAATTACTTGTCTGTGAAAATAACTTTGAGAACGATTGAGAAGTACAAAATCCTTCAGACCCTTTTGCAGGGGTTGCGAACCACTGGCTGGTCTAGAGAGTAGACTGCAGAGTTGCATTGTATATTCTAAATTGACGCATTTCAAACATAATAAAATCATGTTTGTTTGTTTGTTTGGACGAGACGGGCGGGAGAGAATTGGCTTCACTTTGTTATGAGGCTTCACGGCAAATGCAGACATCGGTTTATTGTTTATAGTTAGGTACCTGTTATTATTGCAGCTGACAGGGGATTCAATTATCGGGGACGCTATTCTAAACAATGCAAAACTGACCGCTCTGAAATATTATTATGGATTCTAATTCAATACAGCGACTAGAATCCATTTGTTTTTACGATCTTTTTTTTACATTAACTCCACACAGGAGGCCCTAAGGAAAATAATTTCCCTCAGGTCCTATGTCATCTTTGAAGATGCTGTGTGAAGGTTTTTTGAGGAAAGGAAGGAGTGAACATGGGTCTTAAGAGACCCATTTTGTAGGAGGGAGGAAACACAGAGGCCGGCAAATCGTTCCACAGCCGAGCTGTTGAACTCAAGAACGAGTCGTACAAACAACCGGTTCTCATGTGACTAATGTCAACCGTGTACAAATGTTGGGCGCGTGTTTGGCGTGTTTCCCGACTATGAACCGGTGCCGAGGGGATCAACGACGCTAGTTCCTCGGAGCACCTTCTGAGAGGCTAATAATTTAACTCTGGTTTCGATGGAGCCTCTGTACCTGAGCTGAGCTTGTCAGAGTTACACTAAGCATTTTATTTATTTATTTATTTATTTTTTTTTATTGGCAATGTTTATTAAAAATACATATGAAGTTACAACAGTTACATAGTTACATAGTTACATAAGGTTAACAAAAAATAAAAATAAATTGCCTTTCCTCACCATAAAGAGACAATGCTCTTGTGTTTGGTGAGGGAGTTCTAGCTCAATTAGTAAATTAATGATCGTGTAAGTTAGTAATAACGGCTATTGTAAATAATAAGAAGGTTAAAAAATCTTGTATAATTTAAAAATAAAAATCCTGAAGAGTTTAAAAAAATCATAATATAAATTAAAAAATCATTATAAATGGAAGAATCATGTAAGTTAGTAACAAAAATTATTGTAATAAGTAAGTAAAGGATACGTAAGAAAGAACGCAAGATTTATACAATAGTAGACTCAGATTTAGAAACTAAGAAATGAAAGAAAAAATGATTAATAAAATAGCAGACTTTAAGATACAAAGTAAACATATTTGGGACTTTTATAGTAGTTTCAGGTAATTTTTTAATTTGGGCTTAAATTCCTGCATATTTTCGATGGTTTTTAATTTTAATGGGAGGTTGTTATAATAGATTATGCCCAGATAAAGATAGGAATTTTGGATGTGCTTAGTATTAAGCATATCGATGGATCTTTGTTTTAAACGAACAATCTTTTTTTTCAATTATTTCTGGCGTTCACCCTTCAAGGGTGTTCAATGCCGTCAATTAAAATAACAGAGAAAGGAAAGGTGAATTTATATATTAATTTTACTTAAATGTGCAAATTTCAGAATTTTATGAAAGATTGTAGTCGAGTTGAGTCTTAGAAGACATGAGATGTTGAATGGAGGAGAGGCCAATTTAGACAACGCTTGATAGAAGAGAGGATATTTATTTAGAGACGGTCAACCAAAAAAATATGTAATCTAAAGTTCCCACATCTTGACTACAGAATTTACAATCTGGAGAGTCAAGAACGTGAATTTTAACAAGGTGAGAAGGAACGGAACGGATTCTCATTCGAATAAGTGAAGAAATTTCTTTCTGGGGGAGCTTATTTATAAATCCACAAAAAAAATTAAGTGTCACTCCTATTATTAAAAATAAGGGGCCCTACAAATAATACAAGAGTTTCAAAATGCAACTCACAAACAACGATTAATGCTAGGTAAAGGGTTGTTTATCAATGGTGTTAAATTAAATCCCGTTTGTTAGTAAAGGAGAAGTTCTTTAGAGTAAGATCGGAAAACATTCAAATATTTCTGCCAGAGTTCTACAAAATAATTTTTTTTAACGTAATGTAATTTGGAGGGACTTTTGAATCGGGGGCGACTTTATTCATCGCGGACATCAGTAATCTTAATATACCTATAAAAATGAACATTTCTTTCTTTGTCCCTTAGCCTTCCTAAAACATTCATCCGATTGCGATGAAACTTTGGTGATTTGTTGTGCGCATACCCGCAAAGGTTTCTTTATATAATGGTGATCTCTGGCGTTATGAAATTATTTCTTATACCATTCAACCAATTGCGATGAAACTTTGGTGTTTTTTGTGTTAGCTCATTAGCTCACCATTATAAATTGTATAAAACATGCAAATGTTTATGCAAAAATCTATTTAAAGGGAGTAAAAATATAATTATGAAAATTATACACATGTTGAACTCCTTTGTGCAAATTTCTACAATAATGTAACTATAAAGTTACAAGAGAAGTGTTTATGTACCTGCGGGGCTATGTAAAGAGATCAGTGTTTCCATTGAAGCTGCGCAAAGATGAGTGGTGCAGAGGTAAGCTGAGTAGTTGGTTGAAGATGAGCCGAGCGGGGCTGAGCTAAGCTGTATTATAGCTAGCTCAAGTTAAGCAGAGCGGGGCTGTGAATACATTTTGGTTGCAAACTGCAACAAACTCCTCAAGAAGCGTGACGCCACGTAACCCCGCAACGCCCCGCAAAGCCCCGCTCAGCCCCTCCCGGTCCCGCTTCACCTAGCACAGCTACACAGCTCAACTCCGCATCGCTGTGCCTCGCTCAGCATGACATCGCTGTGCACGCTATACATGTTAATATAATAGAGAACTCGAGTCCAATTTTTTAAATTTTTTTTTATAAATAATGACCTTCTTACTTAAATAACTGCATTTTTATTTTTATTTTTAGAGTTAATTTTAATAGTTAAAATAATTGTCAAAGTTTTAATTTTTCAAGACCCCCCGAAAACCACCGGAAATGTGGTAAATCGTGTGACGTCATCACTCCTGAAAAATTAGTATAGGATCGGGAAATCAGCTGATCAACTACCGCCATTTTGAAATTCCGTTGTTCGAAGTATTCTTCCTAGAAGAAGCATTACTATTTTTTTTTGTGCAGAAGTTTTTGAATATTTTAAATAATTGAGATAAACTAATAGAGGTACCTCTATTTTTGAAAGTGAATTATTAAGGCTTAAATATTGTTTCAATTAACACAACAACTAAATCTATATAAACAGTATGAAATAAAGAATAACATGAAATGTTGTTAATACTGATGGCTTGTGCCATACCTACATTTCAATTGATTTCAATACAATGTGATACAATGACTGGTTAAGCGTGACGTCAGCGCTACCCATTCAATCGTACCAACTTTACACTGTATTTTAACGAGACGTTAAAAAATGCACTTTTTAATAATTTTTTAAGAACTCTACGTTTAATATTATGAAATAAAACTTATATATTCAGAATCAGCGCTTATTGGTCTATATGAACATATTTTTTTAAAGCGATAATATTTTTCACTGGAGTTCCTTATTCTTCTCAGCTCAGCTAATACTGTTTCCACTGAAGCGGAGCGGAGCTGAGATGTGTGATTTGAGCAATATCATTGGTCAATTTTTGTAAGTCTCAGCTCAGCTCCGCTCAGCTCCGCTTCTATGGAAACGCAGCTTAATACTAGCTGGTTTCCGGCCCGGGTTGCAATGCCATATTCAAATAAATACATTGTTTCTCCCTGAATCACATTTCCCGCGTCCCCTTCCTAGCTAGCTTTATAAATTATAGCCTTTACGTCATTCTGACGTATGAGCTATATTATTGTAATATTTCATTAAAATCCATTCAGTAGTTTTTGCGTGAAAGAGTAACAAACACACATACATCCATACAAACTTTCGCTTTTATAATATTAGTAAGATTGTACTTCAATTTCTTTTCAACTGATTGATTAATAAAACAGTGGTGTTACTCTGTAAAAACAAAGAAACGAATTTTAAGTTTATTAAGCCAAATTACTTTCATGATTTATTCCAAAAATCTTTATAAAATAATCAAAAGAGGTTACGTAAAAATCGGACGCTATATCGCCATCTTGTTTTTTTTTGTTTTATATTCCACATTTTTTTTTTTTTACATTAACTCCACACAGGAGGCCCTGAGGAAAATAATTTCCCTCAGGGCCTATGTCATCTGGGATGCTGTGTGGAGGGTCTTTTTAAGGAGAGGAAGGAATGAACATTGGTCTTGAAGAGACCCATGTTGTAGGAAGGAGGAAACACAGAGGCCGGCAAATCATTCCACAGCCGAGCTGTTGAACACAAGAACGAGTCGAAGAAACGACCCGTTCTCATGTGACAAATGTCAACTGTGTACAAATGTTGGGCACGCGTTTGGCGTGTTTCCCGACTATGCACCGGTGCCGAAGGGATCAATGATGCTAGTTCCTCGGAGCATCTTCCATTGTAATACCGGTAGAACAAGGATAGCATTCCCACCCGACGCCTGTGCTCTAAAGATTGCAATCCGTCTGTTAAGATGGGAGAATCTATCAAACGGACCGCCCGTTTCTGCACAGAGTCGAGGGTATTTTTCAGGTATTTTGGAGCTCCAGACCAGAGGTGGCTGCCAAATTCAAACGTGGGGCGCACTTGCGATTTGTACAGGGTTAGCAGTTGTGTACTATTAAAGTATCTGCGGGCCCTGTACAGTACGCCCAGTTTTTGGGAGGTTAACTTTACTCTGGCTTCGATGGAGCCCCCATACCTGAGCTGGTCACTTAGGGTTACACCAAGCATATCAATGGAGGGCCTGTTCGGAAGATTGCTTCCGTTGAAAGAGACTACCACATAGTTATCTCTTAGATGTAAGGGGTGTTCAGACATGTAATATAACCGCTAGCAGGTATCTGTTGAACCGCGAGCACTTATGTTTCGTGCCGTTCACACAGCGCAGATCAAATATTTCTTCCTATGGTAGGAGAGGGGGTCAGTTGAATTAGCGAGCGGCCACGGATTGCGCATTTTTCGTACTGAATCTATCAACTTGACATCTGTCATCCACCGGTCTTGGCAGCTCCGTAATTAAAATGACCTCCTCTCCTGTTTTTGTCGGAGTGGGGGGCGTTAACTGTTGGCATATCGCCTCAGGAGCGGTTACGGCGTAAGATGTGCATTGTCTATGGTTAATGGGCGCATAAAGCGCTCAGGTATGAACGGTCTGGAGGGATTGTATGGAGAGCGATATGTGGCGTGCTATGATCTTTTATATTTATATGCTCAATGTGAACGAGCTCTTAACGTTTACATTCTAATTGTAAAGCACTTCTTTATCGACAACGCAGAACGCTGCAAAATTCTTAATTTAAGGGAATACTTTCCTTTGCATCTTATATATAAAAATCTCGTGTCAGGGTGTTTGTGGTCGCACTCCTCCGAAACGGCTGGACCGATTTTTATGAAATTTCGGATGTATATTTGGTAGGTATGAGAATAGGTTTTAAAGTATACTTCATACCGCTAGGTGATTAGGGTGTCCCTATCTGAATTTTTTTTTTGTTTTTTCGACAAAATATTTTTTTGTATTTTTTTTTTTGTATGACATCAAAAAATACTAACAATCCCAAATTTCCACCCTCCTTACTCCACCCTCCCATTTTTTAATCGCGATTTTTGTATGAACAAATTTAACCGTCGCGTCGTTCGTATTTCAAACAGAACGAAATTATTTATGTCGTTGAATGATAGATTCGCCTCATCGAACTTTCATCCACACATGCGCAAGACATTCACGAGAATCATCGCGTCATTTTGATATTTCATTCGGCATTATGTTCTCTCGTGGGCAAACCATCGAGCGTATTTGTGTTGGCTAAAGACAGACTGACAAATAATATCGTACACTCAATTGCTCTTCGAAATTAATATTGATTTCCTTTATTTCATTTTACGATAAAAATGTATTACTTTTTTGCACTTTACGGTGATCAAACAATGAATATGTCCATTACTTTATTGAAATACATTGAATTGAGAGAATGAATGGTTGTTTTTTGTTTTGTTTTTATCGGCGGGCATCGTCTACAGCGCTCGATTCCTCTTTCTGTCATAGATCCCATCCCCACATACTTACAATACATTCGTTACTTTTTATTTAACAACCAAAATATTCACTAGAAATAATTTATATGGCAGAAGAAGGTTTGCCGGTTCAGCTAGTAATATATAAATTTATTTTTTTATAAGGTTTGTAAATGCTCTGCGGGCATAAAATAAATACATAAATATTTCGATATGCACGTGCAATAAATATGATATCAAATTTTTACGACAAATGTTTGTAGACACAGGCATAAAAAAAGAATGAGTCATTTCGTTACAAATTTGTGAATTGGATCGCCTAACGCGTTGACGAAGCGAACGACGTTAGCGAACATAAAAAAAGTGAGAATTTATAAAAAGTGCTCCTAATAAAATTAAAGTGAAATCAAAATATTATTTAAAAAAATGTTTGAATCAAGTGAAAACGAAATCTTCACAATTAATCACACAACAATTGAAACATCCTGGTTCTATCTAAAAAACAATTCTAACTCATTCCAAAGAACATCTACAAACTCCATCAATAACAGAAACACTTCATCAGTCACCGAAGAAAAATGGCTTGTTTTCAACCCGTCTCTGGCCCTGTGGATTTTGAAAGCCATCGCTATGAGTTTGTTAATTTCACTTACGATCCTGGGAAATTTGCTGGTGGTGTTTGGAGTAGCAAGGAGTGCCAGATTGAGGACTCCTTCATATTTCCTGATAGTCAATCTGGCCGTGGCAGATCTGTTGCTCGGTGTTGCGGTGTTGCCGATCTCTGCTGCGAGGGAACTCTTCGATTTTCAATTGAGTGAGTATTTTATATTTGTTTAAGTAATAATAATACAATTTTAATGCTCTGGTACCGTTTTTGTGAAAAACCTTGTAAAATATTTCTACAATTCTCTATCATACTTCTAACTAGAAAGAAGACGAACTATTATAAATACTTATGGCTATAGGCAGATAGTATCTACCGTGATGTATGGTTTAAATGCGGATATCGAAGGACCTTGAAAGTTTTTTTATGTGTTTTGAAAGACCACTGCACAAGTAAAAATGAAAGCACACAAAGAAAGAAAGGAAGGGACTTACTGCGGAACCTTGTGGCACTTCTCTTATTCTTCTATCTCGGCCGGGTTCGATGATGCACAGTCGTATGACTATTAATCGTAGTAATTTTACTATGCGGTATTATCCGGTATGATTATTATTTGCTAAAGCGGTACGCGAATATTAGATGTTTTCGCGGTGAGTTGTGAATGACGACTGATTGTTATGGTAACGAAATAACAGGTACATAGGGATGGGTAGGAAAAGGAATACGATAGGGATGGATAGGAAAGGAATATGTGACAATCAAGCTACAAGCACAGAGTCTATGATATATGTAGACTTATGTAGGTAAGTGTAGCTATGAATTGTGTAAACGCCCAACTACCGGTTGGTCGATAACTAATGCAAAACTATATAAGTAAATGCATTTGACCAATGAACGTGATGTTACATTAAAATGTTGAAGGGCCGGCAATCCGGATTTGTACCGATTTATTACATATTTCCCTTAAACACGCTAAGTTTTAAAGCTAAAAAAATATATCTTATTCTTGAAGATAATATCTAGCCTTTGCCCGCGCCGAATCGCAAATTATATGAAATTCCCTCGATAGAAAAAAATCGCAAAGTACGCTCCAAAAATTATTATTTTTTTATTTATTGTTTTGGAACATTTACAGAGTATTAACAGAAAAAAGTCATTGGATTAGCATTGTAAAAAGCGTACATGTTAATAGTCCACTTAAAAATGTTCACAGAATGCACAGTTTAACAGTTGTTAACAGAAATTAGGAATATCAAAATATAAACGGAGGTATAAAAAGAGATAACAAAAATAGTGATGATACAATATAGAGATGACAAAGATAAAAAAAGATCGATATACGATGTAAAAAAAACAGAAAAACAAAAAAAGTAAAGTACAAATAGAGTGAAGAACAGCCATTCACATTCAAGTTCAAGATAAGTATTAAGATAAGTATTTTCAATTCACAATTACATGTTAGGTTAGTCTATTGTTAATTTGCTTTTTAAAGTAAGCGAGACTATTTGCATAGATGTCTATATGGTTACATTCAATGGAATTATACAGTCGACACATCCGAGACAGTGGATTGAAGTATGCAATATTGTTTTTAAATAATTCAAGATGAAATATATTCTGATTCCTTAAATTACGTCTATTGGGGACCTTAATAAGAATATTGCTCAGGCAGTGATTTGTTTCAAGCTTATCATGAATGATTTTGTATAGACTCATTAAGTCAGCAACTTTTCTTCTTTTTTCCAGAGTTGTAAACTTAAAATATTGGAGTCGTTCCTCGTAAGATTGGAGTAAGGCATTTAGTCCAAGTTTAAATGATAACAATCTCAGAAATTTTTTTTGCACAGATTCAATAGTTTTTGAATATTTTAAGTAGTGTGGATTCCAGATAACACTACCATATTCTAATTTGCTTCTGACCAATGAGTTGTATAGGGTTATAATGGATTGGGGTTTTTTAAATGGTTTAGATATTCTATGTATAAACCCCATCATATTATCATGTATAAACCCCATTATTAACACTATATTGTTTGTTTCAGTTATTTTACAAGTTATATGTATGAAAAAATTCACAGTGTTTGTTTAAATGCTGTTTAAGATAATGCCCGCGAAATTTTTGCTCTATTTTAAACGAGTCGTGTTTTATTAAACATTTTCGCAATTTTCGCATCGATTTTGTGGCTGTAAATGTTAGCGCTCTCCTCTAACATTCGTAATTTCGTATCTCTCCATTTTCTTCTGTTCGGGCCCGGTTGCAGAGCCTTAAATGAGTTTCTCGGCGTTGCCCGGGCTTTATTCTGCTTGAGGGATTGCGAAAAGGTTTTCGAAATCTCATGTAGACAGTGATCTTAGTTTGAAAGTAAAGTTTGAAAAAATTCAAGGGTGAGCAATTTCGGAATAAAACTGTAGATTTGTCACACGTCACAAGCCACAAACACTCTTCTTTATATAGATACGTAGACTAATTTAGATCCCCGGCGTTTCCCAGGCTTAACACAGGTATTTTCGAAATCAAATGTAAACAGTGTAGTTCCTCTTGTAGTGAAGATCAAGTACGCGAAATTTCATCAGTTTCGGAATAAGACTCTTATAAATAAATCAAACGCCCTTCTAGTGTCCGCCACAGACACTCTTCTTTAAATAAATAGATCATCATCACCATCTTCTTCCCCTTATCCTATTCGGGTCGGGGACCCATTGCATCGACAAGGCTCCTCCATACGTCCCTGTCTTGTGCTGATTGTTCGGCCTCTGTCCATGGTAGACCCATCCTCTCCTCACACAGTTTCTGGAGTTGCCTCGCCCAACTGTGTCTGGTACGGTCCACTGGACGTCTACCCTCTGGAATCGCACTCAGTATCTTCCTCGGAATTCGGACATCAGACATTCTTAGTACACGCCCAAGCCACCTCAGTTGCAATTTTTCTGATAAGAGTAGCTGAATCATGACTATGCACGGGGGTTTAGAAATAATATTGCGGCTACTCTTTGCTAAGACGCTTATGGATTTCGATGTGAAATTATGCCCGAGCACTAAACAAGAAAGGTAATTCACAATTAAGAGGTACTCACTGCTGTTGTGTCTTCTGGCTTGGTTTCTGTTTGGTGACAGTCACAGATGTGTCCATAAGCGCTCGATAAGATTGTTCTATTCGATTATTAGATCTACGATAAAGTTTGAGTCACGAGTCGATTTACGTAAGAAGTTCACACAAAGCATACGATATAATACGATACGATTTACACTTTATGTAACGATAGGATAAATAACACTTCGACGTAGAGCGAAATGTCACGATACGATGGTGGTTAGCAACGGACTAACGGACTGATGATAAAGCGGTAGTTGACACCTGTCTACCGTATAGTTAGGCACCCTAATTGTACGGAATTCCAAAAATCTGGATTCCTCCGATCCCGTATGCCAATCGGAGTACAAAACGAATTAAATCCATCAGCGTTATGAAACAGTAGCAGTGGTTCATTGTTTAGATCATCTCGGATCGTCGAGTTTCTTATATGATCCCATTTCGTAACCCCTGTCACTCCTCTCAAGTACCTCATTTCGGCAGCTTGGACTCTAGAGCGTGTTCGTTCATTTAGCATCCATGTCTGGTGGCCGTAAGTGAGCGTATATCTAAAATAAATAGATATCATTGATATACTTTGATATAAACTAGCTTCAGCTAGTTATTCGTCTCAGATATTGCCTGGGATTTATGCAGCGTTGTTTTTAAATCAGTACCTGCTCTTGTTTCAAATTTCAAGTGTGCAAAAGTTGTCGGGATGGATTTTTTTTTCTTCACTACAAAGAAAATCGGTACATACAAAAATAGGACCAGCTCCTTCTTCATCCGCAATTCATACGAGGGAATAACCACACACAACCGAAAATATGTCATTACAAAATCAAATTCTAGATACATCGACTTTTTTCTAGAAAAAAATATAAATTGATTTCGAAAGATTGTTATTTTAGTTAAAGTTAAAGTGAAAGGTTTAAAATTTTTCAAAAATATGTTTATTTTTTTTTGTAATAAGGTTATACTGTTTTTTTAAATGAAACTTCATTAGCCCCGCTTGCGATTCGGAATTCGGATGAAACGGAAATGACGCGTACAGCACCTGCGAAGCATTATACTCCATTATACTTATCTTTACTAAGTATAAAATGAATTCGCTTACTCTGTACGTGCGCTTACATCTTTTAAACTACGCAACGGATTTTCATGCGATTTTCACCAATAGATAGAGTGATTCATGAGGAAGGTTTTTTGGTATATAATTTGTCAAGGTTTTGTGTAAATTGGTTGAAATACATAATATATCTGGCCAAGAGGCAGCGGGCAGCGTGGTGTGAATAGATGACGTTGGTTATAGAGGTTTCGTTAGCCACAGCAACGTGTGGCCGGGTCTGCTAGTTGAGTGCTCACTGCACTTTGATTATGACCTCACTTTCCAAGTCTACTTGGTTCTTCATAGTTTGAGATTGTTTTGGTAAAGTTTCGCTTCTAACGCGTGTTAACTGCACTTGATTTTTAAAATTTTCAAACGAAATATTATACGACACAAATTTCAAATTATAAAATCATAAAGTAAAATAAATCAATATTATCTAGGAAAGTCACTTTTCAGAATTTCAATATTAGTTCAAACAAAATTTAAAAAATCCGCTCACGTGTTTTGCGACGTTTGTATATTTATTTAGGGTCTCACAAATTAATATACTTATTTCAGATATTTTTACTCACTTAAGACATTATTGAAAAATCATAAATACTATAATAAAAAAATAATTACAAAAAGGACATAATTTTAATAACAATTAATCACGCGTTTAAAAATTTTAATTGTTAACTTAAAGGTAATATTAAAACAAATTTTAAATGAAATAAAATCAATCATCATCAAACAGAATTAATATCCTTGCGTCTGCGTGCACACGCTATTCACAAATAGATGCAAACGGAAGTGCTGCCATCTATCATCAAACAGTATTATTTATCTAATGTACGTAGGTATGCGTACTATAATAAATATGTTCCCGCGAGTTTTTTCTGACGTTATATTAGTACGGATAAATTACAAAACTCGCGTGTAGATAGCGCCACTTTCATCTGCGTCTCGCACACGCATAATTTCAATAACCTAATTTATTTCCCTTGAAAGAGTAACGGTAGTACCTACTTAGTTCCTTAGTTGTGTTTCACGCGGCTATATGGTACATATGACGTTATTGCCGGACCGGTTACTTTGTGCCGGTTACTAGCTATCACTGGACCACAGTAGATCCGGGAACGGGCTATTTTTGGAACCAGTTCCTAACTGATTTATAAAATGGTCACCAACACTAACCGGGTGAAGCCGAACCGAAAGCCGCCCGCCCGCTATTATTGAATTATTACTTTAAAATGCTAGTACGGAGAATAATCAATCCTTCTCACCGGAACCGCCCTGTACAGTTGATAGGGTATCTTTCGACGAAATTTGTATTCGTCTAATTCGTCACCTGTTTTTCGTCACCTGTTTAACAGGCCTTAAAAGGCGAACCATATTAAATTTTTTTTTTGTTATTTGTTTTGGGATGTTATGCCGTGTTTTGCTACCTCCTTCTTTAGCCAACGTTTCGGACAGCGTTGCAGTGTCCATCATCAGGGCAGATCCGGTAGATGTACCTGATGACGGACACTGATAACACCCCAAAAACAAATAACAAAAATAGATGTACCGGATCTGCCCTGATGATGGACACTGCAACGCTGAAACGTTGGCTAAAGAAGGAGGTAGCGCAACACGGCATAACACCCCAAAAACAAATAACAAAAATAGATGTACCTGATCTGCCGGATCTGCCCTGATGATGCAATGCTGTCTGAAACGTTGGCTAAAGAAGGAGGTAGCGCAACACGGCATAACACTCCAAAAACAAAAAAACAAAAATAGATCTGCCGGATCTGCCCTGATGATGGACACTGTAACGCTGTCCGAAACGTTGGCTAAAGAAGGAGGTAGCGCAACACGGCATAACACCCCAAAAACAAATAACCAAAATAGATGTACCGGATCTGCCCTGATGATGGACACTGTAACGCTGTCCGAAACGTTGGCTAAAGAAGGAGGTAGCGCAACACGGCATAACACCCCAAAAACAAAAAACGAAAATAGATCTGCCCTGATGATGGATACTGCAACGCTGTCCGAAACGTTGGCTAAAGAAGGAGGTAGCGCAACACGGCATAACACCCCAAAAACAAATAACCAAAATAGATGTACCGGATCTGCCCTGATGATGGACACTGCAACGCTGTCCGAAACGTTGGCTAAAGAAGGAGGTAGCGCAACACGGCATAACACCCCAAAAACAAATAACCAAAATAGATGTTCCGGATCTGCCCTGATGATGGACACTGCAACGCTGTCCGAAACGTTGGCTAAAGAAGGAGGTAGCGCAACATGGCATAACACTCCAAAAACAAATGACAAAAATACTTTCGGCGTGAAAATCTTAAAAAGTACCATATTAACTGATCTAAAAAAGTAGCAAGCAAGTGTTCAACGTCCATTAGTGTGCAGATACATTTAGTGGTTTTATTTTTCCACTGGAAACTACTAGAAATTTCAGCGTGAAAATCCATTAAATCTCCATGTTTTTCCATTAGCACAACATTCCCATTGTATTACATTTTTCAACAAAACATATTAAATTCAGCTGTTTTTTTTTTTTTTTTTTTTTTTACCTGAGCTCCACACAGGAGGCCCTTAATTTCCCTCTGGGCCTATGTCATATTTGGGGATGCTGTGTGGAGGGTTTTTTTTAAGGAAAGGAAGGAGGAGAGTTCTGGGAAGGAAAAGGGTTTAAGGGATTGGAGGGGACCCACCACTTTCCCAACGGCGTTATAAGGAAACATATGGTTTCCTCCTTCACCGCACACGTCAAGACTCTACTTTTTTTGAACGAAGCTACATTTATTTGAACGACTCTAGACCCTCCAATGTCCATGCATACGGGGTTAGTAAGCAGTATGCAAGTACTTACATTAACATTATACAAAAGATAAATAGAAGTAGCAGCCCATGGAATAATTCTTCTGAAATAGGTAACATCAAAAAGAGATAATAGTGTTAGTAAAAGAAAAAGAAAAATAAAAATAACGGCTATGACCAGTCGAAGAAACCTTCTGTGAATAAAATAAGTAATGAGGAAAAAACAGTTATATGATTATGTTATAATGTAAGTAATTACTATAGTAGCGGAAATAAAATAAAACATATTAAAAAAAGCCAGAGAAAGTATTCCATAGACCACCGGGCAGTCCCAATGAGAATGCGTATAGCTATCGGCCCAACCGCAGACGATGCTCGAAGTCCGCGTCCTTTAGCCGGTTCCCCGATTTTGCCTCGAAGAAATGTACTTGGGAGAGAAGGGGTGGGTCCTGGTTTAAGTGATGGGTAGGAATCTGGGGTTCAGTATGTCCTGATCATCCACCTCCAAGACCTAGACAAACCTCATCCCATGAACCCGGGCACCCCAGCTAAATCACCAAACGTAGCGAACCACTTGGGGTGACCTATAGCAGAGGTGTTGGTTATCCAATAAAGGTTCCCGGGGCGGCGGTACCCATTCCCGCCTCCCAAATTGTAATTAAAAAAAAATACGCGTAGGAGGCCTTGAGGAAAATAATTTCCCTCAGGGCCTATGTCATCTGGGATGCTGTGTGGAGGGTCTTTTCGAGGAGAGGAAGGTATGAACATTGGTCTTGAAGAGACCCATGTTGTAGGAAGGAGAAAACACAGAGGCCGGCAAATCATTCAACAGCCTAGCTGTTGAACATAAGAACGAGTCGAAGAAACGACCCGTTCTCAAGTGACAAATGTCAACCGTGTACAAATGTTGGTCACGCGTTTGGCGTGTTTCCCGACTATGCACCGGTGCCGAAGGGATCAATGATGCTAGTTCCTCGGAGCATCTTCCATTGTAATACTGGGAGAACAAGGATAGCATTCCCACCGGACGCCTGTGCTCTAAAGATTGCAATCCGTCTGTTAAATGGGAGCATCTATCAAACGGACCGCCCGTTTCTGCACAGAGTCGAGGGTATTTTTCAGGTATTTTGGAGCTCCAGACCAGAGGTGGCTGCCGAATTCAACCGTGGGGCGCACTTGTGATTTGTACAGGGTTAGCAGTTGTGTACTATTAAAGCTTCTGCGGGCCATGTACAGTACGCCCAGTTTCTGGGAGGCTAACTTTACTCTGGCTTCGATGGAGCCCCCATACCTGAGCTGGTCACTTAGGGTTACACCAAGCATTTCAATGGAGGGCCTGTTCGGAAGATTTCTTCCGTTGAAAGAGACTAGATTTTCATATCGATCCCTTTTAAACGTAATCAGACAAGATTGGTCTTTGAAACATTAAATTCAACGAGATTATTTTTACCCCAAGAGAAAACACTCTTTTTAGTGTGCCTTATATCGCCACGAATATTGATAATAGGCATAAATTCGGTCGGCAAATGGGGGTCTACAGGTCATGATTTCAAGCGCGAAAGTGGTTTTATTTACGTTATTTGTTTTTGGGGTGTAATGCCGTGTTGCGCTACCTCCTTCTTTAGCCAACATTTCGGACATAGTTGCAGTGTCCATCATCAGGGCAGATCTGGCAGATCCGGTAGATGTGACACGGCATAACACCCCAAAAACAAATAACGAAAATGCTTTTGGCCGTGAAAATCTTAAGACTTATCTGGTTTTATTTATTTTATGAATAATTTTATAAGAAAGAAAAAAGTTAGACAATGGAAACCGTCACAGATAATTTTAGGTATCAAATGGTATTTTTTAAAAGTTGTTTCTTATACACGTTCATGCGTTTCTATTGAAAAATATTTTTTTGCGTTTACGCTTATCTTCTTCTCTACATTTTATAAATTAAAGTCCCCGCGCCGTCTGTCGGTCTGTTCGCGATAAACTCAAAAAATACTGAACGGACTTTCATGGGGTTTTCTTTTTCTTTTTTTTTTTTTTTTTTTACATAAGCTCCACACAGGAGGCCCTGAGGCAAATAATTTCCCTGAGGGCCTATGTCATCTTTAGGGATGCTGTGTGGAGGGTCTTTTAGGGAAAGGAAGGAGAGGAGGGTTCTGGGAAGGAAAAGGGTTTAAGGGGTGGGTAGGAATCTGGGGTTCAGTGTGTCCTGGTCATCAGACCTAAACACAACTCATCCCATGAACCCGGGCACCTCTGCTAAATCACCAAACGTAGCGAACCACTTGGGGATTACATGAATTGTGGATTTTTCGACCACCATACTAGGCACATGCCTGTGTTGTGGTGGTCGATGGTTTGTCTACCTGTTCGCAATATCTATCTTTTACGGAGAGCTTACCATACCCATTCTGTCAAAAAAATGGTCACGTAGAATGCAGTAATTGGAAAGTTATTTACACTGATGCAGTATTATAAATACGTTAGTTACCTCAAGCTTTTCATGCATATTATTATAATCTTTCGCACCATCTCCACGTGTTATAAATTAAAATCCTCTGCGGAGTCTGTCTCACTGTCTCTTCGCGATGAACTCAAATATGGTGGTGGTTATAAAAAGTGGATAACCATCCAGTAGATGGCGTTGTGTTTAATTAGCCAGAGCAACGGTGGCCGGGTCAGCTTGTATTTTTTTAAAGTAATTGTTAATTTTATTTTAATTTTACTCAATGGCAACGGTAGGAAAAGCTTCCATTTTAACTAAATCATATTTTTTAAATTCATCTTTTCTAAAGATGAATTTACCATGACGAATTTACACAAGCACAAAAAAGACAATGTTAAAAAAACCTTTTTAAAATATCCAGCTTGAAAATATATGATGATGTCTCAACCAAAAGAGATGGAAGGACCTTCCACTGAACCTGTTATACACTAGTACTGGGCGTTGACGATAATTCTATCCAACGCCAACGTCGTTATCGTTGGCAATTTTCAACTGTTGAAAATAGCTGTTGAAAATAACGTCGACGTTGACGCAACTATAATAGGAGATCGACACGATACTAACAAAAATGTATCAAAATCGTATTAAGGAATCCCTTTTAACGGGTGGTTCCCCGAATCATTGATGTATTTTTAATTATTATTATCTCTATGCCCCACGCGACACACACGTAATAATAATCCTATAATAACGTTGAAAGTTGAAACTGTTGGAAGACGTTGGTTTCGGTGTTGAAAATATTATCCTGTTGAAGATATATTTTGCTTGTCACTGATAAATTTGCTTGTTGCTTAGCGCTACGTATCGGCCGTATTGGACGGGAAAATAAAAAAAACGTGCAGTAGGTATGTACATTACCAAAAGACCTTGTGTAATTGGGTATAATATCGTTCACGAAGTGTGATCTCTTGACCCTTTTGACTTAATCATTCCAACACGGTTGAAAACAATAGGTACAAAACATTGACAATTATCAATAGGTTATTTTTTTGCTTGTCGTTGATAAATTTGATTGTTCCATGGCGCTGGGTATCGGCCGTATTGGATGGGAAAATAAATAAAAAACGTGCAGTAGGTACGTACATAACCAAAACACCATTTAAAATATCGAGTAATGTTGTTCACGAAGTACAAACTCTTAACCCTTTTTATTTATTAGGCAGTTGAATCGTTGACTGCGTTGAATAATATTCGCATGTAGGTATTATATTTCAACTGTTGGCGCTAATTATTTTCAACAGCGTTGGACGTTGAAATAATATAACTATTGTTTCCAACGGCTAGTTATATTTTAATACAGTACTATTATACACACCAGAAATGCGTTTGATGTTTTTTTTTTTTTTTTACAGTGAATACCGCACAAGAATCTCAACTGCTCCCGTCTGGAGCCAGTGAGACTATGGCATCCCCAAGTGGGGTATGTTGTGAGGCTTGAGGTAGTGGGGAGGGGAAGGAGGTGGGGAATAGGAAGGTTGGGAAGTACCTGGCTATTCAGATCTGGTCACTAAACACGGCTAATAGATTTTATGTAGATTTAGCATGTAGATTTTAATGAAAACCAATGTCGCCACTGGATGAGTAGGTACCTTTTGGTTCTAGCACATTTTTAGCATGCGCTCTGTCTCTCGATTTCCACGTAGGTCGTTGTTGGGGTTTCACAAGGTACCCGCAAAGCGGAAGGAAGGAAAAATGAGGAATGCCGATATACCCGCAGATTTTCTTCCTTTGCTTGTCCTTTTCAGATCCGCTGGTTCTTTTATATTCATTCGCCAATTGAACTCATGAGCTTAGGTTTTTCACTTACATAGAAATGTTCGACACGGTCAATTTTAATAGCTCCGTACTCAAGATAGATGTTGAGTGGACTTTTGGTAATTTACAACATATGTGTTGACAGGAAGGTGGGTATTTTACAACTGAATAATGTGATACGTTTTCGTTATTTGTTTATTGGGGTGTTATGCCGTGTTGCGCTATCTCCTTCTTTAGCCAACGTTTCGGACATCGTTGCAGTGTCCATCATCAGGGCAGATCCGGTAGATGTCCTGACCGGATCTGCCGGATCTGCCCTGAGGATGGACGCTGTCCGAAACGTTGGCTAAAGAAGGAGGTAGCGCAACACGGCATAACACCCCAAAAACAAATAACGAAAATGCTTTTTGCCGTGAAAATCTTAAAACTAATGTGATACGTGATTATATCTGGTCGGCATGGTGGGTAGGAAAAATTATGATTTGTTTTGTAGGAATTATAAGAATTGGTAGGTAGAAATAAAAACTTGGAAAAGTTAACTAAAAGGAACTTAAAGGAACAAGGCACCAAGAGTCGTATTTTTATAAAGATTCGCGATGAAAAAGGGACACATTTTATTTGGCAACCGATTTTCTACACGTGTAAAAAAATCATTTTTTTTTGTAATGGAAATATTTCGTGTTTGTTTTGTTTAATGTTTTTAATGTGGATGAAGAGTCTATACAGGTTGTCGAGGAAGGTATTTGACTTATGACAAGTGATTCTTTTGACGTAAAAAATGTAAATGAAATTTTAGTCTCCGGTGGCAATTTTGATGTTTTATTTTGAACTAAAAACATTAAAAAAAAACAGTAGGTTGGCTGGCTGGCTACTCGGTTGAGTGAACAGTGAGCAGTAACATGACGTGAGGAAAAAATTGTTTGATTTTAAAGAAAAAAATTTGAAGTAAAAAAAAAAAGTTGTTTAAAAGTCAGCGGAGACCAAAAATTGTACTACAAATAATGTCAATGTCAATCACTGGATAAAGAAAATCAAGTATGTCCCTTAACACTCAATTTTTTTCAGGTTGTCCATAAAACAGTTATAGACCAAATTATTACGGAGAAGATTACAAAATTTAAGAGAAAAAAAAATTCAAGGGAGCAGTTCCACTATGTTGAGACGTATATGTCAAAAAAAAGTTACTGAACTCACTGTAGGTAACATTAAAGATGTCGATGCTCAATGCCGAATCGTTAAGCAGTTGAATTGCTCTGTTTAATGGCGCATTCTGAAAGGTTCTCGCTTTATTTTATTTTTATTTTATTTTATTTGGAAAACCAACAGTTACATTATTTACTTAGGTGTATTTACATATGTATATGTTATTAAACCAATAATAGGTTTTCACTGGTGTGTATTAATTAGAGAGATTAAAAAGTTATAATAGTTATAATAGCTTATTGGGATGGGATGGTGGGCGGGAGGGGAAGGGGACGGATCTAATCTAGGAGTGAATAAGTTATTTGTATAGGAGTATAATAGTTTGTATATGTTTAGAAGTTATTTATTGTTTATTTTTTTTTAGAATTTGGGGTGCTGTGTTGAATAAGTCGAATTCATTGTATGAATTGTTAAAAAAGTATGAAACGCGGTTAATGAATGTGTTTTGTTTAGAGTTAGTATTGCATCGAGGTGTGTTAAGTGTGTGATTTAGTCTAGTTTGTCTGGTGGGCACTCTTAATTGAATTCTTTCAAGTAATTCCGGGCAATCTATCGCAGAGGTGGCTATCTTTTGCAAGAATATTACGTCTGCAGAATTTCTACGATTTTCTAGTGACGAGATTTTGAAAAGCGTGGCTGACTCCACATAACTTAGATGAGGACGATATCCCCGAAAATCAAGGTATCGTAGAAAACGATTTTGTATTTTCTCAATCTTTTCTATGTATGTTGTGTACCTGGGATTCCAGACTTGAGAGGCGTACTCCAGAGAACTGCGTACATACGCAAAGTACAGTATTTTCATAGTGATTACCTTTTTACCTTTTCGGAGCACAAAAAAGTGCGTGGGATCTCCCACGAGTATACGCGTTAGGGACATATAGGTTAATCTCCCTCAACAAAGGTAGATTCAGTACAGTACCGAAGATCAGCTTAAAAAAATGTATCCCCAAAAATATTTTTCGGCGGATGATGATGTCTGAACCAAAAGAGATGGAAGGGACCTTCCACTGAACATATTGTAATACACACTAGAAATGCGTTCTGTGTATATAGATTTGAATGAAGACCAATATCGCCACTGGATGAGTAGGTACCTTTTGGTTCTAGCACATTTTTAGCACGCGCTCTGTCTCTCAATTTCCACGTAGGGCGTATTTTTATAAAGATTCGCGATAAAAAAAGGACATATTTTATTTGGCAACCGATTTTCTACACTTGTATTAAATGGAAATAATGCGTATTTGTTTTATTTTATGTTTTAAATGTGGATGAAGAGTCTATACAGGTTGTTGGAAAAGGTAGTTGACATACGACCAGTGATTCTTTTGACGTAAAAAATGCAAATAAAATTTCGGTCTCCGGTGACAATTTTGATGTTTTATTTGAAAACATTAAAAAAAAACAGTGGGTTGGCTGGCTGGCTACTCGGTTGAGTGAATAGTGAGCAGTGACGTGACATGAGGAAAAAATTGTTCGACTAATTACTAATTAACTAACCATCACGCCGTTTCTCCGCAGGGGTAGGCAGAGAGGACGAACCGCCAAACAACCCGGTCTTGGCACACACTTCTTGCCTCGATCACATTCATACATGGTCACATACATGCTCTTCTATATTCTGACTCTTAACAAGGCCCGACCCAATTTGATTCACTTGGTCGTGCCATGTCTTTCTCGGGCGTCCCCGACTTCTTCTACCATTCACATCTGCGTCATATATTCTCCTTACACTACTTTCCTCGTTCATTCGCTCTACGTGCCCAAACCATCGAAGCGTTCCTTTCTTTATCTTACTCATTACGCTTACATCAGCTTTGCATTCTTCGCGGATCTCCACATTTCTCACACGATCATACATGGTTTTACCACACATACGCCTCAGAGATTTCATTTCTACAGCATTCAGTCTACTTTCATCCTTCCTCTACCAGTTCCATGCCTCACTGCCATACATCAGGGTAGGTACCAGTACTCCATTATGGACGGCTAGTTTCGCGTCTTTGGACAGTTTTTTGTTGGTGCCAACGGCGTTCAGTCCTCCATTCTTTCAATATCTCTATCAGCCTTCCCATCTCTCGTAAACATACTTCCCAAATAAACAAACTCATCCACCTGCTTCAAGAATTCATCATTCACAACTTTATTGCATACTGTTTTCGTACTCTCTCTTTCAAACACCATGACTTTCGACTTTGTTTAATTTTAAAGAAAAAAATTTGAAGAATAAAAAGACGTTTAAAAGTCACCAGAGATCAAAAATTTTACTACAAACAATGTCAATATCAATCACTGGTTAAAGAAAATCAAGAATGTCCCTTAACACTCTGAATATAACATGTTCTTTATTACTGATTGTAAAAGTGTGTTCTTGTAGTTCGCTACGTTTGGTGATTTAGCAGGAGTGCCCGGGTTCATGAGGTGACTTATGTCCGGGTCTTGGCAGTTGATGCGCCTGCCCACCTGCTGCGTGGCGGGCCGGATCGAGAGAGACTGGTTGAGGGAGGCCTTTTGACCTTTCCAGCCGGACTCTCTCGACCTCTCGGACACTGACCCCCAGATTCATACTCACCTCTCATACCTTTTTCCTTCCCAGAACTTTCTATCCTCCCCATTCCTTAAAAAGATCCTCCACACAGTATCCCCTAAGATGACATAGGTCCTGAGAGAAATTATTTTCCTCAGGGCCTCCTGTGTGGAGCTTATGTAAAAAAATGCGTTTCATTTCAGAGATTTATTATAATTATTGTATTTTTCCTTTGGAGGTGTGCAGACATACGTTCACCATTTGTCTCATTTTCGACTATGGACATTGAGTGTGTAAGAAAGAAGGGCAGCATTATATGATTAAAAACAAATGCACAACAATCAACGCATTGACATTTGACGTTTTTGAATGTTTGGAATTCATGCACAGTTCAATATTATACCCCTCACAATATTTTGTGAATTCGTAGGAGAATTCGTTCCATACAAAATGTATGGGGAAAATAATTTTCTTTGTAACTATTTATTTCGTTAACTTTTGTGATGTTTTAATAGTTATTATCCTATCCGGGGCGGAGACAAATCCAGCAAATCAAAGATCATGAAAATCAGCCCAGCCGTTCTCGAATTATAAAAAGTGTAAACTAACCCGACTTTGTTTTATATATTAAGATTGTAAACGTGTGTTCCTGTTTGTAATTGTGAATTTCGCACGTATTTTGGGGATTCGCTGACGGCAACGGCAAAGCAAATGACATATAACAGGGATGGTGAACCAATGGCACGCGACATAGTATTTTGGGCTCGTCATTGATCAGTGATCACAAAATTTAGTATGCACCACGAAAAAAAGTGTGAAGTGTATAGTAGGTGAACGAGCGAGCCCGAGTGATCCCTACGCTACAGAATGTTCAGATGCGGTGCGCGGGCTGCGGTACGCTGGGTACGGTGCGGTGCGCGGAGTGGCGGAGTTAAGCGCGGCGCTCACTCGTTTGTTTTCGTACCTACAATCTTCATCGCGAGTTTATTTGAGTTTTATCTATGATTTAAATGTTATTTAATATGGCTAGTTCGGCAAAAAAAAAAACAAAAAGTGCAAGATAGTAAGAGTATCAGAGAATTTCAAACCGAAGAAACCGTTTGACAGATAACTCCAGTTCAGCATGCATTCTGCTAAAAAAACATCTTACAACCCTAACAAATGTTATTTGTCATCTAACCTGCAACAACAGAAGTCACACTAATTTTACTTTAATTTAAATTGCGCATATAATTCTAAATGTTCCTTTTTAGTAGTAGTAAATAAAGAGTTTTTAATTGATACTAAGTATTTATTATTATTATTTTCCCAATAATCACAAAGTTTAATTATTTGATGGCACGTCTATGACCTCATTAAACATTTCTTTAGAAAAATGGCACGTTGATACGTAAAGGTTCGTCATCCCTGACATATAATATGCTTTAATGTGACCAATGATTACTTTCAAGGTGTTGCAGTTTTTTAATATTATTTTTTCTCTAATCCAAACCTTCTGAATAAAATTGAATAACCATTTATTGAATAACCAACACCTCTGCCACAGATCTTCCTAGGTGGTTCGCGTACGTTCTGCGTGGCAGGCCGGAACGGGAGAGACTGGTTGAGAGAGATCTTTTGAACTCTCCAGCACGACTCTCGGAATATTGCCTTGCATCGTGAGGGTTGGATTCGTATGTCCGTCACTCCTGTACACACCGACCCTCAGTTTCCTACCATCTACCTTTATCCTTCCCAGATTTTCCCCTCCTTCCCTTTCTAAAAAGACCCTCCATACAGCATCCCCAAAGATAACATGGGCTTGAGGGGAATAATTTTCCTAAGGGCTAGCTGTGTGGATCTAACGTACCTAAATAAAAAGTAAAATAATAAAAAAAAACAAATAAATAAAAGTTACAAAACGAGTGTGCTTTAGACCACACGATTGAAGTTTCACTAACTTATATCTCCCTCTCAACTTCCGATCGTCTCGCCCGACCGTTCGCCTCGCCGATCACACTTTTCATAACGCTCTCGTCACGCATTCACCAGTTTACTCCCCAAGTCAAGCATGCGTAAAGGCCCGACCGTTCACCTCGCCCGATCACACTTTTCGTAACGCTCTCGTCACGCATTCACCAGCTTACTCCCCAAGTCAAGCGTGCGTAAAGAAGTTTTACTTCAATAATCATTTCATAATGATGATGTAACTACAGCATATTACGAAATATAAGCAAATAAATAAATGACTGAGTACTGACCCATCAGTCGAGAGAATCCGGCTGGAAAGGTCAAAAGGCCTCCCTCAACCAGTCTCTCTCGATCCGACCCTCCACGCAGCAGGTGGGCAGACGCATCCGCCGCCAAGACCCGCACAAAAGTCACCCCATGAACCCGGGCACCCCTGCTAAATCACCAAACGTAGCGAACCACTTGCTAAGAGTAATGTCACAATGCTCTGAGTACTGACAAAAAGTCAAGTAATTCTAATTCTCTTTTTATAACTCGTGTACAACATTGGATTTTTGAAAGGGGACGAACGTACTTTAAAGAATTCATGAGTTCTTAACACTACATTTTATGTATGAATTTTTGCATTTCAAAATTTTAATTTCCATTTTTATTTCTATTTTTCTTTAAAATATTGTTATTTTTTTCTCTTATTTTTTCACTAAATTTTATATATGTTTTAATTTTGATTTATATACTTATATGTTTTAATTTATATAGAACACTTGAGTTCTTAACATTTAATCTTTATTATTAATTTTTGTATTTCAAAATTTGAATTTTCATTTTTATTTATACTTTTCTTTAAAATATGTTCATTTTTTTTTCTCTTTACTTTTAAGTATTTCTTAATTATTTTTTTTTAATGTTTAATCATCTGTTTTAATTAAATCGTATTTTTTAAATATTAAATGTACGACTACCACAACACGGGCATTAGCCTAGTGTGGTAGCCAAATAAACAAATATCTGTAACTAATAAAAGAATTTATTAAATAAAAAATGTCAGATTTTTTAATACAGAAACACGCCCCCATCATATATTTTAATTCTATGGAACATATAGAGAGGATTATATATTTCACGTGCTAACGTGAAGAGGAAATGAAACAGGTGACTGTCGAGAGATTTCGCGTAGCGGAAACAAAAACGTGGAGATATATTTTTAGACGAAACGGAAGTTATTGTAGGTTGTGTAACTGCCGTAACTCTGGTTCCGTTATTATCTCGTTAATTAGTTAAGAGTTTAAAAATAAGTTAATTAAAAAGTAACAATTTATTATTCGTAGTCCTGCTGGCATAACTTTGAATACGGAGGAATAAGGGAAGCAAATTTTTTCGTTTTGCTACTTTATTCTGTGGGGAACCTTACTTCAGGTCTCCTTTTGTAATGTCGAGGATACTTACTGGACTCCAAAGGAAGGATTTTTTATTTTTTATTTACGGACTTACGTCCAATTTAAAACAGAGTATCACGAAGTATAGAAATGAACAATGTAAGGATTCGGATAGTACATGATAGCAAAGACAAACAGTGAAAATAGAAGAAAAATAAGTGTCAAGTCACGTCAAGACCTTGCAAAAATTAGGGTGAATATTACATATCTTCATTTGTTTAAAGAGCGACAGAAATCATTTAAGCTAACCAAAAAAATCAAGGTCTTGACGTGAGTTGACCAGTCTACACATTCTGGACAATGGTGAGTTATAACCATAGTTAGTCAAGTGCTGATTGAGGAAAAGCAGGTCTTTATTTCTGAGTCTACGAAAAGATATATTAAATGTGATGAGTTGTAGTAATGTAGGCGAGTCGATTAAACAGTTAATAATTTTGAAGAAACAAATGAGATCAGATTTTTTCCGACGGTCTTCTAAAGGAGAAAGGTTTAGAGTTTGTTCAATTTCAGCATACGAGTAATTGCCTCGCTCTAATCCTAGCCTCCAAGCAATCCCCTTTAGGAACCGATGTTGAACGGATTCAATATGACGAATATGGACAGCATAAAAAGAAGCGGTTCTAGTGATGAAACCAAGTAGCTTGAGAGATTTATTAACAATCACATTTATATGTTGCCGGAAAGAAAGCTTGCTATCAAGAGAGACACCAAGGTCTTTAATAGATTGAACAGTTGTTAGGCAAATATTATTTAATTTGTATTCGAAAACAATCGGATTTTTAGATCTGTAGAAGGACATAATTTTGCACTTATCGATATTTAGTTGCAAGCAGTTAATTTTACACCAGTCATTGAAAGAGTCAATATCTGATTCGAAAAGAAGGCAGTCATGGTATTTTTTAATTATTTTTAGGATCTTATTGTCATCAGTTAAAACTTCAATATCTTGGACATGTGATGAGACATCCAGAGAAGTATGAGATCCTGCATCTCATAATGCAGGGAAAGATTGCCGGAAGACGGGGCCCTGGAAGAAGGAGAACCTCATGGTTGAAAAACCTGAGACAGTGGTATGGCCAGTCTACCGTGGAGCTGTTCCGGGCTGCAGTAAACAAAGTCCGCATAGCCAACATGATAGCCAACGTCCGTTGAACGGACAGGGCACAAGAAGAAGAAGAAGATTGTCATCAGCAAAAAGCCAAAAGCGTGTATGAGAGAAAATACAAATAATGTCATTAATAAACAAGTTGAAGAGAAGCGGAGCTAAATGTGCTCCTTGCGGTACGCCGGATGTTACTTCAATAATAATAGACTCAATGTTATTTATTTTAACTCTTTGTTTTCAATTGCTTATATAAGAATAAAAGAAAGATAGCAATGGGTTTCGTATACCTATAGCATATAGCTTGGCCATGAGGATAGCGTGTTTTACTTTGTCAAAAGCTTTAGAAAAGTCAGTATATAGAACATCTACTTGTGATTTATCTTCTAGGCCATTGACTACGGTGTTGGTGAAGGAGAGTAAGTTTATAGTGGTAGATTTAGCAGATCTAAAGCCATGCTGTTCCTCAATCAGCACATTTTTTAAAATAGGTGTTATTTTTTTGTGATTATAGATTCAAAGATTTTAGGAATATGAGATAACATCGATATAGGTCTATAGTTTTCTACATTCGACTTATTACCCGATTTAAAAATAGGTCTTATATAGGAAACCTTCCAGGAGTCTGGAAAAGTGGCAGATGATAGTGATAAGTTATATAATAAACAAATTGGCATAGATACAACAGATTTACATTCTTTCAATAATATTTCAGGTATACCATCAGGACCAGTGCTTGTTTTGCTGGGGAGATTTTTTAAGTAATTGAAAACATCTACAAGTGTGATTTCGCAATTATTAAGGTCAATACTATTAGTATATTTAAGTTGAGGGATGGTGCATATGTTATCAGTATAGATAGAGGAGAAATGAAATGAAAAAATTATTACCCCACCTCCTCTACACTTGTTAGAAGAGGAGGAGCGGTTACAGCGAAAAATAATGTAGTCATGTAGTCCAAGTTCTGTTGAAGCAATATTGTCTGATAGCCATGTTTCCAATATCCAAATACCAACATCCAAAATATAGAAAGCTGAAAATTTCATTTTGGGCCTCAAAAAATCTGCATTGCCAAGCGCCTAGCGATTTACGTCTCGTTACAGCAGTACGGTAACACACGAAACAGAGCCCGTATCACGTGATCCCGTCGCAACGAGTAGGAATATGATCAGTGGCGACGTGTGACTTCTACATTATTCATTTTAAAAACATTACAAAGTTTACATTTTAAAACGTTTTTAAATAGAAAAAATATTTAAGACTAGCTTTTGCCCCGGGCTTCGCTCGCATAGTATTAGGGGGTACCCACAGCGCCTCCTCCACCTTCCCTATCCCCACTCCAATCCACCCCCCACCCCCTCCCCCCACAAATCCCCCTCACCCCCCCTCCACCCTCCGCCCTCCCCCCTCCACTCCTCCGCCCTGCCCCCATATCCCACCCCCCCCCCCTCACCCCCCTTCATACCCGTTACATTCATTTTTCAAAAAGCTCGCGTGCCACCTAATGCAATTTATATTATTTTTATATTGTATGTAAATTTAATATTACATTTTTATATTGTATATAAATTTCATAATGCCAGAGCCCTAAGCTATAGCCTATAGCCTATTCTGATGTATGAGCTATATTATTGTAAAGTTTCATTAAAATCCATTCAGTAGTTTTCGCGTGAAAAAGTAACAAACATACATCCATACATCCCTACAAACTTTCGCCTATATAATATTAGTAGGTAAGATAAGCAGATTTAAACTAACAGTAACAAAGCTTGCCGTTTAAATTGTGCTTCATTGATAGTAAACAAATCTATATTCGAAGTGATTGTATTTAACAACAACACAGCTCTCTCGACTGGCATGACCAGTTCTGCAAGACGGGAGATAAAACAGTCTATGCTGTCGGTAACGGAGATAACCATCGGGAACATAGAAACTAATTCTCTTCATGATAGTCGAGTTTTCCAAACATCCACAAATCAGTCTGAAGAATTATGTACTCCAAGTAAGCTCTGGAATCGACAGGTTCTATTACATCCTGTATATTTCTTTCAGGCATCTATTTCAGAAATCCAGAAAAACAGCCTGCGGTTGTTTAACTTGACTACACGATATTATTTATTTTGTTCTCTAATTAACTAAGGGTTTTCTGATAAAGGACGTTAATTAATCCAAGAATAGATTTACATAACATTAATACTCTTTGTAAATTTATACATCTTGGCAATGGAGAACAAACATTCTAAAACTGTGGTAGATATGTTTAAAATATAAAGAAAAAGCTCTCGACTAGAGGTCGTGGGTTCAAAGGACCTTCGTCTTTCCGGGCCGCAACTCTACCAACTGAGCTTTTGTGTCCCTATCCGATTTGGTCATTTTTTACTGTATCAGACTTCGACTAAGAACCATCAACATTATCTTCGTTTTCTTAACGCATATTTTATTGGCTGCTATTTTTATTGTAATACTAGCTTTTTTCCCGCGGCTTCGCGTATGGTGTAAGGGGGTTCCCACTCCGCCTCCCCCATCACCCCCCCCCCCCTCCCCATTCACCCCTCCCTCCCCCATCTCTCCCTTCCTCCCGCTTTCCATACATTCAGTTTTCAAACCTCGCGTGCCACCAATAGCAATTTTTTTAAACAAATTTCATAATGTCAGAGCTCACCGGAAGTTTTATAAAAACCTAGTCCTGACAATAACGAATACAAAAAAAAAGAATTATCCAATTTGGTGAAGTCGTTTTGAAGTTATGCGCTTAGCAACACATTCATTTTTATATTGTAGATAACTAACTATACAAATATATTTTACAAACTATTATATTTAAGGTCATCATTAGTCATGTATACCTTTAGTTAATCTTTACTGATCTTAAATGTATGACGAGTATGTCATATATCCGCACAATAAGGACACGTATGTATGTCTTTTACAGCTATGTGCTAGCTGTAGGAGCTGTAAGAGCTAAAGGAGAGCGAGCAGTAACAGACGTCACCTTTTGCAGTGGAGGTTCTTCACAGGGGGACAATGGAGACAGTCCCCACCAGTTACACTTGAAACCTACTGAAGGAAATAACAGTCGATGCTTTGTCTTCACCAAAATGAATGAATTCCTTAAACATATAAGTAATTTGCAGAAAAAAAGTACATAAACATATTCTGGATGATTTTAAAAGACCTGACGCGCGTACAGCGAACAATAACAAGATAACAGCGATTCTATTTCTCAGTGCGCAGAATCTAATGCGCACTTAGGGGACAATCCGAGGCATCCCCATAGATTCCTTGCGTTGTTTCGCGATCTTATGCAACTGCGCATGCGCATTCGTATGTGAATTCAAATACCATGGGGACAATTCTTTGAATCCCCTATGAACCATTTGTTTGCGGAGTTACGGGCGGGAATCGCGCGCGTTCAAATTAAGTTCGATATTAATATTGCAAGATCTTTAAATGTATTAAACCATCTTGCAAATTGGTATGTATTCATACCTATATATAAATAGATATTTTATATTATTTTGTGTTTAGATATCCGATTCAGATTAGACCATAAATTTTTGTTTTTGAAAAATTTTAGATACAATTTGTACAGTACGTAAAAAATGTCGATCCCCACCACCAAAGAAGTGCTCGAACCGCCACTGACTTTTTGTAACATTAAGGCGCTGCAACCGGGCCCGAAAAGATTAAGATTGAGAGATACGAAATTACGAATGTTAGAGGAGAGCGCTAACATTTACAGCGACAAAATCGATGCGAAAATTGCGAAAATGTTTAATAAAACAGAGGAGGAGTTTTCATATCCGTCAAAAAATCACTGCCATCCACTAGATTAATTTGCAAACATCTAGACTTAGAACAGGTATTTGTATTACTAAAAACTAAATCAAGTAAAATTTTACTGGGATGTGTCTACATTCCTCCTGGATCCAACATCACAGTCTACCGAAACCACATTGATGACCTCGAAACCTTTAAAAATAAATAACCTGATGCCAGAACAATTTTATTTGGTGACTATAATACCCCTAGCATTGATCGGATGAATAAAAACTCTTATAACAACTTAAGCCTACCAGAAAATGCTCGTGAAATAATAGATATGACGAACTTACTCGCTCTACATCAAGTCAATCAAGTCTACAATACCAATAATTGGCTGCTAGATTTAGTGTTCTATAGTGATCTATCAATTCACATTGTTAAATGAGTTGACGAGCTCCTCCCCCTAGACTGCCACCACCCCGCTTTAAGCATAACGAATCTTGATGAATAACTCACCAGACGACACAACTATTCTTCCTAACTTTACTTATAATTTTTCCAAAGCTGACTATCCTAATATGAACCAATATCTTACAAACGAAGACTGGTCATTTCTTCACCTCAACAATAATATTAACTACAATCTTGAAATTTTTTACACAATTATCAACAAGGCCATTGAAAACTATGTACCACTTTCACACTTCAAAGAAGCGAAGTTCCCGAAATGGTTCAACAGCGAGTTAATCAACCTGGTTATTTGTAAAAAAACTGCACACAAAAACTTTAAAGAATCTAAATCCCTTAATAACTATAAGTTATTTCACAATTACAGAACTCAATGTAAAAACTGTCAAAAAAATCATAATTATATAAATTGAATCGAAAAATCTATACCCTCTAAGGTACAAAACTTTTTCGCGCATGTAAACTCTCTTAGAAAAAACAAACAAGGTTTACCCATTTCAATGCACTTCAAAGATAAGAGTAGCACTGATATGAAAGTAAAGGTTAACTATTTTGCTGATTACTTCAAAAGTGTATATGCCGAAGATATCCCAGAAAATTACAAACCACCACCTTCCCTTATTGAGAGCATGCATATCCCTGCTGTACACATCAATATAAACGACGTTAAATCTAAAATTAAATCTCTAGACAAAAACAAAAGGCCGGACCTGATAACGTGCACCCCAATATTTTCATAAATTGGATTGCTTCACTGGCTGAGCCGATTTGTCTATTGTTTAATCAATCGCTTGACACAAGTTGCTTCCCGGACATTTGGAAACGTTGTTATCTAACGCTTATACTAAAAAAGGTTAATAAAAGTGATGTCACTAACTATAGACCTATATGTAAGCTATCTATAATTCCGAAACTTTTTGAAAAATTACTTCTTTATAAAATTTCCCTATATATTAACCATCTCATTGTTCCAAATCAACATGGATTTTTGTCAGGCAGGTCAACTCTGACAAATCTCTCATTATATGAAAGCTTTATATCAAATGCATTAGCTAACAAAACTCAAGTCGATTCCATATACACAGATTTTATCAAGGCCTTTGACAAAGTGTGCCATAAAATTCTACTGGTTAAACTACGTAAGCTCGGTATTGACGGAAAACTTTTAGACTGGTTTGCAAGCTATCTATCTGATAGAGTTCTACTTGTAAAAATTAATTTGTTCTATTCCAATCAATTTATAGCTACCAGTGGTGTACCTCAAGGGTCCCATTTAGGTCCAATTTTGTTTTTACTTTTCTAATGATATTGTTGACATGTTTGATAAAGATGTAAATGTATTGTTTTTTGCAGATGATTTAAAAATATTTAAAATCATCAAAACCGCTGAAGATTGTGCCTGTTTACAAAATAATTTAAACAAATTAATTAGTTGGTGTTCTATTAACAAACTTTACCTGAACATAAATAAGTGTTATTCAATAAGTTTTTACAGAATAAGTCAACCAATTATTCATCCTTATGAACTTAAAAACTCTACCCTTACCTTTGTCGAAGAAATTAATGACCTGGGCATAACTTTCGACTCTAAATAAAACTTTATAACCCATATAAACTCAATCTCAAGCATTGATGGTGGAAATTATATTTTATCTATATTAGTTGACCTTCAAAAAGCCTTTGATACAGTTAGTCACGACATACTTCTCAAGAAACTCAAGAAAATTGGTGTAGTTGGTCCTGCTCTTAATCTACTCAAATCATATCTTAGCAATAGAAAGCAATTTGTTAGCATTAACAATCAAAATAGCAAATACGTTCCAATAAACTATGGAGTTCCGCAGGGGTCCATACTAGGTCCACTACTGTTCCAAATTTACATAAATGATATTTCGCAATTAATTTTAAATGGTGAAAACTTTTTATATGCAGATGATACAGCAATTTTTTACTTGGGTAAAGATTTAGATATTTTACTAGAAAATGCACAAACAGATCTAGAAAAAATCAACAGTTGGCTCAAATCAAATATGTTAACAATGAATGTTAAAAAAACAGGATACATGATCTTAAACTCACCCCGTAAAATAGTTCCTGCTCATTTACCCTTAAAAATTGAAAACAACGAACTTCAAATCCTGATCCAGGAAAAATATCTTGGGCTGTGCATTGATCAGCATTTGACATTTAAACAACATATACAAGGTATTAAAGATAAAATCATCCCCTTAATTAGCGTATTTAGCCGGATATCATATCTGTTGCCAAATAAATTAAAAAAAGGTTTATATTATAGTCTCGTACACTCACATTTAAATTACTTGATTGAAATCTGGGGAAACGCATGTGAAACATACATAAATGAATTACAGGTAATACAAAACAAGGTTATCAAAAAACTATTTAACTACAAGCCCAGAACACCCACAAAAAAATATCTATGGAAACAAAACTACTAACATTAAGAAAACTATATGAATACAATACATGTCTCCTTATATACAAAATAAACAATAAACTCGTACACACAAACACAGAATTCATTAAAACGTCCCAAGTACACAAACACTTTACGAGACAACAGGATAACATACATTTAAACATCATCCACACTAACTATGGTAAACAATCCATTGGTTACGAGGGAGGCAACTTATATAATTGCCTCCCAAACGACATTAAAAACGAAATGAAGCTGGGTAAATTTAAAAAAAAATTATTAATATTTATTCTTGATAAACAAAATAATGATGTTGAATAGCGCTGTATTGAAATATTTACTTTATTTTAATTTGTATAATTATTTCTAGTTAAAGGAGTGAAAATGTAATTTTCTTTTAACTGGAATAAAAAATAAAAAAATAAATAAATCTATAATAAAGGTATCAAAATTCTTGGCTTCGTTCTTAGAAATTCCAGAGGTTTCAATAATATTTCAACTTAAAAAATTTTGTATACATCCTTAGTACGTAGTCAAGTCGAATATAACTCCTCGATCTGGTCCCCCCATTTTAAAATACATTCAGATTCAATCGAAAAAATTCAACACAAATTCTTATGACACATTAATTTTAACCTCGGTATTCCCATTGAAAACATAAATTATAATTACTTGATGAAAGAATTAAATTTACTAAGACTGTCAGATCGAAGAATTATATCAGACTTAATATTAATGTTCAAAATTGTAAATGGTAGAATAGACAGTCCTGATCTAACTAAGCTCATTGAATTTCATATTCCCACGAGGACCACTCGTTCTAAAATCTATTTTAAATGTAACAATAATCGGACTGAGTAGGTATACGAAACACTCACTTTTACCTAGGTTGCATGAAGTTACTAATAGATATGCAGATGTGATAGATCTATTTAACTGCACGGAACATAGATACAAGAAGGCTATGCTATCATATTTTTTTAATCACTCGTTTAAAATCTTAAACAGCATTTAAAGAAACACTGTGATTTTTTTCATACATATAACTTGTAAAATAACTGAAACAAACGTGTTAATAATAATTTTTGGAACATACTTTGCGATTTTTTTCTATCCAGGGAATTTTACATAATTTGCCTTTCGGCGCGGGCAAAGTCTAGACATTATCTTCAAGAATAACATATATTTTTTTAAGAGCTTTAAAACTTACCGCGTTTAAGAGAAATATGTAATAAATCGGTACAACTCCGGGTTGCGGGCCCTTAATCAAAATGTTTCATTGGCAAATTTCCACTACACACGGAGCTCAGTTTACAGATCTGTAAAAAGGGCTGTAAGCTGCAAATCCTAATCAAGATTAAATATAAAATCACCCTTTCTACAAAAAAATGTATAAATTTGAAATATCTATTAGCAAATGTAATGAAAAAATGTTATGTAACATAGTTATGGATAGGAGAATGTTTGTACAGATGTATAAATGTAGGTATGTATGTTTGTTACTCTCGCAAAAACTACTGAATGGATTTTAATTAAACTTTACAATGATATAGCTCATACATCAGAATAACATATAGGCTACAGCTCAGAGCTCTGACATTATGAAATTTGTATAAAAAAATTGCACGCGAGCTGTTTGAATAACGAATGTAACGGGTGTGGATGGGGGGAGGTGAGTGGGGGGAGAGGTGGTGGAGAGGGGGGAAGGGGTGAAGGGGGAGATGGGGAAAGGGGGGGGGGAGTGGAGTGGGGAAAGGGAAGGTGGAGGAGACGGAATGGAAACCCCTCTAATACTACGCGAGCGATACTAAATCCTTGATTTATTAAAAAAAAGAATTATTTGAAACATAATTTTGGACGCGAGGTCTACTGTTTACAGAACTCCTAGCTTTAAAAGCACACAGGAAAGCTTTGGGAAGCTTTGAAGATAAAAGGCTTGCCGGATATATTATACTTTAAGGAATAAAAAGGATTTGGGATGCTTTAGACGCCCCCGGAGGGAATAATGTATGGTACCAGAGATGGGCAGAAAGAACGAGAAAGATATTAGGGAATGGGCACAACATTTTAGGGAAATGTTTGATATGAAAAACATTAGAGAACTCTCCAATGATAAATAACGATCAGACCAAAAAACTTTTCGAATTGAACAAGTTTTAGCAGGGAAATCATTTTAAAGGACGCACGTTTTAATATACTTTTGCTCGCCGATAGTAGTTTAAAATAATTGGGAACATGTTTAGTTTACTGTTTGTTAAGCTGTGCCGCAGTTTCAAATGTATTTAATTAATGTAATTATTAACCATAATAAATATTATGTTGATATGTATCTATAGTTACATAATTTATTTATTTAGAATTTACGGCACAAGTGCCATTTACATATATGTGTTTTTTTTATTATTGAAGTGAAAACTTCTTTAGCACCGTTGTGATTTGAAAATCGATGAAACGTAAATATCGACAATAAAAAGAGGATATATACATCTATAGGATTTAGCCTGCGAGAGAATGAGACAGTGTAATCGGTCTCCCCACTCTTGTCTACTTTAGTTTTCTGAATGTTTCTGAATGTTTTTTATTGTGCATGAAGATAATGTTGGTAGTTCTTAGTCGAAGTACGATACAGTTAAAAGTGACCGAATTTGACAGGGGTTCCGTAGGTCAATCGGTAGAGCACTTGCCATGTAAGCAAAGGGTCCTGGGTTCGAGTCCCAGCGGAGCCAATATCTTTTTCTAATTTTTGTGTCTCCAGATTTTTGATTGAGTTTCGCTAATATTGTCTTCATTTAATTAAATATTATAATTTGAGATTTTACTCATAAGTTTAAAAAAATTAAAATATATAAAAATTTATACTTTTTAATGTTGCTATAACTTTGCGGTTATCCATTATAGATAAATAAAACAATGTTACTTTGTTTGAACCACTTGTATATTTGTGCACAGCCGACCGGTTTCGAAACGATCGTTCCTTCTTCAGGGCAAACGTATACTGATTTGACAGGTACAAAATAGTGGATGGGAACAATTTATTATTATGGTAGGGGTGGAGCCGTTGCTAGGTATTAATGAAGAGTGGGTGGGTAGGGGAACATATCCATGATTGGGCTATAAGACAATGTTTTTTGTTTGTGTTTCATTATTTTTAAGGGATTTTTTTTATTTCCAAGGCTTTTAAGTGGTAGGAGTGGAGCCGTTGCTAGGTATTAATGAAGAGTGGGTGGGTAGGGGAACATATCCATGATTGGGCTATAAGACAATATTTTTTGTTGGTTGATTCATTATTTTTAAGGGATTTTTTTATTTCCAAGGCTTTTAAGAAGTAGGAGTGGAGCCGTTGCTAGGTATTAATGAAGAGTGGGTGGGTAGGGGAACATATCCATGATTGGGCTGTAAGATAATATTTTTTGTTGTTGATAATTGATTCATTATTTTTAAGTGATTTTTTTATTTATTTCCAAGGCTTCTAAGTTATCTAAGCTGTTTCCTTTATGATTAATATGAAGAATATTTAGCCCCGTATTTTTTTCAAAACTATGTTTATTTTCAATTATATGGTTAACGTTAACTAAATTATTATTATTAAGACACCTTAAATGTTCATTGATTCTGATTTCAAAATTACGAGTTGTTTTCAATTAATACCTTCGTTGGCTATTTTCCAGATACGTTGACACACAAGAGGTTAAATCTTTGATTGAAACTACGCACCTGCCAATCGGTAACCTGACGATTAAGTCTTCCTTATACTCGTATTCACCGCACAAGGAAGACTTCGATAAGTTGGAAGTTTGAACTGTCAAATGTGTAATGGGGTGGGAAGTGGGAACTTACAGTGATTGAAATAATTACCATTGCTTGATTAAAGCATTTACAACATTAAAAATTACAATCATAATTATTACATTAATCGTGAAGAATTAAATGTGATCAATTTTTCCTGTTGAAAATCACGTTTGTTACAATTTTCGGCATATTTGTCCTAGAGTTTATTGTTGTAGTAACAAGGCCTTTCCTGTTCTTCTTGCCACACACTTTCGACGATATTTCAGTCACAACCTTTACACAATGTTTTACAGATTGTGTTAAGCTTCGATGCCACAGGGCTAGTTTACAAGCTGCTATCTGGGAAATTCACTACCTGTTAGTAAACTCGCCCAGTGTCATCGTGTCACTTGCTAACTAGCAGCAACTAGCAGATTGTTGACAATCTACGAAAAAAAGTTGAAAGGTCGTCAACTTTACTCGCCTACACGCTTGCTCGTGATTGGTTTATTTACGTTTCCAACATGGCTTCCGATAAACAGCTGATTTCGACTGTCAAAAATCTGAAGAATTTAGTTCACGCAGGCGTAGTTATTCTTGTTACTGGCGCTAAAAGCGACCTCAGTTCCCTACGCTTCTGAGCGAGTGGACAGTTTTGTGTGTCATCATGACAATCTCACTCGCCGATTTACCCGCTTTTAAAACTTAGTAGATAGTAGCTTGTAACTCGCCGTGTGTCATCGAGGCATAAGACAGCGGAACCTGTAAAAGTTGATGAAAATAGAGCTGACTTCTGAAGTTAGGTTGAGTTCTTCTTTCTTCTTCCGTAACATCTGCCAAAATGGGGGGATACGTGATTGGCGTATCTTGCCAAAATATCATATCAAAGTAGGATTGTGCATCAAAAATCTTTCTGGTTACACTTCAGTGGTTAAGGCGAAGTAATGCAAAATCATGTGTTTTTGGTGTGAAAATTAATAATGTCACAATTGAATGCTATGAGTAGAACACATCATGGCCTTTGAAATAATTAATTAATATTTACCAGGACCAAACATCCGTCCTGTTGGATGAGAACCTGAGAACTGCGAGATCCCAGCTGTCTATCGTGTATCATCGGCTATTTCCATAGCTGTTCGCGCAGACGACGAAAGTTGCCACTTTTCAAAGGTACTATTTTACTGACGTCTATTGAGACACCTCAAAACTACATATAACTAACTATCTATGCTAACGACATCTGTTGAAGGATATTGAAACTACATATTATAATCCTATATACTACTGTCGCGACCAATGTCGTGACACGAGAGAGATGAGGACTGTAAATCTGAATTTTGCGAAAACAAGACAATTGACTGCATTTTTAACTCAATCACTGGAAATGGCAAATGGAAGGATAAGTCCCTACCTTTTGATGGGGTGTGACCGATGTCACCGCGATTTTTCAACTCATACAAGTAGGTAATTTTAAATTTTGGTGCCAATATTGTAGATGGGTTCCACGTAGGTATGAAAACATCTTCTTCTTTTCCTTTTGAAGTAACTAAGTAGGGACTTTTAATGAAAGGAGGAAGACAAAGGGATAGTGAATGAATGAAGGACTTGGGAACATGAATTTAGTTTTTAAACTGTTTCAGAACTAAAGAAATACAAAGCTAACAAAACTCATCTACTTCTTCAAAAAATTAAGAAACATCTTGTCGATGAGGGATCTAAAGAGAGTATATTATGCTTTATGCCACTCTCGATTGGAATATGGAGTAATAGGATGGGGCTCAGCAGCATCTAATCACTTGAAACAACTTAAGATAACTCAGAATTGCATTATAAAGACCATTCTAAAGGTCCCCATAAGGACATCAACAGTAGAAATTTTTAAACAGTTTGATGTTCCAAGCATACAGAAAATCTATGCCAAAAACATTCTAGTTCATCACCACAAAAATGATTCAGAGGCAGACACCTCACACGCTCATAAAACCAGAGCCAAACAAACAGACATACTTAATATACCAAAGTGTAACTCTTCATTTGGTCAAAGAAGTTCTGCATTTTTAGCAGTAAAGTTATATAACAAACTCCCACTTAGTATCAAACAAATAAAAATAAAAATAGCTACATTAAGGACATTAAATGTTGGCTGAAGAATCTATCGGAAAATGAACTTACTAGTATACTTAAAACATCATAGAAGTTTCTGGAAAACCTTATCCAATCAATAAAGTTAAACCATAGAAGTCGCTGAAAAACTTATCCAAAGCATAGTCCCCCTCAGCACAGGATCTCCTAGTGAGAAGGACTACGAATATATTTTATATATACATCTAACTAACATGTTTCATATAAAAAATGTAAAAAATATTATATAGTTACTAAATAAAAATAAAAAAAATAAAATAAAAGAGAAATGGTCCTTCTACTACCCACGAAAGTTTTACGACGATAGTCACTTGCGAATCTAAAGTCGATGGTAATGTATTGTGATAATGCTTCTGGTATAATGTTGTGTTTGACAATAGAAATGGGTTGACAGTGGTAAGGATAAGTGAGAAGGATGTTGACTGTTAGTTACGTTAGAATATAATTGAAGTAATAGTTTAGAAGATGTTAAATATTAAGTTAGTCAGATGTGGTTTTCTTAGTTGTGTGGAAATCGCTGTAAAATGTGTATTTACTGGCAGAAGACACTGGTTTTCTTCATTAAATAACTAATGAAAAGGTAGTGTTCATGATTGTCTACAAAAATACCTTAGAACTTAAGGCTCGGTAGTAAGCGCTCAAAAATATGAAGGTGAGATATGTAAATACGAATGATAGAGGGAGCGTGCTACTATAAAAATGGATATTTGTGAAAATGTTTAATAAGATACGACTCAATTAAAATCGAGCAAAAACCTCGAGGGAAATGTCTTCAATAGCATTTAAAGATACACTGATTTAACCTACATATGTCCAGTCGGAATCTCTCGATCCATAGGCTTGCACCGCAGTAAGAGGGACGGATTCATACTTCCGTCACTCCTGGACACATTGACCCACAGATTCCTACTCATTCCTCATACCTTTTTTCCTTCCCAGAACTTCCTCTCCTTCCTTTCCTTAAAATAACCCTCCACACAGCACCCCTAGATGACATGGGCCCCGAGAGAGATTGTTTTCCTCTTCACCATGTTGAGCTAATGTAAAAAACAAAAACAAACAGTCTTCATTTCTAAATCCACAGACCCCCAGTTTCCTACCCACCCCTCATGCCGTTTTCATTTCCAGAATTTCCTCTCCCTTATTTTCTTTAAAAGAACATACACACAGCATCCCCAAAGATGGTACAGACCCTGAGGAGAAGCTAATGTAAAAAAATACATACACAATCGTTTCTTTATATTACCGCGCTCCCCTCGTATTTACATAATATCCCTTTCACTCTTCTCGTTTTCACGATTACATTCTTGTTTCAGACCCGATCCTATGCTCGCTCTGGTCGTCACTAGACGTGCTGTGCTGCACGGCCAGCATCCTGTCACTGTGCGCGCTAGCCGGGGAGCGCTACCTCGGCGTGTCGCGCCCGCTAAGACGCGCCCGCGTGCTGGGCGGGGCGAGGGCGCGTGCTGCCCTGCTGGGCGCGCCGTGGGCGGCTGCCGCCCTCATCGCGCTCGCCGCCCCGCTGGCCTGGCCTGGCGGGGAAGAGGGGGACTCCTGCACCGTCAATAAACATCTTGGGTGAGTCAAATGTATTTACGAAAGAGCAACTTTCTGACCAGTCAATTATATTCCAGGCTTCCTCAACCGGGCGCAACTCTTATTTTTGTTTTTATTTATTAACACTTTTATCTATATATATTTTTCTCTGTAATTTCAGAAAAATTATTCCACGGGCTGCCACATTTATTATTCTTTTCAATTATGTTAATGTAAGTACTTGCATACTGCTTTCTAACCCCGTATGCATGGACATTGGAGAGTCTAGAGTCGTTCAAATAAATATAGCTTCGTTCAATAAAATTAGCGTCTGCGGTGAAGGAGGAAACCACATGTTTCCTTATAACGCCGTTGGGAAAGTGGTGGAATCTCCTCCAATAGCCAGTCAATTAAGGTTAAACGGAATGTACGTTATAATCTGCGCATTCACAGTTACTTTAAGTTAAAACACTTTTTCAAGCTACGCTTTCAAATATTAAGGTGAATTATTTGTTCGCGCCCCTGCATACGTATTTTGAATATGAATAAATAGTTTTAGACTAATAGTTTTGAATAACAGAGACGCGAGCATAACTCGCCTTATCTCTAACGGCATTGGATCCTAAATACTCGTATGTCAAACAGAAGGAAGTTATATCAAAAGAGTCAAATATACAATTCTATGCATTCGAAGGTTCCTGCCTATCTGTTTGATGGACGGTATTGGTTCCGTGGCTCTCATACACATAATAACCATTTGCTCGTCCTCCCGAGACATAAAACTGCTGTATTTGAAGGTAGTTTCAGCTTTTGGTCATCAAAACTTTGGAATGAAATAACATTGTCTGTCTATTCGAAAATCGACATCGTTGCAGAACTTCAAGAAGCTCTGCGGCGAATGGTTGCTGACTGCACAGTCATTCGCACAACATGTAAAGACGACAATATACCCTAAAATATATTCAGAACCTTAACTACGTAAGTAAAGAAGCCGTGTATACAAATTGCGACTCGCAACCCGTGCACTAGACGGACCTACTGTCGAATTTGCCGTATCAAAGAAAAGAAGAAGAAGATAAATAATGTGGGAATCTTAACGACGTAAGTGAAGAAAGCGTGTAAACAAATATACGCCGCGGCACGGCGTATTGTACGAACGTACGGTCGAATTCACCCTAGCAGGCCTGGAGATTCGACCTTTCTGCCGCGTTCATTTTAACAAACGTTCAACGTGCTACAAATATTTAAAATGTGACTCTATGTTGTCCTCCCGAAATTATTAATTCATTCTCTAGAAAAATAAAACCTAGTGCTTATAGTTGAAAAACGGGTTACATAGTTTTGAAATCATTGTACGTAAAATATATTAATGGTAAAGTACTGTTTTTATTAATCTAATATATAAATAACTCGCATTTCTTGTGCGGCATGGAAATAAAAAAGTTATTATAGTTACGGATTCGCCGGAAATTATTAAAATGTGAGTTTTGAGCGTACAAAAATTATTAGGATTGTGTACCGCCTTAATTAATAAAATTTACAATTGAAGAAATACTTTCTTATGTTTTGGTTTTTGATTGGATTTTATTACATTATTTATTTTGATTATGTTTTATATTTGAATTGATTTTATTTTGTATTGTAGTTTTAATATTAAGATTATTAATGTGAATTCCGATTGACATTATTAATTTATTTTTTAATTATTTTTAATTATATTGTATTATATTATGTGTGTTGAATTAGAAATTTAATTTAATAATTTTTGTGTACTTTAAATTAAATGTATTTATTTATTTCATTTATTTTTTTATTTCTCTTTCTGTTTTTTTAGCACTGTTGAAAACCAGCTGCATTCCGGGAGAAATCCTAAATGTATAACTGAGAAGTGACCTTTTCGTCAATAGAATCAATGATAAAAGAACAAAATGTGTAATATTGTAAAACATCTGTTGATGAATGAACGTTATTATTTATTTTGTCAATAAACAAACCCAAATACCTACTTTTACCAACTCCCTCTTAGGTACCTCCCCCCGCCCCCCATCAAAGTTGATGTCCTTTCTCCCTCTTCCACTTTTCATTTAAGTGTATGTAACCCCATATTTTATTCACTCTTGATGAAACCGTTTGGTTAAAGATCATATTAAAGTATAATTAAAACGGAGTTATATTAATGTAATTATTAAAAATAGATTTTATTTTTATAATGACATAAATAGTTATTATTTCCTAATCAGGTAATGGTAACTGTTTTAAGTATCGACTAGTTAAACCTTTATTTAACGACTTTCCGAAAAGCGCTAATGAAAGGTGACCAAACGTAATATCAATTTATTACCGTTTTAGTTAGCCGATGAACTTTTTACTGCCAATCTATGTGCAAATGGAACTTTGGGGAATAGCCTCTAAAATACTAAACTATCCCTCTGCTTTTATGACAGAGTTAAAGGCCCTCTACACTAGCGATCAAATTACTGTCGACAAATTAGTAAAGGTTAGCAGATTTGCATTTTCGATCTGTAGGTCTAGCTCTAACGATCGATAAAACCCTATGTTAATACAATATTAATAATTAAGTTAATACTGACTTCAGCAAGGCCTTTGACAAGGTGTGTCACAAAATAAAAATCAATAAATTAGCGAAACTTGGAGTTTACAGTAGTTTGTTAAATTGTTTTTTTAATTATTTGTCCAAAAGAAGTCTTAATGTGAAAATAAATGGAACAAATTCGTTCAAATTTATAGCGACAAGTGGAGTGCCCCAAGGGTCCCATTTAGGGCCCGTTTTGTTTATTATATTTACAAATGATATTGTTGAAATATTTACTAACATAAACATGTTACTTTTTGCTGATGATATGAAACTTTATAAAGAGATTAATAACATTAATTATTGCATTATATTACAAACTAATTGGAGAAACCTTTTTCAATCTAGCCTCTATCAACAAACCAGCATTAGACCTCTATCAACAAACTAGCATTAAATATAAAGAAATGTCAGTTCATTTATTTTTTATCCTATATTTTTTCAACATATATATATATATATATTTTTTTTTTACATGAGCTCCACACAGGAGGCCCTGAGGAAAATAATTTCCCTCAGGGTCTATCATCTTTGGGGATGCTGTGTGGAGGGGTTTTGGGGGAAAGGAAGGAGAGGAGAGTTCGTTAGGAAAATGTTTTAAGGGGTGGGTAGGAATCTGGGGTTCAGTGTGTCCTGGTCATCCGCCTCCAATACCTAGACAAATCTCACCCCATGAACCCGGGCACCCCTGCTGAATCACCAAACGTAGCGAACCACTTGGGGTGATCTATGGCAGAGGTGTTGGTTATCCAATAAAGGTTCCCGGGGCGGCGGTACCCAATCCCGCCTCCCAAATTGCATATAATATATGGTGAGTTATTGTGGGCATCCCAGCGAAGGATTATATATATACTGGTGAGCTCTGGCATTATGAAAATTGTATAAAAAAATTGCAATTGGGAGGGGGGAACCTCGGCAGGGGGGTTCGCGGATGGGAGAAGCGGGAGAGGGGGATTGGAGAGGGAAGGCGGATAATGTGAAGTGGGGACGCATGAGGGGAAGGGGAGGCAGAGGGGGAACGGGACGAATTGGAAAGAACACGCAGAGAGAAACAATTTATATATATAGCAGCGCATGCCGGAAACTCGCTAGTTTTAAATAAAACGTCATGAAAACTGAAATAATCGATAGATATTTCAGTTTTCATAGATAATCATAGATATTATAGATTCCCATGAAAAACTTGCTTTAAAATTAAAAGATAACGGCATTGACCGCATAGCCCTCAAATGGATAGTAAGCTACTTAACAGAGAGACCTCAAATAGTAAAATTAAATCAATCGTTTAGTACACCACTCACAAGTAAATTTGGCATCCCTCAAGGTACCGTCCTCGGACCATTATTATTTCTAATATACGTGAATGACATTTTCCGACAGGAAATTAAAGGTGAATTAATCTCTTATGCTGATGACACTGTATTGCTAATAAAAGGTCAAACATGGGAACTAGTTAACGAAATGGCAAATGAAGATATTAATATCTTAAAATCATGGTTTGATGATAACTTACTCACACTTAATGCTAAAAAAACAACATATGTCTTATTTTCCTTGCAGAAAATACCTGATGATCATAAAGTTAATATTGTAATCCATGACGAAAAATGTGATCATGTACTCTGTAAACAACATAATACTATTTGTACCGTAATTAACTCTTCCTCCGAAATTAAATATCTCGGTGTGATCATTGATCAAAACCTGAAATAGAATAATCACATTTCAGAGCTAGTGAAGAGAATGAGGAAATGTATATATATATATTTGTTAGGTTAAGAAATATTTTTAATGTAAAAATAATGAAAAATGTGTACTATGCCCTTGTTCATTCTTTACTTATCTACGGAATTATAGGTTGGGGAGGCTCTTACAAAAAAAATCTAAACTCAGTAAAAGTTTCGCAAAGAATCATCATTAAAGTAATATTAAAAAAACAATCTACCTTCTCAACAGAATCACTTTTTAAATTATTTCTAGTACCAAATGTCGATGACATTTTCAAGCAAGCTTCCATTATAAAAATGTGTAAAGAAAAAAATAACACAGAATATCAAGAATTTTACAAACTAATGAGAAATGGAAACCAATTTATTACACCTAATTTTAAAACAACTCAAATGCAAAACATTATATTTTCCAAGCCATAAAAAACTATAATAACCTCCCTTCTGAATTACGCTGCATCATCAACCAATCAGAACAAATAAATAAAATAAAACAATTTTTCAAAAAAACTTACAGTAAAAAGTAAATATTTTATACAAAACAGATTATAACTTACAACGCAAGTAAGAATCGTGGCTCCCTTATCAGGCACAAGAGCCCCTCTTTTCTGATAAGGTATACATGACCAGAAAAGACCTTTAATTTAATATTTTGTAAAATATATGTGCATATAATATGTAACTCATATTTTTTATATAAGTTAGACTACCAAAACTCACTTATTACTGAATATTCAGCTTTGAATGATAAAACATCAAAACCTCGGTGTAAAATTTCCAAATAACAATTTATGACAATAAACCGATAATTAAAGATTATGTTTTCAATGCTTTGACAGCAATTGACATTACAGTGTTTCAATATGCAAAACTTCAGAATCGTTCCATTAATTTGCAGAATACTGTAGCCAGAAATCAAAATATTTATAATATTTCTTCACTTCTTTATCGACCAAAAAATCATTTAGACTTGTACCAAAAAAATCAACGTCTTGTCTTGAGTTGACCAGTCTACACTTTCTCGACTTTGGTTGTACGGCCGTATATCGTCTTTGCATGCTTACTTGAAGAAAAAATCTTCTAAACTTTCGGCCGGACCAACTGTCGGAAGGATCAACTGTCGGCCGGACCAACTGTCGGCCTGACGAACTGTCGGCCGGACCAACTGTCGGCCTGATGAACTGTCGGCCGGACCAACTGTCGGCCGGATGAACTGTCGGCGGACCAACTGTCGCCGGATCAATTGTCGCCAGACCAATTGTCGGGTCACCGTGAATTATATCCATAATTAGTGGAGTGTTATTTGAGGAAGAGCAGTTCATTATTTGAGTTTACGGGAGGGGATATCGAAAGGGATGAGTTATAGTAATATAGGTGAATCAATAATACAATTAATAATTTTGAAGAAACAAATGAGATGAATTATTTTCCAACGGTTTTCTAAGGGATAAGTGTTTAAGAGTTAGTTCAATTTTCTTTGAAGGTTCTTTCAAGAACCTTTGTTGAATGTATTTAATATGACAAATATGGGCAGCATAAAAAGGAGACCAAACGACAAAAGCATATTCAAGATGGGGGCGTACCAAGAAGTAGTAAAGAGTTGTTACTTTATGTTTTTGAAGGCAAGTGTAATTCTAGTGATGAAACCAAATACTCGTAGTTTGAGAGATTTATTAAGGCGGTAGACAACCCTAATAATTATTCAATATTTCTAAATATGGAGACATTGTCTCCTACGCTGACGACACAGTCCTACTACTAAAAGCAAACACCTGGTCTGAATTAATTAATAAGGTATACATGACCAGAAAAGACCTTTAATTTAATATTTTGTAAAATATATGTGCATATAATATGTAACTCATATTTTTTATATTACAATAAAAAAAAAAATTTAAAAAAAATATTGTAAGTTGAAAACTACTCCATTATTCCATACCACACGTTTGTGATTTATTTATTTACCCAACATTAATAAATCATTTGAGGGTAAAGAAAAAATATTAACATTAATACTCTGCCAAAATATTCTATACTGTTTTTTTACATGGCTCTGAGCCAGTGGAACCACTGCATGTTATATCTAAGGCTGTTGTGATACTGAAAGGAGTGTGGGTTGAAAAGTAAAAGGTCGTTGGAGGTCAAATTGAATGAATTGGGGATAAAAAAATTGAAAAAAAAAATCGCTCCTCGTCTCCGCGTCTCAAATATGGTTTGAATTCCTGACAAATGAGTTCGAATTTTGAAATGTTAATAAATTAAAATTGCTTTCCATTCAAATATTATGGTTACTTATTATGGGTAGGTACTTTGTCGCTTGTCTGAATAAAGATTCCAATAGGAATTCCACAAGAATTCCAGACAATTTAAAAAAAAAATAATGAAAGTTCTCCTTCTTACTTAAATTAATAACAGATTTTTTTTAAGATTGTCGTTTTTACGGTTAAAATGAGTTTGCATTTTTCAAAAGCCGCCAAACAATCGAAATCTCACGGGGCAGGTACCCGTGACGTCTGATTTGTTGACTTGTCGGTTAACAGTAAGGTAAATCCTACTCGGATCGGACGATTTGTACATATAATAAAATATATATTTTAAGAATCTATGTAAATCAAATACGTTGATATCCATGAATGTATGTTTTTTTCGGTTCCATGCCAACTCAGAATGAAACCAACTCAGAACCACCTCAGAAAGGTCGATAAAGCTTTGAAAAAATAATTTTAAAATAGCCGGTAACCCTAACCTAACTAAACCATTTTTTTATCATCACTCTGACCTTTCTGAGTTGTTGGTATCATTCTGAGTTGGCCGGTCACCGTTCTTTCAGTATTCTTTTCACTCTAGTAAGTAGTAAGTTCCTTATTTGTACAAACGAGCACTTCCAATTTAGAATAATAAATAATACAAGTAAAATTTGTAAAGTTCATTGAACCGGAGTTACAAACGGTGGCACAATCGATATTAGAATTTTTAATAATGAACTATTATCGTCTTATTATTTTGAGGGTGTCAATCTCCAATTGACCTAAAGAGCAGCCGCCTCTGAGTTTAAAATGGCACAATGGTTAGAATTGAGATTTAAATTGTTTTCTAGTGAGGAAGTGGAATAAATTAAGGTAAAGGGTCTACGAATATTTAAATTGGTGAGAACAGAAAGCGCTTCTTCGTTTTTGACATTAATTATTTAAAATGTTTCAGAAGTGCCATAAAGATGCCATTTTAGGTCAAGCTGGTTTTCGTACCCAAATTCAGAAGGTTGTTTTATGGCGTTCTAAATTGACTATAAATCACCCCTTCAAATAATATCAAAAACTGAAAAATACCACGCGTGATATTAACTTCAATATTGGTAATGTATCGATGACTTGCTGATTTCAATCGCTTTTTAATTACTTTGGCAAATCATTTTTCATAAAATAGTCTCATCGCATCACAGATAACAGTACTAGCAGTCAGGCGCGGCCGGTGCCTTAGTGCACTCGTGCAACGAACCGCCAACAAAGTTGAAAAACAATTTACAGCTCATCGTAATATTACTTAATGTTTTTAATTATAAAATTAAACAAAGTATTTTAAAAAAATCTTTAAAATTGTAATTAATATTATACTAAATGTAAGAATATTGTAGATAAATACGGCAAAAACATTCTACCCGCGCGGTTAACACTGGCTAGGAACGAGAAACCGAGGTACATACCAATCTGCGCGTTAGACCTAAACGCCCCGTTTGGCTAAATATTATTTTATATGCAGCCCATACGAAACATCTCCGGACCGTGGTTTTGACAAAACGTATCAAGAAAAATACCCCCGACAGTGCGCCGCACGGACAGCGGAGATATCCGAACGAAGAATCCAAGAATTCCGAACGTACGGCTCGAGCGATGTAGGGTTTGAAGAAGTATTACTTAAGTAAAAGCATAATATTTCTCTTGTAAAATGCAACCTCGGGTCAACGGGTCACGGGTCAGCTTGTGATAGAGTGCTGCGGATTTACATATTTGGCATCGACTTTATTATTTGCTTTTTTTGCAGAAAGTAACCTTTTATTTGTGTGCGTTTTTTTTTCTTATTTCAAACTTCATATCGACGCTCATTGAGTCAGTATACACCCGCCACCGTTTGCATCCTACGCTGCAAATTAAAATTGCTTGTGATTTTGTTAATTATTGTGATATTAATTAATATCCGAAGGTCTTTCAAAATAAATACCTTCTCTTCTTTGCCACTAATCCTCTAATACTAATAGATATAATATAAAAAGAAATGAACCATAGTGTAAAATAGCAAATAATTTATGATTTCTGAAATTTTTTAATGCAGTGTCCTCGCTTGCAAAGTCGTATCTTCCAAGCATAAACTAATATAAATGTGTTTATCGGATAACGAATTTGTCAGGTGAGTATATCTGTCTCTGTTTGCAAATAAACTTGGGTGATTGAAGTCTTCGCTCGGCAAAGGGATCGAAGAATTGATCTTCTCTATAAATAAGTAAGATAGTGCATTTAAATAAATTACATACATTACGTTCTTGATGAAATCGGTGAACCACCAAAAATTTAAGGCACCGGCCGCGCCTACTAGCAGTTCCGCGGTCGATCAGTTAAGAATGTTAAGAGTCTCGCCTACAATTCCAGGGGTTTGCGGGTTTATATCCCGGCCATTGATAATATTTTTTTAAATTAAAAAATATATATTTTATATCAAACATATACAATAATATAATGTTGTGGAAATTTTTTAGATAAGAATTGGTAGAAGTGGGCTTGGGCGCGAAAATGAATAATCTGAAAGTATGTTGCCTGTTGTACACTGATGATGCGGTGCTAATTTCTAACAGAATTGAAGATCAACAGTCTCTCGTGTTTAGGATGAACCAAGTTTTTATTTTTTTTAATTATTTTTATTTATTGTTTTTATTTCTTGCTAGAGCAATCCCGATTAGTTAAATAACTCCTTTTAAGACAGGAGGAACATACAAATAATGGGTGGGAGGAAATAGTTAAAATATAAAATATAAGTTTCACATACAATATAGACGAAAAAATAAAAGTCATGTTGAGTAGAACAAAAAACATCAGCCTAGCAGGTGGTCGAAAAATCCACAAATAATGTTACCATAATATGCAATTAATAAAGAAAATTTAAAAATATATATATGCTAAATGAATACAATATTAGCGAAACTGACAGAAAAATTGGAAAAAGATAATGGCACCTCTGGGACTCGAACCCAGGACCTTCTGCTTACATGACAAATGCTCTACCAACGGGTTTAGCTTAGACAGTTTGAACGGGTTTCCCGGGACAGCTATACCCATACCCCCCCCTCCCAAATTGTCGATGTATGAATGTGAATGAAGCAAAGGGTGTGTGCAAATATCCAGTTATTTGGTCATTTGGTTTCGGTCATTGATGGTCGGTTAGTTAGTAAGTTTAGAGTGATGGATAGTTTCAATATCGCCCAAGTGAAAGACCACCATTCAGAATCGAAACCTTGCTTGAAATGTCTTTTGTCGTAGTTGGTGACCCAATCTGTATAGCCAGGTACTTCCCAGCCTTCCGCTTTCACATCTCGTTCCCTTTCCCACGCCCTAAAGGCGAAGTTTAATGCTAAATCACTGTTTTAGAAAAATCTTTACTACGAATCGGTTTACATTATAAACATAAAAATATGCAATAAATAAACAAATAAAACACTTATTTCTGTGTAATACCACGAGTTTTAATTAATTTATTTACCGAACGGTTTCGCTTTGCTCAAGCATCATCAGGGTACAAATTAATACTAAAAACAAGAAATACATAGTGTGTGCATGTATGTAAATACAAAGGAAGACAACAAGATAAAAATATAAGAAACAGGAAGGATACATTTTCATCATTGCAATATTCATCAGTACAATAATACAAAAATATGCTTTGCAGAAAGTGAGGCTTTTTCTACCCTTTCATTGAGTAGAATTTAAGTACCTAAGTTCAATTATTAATCAATTTGAAAAATATATAAAAGTAGACGAATAAAAAATAAATATTTGAAATGCAAGAACGCGTACTAGAAACCTTTTTTTAAAGGTACAATTTTATGGCTGAAATTAACTGTGATAGTTCCCATTGGTTAACTTTTTCGTATATGTAGTGTTCTGTAATTTTGTAGTAACACTAACAGATTCTCCAAACACTGCACAAAAATTACTTTTAGGGAATAAATAGATTCTTGATCCTTTATCTGGTTTTATTAATACTTCGCGTATACAATAACGACCTCGTTAGTCGACCTAACTAGGAGCTGGCTAAATTGGTTCTAAATAGAGCGTTTTACTCACCACCCTCTCTCTGAGCTCCCCGTCCCTCTGTTGAACAATTTAGATACTAAGCTGCCTGCCATCTAGCGGAATCTATGGATAGTTCTTATCACCGCCATCTATGTCTAAAAGCCGGAAGCTTTTTAGATACACAACACCTATCACAATAAATTATTGACAAAATAAATTTAAAAAAACACTCTTTCGCTTGAAATCGTAACCTCTAGACAACATTTGCCAAGCGATTTTGATGCCTATTACCTATATTCAGAGCAATATAAGGCTCACTTACATTTTTGGCTTGTGGCTCCTCTTAAACCGTATAACGTACCCCATCTTAAGATGGCGTAAGTCGATATTAGTCATCCCAATATCTCCGGAAAGTTGGGACTATTGTGCGGTATTTATAATAATTCTTAATGGCGGTCTCTTATCATAGTGATACTGAAAATAATTTCCATTCTCAAAGTGCTTATTTTCACACATTATACAATACCTACTACATAAAATTGTGGCGAGCCAACACTCAGGTACGTACCTACTTAAGGTATGTACCTGTGCAATACGGTGACATCGCCGCCTGGTACAACTGAGAACGGAATACGAAGAAGTACTTACCTACCTGCGCTTAAATATTTGGCATGTCGTCGCACTTTATGGAAAGTACCGGAGCATTCAAATTCCCTGTACATTAGGCGTTAGAACCATCGAGAAACGTATCGTATTCTCTCGATATTACCAGCCGAATTATTAAACCGTTACCTCCGCCACGGCATTATAAAAGCCGGAGTAATGGTTTGACCCAGTTAGTCGATAGAATAGCAAGCCAAACAACTTGTCCCGTTATTTACTACTGTCGCGCTCCATATAATATTATGAATTTAATTCTTATTAAAATAACGATCAACATTTAATTCCAGTGTTTTCTTTTACGCGTTTACGTAGCACGTCCGATTGCTACAAAAGCATAAAAGAGCGCAAATAAATAAGATTAAAAAGTCTCTATATATTTTTCTACGCAAAATAATTTCCATTCTCAACGTGCTTATTTTCACACATTATGCAGTACCTAAGTACTACATAAAATCCTAATATAATAAAATTAAAAACTCCTTTATATTTTTCTACGCGACCTTTTAAAGCCAATGAATTCAAAATTTGCATTCGGTACTGTCATGGCTTATCCAACATGTTTTTCTCCACGCATATTTGACTCTGATTATATCAATTCCCTTTCTCCCGACTCTAACTAGACAACTTATTTTCATGTTATTTTCGTGGCTTTTTATGTTGTTTTTCATTACCTTTAGCCGCTCAACATTCCCCAAATTGTTTTTTTTTAAGAGATTAGAATTGTAGGGTAAAATGATTCGATTAATTATTTCTAAAAGCGGTCACGTAATATGATGTCAACCATTTTGAAAGCTGTACAAATTTAATGACAAGGATGGAATAATGAAATGACCTGCTTGTACTTATATGTACATCAAATTTCTCAGTGAACACGAACATCAAAAATAAATTAATAATTGATCTTGATGTATAAAAAAAAATGTTTATTATGTTTATCATTGAAGAAGAAGATACTAATAACAATCGTAACGAAAATATGAAAGAGAACAAGACACAGAAAAAAGACAATGGTCGCAACTGGGACGCGAACCCAGACCTCTCGTCTAACCGGGACGTGCGCGTGTTTATGTTTATGTTTCTTTGTTTATCTCTAAATGTACGAACAGAAAAATGCGGGTTTCAGCTTTCAGATTACCGGCGCTCAGTGCCCAAGTCCGCCGGCGCACAGTGATTCGTTTCATACAAGCTAGACGCTAATAAGTCACTTTTGAATTCCCAAACAATGACGTTATGGCGAGTGACGTCTGACGCAGACGCGCTGACAAGAATGTTTTTTTATGTAAACGTACGAAACCGCACAGAGTGAAGCCAGGTTCAGACGAGCGATTCTATATCTTTCGTGGGATCGAAATAGATAACAGACGAGATCTCTTGTCAGATTTGTGTGATTTTCTATGACTGTTATTTGCTTTTTCTATGAGCCAATGTCAGATTTTTCGTGTTTAAAACGATCTAAACTAAAACATGTGACATTTCACAGTTGAAATCTGACATCGGCTCATAGAAAAAAGCAAAAAACAGTCATGTAAAATCACACAAATTTGACGGGAGATCTCTTCCGTTATCTATCTCGATCAAACATCAAACAAACATTCTTGTCAGCGCGTCTGCGCCAGTCGGCTGCCCGAAGCCGAAACCCGCGTTCTTTCTGTTTGTACACTTACGCGTTCCTAACCATTCGTCCGATTGCGATGAAACGTGGCCCTACGCCTGCGAAGGTTTGTATACATAAAGGCGAGCTCTGGCGTTATGACATTTGTTTAAAAAATTATAAAAATATGTGTATTTCATATAGTTTTACGGCAGAGAGTGAAGGAGGGAGAGGACGTAGAAGGGGGAAGGCGGGGAAGGTGGAAAGGGATCAGGGGAGGGGCGACAGAGAGTAAATTTTGGATCGAAGTGTCCACAATTAATTTTTAGAAAAAAACTTTAGATTCGCCTTAATCACTATATAAGGAAACTTTTTGTTTCACGGGCGGCGGAAAATAATGCATTTTAATTTTCAATTGCCTAAAATAAAATTCCACTTCGCGAACCGATACGACAACAATCCGGCGGCCATTGTGTAACTTCTATGTTGGTATCCCTGATAATATTAGCGATGAGCTAAATTCGAAAAACACAATAGACAATGCATATAGTCCACCTCACGTATAATACGGAACTTTGAGGTTAAACTACGAAAGCTGCATGTCATCATAATTTAAAAAAACATCCCAGGTTTTGAATGGTTTGTTTGGCAAAGCAGGGTTTGTGTAGCGGGCTTGTGTATATTATCTTTATTTAAAAAAAACATCCCAGGTTTTGAATGCTTTGTCTGGCAAAGCAGGGTTTGTGTAGCGGGCTTGTGTATATTATCTTTATTTAAAAAAAAAACATCCCAGGTTTTGAATGGTTTGTCTCCATTCCAATGCCTCAGCTAGACTCTGAAGTGATTCTGATTGGAGGTTCGTTTACATTATATTATTAATTCTGTTCTTCATAATTACGCGCCTTATCATGTATCCCACGAAGTCGGCTACAGTCTATCTAGCTCTTGTTTGTATCAGGGATACCAACATAACAGTAATACAATGCCGTATCGGTTCGCTAAGTGAAATTTTATTTTACGATATTGAAAATTAAAATGCATTATTTTCTGCCGCCGGTGATGCAAAAAGTTTCCTTTTATAGTGATAAGGCGAATCTAAAGTTTTTTTCTAAAAATTATTTGTGATAACCATGGACACTTCGATCCAAAAATTACCAAAATTCTTAACGATAGTCTGTTGTACAAGTTTCCGATCAACATGTTTGGTTTTAAAATTGTCTAATATTCGTGTTTAATTTATAATAAAGGAATTTTCCAAACAATTTTTTTCCAGGAAACAATATTCATAAAATTAACGTCGCTATAACGAATTTTAGAAAAATCTTAAATTCCTTTACACAATGTATACCTACTTACTGTAAAAAATGTGTTTAGGCATTTTAATAAATTCAATTTTCAATATTGTCTTTTATCCATGTTTTGTAGCAACTCTAGATATTATTATAGATTATTATTATTAAATTGGTGTCACACAAGTGACGGCCGGCGTAGTGCAGCGGTAAGGCGCTTGACTAGCATTCCGAAGGTCGCGGAATCGAATCCCCGCGTGGCAAATAAATTTTATTTGATTAATTTGTGTATTTCACAATTTATTCATTTAAAAAAATATATAGTATATTTGAGGCACGTTCCAGAGTGGAAGATACTCTCAGTATCGCCCTGGTGTAAGACCACCAATCAGAATTGAAACGTTGCTTAAAATGGCTTCTGCCGTGTTCGGTGACCAGATCTGAATAGCCAGGTACTTCCCCATCTTCCTCTTCCCTATCTCCTTCCCCTCCCCACTACCTTCAGCCTCACAGCATACCCCAATTGGGGATGCAATAGTCCCAGTGGCTCCAGATGGGAGCAGTTGGGACTCTTGTGCGGTTTTCATGTAAAAAAAAAATTGTTAAATTTTTTTAATAATCCCATATTTATGAAAACTAGTGGTCTCCCAATGGTCGAAATTCGATCAAAATTTATTTTATTTTATTTTATTTTTTATGCATAATTTAAAAAAATATATAAGCATTCTGCAGTCCTCTATATTATAAACTATAAGTGTGCGAAATTTCATACTCCTCAATTTTCAGTCAATTTTCGTAAAAAGCGGTATAAAGTTTTTGCTTTACGTATTAGATAAAATAAAAGCCTTTTATTGATTTCTAATTTTGAACATCTGGCTGTCACAGTTATTTTGTTTTCGCCTAGGAAAAAATAATCTTTTTTTATTATTTTAACTAATATTTTTATGTTTTCTGGTCAATAAAAGTGTAGTGTGTTGTTCCTTGAGGATTCTTCTCCCCTCTGATCTTCCAGGAGTCACTTTTCGTCGCTGATTTCCAAATATTTATAACCTTTTTTATTTCTGTCACTTTCCATACATTTTTTCTTTTGTAATTTTGTGAACAATGGAGGAGGACCCCCCTGGACACCCTAAAAAGCCCCCAGATCCTCCCCCTGACCTCCCAGATGGTGAAAATGTAGTAATTTCAGACAGTGAATCTGTCATTCTGACTACCACTAAAAAAAGGAAGTTTAGTCCCTCTTCCTCAATAAAACATGACTCTCCTTCTTCTTCTCAGTCTTCACCTGCTCTTCCTCAACCTCCTCCTACAAACTTTTATTCTCCTCATTCCTGTGGCCCGTTCATTGTGTACGCTCAAAAAACTGAGCAAGGTAAAACTATCCACCCTCTTGAATTTGGTAAATTTCTATCAAATAGCAAGAACCTTTCGATTAAGCCTGGAGGTGTAAAAGCTGAGGGTCGCTTCCGAATCTCTGTTGAATTCCTCTCAGGTTCAGCCGCCAACAACTTTATCAAAAACATATTTATTTCATCAAATTCTAAATTCAAGGCGTACATCCCAACTTTCAATGTCACTCGTATGGGCCTCGTCAGAGGTATCTCGACCGATCTGTCCATTCCAGAAATCCTGTCTTCACTTTCAACCCCCCAACATATCGGCAATCCCATAAAAGCCAGGAGGCTAAATTATAAGGACTCTTCTGAGGGCATCGTTTCCTGGAAGCCCTCCCAATCTGTCGTCATCACATTTGAAGGACAATCTCTTCCTTCCCATATTTATTTATTTTTCAACTCCTTACCAGTTGAAATGTATACTTATCCCACCACTCAATGTTACAATTGCTGTCGTTTTGGTCATACCAAAGCTGCATGCAGATCCCCTCCCAGATGTTTCAAATGTGGAGAAAACCACACGGCTGACAAATGTTCTTCTCTCTCTTCACCTAAATGTTTTAACTGCTCAGGTGCTCATTCCGCCATTAACTCTTCTTGTCCGGAACAATCTCGCCAAAAAAATATAAAAATTTCTATGGCCTCTGAGAACTTGTCTTTTCTGCAGGCTTCTAAACTATTCCCGCCTGTCAAAAAATCATTTGCTGAGGTTTTATCCAGTAACTCTTCATCCAACCCACTCGCCTCCTCCTCAACATCTTCTCGTTCAACTAAATTCACATACAAAAACCCTATCTCTAAACCGGCTCCTGGATACGATCAGCAACAACACAACTCACTTCTCTTAAATCCCAATGGTTCACCTCTTTCAAATGCCACAAATGGGTGCGCAAACAATTATAATTCATCCTCAACAAACCATCAAAAGCTTTCTGAACAATTCTCCCAAGATAATTCTTCATTTATTCAAACTCTTATTATGCTTCTAATTGACCTAATTTCTTCTCAAACTAATCTACCGTCCAACGCTGCTTCTATTATTTCCACATTAAAATCATTTATTCAAAATGGCTCTTCAAGATGTCAGAATTCTTCAGTGGAATAGCCGCAGTGCTATTTCTAACAAATCGAACCTTCTTAACCTATTAAATTCAAACCTTGTTTCTGTGGCTGCTATCTCGGAGACATGGTTTACTCCATCCACCCACTTTAATGTGGGAGGGTACTCCTGTCTCCGCGATGATCGCCCGGAAGGTACGGGCGGTGGTGCTGCCCTTTTTATTAAAAAATCCCTTCCGTTTTTCCCAATAAATAATATCAAACCCCCCAATGCTGACTTTCAAATGGTTGCAGCTAAAATAAAGGACACTTCCTTTGTTTCTATCTATCTTCCCCCAACATCGCACTTCAATAAACAAGCGTGGTTGCAAATTGTCCGTCAACTAAGCCCTCCTTTCTTTTTATTGGGTGATTTTAATGCCCATTCCCCAGTCTGGGGTTCTGCTTTCTGTGATCGAGACGGTCGAAGTGTGATGGATTTCCTAGATGAATCCAACCTTTTTCTTTTGAATGACGGATCTCCTACTAGAATCTCTCGCCCCAACACAAACCCCAGTGCAGTGGATCTCTCCATATGCTCTACTAATCTGGCACCTCTCTCCTCGTGGGTGGTGTCCCCCGACCCTTGCTCCAGTGATCATTTCCCGATCACCATCACTTATCAAACTTCTTTCCATTCAGACAAGTCCCATATTTCGACAAAGATTAAAACAAAACTCACCAAATGGGACGAATTTAACTCACATATGGATAAGTTTATACAAAATTTATCCTATACCGATACATTATCTGTCAAAGATGACTACGATAACTTCAAATCAATGCTCGTAACTGCAATCAATAAATCAAATCCTCCCCCTAAAACCAAATCTCTCAAAAAACTCCCTCCGACTCCCTGGTGGGATGAGGAATGTTCCAAAGTAGTGAGAATTCGGAAAGCTAAATCTCTTTCCTATCGTCACAATATGACTATGGAGAACTATCTCATATACAAAAATGCCGAAGCCAATGCCAAAAGGGTATTGAGGTCAAAAAAAAGATCCGGGTGGTACAACTTCTGCAGTTCAGTATCTCCGAACACTCCAATTTCGGAAGTTTGGTCTATGATTCGAAGATTTCGATCCTCCTTCAGTCCAACATCTCCTCGAGCTTCTCATTCTAAATGGATAGACGAGTTCTTGGACAAAATTGCCCCCCCTTCTGTACCTAACTTAGATGAAATAACTCCAATCCACAACACTCCTATGTCTGATCATTGGCTAGACTCTCCATTCACTTTAATTGAATTAAAAAATTGTTTATCAACAGTCAAGGACTCATCTCCAGGCAGAGATGGTATACCTTATAGCATTATCAAAAATAGTAATGATAATGTTCTAAATCACTTTTTGAGCATCTTAAATAAAATCTTCCAGACTGGCATAATACCTGATGACTGGAGTTCTCAAATAATCATCCCAATTCTAAAATTAAACAAATCACCCAATTCTGGATCCAACTATAGGCCAATTGCTCTTTCATCCACCCTTAGTAAAATTTATGAAAAATTAATTAAAAACCGGTTAGAATTTTTTGTCGAGAGTAATCATCTTCTCTCTCCATCCCAATTTGGATTTAGGAAAAAGAAATCTACACAAGATAACCTTGCCATCATCAGCACTGATATTAATTTATCCATTTCTAACAAAGAAGTATGTCTTGCAGTCTTTATAGACATAGAAGGCGCCTTTGACAATTTTTCCATCCCAATTCTTAAAAAAAAACTTTTAGGCCTTGGCTTACCCCTCATGTTTGACCAATCTATTATTAATCTTTTTCTCGATAGGAAAATTTTCATTGAGCTACCAGATGTTACTCCTCAGAGTAGGTCAATTTGGAAGGGTTTACCCCAAGGCGATGTATTATCCCCCTTACTGTATAATATATACACACACGATATGCATGTCACCATTCCCCCTCAAGTAAAAGTTGTTGAGTTCGCAGATGACATAGCTTTCTTCTTATCATCCAAAATCATTCCATCCGCCGTCAAATATCTTAATGAAGCCATGGATGCCCTTTGCACTTGGCTCACTTTAAATGGTCTTGAACTTTCAGTACAAAAGAGTCAGTGTGTCACCTTCTCAAATCGTCATAATAACCCCCTTGTTCAAATTTTATTTAAAAACTCTCCAATCCCCAATGCTTCCGAAGTTAAATTTTTGGGAGTAACATTTGATAGGAAACTTAAATGGTCTTCCCACATTAATAATATAGTTACTAAATGTGAAAAAAATTTAAATATTATCAGATCATTGACTGGCGTTTGGTGGGGTGCACATCCTATCTGCATTAAGTTGCTCTACAATGCTCTTATTCGAAGCCATCTCGACTATGCCTGCCCACTTTTTAGTACTGCATCCAAAAATGCACTCGGTAAATTAGACAAAATTCAATCTAAGTCATTGCGAATAATAACTGGCGCGATGCAATCGTCGCCCATCAATTCCCTTCAAGTAGAATGTTCTGATCCTCCTCTTTATTTAAGGCGTCAACTATTTGCTGACAAATTTGTTCTTAAATGTTTAAATTCTAAAAGTCATCAGGTTATTCCCAGAGTCTCGTTGTTCAACGACTCAACACATTCACATTCATCTACAATCAGAGCTCGAACTAAACCTCTCCCTTCCATCTGTAAAAATTTTCGCTCTCTCTCAGAGCTTCAAATTATCAAAAATGATCTTCTTCCTTTGTACAAATTAAAATATAGTCACGTCACCCTATCCCCAACGATTTTAGAAGGGATCGGCATCCTTAAAAGTCATTCCAATCTCCCAGCCCGTACTGTCAATAATATGTTCAATGACATTATTTCTTCTAAATGGCCCAACTCTTCTCTTTTATTTACTGATGGCTCCAAATCTCCGGACTCTCCTAACTGTGGTATTGGTATTAACGTTTACCACAATAATTCTAATGAAAGAATATTTTATTCAATTTCAAACCAATTTTCAATATTTTCTGCAGAGTGCATTGCGATTATTGAATCTCTCAAATATGTAATAAAAAATAATTTTGAACATTCTCTTGTTCTCTCTGACTCTCTCAGTTCCCTCCAAAAAATTAAAACCAGTCCTCTTCTTCATCCTGATGATCACTTTGTATGTCTTATTCGAGTATTGATAACCTCCATTCAAAGCTATGGAAAAACTGTCACTCTGATTTGGATTCCTGGACATGTTGGCATAGTGGGTAACGATATTGCTGATTCCTTGGCAAAACAAGGAGCGTCTAACCCTACCGTTACCCTCGTAAACCATATTCCCCTGTCTGATATTTTTTCCATCATCAAAGATAGATCCCGCAATGTTTGGACAGAGTATTGGAACATTGCTAGTCAATCCAAGGGTGCCCGTTACGCCTCAATACAAAGGACTATCCCATCAAAACCGTGGTTTCAAAAATTCCCCCATTTTTCCAAAAAAGAAATTTCCTTACTTATTCGTATGAGAATCGGACATTGTTCCGTTCCTTCTCACCTTTATAAAATTCATGTGCTTGACTCCCCAGATTGTACGTTCTGTGGTCTAGATGTGGGAACTTTAGATCACATATTTTTTGATTGTCCCTCTCTAAATAAATATCCTCTCTTCTATCAAGCGTTATCAAAAATTGCCTCTCCTCCATTCAACATCTCATCTCTTCTAAGTCTGAACTCTACTCCAATCTTCCATAAAATTCTGAAATTTGCACATTTAAATAAAATTAATATATAAATTCACCTTTCCTTTCTCTGTAATTATAAATGATGGCCTAGAACACCCTTGAAGGGTGAAAGCCAGAAATAATTGAAAAAAAAAAAAAAAGCCTTTTATTTCTTGCAAGTAGGTATGTTACAAAGTTGTGAAAGGTAAGAAAAGTATAATTTTAAAATAAATGAAGACGATACAGGCGAAACTGAATGGAAAATCTTGAAACAGAAAAATCAGAAAAACATATTGACACCTCTGGGACTCGAACCCAGGACCTCTTGCTTTCCGGGCAAACGCGCTAACCACTGCGCAACGGTGTCGATATGAAATTAGGTCATGTTTAACTGTACCATACTTCGACTAAGAACCACCTACATTATTTTCATTTTCTTTAACGCATATTTTATTGGCAACTATCTTGCAAGAGGTCCTGGGTTCGAGTCCCAGAAGTGTCAATATGTTTTTCTGATTTTTCTGTTTCAAGATTTTCGATTCAGTTTCGCCTGTATCGTCTTCATTTATTTAAATATTACAATTTGGGGTTTTACTCATAAAGTTAAAATAAAAAAAATAAAAATATTCATCCTAGACTTGCAAAAAAGTCGATAGTCGTCGCATATTAAATAAAATGGATAAAGATTTATCCAGACACTATCTAGAGAGCATTTAGTTCGGGTTTGAATCTTGCTATCATACATAAATATAGTTGCCAATAAAATATGCGTTAAAGAAAATGAAGATAATGTAGGTGGTTCTTAGTCGAAGTATGGTACAGTTAAACATGACTTAATTTCATATCGACACCGTGGCGCAGTGGTTAGCGCGTTTGCCCGGAAAGCTAGAGGTCCTGGGTTCGAGTCCCAGAGGTGTCAATATGTTTTTCTGATTTTTCTGTTTCAAGATTTTCGATTGAGTTTCGCCTGTATCGTCTTCATTTATTTAAATATTACAATTTGAGGTTTTACTCATAAAGTTAAAATAAAAAAATAAAAAAGTATAATTAATGCTATTTACGAAAAACGTAATAAAGGTGTGTATTTCATAAGCAAGAACCCTTCTCTCGGGCGAAGGAGACGGCTTCCTCTAAAACTTTTCATTTATCTCTTGTTTTGTTCGCGTATATTATTAATACTCTGCGATAATTAAAATGAAATCCCTCTTCTGCAACGACAATGTCAGCTTAAAACTAAGGCAGAGAATGCTAAAATTTTAGGTGTGGTCGGTCTTGCTCTATGGATGTGAAACATGGACCTTGAAAGTAAATACCATGAACAGGTTAGAGGCTTTTGAAATGTGGCTTCACCGGAGAATGCTCAAGGTCACATGGACAGACATGATCACCAACACAGAAATTCTCACGCAGGCTTGAGCAGATAGAGAACGGCTTACATTAATAAAAATCAGGAAAATTTCATATCTGGGTCATAATATACTTCGAGGGGAGAAGTATCACTTGCTCCATTTAATATTAATTTAATATTCTTTGAGGCTTCACTGAGTGGTTGGCTAAGGGACACGGAAGCTTAGTGTAGTTTATGGTCAGACCGAAAGCCATTCACATTTTTTGTTGGTACTTGACAATTGATTTTCGATTTATTGTATTACTTATGTTCTCTATTTTATGCAGGTGCTTGCGGGTTTTTACAGATGCAATGCCGCCTCATGGAGCCTCATGAATGAGTTTTTCTTTTGCGCTGTTTAATTTATCCTTTGTCTTACTAACCTATTTTTTGCATTTTGTTTTTCCTGCTAAGCACTTGCATACTGCTTACTAACAACGTATGCAAGGACACTGGAGGTCTAGATTCATTCAAAATAAATAAATGTAGCTTCGTTTAACAAAAAATTGAAATCTTGCGATAGCCTTGAAGGAGTAACCATCAGTTACTTATACCATGTCGGGTAAGAGATGGATTACCTCCACTGCTCCATTTAATATTGAAAGGCAAGATAGAGGGTCGCCGAGAGAATGGTAGGAGACAAATGTCTTGGCTGCGTAATATACGAGAGTGGACCGGCATTAGAAGTGTGGAGGAGCTATTCCGGGCAGCGCAAGACAGAGAGACATTCTCAAGAGTGATCGCGAACGTCTGGGGGACCTGATACGGCACACAAAGAAAAAGAAGATTAATACTATCAGTACACAATTCGAAAACTGAAGCTTTGAAGCAAAGAATGGACGTTGACCTCGAGAGTGTTTTCTCTTGGGGTAAAAATAATCTCGTTGAATTTTATGTTTCAAAGACCCAATCTTGTCTGATTATGTCTAAAAGGGATCAAAATGAAAATCTAGTCTCCTTCAACGGAAGCAATCTTCCGAATAGGCCCTCCATTGATATGCTTGGTGTAACCCTAAGTGACCAGCTCAGGTATGGGGGCTCCATCGAAGCCAGAGTAAAGTTAGCCTCCTAGAAACTGGGCGTACTGTACAGGGCCCGCAGATACTTTAATAGTGCACAACTGCTAACCCTGTACAAATCGCAAGTGCGCCCCACTGTTGAATTTGGCAGCCACCTCTGGTCTGGAGCTCCAAAATACCTGAAAAATACCCTCGACTCTGTGCAGAAACGGGCGGTCCGTTTGATAGATTCTCCCATCTTAACAGACGGATTGCAATCTTTAGAGCACAGACGTCGGGTAGGAATGCTATCCTTGTTCTACCGGTATTACAATGGAAGATGCTCCGAGGAACTAGCATCATTGATCCCTTCGGCACCGGTGCATAGTCGGGAAACACGCCAAACGCGTGCCCAACATTTGTACACGGTTGACATTTGTCACATGAGAACGGGTCGTTTCTTCGACTCGTTCTTATGTTCAACAGCTCGGCTGTGGAATGATTTGCCGGCCTCTGTGTTTCCTCCTTCCTACAACATACGTCTCTTCAAGACCAATGTTCATTCCTTCCTCTCCTCAAAAAGACCCTCCACACAGCATCCCAGACGACATAGGCCCTGAGGGAAATTATTTTCCTCAAGGCCTCCTGTGTGGAGTTAATGTAAAAAAAAAAAAAGTATACTTCTACTATTAATTTCAAAATGTCAAAGTAGCTAATTTGTTATAGATGTTTGTTTACTTTTAATCGATTTCCATACTTAAATTTAAAAACACATAGACTTGTTTATTTAGATTTTTTTCACATTTTTTTTTTACTTTAGCTCCATGGAAAGGAAAATAATTCGGAATAATAACACGGAAAGGAGGCCCTAAGGAAAATAATTCCCCTCAGGGACTTATATCATCTTTGGGGATGCTGCATGGAGGTTCTTTTTAGGGAAAGAAAGGAGAGAAAGTTCTAAGTATGAAAAAGGTGGTGTGAGGGGTGGGTAGGAATCTGGGGGTCAGTGTGTCCATGAGTGATGGACGTATGTCAAAAAGACAGTTTGAAAACGGCTTCGCAAGCCGAAACAGCTGTAACTAAAATACATACTAAAATACTTGCGGAACATTATAACATTATTTAATTTAATTTTAATGAAATAAAAAAAATTATAATAACAAAATAGTTTAATTTTTTTTGCGTGAAGACCATAATAACTAATAATCAATTCTGCGCTTTAAAACAAGGTTAAAAAAAACTGCTAAAATGTTTACATACGATATTGTATACCTATAAAGAATATTGTAGATTCGCTCTCGTCCTCATCTATTATTCCGATCCTTATATAAACCGCCACAGCCATGTCTTCCCACGATACCATAAAGGCTTGTTTTCTTTCCAATTTATGCATAAAAAAGCAATATCCACGCAAAACATTCCTCGCACGTGTATGAGCGTATCAGCTTTCCACCAAATAAAACGTGTCTATGATACTCAGCGCAAAAAGTGGCTCCACTTTGTTGGAGGTTCGTACATCCACCTAATATCCATTTCGGTCAACCGAAACCTTCAAACATCGCATCGTCAAAGTTTGACCCATGCCCATAAGTTTATAAACGTTGACGAATTTATTATGCTGGTAGCTTTTTCCCGCGGCTTCTATTAGAGGGGTTCCCATTCCTCCCTCCCCCTCCCTACCCCTCCCCCCACCACCCTCGCCCCTCTTGCATTCCATACATTAATTCCCAGTACATTCAGTTTTCAAACTGCTGGCGTGCTACCAATTGCAATTTTTTGTACAAATTTCATAATGCCAGAGCTCACCTGTAGTTTTAAAAAAAAATTATCCAATTTGGTGCAATCGTTCGGAAGTTATGCGCCCACACACATTTCGGCGATTCATTTTTAGAGATAGATATTAACTACGACGCCAACATCATTTCCACGGCAACCGTTTGTTTTGCTTTTCTTCTGACGTTTGCAATAACTCGATTTTGTCAGGAACAGAAAACGTACGATAAATAATTTCATAACGCCGGAGCTTAATCATAACGCCATAGCTTACCAATATGTACAGCCTATATTACTTGCAAATAATGTAGCTATCGATTAGTGAAAGAATTTTTAAAGTCCATTCAGTATTTTTTGCGTGAAAGAGTAACAAACATACGCACATCCATATATGCAGCCATACAAACTTTCGCCTTTATAATATTAAGTAGGATGTATATACATATTCTCTTTACTCTCCTTTCTTCGTTCATTCGCTACACATTGCACGTCCTCAAACTATTAAATAAGTTTTTACAGAACATACGCCTAAGTGATCTCATCTCTACAGAATTCAATCATTGTTCATTCTTCCTCACTGCCATATATTATCAGGGTTGTTACCAGCACTCTATTGCAGACTCTTAACCTCGCTTCTTTTGGCCAAGTACTCTTGGCCAAGTACTCCAAGTTAGCGCCAACCGCGTTCAGTTTTCCAGGAGTTTGGTGAGTTTAAACTCTCTTAAACGTACCAAGTACCCAAAGTAATCCACTTGCTCCAAGTACTCATTATTCACAACTATATTGCATACTGTTTTAGTACTCTCTCTTCTACACTATCCGCCTCACTCATAATCGCAGAATAAGATAATACCACGGTTATACTACGGTAAATTTGTACGACAATTTCACCTAATCTGTTCGTATTACCGTGGTATTATCTTATTCTGCGATTGAGTAAGGTGGTATGACTTTAGACTAACATTCATAATGGCTCATCCTAGGCGAGAGAGAAGATCCACCAAACTGTTAGAAATCAGCACCGCATCATCAGCATGCATCAACAGACTTTCAGATTACTCAATTTTGCACCCAAGCCCACGTCTATCAATTCTTGCCTAAAATTATTCCACATCTAACTTATGTTATGACGAAAAAGCCGCTGGTAAAAACGAGTGCAGTTTACACGCGGTAGAAGCGAAACTTTACCAAAACCATCTCAACCAATGCTTGAAAAGTGAGGTCACAATTAAAGCGACCAATGAGCGCAGACCAGCGTAATTTCCGTTTCGTATCTAGATCTTATAGAAGCCTTTAAAATAAAATAGCATAATCAAAGCGGTCCATGAGCGTTGTTTTGCGTCGCAGGTGCAGTAATCGTCATATCCGTTTCATCCGAAATCCAAATCATAGCGGGGCTGTAGAAGTTTCACTTCAAAATACCTGCTTTCTGCAGATGATAATATATAGGAAAACAGATAGCTTTTTTCAATGTATTGAAACGTTAAATATTCTATGCCCAATCTGCCTTCTAGTCGGCCCGACGGGAAATTTGGGAGTAACGCCAATGTCTCGGCACTTCCCAAGGAGTAGGAACAACACATAATTATGTAATAACGATGTTTCCTTATACATAACTTGTAAAGTGTTCAAAACAAATGTTAAAAAAAACGGTGTAAATTAATTTTATTCGAAGCAAGCAAATACATTCAGGTGTAACATTATATATCAAATGAAACAAACCCTTTGTAATACACCACTTTTTATTTGAATTAATAATTAACAGCCAACCAGGTTTCATCATACAGGTGAAATATTAGTTACAAATTAACTGATAGTTCCATATTTAATTTATTCCGTTAACCCCGGCTGAAAATGTTTCCTCCCCCTATAACTTCTTCTTTGTGTGCCGTATCAGGTCCCCCCGACGTTGGCGATCACTCTTGAGAATGTCTCTCTGTCTTGCGCTGCCCGGAATAGCTCCTCCACACTTCTAATGCCGGTCCACTCTCGTATATTACGCAGCCAAGACATTTGTCTCCTACCAGGCCCTCGGCGACCCTCTATCTTGCCTTTCAATATCAAATGGAGCAAGTGATACTTCTCCCCTCGAAGTATATGATCCAGATATGAAATTTTCCTGATTTTTATTAATGTAAGCAGTTCTCTATCTGCTCTAGCCCGCCTGAGAATTTCTGTGTTGGTGATCATGTCGGTCCATGGGACCTTGAGCATTCTCCGGTGAAGCCACATTTCAAAAGCCTCTAACCTGTTCATGGTATTTACTTTCAAGGTCCATGTTTCACATCCATAGAGCAAGACCGACCACACATAACATTTTAGCATTCTCTGCCTTAGTTTTAAGCTGATATTGTCATTGCAGAAGAGGGATTTCATTTTAATGAACGCAGTTCTTGCTGCTTCAATTCTGCATCTAACCTCCACATCTGCCGAATACTGCCGAGGTATCTAAATCTTTCCACCTTTTCAACTTTGCAACCATTTAACTGTATCACTGATTCAGAGTGATCTAGTCGTCCAAATGTCATACATTTAGTTTTATTGACGGTGATTGTTAGGCCCAGTTGCTCACCAGCATTATTAACAAGATTTAATAGGTCTTGGAGGTCATCGATACAGTCAGCTAGTAATACAGTATCATCTGCGTATCTTATGATATTAATGACAACTCCGTTGATCTTCAGACCCTTCTCAGTGTTACTTAGGGCTCTTTTAAAGACATAGTTGAAATAGAGATTAAACAATAGTGGCGACAGAATACAGCCTTGTCGTACTCCACGCTGAATGGCAATTGCATTAGATCTCTCATTCCCATGTCTTATTTCTGCTGTTTGGAACCAATACAGGTTTTTGATGAAATTCTGGTCGTTGGTGTCAACGTTACAATCCGCAAGCATTTTCATTAGGTCAGCATGTTTTACCCTGTCAAATGCCTTTTCGTAGTCAATAAAACAGGCAAAGACTTCCTTTCTTTGGTCATATTATTTTGAACGTAGTGATAAAATGTTTAGTGATAAAAGCAATTATTGATTACTAGCTTTAGGGGATTCCCACTCAGCCTCCTCCACCTTCCCTCTCCCGACTCCACTCCCCCCGTCCAACCCCCCTCCCTCTCCACCCACCCCTCCTCCCCACTCCACTCCCCCATCAACCCCCCCTCCCCCCATCCCCCTCCACCCACCCCTCCCCCCTCCACCTTCCCCACCCCACTCCACTCATCCATCAACTCAACGGTAGTTTTATACAAAATAACTAACAAAAAAAAGAATTATCCAATTTGGTGCAATCGTTTGGGTTTATGCGCATACATACATTTCGGTGATTCATTTTTAGAGATAGTTATTAAGTACGACGACAACAAAGCATTCTTTTTAGGGTGAATTGCCTAATTAAAAAATAATAAAAAAACATCGTTTCCAAGGCGACAATTAGTTGACGTTTGCAATAAGTCGATTTTGTTATTGACAGAAAACGTATCTCTACAAATAAAAATTAATTGCCGAAATGTCTGTACGCGCATCGCTTCCGAACGACTGCACCAAATTGAATAATCCTTTTTTTATTGTGTTTGTTATTGCCAGGATAAGGTTTGTATATAACTACTGATGAGCTCTAGCGTTATAAAATTTGTATACAAAAATTGCAATAGGTGGCAAGTGAGCTGTTTGAAAACTGCATGTATCGGAACTGAATGTATGTAATGCGGGAGGGGGGAGAGGAACTCGGGTATTGGTTCCGCGGGAATTCGGGAAAATTCGGGAGAATCAGGGAATTCGGAAGGGGAGTTGGCGGGACTGGGGAAGAGGAGTGGAATAGGGAGAGGGAAGGTGGAGGAGAATGAGTGGGAACGCGAGAGGGGAAGGGGACACGGGAGAGGAGGGGGAGGCGAAAGGGAACGGGAATAATGAGAAAGGACACGCAGGCAGAAATATTTTTTTTATTGAACGGCATAGCAACGCATGCCGGGCACCAGCTGGTGATAAATAATTTCATAACGACAGAGATTATGCATAACGCCAGAGCTTACCAATATATATAGCCTATAGATCTCGCAAATAATTAGCTTTCTATTAGTGAAAGAATTTTTAAAGTCTATTCAGTAGTTTTTGTGTGAAAGAGTAACAAATATACATCCATACAAACTTTCACCTTTATAATATATAAAAAAAATATATATATAAATAAATTTAAAAATAAAATATAATATAATAAAATAAGATTATAATATAAATAGGATAGGATAATAGAATAGCCGTGAAGTTGGTACAATTAAGGAGGCGGGTACGGGTATCGCCGCCCCTAGAACCATTCATTGAATAATGGCCATGGATGCATGGATTAACCAGGTGATGTTTATTCACCAACAGCGTGGCGGGCCGGATTGGGAAAGACCGGTTGAGGGAGACCCTTTGACCACTTCAACAGGACATCTCGATCCATCGCCTTGCACCGCAATGGGGATAGTCCTTCACTCCTGGACACACTGACCCCCGCAATTTGGGAGTCGTGTTTGGGTACCACCGCCCCGGGAACTATTTTCATAGGGTTCATGGGGTGAAGTTTGTCTAGGTCTTGGTGGCTAATGCGTTCGCCCATCTACTGCACGGCGGGTCGGATCGGGAGAGACTAGTCGAGGGAGATCTTTTAACCTCTCCAATCGGACTCTTTCGACCCATCATCTTGCACCGCAGTGGGACGCAGTGGGAATTCATACGTCCGTCTTTCCTGGACACATTGAAACCCGTCTGGGTGGAATCTTCCTACTCACCCCTCATACCGTTTTCCTCTCCAGAACTTCTCTCTTTTGTTTTCATAAAAATACCCTCTACACAGCATCTCCAAATATGACATAGGCCCTGAGGGAAATTGTTTTTCTAGGGGCCTCCTAGACACACTGACCCCTTATCCACCTATCCACCACTCGTACCTTTTTCCTTCCCAAAACTTCCTCTCTCTCCTTTCTCTAAAAAGACTCTCCACACAGAGTCCTCAAGGATGACATAGCCCTGAGGGAAATTATTTTCCTCAGGACCTCCTGTGTGGAGCTAATGTAAAATGAAAAAAAGACGATGTTACAGACACTCTATAAAACAAGAGCGTCCGTAACGGCGGTTGTCCTAGCTTTGTTTTATTCCGAGATTGATGTAATTTTGCACACTTTCCCTTCAAATAAATAATAAACAAATAATACTTAACAATTATTAAAAGCAATAATTTTCAGCCTGAAACACTCATCTGCACTCATCTGAAAAAATCTTCCGAGAAAAGATACATGCCGCCAACGGGACTTGAACCCGTGTCCTTCTGTTTGCCGGTCAGGTGCTCTACCACTGAGCTATGTCGGCTTATCCCATACCCGCCAAATAATTCAATATTTACTAGTGTTTTATTCAACAATTACTGCTTACTACATTTTTCCACCTGACAATAGTCAACTTTATTTTTGTGAGAGAGGCATTGTTAGTGCTAAATCTCTATGTAGCTCAGTGGTAGAGCACCTGACCGGCAATCCGAAGGACACGGGTTCAAGTCCCGTTGCCGGCATGTATCTTTTCTCGGAAGATTTTTTTTTCCAATGTAGATGAGTGTTTCAGGCTGATAATTATTGCTTCTAATAATTGTTACCCTTAGTGCTATGCATAAAAATCTTGTCTTAAACGTTAGTTGATCAAAAAGTAATAAATAAGACTTAGGTCAATAGTTATATTAAATTTTGAAAAACCACTCCACCCCATTTTCCCACCCATAAAGCAGAACTTGGATTCGCCTTGATTAAATTTTGCACACTTGACGTTAATAGGAGAACTAATTCTGAAAAAAGGCTCGGATGGACATGATTTTCCTCAAAAGTGGCAACAAAATCCATCATAGTAACATCGAGTAGTGTGTTGTGATGTTTTCAATGTTAGAACTGACACTGATAGATTAGCCTGGTAAAAATAATATTATCTGGGAAAATAAATCAATTCGAGTGTGTTTTGTAAAATAGTATCGGTAGGTTATAATAAATCATCATTTGTCATTATGTATTCATGACGTTAGTTGCTGAGAATGAGTTGTCTGATTTGAACCTATTTTTGGCACTGAAAATTAATCCCTTTATGTGACGGCGAATAATTACACGCCCGAATGGACTTTTACATTCTTTGTTGATAAGTTAAGTATCACAGTTATTTTAAATACTTTAAACCTAAAACAATAAAGAAAATATAATATACTGAAAAAAAATGTAACAACAAAATCATTATACATAATATAAAATTAAATACATTGGTAAAAATGAAAAGAAGTCTCATATAAAAAGATATTCGACATAAACAAAAATTGCAGAAATTATCCACGACTATTCGTGTCTAGATGTATAAAATAGAGATGTGCCGATTATGGCTTTCGCCGACTAGCCGACTAGCCGATTAGTCGGTTGTAATAAGACCGACTAGTCGGCTAAGCCGATTACGGTTTCGGGGATTTCCGTAACGCTTCGTTTACGGCTTCGTTTACGGATTCGCGCGCAATCGCATACGCCGCCTGCGAGCGTGTCGGAACATGTTTTGTTTACTTCGCATTGTTCCTTCATTTTTGCTTGTGTAATGGTCGAGAGCGGTGTTTTAGTGTAAAAAAAAAATTATTTTTGTGCATAATTAAAGATAATACTGTTATTATTCATTGAAGTTAACAAGTAGAATTAAAATTTAATCATGTCAAAAAGAAAATCTCGTGTATGGATGTTTTTTGAACAATTGGACATTCATATTATTGAGAAATACATACAACGTAAGAAGCCGGATAGTCGGCGCTCTTTGCCGATTAGTCGCCGACTAATCGACGACTACAATAGTGGCCGGATAGTCGGTTTTATCGACTAGTCGCCGACTAGTCGGGACATCTCTAGTATAAAAGAATTAGAATGAACATTGTTTATACTTTTTTCGTTATTTGTTTTTGGGGTTTTATGCCGTGTTGCGCTACCTCCTTCTTTAGCCAACGTTTCGGACAGCGTTGCAGTGTTCATCATCAGGGCAGATCCGGCAGATCCGGTAGATGTGTAATCTGGATCTGCCGGATCTGCCCTGATGATGGACACTGCAACACTGTCCGAAACGTTGACTAAAGAAGGAGGTAGCGCAACAAGGCATAACCCCCTTAAAAACAAGCTAAAATACTTTTGGCCGTGAAAATCTTAAAACGTATCATTGTTTATACTGGTTATTCTTAAGGGGAAATATATATCTTAGGTCAGAATATTTATTTCCGAGGTTGTGAAGTATCAGAATTTGAGAATTTTGGTAAGAGAGTGTCCTGGTGTTGTTAAAGTAAAAGGGTAGTAAATTGTCGCCTCAGTTCTTAATAGTCCAAACGACCATTTTAGTTTTTGCTCAATCTCCACTTTAAAACTAAAAATAAAGTATAAAAAACGATAGTTACTCACTTCACTAAGAATTATTTAAATTAATGAGACCTTTGCTTTTACGGGAACAGCTTTATCTTAAGTACCTACCATAATGTTTCATTGAAATAATGAAAGAAAAGCTTCTCCTCCTGTAAAATTTTCAAATGGTCGTTTGGACAATTAAGAACTAAGGCGACGAAATGTCAGCAAGATCTTCTGGGAATATGGATGTTGATTAATTGAAGTAATTCAGGACAGTCAATTTTGTAATGCAGTATTTTATGTAATAATATTAAAGCTGTGTCAATTCTTCTTACTGAAAGTTTTAATAGGGACATTTTATCCAGATAAGGCAATTGTAATCAATATTTCGTACAGGAATATGCAATTCAACTCAATTCCATAATGAATCGCCTGCATGTACTTGGAAATAAATATGTTTTGGATGAATCTATAAACATTGCTTGTCTAACCCCATACAAACACTACTTAATTAAAACTGTCTGTCAGCGCTTCTCAGTTTGACTATAATCAAATACAGATTTAAAGTATTAATTTCTTAATACATAATATCCGGGATTTATAATATGTTGTATTTTATTTATAATAACCTACTCTTTGTGCTTTTTTATGTCGATGCTACAATTTTTATTGTTCTCCTTTATGAATTTTATATTTATATTTTTCTTTTTCTTTATCTATGTATATTCTGTATTCATATGTAAAATAATTATAATTCTTTTGTAAATAAATAAATTTATGGTTTATAAACCTCAGGAACTAATGTTGAAATAAATGCTTTCGGAATCCTGAAAAACTATAATAAAGCCATCATTGTTTCCGATAATAATAATTATTGTAGCAGTATTTGTATTTCGGCAAAAGATGGAGGGATTAGAAGACTGTAATTGACAATTTGAATTATTACCAGCTGGTACCCGGCATGCATTGCAATGCCAATCAAATAAAATTAAAAATTCTCCCTTCATTTCCTTTCCCATGCGTCCCCGTTCCCCTCCCGCGTCCTCTCCCCTTCCCACGTTCTCCTCCCTCCTTCCCCGCCTTCCCCCTCTCTAAATACATAATACATAAAGAGCCAGAGCTTACCATTATGTTGCGCACAACACATCACCAAAGTTTCATCGTGATCGGATGAAATAGATGGATGGCAGCGCATAAAATGCGAACAAATGAACGAATATTGAGGTATATATAAGATTTTTTTTATTTTTTTAAACCCCCAAATGGGCTTTTACATATAATGTAGTACATTTTTTTTTTAATTACAATGAAAATGAAGAGTTAACAAAATACAGGTAACATAAAATATAAGAAACGAAATATAAGAGATGGCACAAAGTAGGTAACATAATGTAAAATAAAATAAAAAATAAACATATCCATCACAAGTATTTAAAAACAGACTTACCTTTATACCTACTGTGTGTATATATGTAACCATTTACCTACTGCAATCTTCTTTTATATATATATATATATATGTAACATACTTGAATTGTATATTTAAAGAAAAAAAATTATATTAACCTGCCATTTTCATAATATTACTACAAAATCTTAGATAACCACTCTGTAAATTGCCATCTCAACACAGGCATTTCACACCTAGTGAGATGGGCAATACGTCATTTTATAACCAAATGTAATATGAAAATAATTAAATAAATAAATAAATGTGAGTTAAGTGAAGATAGATATATTTAATTATTTATTGTAAGAAACAAACAGCAATTTTTATACAGGGTAAGTTATACAAGAGGTTAAACATGAGGTAAGCCAAAACAGTTTATTATGCCAATGTTGGTTATTATGATATAATATAAAATTGTAATTGGTAATAACCATTAAATGAAAATGAAAATAACAAAAAAAAAACAGAAATATATATATATATATATATATATATATTAGAAGGATGAAGGAATAGGAAAGGGCAAGAGGCAGAGGAAGATGGGACGGGGACAGGAGATGCTCATGCCGTACCTTTTCTATAGTTGTGCATTAATTTAATTAACATTTGTGGTCGTGGGCTTGACTTCGTTTCGGTATTTCACAAGAATATTGTTAGGAATATCGATATTGTTGCGTGTTATATTGGGCGCATATACGGGGATTGGAGAATTTTTTCTAAGGTTGGTTCTGCACGCGGACAAATGAAAAAAAAAATGGTTTAGTCTGTTTGGCCTTGTAGGTATGTGAATTCTTAAATAATTTTTAAGTTCAGGAGAGTCCAGGCCGTTATTCAGAATTTTGTATAAAAATATTTGATCAGATATTAATCTTCGTGTTTGAAGTGGAGTAAAGTTGTGAAATTTTAAGGATTCGGTGTTATTTGCAAAGAGTAATTTGAATTTATAATTTATGTGTTTAAAAAATTTCTTTTGCGCACTTTCGATTCTGTCAATATGGCATTGGTAGAACGGTGCCTAAATTAGTGTGCAGTATGTGGGGGCGAATATACGTGGTGTAAAGGGAATACAAAGTTTTAATTTTGCGAAAAGGTTTAGATATGCGAATTATAAATCCCAACATTTTGTTGGCTGTGTTAATTACTTCGTTAATGTGTTTGATAAAATTTAGTTTTACATCCAGTACTATCCAAAGGTCGCGGATTGATTCTATTTCATTGATATGTGTATCATGAAAGTTATAATTAAAAGAAATTTTATTTTTTTGTCATCTGCATATGCTAGGTAGTTAGCATGTAAAAAACATTCATAAATATCAAATATATATACATTAAACAATAATGGCCCCAAGTGAGAACCTTGCGGTACGCCAGAGGGCACAGTAAAAAAGCTAGACTTAGTTCCCTCAACTGATACGCACTGTAGTCTTCTATGCAGATATGAAGTTAGCCACCTAAGTAAGTCGCCATGGATTCCTAATTGGTGTAATTTTTTAATAAGGATAGAATGGTTAACTTTATCGAAAGCTTTCGAGTAATCTGTGTATCCATATTGCTTGTTGAGTATTCAGTAAAGTTGACTTAGTTTGTTAGTACTGACTTTTTTTGTAAAAAACCATGTTGTTGATTTTGTATGCTGCGGACAATGGTTATATAAATTTGATCGTATACAATACGCTCAAAGAGTTTACTAAATATTGTGAGTATTCAGATTGGACGATAATTTACAATGTTACTTTTTGAAACTGTTTTATGGATGGAGATTATAATGGCTTCTTTGAATTTTGTGGGAAATATTCCTACTTTTAAGGACATGTTAAATAAGTAAGTTAAAAGATATGCAAGATTTTTGGCACATTTTGAGATAAAATATGGCGAGATACCATCACTACCCGCACCCTTAGTAACATCCAATTTATTCAAGTATTTATTGACCAATAAGTTGTTTATTTGTACGTTCCCGATCGGGTTATCATTATTAACGCAGGTAGAATTATCTATATTACTGGGATCATCCGTGCCCTCATCGCTTACGTATGCAGATGGGAAGTGTTTACAGAACAGTTGGCACACTTGATGAGCACCGGTGCCTGACTCGTCTTTAAGGTTCATGATTTGTGGTATGCCATTTGTCCTATTTTTGTTTTTAGCGTAATTCCAGAGACTTTTATTGTTACTTGGAATACTAGACTCAACTGAACTTATAAATTGGGTGTAACAATGTTTCTGTAAGTGTTTTTGTTGTATGCGTTTGATAGAAAACTCTATGTAATCTACTGGATTATTATTTGATTTCCATTTTTTGTGTAGTTTTTGTTTTTCTTTGATGATTTTGATTAGGGGAGGTGAGTACCAGTTGGGAATTTTTTCTTATCTGCCAATATCCTCCAAATCAATAATATTAAGAAAAATGTTTAAAACTGGTGTTCACCATAATTTATGAAATAGGTAGAAATAGTTGGCACATACAAAGTCAATGTACAAGGATCAAATTATTGTCAAATACATCCATAGTGTTTAAGTATTTGTTACCAAGACTATATAAACGTTGTACGGGGGAAAGCAAACTTTTTTTAAAAAATAGGCAATTCATCCTAAAAATAGTGCTTTGTGAAAAAATTTTGTATAGTTGTTCGAGTAGGTACACATAGATTTATCAATTGCAGGAGTTCACGACAATCGAATTCAGAGTTTTATAATTTTAATAAAAAAATTAGGTCGTTCATTTTTCATCTGTTTACTTAAGTTGGAACATTTTGTAATATTCATCAACGACCGGTAATTTTGCAACACAAAGCCATGATTAAACTGATGAAACAATTATTTCAATATTAAAAAATATGATAAAGCATCTAAAAGTTTTGTCTTTTAAACAAATAGTGCGCGTAAATGTAATAGTTTTCTACTTTGGAATGTAAAACTTTGTTTTTTATAATAATACGGGGATAAATATTCTTCATAAAGGAAAACGCTTAGATAACTTAGAAGCCTTGGAAATAAATAAATCCCTTAAAAATAATGAATCTATTATCAACAAACAGAAAATATTGTCTTACAGCCCAATCATGGATATGTTCCCCTACCCACCCACTCTTCATTAATACCTAGCAACGGCTCCACCCCTACCATAATAATACATTGTTCTCATCCACTATTTTCTAAATATCAAATCAGTATACGTTTGCCCTGAAGAAGGAACGGTCGCTCCGAAACCGGTCGGCTTTACTCAAATATATAAGTGGTTCAAACAAAGTATCAAAGTTTAATGGCCAACGAAGTCAGAATAGTAATGCCTCCTCTTGTACTCGTGTCTTCAAATTTCCAATCAATCAAATAAAATTTACGTGCGCTCGCCGGATTCAAACACACGACCTTCGAATTGCCTTGCCCCTTGAACACGGAGGTCGTCAAAACATTATACATATTACAACTGAATTTTTTTTCCAACGGTGAACAAATCATTATAGAAAAAAATTAATGCACGGACGCCCCGGTCAGATCTGTCCCTCAAAGGCTCTAATGTAAAATAATTTTTTTGGCTAGTTATGTCCCCCCGAGGCCTTTTTACTTATTTATTTATTAATATTTATATAACCATTATAAATTAAAGCAATATACAACATTAACATTGTTTAAAACTACTGTCAAATTTTGCTCTTCTTTTGATTATCCAAAATAAATTCTAAATTCGAATTTCAAAGTAAGGATACCGAAAAAGCCGTATTACATTTTTTATAATATCATAAATGACATTATTCGCAAATATATCCCCGAAAAAACAATTATCGGTAATTTAGAAAGGTTTCCCCCCCTGGTACACTTTACCACTTATTAAAATTGTTGAAATGGAAAAAATACAAGAACCTGGCTGACTACCAATCATTTTCAGTACTGAGAAATCGTCAAAAGAAGATCTCGGTAGAATGTTATGAAAACTTCATTATGACGGCAGAATATTCAATAAAAAAGTGCAGCAAACAGTTCTGGTCATTTGTTAAATCAAAGCAATCCTCTTCTGATTTACCAAAGCAGATGTATCTTGAAGATATTTCGCAGATGGACAATCCATATGCGACCATTTTAGTGATTATTTTAGGTCAGTTTTTGTAGAAAATTCCAACCCTCGCCTCAATCTTATAAACTCTGAGAATGATGACGACAACTCTAATCTACATATACACACTATTAACTTCAATCAATCATGTGTACTTAATTATTTAAAAAAACTTGATCCGAATTAAAGTGCGGGATCTGATTTAATTCCATCCATATTTTATGTAAAATGCCGGGACCAATTGGCAACGTCTGGAAACAAGCACTCATTACACCAATCCACAAAAGCGGGGACAAAAATAACATCACCAACTACAGGCCCATCTCCAAACTCCCAATTGTCAGCAAGATCATGAAAAACATTGTTCTTGATCAACTTTTTCCAGCAGTACAAACAATCATATCCAAAAATCAACACGGCTTTTTCAGAAAACGGTCGGTCTAGACAAACCTTCTGGAATACACAGATTTTATTTTAAAATCTATGGTTGGTAAAAATCAAGTAGACTCTATCTATACGGATTTTTCAAAAACCTTTGATAAAATTAACATTGAACTGCTTCTGAAGAAACTGTTAAAAATCGGGATTAATGGTGACCTTCTCAGATGGATCAAATCGTATGTAACAAACAGAAGTCAAGCAGTTAGAGCTAAGGGTTTCTCCTCGCGTTTTTAAAATATTTCTTCAGGAATCCCGCAAGGACCTCTCTTGTTTATTTTACATATAAATGATATAGGTAAATGCTTTAAAAATTCCAAATTCCAAATTTTTGCTGATGACACTAAAATTTACAAAAAAATCACTAATATTAATGACAGCCTAGAATTGCATGATGATATTAATAGGCTTAGAATATATTGTGCGAATAACCAACTATTCCTTAACCTGGACAAATGTAACACAATATCATTCACCAGAAGCATAAACCCCCTAATATTCCCGTACAAAATCAATGACGTAGAGATAAAAAGATGTTGTGAAGTGAGAGACTTAGGAATAATAATGGACTCCGGAATGTCTTTCCGAGCACATATAAATTCCATCTGTGATGGGGCGTACGTACTTCTAGGATTCATCATAAGAGTGACCAACCCATTTAGGTCACCACACGTAATCAAAATACTGTACGTCTCTTTTGTTCGCTCAATATTAGAATTCGGATCAGTCGTATGGAATCCCCAATACAAAGTTAGTATTGAAAGGTTAGAAAGAATTCAAAAAAAGATATTGAAACACCTAGACTTTAAATCCTTTCGAACATCAAAAAACCTAAAAGACTCATTAACATTCCATAATTTATCAACTTTAGAAGATAGAAGAAATATATCCGACCAGAAATTTTTATTCAAAATCATTAACAACATTGTTGACAACAACTATCTTCTAGAAAACATTAATTTCCACCGTCCAATAAGAAACACAAGGTTAAACCAACTATTCCACATCCCACACTCAAAAATAAATTACACACAACATTCATTTCTCCGAAGGACGTGCACAAAATACAATGATATCTTTTACGACGCTAATATCTTCCATTTGTTCGCAGGTCAATTTATTAAATTTACAATAGAAAAAATTAAAGCAAATTGTTAATTATGAACTCTCCACCCCTGCTGCATGTTATTTTTTCTTTCATTCTCATTATGTTGGTTTACCTTCTTTTTATAATAATAATAATATTTGGATGATTTACATATTTATTTAATGTTTTAATCTATATTTTTATATATATCATAAATGTTACTTTCTTATTAAAATATGTATAACTGTTTGTTTCCTAAATAAACTAAAATAAAAAAAATAAAATAAAACAAAAACAACAGATAAAAAGAAAAAAAAACGCATAAATTACAAAGAAAACCAGAAATATGTCATTTTTAAATCAGATTTTAGATGTATTGACTCTTTTCCACAAAAAAATATAAATGGATTTAGAAAGATTGTTCTTTTATCTAGTATTCGCATTTTTAAAATTTTGAGAATAAATGTATATTTTTAGTATAATAAGGTTATACCATAGATCGTTGGCAGAATTGTTAAATTTTTATAAAATATTTTGAATTATACCACACCCATTTCAAATAATATAATCATGCAGTAAAATAAATCAATACATTATCTGGGTATCGCATGTTTTAGAATTTTAATTTTAGTTTAAATAGAATCATTAAAACATACATACGTAAGTGTATTTCTTGGTGAAAATTGGTCCGCTTGTGTATTTATTTGCGCACTTACAAACTAATATATTTCAGATTTTTTAACATTTTTATTTAACTTAGACATTATTGAAAAATGACACATTATTTTAATAGTTTTATCATCACGCCTTTCAGCATTTTTGAATGTAGGTACTAATTAAAGCAAATTTGGAATGAAATAAAATCAATATTGAGTTATAATTTTAAAAAGCTGGTACGGATGATAATGAATCTTTCTCATTGTTACCGCCCTGCACGATCGTAAGAACAACTTTAGACGAAATGTGGATTTTCGGCCGCTGGCCGGTTAAACGCTCTTAAGCATAATATGCCTGAATTCTGATTACTCGTTATTTACATTAACTAAAAAGTGATGAACTAATTTGGCTTTGAAAGTCTTTAAATTTAAATCTAAAATATCAGCGATATCTGCTAGTTCATTGCCCAGTCTATGTATGTACCATCTCCATAACAGAATGGAACACGAAGTTATTGCCACGAAATAATATATTCCATCTAGTACGCTAATAATTTCGCCTTTTAAATAATTTCTGTAAATTGAGTTTACTTCGTAAATTTGCATAATTGATTTAATTTAAAGGCTACCAATTTTGTAAAATAAAGCGTAAAAAATTATACTTTTGAATGTAGCCATAACTTTGTGGTTATCCATTATAAAGATAAATGAAACAATTTAACTGTGTTTGACCACTTATATAATGAGTAAATCCGACCGGTTTCAGAACGACCGTTCCTTCTTCAAGGCAAATGTATACTGATTTGACAGTTTTGAAATATGAATGGGAACAATGTATTATTATGATAGGGGTGGAGCCGTCGCTAGGTATTAATGAAGAGTGGGTGGGTAGGGGAACAAATCCATGATTGGGCTATAAGAAAATATTTTTTGTTTGTTGATAATAGATTCATTATTACCGGATTTACTCAAATATGAAAGTGGCTCAAAATTAAATTGTTTCATTTATCGTAAAAAAATATTTTGCTTTTTTCAAAATATTGCAAGCAATGAGAGTTAAAATATACCTATGATTTATTTAGTAAGTAACTATATAATATTTTTTTATGAAACATGTTAGTTAGATGTATATATAAAATATAAAATCCTCACTAGGAGATCCTGTGCTGAGGGGGACTATGCTTTGGATAAGTTTTTCAGCGACTTCTATGGTTTAACTTCATTGATTGGATAAGGTTTTCCAGAAACTTCTATGATGTTTTAAGTATACTAGTAAGTTCATTTTCCGATAGATTCTTCAGCCAACATTTAATGTCCTTAATGTAGCTATTTTTTATTTTTATTTGTTTGATACTAAGTGGGAGTTTGTTATATAACTTTACTGCTAAAAATGCAGAATTTCTTTGACCAAATGAAGAGTTACACTTTGGTATATTAAGTATGTCTGTTTGTTTGGCTCTGGTTTTATGAGCGTGTGAGGTGTCTGCCTCTTAATCATTTTTGTGGTGATGATGACCGGACAACTTAAAATGAACTCAACTCAACACCTCCTTTGAAAAATTAATAAAAGTGATGAAACAAATTTACAAAAAATTGGTTAAATAGGTTAAATTAGGTTAGGTTATCGGCTATTATTCTTTTTTTCATAGCTTTTAATAACTTTTCAAAGAGATGTTGAATTGAGTTGATTCTGAGTTGGCATGGAACCAAATATATTTGTGTTCGTATGAGTATGTTTATTTATACATATATGTATGACGTACGTAAATGTGTAAGTGTGTATTTTCTAATATTTGATTTTGGCCCTCTTTGTTTTATTTGCTTGCAATTTAATTTATTATTACTTATTGTAACCATTGCGTAAATTTATATTTTTACGGTTCAGTCTATAAGGGACTTGTGTCCTTTGCGGCGAGGTAAATTCAACTGAATTGCACTGACATAGTGTAATTAGTTTTGAGTAAACCCTGAGGAAGTGAGCATCATAAGGAATTAAATGGTGCCACAAAATAATTTTGCTGTATTTGATGTGTCCGACAAAACTTAAGCGATGGGCAGCTTACTCTAAGGTCAGCAGATCTAGATGTTACTAATCGTTTAATCGAACTTTCTAGGTCAAATCGAGCCGTTTATTATGATCGATCTTTTCGTGTAACTGGCCCGCTCATTTGGAACAAACTTCCCTCAGCTCTTACTAATATCCAGAACTTGGCTGAATTCAAAAGAGCTTTAAAAACAAACTTATTTAAAAAATCGTACCTTTCATGAATTTTAACTCGTTTTCAATCTACTATAATAAGCCATGTTCCTCAGGTTTCTGGTAATTGTTTGGTTTCGATTACCTTCTTACTATAGTTTTATGTGCACTCTGTTATTATTATTTCTAAACGTAAACTGCCTCTTATTCTTTATTATAATTTAGTTTTAATGAATTCTTTTTGTTAATATTGTATTTTGTAAGGAACACTATAGGAATTATTTTAAGTTTATTATAATTAAGCGCACTTGAAGTGAAATATCACAAAACTGCGCTATATAAATACTACGTTATTATTATTATTATTAAAGTCAACTGAATCTTCGGCTGCAGGGCAGGCAGTCGATAATTGCGAAATTACAACAATGCAACAATAATCAAATTAGCGCCAGCATTAATTACTGTAATACTTGTGTGAAGTAATCTGTTGTCTAGCCAATAAATAAATAAAATGAGGAGACCAAATACTTGAATTGTATTCTATTTTGCTTCTAACCAGCGATGTGTACAATAGTGGTATAGTTTATGGTTATTAAAGTCTTTTGCGATTCTGAGAATAAATACGAGTAGCTGTAAAATAATTAGAGAAGGGGACGGGTTAAGTGGTAATGACAAGTACTATAAGAAGATGTTAAGGCACGCCTTAGTTGATGATGGAAAACATCTCTTTAAAAACTTAATCTAATAAAATTATGATTTTTTCAGCGGGCTGGTTAGTTTTATGATTATCCGAGTGTTAAAAATAATTTAAGTGCCTACTAATTATGTGTTAAGAAGATAAGGGTATAATTGTATTGGGGAATTTAAATCACACCTTTACGGCTTCGAATTTATTACGGAAACTTTCGAAGTTTATATTTGTTTTTAAATAAATCGTATTATTTTTTTTATTTATTTATCAGACCGACTCGAGTATCGGGGCTCCATAGAAGCCCGAGTAATGGCAATTAGAGACAAAAGTCAACATTTTTCGCTTTACGCAATCGCTATTTTCATCTCTACTTTCATATCTACTATTTCAATTGTCATCACCTCACACAACACATGAATCATGCTGTTTACTGTGATGCCAACTGAAATCGTAGATATGAAAATAGAGATGAAAATAGCGATCGCGTATAGCGAAAAATGTTGACTTTTGTCGCTAATTGGAATAGGGCTGAAAAAAGATGTCGTGTATAATGGCCATAAATCCGGCTTCGAAGAAACTAGGCGTCTTGAATAGGTTTAGCAGTTTCTTCAACGGTGACCATTTTTGTGATTTAACTATAATTATTTAAAAAATAAACTTGCCATACCTACTGAGTTAATACAATGAAAAATATTTTTTTAAATTTAAACATCATTAAATGGCATATTTTTAGTAGAAATTTATATAGACAAATTGGTATCAATATTGTGTTAAAATCGGTCGTGATAATGTATATCAAAGCACATCAAAATCCTTTTTTTTATTATTTTTATTTTATAATTCATCGCGTGTACACGGTAAATAGAGATTTTTTTTTAATAAATATCATTGCTCACAAAACCAACGTGGTCACTAAAATGATAAAAAATTGGATTATTTAAGTAAATTTATTTTATAATCTTACATATAAAAATGAATCGCTAAATGTGTTGCTAAGCGTAAATCTCGAGAGCAGCTGAACCGATTTCGCTAATTCTTTTTTTAGAATATTCCTTGAAGTTTATTTGTTTACTTTGTTTATTTGTTTGTTTATTTAGTACAAGATTATACATGTATATACATAATTCATTAATTTTTTTTTTGACTACCCAACTAGGAGTATTCCCGTTTTAGGACAGTAAAATTATTATGAGTATGAACAAATGGAACATGATTTGTACAAAAAAGAAAGAAAATTAATGAAATAAAGAGAGGAAATAAAAAGAACAAAAATAATATTAAAACTATATTTTTTTTTAAATAAAAAAAATTTAAAACCTAGTAACTGTTATTTGTTTAGCATAGTTATGAAAAAAATACAAATTTAAAAAAGAAAAGGTAAATATGGACATATAGTTAACTAAGAGAAATTAAGAGGGTTAAAACATTTAGGTAACTTCTGTATGCATTGCATATTATAGTTCTACATACATGTGTTGTAGAAAAAAAAATGAAAATGAAATAACCAATTAAAACATAAAATAGCCGTCGGTTGTTTAGCACAGTTGTTGAAATGATAATAAATAAAATAAAAGTTATATATGTGTGTACTTAAAAGCAAATGATTAAAATATAAGGTGGTAACTGGTGTTTGCCTTTCATATTATAATCCTACATACACATTTTATATAGTGAGAACAGAAAAAAATAAAGTAAAATAAAATAAACAATTAATACCTGATTATTACTGTTGTTTGCTTAGCATAGTTATTTAAATAATAGGTATATATAAATATATACTTATAACTGTTGTTTACATTGCTTATTGATAAGCCCACAAATACATAATATACGGAATCAGATATAAATGTAATAAAAAAATGGTTTCATCCAAATTTACTATCTCTAAATACAGATAAAACTTTTGTAATTCCTTTCACTCTGACTAAAAACGCTACCCCTGAAAATCTAAATATATGTATACACTCATATAATTGTAATTCAAATTCATATATCTCTAAACCTGATTGCTCTGTACTCACTGTTAAATACCTTGGGGTAACTATAGACAGTAACATAAAGTGGAAGATGCAAATCAGCACAACAGTTGAGAGACTGAGAAAATTAGTGTACATTTTCATTAGAATTCGATGCATTTTAAATATCAGTATATTAAGTAATATTTACTTTTCCTTAATCCAATCAGTGCTACAGTACGGAATTGTTGGTTGGGGCGGTGCATTCAAAACTTTAAACTTTTTTATATATTATTTTAAACTTAAATAAAAATTATTTGCTACATTCGTTGTCTCCGCCTTTTCAACGCGAGCTTTGCTCAATAAAAAGGTGTAAGACATATTAAATAATATATATATTTTTTTACAAAAAACTTTTAGATTACACAAAAACATGTAATTTTTGTAACATTTATTAATTAATAAAAAAAAATAAAAAATATATGTACATATTTTGTATAAATAATAATAAAAAAGAGAAGTGATATAAAGAATAAAATAAAATTTTCAATTAAAACATAGATTAACAGCTGCTTGGTTAGCTTTCTAATTTTAAAAGTAATAGGTAGGTACATACATACACATACGAGGATGGTTCTTACGGAGAGAAAAATTAAGAAAATTGCGCAGAAAATGGGATAATTTCAGAAAACCTAACGACTATCGCACGTTTGACATTTCGCGTGTTTAAGAATGACATTTTGCAAAACAATGATTATTAAATCAGGATTCTATTATTTAAAATCCTTAAGTTGATAAATTTATTTAAAGTAGGTGTTCCCCCTAATAGTTTGAATCGAATCAAGAATTTTAGATATTTTAAATAGTTACTTATGTTAGGTACCAAATTTAATATACATGAAAACTGGAAATTTGAATAAAAATTGTAAAAGGTGGCACGCGAGCTGTTTAAAAACTGAATGTACTGGGATTGAATATATGGAACGCGGGAGGAGGGTAGGCGGGAAGAGGGAGCGGGAAAGGGAAGAGGAAAGGTGGGGAAGGTGGAGGGGGAACGCGGGAGGGGAAGGGGACGTGTGAGGGGGGAGGGCAACTCGGGAGGGGGGTTCGCGGGACGGGGGAAAGGGGGGGGAGTGGAGTGGGGAGAGGGAAGGTGGAGGTGACGGAGTGGGAACGCGAGAGGGGAAGGGGATGCAGGAGAAGAAGGGGAGGCGGAAGGGGAACGGAACGAATAGGAAAGGACACTCAGGGAGAAACAATTTCTTTATTAAATGGCATAGCAACGCATGCCGGGACCAACTAGTTTAAAATACAAATAAATAAAATAGTACACAAGCTTACTAAATATTTGCCGTAAACTTTGATTAAAAAAATTATTATTATTTTTAATTGATAAACTAATGTTCAAGACAAGCTTTTTATACCTGGCACAAAGGGTAACAATTATTATAAGCAATAATTATCAGCCTGAAACACTCATCTACATTGAAAAAATCTTCAGAGAAAAGATATATGCCGCCAACGGGACTTGAACCCGTGTCCTTCTTGACAAGTTAAAGTATTTCACCAAAAAATGTAGACATAATTTGTCTCGACGCCACCTAGCGAGAGACTACATCTAGGATATCACATCTTCCATTCACATATGCATGGAAGGCGCTTCTAATTTTCTTATTTATTCTATGGTGTATCCATTTCCTTTCGCAAATTGAACTGGTATTTATTTGTTCTAGATACGTGATCTTCTCAGCGTGCGGCTCCTTCTACATTCCTGCAGTCGCAATGTTACTCCTTTGGTGGAAGGTTTACCGGGCAGCCGTGGGCAGATCTGCGAGACTCAATGGGGCTCGCTTGCCCAATGGGGGTATGCGGGCTCACAGGGGCGGGCCACCCCTTCAGGTACCTCATTTTCTTATTAGATTAACTGCAGTATACGACTTATTTATGTACGTACAGAGGTTCGGATTAACCGATCTCCGGCGGAATCTGACGAGCGCTAGATTTAAAGGCTAGCACTTGCAGATCGGAGCCCACTTCTCTTTGTACAGACCGGCCTAGTGACCAGAACTAATTATAACATTGTCACATTTATATCCAACAATAAACTCACTGTGTACTAAAGTACCTACTTTCAATAACGTATAAATATCAAAGAATACTTGAGATACAGAGCCTAGTATTAAGGAGTATCATCTCAGCGGTTTAGGTCCAGTGTTTCCCAAACATTGTTCTGCCGTGATCCGGTAATATTCACACTGCCCCTTCGAGACCCACTTAAAACTTTTAAATCCAAACTGGTTCCATTAGGTAAAATAACACACATTTATTAATTGTAAAAATGTTTTATTAATACTAAATATTTTTGTATCGCAAATTTAGTCACTAAATTTTAGTGCGAAGTATGAAGCTGCTGCTTAATTGTTACTAAAGAATCCAAGTTCGTAGAAAATGATGAAAGTTTTATCGTAAGATCTGGTTTCACTTCAAGTCGGTTTCTATATTTATTTTTAAGGTAAACTTGTGTTGAAAACCCAGCTTCACATTTATAAATTGTGACAAAAGGCATTAAAAAAGTTATTGCTTGATGAGCTAATTTTATGTATTCTTGACGACAAGTTATCCAAAAATCTATACATGGTCTTAGTCTTGTGTCAAATATATCCTTGAGTGATGTGTCAGTTGACAGTTCCGAAATCTGAATCTGGCAATTCTTCCCAAATTAGTTTCGGAATCTAACTTGAATGTAGATGGGTTTCTTACCCAAGCTTTTTTGGTGTCGATTAGAGGAAAATATTATTGAAGATTCCTCTCCAGTCCTAATAAATTTAATTTGAGTTAAGATGTCTTGTGGCAATGCAATCATGTTGTACTCTTTTTGTATTTCACTTAAATTACTAAATGCTTTGAAGTTCCCTGTTTCCGCGCATTGTGCCCACACATTAAGCTTTTTTTCTTGCAGCTTCCACCTTGTCTTAAAACAAGGCGGGAATGTTGCGACCCGGTATTTTATTTTGATGGCCCGATACCCTGGAAACCCTGGTTTAGGATAAAACCCACAAAGAGCAATCATCAAAGCCTTACTGAGGGACGAATCACATTTAAGAAGATTAATAATCACATTGGAAAATACATAAATTTCCCTGTACTACTTATTATGACTAGCGGAGAGGGGACAAAAAGCATGGTCCTTACGTATGAAATCGGCGTTTTGTATGGGAGGAACATAAAGTCGATTTTTTTTTAAATATAATATATTTATTTAATCAAAGTATGTACCATTGTTATCTATGCACTTTTGCCATCTCATAGGTAGTTCATCAATCCCTTTACTAAAAAAAACCATTCGGACGGGAATCAATAAAATCTTTGAAGGCGGTTTGGACTGCCCCATCGGAGTTGAATTTTTTCCCTTGCAAGAAGTTATCCAAATTTCGAAAAAAATGGTAATCTGTTGGGGCAAGGTCCGGAGAGTGCGGTGGATGTCCAATTGAAGCTCCTCTAATTTGTTAGCCGTCTGTTGGGCAGTGTGTGGTCTAGCGTTGTCATGAAGCAGCAGTGGCCTAGAGCGATTAACCAGCCTCGGTTGTTTAGCAGCTAGCTTTTCCATCATGGTTTGCAGTTGCTGACAATAGACATCTGCCGTAATCGTCTGACCAAATTTAAGAAAGCTGTGCAGACACACACCTGTATTTTCTTTTGCGGCACCGTCGCCATACACATCATTAATCCTTCGAGCCGTTTCTGCAGCACTGGTGCCACGGTGGAACTCGTACTCGTAAATAACGCGATATTTCAAGTTTTCCATTTTGTAAACTAAGTGACGCAAAGAAAAAAAAACAATTAGGAAAAAAAAACAAATGAATTATAATTTTCGAAACACAAATACGTGAGTAAATTAAGTAATCCGGAGGTCAAAGAAGCAAACTTTTATCTATGTAATATCTATGTATGTGATATCTATACAGAATACGAATTTCTACCGATTTCTTACATATCTCCCTTATACATTTGAAGTTTTTAAGATCTTAAAAAAATATATGTTATTTTTTAAGATAATTTCTTCCACGCCGAAACGCAAATTATATAAAATTCCCTCGATAGAAAAAAATCGCAAAATCTCCGAAAATTATTATAAACACGTTTGTTTCAATTATTTTACAAGTTATAGTTGTGAAAAAAATCACAATGTTTCTTTAAATGATACTTCAGATACCTTCCACGAGATTATTTGCTCTATTTTAAATGAGTCGTATTTTATTAAACATTTTATCACTTTAAATATTAGCGCGCTCCTCTAACATTCATAATTACATATCTCTCCATCTTCTTCTTTTTGAGCGCGGATGCGGCGCCTTAAGGGACGTACTTGATTTACTCCAGTGATCCTAACATTATTTGGAGTAAAAAATGTAATTTTTTTTTCTACAAAAACATTAAAAAAAGGTGGGTGTTGGACAGTTGGAGAAAGGTTAAGGGGTAACAGTGACGACACGCGGAAGAATTTTTTTTTGTTTGATTTTGCAGAATAAAAAATTTTAAAGAAACAAAGTCACCGTAGACCCAAATTTCATTTGCATTTTTTACTCGAATTAATGTCAGGAATCGCTGGTTAAGGTATATCAAGTACGTCCTTTAACATCCTGTATTCTGGGTTGTAACGTTTCAATTTTTAAATAAAAAAACTATTTTTATTCCATTTAAAAAATATAATAATATAAAATCCTCGATCAAAGGATATTGATAAATACGGCGCCCGTTCGTCCAAAGGATCCTATCCTTTTATTCGACTCCTTTATACATCAATAAACACCTTTGACCCTTATCAACCCGATCGGATTCTATCGAGACCGATCCGTTCTGTTTGTCAGTCAACTGGAAATGTGTGGTTTTTGTATACAAGGCCGACAGATGGCTTTTGTAGACACTTTTATTAATATTGTGGACCCGTTATATTCGTTATATCGATACGTGCGTCAATTCAATACGTTTTTCATATGAAAAGCTGATGACCTTTGGAATATGTAATTTTACTGTCAAACTTACATTTTCATATTAGTTTTAAGATTTTCACGGCCAAAAGCATTTTCGTTATTTGTTTTTGGGGTGTTATGCCGTGTTGCACTACCTCCTTCTTTAGCCAACGTTTTGCACATCTACCGGATCTGCCCTGATGATGGACACTGCAACGATGTCCGAAACGTTGGCTAAAGAAGGAGGTAGCGCAACACGGCATGACACCCCAAAAACAAATAACGAAAATTACATTTTCATGTTTTCTTCATATTTTTCAATTCACGTCAATTTTACATTGTCATGTTTTCTTCGTATTTTTCAATTCACGTCAAAGTTACATTGTCATGTTTTCTTCGTATTTTTCAATTCACGTCAAAGTTACATCGTCATATTTTTCAATTCATGCCAAAGTTACATTGTCATATTTTCTTCATGTTTTTTATTGTCATGCGAAACTCGGATATGGACAAAATAAAATCACCAAATAATATTCCCACTTGACAATCAATTTCTAATAGCCTCCGTGGTCGAGGGGTAAGGCTCTCGACTCGCAATCCGGAGGTCGCGGGTTCGAAACCCTGCGTGCGTAAATAAATTTTATTATTTTTATTTTTAACTTTATGAGTAAAACATCAAATTGTAATATTTAATTAAATGAAGATAATATTAGCGAAACTCAGTCGAAAATCTGAAAACAGAAAAATTAGAAAAAGATATTGGCACCTCTGGGACTCAAACCCTGGACCTTCGGCTTTCCGGGCCACTAATTGATTTTTGCAAAGATTGAAGAAGAAGTACTTTACTTCTAAATCTGTTTATATTACCGCCACCCCGGGAACCAATATTGGATAACCAACACCTATGCCATAGGTCACCCCAAGTGGTTCGCTACGTTTGGTGACTTAACAGTGCTGCCCGGGTAGGGTTGCCATCATCTGTCCGGCTTTTGTAAGGCTTTTTGTTAATGTAACGCGATGCACGCAGCGCCTGCAGAACGAACGCAACGCAAGCTACACAAGACGCAACGTGTTACGGACGAGGCAGGGGTGAGCGACAGTGGCTAATCTCGGTTCGAGTAGGTTTTGTCCAAAGATATTCAAATACAAAAGAGATATGCTATGATGTCCGCGCAACTGTCGGCGGACTCCGACCTAATCAGGGTAGTTTGCATACGAAAATAATTTGTTCATTTCGTTGATTTTTTTAAGGTGTGCATTAGTATTGGTTAACAATATAGTTTGAATACGGAAAGAACTCGTTCATTTAGTTTAACGTTTGCTTGATTTATTCGTTAATTATTCGTTCATTTAGTTTATTTGTTAATTGGTAAACAATATCGGCGACACCCGGAAGCGCAGTCCCACCTAGTAAAAACTGCAGATAGCACATCTATTATATTTCAATATCTTTGGTTTTGTTTTTAGTCAGCTTATTAGTGGCTCTTTTACGTCAATATATCAAAGTCGAATCAAATTTACGGAAACTTCAGATATTTCAGTCAACGTAGTAATTGACCAGTGTTCACAAATAATGGATAATATAAAAAATGATAAGACTGGAACAAAATTTCTGCCCAATCAAGTCAACCGCAATTTTACAACATTTATCGAGGGCTCACCTAGATCGCGTGGAAGAATTCAAAGAAAACATAAATAATATTTACAAAATTGCCAAAGACTGCTTAAACTCTTGGACAAGTGAATTCAGTGCCGAATTGAAACACTTTAACTGGATGACTTTAGCTGGGGTACAAAGCTGGGAGCACGTAACAGAAACGATAGACATTATGTCTAAAAAAAATTAGATGACAGTAAACTTTTTGACCAATGTCAGAACTTAGCGATTCCAGGCCATAACGTAAATGTTGAAGAGTTTACTCTTTAATAAACGCCCAGTGGGCCAAGGTACGCAATAAATTACACAGAAACAATTGCTAAGATGATGTTCACATGGTGTAATTTAAAAATGACATGTCAAGAATTTTATGAAATGATTTCCAAAGAAAGCGACGTTTTGGATAAAGTAGGTGAAAAGGCCAAATGTACAAAATTGTAGATTATTGTAATTTTTCAATAATTTGGAGAAGTCAAGATTTCAATTTATTTTTTGGTAGGTTTTGTCCACAAAGATAGATATGATTCATTATATATTTGTTTCATGAAAATTTTTAGTTAATTGTTTAACCAGAAATAGAGTTATGTTTTATTTGTTTGTTTTATAAGTTTATTATATTATGACTACAGACTCAATATTATTTATTTTGTTGTTTACATATTCTATGTAAATGCCAAATGATGACATTAATAAGACTGATTAATGATTGTTGTTATTAAACTGTGTTACGTTACAAGTGGCAATGTTCCCCCTAGATTCACCGTCGCCCCATTTTACGCGAGAATAGTTTGGTAGATTCCCGCACTACGCTGAGTCGACACGCCTCGGCTCCCCCGGAGCCCACGCGCAAGCATTCATTCATCCGCTGCCCGCCGGCAGAAGAGGAGTGACCAAATAGACCGCATTAACGCGCTCTCGAGAACCTAAAACTCGCGATGTATTTTATATTGTGAATTGTGCCACAAGAAGGCCTGCTGACTACCGCATTTCCTGCTGCTGTGAGTAGAATGTACCCTTGCCCTCTTTTGTGTGCTACGTCCCGCTCTTAAAGCCAGTAACGCGTGTGGAGAGTTTGAGAGAACGGTCCCTGTTAAGTTAGGATATTAAAGTGCTAACCAAGCCCATGTGAAGTGTGCCCATATGGCAATTGTAATAACCCTGTCTCCTTCTAATTGAATAAACCCTTTACGTGCAATACTGTGTTCTGATTGAGGAAGGAGACCCCGGAGATTGTGAGGAAAGGAGGAGGAGGAATACACAGCGAACCATAAACACTCGCCCTGGTTTTAAGAGAACCTTGCTTGCGCCGGCTGTCCTGAGCTAGCATCGTTGGCCTATTAATTGCATGTCCTTTCCAGGTTTGGTTTGGCTAGTGGCCGTAGGTGAGCGGTATGCCAACACTGGCGCCGTCCGCCAACACTGACGCCAACACCGACGCCAACAACTGGTTAATGTGTGTTTAATAAACAACTGTAAATTGTAACATGTTTTTAATTAGGAGGCATACATTAATTGCATTATTGCTCGTCAAAGAATACATTACATATTAATATTAAAATATTTTTCAGGATTAAATAACATGTGTTCACAATAATGTCCTCTGCGTGCGAACTCTATCTAAATTTCTTTAAATGGACAATATACAGTGTTAATTTCAAGCGACCTCCCAGGTAAGTATGGTCCTGTTTTCATTAAATTTTAGGCAGCATCGCGTTCATTGGTCAAAATATTGTACACATATTTTCGTATCGGTGATCAATGAACCGATGTTTGCAATTTTTAGCCATAAGTTGTTTATAATTGTTTGCCTAGCTTGTAGTTTTTTAGATTTTAGAAATGTATTATAAGTTTGTACAGCGCCCTTGAGGTGATTTTTCACAAAAACGGCGCTATATAAATCATCGAAATATTATTATTATTTTTATTTTTATTTTAACTTTATGAGTAAAACCTCAAATAATTAAATATTATTATTATTATTATTATTAACAGTTTTTCTTCCAATCTAGACCCCTCCCCCCCCCCCCCCCCCTTGGTAAGATAAATTTGGGCCACTTCGTATATTTTTTTCAAGTAACGTGAGATTTTGCTGGAACCCCCCCCCCCCCTCCCCTTTTTGAGCTCACGTAATTAATGTTTGCCCCTTATCTTATATATAAAAATGAATCGCTGAATGTGTTGCTAAACGCATAACTTTCGAACGACTGCCCTAAATTGGATAATTCTTTTTTTATGTGTGTTCGTTATTGTCAGGACAAGGTTTTTATAAAACTTCCGGTGAAAGCGGGAGGGAGGGAGAGATGGGAGAGGGGAACCAGGGAGAAGAAGGGGAACCTGGGAAAGGGGAGGGGGACCTGGGAGGGGGGAGGGTAACTCGGGAGGGGGTGGAGTGGGGAAAGGGAAGGTGGAGGTGACGAAGTGGAAACGGGAGAAAAAAAGGGGAGGCGGAAGGGGAACGAGACGAATGGGAAAGGACACTCAGGTAAAAACATTTTTTTTATTAAATGACATAGCAACGCGTGCCGGGACCAGCTAGTTATGTATAAAAGTGTGTAAAAAAACAAATTTGGACATTCTTAGAAGAAAATAAAATAATTAATGATAACCAATTCGGCTTCAAAAAAAAATACAAGTTCTCATGACGCGATTGTAAAAATAACTAACTATTTATATACGGCCCTAGATTCCGATAAAAAATGTATCGGAATATTTATAGACCTGAAAAAAGCTTTCGACAGCTTATCACATAAAAAATTAATAAATAAATTAAAATCGATAGGAATTAATGGGAAAGTCTTAGCATGGATAACTAGTTATTTACATAAAAGACCTCAACAAGTAAAATTACTCAATGAAGTCAGCGATTCAAAATATAGCGACTTTTCAATACCCCAAGGTACAGTTTTAGGACCACTGTTATTTATTATATATGTCAATGATATATTCCATATTTCCAAATATGGAGGCATTGTCTCCTACTCCGACGATACAGTCCTACTACTAAAAGCAAACACATGGTCTGAATTAAATAAAATGGCAAACACAGATATCAATGCACTAAAATTATGGTTTAATAAAAACCTGTTGACTTTAAATTCTAAAAAAACCTATTATTTACCATTTTCCATTAAAAAAACAGAAACACCTAAAGAATTAAACATAATAATCCACTCTGTGACAAATACAGAAAACCACAAATGCAATATATTATGTACGAACATAGAAAGCAAGACCGATATTAAGTACCTGGGCATAATAATAGACCAGCGTTTAAAATGGTCCCCACACATAAATATTCTGAACAACAGAATAAGGAAACTAACATATATTTAGATGCTTAAGAGATATTTTAAACGAAAAATTACTTATAACCACATACTTCGCTTTCTGTCAATCAATTATACAATACGGCATTATAGGATGGGGCGGTACATATACAAATCAAACACAAACAATTTATATATCACAAAAACTAATAATAAAAACAATTTTAAAAAAACCCCACTCATATTCGTCAAAACTGTTATTCAAACAATTTAAGGTCAGAAAATTAAGTGCGTTATACTTTTATCACGCAACATTACAAATTTATAAAGATAATATTCAAAATAAAGTTGCACCCTTCAAAAATAACAGAAATCCTAGACAAACATCAATTTTTTCCTATTCCAAAATGTAAAAAAACAATAGGACAGTTAAATCATAAATATCTCGAAAATAATTATTTTAATTCACTACCAGAAAAAATTAGAAACATGAACGGTAACATAAAAAAATTTAAAACTCAGCTTAAAACTTATACTGAAAATTTGAACTGAATAAAAAATAATAAATTGAACCAATATAATAACACCCCCCATACACACAAGCCCTGCTTATTTATGGGGGAACATCAAATACATGTATTATGTAATTAATTATTGTAAAAAATATATTATCATTTATGTATCTTTTTGTAAATAAAAAAAAATAAAAAATAAAATAAAAAGTTATGTCCAAAAATACGTACGTATGTCCGGCTTTTAGAGCAAAATGTCCGGCCTAATACAGCGCAGAGTCTGGCTTTTTTATTTTAGAAGATGGCAACCCTATGCCCGGGTTCATGGGGTGAGGTATTTCTTTTATATTTTTTATATGAGCTCCACACAGGAGGCTCTGAGGAAAATAATTTCCCTCAGGGTCTGTATCATCTTTGGTGATGCTGTGTGGAGGGTTTATAAATAAAGGAAGGAGAGGAGAGTTCTGGAAGGAAAAGGGTTTAAGGGGTGGGTAGGAATCTGGGGTTCAGTATGTCCTGGTCATCCGCCTCCAAAACCTAGACAAACCTCACCCCATGAACCCGGGCACCCCTGCTAAATCACCAAACGTAGCGAACCACTTGGGGTGACCTATGGCAGACGTTTTGGTTAAGGAGGAGGTAGCGCAACACGGCATAACTCCCGAAAAATAAATAACAAAAATACTTATGGCGTCAAAATCAAAAATCATATTTGTATTGTCACTGTTAAAAACCACATTAAGCCCGGTCCATTGCGCGTCATTTGTCTTGACAGTCCCAAAACAAGTCAATAAAATTATTAAGTTTGTCAATAAATATTGTCAACTTTTGTTGTGTTTCGAGTTTAGTTGTGTAGGCAGGCGGGGGCCGGCGGAGGGGGGATTCATTTTTTGACAGATGCCGCGCAATGCGGTCGTGTGTGGAGTATCGGAACGGCCTTTTGTGGTTGTGTGCAATGAGCGGGCATAATCACGAGTTCAAAATATTATTATAACTAAATATAATATAACAATAAAAATATTTGATAATAAAATTATAATATACTATCAAATATTTATAATTATTCGGTTTTTCACGTAAATATTTACGCACTCTAAATTCGTAACTTTAGGTCGTGCCATAATCGATATTAGTCAGAAATCTTTCCTGATAATTCAAGTTGGCAGGGTCAACACAATTTGACAAGTAGTACATAACATAATAATAAAGTACATAATAACAATGTATGGCTGTTTATGAAATTTGCGTTTTTGTGTAAAATCATTTCAAGGGCACTGTACAAAGACATGTAACGCATCCACGTTCCGGCGCGGAGAATATTCCAGGCGTTTCTCGATATCGAATAATTATATTAATATTTGTTACTATATTATAATTTTATTATCAAATATATTTATTATAATATTATAAGTAAGTATAATAATATTTTAAACTCGTGATTATTTAAGCTCGCTCATTACATAACACATAACCGCAAAAAGCCGTTCGGTTTGTTCTTCCATAAATACGACCACACCGCGCGGCTCCTGTCAATTAAGTGAATTATACCCCCCCGCCGGCCTCCGCCTGCCTTCCCGCTTTACCCGGGATGAAGTGTTTAGGAAATGTTTTCCGTCGAACACGGGAAGCACAACTAAACTCGAAACACAACAAAAGTTGAGAATATTTATTGACAAACTTGATAAATTCATTAACTTGTTGTGGGACTGTCAAGACAAATGACGAGCTATGGACCCCGCTTTATATTGACTTTAATTAGACACCGTATCTCATTCCAGTTCAGAGACAATGCTATTTAAAGTAACAAATAAACATCGAGAATCATGGAATAAACTCGGAAAAAACAATAACTCTTTCCTCATTCCATATAAAGTGAAGTAAATTATTTTTTTATAATCCTTGAAAAAAGTTGATCATTCTGAAAATATTTGGTAGAATGTCGTTTATCGTGCAGTGTATTACGTGGGAAGAAAATTTAATAGAACTTTGAAAGCATTTTGTGTGTCACTTCTGTAATGAAATATGGGTTTTATAGGTAATGCTATCACTATATTATAATCTAATATTCTTGGTAATATAAAAATATGTTCGTTCCTACCACACGTTCGTTGAAATCATACGATATTAGAATATGATTGAATTTTCGTTACCTACAGTGTTCCTTACAGGAGAAATATAATGAAAAATTTAGTTTGTCGCAATATGACACGACCTCAAAAAACTCGTTTTATCTTCTTTTCTATTTTAATTTTAATTCATTTATTAAACTTTAAATAGAACCACTTGATGTGGTGAAATATAGTTATATTTTGACTTTTCTGTTTAAATAGATTTAAACTAGGTACATTTTTAATTACAGACGTTACAACAATGAGCTATATAATCTGTTTAAGGATCTAAAAGTCAAAAAAATTATTAAACTGGGATGACTTCGGTGGCTGGGTCATGTGGAGAGAATGACCGAGCATCAAGCACCAAAGTCCCTGCTGAACTCAATACTCATAGGGCGAAGGAGCCTGGGAAGACCAAGACTAAGATGGAGCGACAACGTCCTCAAAGATATATCTAACTTGGAGCTTCTAAACTGGAGAGAGCTGGCACAAAATGGAGGCCAAGACCCACCAGTGGTTGTAGAGCCAAGAGTGATGATAATGATGACATTTTAAGAATCACTATAAACTAAGCTGCACATTTGAACGCCTTTATACAGTTTAGTATCGCCCTGGTGTAAGACCACCATTCAGAATTGAAATGTTGCTTGAAATGGCTTTAGTCGTGTTTGGTGACCATATCTGAATAGCCAGGTACTTCCCCAGCTTGCTCTCCCCATCTCCTTACCTTCAGTAATTCAATTGGGGATGCAATATACTCACTGGGTCCAGACGGGAGCAGCTGGGACCCTTGTTAGGTATTCATATAAAAAATTCAGATAAAAATCAATTCAGGGTTTTTGATTGTTCAATCTTTTTAGTATACTGTGTTCTTTGTGTCTTACATGATTTATGTGGAGGTCTTTATTGTATTGGTCTTTGTTTTTTTTTTTAATGAGTTCCAGGGCCTATGTCATCTTTGGGGATGCTGTGTAGAGGGTTTTTTTTAAGGAAAAGAAGGAAAGTAGAGTTCTGGGAAGGAAAAGGGTTTAAGGGGTGGGTAGGAATCTGGGGTTCAGTGTGTCCTGGTCATCCGCCTTCAAGACCTAGACAAACCTCACCCCATGAACCCGGGCACCTAAATCACCAAACGTAGCGAACCACTTGCGGTGACCTATGGCAGAGGGGTTGGTTATCCAATAAAGGTTCCCGGGGTGGCGGTACCCATTCCCGCCTCCCAAATTGTCTCTAAAGTGAGTTAGTAGTAAATTGTTAAAATTTCTAGTTATATTCTTTCTCATTATATTCAATTTCTTAAGCATTTTCCCTGTTGATTTATATTCAATTAACTTCAAAATTTGTCTTTTTGGTCTATTTTGGATGATTTGCTCTATTATGGTCAGACATAATACACAATATTATAAAGGTTAGATTACCCTTACCAGTCGTAGTAATATTTTCCATCGGTCGGGGATTTATTAAATTAGAATATTGGTTTTTATAATTGATCTTTTTATATGATTACGTTAATTCACACAAGGGCTGATCCAGCTTTGGCGCCAGGGGGGGGGGGTCACGTAGCGCCAGGGGGGTCACACAGTCGTGGTCAAGTCACAAGAAGTTATAATTTAATTTTGATAATAATAGATACAAGTAAAAAGTAGGTCTAGGTCCTGGAAGTGCAAGGCGAAGTTCCGAGACAGTAGGTACAGCTGGAGAAGCCAAAGGGGCTCCCTCAACCATTCTCTCCCAATCCGGCCTGCCATGCAGCTGGTGGGCAGACGCATCAGGACATACCTCACATTCTGGACATACCTACAATTTGGGAGGCGGGAATGGGTACCGCCGCCCCGGGAACCTTTATTGTACAAACCAACACCTCAGCCATAGGTCACCCCAAGTGGTTCGCTACGTTTGGTGATTTAGCAGGGGTGCCCGGGTTCATGGGGTGAGGTTTGTCAAGGTCTTGGTGGCGGATGACCGGGACATACAGAACCCCAGATTACTACCCACCCCTTTAACCCTTTTCCTTACCATAACTCTCCTCTCCTTCCTTTCCTTAAAAAAACCCTCTACACAGCATCCACAAAGATGACATGGGCCCTGAGGGAAATTATTTTCCTCAGGGTCTCCTGTGTGGAGCTCATTTAAAAAAAAATACAGACATACATGTGACAATGCCGAGGACTTTAATTTATAATATGTAGAGATATTATATATTAAAGTCCTATAATTAAAGTATCCCTGTGCTATATAATGTTATAATGTAATTCAAATGGCATATATACATACAGCGTTACAGTGTCCGAAACGTTGGCTAAAGGAGGAGGTACCGCAACACGGCGTACACCCCAAAAATAAATAACAAAAATGTGACAATGCTTCAACTCGCCTTTCGAAAAAATACCGTTTTAATTGGCGCAGTTGCAACGTGTTCAAATTTCGAACTCCCTTCTACGCAACGGCCTCATCCCCAATGTGTGTGTGTGTGTGATAACATAATTTAAGACCGTACTACAAAAAATGTGGAGATCCAGAATAATGCAAGGCTATAGATAAAATGAACAAGTAAAAGATACGGATGTATATATTTGGATTTGGGATAATACGAGGCTAAAGTGAATGGCAGAAGAAATCTGGTATGCCCAGAGTGGAAGATACTTTCAATATCGCCCTGGTGTAAGACCACCATTCAGAATTGAAATGGCTTTAGCCGTGTTTGGTGACCAAAACTGAATAGCCAGGTACTTCTCCACCTCACAAACTCCAACAGCTCGTAAGGCTTTGAAGCAAAGAATGGACGGTTACCTCGAGAGTGTTTTCTCTTGGGGTAAAAATAATCTCGTTGAATTTAATGTTTCAAAGACCCAATCTTGTCTGATTACGTCTAAAAGGGATCGCAATGAAAATCTAGTCTCTTTCAACGGAAGCAATCTTCCGAACAGGCCCTCCATTGATTTGCTTGGTGTAACCCTAAGTGACCAGCTCAGGTATGGGGGCTCCATCGAAGCCAGAGTAAAGTTAGCCTCCCAAAAACTGGGCGTACTGTACAGGGCCCGCAGATACTTTAAAAGTACACAACTGCTAACCCTGTACAAATCGCAAGTGCGCCCCACGGTTGAATTTGGCAGCCACCTCTGGTCTGGAGCTCCAAAATACCTGAAAAATACCCTCGACTCTGTGCAGAAACGGGCGGTCCGTTTGATAGATTCTCCCATCTTAACAGACGGATTGCAATCTTTAGAGCACAGGCGTCGGGTGGGAATGCTATCCTTGTTCTACCGGTATTACAATGGAAGATGCTCCGAGGAACTAGCATCATTGATCCCTTCGGCACCGGTGCATAGTCGGGAAACACGCCAAACGCGTGCCCAACATTTGTACACAGTTGACAATAGTCACATGAGAACGGGTCGTTTCTTCGACTCGTTCTTATGTTCAACAGCTCGGCTGTGGAATGATTTGCCGGCCTCTGTGTTTCCTCCTTCCTACAACATGGGTCTCTTCAAGACCAATGTTCATTCCTTCCTCTCCTCAAAAAGACCCTCCACACAGCATCCCAGATGACATAGGCCCTGAGGGAAATTATTTTCCTCAGGGCCTCCTGTGTGGAGTTAATATAAAAAAAAAAATATAAAAAAAACCTTCCTCTTTCCCATCTCCTTCCCTTCATACTACCTTCAGCCTCACAACGTATCCCAATTCAGGATGCCATAGTCTCACTGGCTCTAGGCTTTTTTTTTAAAGTCCGAGAAAAACGTGACACGATCAAGCAAATAAATATTTATTTCGGGTAATTTCAAGAGTCAGAAGAACGAAATAAAATGTATGTGACATAAGAGGAATATATCAATGGACCTAGAAGGTTCAACTTTCCAGTCCAAGAACCCATCGAAATGTTAATAGTGACAACGGGGCTAAACTTAATATTTCGTGGTATCTGGTTTTAGACGGCTACACTAAAACTAAAAGCAGGCACGGTATCACTTCAACATTCATAAATGAACACTTCACCACAACCTACATAACTGCCCTGATGATGCACTCTGTAACGCTGTCCGATACGTTTGCTAAAGAAGAAAGAAGCGTAAAACGACATAACCACTGGAGCGACAGCACTTTTTAAATCGTTTTTCTACGACTGCTCGACATTTTTTGGTAATTATTTTGAATATTTTCCGCCCACATAAAAAAATCATATCTCCGAATTTTTATACAAACTCATTTTATAGTTCTATATAGCCAATAAAATCACCTATCTTTTGTCGATTATTACATATTCGTAGGATTTATAAAAAAAATATTATAAAACCGTAAACTTCTACTTAATTGCTTACAAACAAGGGATAAATTTGCCAAAATTGGCTACAAAGCAATCCGAGGTATTTTAAATAGTGCCGTATTGTGACAAAAAGCGCTCGAGTGGATATTAAACTAAAAATTTATCACGAAAGGAACGTATGTTCGAAACTCCTGACCAGAGGTGTCTGCCAAACTGAAAAGTGTTTATGTCCAGACTGAGATGACTAGTGTTTCTGTTTGTCTACCCGGTTGGAGGAATGGCGTGGTGGTTATAACGAATTTCAGAATTAAAGAGTTAGCGGCAAATAAATCAATACAAGAAAGCGTTTCTAGCTAAAAGGCTGCCGAAAATAGTTAATTAAAATGGTATTTGCTCTAAGCAAGTATTAATTAATTTAGTCAATTTGAATAATTGAAACCAAGAAATTCAAATAAGTAATTCAATCCGAACGTTTTCCATAACAAAAGGGGGAGGGCGACGAGATAAAATATATTAAATTGGCTTTCGTAATTACAAAAACAACCACATTTCAGTTTACATTTCTGGCGATGGATGCAATTCTGAATTTCAATAATTATTAAACAGAAAGGAGTCAAATTGTTCTTTGTTAATTCACTACCAAGCAGAAGAGGGATCAAAAATACGAATAATTTCCTTTGTGCAGCTCTGGTTAAAAAAATACAAAGTAATAAAATTCAAAACAACAAATACGCATGTTAGAAATACTGCATCTGAGGATCAAAAATATATCCAACACGCAATTACGAATACAACATTGGAACAAAAAGCTTCTAACATTTTGGTAAAAAGCTTTTGCTTTTTCAACAAAATCATATCATTAAAAAATCACAACATAATAACGTTTAAAACTCAAACAACTATCTGGATAGAAAACATAGATCAGAAATGGAAAACATACGGACACCAAATAGGCTGAAACGGTAACCACAAAACGGCACTAAAACACTATTTAATATATATTTTTGAATGTAGCTATTACTTTGTGGTTATCCATTATAATAAAATGAAACAATGCAACTTTGTATAAACCACTTATAAAATGTGCAAATCCGACCGGTTTCGGAACAAACGTTCCTTCGTCAGGGAAAGCTTATACTAATTTGACAGTTTATTTATTTATTTATTTATTTATTATTACATTTATTACATACAAGATAATAACAATATAAAAGGAAGCTTTGACTGTCCAACTAGGAAGGTTTCCCGTTTTAGGACAGTCAAATTGGCAGGTTGCATGTACATAATTTCACATTAATGGATTCAATAATAATAAACAATAATGGTACATAATGGTACATATTTACTTAGATATTAGGTACAATATCAGATAAAAGTTGTGTTATTCTAGGTGTACATCAGTAATAAACAATAAAATCCAGGTAGGTACATGTAAAATATAAAATAAAATAAAAATATAACATATAAATGTAAGAAAGAAAAATAAAAAAAAAGTATTTTTTTAGGAAAATACTAATTAGCAGTAATAAACAATAAAATCCAGATAGATACATGTAAAATATAAAATAAAAATATAATATATAAATGTTAGAAAGAAAAATAAACAAATATTTTTTAGGAAAATAAAAAATTAAAATCGAAGAAATCAACTCATACTACGTTTTTTAATAATTTTTCGGAATCTGTCCTACCTAATTCTAATAACCATTTTGTAATTTTAGTACCGAAGGATGATAAATCACACAGTTTAAATTGAGAGGGGATTTTGTTGTATATTTTTGGTCCCAGGTATGAGAAAGCTTTTTGATAAGCCGCAGTATTGCTTGTAGGAATGGAAAGGTCGTTTCTGCTCTTACTTCTGGTTTGATGATTATGATCGACTGTTATCGTTTTGCTTATATTTTTGTGGACGTAGTTTAGAACAATGTTTTACTAGGGTAGGGGTGGAGCCGTTGTTAATTAATAATGTAGATTGGGTGGGTAGGTATTAGTGTAGAGTGGGTGGGTAGGGGAGCAAATCCATGATTGGGCTATATGACAATATTTTTTGTTTGTTGATAATAGATTCATTATTTTTAAGGGATTTTTTTAATTTCCAAAGCTTCTAAGTTATCTAAACGTTTTCCTTTATGATTAATATGAAGAATATTTATCCCTGTGTTTTTTTCAAAACTATTCGGATTTGCACATTTTATAAGTGGTTTATACAAAGTTGCATTGTTTCATTTTACTATATAATATAATTCAATTCAATTCAGTTGACAGTTCATTTTAACCCCTCAAACCTCAGTCATATTTTATCAATTATTTCTGCTGTTCAATAAAATTCAAATTATTGGAATACTCCTGAACGGATCCAAAAACTAAAAACTTTTCTTCGAAAGGTGATACAATATGCTTCCAAATTTTATAATTAGAAATAAACATACAGGGTGTCCGGAGGTAAAGTGCATTAAGATCCCGCAACCCAAATTTCTACCGATTTCTTACATGTCTCCCTTAAACACGTTAAGTTTTAAAGCTCTTAAAAAAATATATGTTATTCTTGAAGATAATATCTAGACATTGCCCGCGCCGAAACATAAATTATTTAAAATTCCCTCGATAGAAAACAATCGCAAAGTATGCTCCAAAAATTATTATAAACACGTTTGTTTCAGTTATTTTACAAGTTATATATGTGAAAAAATTCACAGCGTTTCTTTAAATGCTGTTTAAGACAATGCCGCGAGATTTTTGCTGTATTTTAAATGAGTCGTGTTTTATTAAACATTTTCACATCGATTTTGTCGCTGTAAATGTTAGCGCTCTCCTCTAACATTCGTAATTTCGTACCTCTCCATCTTCTTCTTTTCGATCCCGGTTGCGGAGCCTTAACTTCGGGAGGTGATTCTACATGATAGCATAAGTAAAAAAGATAAATGACTTTTTTTGAAATTCCAACTTTTAGGGGTAGTTTTGTGGTAAAAAGATAAAATTAGACCGGCGTGCGCGGCCAGCTTTATTATTTTCCGCTGTTACTATACGGGCCAATCACCATCGTACAATGTTGCCACTACCGTGCCCGGCAGGCTTCCGGCAAGTAAGATCGTACCTCATACTAAGGATTTTTAGTAGGTAGATCTTTTTGCATGGGAAAAAAATGCCGTAATTTCGAAAAAAGTTGTTAATCTTTTTTTCTCCTACCATCATGTATTATCACCTCCCGAAGTTAATGCATTTTACCCCCGGACCCCCTGTATAAATTTCAAAATATAATTTTTTGTAAGAAAACTTTAAAAAATGTTTTAGAAATGGTTTTACGTTTTTTTCTAACGAAAATTTCTGGTAACGAAAAAAAATAAAAACACATACATTTTTTATTAGACAAAATCTTTATCTTCTTTACATAGTATAAAATGAAGTCGCACTCGTTGTATGTGCGCGTAGATCTTTTAAACTCCACAACGGATTTTCATGCGGTTTTCACAAATAGATAGAGTGATTCAAGAGGAAGGTTTATATGTGTAATACATGCATATTAAGAGAAAAGTCGAGAAATTCAAAGATTCAGTTCATGCAGCGGGCAGCGGGCGGTGTGAATTTGATGATATGTACGCAAATTAATAGATGGCGTTAGTTATAAAGGTTGGGTAAGCCACAGCAACGTGTGGCTGGGTCTGCTATTTACTAAGTATAAATTGAAGTCGCTTGCGCTGTATGTGCGCTTAGATCTTTTAAACTACGCAACGGATTTTCATGCGGTTTTCACCAACTGAGAGAGTGATTCATGAGGAAGGTTTTTAGGTATATAATTTGTCAAGATTTTGAGTAAATTGGTTGAAATACAAAATATATCTGGCCAAACGGCAGCGGGCAGCGGGCAGTGTGGTTTTGGATTTGATTTGACAGATGGCGTTGGTTATAGAGGTTACGTTAGCCACAGCAACATGTGGCTGGGTCTGCTAGTATGTTATAAACATGTTATGTCATGGTGAATATTAATTAACACGTTTATCTTTGCAAACTTATTTATTGAACCTCTTGAGCTGACCTTCAGTTTACAAGTGGCAAATGATAGGAAGCGTACCACAGACCATGTGGTAGAAAAGTACAAAGACAATAATATGAGCATAAAGAATAATACAAACAAAATATTATTAATTATTACAAAATGTTATTGTCACGCCATTTTTTGTTGTCTTATGTAAAAATTATTAATAAATATTCTCAAAGTTTCATTTTTTTTTTCAAATTGTAGTCCAAAACTTTGGTTTCATAAATGTGCACATTTTGCATCTTTTTGGTTCATTTTTATAGAATATAAAGTGTTAGAAGTGTTTACATTATAAATCAATAAACATTTCAATAATTTGCCACAGAAAACTATGTTTTATTGAACCTTGACATCTTTTATTTTATTTTTATTTATTTTATTTATTATGGAAAATCAAGAGATATTTTACACTTATAATAATAACATTAATAATATACATAATATCCAACCACATAATTTAAATTATAATTAAAAAGTAAAACAAAAAAGTAAGGGTCCTGTACCTGTAAGAACTATAAAAATTATGAAAATTATCCAAAAAAATATATATATAAACACAATATAAACTATAATAATCTGCTTACTAAATTTCAAACATGAAAAACTGCTTACCAAATTTCATAAATCTATTCTCACCCCACAACAGCAATAATAATAATAATATGTACATTGTACATACCTACAACTCAAGAGTGAATACAATAGTAAGTCGAATGACGAAGTATGCAACTGGAAAGGATTCACAGCAATAACATGGTAACTTCTAAATAAATAAATAGTAAATAGTAATAGTAAATCTTGCGCTCTTATTGAAACACCCTTTACATATAAGTGGGAAACTAATTAATCTACACCACATTTAAAGTCGATTTTGTAAAATAACTTTTTTGATTTGAGACATCTTTTTCCAGTAAATCGATATTTTATCAAATTTGAAAAATCTTTCGCTGGGGGATTAATATCATCTATGTAATAAATAAATTTAATGGTGTATAATCCCACCCTAATTCACAGTTTTCAGTCTTTACGAACAACACTGATGTAAAAAGGAAGTAAAAACATTTATTTCAATATTCATTTTCATCAGAATAAATTTGGTTGAAACCTACATACAATTCAGAAGATAAGAAACGCCGTACCTTTGTATTAAAAGTGGATTAAACTAAATCAAAGTTCGTAATCTGAGATTATGCGAATTTATCAAGGGATTGGTAATGAAAAGAGCCTGATATTATTTCACCTTGAGCACCCCCCTAAGGATTAAATAATAAGGGAGGCGTCAACTTAAAGGGATTAAATGCTCAGAACTTGTCGTGTACTCAATCGTTTAGAAAATCGTCGTTTAATTTATTTAAATTGCTGATAAACTAAACATGACCAAGAACAAGAACTAAAAACAGAACAATAACAAGAACACTAATAATAACTATAACAAGAATAAGGACGAGAACTGGTACAAGAACAATAACAATATTAAGAAGAATAATAAAAAGAAATATTAGAAACAAATAGAAGAACAATAATAAGAAATACAAGAAACAAATTAGAATAAAAATTATAAAAAGAATAAGAACAAGAGCAAAAGTAAGAACTAGATCAAGAGAAAGACAAAGACCAGGAACAAGCACAAATCAATCTTTAAGGAAGTATAAAAAACAAAATACAGGATGTCCCAAAAGAAAGTTGATATTTAGTGGATCGATTTTTAAAAAAGTAAGGGTTCTATCGAAAAAATGTTTTTTAACTACTAAAATACATACTTTAGGAAATTATTTCTGAAAAATAATATCGTCCAAATATAAAACCTCACGTTCGCGGCTTTCATTTAATCGAAGAGTAAAATTTCTCATGACGGCTTGGCAGGTAGGCTTCCTGATGGCTGCCATTTCGTGACGGATATTTTATTTTAATTGCCTCCGGGAAGTCGGATTTTTGACGTACACTTTAGATTTGAAATAACCCCGCAGGAAAAAGTCCATGTGGGTTAGGTCAGGACCACGAGGAGGCCAATTTAAGTCAACTCTCCTGGAGATAAATTTGACAGGGAAAATTTCACGAACTCATGGCACTCATGGTTCCAGCAAGACGGAGCAACATTACGGACTCACGTATGTAATGTTGCTCCGTCTTGCTGGAACCATGTTCTTTGGTTATAGCCAGTAAGTTTGAAGGGGTGCAGCATTAGGTATTTGTGCAAAATGCTGTGTAACGATGATCTATGCACATTTAAAGCACTTGCGCGCTTCCGAATCGAAAAGTTTGAGTCGTCACGAAAAGACTGATAAACACTCTCTACGTTTTCTACCGTTCTCGATGACCTTGGTCGCCCGGATTTTGGTTTTGCCAGCGTTGTACCGATCTCTTCAAACTTTTTGATCCATTTTAGAATGAGAGAAATGCTTGGCGCATCATTGAATTGACGAAAACCACAAATATTGCAGAATCTTCTACGTGCTACAGTCGCCGAATCACCATTTTTGTAAAACTCACGCACGCACAACGCGCGGTCGCTCCCGAGAAATGCTTCATAGCGACTAAATTCCCAAGAGCTAGACTACTGATTGACATACCCCCCCCCCCCCCCCCCCGCGACCCTCGGAAAAGTTGCGTTCACACAGAAATCAAAACAAATATCAACTTTCTTTTGGGACACCCTGTATATGTCAAAGATAGAAATGGTTCTCTGTGGAATCCGGCAGTCCCGTTCTTCCTTCCAAAGTCAGTGGAACTATGGCATCCTCAATGGTGTGTGGTGAGGCTGAAGGGCATGGAGAGAAGAAGGACATGGGGAAGCGGAAGTTTGGGCCAGAGACACATCCGGATAGTCCTAAAAGCTCCGAATACGGCAAAAGCCCTGTCAATCAACGATCCGATTCTGAACGGTGGTCTTTCACCAGGGTGATTCTGAGAGTTTCTATCATTATTAGATATATTACCCTCTGATATTTGATAAACATTAAAGACCATATCTATAAAACTAATTTGTAGTCGATTTCCCATCGTAACTCTTGTTTGGTGAGCATTACGATTTTATCGGTTCTATCGTAATTAGTTGTTGGCATAATATTTATGTAATAGTGAGCAGCGGTAAACATTGACAGAATTGTTCTGTCTACACGTTGACTGATCACGTCTTTTAGCTAAACAAAACAAATTCTTTAAATTATATTTGCCGACAATTTCATATTGAATCCACGACTTTTCTAAATTGCACTTCCAGTTTTCCAGGTAAAGGAAAAGACGTGTGCATTTCACCTAATCAGTGATGTCGTGTAAAACTGTTATTTTCATCCTGATTTTTGGATTTGTATTGCACCCGACATCAGCCAATATTCACATGCTGAAAGCTGTTGAAAAACCCTTTCCAGAACTGGAATTGCTGATGAACTCTTATTGGGAAGAAAATGCTCACTCTAGAGACCTCACACTCGTATTTTACAAGAAATACAGTCGTACTTATAACAGCAAAAATACAGAGAATCCTACGTCGATTACCGATGATATCCGTTTTCCAACTGACAAACCAACACGAGTGTACGATTATGTTAAATTTCAATATGTTCTGTCGGATGCCTGGATGCCAGAAAACTTGCTAAATTCTGATATACTTTTTCTTGCCGATTTTATGGATACAATAACAAGACCTCCTTTCATCCGATATGAGACGTGTTTCATTCTATGTGTGTCCCCCCTAGAAACGCGCTTGGGGTTCTCAACTGTTATCAATGGTATCGCAATTCTTTATCAAAAAGACATAGTTTACGCAATGGATTTCAAACCGTACGAAAATTGTGCCCTTCTTCAAAAGCAAATAAAAAAATACCCGAGAGGAAACATAACAGAATCTAACAAACATGAAATTAAACGCATGACTCGACAACCCTTGAACAAAGAATGCGTTTTGGAAATCATCATGGAGTTCTTGCTTTATCGATACGGTCCAATAAACATGACGATAGAAGAAGTTCAAAACCATCCAATTCTCAAAATATTATCTACCGTGTCGTCACTCCAGAATACCACAATCACACCAATCTATAAAAACGATGTAAAGAAATGGCTCTTCAATGACAAAACGCACCTTTTGTTTATGGATGAAAACTATATCTTTCGTTACGAACCACAAGAAGCGTCTATCTACTTAGGGGCAGAAGACATTGTGTGGCTGATTATTAATATATCGGATCCACTATTGAATTTGAAGACCGTCTTGCTAACAGCCTCTGTGTTGGGTGTCATTTTGGCAGCTGTACTTCTATTTGGAAAAATGCTGAATCGTTTTATATTAAATCCAAAAGTACCGTTTGTAAGATTGCTGATTCTCGCGTGGTCTATATTTTTATCAATATCTGTTCCCCGACAACCAAACAACGTAATGCTGAGGATCATCTTTTTAGGCTGGACGATTTCTTCGTCAGTTCTGATAATGTGTTACTACATGAAGTCTTATAATTCCCTGGCTTTTCCTGTTATTAAAAGACTTCGCACTCAGGAGGAGCTGATGAAATCAGATGTTAAAATTCTTGCTTTATCAGCTGGATATGCAAATATTGCATTTAAAAAAGATGATATTAACAACATAAACTTTGACGATGTAAGACCGTTTGATATTCATTTTAAAGTCGACAAAAAAGAACAGTTTCTCCAGCGAATTAGTCTAATAATTGAGGCAAAGGAAGAATACGCTCTTCTCCTAGATTACCAACTAGCTGTCCAAATACTGACGATGTTTCCTGAGACCACATATTATTTCTTACCTGAAAAGGTGGCTACTTACCCAGTCTTTGTTCACGGCATGAAAGCAGATAGTTTTACGATATTTCTGCGGAAGAAGGTTGACGAATTGACTGCAACGGGGATTGTGTCGCATTTCATGAAAGCTCCTGATCTGAAGAAAGAGCAGGGACCACTAGTTTCCAGTATTCCCCTGAACTACATGCTGAATGTGTATATTTTGTTGATACTCTGTATAGCGATATCTTGCGTGGTTTTTACTGGAGAGCTCGTCGTGTTTTATTGTTTCGACAGAAGAGGTCCGCAAATAATTACTCGACGTTTTGAAAAACGTTATTATTTAAAGACTTAGAATCGTATGAGCCATTTAGTTTTGAAGATTTATGCGATCTGCACGATGCGTTTACGGATCTACGGATGCGTCTGCCCACCAACAACGTAGCAGGCCGGATCGAGAGAGACTGGTTGAGACATACCTTTTGACCCTCTCCAGCAGAACTCTCTCGGAACATCACCTTGCATCACAGTAGGAGGGGTAAATTCATACGTCCGTCGTTCCTGGACACACTAACCCCCAGATTACTATCCACCTCTCATAGCTTTTCCTTCCCAGAACTACCTCTCCTTCCTTCCCTTTCAACTAGCATCCCTGTTCAGAATAGCTTATTAAGAGAGTATGAATGCTAGAGACCTCTGAATGAATTTTATTGAATCTAGTGTTACCGACTAACTAAAATAGACCACGTGACCCAGTAGGTGTCTAGTACCATTGTTATTTGTTATTCTCGTATTTTAAATAGTCTGAAAGACGGTATTTTTACAGTTTTTAGCAGTATAAAAGGGGTGCTATTCAAAATATTTTCTTCTCTCGCATTAATCGATACTTAGGGTACAGTTCCCTTACTGCCCCGGCGGGGTCCGGGCCAAAATTAGTTACAAAAAGTATTGATTTCATTGTTACTCAAAAGTGTTTGTAAATAAAACGACTCAGCATTAAAAAAAGTGTTTTAAAATAAAAAAGTCCACCACCCCAGATGAAATGAAGTGACTTTGACAATCCCCAAAGATAATATTAGCCCTGAAGGGAATTATTTCCCTTTGAGCCTTGTTGCGGCGGGTAGCAAATGATCCCTCTCAAGATCGAGGGATCAAATGCTGCGTGGATGTTGTGGACTGTATACTGTATGCGGTTCTTATTTACCTATTTTATTATATTTTAATCGCACTTACCCAGACTGCTTCCCTCTTCGTTCAGTGTTCACTGGAAAGGTAGGTATGTTAGTTTGGTTGAAATTTTGGAAGGGAATGGCGATTGGGAATGAACGTTTGATAGCGAAATAATAAGCGAGAATGGATGACGCGTGGCGATGGTACTTGCGAATAGCTGCGAGATTTAAAAGTTCACTTTGCGGTTTGATTACTAAAAACTGTAAAAGCGGTGCGGTTTTAGGACTTCTGTCCTGTAAATTCAACTGAGGCAGAGGGCACCAAATAGGTAGTTTCAAAAGGCAACATGTAATGTATTTTCAAGTGGTCAAAAGAAAAAGACAAATACAAAAAAAGGAGAAACGCGATGCGATAGGATTCAATGAACAATTGACGTTTGAAAAATAACACAAATTGAGCATAAGCATCCAAAAATATAAAGAAATAAAATAACAACAATAGAAGGCATAGATCCCAACGGTCGCCAAGAAAAACAAAAAGAAAACAAAAAAAAATTGGAGTAGGTATCTCTATTTTAGATAAATATCTGTATATCTGTTTAGATATACATGTGGTAAATCAACCATTAACGGAGGTGGTAATGCTGAAGATTTTATCTTATGATAAACAATAAATTTCGAAAGTTGTGAAGGAATCTTATTTAGTACCGCTATTATCCAAAACTTCCGCTGAATAGTGAATTGAAGGCTTTGCGGGTCAACATGAGAATATAGTTTATGATTATAAACTATAATTAAATAAGCTAAATGACAGATTTTCGGAAATAAGATGGGAAATTTTTTTCGTATGACAGATCTGAGTATTTTAGTCGACAGCGTACCCTGATAATACCGCGGCTATCAAGAAACGGTTTCAAGTTTAGAATGCGCGTTGAACATGGAACGTTATTTCGCATGTTACGTATATTGACAGAAAAATATGTTTCCTGTTCGATGCGTATGATTTTCAAAAGCGAGTCATTTAATTCACGAGAGCTAAGATAAGTCGAGTTTGTATTACCCGTATCAGGAAGTTTACGACAATTGTAAACGAAACGCATTATCCATGCGACTACGCGTTGCAATTTATTAAACGAAGAATATTTGCTAATAATTGAATTAGGTACAATTTGAGATGATACAAGCGCTTCAAGGTTGGAGTTTTCATTTCTGGTGGATCAGCCATGCGAGAACACAAGCCAAAAGTAATTGGCTGTTCATACTGATTGCTTTTCAATTTCGGTAACTGTTCTGAATTTGAGTGTTTAAATAGCGCAATAGGCCACTCGGAATGCGGCTGGCAAAGCCATTTTGGACCATTCCACCAAATATCATTTGCAATCAATTGTGATGGTAGCATACCTCTCGACAGACAGTCGCTAGGGTTCTCAGCACCTGCAACATAATAAAAATGACTACTATGCAAATTTTCGTGTATTTTTGCTACACGATTGGCAACAAAGGTTTGCCAGCGGTGAGGTGATGAATGAATCCAACTTAATGTTACAGTCGAATCAGAAAAGGCAAATATTGAATGAACAATAAACCTCGCGGAGTAATTATCAATTACCCTTTTCAACAGTTGCGATAACAATAATGCTGCGCATAATTCTAAGCGTACTAAGGAGACGACCTTTAACGGTGCTACCCTTGATTTGGCGCAAACTAATTGAACGTCAATTCGGTTATCAGGAGTGGTCACCTGAGCATATATCACTGCTCCGTATGCCTTTTCGCTCGCATACGCAAACCCAAAGAGTTTTAACATGCATCCTTCAGCGACTCCTACATGACGTGGAATACGAATTGACGATATTGACGGCAATTCCGCGTTGAACTGCTGCCACTGGCGTGATATACTCGTGGGTGGGATTTCGTCCCAATTGATTTTTAAAATCCACAGCTCCTTTATCAGAAGCTTGGCTTGTACAATTATAGGCGCCACCAGACCCATCACATCAAAAAGTCTAGCGACAGATGATAAAATATTGCGTTTTGTACAAGCTCGATTGTCTGGAGTGACTTCAAATGCGAAAATGTCATCCAAAGGATGCCATCATAGCCCAAGGATTTTTAGCGATGCATCACTATCGAAAGTTACACTTTGCGACAAGCGAAGTTCCAATGGAATCTTTTCTAATACTTTGCTGGAATTGGATGCCCACTTAGCGAGTTGGAATCCTCCTGACTGGAAGAGCTTAATCAACTCTCCAGCCGCGTGGATAGCTTCTTGCTCATTTAAAGCAGAGCTAGCGATGTCGTCTACATAAACGTAACGATTGATAATATCCCTTGCCATAAGGAAGTGAGCGCCTTCATCTAACGTTAACTGTTTGATTGCTTGAAGGGCTAAGAACGGGCTGCACTTAAGGCCAAATGCCACGCGATTGTATTGATAAGCCTGAAGCGGCTTTTGCGGATCGAATCTATATAAAATTCGTTGATAACGATGATCTTCTTTGCGAACATTTATACATAAATACATTTGACGAACATCGGCGGAAATTGCGATAGGAAAAAGGCGTAAATTCAGAAGAATGCAAAATAAATCATTTTGTAGGCTTGGTCCCGTGTGTAAAATGTCACTTAAAGATAAATCATTTTTTGTTTTTGCGCTTGCGTCAAGAACCACTCTCACTTTCGTGGTCATTTTATCCTCACGCCTAACTGCGTGATGCGGAATGTAGTACGCGTTTTCTGATGGTAAACCTGGGATAGATAACCTTTGTGAATATGTTCTCTGATCATTTCATCATAGAGCGGTTTTAATTCTGGCAGATGCTTAAATTTTCTCTCTAGTGCATAAAACCGATTTTGCGCAGTTTGCAATAAATCACCTAAGTCACACGGGTTGCCTTTGAATGGCAAAGCCACTTCATAAGAACCGTCCTCAAGGCGAGTTGTGGTGCTTTTAAAAATGTTCTCAGTTTCCTTTTCTTCAAGGCTGTGAACCGGTTCCGAACCGATATCTTCGATTTCCCAGAATTTTTTAATTAAATTCTCAATTTCGTGCGTAGCGCAAAAAGTTAAAGTGGTGTTTGATTGAGAATTTACTGGAGCGTCACCCATGAAAACATAGCCTAATGTGGTTTGAATTGCGACTGGAAAACCGGGGGTGATTACCTTATTTGGTAACAACAGTTGAGAGAACAGACTAACGCCAATTAGCAAATCAATTGGACCAGGCATTGCCCAGGTATCGTCTGCCAGCGGAATATTTATGAACTTATATGACGTCAAGTCCACTTTGCAAGCAGGTAAGTGAGTGGTAATTTTATCTAAAACTAGAGCGGTTATAGAGTATTTGAAATAGGGATCAATCCTAGATTGAATTGTCAATGTGACACTTCCTTTTATTGATTGCGTTTTGCCACCTAAGCCTTGGACTGCGAGGCGCGTTCCTGGTCTAACCGCCAGGCCTAATTGTTCACAACAATGTGATGTTATGTAATGCTTTTGTGAACCTGGGTCTAAAAGACAGCGAACGGTATTCTATTCACCGTTTCGATCAACAGTGTGAACCTTGGCTGAAGCAAGTACTTCAGTAGTTGCACCTTGTCGAGTGGTTGCTGACATGGTACATACCGAGGGTTCTGACTCGTTAGGTTGAGTTTCTACATTGGATGTGTTGGTGTTTGCGTGACTGGATTTCTCAAAATGAAGGAGCGTATGGTGCTTGCCATGGCACTTATGACAAGTGCCTTTTGATTTACATCTTGTAGACGTGTGTTGCGGGCTTAAACAATTAAAACACAAAGATTTTTCCTTTACGAAGGAAAACCTTACTTTTGGTGATAATTTAAAAAATTGTGTACAAGTGTACAGTTGCGTATGGCTCTCATTTTGACAATAAAAGCATTTCGATTGCGTACTTATGTAAGTATGATGTGTGCGGGGTTGAGTTGTGCGTGCAGTTCCACCGGAACTAGTTGTATTTATATTAGCGGTGTTAGGTCCACGAGTTGTTGATGTTCGTTGCAGAATTTTGACCTGATCTTGTACAAACGATACCAATTGCTTGCAGGTGGGAATTTCAATTTCTCGAACTGAGAGCTCCAACGCTTGAGCAGTTTGCGACTCTAATTTTTGTAAAGCGAATTGCAGTAATATAAAATCCGAAAGATCCTCTATTCCTAATTGTTTTAGCGCGGCGATGGATGCTGAATATTTTTCTATAAAAGCTGTCAAACTATTTGCGTTGTGTGTTACGGTTTTGGAATGAAATATATTATTCATGTAGTGCGTGGCAAGTGATCGCTTATCTTGATATTTATTAACTAGCGTATCCCAGATTATTTTGTACGTGTCTCCAGTTGGCACTAAACCTGACGTAACATTTTTCGCGGTTCCAGTTAACTTTCCAATCAAATTTTGAACGCGTTGGGAATCAGATAATTGTTGATTTAAATGAACATTTGTTTTAAACATCTCATAGAACAGATTCCAATTATCGGCGTGACCGTCAAAGGTAGGTAGTTCGATACAAGGTAGCTTATTAGAATTATTATAATTAGCAGCACATGCACTTGTAGACGCTTTCGGCTCTGTAGCTAAATTTGTTTTTAAATTGTTTCTTGTGCGTAGAATACGTGTGTATAATTCTTCAAATTGTTCCCAACTCGAATAATCTGGTTCATAATTTGGGTTTAACGTAACCGTATTCTCGTTAATTTGATCAATAATTAATTCAAATGTATTTTCTCAGATTCTGACATAAAAAATTCAAATGAACGCGATGCTTCAAAACTGGCTGGCAAGTTTTTTGCAAGCACAGCTATATTTTTAAACCTTTTTAGAATAATTTCGCTTTTACCTTTTAGTAATACTAATTGTCTTTTTATTTGATCCTCCATTTTTATTAGTATTTGTAAACTAAAAGTTTTAATTATTTATAAAATAATGTGCAACAGTCACAAGTGCACTGGGCGGTTTTTGCCTTCGGACAAAAGTATACTGAACGATGATAGAACATAGTAGACAAGTTATTTACGAAATAATTAATTATATTGTAAATATTTTAATGACTCATAAATACGCGATGTTCATAAGTAAATACGTACGTTGGTATCTATGTAGATATTTGTGACTATTCCAGTGAGCAAGTAGTTACCAGTTAGCAATAGTACCTAGTTAACTATACCACAATAAATCGAAAAGATAAATAATAATGGTAAGTTTATGCGATATGCGGCGTATAAATTTTCGACAACAATACTTGACAAGAATAAAATAATGACCCAAAATATCAAATGAATAACTTGTAGATATTGTGATAATTTTGGATAGCGGGTAGAAACTATAAGTTCAAATGGCAGGTAGGTATGACAATATGACACTGACAATCTCAAATTGCGGGTAGGTATTGTAATAATGATTTCAAACGAATATTGCTCATTGAATCCTTCCGTGAATATAATAAATAAATACATCGATGTTATGCGGCTCGAATGGCCAAATGTTGCGGCGGGTAGCAAATGATCCCTCTCAAGATCGAGGGATCAAATGCTGCGTTGATGTTGTGGACTGTATACTGTATGCGGTTCTTATTTACCTATTTTATTATATTATAATCGCACTTACCCGGACTGCTTCCCTCTTCGTTCAGTGTTCACTGGAAAGGTAGGTATGTTAGTTTGGTTGAAATTTTGGAAGCGAATGGCAATTGGGAATGAACGTTTGATCGCGAAATAATAAGCGAGAATGGATGACGCGTGGTGATGGTACTTGCGAATAGCTGCGAGATTTAAAAGTTCACTTTGCGGTTTGATTACTAAAAGCGGTGCGGTTTTAGGACTTCTGTCCTGTGCGGCGAGGTAAATTCAACTAAGGCAGAGGGCACCAAATAGGTAGTTTCAAAAAGCAACATCTAACAATAAAGGCGCGAACAGGCCTCTTGTGTGAAGCAAATGAAAGAAGAATGAGCAAAAAATAATATGATATCGGATATTTCATCATTCGCGGGGTTTCTACGCTCCTTTTGTGATGGATGGAAACTACATATTTCGTTAAGAAACACAAGTAGAAAAAATTAAGAAAAAAATTTTTAAAAAAAGTAGAAAAAAACACAAACACACATTCTAATAGGGGACAGAAGACATTGATTGGTTGAATTGATCCACTGTTTTCTGTCTCTACATACTACTTCTTAACAGAGAAGGTGGCAATAAATCCAATGCTAAAGCTAAGCCTAAAAGCATAGAGGCTTGTGACAGTAATGAGAACGAGGAAGAAGGTTGAAGAATTGACTGCAACGGGGATTGTATCGCATTTCATGATAGCTCCTGGTCTGAGGAAGGAGCACGGACCACTGATTTTGAGCTATATGCTTAATGTATATATTTTGTTGGTGATTTGTATCGCGATATCTTGTTTAGTTTTTTTGGAGAGCTCGTCTTTTTTTATTGTTTTGACAGAAGGGGACCATAAACTATAACTAAAAGATTTGATGTATGAAAAAATAGCTTGAATAATTTAAATTCAATGATTTTTTTGAACTTCGCAAATTGGTGTAAAAAAAATATATTTATATTTTAAAATAAATGATTTTATTTTCAAAGTTTTAATTTTATTTTTCATTAATGGATAATTAATAAATTAAACAAAGTTTAGAAAAAATATATTGTGATATTTACTGAACATCTCGAAAATTTACATATAATTTTTAACATATTAAAATTTTGAAGGCAAACATGAAAAAAGTTATTGTCAACTCATTTTTTTGACATTCAATATAAAAAATAATGGAGGAGCGTTTTCAATGACAAATAACAATGTTCCAACTGCACCCAACTGTCTGTAGTTGGTGAGGTTATCGTATAACCAATTAGTAGAGGCTGAAGGTAGTATAATGCAGACAAACCTGGCTATGGTCCGGTCACCAAACACGGCTTTTCAATTCTGAATGTCGGTCTTTCACCGGGTCGATATTGAAAGAATCTTCCTCTCTGGAACGTGCCGCAAATACATATTATGTTATTTTCAACGATCAAAGTCCAGTACTTACATAGGTTGTTAACTATTGACAAAGAGCACTCTTCCCGATCCTCCACCGACCCATACTTCCTCCAACGAAGCTCATCCCAATTTTTGTAACCCATTGTAAAAGCGATATATTTAAGAGGAATATAAACGCTAGAAATATTTCGAATCTCATGCCTGCAAAATTTTAAAATCGAACGTCTTTTTGCACGAGGCTAGTAAGCGAAAAATTGGTTTTTATTTATTTTGTGCATAATTTTATAAGAACGAAAAAAAGTTGGAACAAAGAAAACCTCAAAAATAGTCTTAGCCATAAAGGGGTATTTTTTTTAAATTGTTTCTTGTATTACTTCATAGTCAAGTCATGAAAAAACATATTTTTTGGTGGTTTACGCTTATATTTTTTGTTACGTAAATAATAATTTTATTGTAATTGTAGCATATTTTTTGATGTTAATACTGTAAGCCGATTCGTCGTAAAGAATAATCAAAATAGTATCTAAATAGCATTTCACGTATATATTCATCTTAAAAGGTATGTTATGGTATGTGTTATTTTAATAGAGTATTATACCACCCTGATGAAGCAACAGCTGTAGTTAAACCTGGTCAGTATTAATAAGGGGTATTTACAAAAATTTTGTTTTAATTTAAATCATAATGCATACATATACGACCGGCGTGGTCTAGGGGCAAGGCTCTTCACTCGCAATCAAGGTCGCGGGATGGAATCCCGCCGTGGGCATATAAATTTTATTTAATTAATCGTGTTATTTCACAATTAATTCACATTAAAAATAATGTATAGTATATTTGTGGCACGTTACAAAGTGAAAGATACTCTTAGTATCGCTCTGGTGTAAGAACACCATTCAGAATTGAAACGTTGCTTCAAATGACTAGCTGTCTTTGGTGACCAGATCTGAATAGCCAGGAACTTCTCCACCCTCCTCTTCCCCATCTCCTTCCCCTCGCCACTACGTTCAGCCTTACATCTTACAACATACCCTAATTGGGGATGCCATAGTCTCACTGACTCCAGACGGGAGCAGCTAAGACTTTTGAGAGATATTCATGTAAAAAAAATTTAAAAATACGAAGGATCTGCTTCATATGATTTTTTTTTGTTATTTAGTAACTATATATTTATTATTTTTTACGTTTTTAGATGAAACATGTTAGGTATATACATAAAATATAAATTATATTCGTAGTCCTCCTCACTAGGATATCCTGTGCTTCAGCGACTTCTATGGTTTACTCTAATGGTTTGGATAAGGCATTCCAGAAACTTCTACGACGATGTTTTAAGTATACTAGTAAGTTCATTTTCCGATAGTTGCTTCAGCCAACATTTAATGCAAATTAAACTCGATTCATCATAAATCATAAGACATAAATACAACATCAAAACACCTTTATTTTCTGCACAACAATTATATTTACACGGGGTTAAAACATTTTAATATTCTTCCAGAAGGTTACCCGACCCGTTACATCATCGTTAACAAAAAGCGGTAACTTCGTTAATTCAAACCATATTCAAATTAATAGTAGTATAAAAATGAATGTAGCCACATCCTAGTACCTATAATGATTTTGACACGTGTGTAAATGTAACGGGTAAGACACCTTCAGGTTAATGTGGGAAAATGGTTCTGTTTCTGGAAAGAGAGGTTTAAAAGGACCATTCAATTCAGATGAAGATTCTTAATTTTGGTTTACTGTTTTCGAATCAATAATAGTGAGAACTTGCGCCAATTAGTTCATTTAACATGAAGATGTTACAATTTCTAAGATAATCTTCCTTTCCATTAAGATGTGGGAACCAATGTGAGTGAGTGACATTTCTTTTGTATTAACTACTTAGTTTATCTTAGTAGACTAAACCCGCCCTAAGATTAAATTAATTTAAAAAAAATTGTAATGTAGAGTCATCAGTCATCAGTCATAAAGAACCTTTATCTGTAATTTCATTATTATAATAAACGTATATATATAAACATAAACATTCTCTCATTACACATAATTTAAATGAGAATCATCTAATCAATTGGTTACATCTTTTAATTCACCATTAGAAACCCCTGGGAGGCCAAGGGGACACCGGTGTTCTTTTTATATGCGATTTTGACCCTTATGTATAAAGAAACTGTATGAAAACAAGGTCAAAATCGCTTGCACCAATATCTCTATAGGTAGGGTAAAAAATTTCATTTATGTAGCAACTCTGGAATTTTTGTAATTAATTTATCTGTGACTTCAGACCGCTGTCAAAACCGAAAAGTCGTGAGTTTTAGCATTTTTGTTCCTTTTTCAAATGCATATAAAGGTGTTTATTTATTATCAATCACCTTTGAAATGTGTTTTTTCACGTAGGATGTCTATTCAGGTTTATATAACAATATCAGTTCATTTTCGTATTTATACGGATATTTAATCGAAATTCGGGAAGCCAAAATTTTCGCGCCTTTGTTCTTGGCTTCCAGGGGTGACTCACCATCCGTGCTCAGAGAATAAATGAATCTATCATCCCTTAAGTACAGTAGTGAGACACGACAAATGAATGAATGGTACTCTTAGCGAAAATACCATTTTACATTTGACTTAATCAAGTTTCAAGCCTTCCTTAAAATTCTCTTTGATTGGATGCTCTTGGCGGTTTTTCCCCATCGGGGTACCTAGCATGGTCGATCGACATAGGTTTTATCGAAAATGTCGGTAACTTGTCATCGCTCCCGAGCACGACTGCAGACCGCTAACGAACAAATAATAATTTAGGTCAAATAAATTATGAACCCTTAGTCGTTGTGAACTTTTATTTGTTCGTTAGCGGCCTGCAGTCGCGCTCGGGAGCGATGTCAAGTTACCGACATTTTCGATAAAACCTATATCGATCGACCATGCTAGGACCCCTGATGTCGGTAGTTTACATTAGTTCGTTAAATCATCGGTAGGCAATACATGTTTTCTCGTTTTCTTGCCCATGTTTTTTTTTTTAATTTTTTGATAGAATACATATAATAAATACATAAAATAGTGAAAAGTATATAAAAAAGTATAACGATGGGTTAATTTGGATGGGCCGCGCGGCCGGTTCTCTAATACACAGTGGCGGCGTAGGGTAGATTGCCACTCGGGGCGGTTTTGTATTGAGCAGTTTGAGCACCCCAAATTAAACACCACATACTAAACATGCTTACGAGACTTTATTATCTCAAATATTCGATCACATTATCAAAACTGATTTCCCTGCCTCTTTCAATCATCATTACATAGTATAAAATGAAGTCGCTCAAAATGTATGTGCGCGTTAATCTTTTAAAGTACGCAACGAATTTTCATACGGTTTTCACCAATAGATAGAGTGATTGAAGAGGAATGTTTATATGTATTTTTTATGTAAATTAGATTAGAGAAAAGCCGAGAAATTCAAAGAAAACCTATTTTTGTGCGATTTAAAACGGCTGGCGGGCCGTACTATAGTCACTTTTAAAATTCGTTCTACTGAAGAAATTGGAAAATAGATACTAGGTATTTGATTTTCCCTTTTCAAATATCCAGTATTGCATTGCAATCTTAATATATAAAACAAACTCGGGTTAGTTACACTATTTATAACTCGAGAACGGCTGGGCTGATTTAGATGATCTTTGATTTGTTGGATTTGTCTCCGCCCCGGATAGGATAATAACTATTAAAACATCACAAAAGTTAACGACATAAATAGTTATAAAGAAAATTATTTTCCCCATACATTTTGTATGGAACGAATTCTCCTATTTTGAAAGAACTGCAGCAATATTGTGAGTGGTATAATATTGAACTGTGCATGAATTCCAAACATTCAAAAACGTCAAAAGTCAATGCGTTGATTGTTGTGCATTTGTTTATTTTTGTTTATTTATTTATTTATTTAACGCCCAATGGGCTTTTACATTTTGGTAGTACAAATAATTCATGACAGATTATTTAACATATACAGAAATAATAAAAATAAAATTTGATAAAAAAGCACACAAGTCATAAAAATACAAAAATACAGCGATTTCATAGGTTTTCAGAAAAACAGATAGGTTTAGGAATAGTTTTGGAATAAGTTTTTTACAAGATCAACAAATTTTGCCAAGTTTATGTTAAATATGTCAATATCACCTAAGTACTGATTTCCCATAGTGTGAAATCGTTGTATCGGAGAGTGGGCAATGTAGTTCCGCTTATGAATGCTACAGTAGAATAGTATATTTTTTCGTGTAGTTACTGTCGGTATTCGTAAGTTTATGAGTTGCAGTAGTTTGCAACAGTCAAATTTAGAGTTAAGTATTTTGAATAAAAATGTTCGTATTTTGAATAAAAAAAGTCGTTTATTTTACGTCTGTCTTCTAGTGTGTGTATTTTTAAAACATTTAATAATAAATTATATTTCAAGTCTTCTAGTGGGATATTTAATTTAAAATTTATAAAACGCAGAAATTTTTTTTGTATTCGCTCAATGTTATTAATGTGAATTTTGTAAGATGGAGACCAAACTACCGAGTTATATTCCATTAGGCTTCTAACTAGAGATACATATAATAATTTAATGACTTGTATGGAATTAAAGTTTTTGGTTGTTCTTAATACGAAGCCTAGTGTTTTCATACCTTTGTTTACAATTTGGTGGATATGATTGGCGAAACTTAGTTTTTCATCTAAAATAATTCCAAGATCTCTCATTTCCGTGACTCTTTCTAAAGCTGTGTTATTGATGGAATATTCGAATAAAACAGGATTTTTATTTCTGAAGAAAGTCAAGGTTTTGCACTTTTCTACATTTAAGAATAAATTATTTTGAACGCACCAATCTTTAAACATATTAATATTTGACTGAAGTATATGGCAATGATTTACATCAGTTATTTTCTTGTATAGCTTGATGTCATCAGCAAAGAGTAATACCTCGACATCGTTGAAGCAATTGGTTATATCATTGATGAAAATGAGGAACAAAACCGGGCCAAGGTGACTACCTTGTGGTAGGCCACCAGTATCCCAGAAAGCTTTCGACATCCATGATTTTATTTTCACGAACAGTTTACGATTTAATAAATAGCTAGTAAACCATTTTAGCGTGTTATCCCTTATTCCCAGAGCAAATAGTTTTTGGATTAGTAGTTTATGGGATACTTTGTCAAATGCCTTCGAAAAGTCTGTATATATGCAGTCGACTTGTTTATTTTCTGCAAAAGATTGTATAATGAAGTTTTGAAATATTACTAAATTAGTTGCGGTAGATCTACCTTTGATAAAACCGTGCTGTTTTTGGTCAATTAATTTTATTAATTTGGGTTAGATTTCATCAAGGACCAGTGATTCAAAAAGCTTAGGGAGTACTGACTGTATACAAATGGGGCGATAATTGGCTATATTAGTATCGTCTCCTTTTTTGTAGATAGGTGTAATGAAGCTAGATTTCCAGGGGTCTGGAAAGTGTCCAAGGGTCAAGAGACGGTTGAATAATAATGTGAGTGGTTTAGATAATGTATTAGAGCATTTTTTGAGGAGTATTGGTGGAATGTTGTCTGGGCCAGTGGATTTGTCAGTGTCTAAGGAAAGTAATTTCTGTTCGCAGCGTTTTTGTGTGATATGACAATGTGTTAAGTGTGTAGTCTTGCTAAATTTGTATTCAGGTATTTTATCATCTGGGGTTTCTTCATCATAAACATTTTTGAAGAAATCCGAAAAAAGATTTACAATGTCCTGTGTATTGTTTGCACTGGTTCCGTTCATTTGCATTATTATGGGGTATTCTGTGTTTTCATTGTTTATTTTTTTAGAAATTTCCAAAGATTTTTGGATATAAAGGCAGTGTCCTCGATAGAGATTATATACTTTTTGTAACATTTTTTGGAAAGATCTTTACATTTTTTCCTGGTTTTGCTAAAGATTATATAATCACTTATGGATTTGCTGTGTTTGAATTTTTTGTGTTGACTTTTTTTTTGCTGAAGAGAGGCAGTAAGCTCAGGTGAGAACCAAACCGGGTAGGTATAGCTTCTCGGTGTATAAAAAGGTACATATGATTCAATAGTATTAGAAAATTTTAAATAAAGTTGGTCTATAGATTCATCAATGTTTTCATCGGATAAAAAAGACCAGTCTGTATTTGAGAGATGGCTGTTAATGGAGTCGAAGTCGGCTCGTTTAAAGCTTAGGACTCTTTGTACAGGTATTCTTTCATTATAGCATTTAATATTTAATTTAACGTATAGGGGAGGGTGGTGATTATCTTTTGGTAGGAGTGGGTCATTTGAGAGTTCTACAGATATTTTAGGATAGTTTGATAAAGCTAATTCTAATAAGCGATTGTTATTATTATATGTAAAATTATGTTGGTGAAAGTTTAGAAAGTTTACCATGTCCAAAACTTCACGTGCACGATCGTTTTCACTTTCGTTTGTGATGAGACCACAGTTGTTTGCTTTCCATGTTAGGTTTGGTAAGTTATAATCTCCAACGATAACACCTTTCGAGTGAGAATATTTTGAGGAAATTGTTTCGATGTCTTCACAATGGTTTCTGTATGTTTGAGTGTCAGAAAGTGGTGGTAGATAGGCCGTTCCAAATATAATTTTCTCGAGAGGTGTCGTTACTTGTACAAAGAGATGTTCAATGTTTTTGTGTTTCGTTGTTAATTTTCTTGATTACAACTTCTGTTTTATCGCAATTAAAACTCCTCCACCTCTTGACTTGAAACTTGATCTCACGTTTCTGTCGCAACGAAATATTTTGTAATTAGTAAGACCGAGTTCATTTGTTTTTAATCATATTATAATGCTGCCCTTCTTTCTTACACACTCAATGTCAATAGTCGAAAATGAGACAAATTGTGAACGTATGTCTGCAGACCTCCGAAGGAAAAATACAATAATTTTAATAAATCTCTGAAATGAAACGCATTTTTTACATAAGCTCCACACAGGAGGCCCTGAGGAAAATAATTTCTCTCAGGACCTATGTCATCTTAGGGGATGCTGTGTGGAGGATCTTTTTAAGGAATGGGGAGGATAGAAAGTTCTGGGAAGGAAAAAAGGTATGAGGGGTGGGTAGGAATCTGGGGGTCAGTGTGTCCGGGAGTGACGGACGTATGAATCCATCCCTCCAACTGTGGAGCAACGCAATGGGTCGAGAGAGTCCGGCTGGAAAGGTCAAAAGGCCTCCCTCAACCAGTCTCTCTCGATCCGGCCCGCCACGCAGCAGGTGGGCAGGCGCATCAACTGCCAAGACCTGGACATAAGTCTCCTCATGAACCCGGGCACCCCTGCTAAATCACCAAACGTAGCGAACCACTTGGGGTGATCTATGGCAGAGGTGTTGGTTATTCAATAAATGGTTCCCGGGGCGGCGGCACCCGTATCCGCCTCCCGAATTCCCGTAAGTAATTGTAAAAGTAAAAAAATCACAAAAATATAAATCCGTACATAACGCCATCTCTGATACTGACAAAAACAAAACACGGACAGTTGCGCATTGATAATTGCTTCATTGCGTAATTTTTAACTTAATAAAAAAATTTAATTTAATTTAACAGCTATTGATTCTGAGGCGGTACGAAGTTCGTCGGGTCAGCTAGTTATTGTATAATTAGTGGCGAGTTAATTAGTTTATATGTATAATACATGCTTATTATAGTAGAGAAAAGCCGATAAATTCAAATATTCAATTCAGGCAGCGGGCAGCGGGCAGCGGGCAGTTTGCAAGCGGGTGGTGTAGATTTTATAAAGATTGGGTAATGGCGTTGTGTTTCGTTAGCCACAGCAACGTGCGGCCGGGTCTGCTAGTTATTGATAAAATCGAAAGATTGGTTAGTCGCGCTTGGCTCATTGTGAACCTTAAGTACGATTTTATTAATTTTAACTTTGAAAATCTTCTTTGACATGAAGCCACTGAAACACAAATTGTTAATCCAAGACATAGCGCTAAACTTGGAATAGACTCAGAGTAGCCCCATTTTAGAATGCATCTGAGAAACTTCAATGTAATCTATTTAACCGCTTCTTGGGCAGATATGTTGACGGCTTCCAAATGGCACCTCAATCGTAAAATCTTCAACACAATGTCCTCTCCCGAAAATTCATTGTAAATTTTTAACAGTTTTGGATCTATTTCACGAAGATCGTCTTCTGGTGATGTTACCAACGTTTTAGGCTGAATCACACTAAATTTAACCAGAATAAAATCCATCGCCCTGTACCTATGGTCTAGTTCTTCGTAAAATCTATCATGATTCTTACTCTCTGCAGCACCCCTGGTAATGTAAGTCATTCATACGTTTTTGAAATATCCTCTTTCCTCTTTTTCGAAGTTGAACATATTTTTTCACTATTTGGTTCCATTGATATTGAAAAAAATTTGAAGAGCTTTAATTTTTATTACACACTTCTAATTCCAATGATAGTCCAGATTTTTGTATATACTTTTTTGTCTGATTAACTTCTTCTAGGACTTCACACCAAAAGAAAAGATAGCATAGCAAACTTAATTCACACAAAGCCGGTGCGAGTGTTGATGCTGTTTCTCTACTTTCAACGCTTTCTTTGCTGGTGCTGGGATCACACATCTCTTCGAGTGTTGATATAAGCTTCCAAAAATTATTCTTCAGTGGTTTAACAGCGTCGTGATGAGCACTTCATCTTGTCTCTGATAGTCATTTAACGGATACGCCTACATTTTTCATTAATATTTCCCACCGCGCTCGATGTTACGCGCGGTATAAGATCAGACCAAGCGCAACATGAATTCATTCTTTTGGGGAATTAGAAATTAAATTCGAAAAAAAAATGAAAATATGATTGCGATGCGTTTCAAAATTTGATATTAGTATGTAAGTAGCTAGGTACAAGAGTAGGTAGTTGAATATTGATGTCTTTATAGAGGGAGATTTTGTGCGCATTCTTTGGCTCTACGAGTGAGTTGTCTTTATCACCCCTTGGTGCTTGGCACCCGAGGCGGACCGCCCCCTCCACCCCCCCCTTACGCCACCACTGCTAATACATACCTGCGGCCAATCCCTCCATGTTATTTCTGACTCTTTATAGGGAAATAAATGATAAGAGGTTATGTTGAACTGAACTTAGGTGTATTTAAAACTTAGCATTTAATGATTTAAAATACACGGCAATTATTTGTACTAAGTTTAACAAGAGTAAAAACTAAGATATGCACGATTGCAAACCACCAAGCCCCTAGGCACCTTCTGGAATGATTTTCAAGAAAGCGAAATTTGCTAGGTCACCGGAACTGTCATTTGGATGCTTGGGTTTGGGTGTTGCCAAGTTGTAAAACAATGTTTGTGGCTGTTATGTTTCGAACAATATGTAGTACCTACAAAAGCTTAATATAATAAATGTATGAACAAAAAAATCCCACAAAAGCAATGCCTGTGCGTGGGCATAATATTGATTGTCAAGTAATTTCAATTCATCGGGGGTGGTGGACTTTTGTATTGTAAAACACTTTTTTAATGTAGAGTCGTTTTTTTTACAATCACTTTTGAATAATAAATGAAATCAACACTTTTTATAACTAATTTTGGCCCGGACCTCGCCTGGGGCAATAAGTGACTGTACCCTAGGTATCGATTAATGCGAGAGAGAAAGTATTTTGAATAGCACCCTTTTTATACTGCTAAAAAATGTAAAAATACCGTCTTTCAGGTTCAATAATATACGACAATAAACAGTGGTAATCGGTACCTACTGAGTCACGTGGTCTATTTTAGTTAGTCGGTAATACTAGCTTCAATAAAATTCACCCAGATGTCTCTAATAATCTCTTAATAAACTGATCAAGATTAAATCAATGTGATTACCTACAGCAGTTATCTCATAGATGTCACTATTCTTAACAGTGATTTTTAACATTTATTTTTATTTCTATGGAAATATTGAATATTTTTAGCACATATAAATTGGAGATTAAAAAAGATTAACTGAATAAATGCAATTAAAAACTACAACATAATAACAGTCTGCACTGTTATTATTATAGCATTTGTGAAAGTTTATAAGAATAGATGTTACAAGTGCAATTTAAAGACATAGAAAACCAAACAAAAAAACATAGCAAACATATATATTTACTCTAAAAGCTGTCTAATGATAGATTTACTTTATGGCTTTGTTTAAACTTATAAGAAAAAATTATCTGTTTTAGTGTCGTTTAGCCAAGTTTTGGTATTATTTTATAAGATTGAAGATTTTGACATGTGTTCTCTTTAAATGTTGTACATAGTAAATTATACATTTTTGGAGCTATAAAACTAATATACCTTTGGGAAAAACTTGTTTTGCAGTGGGGTACAGCATACTCGTAGGTGCCACGTTAAAGTGCGACATCTTCAAGAGGTACAATATCGCGTGTTAGATTCTAAATCTTCAAAAAATTGCAAACTTTCATAATCGCTTTTGGTCCTCTTGAGTCGAAACAATAGAATACGATGAGCTCTCCAACAAAAACCCCACAAGATATCGCGATACAAATCACCAGCAAAATATACACGTTAAGCATAGTGTTAAGGGGAATACTTCAAACCAGCGGACCGTGCATCTTCCTCAGATCAGGAGCTTTCATGAAATGCGACAAAATCCCCGTTGCAGTCAATTCTTCAACTTTCTTCTTCATGACTATCACAAATCTGTCTGCCCTCAGGCCGTGAACAGATATTGGATATGTTGCCACTTTCTTTGGTAAGAAGTAATAAGTAGAGTTAGTAAACTTGGAGAGAACTTGAACTGCTTGCTGAAAGTCCAGGAGAAGAGCCGTCTCTTGTTTCGTCTTCATTATACGACCAATCCTCTCCAAATATGAGATGGGTTCCGAGCTTTGGAAATGAATATCAAAGGTCTTACATCGTCAAAGTTTAAGTTATTAATATCGTCTTTTTTAAATGCAATATTTGCGTATTCAGCTGACAGGGCCAGAATAGCTGACGCCATAAGCTCCTCCTGCGTATGGAGCCTACTAATTGAAGGAAACGCCAATGCATTATACGACTTCATGTAATAACACATTATCAAAACTGATGAAGAAATCGTCCAGCCTAAAAATACAATCCTCAGCATTACATTATTTGGCTGTCGGGGAATAGATATTGATAGAAATATTGACCACATAAGTATCAGCAACCTTACAAACGGTACTTTTGGATTTAACAAAAAATGATTTAGCATATTTCCAAATATAAGTACAATCCCCAAAACGGAGCCAATTATAGCGGATGTTTGCATGATGGTCTTTAAATTCAACATTGGATCCGATATATTAACAATCAACCACACAATATCTTCTGTCCCCAAATAGACCAAGGCTTCTGATGGTTCTTGACGAAATGCATGGTTTCCATCCATAAACACAAGGTTCTTAATAACCTGCGAAGGCACAATGGTGGCATTCTGAAAATCCGATATCACGGACAATATTTTGAATATTGGATTATTTTCGAACTCTTCCGTCGACATGTTTCCTGGACCAAAACGATAAAGCATCAAATCTATTAGCAGCTTCATTTTACATTCTTGATCAAAATTTTGTTGAGGCGTGATTTTGACATCGAGCTTTTTTGTTAAAATTTCTTCTTTTACGAAAAATTTACGCTTCCGTTGAATGAGGTGGCAATTTGCATACGGTTGGAATTCTAACACATCCACCTTGTCGTTCCGATCCAGAATGGCGACACCATTGATGATAGTATAAATTCCTAGCCGTGACTCAATTGGAGATACAATCAAAATGAAACATGATTCATATCTTATGAAAGGAGTTATAACGTCTGCATCCCTAAAATCGGCTAGAAATATAATATCAGAATTTAGCAAGTTTACAGGTATCCATGATTCAATTAAAATCCTTTCAAATAGTATGGAATCATACACTCTGGTTGGCTTCCCATTTGGGAAAGGGATATCTTTGGTAATTAATGAAGTTCTCTTAAAGTTTTCATCACGACGATCTAATTTCTGATAAAATACGACAACGAGATCTCTAGAGTGAGCATTTTCGTTCCAGAATTTATTCATCAGCCTTTCAAGTTCTGGAAAAGGTTTGCCCACTGCTTTCTGAATGTGAATATTGGCTAAAGTTGGAACAAATCCAGAACCAAAAATCAAGAAAAAAATAATAATTTTACGCGACATCGCTGAAATCGTGCCTACAACCGTATGTGTATTGCCTCGAGAATGTAGACTGAAAAATGTTTAAGACAGTGCAGACTTTAGCGTTCAGTCGTCGATAAAGTAAACAAAGAAGTCTGTGTATTGAGCTAATAGATGTCATTAGAATAATTCCAGTGATCCCGCAAACTGCAACTATTGCACATTTGTTCCTAATTTGCTGAAGGATTGCAGTTTCAGAACTGCATTATGGTCAATGCCTGTTCCTACATTATTATCTGTCAACAGTTTATTACTACGTTATCAATTAAATTATAATACTCACGTAATGGTAATGCTAAGCATTATTTTAATAGATACGGACTTTAAAGTTTTCCAAATAATGCATGTGCGGTGACAAAGGTGCGTGACAAAGTGGCAAAATTTATGTTTATAATTTTTCTTCTTCCAGGCATTTTATTTACTTCCACTTTTACTGACTTGGTCACCGCTAAGTCAGTAATAGTGGAACGTCTATTAAAGTTCGACCCCAAGCCTAATATTTATTTATATTTTTATTTATTTATTTATATCTATATATTACAGTTTACACCTTATTGTTAACATTTTTACATATTTAATATATTTTGAAAACATTTTTACATATTAATATTACATTTCATTATGTTGTGTGTTAGGTAGGTTTGAGAAGGTGAAACTGTTGGTTGATAATATTGTATGTTTCGTGAACACCTCACCAGGAGAACCTGTGCTGGGGTGTTTCCGAGTTTATGATTAAGTGTGACTTGAGTGAGTTTTGTGAGTTTTATGATTAATTATTAGGTCCTTACATATGAAATTGGCGTTTTGTATGAGAGAAACATAAAGTCGAATTTTTTTTTTAATATAATATATTTATTTAATCAAAGTATGTACCATTGCTATCTATGCACTTTTTCCATCTCATAGGTAGTTCATCGGTCCCTTTACTAAAAAAAAACATTCGGACGGGAATCAAAAAAATCTTTTTAGGCGGTTTGGACTGCCCCATCGGAGTTGAATTTTTTCCCTTGCAAGAAGTTATCCAAATTTCGAAAAACACGGTAATCTATTGGGGCAAGGTCCGGAGAGTACGGTGGATGTCTTAGACATTCCAATTGAAACTCCTCTAATTTGGTAGCCGTCTGTTGTGCAGATTTGCTTCACTCAATTCGTGAGGTACCCACCTTTCAAGCTTTTCCACTTTCCCAATTTGCTTCAATTGGATTAAAACAGTTCTATCACTAAAATATAGGAAACGATCAAAAAATCTCCATAGATTATGTAAAATTTGAGAAAAAAATCATAATTTTTACGGGCCTAATATTAGGTCCTTACATATGAAATTGGCGTTTCGCCATACTGGCAATTTTGATCTCAAATATCTTCTCTTTGGTTAAGAATTCCAAATTCAAATTTATACAGCTATTTACTCATGTATTTGTGTTTCGAAAATTATAATTCATTTGTTTTTTCCTCAATTTTTTTTTTCTTTGCGTCACTTAGTTTACAAAATGGAAAACTTGAAATATCACGTTATTTACGAGTACGAGTTCCACCGTGGCACCAGTGCTGCAGAAACGGCTTGAAGGATTAATGATGTGTATGGCGACGGTGCGCAAAAGAAAACACAGTGCGTTTTTGGTTCCAACGTTTTCGTTCTGGAAATTTCGACCTGCAAAACAAGCCCCGTGGACGGCCGGAGACCAAAGTTGATTATTAAGAATTGAAGGCTATTGTGGAAGCGGATCCATCGCAAGCCACGTTCAAGTTAGCTGCAGGCTGCGGTGTTAGTGATAAAACTGTTTAATCCACTTAAAGCAAATTGGGAAGGTGAAAAAGTTTGAAAGGTGGGTACCTCACGAATTGAGTGAAGCAAATCAACAAACGCGCGTTGACCGCTAGACCACACACTGCACAACAGACGGCTACCAAATTAGAGGAGCTTCAATTGGAATGTCTAAGACATCCACCGTACTCTCCGGACCTTGCCCCAACAGATTACCATGTTTTTCGAAATTTGGATAACTTCTTGCAAGGGAAAAAATTCAACTCCGATGGGGCAGTCCAAACCGCCTTTGGTTGAATGGTTTTTTTAGTAAAGGGACCGATGAACTACCTATGAGATAGCAAAAGTGCATAGATATCAATGGTACATACCTTGATTAAATAAATATATTATATTTAAAAAAATCGACTTTTCATATGTAAAGACCTAATATAAATTAATAATTTTGGTATATTACAGGAAAAGAAACATAAACTCCGTAACTTTATTTTTACCTCCTACACCAAACTCAAGAGCTAGTTCTCTTCATTGGTTTAGAAATACTTAAAAAAATACACGTTATTATGCTATTTTGCCTGAAGTTATTACTTGCCCCTCCTTGCAACTATTCCAAGAAGATGCATTTTTAGATTTAAAAGAAATTAATTGTCTACAGGCCTAAAATATGTAATTTCTCGAAATATCCTATTTTCGAAAAACAAAAATCGCTTAATAGAGCAATTAATAGAGTAAATAATGTAGGTGCTAGAGTTGATCGTGCAAAATCATGACACTTTTTTCATTACATCAAAAATCTATAACAAACTCTATAAGACTACAGAAAATAAATGTTAAAACACAAATTAGACATACAACACGTACATAATAATGTAATTTTCATTTTATTATTACATCTGTTTTTTCTTTTTTTATCTAGTTCATTTTATTTTTCTTTCTTTTAATTCACTGTCTGATTTAAAGGCTCACTATCTGTGCTCAGTTAATAATAAACCAATCATCCCTTCAATTTAGTAGGTAGTGATACGCGACTAATTCTTCGATCGGTACTCTCACCGACAAGATCATTTTATATATGACTTAATCAAACGTCTGTCGTTCGAGTCTCAAGTTATCCTCAAAATTCTCCAAGTTTGGATTCTGTTGTCAGTTTTTACCGATCCATTGTCAGTAATTATTAGGTCGTTAGATCATCTGTGTGCAATATTTGTTTTCCCTTTCCTTGCAAATATTCAAGTGTCAAATCTTCAAGAGGTACGATATCGCGTATTAGATTCTAAATCTCCAAAGACCGTACGTTTAAACGTTTCATAATTATTTGCGGTCCTCTTTGGTCGAAACAATAAAATACGAACAGCTCTCCAACAAAAACAGCACAAGATATCATGATTCAAATCGTCAGCGAAATATACACATTCAACATGTAGTTTAGGGGAATACTCGAAATGAGGGATTCATGTTCTTCCCTTAGATCAGGAGTTTTCATGAAATGCAATACAATCCCTGTTGCCGTCAGTTCTTCAACCTTCTTTCTCATAACCATCACAAACCTGTCTGCCCTCGGGCCGTGAACAAATATTGGATTTATTGCCACCTTCTCTGGTAAGAAGTAGTAGGTTGAGTTAGAAAACTTGGAGAGAACTTAAACAGCTTGCTGATGGTCCAAGAGAAGAGCCGTCTCTTGCTTCGTCTCCATTATACGAACAATCTTCTCGAAATATGATATGGGTTCCGGGTTTTGGAAATGAATATCATACGGTCTTGCATCGTCAAAGTTTAAATTATTAATATCGTCTTTTTTAAATGCTATATTTGCGTATCCAGCTGACAGGGCCAGAATTGGAACATCTGACGCCATAAGCTCCTCCTGTGTGTTAATCCTACTTACTGAAGGAAACGCCAATGCATTATACGACTTCATGTAGTAACACATCATCAGAACTGATGAAGAAATTTTCCAGCCTAAAAATATAATCCTCAGCATTACGTTATTTGGCTGTCGGGGAATAGACTTTGATAAAAATATTGACCACATAAGTATCAGCAACCTCACAAACGGTACTTTTGGATTTAACACAAAACGATTCAGCATATTTCCAAATACAAGCACAACCCCCAAAACGCAGCCAATTATGGCGGATGTTTGCATGATAGTCTGCAAATTTAACATTGGATTCGATATATTAACAATTAACCACACAATATCTTCTGTCCTCAAATAGAGCAGAGCTTCTTTCGGTTCTTGACGAACGATGTAGTTTCCAACCATAAACAAAAGATTCAGAATTCCCGAAGTCGAAGGTATGATGGCAGTATTCTGAAATTTTGATATTACGGACAATATTTAAAAAATTGGATTGTTTTTTAACACATCCATCGACATGTTTGGACCATTGTGATAAAGCATCAAATCTATTACCAGCACCACTTTACATTCTTCATTTAGTTGTTGAGGCGTGCGTTTGACATCGAGCTTTTTTGATAACATTTCATCTTTTATTTAAAATTTATGCTCCGATCGAATAATGTGGCAATTTGAATATGGTCGGAAATCCGAAGCAATCAACATATCTTCCCGATCCACCATAGCGACGCCATTGGTGACAATATGGATTTCTATGTGTGAATTAATAGGAGAAACAATCAAAATGAAACATGATTCAAGTCTTATGTAAGGAATTATAACCATTGTATTCCTAAAATTGGCTAGAAATATAATATCAGAATTTTGCAAGTTTTGGGGCATCCATGCTTCATCTAAAGTTTTTTCAAATTGAATTGAATCATACACTCTGGTTGGTTTCCCACCTGGAAAAGGGATATCTTTGGTAATTAATGAAGTATCTTTGAAGTTTCCACGACCATGATCTGATTTCTTGTAAAATACGACGATGAGGTCACCAGAGTGAGCATTTTCTTTCCAAAAAGTTTTCATCAGCAATTCAAGTTCTGGAAAAGGTTTGTCCACTTCTTTTTGTACATAAATATTGGCCAAATTTGAAACAAATGCAGATCCAAAAATCAGGATTACAATAATCATTTTACACGACACATCCATATTTCCTCGGGAATGAAGACTAAAAGAAAGCGTAGAAAAGAACTGACTTTAGCGTTTAGTTGTCGATAAAGTAAACAAATAAGACATCTTTTAGTGCAATAAAACTAATAGATGTCCTCACAATAATGCTTAGTGAACTTGCAACTATTACTTATTATTTGGTTTGGATACAGTTCTAGAATTGATAAAAAAGCTACCTAATCAAAAGTTAAGGTCCCAAAATGTTAAAAAATCAACTTTGTGCTTAGACAACTCAAGTTAGTAATTTCGGCCGGTCCGGAGAAATTCACACTCATACAAAAAAAATGTTAACGACACTAATCGATGGTACTAACTGGAATTGTTAGCTGTTAGCTAATCGTACGACGCGTCCCATTGTTTCTTTTTCATAAATACTTCGGGGTTTTGAAAAAAGTATAGTATGTTATCGGAGACATAAATATTGACATATTAGAAAATTTTTCATCCCAATGGAACTGAATATCTACAAACCCCAGCCTTCCATGGACTGAAAAGTACGATAAATAAACCTATACGAGTAACTAATGACAGCAAATTTTGCATCGACGACATATTCAGTTAGACTACAAAATCAATAAACTCTATCATATTTACCTCTACCATAACCGACCACTATATAACAATTTTATCCATTAGCAAAAAGAAAACGCAAAGACCACAATCCTACCCAATTATCCTGCAGAAGACAGAAACTAAATAGATTTTTTAATTATGTTTTTTTATATGAATACCGCACAAGAGTCTCAACTGCTCCCGTCTGAAGCCAGTGGGACTATAGCATCCCCAATTGGGGTATGTTGTGAGGCTGAAGGTAGTGGGGAGGGAAAGGAGATAGGGAAGAGGAAGGTGAGGAAGTACCTGGCTATTCAGATCTGGTCACCAAACACGGCTAATGTCGTTTCAAGCAACGTTTCAATTCTGAATGGTGGTCTTACACCAGGGCGATACTGAGAGTATCTTCCACTCTGGAACGTGCCGCAAATATACTATATATTATTTTAAATGAATAAATTCTGAAACAACACAAATTAAACAAATAAAATTTATTTGCCACGCCGGGATTCGATCCCGCGAACTTCGGTGTGTGAAAGAGCCTTACCGCTGGACTACGCCAGCCGGATTGAGGTAAAACAAAAGTTACTTAACACAGGCTGGATAAACCTACTGGAGAATCTTGATACAAATAATGCCTGGAGTAAATTCATTGAATGTATAACACACACCATCTATTAACTCTACAATAAAATACCACTCTCACTCAAAAACCTCAACATTATAACATTTATATTTGAAATAAAAAGCTGGATACTAAATATAGGGAGATCAGAAATAAAAATATGCTGATACCAAATACAGACTAAAACCGAATCTAGTGAACTGAATTATAAAAAACACTATCTTATTTACTTTATAATTATTTTTAAAAAAATACTACATCATATATGTTATGTCTAATTTATATTAATTTCTTATAATTAAAAAATCTTGGAAACTCTCGTGATGAAGCAAATTGTTCAATTTCTATAAAAAAATAAATTATTATCACCATCCTAATATGGCTTTAGGGAAAATCTTAGTATCAATGATGCCATAAAAAATCTTACAAGCATAGCCATAAAAAACAAGGATGATGGGAAAAAATGTTTGGCTTTATTCATAGATCTCCAGAAAGCTTTTGACACAATAGACCAGGGTTGCTTAAACTTGAACTGCTGGCGATCTACCTCAATATTATTAGATTCCGATCGATCGACTCTCCACAGATTCTAAAGCGCCGGGGAGAGGGGGGTGGGGAGAAATCCTATTTTTTAATGCGACCCCATTTGATGCCGATTTTTATATCACATGTGACGAGTGTTCTTGCAATAAAAATCATGTTTATAAATTCTACTAGTCGAGTCGAGAATGTCGAGTCGAGAATGGTATCCGTGTAATAGGATTTCGCATCTTCATATCATAAGGCAGGTTTTAACTCACCTCATAACAACACAAGGCAGGTTTTTCTCAGAATTTTGCAGCACATGACAAGCAACTCAATTGCTAAGCTTCACTCGGTGTACGAAGAATTGGCAACTTGTTATTTAATATAACGCTATTTTGTGAACAAAAAAAAGGGTTAAAATTAAATCTCTATGCAGTGAATTAAAACTACACTCAGAACATGAAAATGGTTTTTCTTTGATTATGGCAGTACATGAATAGTCTGCAACTAGAATTTTATAACTTCCCTTCGAATAAGATAATGTTTTTCTTTCGAAATGTGTCAGCAGATGAATCCTTAACTGGAATTTTACATTTTGAACACAAAACTGGTTTAAATTAAACCTGTGTGCGGCGAATCAAAAAATTAAAACGCAGAACATGTAAATGGTATCTCTTTTATTCTGGCTGCATATACGTAGTCTGCAAGTAGAATTTTCTAGCTTTACTTCGAATAAAATGTTTTTCTTAGAAATCTGTCAGCACTCAGCAGATGAATCTACAACTCTACTTTTACATTCTGAACACAAAAGTGGTTTAAATTGAATCTCTGTGCGGTGAATTAAAACTACACGCAGGTGACAATGGTTTTTCTTTATTCTGGCAGCACGTAAATAATCTGCAACAAGAATTTTATAACTGCACGTCGAATAAGAGATTGTTTTTCTTCAAAATGTGTCAGCAGATTAATCCGCAACTGGAATTTTACATTCTGGTCACAAAACTGGTTTTAAATTAAGATTGAATCTTGTTGCTACTTAGCTTTAAATACTATTACTCTCTAAAATGGTTTGAAATAAAATTTAACTCTAAATATTAACACGATTTTCTTCAAAATGCGTCAGCAGATTAATCCACTACTGGAATTTTGACAGATCATTCGTAACATGAAACTGGTTTTAACGTAAGACTTAATCTGCACGCGAGTCCTCGGCATTAATTTATACTACACCCAATTAGTTTTACTTTTTTAATTTTTTTTTAAATTATATAATCAACAATAAAGAGTTTAACATTTATTTACATTTAATTGATACTACACTTAAAACACGAAAATGGTTTTCCTGCAATTTTTGTACTTGGAACTCATGGACGGTTTAACACACAGAAATTTCCAAATAAAGTTTCACCAGCTTCAATAAATGCTTCCTTCACAACCTTTCCATCTTCAAATAGTTTCTTGTGTTTCGCCAATATATGAGATATTTTAAATGACGCGATCGTTGCAGCTTTTGATTGTTTGGCCGGTCTTGTGAACAAGATTTGTTCTTTTTTAAAACAAATTATCAAATCACATACTTTTCGTTTTCTTAATTCTGTGATTCTGTGGCGGGAATCCTTTTCATAGTTTTTTATGAATGGTTTTATAATGCCTCTCTAAGTTGCCAGGTTTGGGTATTGCAACTGACGCACGGCAAATGAGACAAATGCACTTATCATTCACCTTACAAAATAAGAATTCTTCCTAACAATCGTTATTAAAATAATTCGTTTTACTTCTATTCACCGCACTCATTTTGTATTATTTATTAATAAACTTCGTATCACCTTCAAGTTACAACTCGGACTGACTGACTCATAAATAAACCAAACCACACACTAAAAACTAGATCGATAACTTCGGGCTTTTGAAGGGGGCAATTTTCGACAATATTTTACCATGAATAAGCAATAGTTAGACGATTTTTTTCTATGTGGACTTGTGACGTCTTATACCATAGATGAGGATAGAGTAAACAAATAATAAAAATGCGCAAACATTGACAGTATAAGCTACAAATAAATAATAAACAAAAAGGCATGAAAATGGGCGGTCTAAGGCCTAATTGAGGATCAACTAAAATAAAAACTGTGAATAGATCTATTTACATCGGCAAATTTTTCTCGAGATCGACTCAAAAAGCTCTCGCGATCAACCGTTTGAGCACCACTGCAAATAGATCATAAAATATTACAATCTAAACTAAAAAAATAGGATTGGCCGAAACAACAATGAACGTATCGAAGTCTTATAATAACAGTGCGAGGACAGCAAGTACAGATTGGCAAACGAAAGAGCAAACTATGTACTACCTTTAAACTACGGCGTCCTTCAAGGAAGTGTTCTGGGACCGATTATATTCATTATCTATATAAATGTTTTAACAAACCTTAAGATTAAAGGAAACATAATCAGTTTTGCTGATGATGCTGTAATATTATTTCAAGAAGAAAATTGGACGGACACATTTAATGTGGCTGAACAAGGGCTTAGCGCACTTCAAAATTGGCTTAAAATCAACTCTCTTACCCTTAACATTAGCAAAACTATATATATATATGTAACCTTATCAATGAACACAAGGAGCCAACCAGCAAAATCAATAGAGCTAAAACTATACGAATGCCATAGAAATAATGTTCAATGTCACGGCCCAGTTAAAGAAAAAACACAAAATATTAAATATCTTGGAGTAATAATTGATGAAAATCTTAGATGGGACCTACACATCAAAGTTATTACTTAAAAACTCACAAGCCTTAAATATTTCTTTAAAAATCTAAGAAAAGTGGCAAATAAAAATTATTTGAAAAAGGTTTACTACGCGTTATGTCATTCTCGAATTAAATATGGAATTATAAGATGGGGATCTACAACACATAAATACATACACCACCTGAATACAATTCAAAAAGGAATCATAAAGACCATAATGAAAGTACCTATTAGAACGCCTTAGATTGAAATTTTCAATTGCTTTGACGTACCAAGTGTACAACGAATACAAGCCAAAAATATATTATTGAAGCTATTCAAAAATACTGAATCCTCTTCTAGACCGCGAATTCATCACACTAGATAGAATACGTTCAGAATTCATCACACTAGATAGAAGACGTTGCCGGGATTCTCGGAGCAGCCTGGCGTGTTTTGGTCGGTCTCGTTATTTTTCACTAATTAAAAGGGATATTTCATAAAATGAGCCCTTAAAAGTATCAAAAAATGTTCCTTACCGTGTGAAAATAACCTAAGTGCATTAAAAATTTTTTTTTGTGAATACTGTGGACGTGCGACGAGTTTTTAATTTTGTGTACTGAACAATATGGTTAATTATAAGATACATTCTAAATGCTGTGTCTAAACTCTGAGCTAAAATCTCAGACGGGTATCAAACACTCGCCAGATGTGACCATCCCTTCGGCTGTTGGACAACCAGGGGTGCCCCTCGCCTACCCCGCACCTACACTGCACCCCCGCTGCCACCGTCAAGCAGTAGGTTAAAATATGACCATTATGACCTGTCCGTTGCATCGGCCACTGGAGCGGCCTTTCGCAGAAAGAAAGAGAAATCAGATTAGTGATCAGGTGGCCTCTGCTCTCTGAGCTACACACCCCGCCCCCACCGCCTTTCCTGTCCCATCGCCCCACGCACCGAGAAGGATGACATTGGTCGGAGCCCGCATACTGCGTTCCCTAAGAGGGAGCGATTTACAGTGATAAGACATTATGTGACACAAACATTTTACAAGGATATAAAAACTTTACAAAAATGTGAACATTTTCCGATGATACAAAAATATTTACGGTGATAAGACATTATATATTTTTTCTTTTAGTGTTAGTTTAATTAAGTTGTTAGTGCAGTGCAGTAAATTGTTTGTATTAATTTTAACTATTGTTACGAGTTGTATATTTATAGAGGTAGGTTTGAATACGTGTAACGGTGTTTTTATGAGGTTAAGGTAGTTTTATATGTAGTCCTTGGAGGAAGGGAATGGCCGACAGAGGTGTCGATGAGGCTCGCTACCCATCACATCGCCAACCCCTTGGTAGCGCAAAGAGGAGGACGGAACGGGAACAATGTCGAATTGGTACGTGGAATATCAGAGGAGGGATGGAAAGAAAGATGAATGAATTATGTGAAACAATGGATAGTAAATGTTTGGACGTACTTTGTGTGACAGAAAGTATGAAAAAAGAGAGCGGTACAACGCAGCACAACGATAGACTTGTCATCTGGTCTGGGAGACCAGATACAGAGAGGGCTTGTCAGGGTGTTGCAGCGTTACTGTCTCCCAGAATGGTTGAATGTATGTCGCAATATGAATGTGTAAGTCCGAGAATAATGTGGATCCGATTCAAAATAGGTTTGACAAAGGTGTTTCTGGTTATTTGCTTTGCTCCTGTTAATTCTGAAAGCGACGAAGTGAAAGATGATTTTTGAACTGGTGTGAACGACGTAATGAGATTAAAAAAATCGAATGAAAGGATTATAATGGCGGGAGATTTGAATGGGTGGGTGGGAATTAGACGTGACGGATTTGATTCAGCCTTAAGTAAGTTCGGGGATGAAAGAACGAATGACAATGGGAACAGAATACTTGAAGTATGTTTAGAGTGGAACCTGTTTGTATCGAATACTTTTTTCGATTATAAATGTGTCCACCAATATATGTGGGAAAGAGAAAATGAAAGGTCAATAATTGACTTTGTGGTAATTGACTCTAGGTTGAGAGCCGTTACCGAGGACACCAGAGTTTTCAGAGGGGCGGAGGTTGAAACTGACCACTTTCTGGTGGTGTCGAGAGTAAACCTCTTTCGCGGCTGGCGCTCTAAAGTGAAAACGATATCAACTCCAACAAGAGTCAAAGTAGAAAAACTGCAAAATGCTAATGTCAGAAGTGAGTATGAGAATTTGACAGAGATGAGATTGAATGAGAAGGAAATGGACAGTCTAAGCATTGATGAAACATGGAACCACATAAAGGTGAGTCTTTGTGAATCTACTAGAGATGTATGTGAAATAAGTACGCAAGGTAGGAAGAAAGGTGACGCATGGTGGGATGACGAGATCAAAGCACTGGTCTCAGAGAAGAAGAAAGCATGTAAGAAAAGAGTAAGTGTTGGAGTGAAAGAACGAAAGAAACACCTGGAAGAGGAAGAGGGAATAAAAATGACAAAACACTTCCAAGAAAACGTTAAACTGTTTTGGAAGGAGGTCAAAAGGTCCCGGAGTGGTTCAGAGAACGGAAGCTGAAAAGTCATAAAATCGAAAGATGGAAAAATGTTGACGAATGAGGAAGAAATAAAAGAGAGATGGATGAAATATTTTGAGGAGGTTTTCGAAAGCAATCCGGGTGATAGTGAGGCCAGCAGTGAATCGGGTATGAACGATGACGGAGTGAATTCAATCAAAATCAGCGTGGATGAAATAAAAAAAATCGATAAAATGCATGAAGAATGGTAAGCCTGTTGGTTTCGACAATATTGCTGCCGAATACTTTAAAGGAGATATTATTCTCACATGGTTGTGCAAACTTTTTAAACAGTGTTTAGAGGAGGGTTACACGCCATTAGATTGGAGAAGGGCTGTAATCATGCCGTTATACAAAGGTAAAGGGTCACGTATGAAATGTGGAAATCATAGGGCTATTAGCCTGCTAAGTTCAGTCGGCAAGCTGTACGGAAGAATATTGATTGAAAGGGTAAGAATGGAAACAAAGGATAAAATATGGGATGTGCAAGGTGCCTTTATGAGTGGAAAGGGATGCATGGACCAGATTTTCTCCTTGCGTATGCTTACTGAGAAGTTTCTGGCGAAAAACCAGAAACTTTTCTGCGCTTTTGTAGATCTACAAAAAGCATACGACCGAGTCGACAGGAAAAAGCTATGGAAGGTTTTGTCCAAGTATGGAGTGAATACAAATCTCATACAGGCAATTGCGTCTCTGTACGAGGGAAGCGTTGCGTGTGTTAGGGTGAACGGTGGTTTTACGGGGTGGTTTGACATCACAAAAGGTGTCAAGCAAGGCTGCGTAATGTCACCATGGTTATTCAATCTATTCATGGATAATTGTATGCAAGAATTGAAAGATGTGGGATTGGGCGCGAAATTGAGTAATCTGAAAGTATGTTGGCTGTTGTATGCTGATGATGCGGTGCTGATTTCTAACACTATGGAAGATCTACAGTCTCTTGTATCTAGGATGAACGAAGTACGTATGAAGAATGAGCTAATGATGAATGTAAGTAAGTCTAAAGTCATGGTGTTTGAAAGGGAGAGTACTAAAACAGTATGCAACATAGTTGTGAATGATGAATACTTGGAGCAGGTGGATGAGTTTGTGTATCTGGGTAGTATGTTTACGAGAGATGGGAAGGCTGAAAGAGATATTGAAAGAAGGGTGAATGCCGGTAACTCCATTAATGGTGGACTGAATGCCGTTGGCGCTAATAAAAAACTGTCAAAAAAAGCGAAGCTAGCAGTCCACAATGGAGTCCTGGTACCTACCCTGATGTATGGCAGTGAGGCATGGAACTGGCAGAGGAAGGATGAAAGTAAACTGAATGCTGTTGAAATGAGATCCCTGAGACGTATGTGTGGTAAAACAATGTATGATCGTGTGAGAAATGTGGATATCCGCAAAGAATGTAAGGCTGATGTAAGCATAATGAGTAAGATTAAGAAAGGGACCCTCAGATGGTTTGGGCATGTAGAGCGAATGAACGAAGGAAGTAGTGTAAGAAGAATGTACGACGTGAATGTGAATGGTAGAAGAAGTCGGGGACGCCCGAGGAAGACATGGCACGATCAAGTGAATCAGATACTTGAGTCGGGTCATGTCAAAAGTCAGAATAATAGAAGAGAATGTATGAGACGATGTATGAATGTGAGTGAGGCAAAGAGTGTGTGCCAAGACCGAGTTGTTTGGCGGTCCGTCCTCTCTGCCTACCCCTACGGGGAACGGCGTGATGGTTAGTTTGTTAGTTAGTTAGTTAGATAGAATAAAATTGACATTAAAAATATGATTTATTTATTACGTGTTAGATTGTAAATCTCTAAAAAGGGGCATACGTTAAAACGTTTCACTATTATTTGCGGTCCCCTTTTGTCGAAACAATAAAATACGACTAGTTCTCCAACAAAAACCAAACAAGATGTCGCAATGCAAATAACCAGCAAAATATACACATTAAGTAAATAGTTCAAGGGAATACTCGAAACCAGTGGTCCAAGCTTTTTCCTCAATGCAGGAGCTTTCATAAAATGCGATACAATCCCCGTTGCAGTCAATTCTTCAACCTTTTTCCTCATTAACATCATATACCTATCTGCTCTCATGCCGTGAGCAAATATTGGATATGTTGCCACCTTCTCCGGTAAGAAATAGTACGTAGAGTTAGAAAACTTGGAGAGAACTTGAACAGCTTGGTGATAGTCTAGAAGAAGAGCCGTCTCTTGCTTTGTTTCCATTAAAATATCAATCCTCTCGAAATATGACTTGGTTTCCCAACTTTGGAAATGAATATCAAACGGTCGTATGTCGTCAAAATTTAAGTTATCAATATCGTCTTTTTTAAATGCGGTATTTGCGTATCCAGTTGACATCACCAGAATCGGAATATCTGACTCCATAATCTCCTCCTGCGTATGGAGCCTACTAATTGAAGGAAACGCCAATGCATTGTACGACTTCATGTAGTAACACATTATCAGAACTGATGAAGAAATTGTCCATCCTAAAAATACAATCCTATGTATGACATTACTTGGCTGTCGGGGAACAGATATTGATAAAAATATGGACCACGTAAGTAACAGTAATCTTACAAACGGTAATTTTGTATTTAAAATAAAACTATTCAGGATACTTCCAAGTAGAAGGATAAATCCCAAAACGCAGCCAATTACAGCGGATGTTTGCATGATGGTCTTCAAATTCAACATTGGATCCGATATGTTAACAATCAACCACACAATGTCTTCTGTCCCCAAATAGAGCAAAGCTTCTTTCGGTTCTTGACGAAAGGCGTGGTTTCCATCTATAAATACAAGGTTCGGGATAACCTGCGAAGGTACAATGGTGGCATTCTGAAATTCCGATGTCATGGACAATATTTTGAATATTGGATTATTTTTTAACTCTTCCATCGACATGTTCACTGGACCAAAACGATAAAGCATCAAATCAATTTCCAGCTTGACTTTACATTCTACATTTAGGTTTTGTTGAGGCGAGCGTTTGATATCAAGCATTTTTGTTAGCATTTCTTCTTTTACGAGAAATTTACTCTCCCATCGAATCAGGTGGCAATTTGCGAACGGTTGAAATTCCAGCACATAAACCATACGGTCCCGATCCAGTATAGCGATGCCATTAATGATTGTATGGATTCCTAGGCGTGACTCAAGGTGAGATACAATCAAAATAAAACATGATTCATATCTTATGTAAGGAGTCATAACCTCTGAATCTCTAAAATCGGCTAGAAAAATAATATCAGAATTTAGCAAGTTTTGGGGCATCCATGCTTCATTTAAAATTCTTTCAAATTGTGTGGCATCATACAATCTGGTTGGCTTCCCATTTGGGAAAGGGATATCTTTGGTAATTAATGAAGTACTCTTGTCGTTTTCACCCCGATTATCTGATTTCTGATAAAATACGATTATGAGGTCTCTAGAGTGCGCATTTTCGTTCCAGAACTTATTCATCAGCCAATCAAGTTCTGGAAAAGGATTGTCCACTGCTTTCTGGATGTGAAGATTGGTGAAATTCGGAACAAATCCGGAACAAAAAATCAGGATTAAAAAAATCATTTTACACGTCCGTCGTGTCGCGTCGTCGCTGAAACCGTGCACACGACTAAATGAATATTTCCTCGACAATGAAGACTAAAAGAAAGCGTAAATGAACTGACTAGCGTTTAGTAGTCGATAAAGTAAACGAATAAGTTTGTGCATTAAACTAGTAGATGTCATCACAATAATTCCGGTGACCCTACAAGTATTGCTTATTCGTTCTTGTTTTGCTTTAGGTTTTCAGTTTTAGAACTGCATTATGGTCAATGTCTTTTACTGCTTTTTTGATGATACCATTAAAATGATAACGGTCACAAAGTAGACATAATGGTTACGGGATAAATACACCACATTATTTTTATGGGTGTAAAAGTTTGTAATCATGTATCTATCGTGATTTGTTTGTGGGAGAGATATAAAATAGAGAAAGGTCACTCTCTGGTATTAATCGATGAATTGTTGATCATTTTGATCGTTAAAAATTCTGCATTTAACCCGGGCAACGCAACGTCGGGGACTTCACCATATCTATCTATACAGGGTGTTTGGAATGTACATAACTTACTTTAACTCTGAAACTATTTGGAGTAAAAAATGCATTGGTAGTGACATATTGGTTGGGTTTTTTTTTCAACTTTTAACAAAAAATCAATAGATTGGTTGGTGTCGACATGGGGAGTTGCGCCTTTTGCGGCTGAGTGACCAGTGACGACATGTAGAAGAATTTTTTTGTTTTTTTTTTTGTTACATTTTGTTAATTTCCCTCAGGGCCTCTGTCATCCTTGGAGATACTGTGTGGAGGTTCTCTTTAGGGAAAGGAAGGAAAGGAAGTTCTGGGAAGGAAAAGGGCATGAGGTGTGGGTAGTAAACTGTGGTTCAACGTGCCCAGAAGTGACGGACCTATGAATCCATCCCTCCAACTGCGGTGCAAGGCGATGGGTCGAGAGAGACCAGCTGAAGAGGTCTAAGTTAGGTCTTTCTCAACAAAAATCTCCCGATCCGGCCCGCACTGCCGTAGGTGGACAAACGCATTGGCCGGCAAGACCTAGACAAACCTATACAAACCTCACCCCATATAATATTCAACAGTTGTGACGTACTAGATATACGCCAATTATACGTTAAAACACTACTACTACATTTTTGACCCAAAAAACCAAACACAAAATATCACTTACAAACTAGTTAGACAATCTTACAAAAATAAAAAATAAACGTGTACTCGATGAACAAATAGTTGCAAGTTCACTGGAATTATGGCGACGACATCCATTAGTTCAATTCACAAACGAATTAGATAAATTTATTTACATTCTTCAGTCGTTAAACGATTAAGTCGGAGCTTTTCTGTGCGTTCTTTAGTCTCACGTCGTATAGTTTTATGGACGATTTCAGCCATGACGTGTAAAATAAGTATTGTAATCCTGATATTTGCTTCTGGATTTGTTCCAATTTTAGCCAACATTCATATTCAGAAAGCAGAGGACAAACCTTTTCCAGAACTTAAATGGCCGATGAATAAATTCTGGAACGAAAAAGCTCACTCTGGAGATCTCATTGTTGTATTTTATCAGAAATCAGATCAGAACTTCAAGAGTTATTAATTACCAAAGATATCCATTTTCCATATGGGAAGCCAACCAGAGTGTATGATTCATTACAATTTGAAAAAACTTTAAATGAAGCATGAATGCCCCAAAACTTGCTAAATTTTGATATTATATTTTTAACCGATTTTAGAGATTCAGAGTTTATAACTCCTTACATAAGATATGAATCATGTTTCATTTTGATTGTTTCTTACGTTAAGTCACGCCTAGGAATCTCTACGGTCATCAATGGCGTCGCTATACTGGATCAGGACCGTATGCTGTTTTTGTTGGAATTCCAACCGTATGCAAATTGCCACATGATTCGATGGGAGCGGGAGACTGGAGCGATGCAATCGTCGCCATCAATTCCCTTCAAGTAGAATGTTCTGATCCACTACTTTATATGTCATCAGGTTATTCCCAGAGTCTCGTTGTTCAACGACTCAACACATTCATCTACAATCAGAGCTCGAACTTAACCTCTTCCTGCCATTCGTAAAAATTTTTGCTTTCTCTCGGAGCTTCAAATTATCCAAAATGATCTTCTTCCTTGGTTCAAATTAAAATATAGTCACGTCACCCTATCCCCAATTCTTTTAGGAGGGATCTGCATCCTTAAAGGTCATTCCAATCTCCCAGCCTACACTGTCAATAACATGTTCAATGACAATATTTCATCTAAATGGTCCAATTCTTCTCTTTTATTTACAGATGGCTACAAACCTCCTCTCTAACTCTCCTAACTATGGTGTAGGTATTAAAGTTTACCACTATAATTCTAATGATAAAATATTTCATTTAATTTCAATCAATTTTCAATATTTTCTGCCGAGTGTATTGCATTAATTGAATCTCTAAAATATATACCAAAAAATAATTTTGAACATTCTGTTGTTTTCTCTGACTCCCTCAGTTCCTTCCAAAAAACTTAATTTTTTTTTTTTTTACAGTGAATACCGCACAAGAATCTCAACTGCTCCCGTCTGGAGCCAGTGAGACTATGGCCATTGGGGTATGTTGTGAGGCTTAAGGTAGTGGGGAGGGGAAGGAGGTGGGGAAAAAGGAAGGTTGGGAAGTACCTGGCTATTCAGATCTGGTCACTAAACACGGCTAAAGCCATTTTCAAGCAACGTTTCAATTCTGAATGGTGGTCTTCCACCAGGGCGATACTGATAGTATCTTCCACTCTGGAACATGCCGCAATTATACTATATATTATTTTAAATGAATTAATTGTGAAATAACACAAATCAAATAAAATTTATTTGTGCATGCCGGGTTCGAACCCGCAACCTCCGGATTGTGAGACAAGAGTCTTACCCACTGGACTACGGAGGTCGTCATCCAGTCCTTCTTCATCCTGATGATCTCTTTGTATGTCTTATTCGCGTGCTAATAGCCTTTATTCAAAGCTCTGAAAAAACCGTAACTCTGGTTTAGATTCCTGGACATGTTGGCATAGTGGGTAACGATATTGCTGATTCCTTGGCAAAACAAGGAGCGTCCAACCCTTATGTTATCTTCGTAAACCATTTCCCCTATCTGATATTTTTCTATCGTCAAAGAGAGATCCCGCAATGTTTAGACAGAGTATTGGAACATTGCTAGTCAATCCAAGGGAGCCTGTTACGCCTCAATACAAAGCACTATCCCATCAAAACCGTGGTTTCAAAAATTCCCCCATTTTTCCAAAAAAGAAATTACCTCACTTATTCGAATGAGAATCAGACATTGTTCCTTCCTTCTCACGTTTTTGATATTCACATCCTTGACTCCCAAGATTGCATTATTACATAACATGTACATTATGTGATCTAGATATGGGAACTTAAGATCTCAATATTTTGGTTGTCCCTTACCAAATAAATATCCTCTCTTCTATTAAGCGTTATCTAAAATTCCCTCCCCTCCATTCAACATCTATGATATCTCTTCTAAGTCTGAACTCGACTCGGATATTGCATACAATTCTGAAATTTGCACATTTAAATAAAATTAATATATAAATCCACCTTTCCTTTCTCTGTACTTTTAAATGATTGCCTAAAACACCCTTGAAAAGTGAAAGCCAGAAATAATTGAAAAAAAAACATTAACGGTACCAGTAGTCACACTAATAAATATGCAATTTTATTTATTTATTTATTCAACTTAAAACATAAAAAAATCATTATGGAAAGATCGGTGAGTGGGGTTGGACGGTTACTCGACTGAGTGATCGGTGATGACAAATGTAAAAAATTTTTGTTTGGTTTCGATGAATTTTTTTTTAAAACTGACACTTGTTTGCTTTATATTTCAAAGTACCTAATTGCCTGCGTAAAAATAATAATAATAATTCTTAATTAAAATTTTAATTGCGTACGTACAAACAAAAATGTATCTGTATGTAACACTTAGGCAAAAAAATGATAGGGAATCAAAAATAAGTTTATTTTTTAATTTAACTGGGGCCTACTCCGACACATTGAAAAATATATATTAAGCTACTTTACATTATATATACCAACCTAGTTATTTACATTTTTATAATACAGAGTATTAATTTATTATTTTCTCTTACACATTAATCAGGTAAATATTGAATTAGTTATTTGGGAGAGACTTACATTAGAGTGTGTCAATTATTTCACCTTTGCAATTCAGAAACGTCCGGGTTCTCAAAAGTTGTCTTACAAAGAAAATGAGAACTGTATGGCAAGGTACTGTTTAATGTACAATTTATTTTATGTACTGGCAATTTTGAATGCTGATCACACCGGAAAGACTAGATGTAGTTCCAAATGCTACCGCAAAATCATTCCGTCCCGAATTGTCCTGGTGTGTATAGCTATCAGATTTAGCCCCGCAACTTTCTGATATTAATATTGTGTCGCGATTGTGTGAATATATGAAAGTGTTGATTTGGTAAGATTAACACCTTCCATAACTGCATTTAAATTTATTTTTTTATAAATGGTTAATAGCTCGCTAAAATGCATTGGAAATCAGAAAAAAACCTGAAACACGTATTTTTAAAATATGGTTTAATATTTTTTTACAATAATTCACATTTTAACGTTCGTATGTTATTAAAAACTGCATATAGCTGACAAAAATGTAAAAAAAAAAAAAAAAACAAATTTATGAATACAAGTAAGTCTACAAAAATACTGATTTTATCCAGAAAAGGTGTTATTCTCCCCTTTTTTACTTTTTAACAAACACATCACAAAAGTTTCAAAACAAAAATTTTAATCCGTTCTTTGTACTGCAATTATGGAATAAAAATTAAGTTAGCAACAAAATATAAAATATGGTCTCATTAATTATTATTTTTAATTGTTAAACTAACGTTTAAGACAAGATTTGTATGCATAGCACAAAGGGTAACAATTATTATAAGCAATAATTATCAGCCTGAAACACTCATCCACATTGAAAAATCTTCCGAGCAAACATACATGACGCCAACGGGAAATCTTGTCTTAAACTTTAGTTTAACAAATAAAAATAATAATTAATATTTGACAAGTTTAAGTATTTCCCCAATAAATGAAGACATAATTTGTCTCGACGCCACCTAGCGAGGGATTTAACACTAACAGTGTCTCTCTCGCAAAAATAAAGTTGGTTGTTTTCAGGTGGAAAAAATATAATAAGCAGTAATTGTTGAATGAAACACTAGTATATATTGAATCATTTGGCGGGTATAAGATAAGCCGCCATAGCTCAATTGGGAGAGCAGCTGTTTTGCAATCAGAAGGGCACGGGTTCAAGTCCCGTTGTCATGTATCTTTTCTCAGAAGATTTTTCAATGTGGATGAGTATTTCAGGCTGATAATTATTGCTTATAATAATGGTCTCATTGTTTTTTTTTCCAAATCTCGAAATCTTTTTTTTCAAATCTTCCGGTCATTTAAGCGAGCTAATAGTGGAAACTAATTTCATTTATTTTTACGTTTTCGAATAGCTATATATCAAACACAACTTTTGAGACCCCAGGCAAAATCCCTAAGGCAATTTTTGTTTATCTCTATGGAGAGCAGCACAAGCTAACTTACATAGAGAATAAGAATTAAAAAAAATAGAAAAACATTTTAACAGATATTTCTCTTTGCGGTCACAAATTTTGGGTAGAGCATGGAGCAGATGCGACCCGTGACTGAATTCGATAGCATTGCCTTAAAAAATGGTAAAATGTATGTAATACAGGTAAATTAAATGATAGCATATCTCTCATTCCCATTTTTTTTTCAAAAAAATGAGCAATTCTTTCACTCCACGATAGATCAACACCGAAAATTGAACACAGAAATCAAAAATGATAATATGAAGAAAGCCATGATGCTTTCGAATAAAGTTATTTATTAGATGCCCTATTCACCGTCTTGCCTTATCCTTATAAACTTTTCTACAATGGTTTTGGAGGGTCACTAGTTTTCAAAAAATAATTTAATTAGAACATTACATACGGTTGTAATTCAAACACAAACACCATGTTGTCCAGATACAGTATAGCGACGCCATTCATAAAAATTTGGTTTCTTAGGTGTGACTCAAAATGAGATACAATCAAAATGAAACATGATTCTTATCTTACGTAAGGAGTTACAACCTCTGTATCCCTAATATCAGCTAGAAATATAATGTCGGCATTCAAAAATGCAATGGCATCTCCACGTTCATTTAAAGTTCTTAAAAATTGTTTAAAATCATACACTCGGGTTGGATTCCCATTAATTTAGGAAAGGGATATCTATGGTAATTAATGAAGTAGTCTTGAAGTCTTTACCTCCACGGTCTGATTTCTGATAAAATTCAACAATGATAAAATTCAAATTCGTCTCTAGAGAGAGCATTTTTGTACGGGAACTTTATTCGTCAGCCGTTAAAGTTCTTCAAAAAGATTGTTCACTGCTTTCTCTATATGAATATTGGATTATTGATTGGCAAATATTCGGAAAAAATCCTGAACCAAATATCAGGCTAAAAATAATATTTTTTCTCGACCTTGCTTTAATCGCTCACAAGACCAAATACATATTTCGTTGAGAATGAAGACCAAGAGAACATACAGAAAAGATCTGATTTCATTGTTGAATTGTGGATAGGGCATATAAATGAATTAATTTTGATGTTATTTTATTCGTTTGTGTACTGAACTAATAGATTTCTTCACAATAATTCCAGTGAACTTGCAACTATTTGTGCATCAGTCGAACTGCATTATAAATGATTGTGGTCAAAGTCTTTTCCAGCTCTTATTATCTCTTGACAATTTATTAAGATGATACCAATAAAATTATAATGCTCACTAAGTAGACATAATTTTTTTTTTTTTTTTTTTTTTTTATTAGAAGAAAAAAAGTTATAAAATATTACAGGAAATCAAAATAAAATAAGATATTACAAAAAAGAAAAGTCCCAATAAACTACTTTTAAGTAGTTTGTCAATGGGTGCTTTTACTTTGAAGTTTTTTTTTTTTTTTTTTTTTTTTTTTTAAATAAAACTTATAATGCAGTTAGACATTTTTTGTGTTACGAGTACTACAAGAATGTTAATACAAACTTTTTCTTTCGGCGAGCCAATTTTTCAATATAATATTTGTTCTTACATTATTTGTACATTTTTTAATTTTAGCAGGTAACATATTTAAGCATGTAGGTATCATGTAGTCCAGCGTTCTTTGTCCATATTTGTTTAAGTGCTTAGGTACGATTAGTCCTTCATTTAACGTAAATCGAGTATTGTAAGTGTGGTCCAGTCTATTTATGTATATAGGGCTATTCATATGCTGAAAAATAATATTATGCCACAGAATTGCTCTTACTGAGAGAATTTTAAGATTCTGGTAAAAGTACGGAACATTGTGTCTTTGCTCGTATAAACTTTTATGAGCTAATAATTTAACTAATGAATTTTGGACAGATTGAACATGATTAACATTTGTCTTACAGGAAAGTCCCCAAGCTGTAATTCCGTACCTTATAATAGACTCAGCTAATGATAAATAAATTATTCGAAGTGTGCATATTGGAACATAGAATTTAAGTTTATATAATCTACTAACAATAGATCTCAGACGTTCACAGACTTTATTTATTTGTAAATCCCATTTGAAAAAGCAGTCAATAATTACACCTAAATAAACATATTCTTTAACCACTTCAATATTTTCGCATGTACACAATGCTGGGATACCAACATGTAAGCAATCTGAACCGTGTGTTTTTATTTCTGGTGTAATAATATTTGTCTTGGCATTGGGTGATCTAATATGTATCAATTTGGTTTTTTTTGCATTTATGATTAAACCAGAGTCATGAGACCATTTCAAAAGCTCAATGTAATCCTTTTGTAAGAGTTCAATACATAATTTTAAATCACTGCGAGAAATCACTAGTGCAGTATCATCCGCATATACAAAGTGTTTTACATGTTTAAAGATGTACTTAATAAAAGATACATAAATGATATATAAAATTGGACCTAATATGGAACCTTGAGGAACGCCAGCTAAAATTTTTCTTTTTTTACTTAAAGTGTTCAATAGCTTTATTTTCATGCATCGGTTGTTCAAGTAATTTTCAAATAGTTTTAGGAGCTTTCCTCTTATTCCTATGATTTCTAGTATCTGCAATAATTTTCTATGATTAATAGTGTCAAATGCTTTAGAATAATCTATAAATAAAAATAATACATGATTTTTACTATTTAGTTCATTATTTATGAAACTGGCAAATTTTTGAAGTAGCATTTCGGTACCCTTTTTTTCTGGAATCCATATTGATTTGTATCAATAATAGAAAAATCTTCTAAATATTTTATTAATTTCAACTGAATGTATTTTTCAAGAATTTTTTCGAGTGATGGCAAAATACTAATCGGTCTATAATTACCCAATAGAGTGTGATCACCTCCTTTATAAATGGGTCTGATAATACTACATTTTAAGTCATCTGGAATTTTCGCTTCAAATAAAATTCTATTTACAAAATGGGCTATGATTGGAGCTAAAATTATTATATGTTTTTTAATATCACTCATTCTGATATTATCAATTCCAGGAGAAGAGCTTTTAAGTTGCCGCACAATGCTTTCTATATCAGAAATTTTGGCCCTTGGTAGGTACATGCTTTGAGGCATCTTCTCTGGTTCAAAAGCATTTGTCCTGTAATTACATTTATGTAACATATTGCAAACACTGTCAGAGAAATAATCAACAAAATCATTAGTTACATTTTCTTTGGTCCGATCTTTCATCAAATATTTGGAGGCAACTTGGTCACAATTATTTTTACATTTCTTACCTAAAATTTGATTACACTCGTCCCATGTCTTTTTTGAATCTTGAAATAAATTTTTGAATTTGTCATTATAGTATGAGGTTTTTAATTTAAGTAACAATTTATTTAAAACGTTTCGATAGCACTTATATTCTTTTTCATAGTATTTATTTGTTGGGGCATTTTTCCAACGCTTATATAAATAATCCCTTTTTTTAATTTTATATAGTGCATCACTAGATATCCAATCATTTATGGCATAAGGTCGGCTTTTAGGTTTTTTGCTTATTATAATTGTGCTGTTTTTATACAAGTCGTCAAAATAATTTTTAATTTTTAAATAAATAACCGAACATTCGGTTTCCTTTAGAAGCGACTTCCAGTCATAATTACAAATACGTTTATCAATCTGTTTTTGCGAAAGAATTTTGACGTTATTAGAATCGCTAGAATTGAAATTATCTACCGACTTATAGAGTATGCTTACAGCTGTTGTATTATGATCGGCAATATTATAATCACATACGCACGCGGTGATGGTGAGATATTATGGTGAGATATTATTTTTATCTGTGTAAATGTTTACCAAATAATTATTTAGCTTTTAATATGTATTTCCTCGAGAATTAAGATTGAAAGGATGCGTCGATTTTAACTGACTAGCGTTCAGTTGTCGATAAATTAAACAAATAAGTTTATGTATGGAGCTAATAGATGTCATCAGATTAATTCTAGTGAACCTACTACCATTGCACATTCGTTTCCGTTTTGCTTTAGGTTTGCAGTAACAGAACAGCAATATGGTCAATGTGTTTTCCTATTTTTTTATCGGTTATCAATGATGATGCTGATATCAATAAAATGATAATGCACAATAACCAGTTTAACCAGCCAGCGGACGAAAATCCACATTTCGTCGAAAGTTGTTCTTCCGATCGTGCAGGACGGTTACAATGAGAAAGATTAATTATTCTCCGTGCCAGCTTTTTTAAATTATAACTCAATATCGAATTTATTTCAATCCAAATTAGCTTTAATTTATACCTTCATCCAAAAATGCTGAAAGGCGTGATGATAAAACTATTAAAATAGTGTACTTTTTGTAGTTATTTTTTGATTATAAGTATTTATCATTTATCAATAATGTCTAAATTTAATAAGAATGTTAAAAAAAACTGAAATATATTAGTTTGTAAGTGCGCAAATAAATACACAAATGGACCAATTTTCGTCAAGAAACACATGTACGTACATATTTTTTAATGATTTTATTGAAACTAAAATTAAAATTCTAATACATAACTTTGCTAGATAATGTATTGATTTATTTTACTGCATGATTACATTATTTGAAATGGGTGTGGTATAATACAAAAACTTTTTTGAAAATATAACAAATCTGCCAACGACCTATGGAATAACCTTATTATACTAAAAATTTAAAAAAATTCTAAAAATTTATTACATACGAATGCTAGATAAAAGAACAATCTTTCGAAATCCATTTATAATTTTTTGTGGAAAAGAGTCAATACGTCTAAAAACTTTTTTGAAAATGACGTATTTCAGGCTTTCTCTGGTAATGCCCTCATAAGATGACGTTATGGTGATGGGATAATTACTTCAAATTATTTTAATAGATGCAGACTTTATTGTTTTTGATTCTGGTTTCATCACTCAGGCGGGGTACAAACGGCTAAATGTGTAATAAAACCCTGAATTTGTTATAGACCACATAAATTTTATTTAAACTGTCGGTTTCGGAATAACCCTCCTTCATCGGGAGAATATTAAAACCAATCTACGCTACAAAATATTGGCAGATATATACAAAAAAATTAGGTGTTTGAGTGGGAGGTGAACAAAGGGGAAGAGGTATTACTAGATTTCCGGCAAGAACAGAGCGGTTTACTGGAAATACTCGTATATCTACAATAGAAAAAACCCTTGAAAAAATGCTTAGCCTGTAATAAATTATTTTTATACATTATTTTAGAATGATTACGTCTATTTTTCCATCTTTTATCTACGTAATTCTATGTTTTATCTACGAAATTCTTTTGTTTCTAAAATACCTCTTTTGTAAAATAAATGGTGTTAAATGACGTACTCCATTTACGTTAACCGGTGACTTCTGACATTATTGGAAGTAAAAAATGTTAACGAAATTACGGTATCTGGTGACTATTTTTTTAAATTTATTTTCCTTTTTTTTTTCAAATTAAAACATCAAAAATCAGATGGTATTGGGTAGAGTCGGGATGAGAGGTTGGTCGGTTACTAGGCCGAGCGACCAGTAAAAAAAACATCTGAAAAAGTAACCGGAGACAAAAATTTAATTAACGTTTTTTTCTCCAAATAATTTCAGGAATCACTGGTTAAAGTAAGTCAAGTGCGTCCCTTAACACCCAGTGTATCTATAAATTGAAAGAATGTAACAAAAAATTTGGAAAATCACACAAAATTGATACACCGCCTAAATTAAGAGAAATGTCAAAGTTTGGAATAACTTCAAGACTGTTCTAGGAATATTTTTCGATAATGGACTCACTATCCGTGCTCAGTGAATAAATATATCTATCATCCTTTCAGTTTGCAAGTGAGTCGCGATGTGTCCTTCAAAGGTGCTCTCAGTGAGAAGACTAGTTTATATTTGACTTTGATTATACATCTTAAAATAGTTTAGAGTTATGTATGTACCGGGATTGGGCAATATCACCATTGTAATAAGCTCTTGTTAAGTACGAGCTTATGCAATATAAATATCTCAGGGGGGTTCGGCACTCTTGACTAGATAGATGAATGTAAATGAAACACAATTTAGTAAAGATACTTTTATTACAATGATAGTAGAAATTACACAATAAGATTTAGAACACTTTAAGACCTGTCTCCTAAACTACAAGATAAGTATTAGGTAGATTGAAACGACACTGATCTGGAATTTACTGGCTCTGAGATCTATGAATGATTAAGAGATACCTTGAAGAACGGGGAGACGTGGGAGCAGGCCTGACCTCAACGCCTCAAGGCAGAGGTTTCAAAGCTCGGAGACAGAATGGAGATCTTCTCAGGTCTCTCGGCGGAGGGGGAGCTCACTCGGAATCATCAGACTGCCATCTTCCTGTCCGGAACCGCGACCCAAACAAGAATGTCACGGAACAACTCAAAATGGCCGGCACGAGATATTGTTGTCAGAGGAACCCACGCGGCTAAGCGACTCGACATCAGGGATAGCAGCCATCACCAGGGTCCGAGGTACTTCAAACCGAAGAGGCGCCCGAGGGTACAAGCACTCCGGGCGGCGGGAACTTTACGATGTTTATCACCCTAAATCTGCCGGCACAAAGAGAGCGCGATTCTTGTTTACATCTCTTTTATAGCTTCATTTCTGTCGTGTTGTTATGCGACCGTCGTCATTCATTCATTTCTGTCGTCATTGTTATGTGCGAACATAACAATCTGTCGTTCGGGTTTCATACTTTCCTTAAAAGTCTCTTTATTTGGATTATCTTGGCGGTTTTTACCCATCCATTGGCAGTAGTTTACATTGGGTCGTTAGATCTTCTGTGCACAATCTACGTTTTTCCTTTCCTTGTGCATATTAAGGTATGAAATGTTCAAGCGGTACAATATAGCGTGTTAGTTTCTAAATCTCAAATAAATTACCAACTTTCATAATTATTTGCGGTCTTCTTGGATCTAAACAATAAAATACGACCAGCTCTCCAACAAAAACCATACAAGATATCACGATACAAATAACCAACAAAATGTACACATTCAGCATGTAGTTTAAAGGAATACTTGAAACGAGGGATTTGTGTTCTTCCCTTAGATCAGGAGCTTTCATGAAATGCGATACAATTCCTGTTGCCGTCAGTTCTTCAATCTTCTTCCTCATTACCGTCACATACTTATCTGCTTTCAAGCCGTGAACAAATATTGGATAGGTTGCCACATTCTCCGGTAAGAAGTAATACGTGGAGTTAGAAAACTTGGAGAGAACTTGAACAGCTTGCTGATAGTCCAGGAGAAGAGCCGTCTCTTGCTTCGTCTCCATTATATGACCAATCCTCTGGAAATACGACATGCTTTCCGAGGTTTGAAAATAAATATCAAAGGGTCTTACGTCGTCAAAGCTTGCGTTGTTAACATGGTCTTTTTTAAACGCGATATTTGCGTATCCCACTGACAGGGCCAGAATAGGAATATCTGACGCCATAAGATCCTCCTGCGTGGTAAGCCTACTTATTGAAGGAAACGCCAATGCATTATAAGACTTCATGTAGTAACACATTATAAGAACTGATGAAGAAATCGTCCAGCCTACAAATACAATTCTTGGCATTACGTTATTTGGATGTCGGGGAATAGATATTGATAAAAATATTGACCACATAAGCATCAGTAACCTTACAAACGGTACTTTTGGATTAAACAAAAAACGATTCAGCATGTTTCCAAATACAAGCACAATCCCCAAAAAGCAGATAATTACAAAGGATATTTGTATGATGGTCTTCAAATTCAACGTTGGATCCGATATATTAACAATCAACCACACAATGTCCTCTGTTCCCAAATAAAGCAAAGCCTCTGATGGTTCTTGATGAATTGCGTGGTTTCCATCCATAAACACTAGGTTTGTGATATCAAGTGAAGGTATAATGGTGCAATTCTGAAATTCAGATATCACGGACAATATATTGAATATTGGATGGTTTTGGAACTCTTCCATCGACATTTTTCCCGGACCAAAACGATTCAGCGTCAAATCTATTGCCAGCGCCATTTTACATTCTTTATTTAGGTTTTGTTGAGGCGTGCGTTTGACATCTAGCTTTTTTGTTAACAGTCCTTCTTTCACAAAAATTTTTCTCTCCCTTCGAATGATGTGGCAATTTGCGTACGGTTGGAAATCGAACACATCCACCTTGTCGTCCTGATCCAGTATGGCAACGCCATTGATAACAGTATAGATTCCTAGGTGTGACTCCATAGGAGATACAATCAAAATGAAGCATGATTCATATCTTATGTACGGAGGTGTAACCACTGTATCCCTGAAATCGGCAAGAAACATTATATCACAATTTATCAAGTTTTCGGGCATCCACGTTTTCTGTAAAGTTCTTTCAAACTGTGTGGAATCGTACACTTGGATTGGCTTCCCATTTGGGAAAGGGATATCTTTGGTAATTAAAGAAGTACTCTTCAAGCTCTCACCATGACCATCTGATTTCTGATAAAATATTACTATGAGGTCTCTAGAGTGAGCATTTTCGTTCCAGAACTTATTCATCAGCCATTCAAGTTCTGGAAAAGGTTTGTCTACTGCTTTCTGGATATGAATATTGGCCAAAGTCAGAACAAATCCAGAACAAAAAATCAGGATTAAAATAATCATTTTATACGAAATCGCTGAAAACGTGCTCACGACTGTATGAATATTTCCTCGAGAATGAAGACTTAAGAAAAGAACTGACTCTAGCGTTTAGTCGTCGATAAAGTAAATGCATTGGTTTGTGTATTGAACTAATAGATGTCATTACAATAATTCCAGTGAACCTGCAACTATTGCTTGATCAATTATATTTTTTTCGGTTTGCAGTAAAAGTACTGTATTATGGACAATGTCTTTTCCTGCCCTTATTATCTGTCAACAATGTATTCCGATGAGCGCTATAAAATGATAATGGTCACTAAGTAGACATAATCGTGGTGGGATAACTACTACACATTATTTTAATGGATGTAAATGTTTACCAAATAATTTAGCCGTAGTATTATGAGTATGTGGTTTGGTGCCAAAATACCCAACAATACCGAAAAATTAGTTTTCTATTTAAAATTTATAACAAGTACGGATTTGCGCTACTTTATTTATTTGTGTTTTAAATTATAAAATATAAGCCGTTAAAACTTTTTTTTTTCATTATTTTAGAATCAATTTGGGCAATTATTTATATACGAATATTCAAAAAAAAATATTCAGATTGGTTGAGTATTTTGGCCTTAAATCCAAATTTTTCTGTTCAGTGGTACTTTATGTTGCTGCAATGACTAGAGCTCCAGAACAAAAATTGCAGTTCATTCGAGATAATCGATTATTGATTAAATGCCATAAATTTTGACAACCGGTTGATCAAATTACTTTTAAATCATAAAGCGATTTATCTACACTGTTCATAATAAAATAACGTCCGTTATTTCCAACTTTTCGATCGATCAATCTCAGTCTCCGATCAGCTATGAGATATGTTTAGTAACTTTATTTATTTAATTGGCAAATTTATTTATTAAATTGGCAAAAAGATATCTTTTTTTGGAAGAATTCGGCCAAAAATTTCTAGAAAAACTGCAATCACCATATACAATTCACTTATTGCTCCACACTTCAACTACTGCTCAAGTATACTTTTCCTATGTAACGAAAGAGAACAAAATAAGTTACAAATTCTCCAAAACAGGGCAATGAGAATAATTCTTCGAAAAAACCGATTTTCAAAAATAATTAAAATGTTAAAGGAACTAAATTGGTTGACCGTGAAACAGATGCTGTCCTTGAACACGATGGTATTTATCCACAAAATATTGAACAACACGTTACCAAAATACTTCTCAAATAAAGTTTTATACAATAAAGACATTCACAGATATAACACAAGGACATGCAAGGAAATTAGGCTACAAAAAAAGGACAAAGCGAATACGCAGAACAGTCTACTGTACAAGGGAATGAAGTTGTATAACACACTACCAGAAACTTTAAAGTCCACACCAATTGGAAAGTTCAAGATGTATTGTAGGAGCTACATAAAACTTGAAAAAATATAGTGAATATGAAATATTATTATCAATTAGAAATTTGTAAACTTAAATGTACAAATTACAAATTAAAAAAAATTAAAATTATTATTATTTCTATAAAATTATTATTATTTTTATTTTTATTTCTAAAAATTATTTTATTTATTATTATATTAATTTATTTAATACAAACGGCATAAGTATGCCATAAACATTAATTACATGTCACAAATTCATATTCAAAATATTGGTAATGGTAAAACAGTGTATGTATAACAGTTAATTGTGACGATACATTGGGAAGTGACACCAGAGATAAATTTACATGCAAAAATCTATAATACAAATAAAATTAATAGTTATTAAAAAAATATGATAGCATAGCCGTCTTGTACCTATGTTCCGTGCAGTTAAATAGATCTATCACATCTGCATATCTATTAGTAACTTCATGCAACCTAGGTAAAAGTGAGTGTTTCGTATACTCAGTCCGATTATTATTACATTTAAAAAGGATTTTAGAACGAGTAGTTTTCGTGGGAATATGAAATTCAATGAGCTTAGTTAGATCAGGACTGTCTATTCTACAATTTACAATTTTGAACATTAATATTAAGTCGGATATAATTCTTCAATCTGACAGTCTTAGTAAATTTAATTCTTTCATCAAGTAATTATAATTTATGTTTTCAATGGGAATACCGAGGTTCAAATTAATGTGTCTTAAGAATTTTAACATAGAAACGACATTTATGTTTATTTATATCACTTTCCTTTGAATGGTTTCTTCTAACAAAATCTCATATTTTACAATCAAATAATAGAATAACAAAACAAATGACAATTGATGATTGCATTCTAACTGACACTATAGAATTCAAATTTAAAGGGAATATATTTTCTTTACATCTCCCCTCTTTTGGGAAAGAAAATTATTGCAAAATTTTCATTAATCTTTGATATCCTCTTCATGGTTCATCAATGCAGGTGCTGGAATTAATTTCGAGGTGTGGAAAAAATTTGATTCTAATTTTTTTCGACCAGTATTTATCTTGTAAATTGAGTTTGATAATTTTATGATTTTGTAGTGTCCGATTCTTAATTCGTCGAGCATCTTCCTGTTAAGTTTGTTTCCATTCTCCACAAAAACAGTATCACCGACTTTGAAGTTAATATATCTACTGGTTTTATCGTAAATTATCTTGTTGTAATTATGTGACTTTATAGTTTTTTCCAGGGCTTTTTTTCTGTCTTGAATCAAATCGATGTCGGTCTTCTTAAGTTTTAACTCATTTAGCAAAATCGTAACATCTGTGCCGTTAAGTAAGCGCATATCCAGTGACGGTGTGTTCCGTTTCATTATAGTTTTTTACACAATTACACGCTATAGTTGTCCAAGCCACTTTTGAGTCATTTTCGTGGATTTTGCATCTAATGTTATTGACCAGCGTTTGATTTAATCTTTCATTTAATCCATTTGAGGAAGGTGAGTTCACTGCATTAAAAATTATTGGAATATTTTTTTCATCCAAATTTTTTTAAATTCTTTAGAATTGAGACCCGGGTATTGGTCTGAGAGTATCATGCCAAATTCATTAATTTCTGTGGAGTTTAAGAGTTTGATGAAATCGTTGGTATTTTGAGTTTATGACGTCAAAATATATGCAAAACTCGTGAAGTCTAATTGGGGAGCTAGTCAATGTACTTATGTTATATATTTAGAACTGCTTATAGATAATATATTATGTATAGTTACAAAAATGAAAATAAAATTCTTTCAAAAATACTGTAAGATATTGTTGTTTTAAGTGTTAATATGAAATGCTACTCTATTTTTGTTATTTTTTATTAACTGAAAAGGGTCATCTCGTAAGTACTTGTATTCTTTCGATATTAAAAACAATAATGCCTTAAAAAAATGTTAATGCTTGAGTAAATTTAAACATTTGTGACTTCTCATAAAGAATTTTATTTTAGAAAAATGAAACAATGTTTCAATGTTATGTTTATTTTATTTTAATTCTAAAGTAAAAATTGAAGAAACAAGTTTGGAAGAGGTTTGGAACCAAGAGAGCATATGTAGTTTATAAAACGGTTTTAGAAACAATTTTAATAATGCACGTACCTTTAAGAATATTTTCCATTATTTACCCACATAAAGAACTTCATTCCGCACACTTTCAAACATACGTAAATACAACAGCACAAATACACACCCGGAATAACTCAATTCTACGGCGCATTACAGAGATCAGGATTCGGTTGTAAGTTTTAGTGGTGTTCAATTGAGTAAACATCAGTAAAAACAATCATTTCGGGAATATGTCGACCAGAGCGCATCGTCCCGCTAGCGTTCAAACTTCCGCCACCGTCCGGCGATGCTTTGGGTTTCTCAAGGCTCCTGGATTGAACCGGGGGTCTGTAGGCCAACGCAACGGAGTCTTCGGAATCCTTCGTCAGCTGCAGCGTACTCGACAATTGTAGGCACCTCTCCAAGCGTGTGGCCGTAATATGAAGGAGCCTCTCACGTATTAGGCCACCCGTGCATAGCAACGGTTTCAGCGTGGTTTGTATTTAATCTCGAGTTAAGATCTGACAGTTGATAAGCCGGCGAATAACACATATTCTTTCAGCATTGTATTTGGATAGGAATGATAAAGTCCGATTTAAACCAACGTCGGACACAGAATCGCCATTAAGTTTTATGTTAGAGATTTCCGCTGAATCTCCAAATTATTATTTAAAACAAGCAAGATCATTTCTACTTCACCAATTACTTCACCAGATTTAACTCATAATTTCCACAATAAAATCAAATTACTGGTGACAAGTCGAATGACGATCGCCGTTACTTTCGGTCTCTATTCAAAAATTGACCGGAAGCAGAACTTGGCGATCTGTTTCCAAATAATAAAAAAATATTAAGGTCTCATAATTATTTGCGGTCCTCTTTTGTCGAAACAATAAAATACGACAAGCTCTCCAACAAATACAGCACAAGATATTACAACGCAAATCACCAGCAAAATATACACATTAAGTGTGTAGTTCAGAGGAATACTCGAAACCAGCGGTCTGAGCTTTTTCCTCAGACCAGGAGCTTTCATGAAATGCGATACACTCCCCGTTGCAGTCAATTCTTCAACTTTCTTCCTCATTAACATCACATACTCATTCGCTATCTGGCCATGAATAAATACTGGATATGTTGCCACCTTCTCCGGTAAGAAGTAGTACGTAGAGTTAGGAAACTTGGAGAGAACTTGGACAGCTTGCTGATAGTCCAGGAGAAGAGCCGTCTCTTGCTTCGTCTCCATTACACGACCAATCCTCTTCAAATATGCGATGGGTTTCGAGCTTTTTAAATGAATATCAAACGGTCTTACATCGTCAAAGTTTAAATTATTAATATCGCCTTTTTTAAATGCGATATTTGCGTATCTAGTTGACAGGGCCAGAATCGGAATATCTGATGCAATAAGCTCCTCCTGCGTGTTGAGCCTACTTATTGAAGGAAACGCCAATGCATTATACGATTTCATGTAGTAACACATCATCAGCACTGATGAAGAAATCGTCCAGCCTAAAAAGACAATCCTGAGCATTAAGTTATTTGGCTGTCGGGGAACAGATATTGATAAAAATATGGACCACATAAGTATCAGCAATCTTACAAAGGGTACTTTTGAATTTAACAGATGATTCAGCATGTTTCCAAATATAAGCACAATCCCCAAAATGCAGCCAATTATAGCGGATGTTTGCATGACTGTCTTCCAATTCAACATTGGATTCGGTGTATTAACAATTAACCACACAATATCTTCTGTCCCTAAATAGAGCAATCCCTCTTGCGGTTCTTCACGAAAGATGTGGTTTTCATCCATGAACAAAAGTTCCATAATTGGTGGTATTCGTATAATGGTGGTATTCTGATATACTGATGCTATGGGCAATATTTTGAATACTGGATTGTTTTTAAACTCGTCGATCGTTATGTTCACTGGACCAAAATTATAAAGCATCAAATCTATCACCAGCACCACTTTACATTCTTCATTTAGGTGTTGTTGAAGCAAGCGTTTTACATCGAGCTTTTTTGAAAACATTCCGTCTTTCATGCACAATTTACGATCCCATCGAATGAGGTGGTAATTTGAAGATCGTCGGAAATCTGAAACCGCCACCATGTCTCCCCGATCCAGTAAAGCGACGCCAATGATGACAATATGGATTGCGATGCGCGACTTAATAGGAGCTACAATCAAAATGAAACCCGATTCATATCTTATGTAGGGAATTATTACCAACGAATCCTTAAAATCAGCTAGAAATATAATATCGTAATTTTTCAAGTCTTGAGAGATCCTCGCTTCATTTAAAGATCTTTCAAAGTGTACGGAATCATACACTCGGATTGGTTTCCCATTTGGAAAAGGGATATCTTTGGTAATTATTGAAGTACTCTTGAAGTTTTCACCGCCACCATCTGATTTCTGGTAAAATACGACTATGAGGTCTCTAGAGTGAGCATTTTCGTTCCAGAATTTATTCATCAGCCATTGAAGTTCTGGAAAAGGTTTGTCCACTGCTTTCTGGATATGAATATTGGCCAAAGTAGGAACAAATTCAGAACCTAAAATCAGGATTACAAAAATCATTTTATTCGGCGTCGCTGAAATCACGCCCGCGACTCTATGCACATTTCCTCGAGAATGGAGACTAAAGGAATGCATAGAAGAGAACTGACAGTTTTCAGTCGTCGATAAAGTTTGTTTGTTTATTTATTCATGACAATAATTCCAGTGAACCTGCAACTATTACCTTTTCGTTCCTGTTTTGCATTAGGTTAGCAGTTACAGCACTGTATTATGGTCAATAACTTTTCCTACTATATCATTTGTCAACAATTTATTACGATGACACCAATAAAATGATAATGCCCACTAAATGCCCCCAAAGCCGTTGTGCCCACATGATGCATAGTGGGGCCTTAAGGCGCCGAAACCACGCTCAAAAAGAAGAAGATAGATAGGTATGTAATTACGAATGTTACATGAGCGCGCTAATATTTAAAACGATAAAATCGATGCAAAAATTGTGAAAATCTCTATCTCTACATATCTCTTCTCTACATCTTCTTTACATATCTCTACATATTATAAATTAAAGTCCTTCGCGTCGTCTGCCTGTCTGTTCGCGATAAACTCTACTACTGAACGAATTTTCATGCGGTTTTCACCAATAGATAGAGTGTTTCGTGAGGAAGGTTTAGGTATGTAATTTGTCAAGGATTTGTGTAAATTGGTTGAAACATAACGATAATTGTTAGAAGTGTCGGAAAAAGTCAAGCCGCCTGGTAGCTTTCATCGAAAACGCTGCCTAATCCTTTGGGGATATAACAAAACAACGCATGGTGGGATATTCCTCTTTTATAGATCTACAAAAAAGTCCGTAAAGGCATATATCTATCTTTTACGGATAGCTCACTATACCTACTGTATCTTCTAAAAAATGGTCACGTACGTTGCGGTAATTGAAAAGTTATTTAGACTGATACAGTATTAATCCTTATTAACTTAAATACGTTAGTTACCCCAAGCATTTCATGCACATTATTATAATATTTCTCTCCATCTCTACGTATTATAAATTAAAGTCCTCCACATCATCTTTCTCTCTCTTCGCGATAAACTCAAAGACAGCGGTGGTTATAAAGGTTGGATGACGTTGTGTTTTATTATCCACAGCAACGCGTGGCCGGATCAGCTAGTGTTCAATAAAACACGACTCGTTTAAAATAGAGCAAAAATTTCTAGGGGGCTGTCTAAATCAGCATTTAATGAAACACTGTGAATTTTTTCATACATGTAACTTGTAAAATAACAGAAACAGACTTTATTTGTTTATTCATACTGGGTTTTAACAGATTGTTCTCATACACGTGAGAACAACCCAGTTATAAAAACTCAGTTAATTATACAAATAAGACAAATAGGTAAAAACTCATATTAAATCAATCAGTCTAATTATACAATGGTTAAATTTTGAAACAGTTTAAATAAAAATTAGTTATAATAAAACAAAAAAACAGATAGAAATGAAAAAATACAAAGTTCACTCAAATGACAATTAAAGAGAGGCAAGACAAGAGACATAATTAAGGATACAAATGAATCATAATAACAATTATTATAAGCAATAATTATCAGCCTGAAACACTCATCAACATTGAAAAATCTTCCGAGAAAAGATACTTGCCGCCAACGGGACTTGAACCCGTGTCCTTCTGATTGCCGGTCAGCTGCTCTTGACCACTGAGCTATGGGGGCTTATCAAATACCCGCCAAAAATTCAATATAAACTAGTTTAATAGTTTCATTCAACAATTACTGCTTATTATATTTTTTCCACCTGAAAACAACCAACTTTATTTTTGCGAGAGAGACATTGTAAGTGTTAAATCCCTCGCTAGGTAGCGTCGAGGCAAATTATGACTACATTTATTGGGGAAATACTTAAACTTGTCCAATATTAATTATTATTTTTAATTTATATAACGTTTAGACAAGATTTTTATGCATAGCACAAAGGGTAACAATTATTATAAGCAATAATTATCAGCCTGAAACACTCATCAGCATTGAAAAATCTTCCGAGAAAAGATACTTGCCGCCAACGGGACTTCAACCCGTGTCCTTCTGATTGCCGGTCAGCTGCTCTTGACCACTGAGCTATGGGGGCTTATCAAATACCCGCCAAATAATTCAATATATACTAGTGTTTCATTCAACAATTACTGATTATTATATTTTTTCCACCTGAAAACAACCAACTTTTTTTTTGCGAGAGAGACATTGTAAGTGTTAAATCCCTCGCTAGGTGGCGGCAAGTATCTTTTCTCGGAAGATTTTTCAATGTTGATGAGTGTTTCAGGCTGATAATTATTGCTTATAATAATTGTTACCCTTTGTGCTATGCATAAAAATCTTGTCTAAACGTTAGTTTATAAATTAAAAATAAGAATCATAATAAATTAGTACATATTCTTCAGCAATCGCAGAGCATTCTTTTTGAATCCATATAAATTATCGGCAAAAATATCTACTTCAGCACACTCTGTCTTATTATATAGTCGACACATTTGGGTCAGAGGGCTAGAATAGGCGATATTATTTTTAAACGGTGAAGCATATTATGGCATCTTAAACAATGGGAATTGGGAACATTTATATCAATATTGCTAAGACACAATGAAGTATCAAGATGGCTGTGAATTATTTTGTGTAAACATATTAGATCAGTCAATTGCCTTCTGATTTTTTTTTTTTTTTCAATTATTTCTGGCTTTCACCCTTCAAGGGTGTTCTAGGCCATCATTTATAATTACAGAGAAAGGAAAGGTGAATTTATATATTAATTTTATTTAAATGTGCAAATTTCAGAATTTTATGGAAGATTGGAGTAGAGTTCAGACTTAGAAGAGATGAGATATTGAATGGAGGAGAGGCAATTTTTGATAACGCTTGATAGAAGAGAGGATATTTATTTAGAGAGGGACAATCAAAAAATATGTGATCTAAAGTTCCCACATCTAGACCACAGAACGTACAATCTGGGGAGTCAAGCACATGAATTTTATAAAGGTGAGAAGGAACGGAACAATGTCCGATTCTCATACGAATAAGTAAGGAAATTTCTTTTTTGGAAAAATGGGGGAATTTTTGAAACCACGGTTTTGATGGGATAGTCCTTTGTATTGAGGCGTAGCGGGCACCCTTGGATTGACTAGCAATGTTCCAATACTCTGTCCAAACATTTCGGGATCTATCTTTGATGATGGAAAAAATATCAGACAGGGGAATATGGTTTACGAGGGTAACGGTAGGGTTAGACGCTCCTTGTTTTGCCAAGGAATCAGCAATATCATTACCCACTATGCCAACATGTCCAGGAATCCAAATCAGAGTGACAGTTTTTCCAGAGCTTTGAATGGAGGTTATCAATACTCGAATAAGACATACAAAGTGATCATCAGGATGAAGAAGAGGACTTGTTTTAAGTTTTTGGAGGGAACTGAGAGAGTCAGAGAGAACAAGAGAATGTTCAAAATTATTTTTTATTATATATTTGAGAGATTCAATAATCGCAATGCACTCGGCAGAAAATATTGAAAATTGGTTTGAAATTGAATAAAATATTCTTTCATTAGAATTATTGTGGTAAACGTTAATACCAATTCCACAGTTAGGAGAGTCCGGAGATTTGGAGCCATCAGTAAATAAAAGAGAAGAGTTGGGCCATTTAGAAGAAATAATGTCATTGAACATATTATTGACAGTACGGGCTGGGAGATTGGAATGACTTTTAAGGATGCCGATCCCCTCTAAAATCGTTGGGGATAGGGTGACGTGACTATATTTTAATTTGTACAAAGGAAGAATATCATTTTTGATAATTTGAAGCTCTGAGAGAGAGCGAAAATTTTTACAAATGGCAGGGAGAGGTTTAGTTCGAGCTCTGATTGTAGATGAATGTGTTGAGTCGTTGAACAACGAGACTCTGGGAATAATCTGATGACTTTTAGAATTTAAACATTTAAGAACAAATTTGTCAGCAAATAATTGACGCCTTAAATAAAGAGGAGGATCAGAACATTCTACTTGAAGGGAATTGATGGGCGACGATTGCATCGCGCCAGTTATTATTCGCAATGACTTAGATTGAATTTTGTCTAATTTACTGAGTGCATTTTTGGATGCAGTACTAAAAAGTGGGCAGGCATAGTCGAGATGACTTCGAATAAGTGCATTGTAGAGCAACTTAATGCAGATAGGATGAGCACCCCACCAAACGCCAGTCAATGATCTGATAATATTTAAATTTTTTTCACATTTAGTAACTATATTATTAATGTGGGAAGACCATTTAAGTTTCCTATCAAATGTTACTCCCAAAAATTTTACTTCGGAAGCATTGGGGATTGGCGAGTTTTTAAATAAAATTTGAACAGGGGGATTATTATGACGATTTGAGAAGGTAACACACTGACTCTTTTGTACTGAAAGTTCAAGACCATTTAAAGTAAGCCATGTGCAAAGGGCATCCATGGCTTCATTAAGATATTTGACGGCGGATGGAATGATTTTGGATGATAAGAAGAAAGCTATGTCATCTGCGAACTCAACGACTTTTACTTGAGGGGGAATGGTGACATGCATATCGTGTGTGTATATATTATACAGTAAGGGGGATAATACATCGCCTTGGGGTAAACCCTTCCAAATTGACCTACTCTGAGGAGTAACATCTGGTAGCTCAATGAAAATTTTCCTATCGAGAAAAAGATTAATAATAGATTGGACAAACATGAGGGGTAAGCCAAGGCCTAAAAGTTTTTTTTTAAGAATTGGGATGGAAACATTGTCAAAGGCGCCTTCTATGTCTATAAAGACTGCAAGACATACTTCTTTGTTAGAAATGGATAAATTAATATCAGTGCTGATGATGGCAAGGTTATCTTGTGTAGATTTCTTTTTCCTAAATCCAAATTGGGATGGAGAGAGAAGATGATTACTCTCGACGAAAAATTTTAACCGGTTTTTAATTAATTTTTCATAAATTTTACTAAGGGTGGATGAAAGAGCAATTGGCCTATAGTTGGATCCAGAATTGGGTGATTTGTTTAATTTTAGAATTGGGATGATTATTTGAGAACTCCAGTCATCAGGTATTATGCCAGTCTGGAAGATTTTATTTAAGATGCTTAAAAAGTGATTTAGAACATTATCATTACTATTTTTGATAATGCTATAAGGTATACCATCTCTGCCTGGAGATGAGTCCTTGACTGTTGATAAACAATTTTTTAATTCAATTAAAGTGAATGGAGAGTCAAGCCAATGATCAGACATAGGAGTGTTGTGGATTGGAGTTATTTCATCTAAGTTAGGTACAGAAGGGGGGGCAATTTTGTCCAAGAACTCGTCCATCCATTTAGAATGAGAAGCTCGAGGAGATGTTGGACTGAAGGAGGATCGAAATCTTCGAATCATAGACCAAACTTCCGAAATTGGAGTGTTCGGAGATACTGAACTGCAGAAGTTGTACCACCCGGATTTTTTTTTTGACCTCAATACCCTTTTGGCATTCGCTTCGGCATTTTTGTATATGAGATAGTTCTCCATAGTCATATTGTGACGATAGGAAAGAGATTTAGCTTTCCGAATTCTCACTACTTTGGAACATTCCTCATCCCACCAGGGAGTTGGAGGGAGTTTTTTGAGAGATTTGGTTTTAGGGGGAGGATTTGATTAATTGATTGCAGTTACGAGCATTGATTTGAAGTTATCGTAGTCATCTTTGACAGATAATTTATCGGTATAGGATAAATTTTGTATAAACTTATCCATATGTGAGTTAAATTCGTCCCATTTGGTGTGTTTTGTTTTAATCTTTGTCGAAATATGGGACTTGTCTGAATGGAAAGAAGTTTGATAAGTGATGGTGATCGGGAAATGATCACTGGAGCAAGGGTCGGGGGACACCACCCACGAGGAGAGAGGTGCCAGATTAATAGAGCATATGGAGAGATCCACTGCACTGGGGTTTGTGTTGGGGCGAGAGATTCTAGTAGGAGATCCGTCATTCAAAAGAAAAAGGTTGGATTCATCTAGGAAATCCATCACACTTCGACCGTCTCGATCACAGAAAGCAGAACCCCAGACGGGAGAATGGGCATTAAAATCACCCAATAAAAAGAAAGGAGGGCTTAGTTGACGGACAATTTGCAACCACGCTTGTTTATTGAAGTGCGATGTTGGGGGAAGATAGATAGAAACAAAGGAAGTGTCCTTTATTTTAGCTGCAACCATTTGAAAGTCAGCATTGGGGGGTTTGATATTATTTATTGGGAAAAACGGAAGGGATTTTTTAATAAAAAGGGCAGCACCTCCGCCCGTACCTTCCGGGCGATCATCGCGGAGACAGGAGTACCCTCCCACATTAAAGTGGGTGGATGGAGTAAACCATGTCTCCGAGACTGCAGCCACAGAAACAAGGTTTGAATTTAATAGGTTAAGAAGGTTTGATTTGTTAGAAATAGCACTGCGGCTATTCCACTGAAGAATTCTGACATCTTGAAGAGCCATTTTGAATAAATGATTTTAATGTGGAAATAATAGAAGCAGCGTTGGACGGTAGATTAGTTTGAGAAGAAATTAGGTCAATTAGAAGCATAATAAGAGTTTGAATAAATGAAGAATTATCTTGGGAGAGTTGTTCAGAAAGCTTTTGATAGTTTGTTGAGGATGAATTATAATTGTTTGCGCACCCATTTGTGGCGTGTGAAAGAGGAGAACCATTGGGATTTAAGAGAAGTGAGTTGTGTTGTTGCTGATCGTATCCACGAGCCTGTTTAGAGATAGGGTTTTTGTATGTGAATTTTGTTGAACGGGAAGATGTTGAGGAGGAGGCGAGAGGGTTGGATGAAGAGTTACTGGATAAAACCTCGGAAAATGATTTTTTGACAGGCGGGAATAATTTAGAAGCCTGCAGAAAAGACAAGTTCTCAGAGGCCATAGAAATTTTTATATTTTTTTGGCGAGATTGTTCGGGGCAAGAAGAGTTAATGGCGGAATGAGCGCCTAAGCAGTTAAAACATTTAGGTGAAGAGAGAGAAGAACATTGGTCAGCCGAGTGGTTTTCTCCACATTTGAAACATCTGGGAGGGGATCTGCATGCAGCTTTGGTATGACCAAAACGGCAGCAGTTGTAACATTGAGTGGTGGGATAAGTGTACATTTCAACTGGTAAGGAGTTGAAAAATAAATAAATATGGGAGGGAAGAGATTGTCCTTCGAATGTGATGATGACAGATTGGGAGGGCTTCCAGGAAACGATACCCTCAGAGGTGTCCTTATAATTTAGCCTCCTGGCTTTTATGGGATTGCCGATATGTTGGGGGGTTGAAAGTGAGGACAGGATTTCTGGAATGGACAGATCGCTCGAGATACCCCTGACCAGGCCCATTCGAGTGACATTGAAAGTTGGGATGTACGCCTTGAATTTAGAATTTGATGAAATAAATATATTTTTGATAAAGTTGTTGGCGGCTGAACCTGACAGGAATTCAACAGAGATTCGGAAGCGACCCTCGGCTTTAACACCTCCAGGTTTAATCGAAAGGTTCTTGTTATTTGAAAGAAATTTACCAAATTCAAGAGGATGGATGGTTTTACCTTGTTCAGTTTTTTGCGCATATACAATGTAGGGGCTACGGGAATGAGTAGAGTAAAAGATTGTTGGAGGAGGTTGAGGAAGAGCTGGAGGGGACTGAGAAGACAAAGGCGAATCATGTTTTTTTGGGGAAAGGGGACTAAATTTTCTTTTTTTAATTGAGGTTAGGATGACAGATTCATTGTCCGAAATGTTTGAATGTTCTGAAAAGTCTATTTTATCTGAAATGTCTCCATCTGGAGGGTCAGGAGGGGGATCTGGGGGCTTTGTAAGGGGTACAGGAGGGAAATCCTCCTCCATTGTTCAAAAAATTACAGCTAATATAAAAAGTGACAGAAGTAAAAAAATTATATAAATATCTGAAAATGAGCAGCAAGAAGTGACTCCTGGAAGATCAGGGGGGAGAAGATTCCAACACACTAAACTTTTTACAGCCAAAACACAATAAAAAGATTGGTTTAAGAATATTTTTTGAAAGAGCAAAACAAAAGAACTGATGACAGCCAAATGTTATTGTTGCGAGTCCTTGAATTTTACTTAAAATCGCCTTCTGATTTTAAGTGTATTAATTTTGAAGTATTCAAGTCGCATGTCGTATGATCAATGATGCTCCTTTAATCCACATTAGCATTTTTTTAACTGATTCTACAATGTTTTCGTAATTGCAGTAATTTGGATTCCAAAGAGTGCTTCCATGTTCCATATTCAACTTTACTTCTAATTAATGCATTGTAAGGGTTAGAATTGATAGAGGATCTTTGAAAGGTTTACATATTGTATAAATAAATCCCATCATTTTAAATGATTTGCACTTAATGTCGTTAATGTGTACATCAAATATGAATTTACAATCAAGAGTGATTCCTAGATCTCTTATGGAAAACACTTTTTATTGTCATTTTATTATTTTTATTGTCATTCTTTGTCATTTTAACGCTTATATCTGCTTAGGGAACGTACCCATACTACGTGACACGTTTAGGGGGGGGGGGGTCTTCAAAATGTCACGCTCCATACAAATGAGCGGCGGATTGCTTAGGTTTTTGGTCACCGGGGGGGGGGGGTTAAAAATTGCAAAAAGTTGGTCACGTAGTATGGGTACGTTCCCTTACGTTGCTGACCGGTTGAATAGTATTGTGCCCGCCGAGTGTGGCGGGCTCTCGATGCACGGCGTTCGCAAACTGCGGCGGGTGGGTGGTTTGTATATTTATGTGCGGCGGCTTATCGGTCGCGTTGGCGCGGTATTATTTGCGAGACACTACGCGTCATCCGCTTCTGCGCGGCGTTCGCGCTCATGTTTTAACTTTTTTACATGTGAAAACTCCTTTATAATTCTATTACGTGTGAAGTTTAAAGTGTAACATTTTTCAACATTTAAGTGCATATCATTGACAGTACATCAGTTATTGAGTGTGTCGAGGTCATTTTGAAGCAGTTGTTGATCAGAAACAAACTTAATTTTACGAAAAAATTTAAGATCATCGGCGATAAAAGCATAATCACAGTTTAATTTGGAACCAAGATCATTTGTGAATGTTAGAAAAAGAAAAGGACCCAGATTTGACCCCTGTGGTACACCAGAAGTTACATTTCTAGGGGATGATTTGTATCGATTAATAAATACTAGTTCTGTTAGATAAATATGATTTCACCCAGCAATAGGTCTCCATGTATTACTATTTGATCAAGCTTTTTAAGTAAGATGGAGTGGTTACCTTTATCAAAAGCTTTTTGGAAATTGTTATATATTGCATCTACTAGTAATCTTTCATTAAAAGAGTTACACACATATTCACAAAATTCCAAAAGATTTGAAGCAATAGATCTGTGAGGAACAAACCCATGTTGCCTATTGCAGAGAAGGGGCTTAAATTGAGAAAAAATATTTTTATTGTATAACCTTAGCAAAACATGATAATATACTGATGGGTCTATAATTTGTTATTAAAGATTGGTCACCCGATTTGAATACTGGTACCACATGGACTTTTTTCCACACAAGTCAGGAAAAGTTCCAGAGGTTAAAGATTCGTTGAAAATAACAAAAAGTGGTAAACATAATGAATCAGCACAGCATCTGATAAAGAAAGGTGGAATACCATCGGCCCCAGAACCTTTATTGGAATCTATTTTACTCAAAAAACATTTTATTTCAACTGCACTAATATGAATTTTACCGAGATTGCTTTGGTTGTCTTCAGTAATATTTAACATTGGATCATTATCAGGTGATTCCGAATTAGTATAAAGAGATGAAAAATATTTGGAGAATATGTTTGCTATGTGTTCTCCATCGTTTGCGGAAATGTCATCAAGATGTATCATTTTAGGAATACAATTGGTTTTTCGTAATTTTGCTGACAATCACGCACATAAATCAGCCGGCAAATCATTTGGCACGCGTTTGGCGTGTTTCCCGACTATGCACCGGTGCCGAAGGGATAAATGATGTTAGTTCCTCGGAGCATCTTCCATTGTAATACCGGTAGAACAAAGATAGCATTCCCACCCGACGCCTGTGCTCTAAAGATTGTAATCCGTCTGTTAAGTTGGGAGAATCTATTAAACGGACCACTCGTTTTTGCACGGAGCCGGGGGTATTTTTCAGAGAGTAATTTTTTGGAGCTCCAGACCAGAGGAATAATCTCGTTGAATTTAATGTTTCAAAGACCCAATCTTGTCTGATTGCGTCTAAAAGGGATCGAAATGAAAATCTAGTATCTTTCAACGGTAGCAATCTTTCGAACAGGCCCTCCATTGATATGCTTGGTGTAACCCTAAGTGACCAGCTCGGGTAAAGTAAAGTTAGCCTCCCAAAAACTGGGCGTTCTGCACAGGGCCCGTAGATACTTTAATAGTACACAACTGCTAACCTTGTACAGATCACAAGTGCGCCCCACGGTTGAATTTGGCAGCCACCTCTGTTCTGGTGCTCCAAAATACCTAAAAAATACCCTCGACTCTGCGAAAACGGGTGGTCCGCTTAATAGATTCTCCCATCTTAACAGACGAATTGCAATCTTTAGAGCACAGGCGGGAATGCTATCCTTGTTCTACCGGTATTACAATGGAAGATGCTAAGAAGAAATAGCATCATTGATCCCTTTGGCAGCGGTGCATAGTCGGGAAACACGCCAAACGCGTGCCCAACATTTGCACACGGTTGACATTTGTCACATGAGAACGGGTCGTTTCTTCGACTCGTTCTTGTGTTCAACAGCTCAGCTGTGGAATGATTTTCCGGCCACTGTGTTTCCTCCTTCTTACAACATGGGTCTCTTCAAGAACAATGTTCATTCCTTCATCTCCTCAAAAAGACCCTCCACGCAGCATCCCAGATGACATAGGCCCAGAGGGAAATTATTTTCCTCGGGGCCTCCTGTTTGGAGTTAATGTAAAATAAAAAATATTCCATCACCTTAGACAGAACTGATGTGATCGCTATGGTCGCCGGGTCGGAGCGGTCGCCCTTCTTTGGAATAGGATAGATAATCGCATTTTTCCAACCAGAGGGCACAAAGCCAGACTTTAGGGACATTTTAAAAGCTTCGTCAAAATTGGAGCTTTTTCCGCATCGCTCCTCTGCAGTACCAGGGCAGCTACTCCGTCAAGCCTATTCGGGATATAACGCGTTTGATGGAGTTGTCGATTTCAGTTCCTGGGTAGGAAGTTCAGTTCTGACTTTGACAATTCCGACAAACTAAAATTTTTTATTTTGAAAAAAAATAGATATCTTCTAGTAAAAAAACTTTCTTGTCTACCACTTAACATGTTTGCGTCATTGAACCAAAATGATACCGAAAATGGGAAAACGTATAAACGGTATATCGTTCTAAACTAATTTTACAACAAAAATATTTTTTTTTTTGAAATATATGTAGTAGGAATCCAGTTTTATATTAAAAACACTGTGTTTCAAATAATTACATATCAAGAATAAATTATTTTGAAAGTTATACCCTAAAGTAAAGCACACTAATACCAAAAAGGAATAGAAAACCATCCAAATGATGAGACCACCAAATTATGAGGAATTTCTAAGTTGACAAATTTTCAATACAATATTTGCGTGTTAGATTCTAAATCACTAAAAAAAAGACCAAACGTTAAAACGTTTCATAATTATTTGCGGTCCTCTTTTGTCGAAACAATAAAACACGACGAGCTCTCCAACAAAAACAACGCACGATATTGCGATGCTAATCGCCAGCAAAATATACACATTCAGCATGTAGTTCAAGGGAATACTCGAAACCGGTGGTCCGTGCTTCTTCCTTAGATCAGGAGCTTTCATGAAATGCGACGCAATCCCCGTTGCGGTCAATTTTTCAACCTTCTTCCTCATTACCATCACGTATCTATCTGCTCTCAGGCCGTGAACAAATATTGGATACGTTGCCACCTTTTCTGGTAAGAAGTAGTACGTAGAGTTTGAAAACTTGGAGAGAACTTGAACAGCTTGCTGATAGTCCAGGAGAAGAGCCGTTTCTTTCTTCGCCTCTATTATACTACCAATCCTTTCCAAATATGACGTATTTTCCCAGTCTTTGAAATGAACATCAAACGGTCTCAGGTCGTCAAAGCTTAAGTTATCAATATCATCTTTTTTAAATGCGATATTTGCGTATCCAGCTGATAGGGCCAGAATCGGAACATCTGACGCCATAAGCTCTTCCTGCGTGTGGAGCCTACTAATTGATGGAAACGCCAACGCATTATATGACTTCATGTAGTAACACGTTATTAGAACTGATGAAGAAATCGTCCAGCCTAAAAAGACAATCATCAGCACTACGTTATTTGGTTGTCGGGGAATAGACATTGATAAAAATATTGACCACGTAAGTATCAGAAACCTCACAAACGGTACTTTTGGGTTTAACAAAAAACGATTCAGTATGTTTCCAAATAGAAGTATAAACCCCAAAACGCAGCCAATTACAGCGGATGTTTGCATGATAGTCTTCAAATTCAACATTGGATCCGATATATGAACCATCAACCATACAATATCTTCTGTCCCAAAATAGAGTAAAGCTTCTTGAGGTTCTTGACGAATGATGTAGTTTCCATCCATAAACAAAAGATTCATACTCCCCGAAGTCGAAGGTATGATGGTGGTTTTCTGAAATTCCGATATCATGGATAATATTTTGAATATTGGATGGTTTTTTAAATCTTCTATTAACAATTTTACTGAACCAAAACGATAAAGCATCAAATCTATTTTCAACTTCACTTTACATTCTGCGTTTAGGTGTTGTTGAGGAGTGCGTTTGACATCAAGCTTTTTTGTTAACATTCCTTCTTTTAAGAAAATTTTCCTCTTCCTTCAAATGAGGTGGTGGTGTTGCAAAGGGTTGGAAAATCAACACATCCACCTTTTCGTTCTGATCCAATATGGCGACGCCATTGATGACAGTATAGATTCCTAGGCGTGACGCAATAGGAGATACAATCAAAATGAAGGATGATTCATATCTTATGTAAGGAGGTATGACAATTTTATATCACAATTTAGTAAGTTTTCGGGCATCCACATTTCCTTTAAAGTTTTTTCAAATTGTGTGGAATCGTACACTCGGGTTGGCTTCCCATTTGGGAAAAGGATATCTTTAGTAATTAAAGAAGTACTCTTGAAGTTTTCACCACGACGGTCTAATTTCTGATAAAATATGGCTGAGTTCTCTAGAGTGCGCATTTTCGCTCCAGAACCCTTTCATCAGCCATTCAAGTTCTGGAAAAGGTTTGTCCACTGCTTTTTGGATATGAATATTTGCCAAATTCGGAGCAAATCCAGAACAAAACATCATGATTATAATAATCATTTTACCCGTCGTCGCCTAAACCGTGCTCACGACTATATGCATATTTCCTAGAGAATTGATTAAAAGAAAGCGTAGAAAAGAACTGACTTAAGCGTTTAGTGGTCGATAAAACCTCTAAATAGGGCGTTTATAAATAAATAACACACATAAGTTTGTGCATTGAACTAACATATGTCATCACAATAATTCCAGTGAACATGCGACTATTGCTAATTCTTTTCTGTTTTTCTTTTTGTTTGCAGTATGGGAACTGCTTATGATTAATGTTTTTTCCTGCTTTTATTATCTGTCAACAAATTATAGGTACCAATAAAATGTTATTACTCACTAAATAGAAGTCTTTAATGTCTAAAGCATTAGACGACTGTATGGTGTTTCTTCTTCTTTTCCAGCTGTATGGCGCTTTAGTCATTTATTCTACCCAGCGTCGATATAATACAGGACATTAAAGACTTCCATTTTTGATGATATTATAGGCTACCTGGGCATTTATTGGTTAGTTATTTATAAAAGTATCATGAAATTTTAAATAAATTAACTACTTTTCTTGTCCAAAGTCAAACTTTTATAGTCTGATCGTCCAACAAATTTGACGATTTTTGCAAAGCTTGGCGTAAGGATGCTAAAAATGACACCAAAACCAAATCATTGGTTCCATAAATTGGGTTACGAAAACATGCTACATCAAAAGAAAGTGCAATAGTACAAAGTCTGGTTGATCTGCAAGGACCAAGAGGAATATAAACGCTAGAAATATTTCGAATCTCATGCCTGCAAAATTTTAAAATCGAGCGTCTTTTTGCACGAGGCTAGTAAGCGAAAAAGTGGTTTTTATTTATTTTGTGCATAATTTTATAAGAACGAAAAAGAGTTAGAACAGGGAAAACCTCAATATTAGTCTTAGCCATAAAGGGGTATATTTTAAAAATTGTTTCTTGTATTACTTCATAGTTAAGTCATGAAAAAACATTTTTTTTGGTGGTTTACGTTTATATTTTTTGTTACGTAAATAATAATTTTATTGTAATTCCAATACATAGAAAAGCTAGTAAAATCTTCGATTTATCCGTAGCATATTTTTTGATGTTCATACTGTAAGCCGATTCGTCGTAAAGATTAATCAAAATAGTATCTAAATAGGATTTCACGTATATATTCATCTTAACTGGTGGGCCGAAGTATTCGACCGACTTGGTTATACACGCCATATCACTATTGACATTTCAATGTTTGCAACATAACCTACCCTAGATAAATACGTATGTACATAGGTACATTTTTATATTTTTAGTTTTATTTTATTGTATAAAATTGTTCATTCAAGGTTGGACTGCCCTGACGCTATAAACTTGTTATCCTTACATATACCTCCAAAATATACTAGACGAAATATTTTATTTTACAACAATAACTTCGCTACGAATTCTGTGATGGAAAGAATACACAGGTTGGGCAATGAACTAACTGATGTCGCTGACATTTTTAATTTAAATTTCGATTCATTGAAAGCCAAATTAGTCCACCACTTTTTAGATGTAAATAATGAATGAGAAATCATTTTATTTTATTTCAATTTTCTTTTGTTCATTTTTAATGTTTTTATTGCTCGTAGGTATATGTACATACAAGTTCTCTAAATTCATCCATGTGGAATTAGCATTAGATGTATTCCTGTTATTTTACATTGAGTTTATGCTTTATTTGTATATTTGTAATCTTTTTTTATTTTGTATTATACATATTTATATACATTTATATTTATAAATATTTATATTTATATTATATTTATATACATATTAATATATATTTTGAAAAACAGGTTGTTATCATTTTGAAAAACACTTGTTTTAAATGAAATTTTTATTTTATGTGTAAAAGCCCAATAGGGCGTCAATAAATAAATATTTATAGTTTATATTCATAGTCAAGCTAGAATATTCGAAACTATAGAATAGAATCATTAAATGTAGTAGGTTATTATCATTTGGAAAAACGGGTTTCAATATTTATTTACAGCGAAATCTTTTCGCAAAAATAAACAAATAATTAAAAGTGATGGATGAATCGTCTCATCAAAATTATGACTATTTAGTAAGTGAACATTGTCATTTTATTAATATCATCGTAATACATTATTAGATAATGAAACAGGAAAATACAATGACTCTAACACAAATCTATAACTGCAAACCTAACGCAAAACAGAATTGAATCAGCATTTTTTCAAGTTCATTGGAATTATCGCAATGACATCTATTAGTTCAATACCTTTGCCAACGAATTGAATGACATCTGAATAAACTTATTCACATTCTTTATCGATAATTATAAACTAAAGTCAGTTCATTTCTACGCTTTCTTTCAGTCTTAATTTTCAAGGTGATATACATATGGTCATGTGCACAATTTCAGCGATAACGTGTAAAATTTGGCCAATATTCATATTCAGAAAGCAGTGTACAAACTTTTCCAGAACTTGAATGGCTAATGAATAAGTTCTAGAACGAAAATGCTCACTCTAGAACTCTAGATATTTCGTTGTCATATTTTATCAGAAATTAGGTCGTGCATTGAGTTGAAAACTTCTAAAGTATTTCCCATTGCCTAATGGGGGGTCAATCCGATTATAATATGATTCCACACAATTTGAAAGAACTACGGATGAAGCGTGGATGCCCGAAATCTTACTAAATTCTGCTATTATATTTTTTGCCAATTTTAGCGATACAGCGCTTGTAACTTCTTACATAAGACAGAAATCATTTACTTATTTATCTAATATCAATGGTATAATTATACCATAAACACAGATTACATGTCACAAAATCATAGTTAAATAAGAAATAATAAAAAATAGTATGACAGTTAATTGTGGCCTTTGGTTGAGAAATGACACAAAGAGATACAATTACATACAAAATTATATAGTATAAATAAAATTAATATCGATTGAAAATATTTGATGGTATAGCATTCTTGTACCTACCTTACGTGCAGTTAAATATATCCACCATATCTGCGTACCTATTACTAACTTCATGCAAACTAGGTACTAGGACCTCAAATTTGTGTTTTTTATTTCAACATTTTTTTTATTTCAAGTCAACAAAAGTCGAAAATCATTATTTATTTATTTATTTCAAAAACATACGGCACAACATGTGCCATTGACATAATTATATTTATATATATTATAATACAATAACATAAGAAAGTGACATATAAATGTAAAGTTAAATATAAAAACAAAAGGTAAAAGAAAGGAGTTAAGGTAAAGAGTAGTAAATAGAATTATGATGTATAAAATGAAAGTATAAAGTAAAAGTGTAAACTATAAAATATAAAGTATAATGTAAAAGTAAAAAGTTAAGATAAAAAGTTGAAAGGCAGGAAATAATATAAACTATAAGTTACCTTTGTAAATAATATAAATTACAAAAGTTATAAATACAAAAAAGTATGACAAGTAAACAGTAAGAAATGCTCTTAGGAGCCAAATATTGAAGATAACCAAAAAATTTAAAAAATATATATAATAAATAAAAGGAAGGTATTACAGAGTATACAAAGCGATATGAAAAGTAGGTAACTATGATATGTTTCTAAGCCATAGGTATTAGAGTGCATACTGGTAGGACATAATATTATGGTTACATGATTATTTATTTATTATGATTACGTGGTAGTACTAGCAGATAAATTTTGTCTAATGCATCTTTTGTATGATGACAGACTTTCGGCATGATCGATATGAGCAAATTCATTACCTAAAGTGTGTAAACGATGTATTATTGAATTTTGTTCTGCATTACTGAGAGTGTTGTTGCAATAATAAGGTGTTTTGAGTCGAGTTGTTCTACTAGGTACATGATAATTTATTAACGATACCAATTCAGGGGAGTCAAACCAGTTATTGTTTATTTTAAATAAAAAAATAAGATCATTGAGTATTCTTCTATCTTTTAACGATAAGAGTCGCATTTTTTGTAATAGAGAATCATAGTTAATGTTATCCGCGGGAATTCCGAATTTGAAATTAATTGATCTGAGAAATTTGCGTTGGATTTTTTCAATGGAGTTTGCGTGGCTTTTGTAGAAAGGGTTCCATATGGGCGAATTATATTCCAAATGACTCCTAACCAGAGTTGTATATAGTAATTTAAATGTATGAATGTTTTTGAAATCTTTACATAGTCTTAGAATGAAACCCAGCATTTTCATAGCTTTATTAGTAATGATATCAATGTGGTTGATAAATAGTAGTTTAGTGTCGAAGGTTATTCCGAGGTCCCTTATTACAGGTACTGACATTAAACTGTGATTGTTAAGTGAATAACTGTATTTGATGGGGTTTTTTATTCTAAAGAAACTCATGATTTGACATTTCTTAATGTTAAGTGTAAGTTTGTTAATGGTACACCATTCTGCGAATTTTACAAAATTGGATTGAAGGGACAAGCAATCGTATTTATTTTTAATGATTTTGTAAATTTTCATGTCATCAGCAAATAGTAATATGTTAACATCAGAGAATATGGAAGTGACATCGTTTATAAATAGTATAAAATATATATACGTATAAAAACCTATCTGAATTTCTTCTTCTTTATAGGTGCCAATATAGCGTGGAAACGCGTTTTCATTGTTTTCAAGCACCTAATTTTCAAAAATTATCCGGGGGAGGCTCCTGGACCGCCCGTTTTCTGACCTCACGTTAGGGGGCCCCTTTACAGGTTTTAGCAGAGGGCCCCAAATGGTCCCAGTCCGGGCCTGCCTCTTACGAAGACTGCTTACAAATGTAATCTAACCCTGAAGCTGTAGCAGAATGGTTAGAGAAAAATAAGTTGAGATGAAAAATTTTATGGTAACAAATGTGTAATGATTACCGAGCATTGGTTACCGTTCAACGGCTCTCGGAGGCGGGCCCTATCTAGGGCTGCCACCTCTCCGGGTTTGACCCGGAGTCTACGGGTTTGCATGGTGCATGTCCGGGCTACGGGTTTAACATCGATACCTCCGGGTCAGACCGGGCGTTGACGACCGAATTTCTGCCAAAGAAAAATTATTTCGAAGAGCTAAACGTAGCGACAATCGAAATTGCGTCGATTTATCATGCAATTAGACACCACCAAAGATATTAAAATATAAGGTAGATGTGCTATCTGCTGTTTTTACTATGTGGGTCTGCGCTTCCGGGTGTCGCCGATATTGTTTACCAATTAACAAATAAACTAAAAGAACAAATAATTAACGAATAAACCAAACGAACGTTAAACTAAATGCACGAATTCTTTCCCTATTCAAAATATATTGTTAACCAATATTAATGCACATTTTCAAAAAATCAACGAAATGAACAAACTCTTTTTGTATGAAAACTACGCTAATTAGCGCGTAGTCCGGCGACAGTTGCGCGGACACCATAGCATATCTCTTCTGAATTTGAATATCTTTGGACACCACCACAGTTATTTGAGCACCGATTGCGGAATTAAATCGAATGCTTCTCTTTATTCCGATTCACCACTATCACATAAAGTTCACTGTGGCAGAACCAAAGCTGAAGCCATTGTTTTGAATGTCCGAGCACCGAACTCAATAGAGTCTAAAATACAAGACCTAAAAAGTTCTCAATCTGGAAATAGAGTTCACTTTCCGATTGCTATCGACGCCTCAAATAAAGGATCCCAGAAAATGTATCCAATAGTCATCAGATACTTTGACCAAGAAAAGGGTGTTCAAGGTAAATGAATAGATTTTTATGAGGATTCCAACGAAACATCTCAAAAGATTTTTGAGAACATTGAAAATGTTATGCTTCAACACGACTTAGACACAACTTTGTTGTGTGCATTCTCTGCAGACGGTGAATTTTGGTTCTCAAAAAAATAATTAGAAATAATTCATACTAAAAAAAGTTTTATTTTAATAAAAAAAACTATATTTCTAAAATCTCCGGGTCTACTGTTTTTGAAATGTGGCAGCCCTAGCCCTATCTCTGCCCTCCTAGCATATATTATTGTACTGCATTGTATAGCAACTCGGCGCGGCAAGCGAAAATCCGCTTGTGGCCGGCCGCGTTCCATGGTGTGTTACATAATATAAAGACAACCAGTCCTAGTGAAATACGAAAATATTCATGGGGAATATTAAAGCTGAATTAAATTGAAGTACAATAATCAAATACAAGTACAATAATTAAATTAAGGTTTTACAATAATTTGTATGAATGTACACGTATCTTGTATCTTTTTCCCTTTTTCTTCTCTATTCTTTGGGGAGGAACAGCCTCCCCTACCTCAAAGCGTGAACCGCCACTGGGCTGACGTATAAAGTAGGTACGTAGAAGGGAAAGAAGTTGGGGAGAGGAAAACGAGGAAGGCATATCACAAACACACAAAATTTAATTTCATACACTGTTGAAGAATGTCCGCTACATCAGATCTGTGCTGCCAGCAAAGATATGCTTTAATTGATGAAAATTTTAGAATCTCGAATTAGCCTTAAAATTAGTCTTAAATTAACCAAATCCTTGCAACCGTATGAAGTAGACGAATTACAAGCATTACAAGCTACGAAATTGTAGAACCTGAAGACGAGATTACGGAAGAGCAGAGTGTTGCGACAATATAAAAAAAATAGTAGTAGCATTACAAGCTACGAAATTGTAGAACCTGAAGACGAGATTACGGAAGAGCAGAATGTTGCGACAATATAAAAAAAAATAGTAGTACAAGCTACGAAATTGTAGAACCTGAAGACGAGATTACGGAAGAGCAGAGTGTTGCGACAATATAAAAAAATTGTTGCATGAAGACGCATTCAAGAAGACGCCATCACGTATATCAAGAAGACGTGCATTAGAGCCTGCATCCATATTGCAGTATTGAGGGAGCAAAATTTGGCGTGGCATGCTAGCATTGCATGCAGGAAGTAGAAGACGGTGACAAGAGGACCATATGTAAGGAGGAAGTAGACGAATGCTGCTTTTTGCGTTATCTACCTTTATTTCTTAATATTAGTTTTTGTTGTAACTCAATCTGCAAATAAGAACTCCGGGGTCAATAAAAAACATGAGACTTTTATTTAGTGATAGATTACAATAAGCTTGGATCGCTTTGTTAGCAGGCGGTAGAATTGATTATGGTCCCTAACCTTGAGCTTGCAATTCTAAATCTGATAAAGTGTGTACCTTAAGGTCTCATATTTATTTGTGGTCCTCTTTTGTAGAGACAATAAAATAAGACGAGGTCTCCAACAAAAACAGTACAAGATATGGCAATGAAAATCACCAGCAAAATATACACATTAAGCATACGTACCTACATAGCCTGAATACGATTCAAAAAGGAATCATAAAGACCATATTGAAAGTACCAATTAGAACGCCTTCAATTGAAATTTTCAATAACTTTGACGTACCAAATGTACAACAAATATATTCCAAAAATATATTATTGAAGCTCTTCAAAAATAATGAATCCTCTACTAGACCGTGTATGCATAACACTAGATCGAATAAAAATGATATAAAAAATATTCCAAGTTATAAAACCACATTTGGACAAAGAAACTATACATACTTTGCAACAAAACTCCATAACATCCTCCCCCAAGACATAAAACTAATAAAAAATCCAATTGAAAACAAATCAAGAATAAAAATATGGCTTAAAGAGGTCAATGAGAAAACCCTAGCGAAGACGCTAAAAACGACATAGAAGACAAATGAACTATATTTAAATAACTTTAGTCCGCCTCGGCACAGGACCCCCTAGTGAGGAGGACTAAGAAATACAATATTTTGTACTTAATTTCACATTGCATTTTGTATGTAAAATTTTTTTATATAGTCGCTATAATAAAAAAAAAAAAAAATAAAAAAAAAAATGTAGTTCAGGGGAATACTTGAAACCAGCGGTTCGATCTTCTTCCTCAGGCCAGGAGCTTTCATGAAATGTGATACTACCCCCGTTGCAGTCAATTCTTCAACCTTCTTCTTCATAAACATCATATACTTACTCGCTATCTGGCCATGAACAAATATTGGATAAGTTGCCACCTTCTCCGGTAAAAAGTAGTATATACTGATAGTCCAGGAGAAGAGCTGTCTCTTGCTTCGTCTCCATTATACGACCAATCCTATGAGATGGGTTCCGAGCTTTGGAAATGAATATGAAACGATCTTACATCGTCAAAATTTAAGTTATTAACGTCATCTTTTTTAAATGCTATATTTGCGTATCCCGCTGTCAGGGCCAGAATCGGAATATCTGACGCCATAAGCTCCTCCTGCGTGTCGAGCCTATTAATTGAAGGAAACGCCAATGCATTATATGACTTCATGTAGTAACACATCATCAGAACTGATGAAGAAATCGTCCAGCCTAAAAAGACAATCCTCAGCATTACGTCATTTGGCTGTCGGGGAACGGATGTTGATAAAAATATGGACCACATGAGCATCAGCAATCTTACAAAGGATTTAATAGATAACGATTCAGCATGTTTCCAAATACAAGTACAATCCCCAAAACACAGCCAATTATCGCGGATGTTTGCATGATGGTCTCTAAATTCAACATTGGATCCGATATATTAACAATTAACCACACAATACCTTCTGTCCCCAAATAGAGCAAACCTTCTTGCGGTTCTTTACGAAAGATGTAGTTTCCATCCAAAAACAAAAGTTCCGTAATTCGAAGTCGAAGGTATGATGGTGGTGTTTTGAAATTCCGATATTATGGACAAAATATTGATTATTGCATTGTTTTTAAACTCGTCAATCGTCATGTTTACTGGACCAAAATGATAAAGCATCAAATCTATTACCAGCTCCACTTTACATTCTTCACTTCGGTGTTTTTGAGGCCTGCGTTTGACATCGAGCTTTTTTGATAACAATCCGTCTTTTTTGTACAATTTACGATCCCATCGAATGAGGGGGCAATTTTAAAACGGCCGGAAATCCGAGACATCCACCATATCGTCCTGATCCAGCAAAGCGATGCCATTGATTACAATATTTATTCCTATGCGTGACTTAATAGGAACTACAATTAAAATGAAACAAGATTCATATCTTATGTAAGGAATTATATCCATTGTATCCCTAAAATCGGCTAGAAATATAATATCAGAATATGGCAAGTTTTGGGGCATCCACACTTCTTTTACAGTTCTTTGGAAGTGTACGGAATCATACACTCGAGTTGGCTTCCTATTTGGAAAAAGGATGTCTTTGGTAATTAACGAAGTATCCTTCAAATTTTCACCGCCACCATCAGATTTCTGGTATAATACGACTATGAGTTCTCTGGAGTTAGCATTTTCGTTCCAGAATTTATTCATCGGCCATTCAAGTTCTGGAAAAGGTTTGTCCACTGCTTTCTGGGTATGAATATTGGCCAAAGTCGTAACAAATCCAGAAACAATAATCAGAATTAAAATAATCGTTGTATATGACATCGTTGAAATCGTTCACACGATTCTGTGTATATTTCCTCGGGAATGAAGACTAAAAGAACGCACAGATAGGACTAACTTTACGTGGAATTGCCAGTAAGGAACACAAACAAATTTATTGTAACGTAATTCAATTCGTTTGTGTATTGAACTAATAGATGTCATCACACTAATTCCAGCGAACTCGCAATTATTTGTTCATCAGTCGAACTGCATTATAAATAATAGTGTAAAATTCATTTTACTACTCCTATCATCATCTGTCAACAATTTATTTCGATGATACCAATAAAATGATAATGCTCAGTAAGTAGACGTGATGGTAACGGAAAACCACTATGCATTATTTTTATGGATGTAAATGTATACCAATTAATTATTTAGCTTTTCCGCCGTGGTTTATGTCCCTGCAATTGCTGATCCCTCTAAAAATCCAACTGTTATGTATTTTGTAATGCAAAACGAGGTTATTGTGCCGGAACCAATTAACATTTTAGTATATTGGAAATAATCGATTTATAATAAAATGCCGTTTTAACATCCAGTTGATCATTTATCTTTAGTTTATTTAGTTACTTTGCTGAACTACCCGGTGTTGCTCGGGCTTTAAATAGAGTTTTTCAAAGTCAAACATAGGCAGTGACGTCTCTCTTGTTTTGAAGATCCAATGTTTCAATTTTTTTAAGATTTGCAGTAGATTTGTGTAAACATCAAACAAAAACTCAACGCCACAGACAATCTTCTGTGTATAAAGTGCTGAAGTGAACCCGGCGTTGTTCAGGGTTGTGAATGATTTGGAGAGTAAGTTTTGGGGTTTTGAATTCCAGTTAACAGTGTAGGTTTAATGTGGAAATATAAAATTATCAAGATATTGAAAAGGTTAATTTATGTAGGTATTTGCTTCACTTCATCGTGCCTTGTCTTCCTCGGATGTCATCGACTTCTTCTACCATTTACTTCCACATCATTTAATACCATAACGTTTTTACTCCACAGACCCAGAGCATTAAAGAGTCTTCTGGAAGAAGATCCAGGAGGTCAAGTGGATGGACATCATCAGAATTCGAGGAACCTTCTGTCCATATGAAAATACTATCCAGGTAAGTGTAAAACATTAAAAATTCTCGACTAAATTTGTTCACCAGAAAGTTTTTTTTTATGTGAATACCTCAAAACAGTCCCATCTGCTCCCATCTGGAGTAGTGAAACCATGGCATCCTCAGTTGGGGTATGTTGTGAAGGTAGTGGGGAGGAAAGAGTGGAAGATGAACGTGAGGAAATACCTGGATATTCAGATCTTTTCCCCAAACACGGCTAAAGCCAATTTCAAGCAATGTTTCAATTCTGAATGGCAGGCTTACTGAGAGTATCTTCCACTCTGGAACGTGTCGCAAATATAGATTCTATATTTTATTTGAAATAAAATAATTGTAAAATAATGCTTAGTAATAATTAATCAAATAAAATTTATTTGCGCACGTCGGAATTCGATATCGTGACCTACGGATTGCGAGTCAAGAGCCTTACCCCTCGATCACGGAAGCTGTCATTTATTATTGGCTATTTGTTTGGACTACTTTGCATTTTGTGCAACCAAAAGCTGCTTTTTTGCATTGACTCCACTCAGGAGACTCCCAGAAGAGAATCATTTCCTTCGTGGCTTGTGTCATCTTTGGGGGTACTTTGTGGGTGGTATTTTTAAGGAAAGGGAAGGATAGGAAGTTCTGTGAAGGAAGCTATAATTTATCCAAAGCATATTTTTTTGATATTTATAATATTTACTTTTTTTAAAGTGAAAACTATTTTAGCACCGTTGTGATATGAAACTCGATGAAACGAAAAATAGCGACACTAAAAAGAGACAAACACACATATCTATAGAATTTAGCCTGCGAGAGAATGAGATAGTATAATCGGTCTCCTCTGTGTGCGGTGCTTCGTAGTCTCCCCACTCTTGTCTATTATTCAAGGTTTCATTTCTACCGCACACTCTGATTATTTAAATTAAATTTAAGCAAGCATTTTAGTTATTTTATTTTTGTGACAGCTGTTTCGGCTTACAAACCCATTTTCAAACACTCTACTTGCTTGGAATAAAAAAAATCTTACGAAATGAATGGTTTATAATTATAAATTGCATTCAGAGGATTGTGATTTATTTATAAAGAGAAAATTAGAAACACACTTTTTTGGACGCGAGATCTTTGGTTCACAAAACTATTTGATTTAGTTAACTTAAATGGTATCAACAGATCAGCTGAGCGATTCTATATCTTTTGTGGGATCTATTTTATGAGATCTCCTGTCAGATTTGTGTGATTTTCAATTGCTTTTTCTATGGGTATCAGTTTGTGACAGCTCACAGTTGAAATCTGACATCGGCCCATAGAAAAAGCAAATAACAGCCATAGAAAATCAAACAATCTGTCAGGAGATCTCACAAAAGATATGGAATCGCTCTGCAGAGAGAGATAAAATTTTCTTCAAATAAACTTAATTAACTTCCCTATCTAAACGTCCAAAATTAAATAAATTCTGGAAGTGCTTCGCACGATTATATAATGCCTTTGACCGATGGCATTTTGAAAAAAATAACAAAAATTTAATATTCCTCTGGAGAATTTTAAACATGATTAATGCCACAGAGAACGTGGTAGGAATAACAGGACTTGTTTTACTTAGAATTCATTTAATTTTGGGTTTTGCTACTATGTTGATAATAAACTTAAAAAATTTAAAAATGTTGAAGGACGTGTCGTTTAACAGAATTAAAACATTTGAAGTCCAATTTAGCGCTTTCTATAACATTGATATTTTAATTTATTTGCAAATTTTAGCCCGTACGAGTATAATATCGTCAACATAGCTTCAAGAAAGATTTCCCTAAGGGGTGACTTAATTTTATTACCGAGGTGAAAACAAGATTTTTAAGAATGTCATTGCGGCATAAGAAAAACGCTGTTTTTTGCTTTATTTCTTTGGTGCTGGAATTAAATATGTTACTTTTTATACATTCAGGGTATTAAGGGGCATATTTTACTTACTTTAAGGGCCCGCAACCCGGATTTGTACCGATTTATTACATATTTCCCTTAAACACGGTAAGTTTTAAAGCTCTTAAAAAAATATATGTTATTCTTGAAGATAATATCTAGACTTTGTATTATATAAAATTCCATCGATAGAAAAAAATCGCAAAGTATGCTACAAAAATTATTATTAACACGTTTGTTTCAGTTATTTTACAAGTTATATGTATTAAAAAATTCACAGTGTTTCTCTAAATGCTGTTTAAGACAATTCCATTCATCAATCCAATTCATTAAATCACATGAACGAGAGACTAAAATCAAATACTTGATATTATTTTTTATACTAATTTAAAGTGGATAAAAGATATCATCACCCCCCCCCCCCCCCCCCCCCTCTCCCTTCCCGCCTGGTGGCAACCGGGGCGGACCGCCCCCGCCCGCCCAGATGCATTGTAAATAGCCGACAATAAACAAGACTCGAACTGAATTAATACTCGTCTGAGTGGCTTGCGGAAGTTTATATTCAAAACAAGGTCTGGAATCACTTGTTAAAGTAAGTAAAATACGCCCCTTAACACCCAGAATATTTGGAAGTAGTCCCACGACTTCAAGGAATTGGGACTTTTTTTTTTATTCCAGTTAAAAGAAAATTAAACCAATGGATTGTTTACCGTAATAATAATAATAATAAATTTGGACAACTTATATAGCGCTGTTTTTGCGAAAAATCGCCTCAAGAGCGAGTAGTTAGTGTGGATGGTGTTTAAATGTATGTTATCGCTTTGTCGTGTAAAGTGTTTATGCACTTGGGACGTTTTCAAGGGCGGATTTAGGGGGGGGGGGGGGGTAGACGGTATTTTTGTGTGCTGTGGAGATTCCATCACAGTACAGAAAACTGTCTTTATTAAACACTTAATTTTTCTATTGTTTTGACACTTTCATAAACCTTCCTATACATACTTGAACTTGTAGAAATAAACTTGAAGTATGATACTTCAAGTTTATTTCTAACAGTAATTGTTGATTTTTTTGCCCGTCCACCCCTTGTGCCCGCCCAGAAAAAAATCCTAACAGTAATTGTTAATTTTTTTGCGCGTACTCCCCCTTGTGCCCACCCAGAAAAAAATCCTGGATTCGCCCTTGGACGTTTTAATGAATTCTGTGTTTGTGTGTACGAGATTATTTTGTATTTAAGGAAACATGTATTGTATTCATACAGTTTTCTTAATGTTAATAGTTTTGTTTCCATATATATATATTTTTGTAGATGTTCTGGGCTTGTAATTAAAAAGTTTTTTGATTACCTTGTTTTGTGTTACCTGTAATTCATTTATGTGTGTTTCACATGCGTTTCCTTAGATTTCAATCAAATAATTTAAATGCGAGTGTACGAGACTATAATATAAACCTATTTTAAATTTATTTAGCAACAGATATGATAGAAGAGGAATATAAACGCTAGAAATATTTCGAATCTCATGCCTGCAAAATTTTAAAATCGCGCGAGTTAACCACCCAAGGCGACTCTCACCTACAAGAAGACATCACAGTACGACCACTACAACCCGCCCTTCATCTTGCCTAAACTATGGACAACACCTGCATCCAGCTTAGGATCATTATCTGTATGATATACAGAAATTGCATATTAAACGATCCCGCCTATCATTACAAATAATATTGAAAGAAGGACAACTGTCAAAACAACTAAACCGCATATACTTGCATCCAGTACCCAGCCACCACACTAATTCCACGTGCCTACGTGCATCGGACCAATAACCTCTTTATCAGGAAGACTCAATAACATATTGACAAACAATATAGACCCGGAAGCAGACGCACACGTTACAACACAATTGGATGGACTATATAAAGGCCAAAATCATCTTCTGCAAATCAATTCAGTGTGTCGATTGAACCAAGCACTTGCTTGTCATATTGCTCACATAATAATTCCCTTTGAAATTGTACTTATTTTAAGTTGTATTGTGTAATTAAATAATAAAGGATAATTTATCCACAAGTATATTTTTTTAACACTACAAGAACAACAAAAGTTAACTCGCGTCTATTTGCACAATGCAAGTAAGCGAAAAAGTGGTTTTTATTTATTTTGTGCATAATTTTATACGAACGAAAAAAAGTTAGAACATGGAAAACCTCAAAAATAGTCTTAGCCATAAAGGGGTATTTTTTAATTGTTTCTTGTATTACTTCATAGTTAAGTCATGAAAAATTTTTTTTTTGGTGATTTACGCTTATATTTTTTGTTACGTAAATAATAATTTTATTGTAATTCCAATACATAGAAAAGCTAGTAAAAGCTTCGATTTATCCGTAGCGTATTTTTTGATGTTCATGTAAGCCGATTCGTCGTAAAGATTAATCAAAATAGTATCTAAATACGATTTCACGTGTATATTCATCTTAATTTTATCTTTAATACCTTGTATGTGTTGTTTAAATGTCAAATGCTGATCAATGCACAGCCCAAGATATACTTTCGTGCGGTAACACAGAGAAAAAATTCTTACGAAATTTCATTATTTTTGCAAGATAATAATCAAATGCGTTGAATCGAATTAAATTTCATAAAAAAAGGTTTCGTTTAGATTTGACTTTTACTATTTACCTTTTTACACAAAAAATGTTGAATTATTAAAAAAATATTTATCAAAAGAGCGGAGATGGATTATTCTTTGAATATGATAAAAATATCTTTGAATATTAATAATGCGTGTCAGAAGCAATCTTCTCTCTAAAAAGCAAGACGGAATATAAATTATGTTCGGAGGCAGAATTTTTTTATGTTTTATTTGTGTTTGGCCGTTCGTTTGTCAATGTAGTACCTATCCACTGAATTGAGATTCTCTAGAAGTGGGATTTGAACCGATTTCAATGAAAACGGTTGACGCCAATTTATATAAGTAGAGAGCTTAAGACTCCGCTACCCGAATTTCTACCGATTTCTTACATATCTCCCTTAAACACGTTAAGTTTTAAAGCTCTTAAAAAATATATGTTATTCTTGAAAAAATTCACAGTGCTTCTTTAAAAGCTGTTTAAGACAACCCCCGCCAAATTTTGGCTCTATATTAAACGAGTCGTGTTTTATTAAACATTTTCACAATTTTCGCGTCGATTTTGCCGCTTTAAATACTAGCGCGCTCCTCTAAAATTCGTAATTTCATATCTCTCCATATTCTTCTTTTTGAGGCGCCTTAAGTCAACAATTTGTCTCAATATAAATTACCGAAAATGAGTAATGAACTAGATCAGGAGGTTTCAATTAGGATAAGAAAGACCGGGGAAACATTTATTGGATAACCAACAACTATGCCAACTCTGCCAACTCTGTCACCCCTAGTGGTTCGCTACGTTTTCTGGACTTAGCAGGGATCCCTGGTTCATCATCGTGTGTAGTGTGTTCTCTCGGTGGTGAATGCGCCTGTCCGCCAGCTGCCTGGCGGGCCAGAGCGGTTGAGTAGAAACGGGGGGGATGGATTCATACGCCCGTCACTCCTGGACTCACTGGCTCCTAGATTCCTACCCTTCCTTCATAAATTTTTGCTTCCCTGATCTTCCCTCCCTGACCATCGATCCACCATCTTAACGTCCGTCACTCCAACCCACCCTTCATACTTCCTCTCTTTCCCTTTCCAAAAAAACCCTCCCCACTGCATTCCCAAAGATGACATAGGTTTTGAAGGAATTTATTATCATCGGGGCCTCCTGCTTGGAGCTAATGTAAAAAAGGAGGTGGATTCCCATTCTTCGTCATTGCCTAGGAACATGTTCCTTATTGTAGGTACCTATAAAATAAACAAAATGGCGCTGCATGATCATTTGATTCTTCTTCTTCTTTCGTATGGTGGGGGGTCAGAGGGGGACATCTAGGTCTGCGAGCCAGTCTAGGGCCTCAGGCGTTGCCCTGTGGACCTCATCAATCCCGCCGGGGAATGAATGGAACGGGCATTCGTTGACCACATGTTCGGTGGTCTGCACCGCACCGCATTCACACGTCGCCGACTCTTTAAGGCCCCATCTATGCATCATATGAGCACAACGGCTATGGGAGCACCTTATCCTATTGATGGCAGTCCAGAGTTTGCGAGGCAATGAGAACCCAGGCTGTCTCTCAGTGGGGTCTTGCACGAGATGGGCGTTTTTGACGTTGGCTGATTGCCACTCAAGCTTCCACCTATCTTCTGGGGTGAGAGGTGTTCGAAGGAGTCTTTCTCCTTCCGTCCAGAAGGGTTTTCGAGACTTTAAGCGGCATGCCGGGTGAGAAACGACATCATCGTGCAAGGGTATTTCGCTTTTTTGCAGCGCCTTCTTGTATTCCCTCAGTGTTGCAATCTCTCGCCTGATATTTGGCGGGGTTATATTTGCAAGTACGGGGAGCCAAGGAAGAGGAGTCGATTTTAAGGTTCCGCTGATGATTCGCATTGTGGCATTAAGCTGAACGTCGACCATGGAAGTGTGGGCGCTTCTGGCCCATACTGGAGCACAGTATTCAGCTGCTGAGAAAACCAGGGCAATAGATGCCGTTCTGAGCGTGTTGGCGTCGCATCCCCAGCTAGTACCAGCCAGCTTATTGACTAAGTTTAGTCTTGTCCTGGTTTTTTTGCCCACTGTTTCCATGTGTTTCCGGTAATTCAGGCTCCTGTCCAAAGTTATTCCAAGATAGCGGGGATGGGGGTCATGGTAAATATTTTTTCCATCAAACTGAACACAGAGTTTTGCGTTTGCCTGTGAATTATTGAGATGGAAAGCTGTCACAACTGTTTTCGACCCATCCGGCTTTAGTCGCCAATTGAGGAAAAATTCTTCCATAGCCTTGAGGTCAGAATTAAGGATCTCTTCTGCTGCATTGAGGGTTTTGGCTTGGACTGTGATGGCGAAGTCATCTGCGTAAGCAAATTTTCTGCCTTCAGTGTGAGGAAGATCTCGTGTATAGATGTTGAAGAGCGATGGGGCCAGCACTGAGCCTTGGGCAAGATCATTTGATGACCTTGTAACACATGAATTTCTGCGAAACAACTGGGCCTTTTACGTTCTACGTATTGCTTTTTCTAAGAAATTTGGGATATCCTTAGGGTATATTTATTTTGATGGAAAAAAACCGAATTCCGTACCTCTACTCTGACGTCCGTACCATCCGGAAAATAAATCTCACATTCCCTTGACATTGTAATGAATAATGCATAATTTATTAAGAATTCGGGAATGTCCTAGGAAAACATAACACGATCAAAAGAATCAATCAATTTAACAAGTTGGGAGGCGGGTATGGTTACCACCGCCCCGGGAACCATTTATTGGATAACCAACACTCCTGCCATAGGTTATCCCAAGTGGTTTGTTACGTTTGATGACTCAGCAGGAGTGCTTGGGTTTATGGGTTGGCTGCGGATGCACTTGCCTACCTACTGCGTGGCCGAGACTGGTTAGGGGAGACCTTTTAATTTCTCCAGGCGGACTCTCTCGACCCATCGCCTTGCGCCGCAGTGGGAGGAATGAATTCATACGTCCGTCACTCCTGAATACACTGACCCCCAGATTCCTACCCAAACCTCATACCTTTTTCCTTCCCAGAACTTCCTCTCCTTCCTTTTCCTAAAAAGGCCCTCCACAGAGCATCCCCAATAAATTACATAGGCCCCGTGGGAAATTACTTTCCTCGGGGCCTCCTGTGCGGTGCTATTGCAAAAAAATGCAGATGTACATTGTACAGTTCACACGCGGCAGCAGTGAAATCATAAGAAAACCAAAGTAGACGGCCTTTGTGTTTCCTCCTTCCCACAACATGGGTCTTTAAGACCAATCTTCATTCCTTCCCCTCCTCAAAAAGACCCTCCACATGACATAGGCCCTGAAGGAAATTATTTTCCTCAGGGCCTTCTGTGTGGAGTTAACGTAAAAAAAAAAAATAAGAGTGGGGAGACTTCGAAGCACCGTACAAAGAGGAGACCGTTTATTCTATCTCATTCTCTCGCAGTCTAAATCTGTTGGTGTCACTTTTCGTTTTATCAAGTTTCAAATCACAACGAAAGAAGTTTTCACTTGGGGTAAAAATAAACTCGTCGAACTTAATGTCTCAAATACCCAATCATGTCTGATTATATCTAAAAGGGATGGATGTGACTATCTAGTCACCTTCAGTGGAAGCAATCTTCCCATCATGCCTTCCATGTTCCATCGATATGCTTGGTGTAGTCAAGAGAATCTCTCAGAATCTGGATGCACTTTTCTGGGCCCACAGATCAGTGGCGGATACAGAAAAAAACTCAAGGGAGGGGCGCTAAAGATATAAGAAAAGTAAAAAGTAGACAACAGTGGAGATAATACGAAGCACCGCACAAAGAGGAGACCGACTATACTATCTCATTCTCTCGCAGGCTAAAACATATAGATGTATGTGTTTATCAAATCACAATCAATCTTCAATAAATAAATAAAAGATTGGCGGACCGCACATTTAAAACTTGGCTGGCCACAGGGAGCAGTAGGACTGCATTACACGATCAAGGGAATAAAATACTTGGGTCGGACCATGTTAAGGGCACCTTTACATGAAACGACGTATGAATGTGAATGAAGCAAAAGTTTCAATTTAGGAGGCGAGTGTGGGTACCACCACCACGGGAATTTTTTTTTTTTTTTTTACAGTGAATACCTCACAAGAATCTCAACTGCTTCCGTCTGGAGCCAGTGAGACTATGGCATCCCCAAGTGGGGTATGTTGTGAGGCTGAAGGTAGTGGGGAGGGTAAGGAGGTGGGGAAGAGGAAGGTTGGGAAGTACCTGGCTATTCAGATCTGGTCACTAAACACGGCTAAAGCCATTTTCCAGCAACGTTTCAATTCTGAATGGTGGTCTTACACCAGGGCGATACTGATAGTATCTTCCACTCTGGAACATGCCGCAAATATACTATATATTATTTTAAATGAATTAATTTTGAAATAACACAAATTAATCAAATAAAATTTATTTGCGCATGCCGGGTTCGAACCCGCGACTTGTGAGTCAAGAGTCTTACCCACTGGACTACGAAGGTCGTCATTATTTATTGGATAAACAACACCTCTCCTATAAGTCATCCCAAGTGGATCGCTAAGTTTGGTGGCTTGGCAGGGATGCCTGAGTTCATGGGATGTGATTTTTCAAGTTAGCGGCGGATGCGTTTGCCCCCGCAATGCGTGGCGAGCTGGAAAGGACTGGTTGAGGGACACCATTTAACCTCTCAAGACCTCTCAGAATGGGTACGTTCCCTAAATGAATCCAAAGAGCATATACAAATGCAAACGATGATGCGTGCTGCGTGCGTGCGGGAGCATCTGAATCAAAACTTGTATCAAGATATTGTGGGTGTTGGTTGTCCAGCTCATATTCTTCATTATGCAATACGTCATTCTACAGATTTGTTGGAGTTTGACGTTGGGCGGCCCGCCCCGGGCGGCACTTCTTAGGGGGGCGGCAAATTTTCACAATGAATAATATATTAATAATATCTAATATTATCTTTAAAAATGTTCAATGTTACTGTCGTTTACGAATCCAACTCTTTTTTTTTATTATTTATTAAAAATATCAATAATTATATTTTTTTTAAGCTGCAAATTTCGCAATTCGTAGGAAAACCGTACGCATATTATGAGAGTAATACTAATTAAAGCTGATAACTCGCAAACAGATTCTCTCTTAATTAAAACAAGAATTGTGTTGAGAATGTATTAACGAATGAATTTCAGTTTTGTATTCATCTGTTGATACATTTCAGAAGAGACCATTATTTAAGTGCAGTTATCAAATTCTAATTGCAGACTATGTATGTGCTGCCAGAATCAAAGAGAAACCATTTTCATATTCTGCGTGTAATTCGCAAAAAACAGATTTAATTTAACCCCGTGTAATCACAGGAGACGCAAATCGTCCCACACATTTAATTTTAAAATAAAAGTGTGAAATTATGTCCCACGCATTTTATTTAAAATAAATTTGCGATTGCGACAAAAAGTTAAGATACAGTTGTATTTTTTTTAAGAAAAGAATCTGCATTTAAAATTTTAAGTTTATTCTTTTTAGGTACTTTAATTCGAATATTCGCAGGCGTGTATTTTTGAGCCAATCCACATTTCCAATATCAAAATTTTAATATTTAAAAACAATAATGTTCGAATAAGTACGTCGGAAAAATTACTATATCTAGATTTTAGAACAATTTTGTTTTTTGCAAAAGGATAAAAAGAAAAAAAAAAATTTAATTATTTATTAACCAAGATAAGCACAAATATATTTTTTGTTTTTTTTACAGCTTGAAGTATATATTTGGGAGGCGGGAATGGGTACCGCCGCCCCGGGAACCTTTATTGGATAACCAACACCTCTGTCATAGGTCACCCCAAGTGGTTCGCTACGTTTGGTGATTTAGCAGGGGTGCCCGGGTTCATGGGGTGAGGTTTGTCTGGGTCTTGGAGGCGGATGACCGGGACATACTGAACCCCAGATTCCTACCCACCCCTTAAACCCTTTTCCTTCTCAGAACTCTCCTCTCCTCCCTTTCCTTAAAAAAAACCCTCCACACAGCATCCTCAAAGATGACATAGGCCCTGAGGGAAATTATTTTCCTCAGGGCCTCCTGTGTGGAGTTCATGTAAAAAAAAAATAAATAAAAAATAAAAAAATAAAATAAAATAAAATAAAAAGGAATTTTTAAAATGCATGGGAAAAACCGGAAATTTTGACAGGCAAAAGTTTATAGATATTTTTTATTATTATTCGAAGGGTTAAATCAGTTTTCAGATTGTAAAATTCCATTTGAGGATTCATCTGCCGACACAATTCAAAGGAAAACATTGTTTTATTCGAAGTTCAGTTATAAAATTCTAGTTGCAAACTCTGTATCCTGTATGTGCTACCAGAATCAAAGAATAACCATTATCACGTTCTGAGTCTACTTTTAATTCGCCGCATACAGACTTAATTCAAACCAATTTTGTGTTGACAATGTAAATTTCCAGTTGTGGATTCATCTGTTGACATATTTCAAAGGAAAACAACCTCTTATTTGAGGTTCAGTTATAATATTCTATTTGCAGACTATGTATGTGCCCCCAGAATCAAAGAAAAATCATTTTCATGTTCTGAGTGTAGTTTTAATTCGTCAGGTACAGATTTACTTTAAACCAGTACAGAATATAAATTTCCGGTTGGATTCATCTGCTGACACATTTCGAAGGAAAACATTCTGTTATTCGATGTGCAGTTATAAAAGTCTATTGCAGACTATTTAATTAATGCCAGAATCAAAGAAAAACCATTTTCATGTTCTGAGTGTAGTTTTAATTTACCGCATACAAACTGGTTTTGTGTTCAGAATTGTACGATAAATTAAATAATGGGTTGCAGATTCATCGTGCATTGTGTGAAGTTTTACATTTGAGTTACATAATGCTGCAAAATTCTGAGAAATTGATTGTTGCGTGTGTAACTATTATTTGGAGACTTTAACGCAGTATCAATCAATCAACTTAGGAGTAGAATTTATAAACATGATGTTCGTTAAAAGAATACTCATCAAATGTGATTATTAAAAAATTTGGCTCGTATATAAATGTGGCGGCCACTAGTGCCGCATTAATTGCGCCGCCACTGGACTCCGACCGAACACGCTGGAAACTACGAAATACCTACAGTCAGTTTCTACGGCCGCGCCGCCTCGTAAATAATAATTCCGCCACTTACGCGAAAGGCCTAGAACGTGTGGCTGTACCATACAAGTGCCCACAGAAGGTTCGAGCGATTTCTCAGCTTTGCGTGAATTCACCCGGCATTGCCTACCGTGAGATTAATTACTCGCCGCGAGTATATAAGCAAGCGCTCGCTCGCTGAGTACCAGTTAAGTCTTCATTCATGGTTCGACATTTACACATCGGGCATGTGTAAATGTCGAACTAAGTGCAGTGTGGTAACTCTTTACCTGCCCTCGCGGGGCAACAGCCCGCGCAGTCAACCGCAAGTGAACAACATTTGTCCAGTGTGACACCAGGAACATTTCCAGCACCTTCGAGGAACTTCACCAACCAAAAACCGGCAACGAGCCAGCAACCGGCAACAAGCCAGCAACCACAACGAGCAACCAGCAACCGGCAACAAGCCAGCAACCGGCAACAAGCCAGCAACCACAACCAGCAACCACAACCGGCAACGAGCCAGCAACCAGCATTCTCATCGCCTCTCAAGGTTCCTTCCTGCGTCACGTGTGTGTGTCGACACAAAGGCCACACAGCCACCATACCTCGTCAACACGACGACGGTCGACCGCCTGGACCAAGGTCACTTCTACACCGCCATGGTGTAGAGCAACACGCCAGCTCCCTGAAGACCAGTGATCTTCACCGCCGTAGTCTCCTGACCTTCTTCACTCATCGTCACGCAGCAGCATAACTATCGGCACCACTGTCACTCCGCTCAGCTCCGACCTCGCTACGTAGCGCAACAATAAAGACTGACTCACTTCACTGACTGACGCCTTTTATTTCACGTCCCGTCTCTGCCGATACGGCCCGCTCTCTCATAACTAGGTCGAATGCAACCCCCCCCCCTCTTTTCCGCTGCTTGAAGTACCCAAATAAGGGGGCGGCGATATGCACCACATACAGATTTAATTAAAACCAGTTTTGTGTTCAGAATTTAAGTGCCGGCAGAATCAAAGAAAAACCCTTTTCATGTTCTGAGTGTAGTTTCAATTCACCGCGTACAGATTTAATTAAAACCAGTTGTGTTCAGAATGTACGTGCCGCTAGAATCAAAGAAAAACCTTTTTTTTGTTCTGAGTGTAGTTTTGATACACCGCATATTTAGTTTAATTTAAATCAGTTTTGTGTTATCAATATAACAATAAGTTGCCGATTCATCGTGTACCGGAAGCTTTGCATTTGAGTTGCATTCCATACGTATGCGTGATGAAGATGCGAAATTCTATTACAGGCATACCATTCTCGGTAGCGTTCGAAAATTTGCGGAAGAAGTACCTGTAGAAGTAAGGGAGGGGGGGTGGGCGGCAAAATTTTCCTCCGCCTCGGGCGGCCGAAACCCACGCTACGTCACTGATCTACTTTACAATGCTTCACATCATATGTTGCTAACCTAATTGGTGGATATGAAAATTTCGCAACGATTACCAAGTTCTCTATTTGAAATTTAAGCAAAGAATAATCAGACTTTTGGATTACGAAATACGCCCACATGGTATTTCTTGAGTTCTCCTTTATTTTTATGTTGCAGATAACGTGGGATGTTTATTTTCCTCAGAGTTCCCACTCACAGAAAATAAAACACGACTAGCCTGAGGCTTATAAAAATAATACTAAATGACAAGAGTTTTAAAAATAATGACGTCAGGAGCCAGTCAAACTATGTATCTAGATCCCAAATAATTTGTGAGGTTAAGGGGAGTGAGGAAGAAAAGAATACCTGGCTGTTCAAATCTGGTCACTAAACTTTATAATATGTTAACGTAGGTACTTACTTATAATTCAAACACGTAACCATGTACAGTGTGGTGTTACTGCGGTATCCCAATCTAAGTCTAAAAAATTGTAAAAAAAAAGTCAAATATGAAAAATAAATAAAATTAAATTAAAAAATACGATTAAAGTCAATTTTTTTACATTAACTCCACACATGAGGCCCTGAGGAAAATAATTTCCCTCAGGGCCTATGTCATCTGGGATGCTGTGTGGAGAGTCTTTTTGAGGAGAGGGAGGAATGAACATCGGTCTTGAAGAGACCCATGTTGTAGGAAGGAGGAAACACAGAGGCCGGCAAATCATTCCACAGCCGAGCTGTTGAACACAAGTACGAATCGAAGAAACGACCTGTTCTCATGTGACAAATGTTGGACACGCGTTTGGCGTGTTTCCCGACTATGCACCGGTGTCGAAGGGATCAATGATGCTAGTTCCTCGGAGCATCTTCCATTGTAATACCGGTAGAACAAGGATAGCATTCCCACCCGACGCCTGTGCTCTAAAGATTGCAATCCGTCTGTTAAGATGGGAGAATCTATCAAACGAACCGCCCGTTTCTGCACAGAGTCGATGGTATTTTTTCAGGTATTTTGGAGCAGAGGTGGCTGCCAAATTCAACCGTGGGGCGCACTTGTGATTTGTACAGGGTTAGCAGTTGTGTACTATTAAAGTATCTGGGGGGCCCTGTACAGTACGCCCAGTTTTTGGGAGGCCAACTTTACTCTGGCTTCGATGGAGCCCCCATACCTGAGCTGCTCACTTAGGGTTACACCAAGCATATCAATGGAGGGCCTGTTCGGAAGATTGCTTCCGTTGAAAGAGACTAGATTTTCATTTCGATCCCTTTTAGACGTAATCAGACAAGATTGGGTCTTTGAAACATTAAATTCAACGAGATTATTTTTACCCCAAGAGAAAACACTCTCGAGGTAACCGTCCATTCTTTGCTTCAAAGCCCTACGAGCTGTTGGAGTTTGTGAGCCCTTTGGGGACTTGTCAAACAAACAGCTATCATGAACTGTACTGTCATCAATTGGTGCACATGACAAAAGGTCGTTGATGTGCAACAAAAACAAAGTCGGAGACAGAACCGATCCCTGCGGGACGCCAGCATTTATCGAGTGTGAGGAAGAGGTGAAACCATCGACTGTCTGAATCGACCTCTCCCTCAAGAAGTCGACAATCCACGTACACAAGGATGCGGGAAGCCAATTAAAGCTACATTTCGATTCTGAATGTCGGTCATTCTCCAGAGCGTTACCGAGAATATTCGTGGATCAATAAAAACTCGACTATCATGGAGAGCATTAGTTCGTATGTTCCCAATCTTTGTCACCGACAGCATAGACTGTTTTATCTCCCGGCTTGCAGAACTAACTTGCCAATAGTCGTGCCAGTCGGGAGAGCTGTCTTGTTGTTAAATGGAATCACTTCGAATATCGATATGTTTAACATCAATGAAGCACAATTTAAACGGCGAGCTTTGTTGCTGTTAGTTTAAATTTGCTTACCTAATCTTAAATATGTTCTCTCTTTAAAAAACGCTTTGAAATTTTAATGTTGTAATGTTTTTAAGATTAATAAATTGAATTGAATGAACTATGAAAAAGTTGCAGACAAAAAAAGCTTGCACGTTTAATAATGTTATCGTGTTTCTGCTTGCGAGACGAAAACAGATTATGAAAATTAAAATAATTAATTATAATTCGTATATTATTCGTCTTATTTTCCTCGTTGCTGACGATCGTGACCCCCTCTCCAATTCCATTGGTGGATAAGTCAAAGGTACCGTCGTACCGGTCGCCAATGATACTTGATTACTCCAACTTTGAGGGCCGGCATGGTCCAGCGATAAGGCTCTTCTCTCGCAATCCGAAGGTCGCGGGATCGAATCCCGGCGTGGCAAATAAATTTTATTTGAATAATATGTGCTATTTCATTAAAAATAATATATAGTATATTTGCGGCACGTTCCAGAGTGGAAGATACTCTCAGTATCGCCCTGGTGTAAGACCACCATTCAGAATTGAAACATTGCTTGAAATGGCTTTAGCGTGTTTAGTGACCAGATCTGAATAGCCAGGTACTTCCCCCACCTTCCTCTTCCCTACCTCCTTTCCCTCCCCACTACCTTCAGCCTCACAACATACCCCAATTAGGGATGCCATAGTCTCACTGGCTCCAGACGGGAACAGTTGGGACTCTTGTGCGGTATTCATATTTTAAAAAAAAAAAGCATTGGTGACCTTTCTCTGCTACTCCCGCCAAACACTTTTCCAGTTGCCAAGTGGCCAACTCCGCGTTAGTCTTTTCAAAACTGTTCAAAACTTGATGTCCGCCAAACTGTGTTTACAAATTATTATAACTAATAATTATAAGCCTGAAACACTCATCTACTCGTACATTGAAAAAATCTCCCGAGAAAAGATATATGCCGCCGACGCGACGGGACTCGAATCCGCGTCTTTCTGCTTTCCGATCAACTGCTCTCTCCACTGAGCTACGTCGGCTTATCTCTTGCCCGCCAAATAATTCAATATATACTAGTGTTTCATTCAACATTACTGCTTATTACATTTTTCCACCTGCAAACACCAACTTTATTTTTAAATGAGAAAGGCATTGTATGTGCTAAATCTCCCACTAAGTATCTTAAAATACGCTTTGGCTGATAGTTCATTTAGAAATTTTAGAAATTAGAAAAGTGTTAATAGCCAATTAAATATTATCAATGACCAAAAAAATAATTAAATAACTATCTCTTAAATTTATTTTCTTAATTTATTTCTGTTATCTCATCACTCTTTGAATATTTTGTGTTAATTTATAGAATTTTTAATCTTCTTCTTCCTTGCGCTGTCCCAACTCATTGCCTAGGTAGGCTGTTGGGGTCGGCTTTCTCGTTCTCAGGTTGTAGTTTCTTCTGTTCTGGGTATCGCCTTCATCCAGGCCGTTTCTCTGAAGAATTTTGAAACATTGAGTCATCCAGGAGTTCTTCGGCCTTCCTCTGGATGACTGTCAGTGAAGCTCCATAGACGTTGCCTGCCTCACTATGTAGTCTGATGGTCTCCGTCTTATGTGTCCATACCATCTCAACTGTCGTTCTTCCAGCTTATTGTTTATGTCTGTGACACCCAGGCTACCACGAATGCGTGAACTTTTGATCTTATCTTTTAGTGATACTCCTGCCGACCATCTAAGCATTCGCATTTCTGCTGTTTCAAGTTGCCTAGACGTAGTCCAACATTCGGAGCCATACATTATTGCGGGTCTTACAATAGTCTGGTATATCTTTCCTTTCAGTTTTATAGGCATTTTGGAGTCACACAATATTCCTGTTACGGATCTAAATTTAATCCATCCAACACCTATTCTATGGATGACATCCGCTGCACATCCTCCGTCTCTGTTGTTAGTGAGCCCAGATACTTAAATGAATCACAGTTGGCTAATGTTACTCTATAGAATGTTAAAGTTTGTTGGCTAATGTTACTCCATGTTACTTATAGAATTTTTTAATGTATAAATGCAATTATTATCTATTCTAAAGTAATTTTTATATTTTATTTTATATAATTGTTTTTGTGATACCTTTAACTATTAATAATTACCACTCTTTGTAGTGTTTTTTGTCCATAAATACTTATTTATCTATACTTGTTTGTCTTTTGTCATTTTTATTCATTTTAATTTTATCCTGACGAAGGAAGGTTTTTTTTGTCGAAATGATGTGTTGAAAATTTTTATTAAATAGGCTATGTATACAAAGTAATTGGTTTTCATTTAATTAAAATGACACCATAATGTGAATTTGCGAATATTAAAGAAGTAAAGATAGTTCATAAGCAATGTTGCAGATGTTTAACTCTTCCAGAAGAGATATATTTATTTATTCTTAGTACATTTACATTCCAAAGGTATAATATATTGTCCTCCACACGAGTTCACCTGTGTTGTAGAGGACATTTTTCAGTTGTAAACTATAAATTATAAATTGTGAATAGTAAAACAAAAGAGTGCTAATAGCTAATATAAGAAGAGAAACAATAAAAATCAAAATATAAAATCGACTTCAATTCGACAAAAATTATAAATTAAAAGTTAAAAAGATTGTAGCCAGTTTCTTGTGTTTTTTTGTATTCAATAATATTAGTTGTTTTATATTGTGTAGGACGAGAATTATATAGTTTTATAGCCTGGTATCTGTAGTGTTTTTGTCCAAAGGATGTGTTTGTTTTTGGTATTTGTAGTTGGTGAGCATGTCTTGCTCTAGTATTGCGAGAATTTTATGAAGTGTTAAATGTGGATAAGTTCTTGTAAAGGAAAGTAAGTATTTGTTTTGAATATAATTTTTGAATTTTCAGCACTGGGAATTTCTCGAATATGATTGAAGTGGGTGTTAGTATTGGTAACTTTTTTTTTTAATAATTAAATGGCCAAGATCACCCTTAATGGGTGATCTTGGCCATTAAAGTAAGTTACATATTTTTAAAATTATTTACATTTCCAGTTTTTTTTTTAAATTAGTTGCATTATCAATTTTTAAAAATTATTTACATTTTCAGATTTTTTTAAAATTAAGTACATTATCAGTTTTTTTAAATTAGTTACATTTTCATATATTTTTTAAATTAGTTACTATTTCAGTGTTTTACATGCAATAGATACATTATATTAGCAAATACTTTTAGACAATGGGCCAAGACAAATATTCATATGATTATACAAGTTGTACTAACATTTTTTTTTTTACATGAGCTCCACACAGGAGGCCCGGAGGAAAATAATATCCCTCAGGGCCTATGTCATCTTTGGGGATGCTGTGTGAAGGGTTTTTTAAGGAAAGGAAGGAAAGGAGAGTTCTGGGAAGGAAGAGGGTTTAAGGGGTGGGTAGGAATCTGGGGTTCAGTATGTCCTGGTCATCCTCCTCCAAGACCTAGACAAACCTCACCCCATGAACCCGAGTACAGAGTTGGTATTAGTAGAAATTACAAATTTGTAGAGTAGGAATATGTACAGGTTCCCAAAAATAGGAACCTATACAACTGTACACACAGAGTAACACACAGAGTTGGCATTAATAGTAATTACAAAATTAAAGAGTAGGAAGATGTACAGGTTCCCAAAAATAGGACCTGTACATATTCCATACATCCATTTTCATAAAGAGTAACATACAGAGTTGGTATTAGTAGACATTACAAAATTGTAGAGTAGGAAGATATACAGATTCCCAAAAAAAGGAACCTTTACAACTGTACATAATAACACAGCTAGAAACAAATGTATACGTATGGTAGAGAGAGAAATGTGATTGATGCTTAAATGTTGAGGCCATTTTTGTAAATAAATTTTGCTAACAAATGAAGACCTTTGAAAATGTGTCTAATGTGGGGAGGGGATTCAGACCCATCGACAAAAATTGTTCTCTGGGAGAGCAAATTGACAATGAATTTTACCAATTTAGGCGGAATACCTATTGCCAGTAACTTTTCTTTCAGGATGGGGATATGAACATTGTCATATGCTCCACAGATGTCTAAAAACACTGCAATGCAATATTCATTTTTAGATAATGCTAATTTGATATCTGTAACAAGCAGCGCCGGATCTGCCATACGTTCAAAAACGTGCAAAAACCTGGCGCCAACTCCGAAGGGGCGCCGTGAGAAAATAAATATTGTATTAAAATTTTGTTATAATATTCCCTGAATCGTTTAAAAATTACCCATAGTACGAAATAATTATTACGCTCTAGCAACACTTTCCAAAGAAACAGAATGCGCACCCATCAGGTTGGTATCAACGGCTTACGAATTTATAGTCAGTTACAGAATTTTTTTACAAATTCCATATATTTAGTTTAAACGTAAGATCTATTTTTCCATATATCTTTTACCGTCTTTTACGACGAATGGGTGCGATCCAAATTCAATAACCAATCATAGCGCCGTACTTTTGTTCTAGAGAATCAAACAAACCGAACTGACAATTTTAGTTAGCGTACGCTCGCTATTGTTTTATTTTGTACGATTTAAGTCTCTAGGAGAAGGTAGTTAAAGACCATTTTCTTATGAAATCTTCAGTAAATTCCATTAACAAAAACATCGCACGGTTTGTAGGATTTGCAGGTGAGTGGTTTGTATATTTATGATTTGCAGGTTGCAACGTGTTACGTGTTGACAGTTTCATCATTGATTTGACATACCTATATTATTTGAAGTTCGTTAAATGTATAATTAATATCTATTAGATTTGTTGGATTTTTTATTTTATGGTGTCAGTGTAAGCGTCTTTCGTTAGCCGTTGATACCATACGTCAGTGTTTAGTGTTTGTATGGTGTTTGTTCGCTCAATTTGGTGTTTGTTCGCTCAACACAGGGGAAATGCAAGGTACAAATTTGAGGTTATATTCTTATTAGTCAGAAGCTGTAGATGCTATTCTTGTCTTGTACGTTGCCATGAGAACGTATTTGTATTTGCTTTTTCTATTAATATTCGCATTGGGTATATACATAAACGCAGTAAATCTCAAGAATGTCTAATGGACCTAGTTCAGCGAAATCACCCGCATTGTCTCGTAACCTATATTTTAAATCATGGTACGGGCATAAACAAACAATTCGTTGTATTATTTTAAAGCATAACTTGCAAAAATAGTTTTTTCTAAAATAATTAAAATAGCACCATAATTTTATGTTTTCCCAATAGATTCAGAGAGTATAGGGCTAAATAAGTTTTGTTAATAGTTTTATAATAGTTTTTGTTAATAACAGAGATAAGTAGCATGAGAAGAGTTTGAATAAAAGAAGAATTGTCATTAGAAGTATTGTTGTTTATGGGATTTGCATTTAGATCAGGATTGAAAGCATTGCTGTTAGTTGAATTGGAGTTAGAAAAGACGGAGTTTTGAGGAAATAGAGAGCTGATGTTACCATTTGGGAACAAGAGCTGGGAGTTATGGCCAAATTGATCATATCCAGAGGTTTTAATTTAGTTTTCTTGTAAGACAAGTTTGAAGGAGCACTAATTTGTGGTTGAGAGGCAACTTCAGCAAAAGATTTTTTAGAAGGAGCTATTAATTTGGAGGCATAGAAGTATGAAACGCTATTGGAGGCCATATAACTTTTTATGTTTTTTTGGCAAGAAAGTTCGGGGCAGGATGGATGAGTGGCTGTGTGCGAGCCTGAACAATTGACGCAAGTGGGGGAATTGGAAGGGGAGGAGCATTGGTCTGCTAAATGATTTTCTGCGCATTTAAAGCACAGGGGAGAGGAGCGGCACGATTGTTTAGAATGGCCAAACCTACAACAAATGAAACATTGGATTGTAGGGTACGAATAAATTTCCACCGGGAGAGAGTTGTGAAATAAATAAACGTGAGAGGGAAGGGACTGTCCTTCAAATGTCAGAACTACAGTTTGAGAGGGTTTCCAAACTACAGACTCAGATGATCGATCTTTGAAATTAAGACGCCCAGTCTTAATAACTTTTCCCGAAGATGCTGGAATGAGTTCCGAGATAAGCTCTTCTTCAGATAGGTCTACAGGAATGCCTCTAACGAGACCTAAGCGAGAGATATTGAAAGAAGGGATATAGGCTTTAATTTTTTTTTTGCAGAGAGGGAGTCGATGGAATTTGTGAATTTATTGGCATTCAACGCGAATGTGAACTCAACACAAATGCGAAATCTGCCCTCTGATCGGATACCACCTGGGGAAATGCCAAGTGGTTTTTTTCCAATGAATTTACCAAATTCAAGGGGATGTAAAGTGTGGCCAGGAGAGTTGTTTTGAACATAATCTATGAAGGGAGCTTTTGCTGAAGTCGGATACAAAGAAAGAGGAGAAGCTACAGGAACTGAAACCTGTGAAGAATCAGTTTTTGGAAAGTCGCAAACTTTCCTCTTTTTTGGAGTAGAGGATGGAACTTGAAGGTCTGTTATCTATACCTCACTACCAATGTCAAAATTTGAAGGGTCAGGGGGAGCGGGATCAGGGGGTTTCTTCCCCATGACAAAGGCCATTGGGGCAAAAGGATATAAAACAAAAATAAAATAACATTTACTGGACTTGGTCAGCAATAAACGAACTCAAAAGAGGACAAAAAACTAAAAATATTACTGATTACTAAAAATATGCGTAATCAAAAATTCGATTTTTCGTATTAAAACGAAAAAAACGCAACAGTGTTTTTCAACTGTCAAAATTCGAATCGACCTATTGGTAACTTAAGTATTGCTTTTATTGGGGTTTTCTGAGCTTTAAACAGTGTATTAATGTATTTTTTACTGGCACAGCCCCAGGCAATAATGCCGTACTCCATTGTGGATTGGTGAGCCTGGCTGACGTCGGAATCCTGAGCATTTTTCTTCACTTTATCCGCTTCCTTTCGTTGGCTCTACTCACCATGTTTCCACAAGGTATAGAATATGAGACAACCTGCACCCTGATTAGTTTCATCTGGGTGTTCTTCGTAATTCCTCTGTCGCTCTATATCTTTTGCATTTTGGTCATGGCGTCATGAAAATCCACCTTTCCACTTCTGTTTAACCGCCTTCTATATCATTCATAGACTAGTCTGATCAATATATCAGATATTGTATTTGATTACACTCAGTGGCGGATTTTCCCTAAGGCCCCGTAGGCCCGGGCCTAGGGCGGCCCGATACTAGGGGCGCCCAATCGTGACAAAAAAGTCACTGATGATAACAAGAAATAACTCAGAGTACCGAAATATTCTAAAGGCTCACTCATATTATTTATCTAGTTTATAAATGATCTTTCAAAAATATTGCATGATGTATTTATCTTACTTTTTGCTGATGACCTCAAAATTTTTAGAATAATTCAAAATATTTACCATTGCAACATTCTTCAAGATAATATCAACAAATTGTTAATTTGGTGTAATGAAAATAGACTTTACTTAAATATCTCAAAATGTCATAAAGTTAGATTTTCTCGAATAAAAAATCCAGTGATCTTCAATTACAACATTGATGACAATATTCTGGAGACATTAACACAAATTAAAGACTTGGGCATCACTTTTCAATCTAATCTTTCATTTGTTAACCACATAACAGAAATCTCTAATAAGGCCTTAAAAATGTTGGGATTTATAACTAGGCTAACTAGAAATTTTAACAATATTAAGTGTATAAAACTGTTATATTTTGCATATGTTAGAAGTCAACTTGAATACAATTCTCCCGTCTGGAACCCATATTACAATATACTGTACAAGCTGTTGAAAGAATACAAAACAAATTCTTACGTTTTCTTAATTTTAAAATGGGTATTCCAGCAATTATGTTGAACTACAATACTATTTTGAATGATATGAATATACTCAAATTGTCAGACAGAAGAACTTTCACTGACTTGGTATTTCTGTATAAAATTCTAAATGATTTAGTTGACAGTCCGGTATTGCTCGAATTGATAAGCTTCCCGATTCCACTACGTAATACTAGAAGTCAGGATTTATTTCAGTGCAGTAATTCTGGAACTAACTACCATATGTATTCCTCTTTACCCAGAATACTAATGGAGGGAAAAAATTATACCAAGTCAGTGGACATCTTCAATTTATCTTTAAACAAATATAAAATATTGTTACGAAGGCAGTTCAGTTATGTACAATAAATACTGTATATTTCTTACTATTCATATATAAAAGCCCCGAAAAAGGGCGTTAATAAATAAATAAATATTATGGCGGGCCGCGCTGCACTGCATCGTATAACAATAATCTTCCTAAATCACTTTCTACATTTTATGTATGAAATACAAATATGTATAATGTAATGTATAATAAAATATAATGTAAAATAATTATTTCGTACGTATAAAATGTATGTAGGTATAAGTTATTTCGTACATATAAGTAATTTAGGAAGAATATTGTTAAAAAAAACTCGCTCGTGCGTTGGCTATATGCAGTGTAAAAAAAGAGGATCGAAACAGTGCTCTCAGTTTATTGAAATGGTTATGAACTGAAGGTCTTCAAACATCGACCAAGTATCAATTATTATAAGCAATAATTATCAGCCTGAAACACTCATCAACATTGAAAAATCTTCCGAGAAAAGATACTTGCCGCCAACGGGACTTGAACCCGTGTCCTTCTGATTGCCGGTCAGCTGCTCTTGACCACTGAGCTATGGGGGCTTATCAAATACCCGCCAAATGATTCAATATATACTAGTGTTTCATTCAACAATTACTGCTTATTATATTTTTTCCACCTGTTTTCTTGACGGAGCATAGGTTAAACGAGCAGATCTTTTAAGGAAATTGGATTGCGAAGATTTAATTAATGATTGTGCTGCGCTTAAGTACAGACGAGTTTTGTATCACATTGTGAAACACTTATTATATTTTGTATGAGAATAAATCTGTAATTAAACTTAGTTAAATAAATAAATCCTAAAACCGTTTTAATTGTTTTATTTAAATGTTCAATTATCCTTGAAACCTTAGAAAGTATTTTAAACTAGCAGCTATTATAGTTAACTAAATTTCTGATTCGATTTCTATAAAAGTTGTCAATTAAGTAAATTCGTTATGTAGCCTTTATGATGGGTACTGAGAAAGGGGCGGCTGGTACTTACTACATGGCCTGGGGCCTAGGGCAGCCAAGACTGCAAATCCGCCACTGATTACTCTAAAATAAATAACGAATTCTCCTTTTGTTTTTTCAGAGGTCGACTTTCCAGAAGTTGCAGCACTCCCACAGAAACCCTTGCTTTAAAAAACGAAAGCGGCAGCTCAAAAACTATCGAAAATCCTTCAAAAAAATTTCGCCACAACTCGGAAAGCAGCCCTCCAAGCCAAAAAACAGAATGCCAAATGAACTGTCAAAATTTTGAAACAAATCGACCAAGCGTAATCAATTACAATAACTCAAATATAGAACTAAAAGAAATAAGTAAGCCGAAAGGATTCCAAAAACTCAACTGTTTCAAAAGAAATACAGATAAATCGTGTAATAAGAATCTTGGAGAAACTTCAAGCGATAATCAAACCAATACTCAAACAAACTTTGATGATTCTCAAAATGACACTAATTCAGATTGCTTTAAACACGTTACAACAAAAAACAAAAATAACACAATTGTGCATGTTGTAAAGTGTTCAAAATATTGTCAAAATTGTTCTTCTAATGCCAGAAAGATCAGCAAGGAAGGCAATGAAAATATGTCTTCTGCTTGCAGTCTTGAATTTGAGAGTCAGGATGTTTTGAGGACTCTGAATTGTGCTGATCAGAGAAGATTTTCAAAGAGTGCTAAGTTCCCCAGGAGAAGTCCGAGCTGCAGGAGTGATTCGAGGGTCATGATGGGTGGATCCTTGTCCATGTCCAAGAGTGTTTCAAGCTTCAGAAGTAAGAGACTAAGTTGGTCATTCAGGCACTCTTCTTCCATCAGGTCGGAGCAATCCAGACAGGTAAGCCATTCAAGCATTTAAATATATGTCCCAATGATTGTGAAAATTCTTTTGGAATTTCGGAATGCTTCCGAGGTTTAAATGTGCCGTATGTTTAAGAAAAATATAAACGCTAGAAATATTTCGAATCTAATGCCTACCAAATTTTAAAATCGAGCGTCTTTTTGCACGAGGCTAGAAAGCGAAAAAGTGGTTTTTATTTATTTTGCGCATAATTTTATAAGAACGATAAAAAGTTAGAACATGGAAAACCTCAAAAATAGTCTTAGTCATAAAGGGGTATTTTTTAAAAATTGTTTCTTGTATTACTTCATAGTTAAGTCATGAAAAAACTTTTTTTTTTTTTGTGGTTTACGCTTATATTTTTTGTTACGTAAATAATAATTTTATTGTAATTCCAATACATAGAAAAGCTAGTAAAAGCTTCGATTTATCCGTAGCATATTTTTTGATGTTCGTACTGTAAGCCGATTCGTCGCAAAGATTAATCAAAATAGTATCTAAATAGGAGTTCACGTATATATTCATCTTAAAGAGATTCCTTTTTAAAAAGCAGATAAAATTTTCTTTCCGATATTTGTATTTAAAATAAACATTGATGATTTATAAATTACTAGCTGGCTCCCGGCATGCGTTGCAATGCCATATTCAAATAAATAAATTGTTTCTCCCTGCATTCTTCCCGTGCGTCCAATTCCCCTCCCGCATCCCCTTTTCCTCCCGCGTAGCCCTTCCACCTTCCCGCCTACCCTCACCACTCTCCCGCTCCCCCCCGCGCGTTCCATATAATCAGTCCCAGTACATTGAGTTTTCAAACAGCTCGCGTGCCACCTATTATAATTTTTTAATTCAATTTTTCATTCTTCACATATTACAAATAATATTCATTTTTGTGTATTATGAGAATAATCAATCAAATTTGGTACCTAACGTAGGTACCTATTTAAAAAATCCATAAATTAAAAACTCCATAGACAATTCTTTTTTTACAAAAAAAGCCTGCTAAATTCACATGCATTAAACGCGCGAACTTTCAAACGTGCGAAGTTAAAATAGTCGTTAAGTTTTCTGAAATTATTAAATTTTCTGCGCAATTTTCTTTCCGTAAGAACCTTCTACAAAGTATTAGAAAACTTTAAAAAAAGATGAATGAAATGGGTGAAGTCGTTCTGGAGTTATGGCGTGACTAAAGGAAACAGGGATTCATTTTTATATATATAGATAAAATATTAATGATCAAGCGAAACCGGTCGGTATTGAAAAAATCAAATAATTAAATCGTGGTTACAAACAAAGTTATTGTTTTACGAGTATTCAAAATAATGTAATAATATATTTGCGAAACGTTCTAATATTTTATATATTAGTAGATATTTTCAGTATCGTCCTGGTGAAAGTCCACCATTCAGAAGCGAAACCTTGCCTGAAATGGCTTTGGCCGTGTTTGGTTGCAAGATCAAATAGCCAGATACTTCCCCATCTTTCTCTTCCCCATTACCTTCCCCTCCCACTACCTTCAGCATCACTACAGACCCCAATTGGAGATGCCGTAGTCTCACTGGCTCCAGACAGACGCTTGGGAGCAGTTGGTTGGTACTCACATTTTTAAAAATCTCTCTGCCACAAATTACACGTAGAAACATTCAATTTATAATATGAATAATACTTTGAATCCACAATTAGCAAGACAGATTTTTATTTTAAATTTGATATTATCTTTACGGCTGTAAATTATTAGACTCCCACGAAATTATTTAAAAATATTCTACCAAACATGAATAACTCATTAATTTCCTGAAATACTAGATCGATAGCATTATAATATTCAAAGAGTTTTTTAGAATCCAAATTTTTGAAAACAATGATTTAAATCACATTTTTTATTTAATTCTCCACAAAACTCTTTGATTTTTCTTTCTTAAATTTATTCGTTATTATCTTTGAGTAAATCTGGCACTTCAGTGCCAGAAGTGCCTGTTTCAGTTTTTGGTCATTTGATTCAGGTAGGTACTATTATCTTTGAGTAAATCTGAGGGCTAGTGCAGTAAGTGCCTTTTTCAGTTTTCGGTAATTTGATTTAGGTACTAATATTTACTTTTCATAAATTTGGGGATTACTGTCAGAAGTGCATGATTCAGTTTTCGGTATTTAATCTTTGGTAAATCTAGGGGTTAGCGTTAGAAGTGCCTGTTTCAGTTTTCGGTTATTTGATTTATGTATCTTTGGTAAATCTGGGGGTTAGTGCACAAGTGCCTTACTCAGTTTTAGGTAATTTGATTTACTTAGGTATCTTTGGTAAATCTGGGGGTTAGTGGTAATCTTAGTGGTAATCTTTGGTAAGTCTGGGGGTTAGTACAGAAGTGCCTTACTCAGTTTTAGGTAATTTGATTTACTTAGGTATCTTTGGTAAATCTGGGGGTTAGTGCAGAAGTGCCTTACTCAGTTTTAGGTAATTGAGTAAATCTGGGGGTTAGTGCCAGAAGTGCCTATGTCAGATTTCGGTAATTTGATTTAGTTATCTTTGGTAAGTCTGGAGGTTAGTACAGAAGTGCCTCACTCATTTTTAGGTAATTTGATTTACTTAGGTATTTTTGGTAAATCTGGGGGTTAGTGCAGAAGTGCCTTACTCAGTTTTAGGTAATTGAGTAAATCTGGGGGTTATTGCCAGAAGTGCCTATGTCAGATTTCGGTAATTTGATTTAGGTACTAAGAAGTGCTCTAAAATGCCCCTCATTTCAGTGCTATGAATCCCAATATCACGTATTCTAGATTGATGAAATTGTGACCTATCTAATGTATAAGTCAAAATATTGTTTCTCGAGTTTTTTACTCCAAGAAATCAATAAACAATCTTAATTCCTGGGCGATTTGACAAAGGCACTTGTATCATTAAGCCCCAGATATATTATGTGTAATATGTGTGATCAATATTCGACCGGTCGGTGGTTGATCTGGCATATTATTTTTGAGCCCCAATCAGGCGTCGTGGGTTCAATTCCTCTAATTCCTCCATCACGATACAAGCAACATTTTCCGCTTACTGAGTGGAAGAAGTAGATTTTCAAATATTGTCAGGTTATTCCTAACCCGGAAACTGTCTTTCTTTAAAAAATATGTCGAATAGAATTGAAAGAAAATGGATGACGCCAATTAAGACGACAATATACCCTAAAATATATTCAGAATCTTAAAGACGTAAGTAAAGAAGCCGTGTATATAAATTGCGACTCGCGACCGGAGTATTGGACGGACCTACTGTCGAATTTACCGTATCTAAGAAAAGAAGAAGAAGAAAAATAATGTGGGAATCTTAGCGACGTAAGTGAAGAAAGCGTGTAAACAACTATACGCCGCGGCACGGCGTATTGTACGAACGTACGGTCGAATTCACCCTAGCAGGCCTGGAGATTGGACCTTTCCTTTAATAAATGCTAAAGAACGTGTTACAAATATTTAAAATGGGTCTCCATGTTGTCCTCCCGAAGTTATTAATTCATCATCTAGAAAAATAAAATCTGGTGCTTACCGCTAACTTTATAGTTGAAAAACGGTTTATAAAGTTTTAAAATCGTTGTACGTAAAATATATTAATGGTAAGATACTATTTTTATTAATCTAAAATATAAATAACTCACATTCCTTGAGCGGCATGGAAATAAAAAAGTTATTTTAGTTATGAATTCGCCGGAAATGATTAAAATGTGAGTTTTGAGCAAAAAAAAATTATTAAGGTTGTGTACCGCCTTAACATAAAACATTTCAACTTTTAGACCAGACGTCCCATAAAGTTTATTATCTGTTTTACCTTAGAAATTCAACATTGTTACTGTAGAGACGTCAATTAACTATCAGTCGAAGTTTTGGAGAAAAGTTTTTTTGAAGTCCTATTTTTCAATTACATATTATTTTCTTTAGTAAAGTATAGGATGATGGGGTTATAATGGTGCGGCGGGTGTTGGCACCCGGGCGGATGTCACCCCCCCCCCCCCCCCCCATGAAAGTTGACTTGAGAAAAAATTCAAACGCTAAATTCGAATTGGTCCATCCTGGGGGGGGGGTTCATCCTTGTCGGGTGCACCCGGGGCGGGCCGCCCCCCCCCCCCCCCCCTTACTAAATTTCCACTTTCAACACTCAATACTGAACTATAATTTATTGGGAAAAATTGCCTTTTTTCTTTGACTTCAGGAAGAGAATATATAAATTGGTGACAATCAAATTACTTATATTTTTGGCGCAAGTTGGCCAAGAATTAAAACTACCAAAACCATTGAATTAACCATTCGACAATACGATGTATAGTCGTCAGTAGTATATAAATATATGTAGACTGAACACAACCGCCGTAAGCCCCGCCATCCGTGACAGATGTAAATGAGGAAACGGGCGGCGCGCGGTGTTTTGTCCATACAAACAAACGTATTCCCCAATTTGCTCTCTGGATTTTGACATTAGTGCAAATGTTTTTTAATATTATCTAGACATCGACCACTAGCGTGACGGTACATTTTGCCTTTATTGATAAGTTACTTCTTTCTCCAAAACCCCCTTCATTCTCCAATTGACCCTACAAAAATTGTTAAAGTTGCCTGGTTAGGTTAGGTTAGGTTTAGTAGATATACTTTATCGGAGGATATTTTGTCAGGGTTATTTTGTCACGGGATGAAAACGCGCACTACCTGTTTATCCCAAGATATATTGCTTCGGTATCGACCGGTCATTCTAGGTATTTCTAATGTTAATCTGCGTACATTTTAATATATTTGAGATTTTTACTGATATAATGCCAAAATTTATTTTCATGGTTTATTTTTGAGTTATTTTACCGTGTTGCGCTATCTCCTTATTTATCCAACATTACGGAGAGCGTTACATTATAAATAATTCCGTATTTCAGCATTTTTAAAATTAATGTCACCTTTTTCCGAGAATGCGACAAGAATTCAATTTAATTTTCGTGCGAGAATGATCTTGTATTCCAAGCGCTAATTCTGTTTTATTAACTTCGTGATTAAAATTCTTCGGAATCCACATACCAAAAATGAAGGAGATATGCGAACTAAAACTATTTTTTATGTCCTATTTCACACAGCTGTGGTTGCTAGTATTACTTAATATTTGGACGTGTTCTACATGTTGGAATTACGGAAAAAAAGTACCTATTATGGAATACCAAAATAGTTGTTTTGCGTAATGGAAGACAATGTTAGCGATACTCAATGGAAAATCTGAAAAAAGAAAAATCAGATAAAGGTAAAATTAAATAAATATGGTCATGACTCTAAATAGATGTTCTGCAGTCATGATCTCAACTTTGGATTACGAATGCGAATGGTCAGATGCTACGTGTTTTCGATATTATTTTATGGAATGGAAGCGTGGACGCTTACTGAAGAACTAATTAGACGACTTGAGGCATTCGAGATGTGGATCTACAGAAGAATACTTAAAATAAGCTGGATGGACAGGGTTACGAATGAAAATGTTATGGTTCGGGTGAATAAAGAAAAACAAGTTATTAAAACTATAAAAATCCGAAATTTTCAATATATTTTATTATATAATAAATTTATTACTATTCAAAAAAATAATGGTTATACACTTCAATATCTTGGACATGTGATGAGACATCCAGAGAAGTATGAAATCTTGCATCTCATAACGCAGGGAAAGATTGCCGGAAGACTGGGCCCGGAAGAATTGCGTAAAAATCAATGCATCTGAAGCTCCCAACACGTTTTCTCCAACCCCTCCGCAACGTAAGCAGATATAAGCGTTAAAAATAGGACAGCAGTCAAGTACAATAAGCGTGTTTATACGTCAGCGCGTGTGTTTCCATAGAAACCGTTAAAACTCCGTTATTGTTTTAGTTACATAGTTACATCCCTAAAACAAAAAGTTAAAGGTCGATAGTAGATAAAGCTGCACATTTCTATCAAGTTGTCTATGGAAATACATAACAGGAATCAGCTGTCAATCGTGTAGTTGACAAAAATATTTACCCGCGAAAATTTGCTACCGGCAGCTTCACCGCGCTCCACATTTTAAATTTTTATAAGTAAATATTTTTATATGAAATGATAAAAAAGTGAGGTGACAAAAGTGTTTATTACACATATATACAATAGAATAAGTATTGTTGTTTCCATAATCTGTGATTTTAGTACCGTTTTCACATAAAAACATCACGTGAGTCATTTTTACCTATTTTTAATGTTTGTGTTCTAAATTTTAATATTTACAAATGCTAATAGGTATTTATTTGTAATATAATAATTTGAAACCCTATTTTGTAACCTTTCTAAAACAGTTTTTACTATTCGGCTACGTTCAGAAATGTTTCATTTATAGAGCTTTAATTGTGAAGCGGTTATAACTAAAAGTTTTCGTAAAATGTCATTTCGTTTAAGACACCAAAAGCTAATATTCTCGAAAAGTCGGAGGGGTTAATGGCCGCATCCACCACGGTTGGCGTTTTCTTTGCTTTTTTTTAGAAAACTCCACGATCAAATTATCACAAATCAAACGAATTCCAACACGCACGTGTACGAAGTTGCATCGGGAATGGATGAGTGAACGTTCATTTCTATTGCGCCATCTGAACACGGAATGAAACGATAAACGCAAATTTTAACAAAACAAAAAAAACGACTTAAAAATGCACTAAAAAGTAAAAAAATAATTTCGTATTCTTCTAAAACTTCATAATCAACTTACTTTTTCTTCTCATCAATATGTAGGTACGATTGTTATTTTTGGAGTCGGTGTCAGCCAAGGTAGGTTTGTAATTACATACATAGTTATAGGTGAGATGTGCTTGTGTCGCATGCGCGACTTGACGGGGCAAGAGGCGAGAGCGGGGCCGCGGCGGGAGGGGAGCTGTCAAGTGAACACGCCGGGTCGGATACCTTGGCTGACACCGACTCTAAAAATAACAATCGTACCTACATATTGATGAGAAAAAAAATGTTATTTGATTAGTAAGTTGTAGAAGAACACGAAATTTTTTTTTTTAATTCTTAGTGCATTTTTTAAGTCGTTTTTTTGTTTTGTTAAATTTTTTGTTTATTTTTTGATTTTTAGTGAATCTGAAGTACACTAACTAATTGTCTGAATATGGGTAGACCTACTAAACGTGCTGCTCATATGAGGCAGACATAATTTAACCATAATGACGTTAGGGTGAAATTAAGGGATTCGGCCAAGTATCGTTAATTTGCTCCTAAGAATTGAAGAGTTCCGTTACTTTATCAGAACCTAACCGAACTCTCATCAAACTACCCTTGAAGTACATCCTTTCCAATAAAAAAAGAATCATCGAAATCGGTTGGCATGATATTGAGTTATTCGTCCATTTGTCGCGCACATACTTAATGCAAATTTAAGACTTATATGGTTTTCTCATGGATGCCATAGTCAGAACTGGACCAAATTGAAATGGGACCACACGTAAAGCACCAGCTTTCAAATAAAAAAAGAATCATCAATATCGGTTCACCGAGTCGAAAGTTCTGAGGTAACAAACAAAAAAAATATTTTAAAATTTAAAAATACGATCGAATTGAGAATCTCCTCCTTTTTGAAGTCATTTAAAAATGAACACTCGCTTACTCGAACGTTTACTCTTTCAGCCGTAACCGTAACGCCACCTTCAGACTGGTCTGAAGATGGCTTTAACGAGCTGAAACCGGTTACGGTCAATAAAATTATAGTGGAAAAAAGTTTTATATTTGTTTAGTTATAATATTTTATGGTGGAATATCACCAGTCAGTTTCAAAAATAGAAATATCTTTGGACCGAAGGAAGATAATTCACTCAGTTTCAGATGTGAGGGACTTTTTTAAATATTTTTGTCCCAAGTATTTAAAGATATTTTCAAAAATATTAGGTATTCTAAAAGAACTATTCAATGTTATTTTAAAATAAAAATTCTTTATCATAGGTTTACAAAAACAAAAGGTACATTTTTTTTTCGCTCTCCTGAAAAATTTTGCTCTTTATAACATTTCAATTTTCCGTGATCGATATCGACGATGGAAAGGATAAATGGTTAAAGCGCCAATCACCTTACAATTTGGGAGGCGGATATGGGTACCGCCGCCCCGGGAACCATTTATTGACTAACCAACACCCTGCTATAGGTTACCCCAAGTGGTTCGCTACGATTTGTGACTTATCTGGGGGGGGGGGCGGGTTTATGGGATGAGGTTTGTCTAGGTCTTGGTGGCCAATGCGTTTGCCCACTTTCTGCATGGCGGGCCGGATTGAGAGAGATTGGTTGAGGGAGACCTAACCTAGACCTCTCCAGCTGGTCTCTCTCCACCTTGCACCGCAGCTGGAGAGATGGATTCATACGTTCGTCACTCCTATACACATTGACCCTACCTACTCCTCAAACCCTTTTCCTTCTCAGAATTTCCTCTCCTTCCTTTCCCTAAAAAGACCCTCTACACAGCATCCCTACAGATGACATAGGCCCTGAGGGAAATCATTTTCCTTAGGGCCTCCTGAGTGTAGCTAATGTAAAATAAAACTTCAAAAGTAAAACTTCACCAACTTATATCTTCCTCTCAACTTCCGTTCGCCTCGCCGATCACACTTTTCATAACGCTCTCGTCACGCATTCACCAGCTTACTCCCCAAGTCAAGCGTGCGCAAAGAAGTTTTACTTCAAAAAAATCCACATGGAAAGGAAAAATGGTTCTAGCGCCATACAGCTATATAGCTCACTCTTCCTATCTAGGTGCATGGCGCTTTTGCCACTTAACCTTTCCAGCGTTGATATACATATACGACTTATTACTTTCTAGCGTCGATATACATTATGACTTATTACTTTCTAGTGTCGATATACATATATGACTTATTACTTTCTAGCGTCGATATACATTTATGACTTATTACTTTCTAGTGTCGATATACATATATGACTTATTACTTTCTAGCGTCGATATACATTTATGACTTATTACTTTCTAGCGTCGCCGTCGATATATATTTATGACTTATTACTTTCTAGCGTCGATATACATATATGACTTATTACTTTCTAGCGTCGATATACATATATGACTTATTACTTTCTAGCGTCGATATACATTTATGACTTATTACTTTCTAGTGTCGATATACATATATGACTTATTACTTTCTAGCGTCGATATACATTTATGACTTATTACTTTCTAGCGTCGCCGTCGATATATATTTATGACTTATTACTTTCTAGCGTCGATATACATATATGACTTATTACTTTCTAGCGTCGATATACATATATGACTTATTACTTTCTAGCGTCGATATACATTTATGACTTATTACTTTCTAGCGTCGATATACATATATGACTTATTACTTTCCAGGGTACGATTGGCAGCCACAGTAGAGCAGCCAGGACCATGGCGCTGGTTGTGGGAGGATTCTTACTTTGCTGGTGTCCCTTCTTCATCATTCTGCCCATTGGTAAATATTCTCCTTATTCTTTCTTTTCGTTCATCATCTTCCATTTCGTTCTTCTTCCAGCTCACTTTGCTCAGTATGAGAATAATTTTTAATATTTGTTTAAGCGTGTTACACTGGCAATACTTATTTTACGAGCTTTAGTCATACAGATTTTATTTTTCATTTTTTTTACTTTCCCATCGAGTCCCCGTTCCCGCCCACATTTCCTAACCGTATCCCCTTCCTCTCCCGCGTTCCCCTTCCACCTTCCCCGCCTTCCCCCCTCCCACGTCATTTCCTCCTTCGTGAACACCTCTCCCCCCCCCCCCTCCAGGATTCCTCCCCCTTGCCTATTTCCCTCCCTGCGCCACCTTTTGTAAGATTTGTGTACGAATTTCAAGCCGAAGCTCATAATTGTATATAGAAACCTTCGCAGGGGTGCGCACAACAACTTACCGAATTTTCATCGCAATCGGATGAATGGTTAAGGAAATAATAGGGGACAAACAAGGAAACATTCATTTTTATCCACATGGATGTCATTTTGTTTACGTTAGCTCCACACAGGAGGCTCGAAGAAATAATTTAGCTTGTGGCCTATGTCATCGTTGGAGATGCTTGTTGGAGATTTTAAGGGCCCGCAACTCGAATTTCTACCGATTTCTTACATATCTCCCTTACACACGTTAAGTTTTAAAGCTCCTAAAAAAATATATTTTATTCTTGAAGATAATATCTAAACATTGCCCGCGCCGAAATGTAAATTATATAAAATTCCCTCGATAGAAAAAAATCTCAAAGTATGCTCCAAAAATTATTATAAACACGTTTGTTTCAGTTATTTTACAAGTTATATGTATGAAAAAAATCACAGTGTTTCTTTAAATGGTGTTTAAGACAATGCTCGCGAGATTTTTGATCTATTTTAGACGAGTCGTGTTTTATTAAACTTTTTCGCAACGATTTTGTCGCTGTAAATGTTAGCGCCCTCCTCTAACATTCGTAATTTCGTATCTCTCCATCTTCTTCTTTTCGAGCCCGGTTGCGGAGCCTTAAAGAAGGAAAATGTATGAGGCATGGGTAAGAATCTGGGGGTTAGTGTGTCCAGGAGTGTCAGACAAAGCGATGGATCAAGAAGAGAGTCCAGCTGAAGAGGTCAAAGATTGTTAACCAATCTATCCCGACCCGGCCCGCCACGCAATAAGCGGCCAAACGCATCCGCCACGAAGCCTCGCCCCATGAACCCAGGTACCCCTGCTAAGTCACCTAACGTAGCGAACCACTTGTGGTGACCTATGGCAGGGGTGTTGGTTGTCCAATAAATGGTTCCCGGGTAGTGCCACCTATACCCGCCTCCCAAATACCGTAAATGTCCCAACATTATTGCTATCCTAAAATGGGGTACTTTGTGAGGCTGAAGAAGTCGGGAGGCGAAAGAGATGAGAAGAACAAGTTGGGGAAGTTCCTGGCTATTCAAATCTGATCACCGAGCACGGCTAAATTCAGATCAAGCAACATTTTGATCCAGAATGTTGGTCTGTCGCAAGAGCCATCAAACCTTAATTATCTAACACCCTCCTTCCAATACATTATTCTATATTAATCAAATGTGAAATAAAAATATTAATCGCATCGAAAGTAGAGTTCAGACAATCCGTATTGCTTCGAAGTAGTGTACATTGCAGAATCGCAGTAAACAGGCGTCAATAATTTGCGCCTTGAAAATGAAGTTCATGCAATCTGCATAGCTTAGAAGCAGTTCAAATTGATTGCTAGGCTTTTGGTAGGCGCCAAATAATTGGACAGATGAAATGAATTTTAGGCAATCTGCTTTGCTTTGAAGTAGTGTACTCGTAGATTGCGACATCGTGTTGTGACAAGAGTCGAATAACATTAATAATGTTTTTAACGTAAGGCTACATCTGTAACAGATTTTTTTTAATGTGAATATCGCACACGGATCCCAATTGCTCATGTCTGGAGCCAGTGATACCATGGCATCCTCAATTAGGGTATTTTGTGAGGCTGAAGGTAGTGGAAATAGGAAGGAGATGGGGAAGGTGGAGGTGAGGAAGAATCTGGCTATTCAGATCTGGTAACCAAACACGGCTAAAGCGATTTCGAGCAACGTTTCAATTCTGAATAGTGCTCTTATACCGGGGCGATACTGGGAATATCACAACAATGGAACATGCTGGAAATATACAATACATTATTTTCATAAAAAAATGATGAAATAACCCAAATAAATCTAATAAAATTTACTTGCGCACGTTGGGATTCGAATCCGTGACCATCGGAATGATTGAGCCTTACCCCTCGACCAAGGAGGCCGTCAGAATGTTCCTAGGGATGTTATTAAAATAGTGATTTTTAATCTAGTGTATGATTATCTGATTTTTGTGAATATTATTGGATTTACTATATTACATTATAGAAATATTAATAACTAGCGAGTTCCCGGCAAGCGTTGCAATGCCATTTAAATGAAGAAATAGTTCCTCCCTGCGGTCCTTTCACATTCGTCCCAGTTCCCCCTCCGCCCCCCTTCCCCTCCCGCGTCCTCTTCCTCTCCCGCGTTTCCCCTCCACCTTCCCCACCTTCCCCCACCTCGCTTCCTGGGCGTGCGCACAACAACTCACCAAAATTTCATCCTAATAGGATGAACAGTATAGGAACAAATTTCATAACGCCAGAGCTCACTATTATGTATAGAAACTATCGCGGGTATGCGCACATCAAATCATCGTAGTTGATGAATAGTTTAGGAACGCATAAATGACAACAAAGAAACATTCATTTTTATATACGTATTTAACAATCAATCGAATTTGGCACCTAACGTAGGTACCTATTTAAAATACCTGTAATACTTGATTAGATTCAAAGTATTCCATTTGGGTGAGTATCATAGGTGAGTATTATAATTCATTAATTTAAAGAGTTTATTCAAAAATTAAATTTTGATGAACAATGTTTTGCAAAATGTCATTCTCAAATATTTTTTTGTTAATTTGCACATTCAGTGTAAGTTTTGTGATTATTACCGTTTTGTGAAGCAACTGGCCTATAATGATATAATAACAAAACTTGAATAGAACCTTCACAGAAGGTGAAAATTAACTTCAAATATTAAATGAATTGTTAAAATTTTTTGAAACAACCCGTCCTAAATAAACTTAAATCAAATATTCTCCTGATGAAGGAAGGAATATAAAGAAAATAAAATTAAATTAAAGTGATCTATAACAAATTTATAAGTTTTTATTGTGAATTATGGTGAGCCACAAAGTTAATGCTTTTTACAAATATGTTTTATTAATCAATCAATTGAAAGAATTTTTTATTTTTTTTATTGAAAATTTTTGATAAAATGCATATAATAGATACATAAAATAATGAAAAGTGTCTACAAAAGCTTAATATAATAAATGCATGAACAAAAAATCCCACAAAGGCAATGCCTGTGCATGGGTATAATATTGATTTTTTACTTTTATTTTTATTTATATGGTTATAGTGAATATTTTAAGTATACATAAATTAGGGATTTAAAAAAAGTAGCTGAATAAATGCAATTAAAAACTACAACACATTAACAGTCTGCACTGTTATTATGGTATTTGTAAGTTATATAAGAATAGATGAAACAAGTGCAATTTAAAAATATATAAAAAAAAAAAACAAACAAAAAAAAATAATACAATATATCTTCTCTAAAAGAATGATAGATATACTTAACGGCTTTGTTTAAACTTATAAGAAAAAAATATCTGTTGAAGTACAATATTAAATAAATATATGAAATATTTTCAGACGCAGCCTGCCCATCATGCGACGTGGGCACAGCCTTCACGCTGGCATTCTGGCTGGGCTACTTCAACAGCTGCATCAACCCGTTCATCTACGCTTGCAGCAGCCGGGAGATGCGTCGCGCCTTCCGGGCCATCCTCTGTCGCAGGAAGTACTCCCGAGCCATGTCCCTGAGGATGTGAATACCAGACAGCCTGTCTGCCTGTCATGTGACGTGGGCACAGCCTTCACGATGGTCTTTTGGCTGGGCTACTTCAACAGCTGCATCAACCCATTCAACTACATTTGCAGCAGCCGGGAGCTGCGTGTACCAGATGTCCCTGAGGATGTGAATACTAGAATCAAGTCAACTCAACACCTCTTTGATAAGTCATTAAAAGCCATGAAAAAAATAATTTTAAAGTAACCCATAACCCCAACCTAACGTAACCTATTTAACCAATTTTTGTACATTTTTTAATCACTTTTAATGACTTTTCAAAGGAGGTTCTGTGTTGTCTGGTCAGCGAATACCAAAGAGCCTGCCTGCCCGTTAGGCTCGTTATTGTATGGCGCTTATAGAGACATTAGTAGTAGCGGTTCGTGGCCTATCTCATTGAGATTAATAAAGGGAGAAAAAAAATACACTATAATTCAGATATAATATGAAAAAATCCTATATGGTCTGTTCCATACCTTTTCAATTTAGGAGAGATAATTTAATTAAATAACCAAAACCTCTTCCATAGGTCATCCCAAGTTGCTTGCTTTGTTTGGTGACTTAGCAAGGGTTCCCGGGTCTTGGCTGCGCACGCATCTGCCCACTCACTGTATGGCGGGCCAGACGGAGAAAGACTAGTTGAGGAAGGCCTCAATTGACCTCCCCAGCTGAACTTTCGCAATCCATTGCCTTGCACCACAGTTGAAGGGATGGATTTATAATTATGTATTTAACTCCTGGACACACTGACCCCAAGATTCGTACCGTTTCCTCTCCTTTCTTTCCATAAAAAATACTCTCCTCCCAGCATCCCCTAAGATGACATAGAACCTGAGGGAAATTATTTTCCTCGTGGCCTCCTGTGTGGAGCCAATGTAAAAAATATATGCTTACATCTTCTATTCATGTAAAAACCATCAGCCTACCACTGTGCCCTGTGGCAGGCAGGCAAACAGAGAGTTTTTGATTTGTATACAAATCTACAGTTTATCTCGGAGGTTGATGAAATTTTGCACACTTTACCTTCAAAACAACTCACTGTTTTCATTAGATTTTGAAAAACTACACCCATCCCCTTAAAGCAAAATTTTGATATTTATTTCAAAATAGGAGGAAAATTTCGTCCACTACCGCCGAGCGATTCCGGATCTTTTGTGGGATCGTTATTAGATAGCGGACATGATCTCCTGTCAGATTTGTGTGATTTTTAAGGCTGTTATTTGCTTTTTCTATGTACAATATACAAAATTTGTGTTTAAATATGTAGATCTAAACAGATCTGACAGTAAATATGTAAAAATCACACAAATCTGACAGGAGATAAAGTCCGTTATCCAATAATGATCCCACAAAAAATACGAAATCGCTCGGCTGATTTTGAAAAACTCTGCGTAAAGCCCGGGCAAAGCCTGGAACTTCATCTAGTTATATATATTTACTTTTTCAATATTCACAAATTCACTTTGTGGCATCACTTTAATTAAATGAAAACAAATCACTGTGTATACATACACCACTTAGGGCCGGTTTTATAAACGAAGTACCAAATTTCAGTTACGTAACGAACCGTTTTTCGTTAACGGACCGCTATCCGTTCGTTATCTTATTTTACGTATTATAAACAAATGTGCATTACTAGCGGTCATCGGTTACATTTAGTCCCAAAGTTTTATTACTTGGGTCACTCTTCGTGTAGTAATGCACTACTTGCATTGTTATACGGGTGCGTCGACTTGGAGATTCCTGTAAAATCGCCAGCTGCTTGCAGCATTGATCATTATTAAGTTGCAGCATTATTAAGTTCAATTTGTAGAACCCCAATTTAATTTTTATTTCTAATATTATTATTTAATTTATAAATAATAGGTATTATTATTCAATTTAAAAAAAAGCATTTTATTTAAAAACAAGTTCTTCTACGTAATTGTTAATTATTATTATGTGTGACAGCTATTTCGCCTTCTGAAGACATTATCAAATTAGGCGAAACCTCTGTCACGCGTAATAATAATTACATAACAGAACTCGTTTATAAGTGAACTGTTTTTATAAATTGAATAATAATATTATTGAATATATAAAAGAAATAAAGCTGGGCTGGCATTACTGACTGATTTCGATAAAAAAAAAATAACCGAGCGCCGAGAATAACTTCCTACTTAAAACTGTCAAAAAACGTCAGCAAACGGATCGTTAACCATTTAACTGGCAAAAATCGGTCCGTAAAGCATTAACCGCTACATAACCGACCGCGGTAGACCAAATGTTAGTTAAAAATGGTATCAAGGGTGACGATCGGATGGTTATAAAACCGGCCCTTATTTAATCAAAATTATCTACATGTTTCAAAACCAATGGTTCCTGACTAAGGAACCGTTGGTTTCGAAACATATTAATAATTTAGATTCCTGATGTTTGGAGTAAAAAATGTAAATGAAATTTTGGTCTCCAAAAATCTAACACCTACTATTTTTTCATGTTTTTGCACAAATAAAAAAATTTAAAAAAACATCAAAACCGTGTCACCGGAGACCAAAATTTAAGTCAAGTACGTACCTTAACACTTTGTATATATATATTTTTCTAGATCTAAAAGAAGTTGCTGCATATATTAATCATTATTTTTCAATGTGGTGGCAGGATAGGTGAAGGTATGTTCACTGAACAAAGTCCTATTTTAACGTTGGCATTATTCCATTGTCTGTAAATTTGTTTGTATGTTGTGTTTCCGGTTTTGCAATCTCTTACTTTATTTTTCAATCAAGCCTTACTCTAACTAGATGGTTAACTTTGAGCTATTCAATATTATGGTACCTACCCTGCCTGAAGAAAGTTAAGGAAAGAAAAGGCAACTGAAACGCGGTGACTATTACGGCGAGTTGTGGGTGATTGGTTGCGTGGCCGTTGACAACTGGTCTTTGAGAAGTTGCCTGTTTGCAGACCTCCGATGAAATTCACAAGTCGCTAAAGGTTCGATAACACTAAGCAAGTTTACAAGCAACTAAATTTACTAAGTTAAGCGGGTAAATCGGCGAGTAAAATTATCATGATGACACACAAAACTGTCCACTCGCTCAGCAGCGTAGAAAGCTGAGGTCGCTGCTAACGCCAGTAACAAGAATAACGACGCCTGCATGAACTAATTCTGTGATGTTTGACAGTCGAAATCAGCTGTTTATTTACAGCCATCTTGAAAAACATAAATAAACCAATCACGAGCAAGCGTGTGGCGAGTTAAGTAGACCACCTTTAAACTTTTTTCGTAGATTGTCAACAATCCGCTAGTTAGCAAGTAACACGATGACACATAGCAGTATTTTTTTTTTTTTTTTTTACAGTGAATACCGCACAAGAATCTCAACTGCTCCCGTCTGGAGCCAGTGAGACTATGGCATCCCCAATTGGGGTATGTTGTGAGGCTGAAGGTAGTGGGGAGGGGAAGGAGGTGGGGAAGAGGAAGGTTGGGAAGTACCTGGCTATTCAGATCTGGTCACTAAACACGGTTAAAGCCATTATCAAGCAACGTTTCAATTCTGTGTTGAACGTTTTAACACCAGGGCGATACTGATAGGTAGTATCTTCCACTCTGGAACATGCCGCAAATATACTATATATTATTTTAAATGAATTAATTGTGAAATAACACAAATTAATCAAATAAAATTTATTTGTGCGTGCCGGGTTCGAACCCGCGACCTCCGGATTGTGAGTCAAGAGTCTTACCCACTGGACTACGGAGGTCGTATGTTTCTAATTTTCTCTTATTTAATAAATCAAAATCAAATTTCGTATGAAATTATTAGATTTTCAAGTTTTAAAAACCTACCTACTTAATTATATTATAAGTCCATCCGCTCATGGGGCAACTGAAAAAAAGAACCAGTTGGCAACTCAAGTCGCTATCCACAAGTAAAGCGTCGATGATACTGAGCGAGTTTACAAGCTACTATCTGGGAAATTCACTATCTGTTGATTTTCATTTATTAAATAAGAGAAAATTAGAAACATACTGCTATTCACAGGACTACTGTAAATAAACTCATTTAAAATAATATGGTTTGTAATACAGGGGGTCCATAAAATAATTATTGTAAATTTTCACAAAAATACTATAGCATGTTTATATTATTTTATTGTATTAACATTTTTACAATGTAGGTATCATTAAATTATTTAAGAGCCTATGAAAGACTACTTATTTTCTATACATAAAAATATTATCTATAAACAACTTAGGACAGGTTGTTTCACAGCATTTGAACAGTTCGTCAAATTTCAAAGTTCTACTCAAGTTCTGTTAATGTATCATTATGAGTCAGTTGTTTAAAAAAACGATAAATAAGTACAGAACTTTCACAAAACTTGAAAATTGACAAATTGTTCAAACTCCGTGATTCTGTGGCCCTGCGTAATTTTTGAATAAATTAACCTGATGTAAATAAATACTATATTATTATAAGGAAAAAATATACATATTATAAAATTGCATGAATGTAATGATTTTTCTCAAATTGTAAATATTATATTTTTATTAAGTACATAATGCTTTCGATTTATAAATTATGATATAAATGATTTATGTATGATATTTGTATAAATAAATGTTCTCAAACATAACAACTTTTCTTATTTCTATTGTGAAATAAAAATTTTAAAAAACATTAATTAAATTTTTTTTAAATACTATAATAACCACAGGAGCGTTTTTGGCTACATTTTGGACAATTTGCAAACACCCTCGAGCGCTCGCTAGCCAAAAAGTGGCCAATTTGAAGAGATATTATACCGAAATTATTGAAACATATTTTCTCGTAAATCATTGATCCTGTGTTACATATTATAAAATGCATGTTCGAGTTTGAATGTATATCTCTGATTATCAACTAGGCTGTAGACAACATACAGAAGTCATATTATTTAATATACTCCAAATATGTCCTACGTAAACCAATTTTAAAGTAAATAATATGCAGAATTAAAGCGTTTATAAATAAGAATTTTTAAAAAAATTTTATCAATTCCAAAAATGTATGATAAATGGTTAAATATAGGTGCAAACAATGGCTCTTTAACACTATATGCAGTTTATATGTGTCCATATTCAAATTCGTAGGTATGATTTTTTTATGATGGGAAATTTCCAAATCGGACTCTCAGAAATCCCGGACGTTGGAAGCGTATTTCAATTATTAATGCGAACGCTCAAGTGGTTAATAAAACAGATTCAATGACACAATTACAAACAACGATATACCTACAAACAGCAAAATAATAAAGTATTTGTCGTCTTAGTTCTTAATTGTCCAAACGACCATTAGAAAATTTTACAGGAGGAGTAGGTTTTGTTTCATTATTTCAATGAAACATTATGATAGGTACTTAAGATAAAGCTATTTTCGTAAGGGTAAAGGTCTCATTAGTTTAAATAATTCTTATTTAAGTGATTAACTATCGGTTTTTAATTTTAAATTGGAGATTGAACAAAAACTAAAATGGTCGTTTGGACAATTGAGAACTAAGGGGACATGTTGTTAATGAACATAAAAATAAAAATTAACTAACAACTAATACATTGTAATAAACCACATTGACTTACAAAAATACTGGTTGGAATAGCTTTGGTTCAAGATTGCTTAATTTTAAAACTATTTGTACTATTTGTCAAAGTTCATTTGCTGTCAAATTCAATTTTTATTTATTTTATTATATTTTGCCATTGGTGTCAAACCTCAATAAAGGCAACAAAGACAGAAGACATGCGTGCATCCAGCCGAGCGATTCTCTATGTTTTGTGAGATTGAGATTGATCTCGGGCGAGATCTCCTGTCAGATTTGTGTGATATTCTCGGCAGATCATAATAATGTCAAATCAATAATTAAAAAACTAAATTGAAAAGCAAATGAACAAATGAAACTAATATAATACACAATATTATTAAGGCCCCGTTGTTTTGCATAACTTCAAACATAAAATTGTAATCAAATGGCCATTCAGCGTCATTTTGTTTTTTGGCTTTTGAAAGGTCCCCATTAAATGCCTATTCTAAGTCAGTTTCAACTATCTTTATACTATAAGACAACTATCATATTGTTAAGCCTGCCAGTTTATTACAATTTTTTAAAGAAAGATGAAACACACCCAAAATCGGCATTTAACAGGAACATTTCAAACAAAATGGTGCTGAATCACGATTTGATGAAAATGTTACATTTGAATTTCTGTGAAACAGCCGGGCCTAAGTAACTCCTACGTACTTAATTTAAAACAATGAAAAAAATATCAGCGATATACATAATACATATAAGATTATATCGACGCTGGAAAGGAAAAATGGCTAAAGCGCCGTTTAGCTGGAAAGGAAGAGTAGCTGAAGCATCATACAGATATATGGCGCTTGAGCCATTTTTCCTTTCCAGCTATATGGCGCGTTAGCCATTTATCCTTTCCAGTGTCAATATCAAGGATTGCAAATTTCAAACCTTCTCTAATGATCATATTATTTATGTTAGATGTAAATTATGTATTTATAAATAAATAAATTTGTTACCATGCTTAAAAGGTTTAAGTGTAAACTTTAAATTATTCATAATCTGCTTGTTCATAAATTGTATTCTTTGAAATTGTAGCCTTTCTTGAAAGAATTGAGATATTATAAGGACACAACTATTTATTCATATTGCATATGTACGGGCACGAATAATAATTCATCTTAATATTTTGAAACATAACTTGCAAAAAGTATATATTTTTTTTTAAATAATAAAATCAGCACCATCTATCAATGAGCAGTTTATGAATAATTTTATGCTTACCCTTCACAAAACACTATTTTTAGGGTAAATAGCCTCTCTGAAATGATATATGATTTTTAAAATAAATTTTCCGTACATCATATTAGCATGTATGTACAATATAACATTGCCATTTGTACCTAGAAATAGGTATTTCTACAAAATATACTTCTCCCAAAAGTATCATACGCATTTTACCAACCTAAATAATATGTATCTGGACACATTGGCACATTTAAACAACTGTATAACTGGTAAAGTGCAAAAAATTAAGGCCTGAGATTAATAAATAACAGATAAAAGGAAGCATTAGCTAGATTGTAAGTATACTTTATCGGAATTTTTTTTAATTAAAAAATTGCATTATAAATACTATCGGAACATGGCTAGATACTGACAGTACTGATTTATTTATTTATTTACAGATTATTTCTTTGTTTTTGATCGGTCGGTGGTATTAAAGATATACCAGCTTGATCAATAAGTTTTAGGAGTGGCCACCGTGTGACGCTGTTAGTCACCCGATTGGAATTCTTTATTTTTTTGTTAGGTTACCCCATCTGTCATTGACACTTCCCTACAAGTTTCAGCGTCGTAGCTTAACATTTGTAAAAGTTACGCTGTACTGAGTACCTCTACCTTTTAGCGTGTTTTCGATTTTTTTCAAGTCTGAAAATGGCATCAATTTTGCACCACAACATCACACCGTCACACAATGCGATCCCCATCCTTGAGTTTTTGAACAAAAATAACAAGAATACCATCCAGCAGACTTCGCATTCACCTAATCTGGCTCCCAGCGACTTTTTCCTGTTCAACTGACTTAAAAAACCGCTTCATGAAACACGTTACAACACCCAAGAGAATGTCATGAAAAAATCGAAAATGGCTCTGATGGACATACTGAAAACTGATACAATCAGTGTTTCGAGGATTAGATTAAGCGCTGGCGTAAGTGCGTTGCAATCAATGAGGAGTACTTTGAAGGGAACCGTATCGATTTTTAATCGATAAACTTATATTTTCGATTTTGTGAATAAAGTCCTTAAACTTTATGATCAGGGTCTTATTATAGTGCATCTCGAGATATCTGGGTGTTTTAAATTGCAGATTATGATATTTTCGAGCCTAAAAGACTAAAATAAAGTGCCGTTACGTCCAGAGATATCGGTGTGTTATAAAACAGCAGATATCTGTGGGTATTTTCTATCGGCAACCATATTGGGACATTATAACTTGAAGCCTAAAAGACTAAAATAATATGCCATCTGTGGAAGACATTTGATAAATCTATCAGTGATCGACTGTCCTATTTGCCAGTATCCATTCTTCCTGACAAATTCATGTTAGGAAGCATCTAGTGATATTGGCTTTTTATAAAAAAGCATATTGTGATATCTTCTTTCATCAGCAACTGTATCGGGATAATTTCGGGCCTAAAACACTAAAACAAAAAGCTATGTTTTAATTGTTTTGTATTTAATTCGTAGAACTCCAATTATTTTTTATAAAATTTAATTTAAATAAGTTTAATAATGTTATTATCAAGATTATATTAGAAATCAATAAACGAATGAAAGACCCCAATGCAACGCTAATTAATAAAGTAAGGAAAATTATTTATTCCTCACTCCTTAGTATGTTCACAAAATTAAAACAATATAACGCACTAAAATGGGTCATAGCAGTAACGTTATTATTAAACAATTAAAAAAATCTTAACATTTAGTGAGGGAAAAACAGATTCCGAAGTACGCCACATAATAGACTATCTCATTTAGTTTCTCAGCAAATTGGTTTAACTGGTAATAAATCAATTTAGACACCTTTAAAAATTGACATTTAGAATCGTATTAATAAGTTGTCTCGAAGTGGTTCAAAGACCAGGCCATTTCACGAAAATTCACTAAAAAAGCACCACTTTGAATTTTGAATTGAATGTTTTGTGGATTAATTTTGAGCTATTGTATATTTTATTGACTGAAACACGTTCCTAGAACAATAAACTATGTACCAAAACAACATTACTTGCGTTAATTACGTAAATTAATAGGTTTTATGATGTTTCGACAGCTAAAATTCGCGGCAAAAATGATATTTCTATGCCACAGATAAATAAAATCGTTCAAAAATATTCTGGGGATGCAAGGTGAATGAAATTTTTACCCATCTTATGGGGTAATGTTGGTGCAAGCGATTCTGACCTTGTTCTTCATACAAATTCTGTACATAGAATGGCCAAAATTGCAGACAAACATTTTTTGTTAGAATTTTTTTCGAATTATTTTCTCGCGCATGCGCACAATACGCTCACGCCCGCGCGTCTCCGGCCGATTAGAGGTTAATCACAGTTTTAAAATGACCTTGTAAGCCAAATTAGCTGTTACAAAAATAAAAAAAATAAATACTTGTAGATCTTGATAATAACATATTAAATTAATTTTTTTTTTAAATAAAATGCTACAATTGAATTAAATTGATTGGTCGATGCCAGAAATTCTTCCCAATAGAACCGTGTTAGGGCGCAATTAGCGATATCGGCACGTGACAATACAGAAGATTGGGGTTTCATTTATCGGCAACCATATCGGGACATCTTAATCTCAGGCCTAAATAACTAATCACGACCAATAAACAGCCTGCTGCGCCAATGTTGACACGGTCAAGAGCGCTGCGATGAGGAAAGTGCTGGTTTTGAAGGACGAAATTGCACCCCCGTCAGAATAAGGAGCACAGCCTTTGCAAGTGCAAATTCCTTCCTTGCACTGCCCTGGTTCATTGGCTTCTGTGATGCACTCCTGCAAAGATAAAGAACACCAAATGTAATAATGCTACTTCATTGTAAACGCAGTTTCAGGAACAAGAGCGTTGCAAATGCACATCAAGTTATTATTTAACTCCAATCTGGAACAGGTTTCCTTCATGCAGATCTTTGGCGATGCTGTGTGGATTAGAGATGGGTAAGTTCTGCGATTTGAGGCATGCTTCTGTAGCCGAGCAATGAACCTTAAAAATATAATTCAAATTCGATTTTACAGACTGGTATCACTGAGTACTGCTCCCCGGTCTAGTGCATGATGATGCAAAACCATTCCGGTTACAACGTTCGTTCCGTCCAACTGCTTTTCCTTTAGGTGAGAAAATTATTAAATCTGTGCCAACGTATTGTAATACAAAGTTTCTTATAAATATATTTGACTCGCGTTAATCAAGGGTTATTATTGAAAACCTCCACAACACACGCATCCAGTTTGCAGACGTAGCAAGGACTGTAAACTGTCAAACCCTCTGGATAAAATATCTAAACATAATCCCCTTGCCAAACTTCTTTTCAAAAGTACTAGAGTTCTAGGAGCAGGTCCCGGGTCCGAGTTCTTGGGTGGAGACTGGGTACTGGTTGCTGTTGCAGCTGCGGGTTTGTCCAGAGCCAGAACCCGCACAAGAATTCGAACCTGGACGAGAGCCCTCACAACTAGAACCGCGAACACAGGTAAGCCAGTGGAGGCATTCGGGTCCCGGCTCCCGGCTCCGAGTCTAGTCCGGGTTTAGATCTGAGTCCTGAACTAGGTTCTCTGGGAGTAGTCGATTTGAAAAAGAACTTGAGTTCAAGAGCCCACTCCAGTTGAACCTACACATCGCTAGTATAGATGGTCTTTTTAAGGAAAGTAAGGAGAGAAAGTTATGGGAAGAAAAAAGATGTAAAGGATGGATAGGAAACTGGAAGTCAATGTATTCAGGAGTAACGGATGAATGGATCCATCCCTCCCACTGTATTGCAAGCCGATGGGTTGAGAGAGTCCGGCTGGAGAGGTCAAAGGGCCTTGGACGGACAGCTGGTGGGCAGACACATCCGCCGCCAAGACCTGGACAAACCTCATCCCCTGAAACAAGGCATGCCTGCTAAGTCACCAGCCATAGTTTACCACTTGGAGTGACCTGATTACAGATTGACCTAATGGCAGAGGTGTTGGTTATCCAAGTTGGGGCGGCGGCACCCATGCCAAATTGAAAAAAGACATGATTTGTTTACCTGGTCCTTGATGCACTTCTGTCCAGGGTATTTGGAGAGGTAGCAACTGCCCTCGGCGAGGTGCGCACCCCACTGACAGCGACACTGCTGGTCGAGGCAGGTTGTTCCGTTCAGTTTGGCGGTGCATTGAGCCTCAATTTCACAGGCGTCGTTTAAGGCCGCTGCCGCTGTAAAACAAAACCCGCACAGCTGTTAGATGATGGACACTGTAACGTCGGCTCTCCGAAACGTCGGCTAAAGAAGGAGGAAGAGGAACACAAAAATTAATCACAAATTCGCATGTGATTTAAGAAAAATAGTTTTTTTTATGTGAATACTGCCGTATGATGTGCATAATTTTCTAGTATGTAATTCGAAAATTTGGTAAACTGAACAGGCTCAGCTTTTAATTGTTCAGATTATAGAGACTGTACTGTTGTACTTACAAAAGTCACGGCCATTGTTACCAACTTTTCAATCGACCAATCTGAGTCTGCAATCAGCTAAGCGATTTGTAAGTATTTTAAAGGTAACGATCGATTCGTGTTGTTCCCAAATATTTTATCATTGATTATTATAAGTTACCCCGCCCACTTTCATAGACAATAAAATGGCATCAAAGTAAAAACTTTCGATGATAAATTAATATTAAAGAGTTAATTAATGTATTGTAGTTCCCAAATATTTTATCGTTGATTATCTTAAGTTACCCCGCCCCCTTTCATAGACAATAAAATGGCATCAAAGTAAAAACTTTCGATGTTAAATTAATATTAAAGAGTTAATTAATGTATTGTAGTTCCCAAATATTTTATCGTTAATTATCTTAAGTGTGACCCCGCCCTCTTTCATAGACAATAAAATGGTAAAAACTTTCGATGTTAAATTAATATTAAAGAGTTAATTATTTTATTTATTATTAACTAGTTTATTATTAATACATATAATTTCTTTTAAATACTGTTATCCGTAAACTAGTATTTTATATTTTTTAAACCAACGTAAAAAATATATTAAAAATAAGGTATCAGCTTGACCTTCGCTGGCGTCGCGTCGGTACCTCGTGGCATTAGCGCCACTCTGTTGACACTTTTTATAACTTTGCTTTGCTCAGTCGAACTTAGTCCATCAGTCCGGCTTCCTTAGATTGAGCGATGCTTGTGTGTTGGAAAAAGCGTAGTTGTGCATTTGAGCAGTGTTGAGCATTAGTTTCGGCTTAGCAGTTGATTAGTAGGATTGGGAACAGCAGTCGTTAGCCTCTTACAGTAAAGTACTTAATTTCGCATCCTGTTTTGCACATTTTAGTTATTTTCACAGTGATAGTTTCAAGTTCAATTTGAATCTTAATGCAGACAGAGTCCTACTGACTGTGGCCAGTTAGAACTCTTGTCAAAGCAATACATATTAAAATAAAGCTAACCTCTCAAGCAGCGGAACTCATCTGGGTGAACCACATAGTCCTCCTCACAACGACACACCGAATTGCAACGAACATTATCCCCGGAACAGTGTTCGTCATCTTCACACTTGTCTCCAAGAACAGCATCCTTCAGGCACCTGGAATAACACATTATTTTGTATTTTAAAAACTTATTTCCTTCAAGCCTCGGAAGGACATTACTAGAAAACATCATATTCCATTAGAGTCTCAAAGGCAGATCTGGCCGGGGCATCCATAAATTATAAAAACGTTTATCTTTTCTTCTATAATGTTGAGAAGGTAAGTGATTTGTTCGTCGTTCATAAGAGAAATAATTATTGTTCTTCTCCAATAAGGAACTCCAGTGAAAAATATTATGGCTTTAAAAAAATATGTTCATGTAGAGCAATAAACGCTGATTCTGAATATATAAGTTTTATTTCATAATATGAAACGCAGAGTTTTTAAAAAATTATTAAAAAATGCATTTTTAAACCTCTCCACCCTTAAGTTGGCATTACTGAAGTGGTTAACGGTGATGTCACTGTTAACCTGCTAACCAATTCACCGAAGTGTATCTAGATGTATTGACATTTGAAATCTAACGCCTTACGCCACGAAAGACATGCACGCCATTCAACATTTCGTGTTTTTTGGTTATTTTCATACTGTTAAAGAGATTTATATAAATAATAGTTATTGTGTTTATTGGAAACAATGTTTAGGCTCTCAACAATTAAAATTATGACGTAAAAGGGCTATATTTGAGGTTAAGCATAGTCATAAATAGGTCATATGTCATATTTGACATTTGGTTTACGATACATTGGTCGTATTTTCGAATTGTTTTTTACTAAAAGGGCTTTTTATACAAGTTATTACACAATCGTCATGATCAGTATATTATAAATACCAGTGTTTCTGTATGTGTTATACATAAAACAATGTACAGTCACGCCTGAACACAAAATTCGAGGCTTACGATGTCACTTGTATTTGCAATGAAAAAGATGATTTATTGTTTTTATATTGCACTTTGTTAAAATACAATAACAGTACCGGTGAAATGCGGACATTTTACCAATGTTTTTCTATATTAAAAGCAGTTAATCTTGAATAAAAAACACACCTCACACCTAAAAGTCATCCCAAAGCATTCTGCCTGATTCTGCCATTGATTTTTCTGGATTATTCATTCAAACGGGGATGTTCTGCCCAAAAAAAATATTTCCCTAGATTTCGAAGTGAAATTTCCCTAGAATTTCACATTTACGCAATTACCTACGTAGCCACCTGATTGTGTAACACTAATCCTGTTATATGTTAATTAATATGATTAATTAATTGGAAAGATATCGGAATTTGGTAAATGTACTTATAATACTGTGCTTTTCCAAATAAAACACTTTTTGCTACGTGAAATAATAATTTAAAAGTACGAATACACTCACCACTGAATTCCAAATTAAAAAAAACACTTTGCACAATAAAAATCAACCGCAATCACCGATAAAACGGAACTTAAAAAAAATTTTTTTTTTTCAGAGATCCCATTTATCTTTTTAGATACATAATATCATTTTGAGTTGTCAGTGTTAAAAATAACATTGCATGTAAGTACATGAAAAATAATTAAGATTCATAGGAATTCCAAAAAATATATATACGTATATAAAAATATATAAATAAAATATATATAAAAAAAATATAAATAATACCAGTAATATTGTCATATGTAATAAAAAATTTGCCAGAGTTCGAAATTTCCCTAGATTTTGTCCTGATTTCCCTTTTCCCTAAAAAATATTTTTCTCACCTAGATCTAGGGAAATTTCCCTAGACATAACATCACTGATTCAAAATGACAACTTGAAAATAAATAAACTATCGGTGGGTGAAGACGTCACACAATCAACCATAGATACGGTGATTTTCGTGGGGTCTTGGAAAATTAAAATAAAAGTGCAGTTATTTAAGTTTGAAGGTCTTTATTCATAAAAAAAAAAATTAAAAATTGGACTGGAGTTCTCTATTGTCTGAAATATTTATACTTGATTCCATGGATAAAATCCTAAAAGTTTTCAAAGTGTATGTGAAGACAAAATGTTTTGGTACTTTTTTGTTTTCAATTTCATGGTCCTTATTAAAATTTTATTATTTAGGGGACGTTCAAGTATTACGTAACGCACTTGGGGGGGGGGGGTCTTGTGAAACGTTACTGTGCGTTACGAGGGGGGGGGGGGGGTTCGAATAACGCGTTACATAACATGTTTTTCTTTATTTGGATAAAAAAAAACTAGGGAATTAAAATCTTCCAAGTTGGCAACCCTTTTCGTTCTCGAAATCTCTTTTTTTTTATTTATTACCGCAAACGCTATTAAAACAAGAAAAAAGGTATTTAAGCGACTTTTCAGTACTTTGTGCAACTTGATTACGTAACGCCCAAGTGACAATTTTTACCTGAAAGTCCCAATTAAGTTGCGAAAAGTACTAGAAAGTCGCATAAATACATTTTTTCTAGTTTTAAAAATAAAACAAGAGATTTCGAGAACGAAAAGAATTGCCAGCTTGGAATATTTTAATTCCCTATTTTTTATATCTAAATAAAGAAAAACATGTTACGTAATGCGTTGTTCGAACCCCCCCCCCCCCCCCTCGTAACGCATAGTAACGTTTCACAAGACATTACATGGGGGGAGGGAAGGTCAAAAATCTTCAAAAATTACGTTACGTAATACTTGAATGCCCCCTTAGAAATACCAATGTTATTTCAAATACAAACATCTGACCGATATATTTTATGTAGTTTCTAAAATGGTGCTAGTTTTTTACGACAACTTCAAAGATAAGAAATATATAACACATTTAAAATACTTCGGAAGCGTTACGATATTCCTTGAGAATTTAACCATCTTTGACTTGTGGGTAAAAATATTCAAAAGCCTGAAGGATTAATTCTCATCTCAGCATCATTTCTTTGAGCTTATTTCAGGTCCACGTTGGGTTGAGTTAGGTCAGGTTAGGTTAGCTTGTAGATTAGGTTAAGAATGTTGCAGGCGCACAGCCCCTTAATGCAGAAGGCCTGGTTGCGAAAGGACTCGTCAGGTAGCAGTTAGGTTAGTTTATGTAGGTTGGGTTACGTTAGTACCTGGTGCCCCCATCTCTTGGACTGTGAAGAATGTTGCAGGCGCACAGCCCCTTAATGCAGAAGGCCTGGTTGCCAAAGGACTCGTCAGGTCCGAGATAGCAGTTCTGGGTCACGCCACACTTCTGCCCGATTACTGAAACATGACAAATTATTGTAATATTGGGATTGCGGAATATTACTCAAGAGACTGCAATTACTGCAAAGTATTTATTAGGCGAAACCAGTAAATCGTAATACTTCTGTTATAGCCACTTCTGGTAAAATACAAAACTACCTAACTATAGCAAAACCATCCCATTCGGGACTCGCTACTCTTCTTCTTAGACGGGCTGTATCTCTTCACCTTGCTACACATATTCCTCAGACGCCATAATATAAGTTCTACACTGTTAACCCTCAACTATGGACGTGAAATAAAAATCACACTCCCATGGACGTCGAGTCACACAGACCCCTTCATAAAATTCTTCTAATTTTCATACCTGGACCAATCTGACTTTAGCGAGGAGTTTATATGTATAAAGTATTTATAAATAAAAGCTAGATAATAGAACAATCAACTTTTATTCATCTAATATATTAAAATTAATCGCTGAATGTGTTGCTAAGCGCAAATCTCGAGAGCAGCTGAACCGATTTCGCTAATTCTTTATTTAGAATATTCCTTGAAGTACGAGGATGGTTCTTATGGAGAGAAAAATTAAGAAAATTGAATAATTTCAGAAAACATAAAGACTATCGCACGTTTGACAGTTCGCGTGTTTGAGAAGGACATTTTGCGAAACTATGATTGTTAAATCAGGATTCTATTTTTGAAAATCTTTAAGTTGATAAATTTATTTAGGTACTCCCCTAATAGTTTGAATTGAATCAAGAATTTTAGATATTTTAAATATATATTTTAGATATTTTAAATATTTTAAATGTTAGGTATTAAATTTATGAAAAATGGAAACTTGAATAATAATTGTAAAAGGTGGCACGCGGGCTGTTTAAAAACTGAATGTACTGGGATTGAATATATGGAAAGCGGGAGGGAGAGATGGGGGAGGTGGGGGGTGGACAGGTGAGGGAGGTCGGTGAGAGGGGGGGAGGGGGGAGGTGGAGGAGGCGGAGTGGGAACCCCCCTTACACCATGCGAGCGAAGCCGCGGGAAAAAGCTAGGATTTTAATAATTATCTCCAAATTTAACAAACTTAGTCAGTTTTCAGTCTTAATTGACTTTAGATCATATTAAGGTTCCTTAATTATAGTAGGTATCACATAAATCAAAACTAATAATTTTTCCTAGCTAATAAAGAAAACAGTAACAAAAACTCATAAAAAAAAACTTCTGAAAGAAATAAAATAAAAATTCTGACAAGGATCAAACTTATGTAAAATTACTGGCACTCAGAATATAGAGGCTTGGAACACTGGAGACAAACTGGCTTCTTGCAGTTAATCAGGCATTGTCTTGTCTTTCTAGAGAGCTTTGATGGGCAAAATCTACATCTTTTACGATTTGTAGGGCCAACTTCTTCAGCCAGTATTGCCGCTGGGGGCACATCTGCACCTCATAGGCCCGAGTATATTTGTATGGAAATTATAGTCAGCGGGTCTCACAGACCCTGATTAAATTTTAAGTGATTATTACTCACGTGATACGTGCCGGACGACGTGACTTTCTCCCTCCTTGGTCCAATCACAACTAAAGCTGAAGCTACTGAGACGCGCGGGGGTGGCGCTCGCGGGGAAGGTGTTTATTCTAAGAAATTGAAGAAGGGGCTGGGCCTCTGAGACCCGGCGTCCACAGTTAAAGGTTAAAAGTGATCACTTACTGGCAGTGGCATAGCACCTTCCGTCGTCGAAATGCGCGCCTTGCTTGCACTGGCACGCGTTATCCTTGCACTCGGAATTCACTGAGAGTCGCTTCTGGCACTGAAGATCTTGGACACAGACATCGCCCACGTTCCTGGCCTCTGAAACCAAATATATATTTTAATGAATGTAGTCTGAAAAACAATAATCTGACATAACCTACAATCAGATACTCTCGGAACACTATATATATATATATAGAGGTTATACCTTCGCATGATAATATAGTGTCTCGTCCCTCTTGCCACATTAAGTTCCTAAAACCCTTCTGGATGGAAGAAGAGATGCTCATTCGGTTAACTCCCACTCCAGAAGATAGTGGGACAATTCCAGAAGATAGTAGTTCGGTGCTAGGAGTCTTCTTTGATACAGGAGATTAGGCGTTATGGGTATTGAACACAATCTGAAGAGCTGCATAAAAAAAATTGAGCAGGAAACTCATAGGCCCCTTTTAGCAAGATAAGGCTATGTTTAGATTAATTACTGAATGCCTTGAGCCGAGCGACTGGAGTGGATCCGTAGCAGGTGTACTGAATTGCCCTGGGCAGTTTGAAGAGTGTCGGCGACCAAAGTAGCTCAGTGGTAGGAGTCTTCTTTGGAACAGGAGATTAAGTGTTATGGGTATCTTGAAGTGGCAATCGACTGACGTGAGAAATGCCCGTCTAGAACACGACCCTACCGAGAGACAGTCTGGATTCTCACTGCCTCGTTAACTCTGGTCCTCCATCAATAGGATAAAGTGCTTTCAAAGTGCGGCCGCACATGATGCATAGGTGTCGATATGTGAATGTGGTGTGGTGCAGCCCACCGCACGTATGGTCAACAAATTCTCCTCCAATTCTCCAACATGTGGTCAACATTGACAGATAATTTTATTCATTCATTCATTCCCCAACCCACAGGGATTGATGAAGTTCAAAGACGACGCCTGAGGCCCTAGACCAGCTTTTGGACTGAAGGTGCAAGTCTGCTCAAGGCGCTGATTCAATCACAACATTCTCTTGACGAGTCATGGTGATGGCGAATTCAAAGGCAGACCTCAGACGTGAAAAACAAGCACCTTGCTGTGAACCCAACAACCGAACTGCCAGGGTTTTCTCTCCATCGGAAGATGTGAACCTTAGATGAACATTCGGTGCAGTCACAGACGCGTAGATGCATACAAGCTGAATGTATGCGACATAGTTTAAAACATTGTAGAACACGCATTTGTTAACTTAAATATGTAATAATAATAATAACACCATTTTCGTAATTTTTATCTCAATTTTTTAGGCAAAAAGAACTGTAAAAATACGTAGGTTTTTTTTTTTCATTTAACAGTGGACCCAAAACTCACCCTTTAGGCACTCCCTGTGGGTGGAGTTGAACATACGCAGGAGATAGTCATCCTTGCACTCGCAGTAGCCGCGGTCCTCTGCAGGAAGCTTCTTGCAGAAGGCATTGTCCGGACAGTCTATATCCTTGACACAGGTGTTGCCTTGCTTCCCTGAAAACCAAAATAAATACAAACTTAAAATATTATTTAAACCTGGCAACACAACTACTACCACTGTTCTTTATGATTTGGGTTCACAAAACTGCATTGGTTGGGTAGTTATTTTAGCCATCTCTCCATATCCAGTGTCAGTGGCGGTTCATGCTACGAGGCGGGCGAGGCCCTGCCTCCCCAAAAAAATAGAATAGGGGAAAAAGATACACGTATCCACACATTCAAAATATAGAGTAAAACTTTAATATAAATGTTACTAGATACGTTCTAAGATTTTCACGGCCAAAAGTATTTTCGTTATTTGTTTTTGGGGTGTTATGCCGTGTTGCGCTACCTCCTTCTTTAGCCAACGTTTCGGACAGAGTTGCAGTGTCCATCGTCAGGGCATGATGGACGCAGGAGGTAGCGCAACACGCCATAACACCCCAAAAACAAATAACTGTTACTAGTTTTAAATTACCCACAAATATTTTCGTATTTCACTAGGACGAGTTGTCTTTATATTATGTAGCTCATCACACCAGTGGACCGCGGCCGACCACACGGCCAGGATTTCTGCTTGCTGCCGCCACACGAGGCAGAGACAGGGCCCGCCTCCGAGAGCCGCTGATTTCATGTGGGCGGAGGGGAGTGGGGAAGTCACATGGAATCGAAATGAATGGTAGCCGTTGCGCGTCCGCATGTTGTTCAGTGAGGCGCGCCTCAAAAAACGAACACCTCCGAAGTAAAACCGAGCATTTACTATTAGCTCTAGCGCTCTGGTTACCAAGTTATGTTTGGTTTCATGATTATTTGTGATGGATAGATAGAACGCGGCATTTGGGCAAATTTGCAGTTGACGGTATGTCTACTTCAAAAATAATTTATGAATCGAGTCCGAAATCGTAATTTGCATTGTTTTATTGTTGGACGCATAATATTATGCATGCCATTCGAATTGTCAAGTCCAAACAATGCATGTATGTTCATATATTTACTCAGTCCGAAATGGACGCTCCATTGTCGCTGATAAAATTAGCGTCATGACTCATGATTAATTCACTTGACACCTTTCATAGGTAATAAATATGTGCACGTAACAAAATAAACTGCAATAAGTCGTAAGTTTAGTGTGTCACCGTCAACATTGGAATGTTGCCTGCTTTCATTTCGAATGAAATTAATATATGAATGTATTTCCTGGTAGGGGAATATTACGGAATAATACATATTATCGAGATCAAAATTATCAATGACAATTCAAAATTTGGGAGGCGGTATGAGTACCGCCGCCCAGGAGCCATTTATTGGCCAACCAGTGGTTCGCTACGTTTGGTGGCAGGGGTGCCCGGGTTCCTGGTTTGTCTAGGTTTTGGCGGCGAATGCGCTTTCCCACCTGTTGCGTGGCGGGCCGGATCGGGAGACTGGTTGAGGGAGTCTTTTTGACCTCTCCAGCAGGACCGGACCGATCGCCTTGCACCGCAGTGGGAGGAATGGATTCTGGTCACGCTGAACCCCAGATTCCTACCCACCCCTCATACATTTTTCCTTCCCAGAACTTCCTCTCCTTCCTTTCCACAAAAATACCCTCCAAAGCATCCCCAAAGCCCGAGGAATATTGTTTTCCTCAGAAACAAATGTATAAAAAAAATTGTATAAAAAATATATGTATATCTTTACATCGTATAAAATGAAGTCGCTCCCACTGTCTGTGCGCTTAGATCTTTTAAGCTACGCAACGGATTTTCATGCGGTTTTCATCAATAGGTAGTGGATTCATGAGGAAGGTTTTTAGGTATATAATTTGTCAAGGTTTTGTGTAAATTAGTTGAAATATAGATATAAATAAAGGGAGCATATTTAATAAAATCAGTAAATTTCATTTTGCTGTCTGAACATTTTTTTCTAAAACAAACAAATATTTTTCAATAACACGTCGCCACTGTTCACACTATTGTACGACGCGACGGGATCAAGTGATACGCGCGCTGTTTCGTGTGTTACTGTGCTGCTGGAACGAGACGGAGTGCTTATAACCTGACCCGCGATACCCGACTGCTATAATGGAAAAATATTTTTAAAAAAATTAATTTAAAAAAAAATATATCATCGGACAGCAAAATGACCTCTACATTTTTTACTCAAAATTTGCTCGGGAATCGCTGGTTAAAATCCTTTAAAACCTGCGGTTTCTTTTGTGAGGCTTCAAAGCCTTTGAAAGTAAACACGTTAACACGATATATTGACAGAAGCCTTTGAAATATGGATATTTATATACGCAAAGGGTAAAGAAGGACGTCACAGTACAGTGTAGGTTTGTTTTTAAAAGAAATTTACAGTTTTATTTTGAAATTGATGAAATTTAGAACACTTGACCTGCAAAACAGGGGGAATGTCACTGTCTGCCTGCCTGAGAACCTCCATACCGCCCTGAAACTAAATTTGAAACTTTTTAAATTAAATTTCGCACACTTATGGTGGGTTTCTTCATTTACCGAGAATGCTAAATGCAATGCTAATTGTAAAAGTAAACCATCGAAATTTAAAATTTTCTATGCATTTGACCGTTTACTTTTACAATTAGCATTGCATTTAGCATTCTCGGTAAATGAAGAAACCCACCATTAAGGTTCAAAATATGAGGTAAATTCTGATTTCGAAAAACTCTGCGTAAAGTCGGGAAAATCCGGTGACTTTAGCTAGCAATTTTTACGTAGTATAAAATGAAGTCGCTCCCGCTGTATGTACGCAACGGATTTTCATGCTGTTTTCACCAATAGATAGAGTGATTCAAGAGGAAGGTTTATATGTATAATACATGCATATTATAGCAGAGAAAAGTCGAGAAATTCAAAGATTCAATCCGGGCATCTGGCAAGCGGCCTGTGAATTTGATATGTATGCAAATTAACAGATGGCGTTGGTTATAAAGGTTGGATAAGCCACAGCAACGTGTGGCCGGGTCTGCTAGTATATATATAAAAATTAATTATAGTTCACGCGTTTGATGAAATTGAATTTAGCAGTCAGCTGTTTTTTTTGTAACAAAATAATTGTCTATGGATTTTTTAAATTATAGATATTTTAAATAGTTACCTATGTTAGTAGTACAAAAATGAATATTTGTAATATATGAAAAATTAAAATTTTAATAAAAAGTTGTAATAGGTGGCACGCGAGTTGTTTAAAAACTAAATTTACTGGGACTGAATATATGGAACGCGTGAGCGGGGTTGGTGAGACGGGGGAGCGAGAGAGGGGAGAGGGTTGGCGGGGAAGGTGGAAGGGGAACTCGTGAGGGGACGGGGATGGGGGAGGGGAACGGGGACGCATGGGAAAGGACATGCAGGTTGAAACAATTCATTTCTTTGAATATGTCATTGCAGTACATGCCGGGAACCAGCTAGTATAATATAAATATTAAAAAAATATTTTTACGAAAAAAAATCAATACATACATCCAAAAAGTACTTACGAAAACACGGGATCCCCAGTTTCGGAGATACCGCACTAACATATTATTAAGCTTTTTAAACGATTTACCATAATACTTAGTACCTGGATTATAACGATAATGATGATGACATAAATAACCTACTTGCCTGTACGTATCACTTAACACTCATTATCATTACTCATTCATTACATTACATTACACTGATTCATGAATCGCATGACCAATATTATAATACCTCACTTCAGTTGGACAAGGTTCCAACTGACATTTTGTTTTAAAAATGACCTTTGAATTTAAAACCATTTCTTTTGCTTATTTTTATAACCAAAATAATTTTCAGAACCATATTATGTGTTGTATTTCCATAGATACTTGTATGAAGATATTCTAAAATCAAGCATATTGTAAAAGCATATTCTAAAAGCGATCATAAAATTATATTTACAAGAAACTAACATTCAATCAACACATTGAATACATTGTGAATAAATCAAATAAATTACTTGGTTTTATTGTAAGATCAACCAAACTGTTTAAGAATTCTATTAGCCTAATAATTCTATTCAATTCCTTAATCCGAAGTGTTTTTGAGTACGGGTCAACAGTCTGGATCCACATTATATTACACAGATATCTAGACTCGAATTAGTCTAAAGAAAATTTACACGGATTTTGTCTTACCGATCAGGTGTCTACCATTTTCCAGACGGGTACGAACAAAGACTTACACATTTCAAATTAGAGAGTCTGGTTAAAAGACGAAACATAAATGACCTCTTAATGCTATATAAAATTGTGAATAATCGTGTAGACAGTAACTTAGTCAACTAAATCAAGTTATACGCCAGGCCCAAATCTACCAGAAACCTTAACATATTCTGGACTGAAATTTTTACCAATAATACTGGATATTTTAATCATATGTCCAGAATGTCTCGATCATACAACGATCTTGTTAAAATGCACACTTTCATAGATATTTTTGTAAATAATGTAACATGTTTCAAAAAATATCTCCACGATTTGTGCACCTAAAAAAAAAAAAAAAAATATTGTTTTATTACATTTCAGGAAATACTTCATAAATATTGTATACATAAAATGTATTTCAATTTTGTATTTTATGTATAATAGAATTAAAACATTTTCGACAGATGCTTTATACAAAGCATCTAAAGTATTCAGTCTCCGTTAACTATTTATACTGCAAACTATGAAATATATCTTTAAAAACATAAACAAATTCGAAAAAAATGTAAACAGAATCAACATTAGAAATAATAATGTATTCTATACCCCCCAAACACACAAAACTCACAGCAGCTTTATTGGACCTCGTACCTTCAATAGTTTACCAAAACATATTCAAGTTGCAACTAAACTTCCGCATTCCATAAAAGAGTTAAAATTATGGCTAAACCATACAGATGTAAAAACTCTATTTATTTAGTTTTATGTCACTTTTCTCACAAACTTTACACCTATTATTACAATGTATATAATTTATTACACGTATTTAACCGTACACTATTGTATACACTTTTTGTACAAACTGTTTAAACAAATTTTGTTTTTGCTTTATATACTAAGGTGGGTCATTTAAAAAAAAATGATAATTTTAGATTCTGTTAGCGATAAAAGGGTGCCAAATGGGTTCAAACCGACGTGTTTAAAATTTTTTAAATTTCTGATACGATCTTCTTCCTCCGGATTCACTTCAAAGTTTTGAAAATTTTCATTTTTAGAGGTATTTTCTAGTGTGTATAAAAGTTACTACGAATCCTTTATACTATATTTTTTGTAATATTCTATGGCAAATATGGTACGTATTTACTAATTCATTTACAAAAAATCCGAGTTTTGATTATTAGTGGCTCGAGGTGAGGGCGGGGGAAGCACCGATTGCACTAAGCGCAGCGACTCTGCGCAACCTACGTCGGAGTTTGGAGTCAGTATCGCTACGGCTCTTTAAGCGGTAGGTCGCGTTGCACAAGTTTTCGCAATGGAACGTACTCGGAATGCGTTAAAAAGTCCCATATTTGATGAAATTTGCGACGTTAAAGACAATGTTTTACCAACTTATTGTGATGTTATGAAGTTTTTTGAGTGGACCAGGCATCAAATAAAATTAAATCAAGAGACCAAACTAGAACCCAAATTTCAGCAAATAGAGTGTACTGTGACAGCACGAATTGAAGAAATATGGAGAAAGGCTTCTATTCTCATCGTTACACACTCGCGAGTAGCACGCATGTTGAGGTCATATCATTTTAAATGCAAAAACCTTCTTAAGTCGCATCCTAAAATACCGGAGAAAAAATGAAGGAATTCCGTCGCAGAAGTAAAGTGCTGTTTGATATTTCGTCTTGCAAATGCAAAGATTTCAGTAAACGTGACTGTCCTAAAGATAAAAAAAATACCTGTAAATGAACAGAGTTTCATTAGTGACCAACGTACTACACGAAAAATGATAATAGGAAATGTGGATACCGCTACAACAAAACGAATGAAAACTGCGTTGAAAAGAAAACTTCTGAAGCAAAAACCTTGCGTACGTCTAAAAAGGAAAGCACAGATAAGCCAACTATCTCTCTAATCGATATTTCCACGTCTTCTTCATCAAATGAATCCGATTGCAATGATGTTTTCAAACCAAATGTTGTATCTCAAATGACTCAGAAACAGGCTGCGGTCACTATTGATTATTCTACACTATCGAAAACTTGTGATAGATATGGAGTTTCGGATAGAGCAGCGGCAGCCATTGTCTCAGCAGTTCTGTATGACATCAAGTCTAATATTCCAGTTATTGACAAAAGTAAACTTCGCAGAGAACGAAAAAAAAACAAGGGAAAATATTAAGGCACAACACATAGTTTTACAAATACCCGCATTATATTTTGATGGCCGGAAAGATAAAACATTAATTATCAGGGAAAAAGGGGGGAGGCATTACAGAGAACTAATCATTGAAGAGCATATTTCAATGATAAAAGAGCCAGACTCAATATATTTGGGTTATATTGCACCAAACTCTGGCACGTCGAAAGTTATAGAAAGAACAATTGTCGATTATTTTTTAAAGGAAGAAATACCATTTGAACCATTAATGGCTATTGGATGTGACGGAACGAACGTGAACGTTGGAAAACATGGAGGTATAATACGTTTGCTTGAAAAACGTTTGGATAAACCATTGCAATGGATAATTTGCTTGCTTTACATGAACGAGTTACCATTTCGTCATTTGTTCACACATCTTGACGGTAAGATATCTGGACCTCAAACATATTCAGGGACAATAGGACTAGCTTTAGAAAACTGTGAAAAAAAGCCTATTGTTCATTTTCAGAAAATTGACGGAGAGTTGCCTGAATTATTAACTAGAGACCTAAGTACAGATAAGTTATATTTGTATAAAATCGTATCTGCAGTTACGGTGGGGGAATTACCTGAAGATTTAGGCCACAAATCTCCGGGAAAAATGTCTCATGCCAGATGGCTTACGCGTGCTAACCGAATTCTTCGTCTTTATGTTGCAACGGAAGCTCCTACAGAGAATCTTATTATTTTAGCAACGTACGTTGTTAAAGTTTATGCTCCGACTTGGTTCAGTATTAAAACTCATCCCACCTGTAAAGATGGAGCACGTCACCTATGGCAGCTAATTTCAGCGTCTAGATACTTATCCCCTGAACTAAAAACTATAATTGATCCAGTTATAGAAAGAAACAGTTACTTCGTACACCCCGAAAATTTACTACTTGCAATGTTAACTGACCCTCACAAGCATATCCGGGAATTAGCTGCGCGTCGTGTTCTAAAAGCACGCAGTAAGAAACTAAGTAAAACAAGGCTGTTCCAACTTCCAAACATAAACCTCGATGCATCATATTACTACGACCTTATTAATTGGCAGCAAAATGTAACCGAACCCCCAATACTGAAGAATATATCGGATGAAGATCTTCAATTATTTGTAGCACAGGGGGGAGAAGGTAAATTGCCTCTTCTGCGTCTGCCATGTCATATTCAAGCAGTTGAAAGAGCTGTAAAGACTGTTACTGAAGCCTCGACTACTTTATGTACGAAGTCTGCAAGAGAAGGTCTTATTAAGGCAAAGATTGAGTCTCGCAAAATAATGCCGAAATTTGAGAGTAAGAAGGATTTTCCTGGTATTTGAATACACTGTCTTGAGATAATGTTAATTATAATCATATATTTTTTTAATAAATAAGTCAGAATATTCTCTCTAATTTGTGTTTTATTGAAAAAAAGTTCATTTTTAATTGTTCATCTAATATTTTTTAGAGATTTAACAAGGGTGGGTTTTTCTCTATTTTGTGAAATTTCAAACTCAATCCGGAGGAAGAAGATGATATCCAAATATTATTAAAAAAATTCCGTGATTTTACATCTTTATTTAACACCCTTTTATCACTAACAGACGAACCAAAACAAGTTTTTTTTTTCCCCCATACAATCGTGACCCGCCTTATTATATACCCTGTTTGTTTTTTTCTAGGCACTAAATAAAACTTATTTTAACTATATTACCCAAGCACAGACTGCGCCTTAGTGGGTTCCCAAATTATTGTTATGATTTTCAAAATATGTAAATATAAATTGTAAAATATGGGAAAAATAAAGGAATTTAAAAAATTTAAAAAAATACTTGCATTGTTTTTCATGTGTTTGCTTCTGTAAAAATTCAAATGTGATTACTGCAGACACATTATTATTCTAGGGATATTTATATTTGTATTTTAATTTATTATATATTACCCACAAAAATGTTTTATAAATATCCTGTGTGTGTCTCAAATAAATAAATAAAAGCTACATTTATTTTACAAGGTTCTAAAATCACTTTCACTATCTATTTTATTTGGTGACCGGACAACTCAGAATGAACTCCTTTGAAAAGTCATTAAAAGTGATGAAAAAAATTAAATAATAAAGTACTCGTATGTTAGGTTAGGTTTTGTTATGGGCCATTTAAAATATATAAGTATTGTATAACTTTTAATGACTTTTCAAAGTTACTAGGCTTGTCATGTTCTGAGGTTTCAAAGTTTTGCAAAGACGACTTTTCTAAATTTAATTTTGAGGTTTAATCTTGTGTAAAGTATTTTTAGTTATCATATTTTAATGGAAAATATTTAAAAAGGATGTGGCCATGTGGAATTGCATTATGGAAATGTAATTAGAACCTTATGCAATGAATTATTCTGTCCTAGTTGGTTGCATATGGTTCTTTTTACATGTTTAGAGGTATGTTCTAAAATGGTAAGTAAATTTCCTATTTAAATATTTTTCTATAAAATATGTTCAATTAAAACACTTTACACAAGATTCAACCTCGAAATCAGAAATTGGTAAATCGATAATGAGAAATCGTCTTTGCAAACGTTGACACCTTATATCTCAGTGCAGGGTAAAGTGATGTTAGAACCCTCTCCAACTGAGGTGACCAATAGCATTATGCACAATCATACATCAAAGATTAGGTCCAAATTACGCCGTACGACGTACCGAGCCTCTCCCAACTAGCAAATAAATAATTAATTAAGAGGGTATTTTAGTCTAGAAGCATGAATTGTAGATATTTTTCAAGTGTAATAAAAAATTAAAAAATTGTTTAGCGATTATTTTACAAAATATTTTAAAAAAACATTAAAGAATACATTAAAAAAAATCAGACGCAAAACTTAAACATTCAAAAAGTTAGAGGGTGTTGAAGTGGGGCGTCTCAAAAAAATAACACGCACCTTGGTTGACACGATTGCAACCGTCCTAGAATCTGAAAAAAAAACTTAAAATTATTAATTCAAACAAATGCTGCTATGTCCCGAACTAATAAAAAGTCGAAATTTTTTTTTTTTTTCATAAAATGGCGGCTGTCTGAATTAAAAATAAAAATTTTAACAAGTTATTTTGACATTTCGGAATCTTTTAAAAATAGTAAATTTAGTTGTAATTTTATTTAGTGCGATAGAGTAATGTGTAGAGAAGGCTCACATCAAATTACAAGTAAATTGGTTCAGTAGAACTTGAGATATCGTGTCAACCGTCTCGAAAAAAGTAGTTTCGAGAAACAGGCGTTTAAAGTTTTGCTCATTGAGATTCTAGTTAGGTTCCGTCTAAACCGGTCGAACTAAAATGGCTATAATTTTTAAAATAATTCGAATTTTGAAACATCCTTAAAAGGAGATATTCTTGAATATCTTAAACTACCAAAATATTATGAAAAAAATTATTTTCTAATCTAGAATACCCCTTTAAACAAAAGTCAAAAAAGCAAAATAAAGTTTATGAAATTAATTTATGTGACTACTAGCTGAACTCCCCGGCGTTGCTCGGGCTTTACACAGAGCTTTTCAAAATAAGACCTTATTGACGTTCCACTTTTTTAACATTAGCTCCAAACTGGAAGCCCTGATAAAAATAATTTATAGGGAAAGGAAGGGAGACGAAGATATGGGTAGGATAAAGATACAGAGGTTGGAAGAAACCTGGGGTTCAGTGTTACCTTCCCACTGCGGTGCGAGAGTTGTGATACTGTGATGAGTCCCCCCCAACCAGTCTCTACCCCTGGGCTACCCCGCCACGTAGTATCCGCCGCCAAGACATAGACAAACGATTTCGGGCAACCCTTCTATGTCGTCTAAGTTTTGTATTGCGAGATTGATGAAATTTTGCACACTTGACCTTCAAAACAAGAGGAAAGTCAAGGTCTACGTGAGATTTCAAAAAAAAACTACTCTTATTTCCTTTTTACACTCGTTAAAGCAGTATATATCCCGGGCAACGCTGGATCCTTTAACAAGTTTTAAATAAATAACAAAATCAATTCATTAATCAATATTTTAATATTCTAATTGAATTTCCACGAAATATTTTTGGAAAACAATATGTTTTTGATTAAAAGTTGTAATCTGAATGTCAAATTATCATCAATAAACAATATACAGATACTCAAATTTATCTATACAGTCTGAAGCAATGTTATTGTAGATAATATTGCAGGTACAAAAATGGATTTAAAAATAACATAGTTTATTCGTTAATTCACCTTTTTGCCGCTAGTAGATACAGATGTGATGGGTGCTAAATGTTGTTTTATAGAATTATTTCAAGTTTTGGGTGAGCGTCTAAGGTACTCTTTTTTATGCAAACTGAAAGCTTTCCAACACTGTTTAAATCATATTTCTCACCATAATACAAAATGAGATAGCATAACTTTGAAGAGATCGTGTCAGGCTGCTCATAAAAAGACTACGGTTGTTTGTTGCCTGTGAAGAATATCTCCCAAAATTGCCCGAAACGGGAGAATTTTTGTGTCTAACGGTCTTTTATAGACGAAAATGGCCTAGGTATATTCATGGAAAAATTAAAAATTAAATTAAAAAAACAATATTCTTGTCTCCATCGCTAGTCACTTGACATCTTATTTAATTCCACGGTTGCAAGTGAAAAAATGATCAAGTTCAGTATATTTCAGGTAGCGTGTATGAAAACCAGCATTAAATAGTAGCATATCGGTAGGCCAGCGGCGCAGCAGGTTAGGGGCGGGGGGTTGGGGGGGTGGCACTTTTAAGGAGCGGCAAAATTTCACAATAAATAATATAATATCTTGTAAAAAATTTAAAAATTTCATTTCATATATTTTAGTCGGACCTACGATTCGAACCGATTGAAATGGGCACGGAATTTTTCATTACTTATTCTGTGACAAAACCGGGGAATCCTCTTTCTTTAAATGAATGTATAATAATGTCATCTTGATCACTGTAGCGACTGTGGCAACACCGTCTGTCGTGAATTGCCCGAATTTTGTTTGGCGCTTGGATTGTTTATGAATAATACTCGTATTCAATAAGAATGATTGAGAGAGGTCCGTGGGAGATGCTTCGACAATTCTAAGAAAGTTTCATGGATCATCATGTGTTCCGATGGATAATCAAACTATCAATTTGTTCCAAGTGTTCCAAAATAGGAGGAAAACCATTCCCTTGTTCTGGATGTAATATCAATTAAAGCTGAGTACTCGCGTGCAGATTCCCTCTTAAGTTAAAACCACTTTCATGTTACAAATGATCTGTCAAAATTCAAATAGCGGATTAATCTGCTGACGCATTTCGAAGAAAACTGTTATTTAAAACCATTATTTGTGATCTGAATGTAAAATTTCTGTTGTGGGTTCATCCGCTGACGCATTTCGAGGGAAAAATGCACTTCGAATAAGAGTGCGGTTGTAAAATTCTAGTTGCAGACTATGTAAGTGCTGCCAGAATCAAAGAGAAACCATTTTCATGTTCAGAGTGCAGTTTTAATTCGCCGCATACAAATTTAATTTAAACCAGTTCTGTGTTCAGAATGTAAATTCCAGCTGTGAATTATTCTGCTGTCACATTTCGAAGGAAAACATCTCTTATTCGAAGTGCAGTTATAAAATTCTAGTTGCAGACTATGAATGTTCCTGCAGAATTAAAGAAAATCCATGTTCATGTTCAGTTTTAATTCGCCGCATACAGATTTAATTTAAACCAGATCTGTGTTCAGAATATAACGATAAATTAAATAACAAGTTGCAGATTCATCATATGCGAAATCCTATTACATGGAGAATTTATAAACATGATGTTTATTGGAAGAATACTCATCACATGTGGTTATAAAAATCGACATAAAATGAGATCGTAATAAAAAAAATAAGATTTCCACGTATCCCTCCCCCCCTCCCGCCCCGCGCCGCTTGAAAATAGAAATCGGGATCTTATAGCCCCTCCAGACTCACGGCGAGAAGCCCCGAGAACACCCGAGAAGCGTGAATGTGATGAGTTTCTCGCATTCTCTTTCTCGGGCTCGCCTGTTCTCGGATAGTTGTCGGTAAATTTTGCGAATTTTTTTGGAATCTTGCGAGAGCCTTGAAGGAGTAACCATCAGTTACTTATACCAGGGCGGGTAAGCGGTGGATTACCTCCACTGTCGGTAAATTTGGCCGTTTCAAAGGATTTCTCAGGCGAGAAGCGAGAAGACTACTACACTCACGTTTTGTCTCAGTGTTGTTTAGTGAGCGGTTGAGAGTAGACGTGCGTCATATTTTTGTTTTTGTTTCGAAAATTTTGTTTCCTTGTGTTAATGTGGAACAATCAACAGGAGTTGCAATTTATCGCACACCAAACCTGCAGCATTTTGAATATCGTCTGTAATGTCGTCCATACCGGATGGGAAACAGATCACGAGTGAGAAAAATGAGAGTGTGGATAAGTGCTTGTTCTCGCGAGAAGTCTCGGCAAGAACTTCTCGCCGAGACTTCTCGCCGTGAGTCTGGAATCAGCATTATGATTAGGTATAAACACAATAATTTATTAACCCAAATAAAGCGTGAGCTTATGGATATCCCAATATCGAAGTAGCGACGCCCGCGACTACAAAGTTAAGTATGGCAGTCTAGAATCATACTAAACGAGTGCCTTGGATTATTATTAATCTGATAACAACAACATGTTTACTGAAGTTATCAGAAATTCTAAATATTATCATCCAATGTACACAAAAATACTATAATTTCCTGCTTGCACTATCTATATTAAATTATTTTTAAGCTGGTCTGTCATTTTTTGCCTTTGAAGTGGCTTCGTAAACATCTATTCAGTTTTTATTAAATATTTGCAAACTTTAACAAAAGATGACAGGCGCCTACCAAATATGTAACATGATGTTATAAACTGACTTCTTTTTCGTTATTTATTGTTGGGGTGTCATGCCGTGTTGCGCTACCTTCTTCTTTAGCCAACGTTACAGCGTGTCCATCATCAGGGCAGATGTATCTGATCATCACACATCTGATGATGCACACTGTATAGCTGTCCAAAACTTTGGCTAAAGAAGGCCCCAAAAATAAATAACGAAAACATTTATGGTCGTGAAAATCTTAAATCATAAAATGACGTATTTATATCTTGTATCCGGTCAAAACCAAACAAAAATTTAACACTTTTGAAAAATGACGAAAACAAAATAAATAATTGACCTAACCTAACCTAACCTAGTTAACCTGATTTTTTAAAGCCAATAATATAAGTGAATTATAATATCCGGTAGGATAGGTTACGTTAGGTTAGTTTTTTTTTCATAAATTCATATATTTTTTTATATACAGAATTTTAACCATCGATTCACGAGCATATTTGGAGTAAAAATTTGCAAGTCACTTTGCTGTCCGATGTTATTTTTTTCTATTAAAAACCAAAAATATTTTTTTAAATCACACGTCGCCATTGATCTAATCCACATACATCGCGATGGAATCGAGCAATACGCGCGCTATTTCGTGTATTACCGTGCTGTTAGAACTTAGAACGAGACAGAGTTCTTATAATGCGACCCATCACTAGGCTATTCCGGACCACTTATATATATATATATATATATATATAGAAAATATATATATTTTTTTTTTTTCATTGGACAGCAAACTTACATCCACATTTTTTACTCCAAATATGCTTGGGAATCGCCGGTTAAAATCCTTCGGATACGTGTTGTTACACCTGTATATGTATTTGATTTTATACAGGGTTTTAAGGGACGTACCGGACTTACAACAGTGATTTCTGACATTACCTGGAGATTCCTACATCAAATGAAATTTAGGTTTTTCGTGACATTTTTTATTTTTTTTGTTTTTAACTTTACACATTTTTTTTTAAATCAGTAGGCACTGGAAAGTTAGGGGTCGTGGTAGGGGATAGGCGATTACTCGGCTGAGTGATTGATTAATGGCGACACGTGGTAGATTCTTTATTTGTTTGTTATTAAAAAAAATACATTCAAAAAGTCATTTAATCCAAATAATGTCAGGAATTACTGGTTAAAGCAAATGAAGTACGTCCCTTAACATTTTGTACACTTTTGAAAAGTGATTAAATAAAACTAGGTTAGTTTGGGCTACATAAGTTAAGTTTTTTCAACACTTATCATCATTTTTTATAATACTAGCTGGTTCCCGGCACGCGTTGCAATGCTATTCAAAGAAATAAATTTATTCTCCCTGCATGTCCTTTTCCGTGCGTCCCCGTTCCCTTCCACCTTCCCCGTACTCCTCCATCTCTCGTCTCTTCCCTCTCCGCGAACCCCAACTCCCCTGTTCCCCTTCCTCCTGTTTTTTCATTTATACAAATTTCATAACGCCAGAGCTACCATTACCATTACATATAGCCAGGGGCGTGCACTCCATATAGGGACATAAGCACTGCCTACCCTACCGTATTTGTAAAACATAAACATGTAAATAATATTATAATTTATTAAATTATTAATTATTATTTTTAATTGTTAAACTAACGTTTTCACCCACTCCAAAAATAACAATCGTAACTACATATTGATTAGTAGAAAAAGTAAGTTGATTATGAAGTTGTGAAGAATACGAAATTATTTTTTTACTTTTTAGTGCGTTTTTTAAGTCGTTTTTTTGTTTTGTTAAAAATTTTCTATTAGCGACTATATAATATAAATGATATATAATATAAATGATAATCATAATAATTTAAGCTTACTTTTGACATCATCTTGGGCCTGTGTGATCAGGAAACAAGCGAATATGAGCCCTATAGCAATAGTGGCTTTTGTACTGCAGGATACCATTTTCGTCTGCAAACAAAAAAAACCTCATTAGAAAAAACGTTCATAAATAATAAATTTAACAAATTTTCCACACAAAAATGAACTCATTTAGATCATTTTCGTGTTCAGATTGGAAAATATTGCGTTGTGTCATTTTTAAGGATATTTCAAGTCTCACAGCTCACGATGGTAATGATGTGACCATCTGAAAAAAATCGAAGGAAAAACAGAGCAGTCATATAATAATTATCCAGTTTAACTTTTTTTAATAAACATTTATCACTCATTTAATATCTAAACCTACTATTAAAAATACATCTAAAAATAAAATTAAATAGAGTTCTATGACGGCCGGCGTAGTCCAGCGGTAAGGCTCTTGACTAGCATTCCGAAGGTCGCGGGATTGAATCCCGGCGTGGCAAATAAATTTTATTTGATTAATTTGTGTTATTTCATAATTTATTCATTTAAAATAACATATTATAGTATATTTGAGGCACGTTCCAGAGTGGAAGATACTCTTCAGTACCTCCCTGGTGTAAGACCACCATTCAGAATTGAAACGTTGCTTGAAATGGCATTAGCCGTGTTTGGTGACCAGATCTGAATAGCCAGATACTTTCCCACCTTCCACTTCCCTATATCCTTCCCCTCCCCACTACCTTCAGCCTCACAACGTACCCCAATTGGGGATGCCATAGTCTCAATGGCTCCAGATGGGAGCAGCTGAGACTCTTGTGAGGTATCACCATAAAAAAAAGTTAATTCTACAAAATGCACATATGTTATACTAGCTAGTTCTAGGCATGCGTTGCAATGCCACTAATAAAGAAATTGTTTCTCCCTGCGTGTCTTTTCCCATTCGTTCCGTTCCCCTTGCACCTCCCCTTCCCGTCTCGCGTTTCCTCCTCACCTTCCCCGCCTCCCCTCACCACTCTCCCGCCAACCCCCCCTTCAAAGAGTTTTACGTATGTTGGCATACCTTGCGTTTGTTGCCTTTGTTACGTTTGTTGCGTTTGATACGTTTGATCCGATTCTCCGTCTGATGCATGGTCGAGGGGTTAGGTTCTTGACTAGCAATCCGGAGGTCGCGGCTTCAAATCGCGATTTGAATTGCGGTATTTAAAAATTTAATCATATAAAATAATATAAGGAATATTTGTGGCGCGTTTCAAAGTGGAAGATACTCTCTCAGTATCGCCCTGGTGTAAGACCACCATTCAATGTTGCTTGAAATGGCTTTAGCCGTGTTTGGTAAACAGATCTGAATTGCCATAAACTTCTCCATCTTCCTCTTCCCCATCTCCTTCCCCTCCCCACTACCTTCAACCGCATAGTATACGAATATACCCCAACCGAGAATAACACCATATACCCTCACTGAATCCAGGCGGTTGGGAGCAAATCAGACTCTTGTGCAGTAGTCACATAAAAACATAATAAAATGCTTTGTTTGTTGCATTTGTTGCGGTTGTTGCGTTTGCTGCGTTCACTGCGTTTGCTACGTTTGCGGCGTTTCCTGCACGTGTTGCATTTGTCGCGCTTGTCGCGTTTGTCGCGTCTGTTTTGCTTCTTGCTTGCTGCTCGTTTGCTGCGTTTGCTGAGTTGTTTTAATCTGTCTTGAGTTGTAACACGTACATTATACATGTACACCATACGAATAAATAGAGAAATATGTACGAGTATGTATATACATAATTAGTTTTCTCGACCCATAAAGCAATCGCCTCATAAACCTTACATAACAATGCCTCGCGGCGACAGACCTTGAAACAGACGCTAGTTAAGACTGCTGAGCATAGACATATGAATATTAATAGACCAGAAGATGAAGGTGAGGGGAAGAAACCAACTACAGCGGGGCGCAGAGCGGTAAGATGAATTCGGTGATATGTGATTCGTCAATAAATAGAGAAATATGTACGAGAATGTATATACATAATTAGTTTTCTCGACCCATAAAGCAATCGCCTCATAAACCTTACATAACAATGCCTCGCGGCGACAGACCTTGAAACAGACGCTAGTTAAGACTGCTGAGCATAGACATATGAATATTAATAGACCAGAAGATGAAGGTGAGGGGAAGAAACCAACTACAGCGGGGCGCAGAGCGGTAAGATGAATTCGGTGATATGTGATTCGTCAATAAATAGAGAAATATGTACGAGAATGTATATACATAATTAGTTTTCTCGACCCATAAAGCAATCGCCTCATAAACCTTACATAACAATGCCTCGCGGCGACAGACCTTGAAACAGACGCTAGTTAAGACTGCTGAGCATAGACATATGAATATTAATAGACCAGAAGATGAAGGTGAGGGGAAGAAACCAACTACAGCGGGGCGCAGAGCGGTAAGATGAATTCGGTGATATGTGATTCGTCAATAAATAGAGAAATATGTACGAGAATGTATATACATAATTAGTTTTCTCGACCCATAAAGCAATCGCCTCATAAACCTTACATAACAATGCCTCGCGGCGACAGACCTTGAAACAGACGCTAGTTAAGACTGCTGAGCATAGACATATGAATATTAATAGACCAGAAGATGAAGGTGAGGGGAAGAAACCAACTACAGCGGGGCGCAGAGCGGTAAGATGAATTCGGTGATATGTGATTCGTCAATAACTCAATCTGAGAGTATATGGGCATCTCGCATTATAATATCACCATTTAGTTCTTAAAAGTAAACTCTGCTCTATAATGAATAGACCTTTTTACATGGGAGCGCGAATTGCTCGCCGCGAAATGAACAAATTTACAAATTCCAAATACAGCAAAGTAAAGTTCGCCTATTTTCATAGTCCAATATTTTGTTGAAGTATTTAGTTAAGACACTTTTACAAATGTTTCATAATTTACTTACCCCACAAAACAGCTACGAGCACACGCCATGTGTCTCGAGTGATAGTGTGTGTTACAAAAACGACCATATTATGTGATCTGAATAAGCTTATAATAAAGTAAAATAATGCTTGCTTATGGAATGTAATACGACAATTGGGTTTATTCTCTTTTTCACTTCTATTTTTACACGTTTTCAAAACACAAGCCACTATTTTTGCCGTGTTATTTCGTAAAATGCACCGATGAGTGCTCGACGCTGGCTCGCAGAAGAATGACGACGTCACATTTTTTTAGATTCACGCGAAGCCATACTCGATCCCAGCCGGTTCCAATGGAACCGGAATGGGGAGGGGGAAATAATCTTAGGAAATAATCTCTTTTATCGCTTAGGGCACGTCTATTAATATTCATATGTCTATGCTGCTGAGTCAATATGAACAAATTCGTAATAAATTTAAAGTGTTATATTGTTTGCGAAAGAATGAAACTAAAACATATTGTTATCAGCACGAAGATGGAAACTTTGAATAAAAAATTCATGAATAAGACACTTGTGAATAAGATACCTTTTCCGGTGTTTGATGTTATGCATACAAATTTAAAAAGTACCTACTCATTACTACTTATATGTATAAAATTAACTTAATTAGGTAATTGAATCGAGATTTATTTTTAACCATATTTCAGGCCTCGACCATATTTTGTCGGAGGGACAAAATATTTCCGCTTTGCAATGTAATCAAAATAAATGGAATATTTCTGAACATAATCCGAAAACTAAAAGAAAACAGAATGCCCTACTCACACACGGTAGAAGTGACCTTCACAAAACTAAAGTAGGTAAGAGTGGGGAGGCTACGAAGCATTGCACAAATAGAAGACCGATTATTCAATCTTATTCTCTCGCAGGTTAAATCCTATAGACATATGTGTTTGTCTCGCTTTTTCGTTTCATCGAGTTTCAAATCATAACAATGCTAAAAAAGTTTTCACTTGAAAACATTTTAAAATGAAATAAAATATTTTCGTTATTTGTTTTTGGGGGTGTTATGCCGTGTTGCGCTACCTCCTTCTTTAGCCAACGTTTCTGACATCTTTGCAGTGTCCATCATCAGGGCAGATCCGGCAGATGCGGTAGATGTGTCCGGATCTGCCCTGATGATGGACACTGCAACGATGTCCGAAACGTTGGCTAAAGAAGGAGGTAGCGCAACACGGCATAACACCCCAAAAACAAATAACGAAAATGCTTTTGGCCGTGAAAATCTTAAAACTTATTTGAAATAAAATATGTTTACAAATTTTATAAATCCATACAAACATATAATTTTTGATAAAAATTTTGCCTGCAAACATAAAAAGTTTCAAAAATGGCTCACCATACGTTTTTTCTAATTAAAATTACTAATAACGAAAAAAAATAAAACACATACACATTTCAATAGAAAAATGTTTTATGAAAGTTACTGTTACTTCACTTTTTCGTCGTTGTTAAAATAATTAATAAAAAATTCTCAAAGTTTCGTAACTTTTTTTCAAATTGCGAACCTAAACAGTTTCATAAAGGTACGTTTTAAGATTTTCACTGTCAAAAGCATTTTCGTTATTTGTTTTTGGGGTGTTATGCCGTGTTTCGCTACCTCCTTCTTTAGCCAACGTTTCGGACATCGTTGCAGTGTCCATCATCAGGGCAAATCCGGCATATCCGGTAGATGTGTATACACATCTACCGAAACGTTGGCTAACGCCCCAAAAAACTAAAAAAGTTTCATAAAGGTATACATTTTACTTATTTTGTGGTTAATTTGAATAGGATGTTCGATTTGAATATAATGCGTTGTGTTTTCTCTTCCTAACGCCGTTTATTTGATATCTCTCACTATGATAGTGGGAGACACAAATATTTCTATGAGACCTACATCAGTTGTTCCGAAAAACGAACAAATAGCCTATGGGGTTAAAAAGATTGTGCACGAAAACACTGTGCAATATACAATTGAATACTTGGAGCAGGTGAATGAGTTTGTGTATTTAAGAAGTATGTTTATGGGAGTGGAAAGGCTGATAGAGAGAGATGTTGAAAAAAGGGTAAATGCAGGTAGTATTGATCGCGATTGGCACTAATAGAAAAAAAATAAAAAGAAGCGAAGCTAGGAGACCACAATGGAGTGCTGGTACCTACCCTGATGTACGGCAGAGAGGCGTGGGAAGAGGGGACAGAGGAAGGATTAAAGCAGATTGAATGCTGTAGATCTCTGAGACGTATGTATGGTAAAAGTTTGTATAACCCTGTTCAAAATGAGGAGATCCGGAAAGAATACAAGGCCGAAATAAACGTGATGATTAAGATTAAGAAAGGGAGGCTTAGATTTTTTTGGGTGTATGCAGCGGATGAACGAAGAAAGGAGTGTAAGGAGAATGGTTGAAGAAGTTGGGGACTCCTGAGAAGACATGGCACGAACAAATGAATCCAAATACTTAAGTCAGGTCATGTCATATATAATAACAGAAGAGTATGTATGAGACGATACGCTACGATACGATTGTACCACCCCAGCCAGGAGCACTCCTGTCCCGGTGAGACCGGTACACCAGAGGGCACTGATTTGTTAGGACTGGAACACATGCTCTGAGGATGGGAAGGAGGTTGGAGTTTAATCGACCGGTATATATGGCAACCTAATAAGCCAATATTGGAATTAAGGATGGGCAGGAATAAATGAATGGATTGAGCGTTCTTATTTCCCCCTTCTTTGTATCTTCCTTCTTCTAGTCTCTTCTCGGCTCTTCTTGCCGCTTTTTGTCTTTTGTTGTCTCTTCTTGATTCTTCTTGTGTCTTCTGGGATCTTCTCGTATCTTCTCGTCTCTTCTTGGTTCTTCTTGCATCGTCTCGCCTCTTTTTGACTCTTCTGGTATTTTGTCTCTTCTTGCCTTTTTTATTGAATCTTCTCGGATGTTCACATCTCTCTTCTTGGTTATTCTTGTGTCTTCTGGGATCTTCTCGTATCTTCTCGTCTCTTCTTGGCTCTTCTTGCATCGTCTCACCTCTTTTTGACTCTTCTGGTATTTTGTCTCTTCTTGCCTTTTTTATTGAATCTTCTCGGATGTTCACATCTCTCTTCTTGGTTATTCTTGTGTCTTCTGGGATCTTCTCGTATCTTCTCGTCTCTTCTTGGTTCTTCTTGCATCGTCGTACCTCTTTTTGACTCTTCTGGTATTTTGTCTCTTCTTGCCTTTTTTATTGAATCTTCTCGGATGTTCACATCTCTCTTCTTGGTTATTCTTGTGTCTTCTGGGATCTTCTCGTATCTTCTCGTCTCTTCTTGGTTCTTCTTGCATCGTCTCATCTCTTTTTGACTCTTCTGGTATTTTGTCTCTTCTTGCCTTTTTTATTGAATCTTCTCGGATGTTCATATCTCTCTTCTTGGTTATTCTTGTGTCTTCTGGGATCTTCTCGTATCTTCTCGTCTCTTCTTGGTTCCTCTTGCATCGTCTCGCCTCTTTTTGACTCTTCTGGTATTTTGTCTCTTCTTGCCTTTTTTATTGAATCTTCTCGGATGTTCTCATCTCTCTTCTTGGTTATTCTTGTCTCTTTTATGATATGATATATGTTATGAATGTGAATGAAGCAAAGAGCTGTGCCGAGATAGAGTTATGTACCGGTCTATCCTCCCTGCTGTGAACTAACTTATTCTGTAGTATTATGTACCACGTATTAGTATTATGTTCAACAATTTGACATATCATATTTGGCACGCTCCAAAATATCAACAGATACGAAACCGACAATGAATCACTGATAAATAATATACTTGAGACTTGATGTATAAAAAAGTGTTATATTTAATCAATAAACAACATATTATTTATCTTCTTAGCCCTGGAGTGGTCGCGCGGATTACATAATATGTGATGCGAAATTAACGATTCCTCAAAGACGGGTGGCTTGAATCATTTATTTTCCGTGTACTTTTATTTGGTTAACTCACGGACGCGTTCAATTCAGCACTAGTGTTGGCCACGCATTGGTTTTGTTATAGGAGTTCCGCACACCTGTAATCTGCGCGACTAACTACGTAGCACTCGAAAAGTGTGTGACACACGCAAAAAATTCCTTTGTTCTGATCATACTATAATTTTATGTTTACCCTGTTCAGAAATAAGCAATAAAATTAGTATATGTACTTACTTTTTTTCGTTATATCAATAAAAGTGTGAGATGTAATTTTTAGTTTAAAAAAATAGGTAATTTATATTAAATGTGAAAATCATAGAGGTTATGTATAAAATGTGTTGCTTATTTATAATAAACACTGTTTAGATTATAAGATTAAAAATAAATCTAAATGATTTCACTTTTTTTTTAAATGGCATACCTATAGTACTAGGGAATGCAATCTCGTTGAGGAGCTATTTTTAAAATAATTCGTAATAATGGCTTGTGATTTGAACTGAACAAATCTTTCATTTGATTGGTATATTTTGTTAATTAATCTGTAATATACAGTTTTATTTAATTGATAATAATATCTCAGTTTAATAGTCAACTCAACTTAGATAATAAGTTTATTTTTTTTTTACTTCTCGTTGTTTTGTTTGTTATGAAAGAACTGTTTTAGGGGTCGTCCATTAATCACGTGAAGTTTTTAAAGCAACTTTTTAACACCCCCCCCCCCCCCCTCATGGTGATATGTGGTGAGGTTTTAGACTAACCCCCCCCCCCCAAATCACGTGTATTTTTTTTAGTACAAAGTATTTTGAAATTTTCAGAATATTATCACGAAAAATAAATACACGTGATATCTCATTTTACCCCCCCCCCCCCCCCCCACGTGATATTTCGTGATTTTTTCCGAACCCCCCCCCCCCAAGATTTTTGTTTAATATTAGAAGACTGGTTGTTTCTTTCATTTGTTATTTGATAGATAAGTATGTCAAAGTTTACTACTTAGAAGTTTATTAAAAAATTATAGACAAATACGTCAAATAGTGTTTGATGCATAAAAGTCTATTGAAAAATTCGTAAAAATAAATGTTTATCTTATAATACTTATCATTTTTTTTATTCAAATATTGTGATTATTTCCAAAAAAACACACACAAAACTGCCAATCTCGCGAGATCTCGAAATTTGCGAGATCTCGCAGTATTGTTATTCATAAACTCGCGGGATCTCACTTGAGCCCCAATCTCGCGGGATTTGCATTCCCTATATAGTACCCATATAATCCACGCGACCACTGACGTTAGTTTTAAGAGCCATTAACCAGCGGCCGAGAATTAAAATTTCTTCGAATGAATTCGAATTAAATTTTTTGCGATCGTACCCTTGCAACTGTACAGGGCGGTTCCAATGAGAAATATTAATTACTCTCCGTACCAGCATTTTAACAAAATAACTCAATATCGATTTTGTTGCACTCAAATTTTGATGTGCTAAATACCTACATTCAAAAATGCTCAAACTCGTGATGATAAAACCATAAAAATTATGTACTTTTGGAAATTATTTTTTGATCATAAGTATTTATAATTTTTCAATGATGTCTAAGCAAAATAAAAATGTTATTTATTTTTTTAAATATATCAGTTTGAAAGACTGTAAACAAATAGACAAACTGAAGTATTTTCGTCACAAAACAAGGGCGCGGATGTTTTTTGCGATTTTATTACAAAAATTTTGTAATTTTATTAAAATTAAAATTCTGAAAAGTAGCTTTTAAAGAAAATTTATTAATTTATTTCACTGTATAATTATATGATTTGACATGTGTGTGCTGTATAATACAACATTTCGTTTGAAAATTTAACAAATCTGCCAACGAGCTACGGTAAAACCTTATTGTATTAAAAATAAAATAATTTAAAACATAGGTTTACTAGATAAAGGAGCAGTCTTTCGAAATCAATTTATATTTTTTGTGGAAAAGAGTCAATACGGCAAAAAAATTTATTTAAAAATGATATTATATTTCCGGTTTTGTCTGATTATTCCCTATGGCGCGACCACTGTAGGGTTAAGCCAACGTTTCAGACAGCGATACAGAGTCCTTCATTAGGGCAGATGTGTACATAGATTGTGGTGAAGTGTGTGTTTAAGCATAAAGAAGAGATACCGTGTTGGGCGCGTTAATCCTCTCAGGGCCGGGTATTTTAGTATAATAATTAGTGAAACTGATATGGTTTTCGGCGTTTAGTTTTGGTGTAGCCCTTAAGAACCGGATACCACGAACTATTCAGGCGAAGATTAATGCTACGGTTTGTGGTTACATAAATATACTATATATTATTTTAAATGTATTAATCGTGAAAAACACAAATTAATCAAAAAAAAATTATTTGTCCACGCCGGGATTCGATCCCGCGACGTTCGGATTGCGAGTCAAAAGCCTTAGCGCTAAACCACTCCGGCCGGTATGATAATGGTTAATGATGATGTGGTTTTCGGCGTTTAGTTTTGGTGTAGCTCTTACGAACCGGATACCAAGAACTATTAAGGCGAATATTAATGCTAAATCACCACTTTCGATTAATCTTAACTACATAATAAATACAAAAAAATGAGTAGAATTAAAATAAAATTGTTAATTAAATACTTTATAAAAAAATATAACCAGAAACTACTAAAAAATTTGTTTTTACATTAGAAATATATGAACGCACAAAAGAAACAATTTTTTTAAATATGTTTTTATTGCTAAAATTATCTGTGACAGTTTCCATTGATTAACTTTTTTTCTTTCTTATAAAAATATTCACAAAATAAATAAAAACCACTTTTGCGTTGCGCTGGAAATTGTGACCACTTCTTGCCGTTTGCCAAGCGATTTTTATGCTTATTACCTATATTCGTGGCGATATAATCTTTCCCCTTTTAGAGCGTGATGGGAAAAAAATATTTGTGTCTGGCTTCACAAAATATAACAAAACATCCATTAGGCGATTTATTTTTTGAATAAATCAAAATAGACGGCCGGTCGCAGCGTCAAGTGCCAATTTCAACCTTATCGCCAATAAAGTAGGTTAGATTAAATCGCTTTTGTTGTTTAATGTGAGCGTTCCGTTGAATTAGAATTTGTAAAAATATAACATTGTTACTTACTTTGTGAAGTACGGAAGTATTGTTTTAACTTTATTATAACTTTGCAAAACAGGTTCAATCAGAAAGAGACACAGATAATAATGACCGAATAGAAAATTATCAGGTTGATAACAGAATTTTATCTTATCTGAGGCCTAGAAGAAGGCGTTTCAATTCATACGGGTATTATCGTAATAATTTGGTAGTTTTTATAGTGCCATTTTTGTAAAAAAATCGCTTAAAGGAAACTGCACTAATAAATTACTTCGATTTATATTAAGCACTGGAGCGCTTTTTGCCACAATAGGGCACTGTTTAAAATACCTGGGATTGTTTTGCTGCCAATTTTGGCGGTAACCGACGAGTTCATCGAAAATCAATTCATCAAAAGCAAATTCATCGAAAACGAGTTCATCGAAAATCAATTCATCGAAAATCAATAATTCATCGAATGATCAATTCATCGAATCGCCAATTCATCGAAAAACATTTTTTTGTAGATATTATAGCTGTCAAAATTAAATACCTAAAAAGGTCTGTTTAACTGAGTTAAATGTGTTTAGCAACTGTCAGTTTCGTAGTGACAATGTAAAATTTATAGGTTATCTCTTCGATTTCCGATTGTCTGATACTGCAAAAAAGGGATATCTAAGGAACGGTGACCAGACAACTCATAATGAAACCAACTCATAAACAACTTAGAAAGGTCATTAAGAGTGATGATAAAAAAATATTTAAAAATTGGTTAAATATGTTAAGTTAGGTTAGGTTAGGTTAGGTTAGGTTAGGTTAGGTTAGTTTAGGTTAGGTTAGGTTAATTTAGGTTGACCAATGCTTTTTTAACTTCTCGGTCCGCTCGGCATTTCTCTCAAATATCAACAAAATATATTTTTTCGATGAATTGGCGTTTAGATGAATTGAACATTCGATGAATTGGTTTTCGATGAATTGATTTTCGATGAATGGGTTTTCGATGAACTCGTTTTCGATGAATTTGCTTTCGATGAATTGATTTTCGATGATTTTTTTTTTTAGATTAACTCCACACAGGAGGCCCTGAGGAAAATAAATTCCCTCAGGGCCTATGTCATCTGGGATGCTGTGTGGAGGGTCTTTTTGAGGAGAGGAAGGAATGAACATTGGTCTTGAAGAGACCTATGTTGTAGGAAGGAGGAAACACAGAGGCCGGCAAATCATTCCACAGCCGGGCTGTTGAACACAAGAATGAGTCGAAGAAACGACCCGTTCTCATGTGACAAATGTCAACCGTGTACAAATGTTGGGCACGCGTTTGGCGTGTTTCCCGACTATGCACCGGTGCCGAAGGGATCAATGATGCTAGTTCCTCGGAGCATCTTCCATTGTAATACCGGTAGAACAAGGATAGCATTACCACCCGACGCCTGTGCTCTAAAGATTGCAATCCGTCTGTTAAGATGGGAGAATCTATCAAACGGACCGCCCGTTTCTGCACAGAGTCGAGGGTTTCGAGGGGAATTGATTTTCGATGAATTGATTTTCGATGAATTCGTTTTCGATGAACTCGTCGTGAACCAATTTTGGCATATTTTCCCTTATTTGTAATTGTAAGAATTAAGTAGAAGTTTACGATTTTATATAAAAGTCAGCCTTCCGACACTCATAATCTACTTATACACAATTGTCTGCAAAATTGTAATTGTAATTGCCACCCTTTAGAAAGAGTCGACTGTATATGTATAAGGTACCTAGGTGTAAATATTGATAAATATTTGAGATGGAATGACCATATTGATATGTTAACAAAAAATATCAGAAGACCTATATTTTTAAAGAACTTCGTCATATTTAGTCAAATCTCGACTTTCTTACAATATAGTATGCTGGGGATCCTGTCCAAAGTCCAATGTAGAACCACTAAATATTGCTCACAAATTAGGCAGTTTTTTGTCCAGACAGATTGGTAACCTTTTTGTTTAGCGAGAAGCCTTGCACGGTAAAACAGATGTCTGTTCATGCTAGTGAGATGGTCTCCTACATAGACATTTTGTGGGGTTCCCTTAAATCCTAGTTCCGTTGAGGTGATCCCCTTGCGATCTTTAATCGCCTGCAGGAGCTGGTTCTTCAAGTTCCGGCTGGTTAATTTTACGACTACTGATTTTGGTTTTGATTTCCCTGTTGAGTCGCTGCCTTTGGGAGCAACTCGAGTTGCAAACTAAACTACTCGTTATCCATCTAAACTACTTTACAAGGAATCTAATGTTATGTGTATAAAACAGCTGTACATCACTAAAATAATTTGTAGATTTTTTATCAATACTAAATCTGCAGAAAGAACCCAACAAATCCATACCACTAGAATTGGCTCAACAATGAACTTTATGGCAATACAATCTAAAACATCCTTTGGCCAAAGAAACTATTTATACCAAGCTCCACTTATGTTTAATATTCTGCCAGACTACATTAAATCTTCCAATTCATTAGCTAAATTTAAAAAGAATGTTAACATATTCGTGTTGAGAGAGGATTGGCATTTTTTTTTCATCCTTGTCCTTTTTTAAATAATAAGATTTCAATTTTTAAATAATAAGATTTGTTTTTTAATAATATTTGTTTTTGGAATAATAAATTTTTTTTAAAATAAATAGATTTTATTTGAGTTCCATTAGCCAAAATTGGAGTGTCACCCTAGATGTTTTGAACTAGCTTTGTTTTTTTTTTTTTTTTACAGTAAATACCGCACAAGAATCTCAACTGCTCCCGTCTGGAGCCAGTGAGACTATGGCATCCCCAATTGGGGTATGTTGTGAGGCTGAAGGTAGTGGGGAGGGGAAGGAGGTGGGGAAGAGGAAGGTTGCGAAGTACCTGGCTATTCAGATCTGGTCACCAAACATGGCTAAAGCCATTTTCAAACAACGTTTCAATTCTGAATGGTGGTCTTACACCAGGGCGATACTGATAGTATCTTCCACTCTGGAACATGCCACAAATATACTATATATTATTTTTAATTAATTAATTGTGAAATAACACAAATTAATCAAATAAAATTTATTTGCGCATGCCGGGTTCGAACCCGCGACCTCCGGATTGTGAGTCAAGAGTCTTACCCACTGGACTACGGAGGTCGTAGGAGGGTTTCTTGGTGGGTATAGTAATTAAAGATTTATTTATGGTCTATATTGTTACAAATCATACTTAAATTACCCATCTGGTCACTAATATGATATTTTTATTTCTTACTTTATTATAATATTTTAGTGTTTTAAATGTAGTGTATTTTAGTATTTTGTGAATGTAAAATCACTCAAATTTATAAATGATAACCTCAAAACAGGCTGTTAGTCCTAGTGAGGTTAATTATTTTGTATGTAAAAATAAATAAAAAAATAAAAAAAAAAAATAATTCATAAACTCTACGAATATGAAAAAATCGACAAACGATATGTGAATTCATTGGCTATATGGGACTATAATCAGTTTGTATGTGGGCGGAAAATTTTTCAAAATGATTACCAAAAAATCTCGAGCAATCGGAGAAAAAAGTTTTAAATTGCGCTGTCGTCGCTCCAATGGTATAATTACAAACGGATAACAAACAGTGGCACGGCATTCAGTTTGATCTCTTTTATAATTCCAACGGTTACGGCACGGCGACGGCCACGGAAATAGCGTTTCATTTCCTTATACGTATGAGGGAGGTGTATGATAATGATTGCATGTTTACTTTGCGGGAAGTAGACGTAGGTATTTCGTTTGTTTAAATTTCAACTATTTTTATACAGGGTGTAAGAAAAAGCTGCAGCATTATATCCTGCAACTAAGTAACTATAATAACGTTGCAGCTCTTTTTTACACACTAAATAATAGTGAGATAAACAATGTACATTTGGTAGGCGGAAATGGGTACCGCCGTCCCGGGAACCTTTATTGGATAACCAACACCTCTGCTATAGGTCACCCCTAGTGGTTCGTTACGTTTGGTGATTTAGCAGGGGGACCCGGGTTCGCAGGGTGAGGTTTGTCTAGGTCATGGAAGCGGATGACCAGGACAAATTGAACCCCAGAACTATCTTATTCTTCCTTTCCTTAAAAAACCCTCCACACAGCATCCCTAAAGATGACATAGGCCCTCATAGAAATTATTTTCTTCAGAGCCTCCTGTTTGGAGCTCATTTAAAAAAATGTAAGTATGTCTGTTTCCTGAAATGGACAAAAAATAATATTTTTATTGCATCTCCCTCACTCTCATCAGAGAAAAGAAATGCGGGGGGGGCATTGCCGTCACCGTGCCGTGACGATTCACGGTTACGGTACCGTGACGGCAATAAACATACGTTCCTTATCACTATGATGCTGCAGCTCTTTCAAAAGATGAGATATACAATGTACGTAGGTCTCTTTCCTCCAAAGGAAAAATGTGAAAATTTTCTTACATCTCTCTCACACACCGCACCGTGACATCTCCGTAGACCACTACAATACTACAAGCAGTGACGATAATTTTGAAAGTATGTAATATAGTTTCAAGGATAATATTAAAATGTGGGTGAATTCCAAAAATTAAAAAAAAAGTCGATTGTCAATGCGCTGATGGATTTGCTTTTATTCTTAAACATGCAGCAGTTTTTTCTTACACACTAAATAACAACAGTCGAAAATGAGACAAACGGTGAACGTATGTCTGCAGCCCCCCAAAGGAAACATACAATCATTATCATACATCTCCCTTAAACTCATGGGCGTAGCCAGGTTTTGATTTAGGGTGGGGCAAAAAATAAAAATCTAGAGTAGGTACTGAAAAAAGTAAGCTTCTACAACATATTCATGCTTTAGTTTAGACTCTATGGATACAAAGAAATGAGAACGGAAGGAGGAAAACCCATCCTATGCAGTGCTGTAAATTTGAAAACGCGACTCGGTCGACTATCCCAGAGCAGTATTTTGTTTGTCCCACCATTATTTAATATGTAAGAAAGATCTGCAGCATTATAGCGATAAGGAACGTACATATTACGACACAAGACATAAACATCAACACATGATTCCGAAGACAAATACTACATATGGACAAAGACATTATCATAATCTGGCTCCAATTTTTTTTAATTTAATTGAAAAAGATGTTAAAGATATCCACATGACAAAAAATACAAATCTAAAACACAAAATTCATATCTGGATAATGAACAAAGGCATTGCATATTGCGGGCAGATAACTTGAACAATACAAGAACACACTCAACGCCTGTATTTTTTCTCTCAATTATTTTTGGGTCTCTTATTTGTTTCTTTCATATTTTTTCTATTTTTCTTAACTCTTTTCTTTTTATTACCCTTTAATTCTATTTATCTATTTAAATTAAAATATTTTTTTTATCTTATTTTTCTTCCAATATGATATCAAAATTAGACGGCCGGCTTAGTGCAGCGGTAAGGCGCTTGACTCGCATTCCGAAGGTCGCGGGATCGAATCCCGGCGTGGCAAATAAATTTTATTTGATTAATTTGTGTATTTCACAATTTATTCATTTAAAATAATATATAGTTTATTTGCGGCACGTTCCAGAGTGGAAGATACTCTCAGTATCGCCCTGGTGTAAGACCACCATTCAGAATTGAAACGTTGCCTGAAATGGCTTTAACCGTGTTTGTGACCAGATCTGAATAGCCAGGTACTTCCCACCGTCCTCATCCCTATCTCCTTCCCTCCCCACTACCTTCAGTCTCACAGCATACCCCAATTAATTCATACTCACAGCATACACAATTTTTCTTTTATAAATAATGTTAGCTTCTTGGGAAATGTGTTACGATATAAACATGAAGTATATTTTAAAACTACGATTTTTTTACATTAGTTCCTCATATATAAAAAGAAATTGACAGTTGTCTCCCAAATGGGAGATTTTTCTTTTATTAAATAATGTTAGCTTCTTGTGAAATGTGTTACGATATAAACATGAAGTATATTTTAACATAAACTTGGCGAAATTTGTTGATCTTGTAAAAAACTTATTCCAAAAGTATTCCTAATTTCTGAAAACCTATGAAATCGCTGTATTTTTGTATTTCTATGACTTGTTTGCTTTTTTATCAATTTTTTTTTTTATTATTTCTGTATATGTTAAATAATCTGTCATGAATTATTTGTACTACCAAAATGTAAAAGCCCATTGGGCGTTAAATAAATAAATAATAATTGGGGATGCCATAGTCTCGCTGGCTCCAGACGGGAGCATTTGTGACTCTTGTGCGGTATTCATGTAAAAAAAAAAAAAAGTTAAAATTCCTGCCACCTCGGAACTGGTTCAGCCTAGTGAGGTGGTATATGCCAAAAAAATGTACATTGTATTTTGTATACATATATTGTAATATCTTGGTTAATAAATATATATTTTTTTAATATATAGGTATATTTATGTGTATTGTCTTTTTGCCGGACGTAATTATAAAAACGCTCCTGTTGGTATAGCGTAAAAAAGACGCCGGGCGTTTTTTTTCTCTACCAATGCGAACTAGGCATTTCACGGAAGTAAAAAAATGTAAGGAAAATAAAAACTTAAATACCTTAGAATCTCATTCCCCTTCAAAAGATAAAACAAATAATTTATGTTATCTTATAATATATGTATTTTTACCCTATTTCGTCACTACAGTTATCCGATAATGAAAAAGGTGTACCGAGTGCGTGTAGGTGCCTCGTTATCTTTAGGAAAGAAAGAGAAGAAGGTTTATTTTGTAATGAATGTCAAAAAAAGACAACGATAGGTTTTGTGGAATGTTTTATGACTCTATTTTTGATTAAGAATTTGCTACGGCAGATAAACTTTGTATTATTATTTCGAAAATAGGGTATTAAATATAAATAAATAAAAATATACTTATTATTACATATATTTCTAAATTTTGACCTAATTGCGCCATCTCTTGAGCCGGATGGCTAGTAGACAATTTCATTGACATGTATTTAAAAAAATATTATTTTTTGGTTTAACTGAGGATTGAACCTTCTTCCCCAGGGACTGTCTCTTAACTGCTATGAACTTTTATAATTCTGTAACTTGTAAATCTTGAAAAAATTATATTAACCACTCGGACCCATAAGCTTGTTTATACGATAGTTTAACGTTGCCAGACATACTTAGGAGGCGTACCTGACTTATTCAAATTGGTTTGACTGAGGATTAAACCTTCCTCCCCAAGGACTGACTGAGGAACGAGATTTATTTCATATATTGAGGGGGTATTCTAGTCTAGAAAAAAAAATTCTTCGTATTTCGATAGTCCAGATATTCAAGAATATCTCCTTAAAAGGATTTTACAAAATTCGATTTATTTTAAAAGTTGTAGCCATTTTAGTTCGACCGGTTTAGACGGAATCTAACTACCTATGTACATGGAATCTAAATAGAACAAAACTTTATACGCGTTTTTCTCCAAACTACTTTTTTCGAGACGGTTGACACTATATTCGAAGTTAATAATAATATTAAAATAATAATATTTGGATGATTTATATAGCGCCGTTTTTGTGAAAAATCACCTCAAGGGCGCTGTTCTACTGAAACAATTTACTTGAAATTTGGTGTGAGCCTTTTCTATACATTACTCTATCGCTCCTACCAGAATTATAACAAAATTTCTATTTTTACTATTTTTAAAAAATTCGGAAAAATAAAAAATAAAACCGTAAAAAATTTCCGTTTTTATTTCATTTTGCAAAAAAAAAAGACTTTTCCGTAATACGGGCCATAGCAGCATTTGTTTGGATTAAGAATTAATTGGTCTTTTTTTCTGATTACTAGGAGAGTTGCAATCATGTCAACCAGGGCGCGCCATTTTTTTGAGACCCCCCACTTCCACACCCTGTAACTTTTCGAATTATTAAGTTTTTCGTTTGATTTTTTTAAATGTATTCTTTAATGTTTAATAAATATTTGGTTAAATAATGGCTTCAAAAATTTTTTTTATTGCTCGTGAAAAAATACCTACAATTCATGCTTCTAGGCTAGAATACCCCCTTAACAGATAAAGTTATCCAATTTCAGGAAAATGTTTGTGCGCGTGTGTAAGCGTGTGTAATGTGTGAATGCGCGAGCGCCACCAATGAATGGATTGTTATCGACAACGAGTCTATCTGCCGAGTTTCAGCTCAACCGGATGTCGAGAAGTGGGTTAATTTCCACTTCTAAGATTTCATTAAATAATTCATTCAAGAAAAAAAATCAAATAAGTAGGTGTATATAAAAACTACGATAATAAAGACATTTTCATTTTATTCTTTACGTTGGCGAGTAAATTTTCTGTGCTTTTATTCGTGAATTTAGCAGCATTGACGTTTAATTTCAGTACAATTTAAGTAGAAGTAAGGGAAATTAGAGCTTACTTCGTGCACACGAACACGTCACTTCCTGTATTAGCACTTCCACGAAGGTTCGTGAAGACATTTTGTTCCAAAGTCTGCTCCACTCAGCGCCTATGATATCCTTGAATATGCTATGTGGAGGGTATAAAGGAAGGAGAGCAAAAAGTTATAACGGGTGGGTAGGAATCTGGGGGTCAATGTGTCCAGGAGTGACGAACGTATAAATCAGTCTCTCCCACTGCAGTGCAAGAGAGATTAACCAGTCTCTCCCGATCCGGCCCGCCACGCAGTAGGTGGGCAAACGACCTAGACAAATTTCACCCCATGAACCCAGGCACCCCTGCTAAATCACTAAATATAGCGAACCACTTGGAGTGACCTATGGCAGGGGTGTTGGTTATCTAGAAAATTGTTTTTGAAATTATTTAAAATATTTTAAAATTGGATATTTATATAAAGTAATAAAAAAAATATAAATGTATAAACTTTTGTACGTCTGTGACTTGTGGCGGGCGGGTGGACAAAGGGCAGGCGGCGTGGATTTGATTTTTATACAAAACTACAGTTTTATTTCAAAATTGATGAAATTTGGCACACTTCAAAACACTGTCTACGTCTGATTTCTAAAAAAATTGTTTAAAGCTCTGGCAACGCCGCGCCGGGGACTTCAGCTAGTATTGATATAAAATGAACTTCAATATTTGAAAATGATGAATTCACCAGAAGTGGTAGTATTTGAGCTTAATTCTATTTAAAACTAGCTGGTCCCGGCATGTGTTGCTATGCCATTTAATAAAGAAATTGTTTCTCCCTGCGTGTCCTTTCCCATTCGTCCCGTTCCCCTTCCGCCTCCCCTTCTTCTCCTGCGTCCTCTTCCCCTCTCGTGTTCCCACTCCGTCACCTCCACCTTCCCTCTCCCCACTCCACTCCCACCCCCCCCCCCCTTCCCCCGGCCTGCGAACCCCACTCCCGAGTTCCCCTCCCCCCTCACACGTACCCTTCCCCTCCCGCGTTCCCCTTCCACCTTCCCCGCCTTCCCTCTTCCCTTTCTCGCTCCCTCGTCCCGCCAAACTTTTACAATTTTTATTCAAATTTTCGTATTTCATGTATATTAAATTTGGTACCTAACATAGGTACCTATTTAAAATATCTAAAATTCTTGATTCGATTCAAACTATTAGGGGAGTACCTACTTTAAATAAATTTATCAACTTAAAGATTTTCAAAAATAGAATCCTGATTTTAAATGTCATTCTCAAACACGCGAACTGTCAAACGTGCGATAGTCGTTAGGTTTTCTGAAATTATCGAATTTTCTTAATTTTTCTCTCCGTAAGAACCATCCTCGTACTTCAAGGAATATTCTAAAAAAAGAATTAGCGAAATCGGTTCAGCTGCTCTCGAGATTTGCGCTTGGCAACACATTTAGCGATTAATTTTTATATATAAGAAGATAAAGTAGAACACAAGAAATGCCTTGTGGACTCAAATATTTGGCCAATCAGGACTTAAATTTCCAAACAAAACTGTGTTCCATCATAATGACGAAATTCAAATGGGATGGAGATTTACGTTGTCAGTCGAGTGTAGGGTTACCATCTGACCGGATAAATCCGGTCGAGGCCGCATTTTAAGAGAATGGGTCACGTAGAGTGGGTACGTTCCCTAAATGAAACCAAAGAGCATACACAAATACAAACGATGATGCGTGCTGCGTGCGTGCGGAAGCATATGAATCAAAACTTGTATCAAGATATTGTGGGTGTTGGTTGTCCAGCTCATATTCTTCAAAATGCAATACGTCATGCTACAGATTTGTTGGAGTTCGACGTAGAATCTTTAGTGATGAAAATTTTCAATCATTTTTCAGTTTATATTGTACGAATACAAAAGCTGAAAGAATTGTGCTATTATGTTGAAATTAACTATGAAAAATTGCTGTATCGTGAGGTGAACTAGCCTTTTTCCAACAATCGAAAGGATGCTAAAATTAAACATGGCTTTGAAAGAATTCTTTTTATCAACAGATAAATCTTCAGTTCTTATCAAAAAGTTTTTTGAAAGCGATACTAGTGAAATATATTTGTTCTATCTTCATTCATTGATTGCTATATATCATTCAAGAATAGCTAAACTGGAAAAGGAGAAAAACTCACTCGTCGAAGTGCTTTGTACTTTGAAAGGAACGATAGAGTCACTAAGTCAAAGAATCGAACATAAAAGTTCGTTCCTTTAAAAGTACGAAATCTCTTTAAAAAATATAAAATCAACGAAGGCGAACACAATAAGAAGAATACTGAAATAAAACTGATGTATCAAGAATGCATAGACTACGTAAATATTTGGATAAAACCTTTGGACTCATTCAAATGCGTTGAATGGTTGGTATTAAAGCAAAATCAGGAGCTGCAATTCGACAATATCTCAGACTGTATTGTATTTTAGAGAAACATAGGAATATCATTGACGATGTTAAACTAGTTGAAGAATTTTGCCTACTAAAAAATTTTCTTAATACAAAGCGATTTTTATGACGAGCTAGCTGAAAAGCAATGGGTAATTTTCTTCAATGCATGCAATGATAGCACTCGTTTTACCCAATTACTGAAGATTTGTCAGTACTTTTTTGGATCATGCCACACAACGCAAATGTGAAACGAATTTTTTCAGGTTCAACAGGTTGTCAGTTGAGTCGATAAGAGCAATATTACTCACACAACACAACTTTAAACATATGACATGTGTTGAATTTCACAGTGAAATTTCTACAAAAACAAACTTTTTGAAAGCTGTTGCTAGTAGACAAATATATAATGTGCAAAAAACATAATTCAAGTTATTAAAACCTAATTATAATCTACTTACTGAGTTTTATTTTCAGCCAAAGACCGGACTTTTTTACAGAAATCAGGATTTTTTACTGCTTGCAACCGGCTTTTCGAATTCAAGCCCTGGTAACCCTAGTCGAGTGTAAGTGAACCAGAACACATGCTAAATTGGTTTATTTTCAAAGTTTATTTATGAAACATACGGTTATATATTTACATTTAGTAGTGAATATAATATAAACCAGGTTCAATTTTTAATATTTTCAAGATACGCAGTAAGTCGTATAGAATGCGAGGGAGAAAGGTCGATTTTCAAAAGTCAAAAAATCTTTCAGAAAATCTGTAACGGAGGTTTGGATAATGTTTTTCAGAAACTTCTATGATGATGTTTTTTAATATACTAGCAAGTTATTTTTCCGATAGTTCCTTAAGCCAAGATTTTATGACCTTAATGTAGTTATTTTTTAAGTGAAAACTCCTTTATCACCGTTGTGATTTGAAACTCGGCGAAATGGAAACGAGCGACACTAAAAAGAGACAAACACGTACATCTATAAAATTTTGCCTGCGAAAGAATGAGATAGACTAAACGGTGTGCTCTTTGTACGGGGCTTCGTTGAATAAATTGTAAAATAATGTTTAAAATTGGTAACAATATTATTTCTATCTCTACATATTATAAATTAAAGTCCTCCGACGCGTCTGTCTGTCTGTTCGCGATAAACTCGAAAACGACCCGACGGATTTTCATGCGGTTTTCACCAATAGATAAAGTGATTCTTGAGGAAGATTTAAGTATATAATTTGTCAAGGTTTTGTGAAAATTGGTTGAAATATATAAAGGAGAATGTCTGTATGTGGTGAACGAGCGGGTTGCCAAGCGGGCGGTGTGGATTTGATTTGTACGCAAATTAACAGATGGCAGTTGTTATAAATGTTGAGTAACCATCCAGTATATGACGTTGTGTTTCGTTAGCCACAGCAATGCGTGGCTGGGTCAGCTAGTAATAAATAAACCTAACAATTATCCTACTCCTGATACCCTGCATTCGTCTCATTCTGTCGAACTTTAGTTTAGTGAACTGAACACACGTTTTTTTGTTGTTTTAATTTGTTTGATACTAAGTGGAAGTTTTTTAAAATACTTTAACTGCTAAAAATCCATAGCTTCTTTGTCCAAAGGTAGAATTACACTTTGTTATATTTAGTACTAGCTGACACGACGAACTTCGTACCGCCTCAGAATCAATAGCTTTTAAATTAAATTCAGTTTTTTTATTAAGTTAAAAATTACGCAATGAAGCAATTATCAATGCGCAACTGTCCGTGTTTTGTTTTTGTCAGTATCAGAGATGGCGTTGTGTACGGATTTATATTTTTGTGATTTTCTTACTTTTACAATTACTTACGGGAATTCGGGAGGCGGATACGGGTGCCGCCGCCCCGGGAACCATTTATTGAATAACCAACACCTCTGCCATAGATCACCCCAAGTGTTTCGCTACGTTTGGTGATTTAGCAGGGGTGCCCGGGTTCACGAGGTGACTTATGTCCGGGTCTTGGCAGTTGATGCGCCTGCCCACCTGCTGCGTGGCGGGCCGGATGGAGAGAGACTGGTTAAGGGAGGCCTTTTGACCTTTCCAGCCGGACTCTCTCGACCCATTGGACACACTGACCCCCCAGATTCATACCCACCCCTCATACCTTTTTCCTTCCCAGAACTTTCTATCCTCCCCATTCCTTAAAAAGATCCTCCACACAGTATCCCCTAAGATGACATAGGTCCTGAGAGAAATTATTTTCCTCAGGGCCTCCTGTGTGGAGCTTATGTAAAAAAATGCGTTTCATTTCAGAGATTTATTATAATTATTGTATTTTTCCTTTGGAGGTGTGCAGACATACGTTCACCATTTGTCTCATTTTCGACTATTGACATTGAGTGTGTAAGAAAGAAGGGCAGCATTATATGATTAAAAACAAATGCACAACAATCAACGCATTGAAATTTGACGTTTTTGAATGTTTGGAATTCATGCACAGTTCAATATTATACCCCTCACAATATTGCTGCAGTTCTTTCAAAATAGGAGAATTCGTTCCATACAAAATGTATGGGGAAAATAATTTTCTTAACTATTTATTTCGTTAACTTTTGTGATGTTTTAATAGTTATTATCCCATCCTGGGCGGAGACAAACCCAACAAATCAAAGATCATCAAAATCAGCCCAGCCGTTTTCGAGTTATAAATAGTGTAACTAACCCGACTTTGTTTTATATATTATATAAATATAAATAAGATAAGATATCTGTTTGAAATGAAACATTTGTTTCCATCCAAATACGGGGACTGTCTGATCGACCGACTAATTTTCCCTTGCCAAATCCCCACCACGTTGCACCCTGTGTAACGTTTAGTCTCTGCGTAGCAGCCGTTCGCGATGGAACTTCCACTCGTCGCACGCGCCAGGTGCGAGTTACGCTCTGTAATTCGTTTTTAAACTTTGCTTCGGCGAATCTGAATGACGCCACTGGGATTGTTACTTTGCCTCTGGTGTCGTGTAGTCTCTCCGGGTGTCATCCCCAGTCACAATCGAGTCCAGGAATTCTTCACAATCGATGTCGTAGCACTTAAGGAATTCGCGGGCTGCTTCAACCCATTGTTGTTCGTGATCTTCAGTGAGTATTTTGGGACCCATCTATGGCAGACTTTGTGGTTTCCCAAATGTTCTGTCAAAATCTTGTCAATGGTAGTCTTACTGACATCAGGGATCTCAGAGCTCCCGAACCCGTCACCCGTCGGATCTGCAATCATTGTTTTTTCCACTTTGGCAATTTTTTCGTCTGAAACCGATGGCCGTTCGGCACGCTTTTAAATTCTATGCACCATTTACGCACGTTTTCGCACTCATACAGCGTTTTCCGTACACTTTTAAGTAGCGGAGAATGAATTTCTGCCGGGGTTTTGTTCTTTGCACAAAAAACTAATTACAGAAGGTAATTTACATCTGGCGGGTGCGGCGAGCGGAAGCTCCATAGCGAACGGCCGTCGCGCCGAGTCTAAAGTATCGCAAAGAGTGCAGCGTGGTAGGGATTTGGCGTAGGGAAACTAGGCTACACGCCAGTGCTTCCGGATCTCGCGTAAAATTGTTCCTCGCGAGCACAGCACCTTGGAGAACTTATTTTACGGACAACCCTCGTATTATGAAAAGCATTTCTAGTTTTATTTATTATTCTATGAGTTGTGGGTTGTGGGTAGAAGCCAAAAGATATTGTTTCAAAGTTTGAGGCAGGTACAGATTGTAGTATCAATATTGATAATAGGTCGATGGGTAGATATTGTGCCAGCGTGGGTAGAATCTCGCCTACGCTATCAGAGAATCAAAGATAAATTGTTTTTGTAGTAAAGATACCATCGATAGAAAGTTATGCAAGAACCTAAAGGTTAAAATAACTTTACCATCTGTTGTCTGGTCCCTACAGACCGAACATAGAGTTGAAAGTTCACATCCAGAATAATTCATATTTCGTAGAGACCATAATATACAAAGTGCATTAACTTCGGGGGGTGATTCTGCATGATGGTAGGAGTAAAAAAGATTAACAACTTTTTCCGAAATTCCAACATTATTTTTTTCCCATACAAAAAGAGGTACCTACTAAAAATCCTTAGTGTAAGGTACGATCTTACTTGCTGAGAGCCTGCCGGGCGACTGACTCGATTGTGATTGGCCCGTATCGTAACAGCGGAAAATAATAAATCTGGCCGTACACGCCGGACTATTTTTTTCTTTTTACCTCAAAACTACCCCTAAAAGTTGGAGTTGGAAGTTATTTATCTTTTTACTTGTACTATTATGTAGAATCACCTCCCGAAGTTAATGCACTTTACCCCCGGACACCCTGTATAGGACTAGCAGTTAAAGTTTGTTTCTAGGCCCTGCGGTCGGTTTTTAGTACGGCTTCGCCCAGTTTGAGTATTGGTGACCATTTTATAAATCCGGTAGGATGTGGTTCCAAAAATAGCCGTTGCTCGGATCCACTGTGATCCAGTGACAGCTAGTCACCGGGACAAAATAACCGTGACAGGCAATTATTTCATATGTAATACATAACCGCGTGGTATTCACAACTAACAGTTAAAATAATAATCAAATTACCGTCAATCTTACTTGAGAGATACTTAAAATTATGAGTCCGTAGTAGGTACTTATACCTGCCAAAGGCAGGTCCTCGTGCGATCTGTTAACGTAAGTGGCGCCATCCTTTGGCATTATTGGTTACCTGCCTGAATTCGGTTATATTACAAACATTGACGTACAAAAGTAGCTTATTAACAAACTTCAAGTGCGAAGATGGTTTTGCGTAATGGTGACTAGAGGTAGAGGTTTTTTTACATTGCTTTTATTTTATTTATTGGGGAAAATCAACACATATTTTACACTTATAATAATAACATTAATAATACATATAATATCCAATAACAGATTTTCACATAAGTAATTAAAATTATAATTAAAAAGTTAAAAAAGTAAGGGTCCTGTACCCATAAGAAGTTAACAAAATTATATCCTTGAAAATTGTAAAAAAAAAGATTAAAAAAAAAAACAAACTAATAATCTGCTTACTAAATTTCAAAACATAAAGTAGCCAGAGTCAGAAATCTATTCTGACTCCACAACAGCAATAATAATAATATGTACATACCTACAACCCAGAGTGAACACAATAGTGTCAAATGACAAGTATGTAAATGGAAAGGATTCACATCAATAATAGTATAGGATCCCGATATAAAACGACCATCACCGAGATGTTTATTTGATGAAACCTATTTTATATTTAATTTAATATGTCAATAAATATATTACATATGGGTTGCCTAACAAATTTTAGTCCAGGGTATGATTAATTAAAAATTTTAAAAAAAAAATTTAAAACAGGTAGGTATAAACAGGTAAATCGATACTAGCATTTTGCACCGGTCTGATTATTAAATTAAAATTAAATGAAATTAAAGATTATTTCATTATGAACACGGTGGTATCAAAATATACACATATAAATAATTAATTGATTAAAAAAAATTAATAACTATTCCTTTATTTTAATAATTAATTACTCCAAAATGATGCACAGCGTATACGGGTCTATCGCTATCCTTTTCATTTTCAAGAACAAATAGCATGCGCACTCTCTTTCTTTAAATGGACGGACTTCAAACAGCTGCTATGCTGTGTCCTCTTCTATCGCATGGGATGGTTGGTTGGGACCTCTCAGTCGCACACATTCACTCAAACCGGTGAAATGTTTAAAAAAATATATATTTAAATTATTAATTAATCATACTAAAATTTGTTAGGCAACCCATATGCAATATAGTTATTGACATATTAAATTAAATATAAAATACGTTTCATCAAACAAACATCTTGGTGATGGTCGTTTTATATCGGGATCTTAGACTATAACATAATAACTTGCAACACGGTCAAATAATTATTTAATGTTAGCTATGATATACTTTTTAAATGTACTTGAATTACATGAGAATATGTCTAAATTATTTAAATTCTTATCAAATACATTACATGCTCTGAATATAAAAGCATTTTGTCTGAGATTAGTAGAACATTTTTGAAGATGAAAAAGTGATTTTTCTCTGGTTCTTTCACCTACACAGGAGGTCCTGAGGAAAATAATTCCCCCCAGGGCCTACGTCATCTTTGGGGATGCTGTGAGGAGGGTCATTAAGGAAAGGAGGGAGGGAAAGTTCTGGAAAGGAAAAAGTAACTAACGTACGAGAGGTGGATAGGAATATATATGGTTCGGTGTATCCAGGACGGATGCATGAATCCATCCCTAGAGGCATTGGTTATCCAATAAATGGTTTCCGGGGTGGCGGTACCCGTACCCGCCTCCCAAATTGGGCCAAGGTGACAAGTAAAAAAAATATGTTTTTTCTTCAAACACAGCAAACTTATTTTGTGGCTCCATTTTAGCTAAAAATTAATCAACCCTTAATTTTAACCATTTTTATAAAAGTAGTTAAAATTGTGTAAGGATTTTTTTTAAACTTGTAATGAATCAATGTAAGTCTAAATATTAGTGTCCGACCGAAACAGGATTTTCTACCGAAACCGAAACCGGAACCGAATCTTCGGTAGCTGTCTCAGTTTCGGCCGAAACCGAAACCGAAACTTTTTTAGACATCTTAAAAATCTATTGTTTACTGAAATTTGGCTTATTTTTTACACTTATACAAACAGTTAACTATACATAGTTAAATTAAATAAAATAATAAAAAATAAAAACAATAATTGAAGTATGTGAAAAAATATATTTTTTTGTTGATATTACTAAAAATTAACTACCACGTTAACTACTTCTTGGAACAAATGTCAATAATCAACACTGATGTTCATTATAAAGGAAGGACCTCATTAAGTATTTTAATTTAAATTTCGTTTACAATCACAACATTCTTAAGACTAAATTTACCATTCATTGAGATCTTTTGCAGAGTTTCGTCAGAGAAACTGATGTCGAAACTAGATTTTTTGCCGAAACTTGCCGAAACCGAAACCGAAACCGAAACCAAACCTTCGGTTGGTCACTACTAAATATACTTGTAGTAATGTTTATATTATCGTATTTTAGAGATATTTTTAGTATTTTAAAAGACTGACATTTAGAACTGCCCACTCGCTTTTAGGCTGATCAGTGATCAATATTTAGTTTAACATAAACCTAACCGAATTGTGACATTTGGGATTGATGCCAGAGAACCAATCAGAGAAAAGCTACCTATATATGATTGGTCAAGACAGTATTTCACTGATTGGTTCTCTCTGGCAGAGTCAAATTATTATTTGGAGTCGCCATTTCAAGCTCTAACTCAGAAACTGCGAAAAATCAGTTAATTCACTATGAGGTTACATTAAGAAAAGAGGTGGCTGTAGCCGAATTGATAAGGCGTTTGAAAGACAAGGGGTTCTGGGGTCGTGTCCCAGTTGCGACCTTTATATTTTTATTTGTGTGTGTCTTGTTCCCTTTCATATTTTCGTTTAGATTATTAATGTTATCCAATGATATAGTTCACTGTGGTTTACGACAATCAAATTTTGAATGTAAAACGGTGCCAAATAAATATCTACATAGGATAGTTTTATACTAAAAACCAAGGTAGGAATTTTTTTTTTCTTGTTTATTCCAGACTTAGCAAACCCGGCCCACGTTGCCGTGGCTAATGAAACACAACGCCACTCCATTACCCAAGCTTTATAACCAACGCCATCTGTTAAATCAAATTGCGCAGAACGCTGCCCACTGCCCGTGCATGCCCGCGATGGTTTCTGTATACAATTGTGAGCTCTGGAATAATTGTGTAATATCACAAATTAATCAAATAAAAATTGAATGACGTGATAAAACGTGATATCATTACGTAGTATAAATGAAGTCGCTCAAAATGCATGTGCGCATAGATCTTTTAAACTACGCAACGGATTTTCATGCGGTTTTCACCAATAGATAGAGTGATTCAAGAGGAAGGTTTATATGTATAATACATGCTTATTATAGCAGAGAAAAGCCGAGAAATTCAAATATTCAATTCACGCAGCGGGCAGCGGGCAGCGGGCAGCTGGCAAGCGGCTGGTGTGGATTTATTGAACATGGCGGAATTTGAAGCCGCGTCTTACGGATTCGTATTCGAGGAACTTAATGGATGATTAGCTAAGTCAACTAAGTTAGCCGTCCATAATGGAGTGCTGGTACCTACCCTGATGTATGGCAGTGAGGCATGGAACTGGCAGAGGAAGGATGAAAGTAGACTGAATGCTGTAGAAATGAGATCCCTGAGGCGTATGTGTTGTAAAACCATGTACGATCGTGTGAGAAATGTGGAGATCCGCGAAGAATGCAAGGCTGATGTAAGCGTGATGAGTAAGATTAAGAAAGGGACGCTCAGATGGTTTCGGCATGTAGAGCGAATGAACGAGGAAAGGAGTGTAAGGAGAATATATGACGCAAATGTGAATGGAAGAAGAAGTCGGGGACGCCCGAGGAAGACATGGCACGACCAAGTGAATCAGATACTTGAGTCGGGCCGTGTGAAGAGTCGGAATAATAGAAGAGCATGTATGAGTCGATGTAAACGAGGCTAGGAGTGTGTGCCAAGATCGAGTTGTTTGGCGGTCCGTCTTCTCTGCCTACCCCTGCGGGGAAACGGCCTAATGGTTAGTTGGTTAGTTAGTTAGTTAACTCTAATTTGTACTATGTTTAATTAATAACTTGACAGGTGATTAAATAGTAAGTCATCCATGTTTAACAGATCTGTTAGACAATGAGTGCAAATATGGTTTAACATTGACCTGAATTACTATACTAATCCCAGCGAGAGGCCGTACGTGACGTCTTCGTTCTAGTATACTCTGTCTTTTTCGTTTTCAAACAAGACGCATGAAAAGAAAGAGGGCGAACACCGATGACGTCCGTACGAGTTTAAGCATTATTTACTTTTCGGCAGGTGACTAAAACATAACAACTAGCATTATGTAAATGTACTTGACTGATGATCATTATCATTAGGGGACATACATTAATTACGTGAGCTCAAAATGGGGGGGGGGAATCCAGAAAAGTCTCACGTTACTTAAAAATAATATACGAAGTGGCCCAAATTTATCTCACCAAGGGGGGGGGAGACTAAATTGGAAGAAAAACTGCTCACGTAATTAATGTATGACCCCTTATTTTACTTATTTCAGACATGCAATCTACATGCTATTCTAATCTATATGCTTAGTAGAAGATTTCAGCTATGCAGTCCACAGGTAAAAAGGACGCTCTTCCTAGCCTTCTGCACCACCCTGTACACAAGCGAGCTTTGGGCAACCTTCAAAAAAAGAACCATGGAAAGGCTTCGGGTGCAATATAACAATGCTAACCGTCTGATGTTTAGACTCCCCAGGCACTGCAGTGCCTCCTCAATGTTTACAGAAGGGCGAGTTCCAGGATTTAAAGCTCTATTAAGAACCAGGATTGCAGGACTGAGGGGAAGGATAAACCATTCCAGAAATATTCTCATAATAGAATCCCGTTTGACTTCAGCAGGGGTCCTAGCATGGCCGATCGATATAGGTTTTATCGAAAATGTCGGTAACTTGTCATCGCTCCAGAGCACGACTGCAGGCCGCTAACGAACAAAAAACAGTTCACAACGACTAAGGGTTCCTGATTTATTTGACGTGAACTGTTATTTCTTCGTTAGCGGCCTGCAGTCGTTCTCGGGAGTGATTACAAGTTACCGACATTTTCGATAAAACCTATATCGATCGACTATGCTAGGGGGGCAGGAACGAGCTTAGAAGAACACTGGAGAAAGACACTGGCTCCCATAATTCCAGACCCGATGGACTAATAAGAGCCCAATTAAAGTTTTTTTTTATGAAGACTTTATCTAATGATACCTACTACTTTTCTTTATTTTTTTTATTTATATTTTTTTTCTTCTTATTACCATATTTTATAAATATCCATGTGTTTTATGTATGTACTTACACTCTATGTAGGATGTGTGGGATTGCACTCACCTCCCCACATTCACCATTATTATTATAGTTTGGTGCAATATTGTGAAAGACGTAAAATCTAAAATTCTAAAATATTTAGAAATGTTAAACTTGAAAGAAGTTTTGTTAAAATATTAAACGTTCCGTGGGTTTAAGTTATTCACTATCGAAATTCAACATGAATTAATGTGTTAATGTACTAATATACGTAAATCTAAGTAAAACAAAGCGTGACGTAACCTAACCTAATCTAACTATTTAACAAGCGATCCACGCGATAAGCGACGGCCGGTGTAAGAACTTGCCATGGTTTGGATAAGGTTTTCAAAGAAGAAAACTTTGTCCAAACGAAGAGTTACACTTTGGTATATTAAGGGCCGGTTTTATAAACGAAGTACCAAATTTCAGTTATGTAACGAACCGCTATCCGTTCGTTATCGTACTTTACGTATTATAAACAAATGTGCATTACTAGCGGGATCGGTTGCATTTAGTCCGAAAGTTTTATTACTTGGGATGCGTCGACTTGGAGATTCCTGTAAAATCGCCAGCTGCTTGCAGCATTGATCCCAGAGCTTAGAAACATAGTGTTAATAATAACTTATTAATTGTTATTAAGTTTAATTTGTATAACCCTATTTTAATTTTAATTTCTTTTATATATATTCAAATATTATTATTCAATAAAAAAAAAACAGTTTATTTATAAACGAGTTCTTCCATGAAATTATTAATTATTATTACGGGTGGCAGCTGTTTCGCCCTCCGAAGGCGTTATCAAATTAGGCGAAATTTGTTTAGAACTTGTTTATAAATAAAGTGCGTTTATAAATTGAATAATAATATTATTGAATATATAAAAGAAATAAAGCTGGGCTGGCGTTACCGACTGATTTCGATAATAAATAAATAACCGAGCGCCGAGAACAACTTCCTCATTACAACTTCCTCATTACATTTAACAAGCGATCTGCAAATCGGGAGGATAAACTAAACACAAATATCATAGGAATGGCAGGAAAGAGCTCCCAGATATATATCAGTGAACACTTGACATTTCGAGCTAAACATCATTGGTTTCTTGCACGTAAGGCTGCACGAGACAATATTTTTAAGTTTGCCTGGGTCCGAGGGGGACAAATATATGTACGCAAGGATGTTGGGACACCCGTTATACTTATCAATGAAAAAACAAAAAACCTTTTGTCTCCCTCACCAAATAACTTATAATCAATTTTCATCCTTTGGTATACTTTTATTTTACTTGATTCTCTTGTATATTGTGATATATTTATTTATATATTACTTGATACTCTCTGTTACAAAAAACATATTATTGAATTTTTCTAGCCCAAAGACATTTAACAAAAGCATATACCCCATCATTGTTTTTAATCGATCAAATAACTTAATACAATCACCTCTTTCCAGTAATCTAGTTTTCTTATTATGTAAAAAATGTGTTATTGTGATTGCATCAAAACCATTACAACTTACTATGCTTTATACAAACATTAAAAATGGTAGATATAACTGATCAATTGGACAATTTGTCCATAATTCCATGTACAGAGACAAACAGTCCTCTCGAAGTTCAAAAAATATTAACTCAACCTGCCCTAAAAATGTTCTCAATGAATGTCAGAAGCATAAACCGTAATTTCAACCAACTATTGCTAGTTCTCACAGATCTGAATACAGACTTTGACATAATCATTTTAACTGAATGCTGGATCAATGAAAACTACATTCCAAAAAACATAACAAACTACACCCGCTACAACACACAGAATAACCTAACACAGAACGAGGGAGTTTTCGTATTCATCAAAAATCATATATCTCACTCAGTGAACGAAATCATAATCAACGACTCTAATTGTCTCAAAATTGAAATAGAAAACCATGTAACCATATTTTCTATATATCGATCACCAAGCACATTTAACATAACCCCATTTCTAAATTCACTTAATCAATCTCTATCATCTGTGAAAAATTGTGATAATATCCTTATTATCGGTGATCTCAATATAAATATAATTAATTCCACACATCCTCAAGTCAATGAATATATAAACCTACTAACATTACAAGGTTTCGTCCCAGCCATTACAGCACCCACCAGGATATCTGGCTCGTCTGTGAGTTGCATTGATCATGTATTTTCAAAGTGTAAATTAAAAACCAGATCTCTTGTATACCAATGCACTGTCACAGACCACTACGCTACCATAACATCTCTGTCTCATAAAATACATAAACCACCGCAGCACGTAATCACGCAAAAGAAAATATCTTACAATACACTTTTTGACTTGGTCTCTCAAGAAAATTGGTTAAATGTTTACAAACAGATTGATCCCAGTCTGGACTGCAAATCTCTTGTTGACACACTACATATCCATCTAACTAACGCTACATCAGACACAACTCATAAAACTAAACACCATGATTCTAAGCTTAAGCCTTGGATAACTGTTGGTATCCTACACTCTATTCGTAAGCGCGATAAACTACACGCACTCTGTAAAAAAAATTCCAACGACCATGAATCTCACCTGTTTTACAAGAAATACAGAAATGTGTGCAAAAAAATTACATTAAAGGCCAGAGAAGATTACTATAAAAAACAAATAAATAACGCAGAGAATGGCAAGAAAAAAATATGGAATATCATTAAAGACATATCTTACACTAAAGTAATGACAACACCCATAAACAAGATTAACGTTGATGGTCATTTACTAACAAACACAGGTAATGAATCTGAAAAAATCGCAGATCATCTTAATGAGTATTTCACCACAATTGGCTCTAACCTTTCCAATCATATTTTGACAAGAAATAGTGTTTCGGAACATGAACTTGAAAACGAAATATCCCTGACTCACCTGAGATATAGTCCTTTCCTTTTCACCCCCACTACAGAATTATAAATTATAGAAATCATATCAACCTTAAAAAATACTCACTCAACAGGAATAGATGAAATCTCTACTAAACTTACAAAACATTTAAAAATACTTATAGCCAAGCCTCTAGAGCAGCGGTCGTCACACTTTTCTGGTCGAGGGCCACATAGGACAATGTGAGGTATCACTGCGGGCCGCACACTCCTGATTTCGGGGGGGGGGGGGGTGTTGTACCTTTCAGAAAGTTAAAAAAGCAATTCTTTTGAACTCATGTACCGAGTTGCTACCTCCTTCCTTAGTATATTCATGATATATTGTCAGTTCTTAATAAAAAAAAGACTTCCCGAACTATCGAAATGTGTGAATTTTCGTACACATGATAACAAATTTCGACATACAGTAACAAAAATTAACCAGTATTAAAGTTTAATTTGCTTTATTAATACGGGATAAGCGTGTTTTTTGGTCTTTCTTAGGCCATTTTTTCACCTACCCACGCACTCACTGTTCCATCTCTACGCCCTCTAATTTTCTCTGGGTCTTCTACTGCCCCCCCTGAAAGTTTCAAATGACCACAAGGGAGCGTTATCGCCCACGTTGAAAACCTGTGACGTACACTACGCACGCGTTCAAAGGATGTGTTAAAAAACCAGTTGGGCGTTTTAAAATCAAATATCAATCAATTAAAATCATAAGGGAATACGTACACAAAATATCTGAAAAAAACGGATAATATAATTTGAACATAAAAAATATATTTAAAAAAAAAATGGCAGACATTTTTGCGGGCGGCAAAAAACGGATAATATAATTGTACATGAAAGAAAAAAAAAATAAAAACAAAACGACGCTCAAATTTTTTGCCCGAACAAAAATTTGTGCGGGCCGCATAAATATCCGCCGCGGGCCGCATGCGGCTCGCGGGCCGCACTTTGACGACCACGGCTCTAGAGCATATTATAAACCTTAGCCTCCAATCCGGTATATTCCCAAACTCTCTTAAACATGCCTCAATCATCCCTATATACAAATCAGGTGACAGATCTTCCCTAAATAGTTACAGGCCAATATCTCTACTGAGTACAATCTCCAAAATCATTGAAAAAGTAGTAAAACTAAAACTGGTTAAGTTCCTTGAGGAAAATAAAATCCTTTCAAATAACCAGTATGGCTTTCGCAAAAACCGTAGTACTGATGATGCAATTGCAACCTTCACCAAACTGATATCCGATAACCTTGATAAGGGTAATAAACCTCTTGCTGTCTTTCTAGACTTATCAAAAGCCTTTGATACTATTTCACATCACATTCTCCTAAAAAAACTGCAACAGATTGGGATAGAAGGTACTGCCCTAAAGTGGTTTAAAAGCTACCTTACACAAAGATCGCAAACAACTGTTCTTCACTAAAATCGAGCATATAGAAGTAAATGTCTATCTATCTCCTACGGTGTGCCCCAAGGAAGTGTTCTAAGTCCGCTCCTATTCCTCATATATATGAACTCCCTATTGAAACTGGACATTGATGGCAATATAATATCTTTCGCCGATGACACGGTTATCATATTCACTAGCAAAACATGGAAGACATCAATAGAGAAGGCAAATTATGGTCTTAACAAAATTAAAAAATGGCTAGACTCCAACCTCCTCACCCTAAATGTACAAAAAACACAATACATTCACTTTTCAATCCGTAAATTCACACTCCCAGAAAACCTTCCTAAATTAATCATTCACACTTGCTCACAAAATCTAGACACATCTCCACAAACACCCAATAATAGCTGCTCATGCCCAAATCTTAAACCATCAAATGAAATAAAATACCTAGGTGTCATTATAGATAACCAATTACGCTGGGAGGCCCATATTAACTCCATAACTAAGAGACTCCGTAAGTTATGCCATATTTTTTATTCTCTACGATCAATCCTTGATATAAACACTCTAAGAACTGTATATTTTGCTCTATTTCAATCGATAGCAACGTATGGCATTATAGGATGGGGAGGTTGTGCAGCATCCATCCTCTACCCTCTAGTGACAGTACAAAAACTTTTGCTAAGGGTCATCTTCAAATGTTCCCCCTCTCATCCATCAGAGCCACTTTTCAAGAAACTCACAGTCCTTGACATTCGCCAACTGTATATCAAGATAGCTCTTATCCATATCTGGAAAAATGGATTGATAAACTCTACGCAAACGGACATACATACACGCTACTCAAAGCATGGAAAATGCATAATTCCTGTAACAAAAACCATTTTTTCACAAAGGCAGTACTCATACATCGCACCTAAAATATTCAACACGTTAAATAACGACATCAAAACATCAAAAACACTTACTCACTTTGCAACCGGTGTGCATAAATGGATATCTGAAAAGGGGCGAAATTTCTTTAAGGAACATATGAACCTATACCACCAGTAAATAATTTAAATAACTTGTATATTACAGAACAATATATTTCTCTTTCATATTCATCATTAAAAAATGTTTAACACCACTGACATGTTTCTTATACTCAAGTATTTATTACGAAAAATATTATGAAAATAATTCCATATTTGAGTACATATTTTTAGCCTTAGCTCAAACGTGGATTTACGCAAAAACTTCTGATATATATCTATATACCTATGTTACCATAAAACGCACATGCAAATTGCTTATCAAGATATAACTTATCCCTACTCTCTTACCAAATAGTACTTTCTTTGATTTTATATTGTACTTGTATTTTTTACAAACACACTTGTACTTAATGTACTTGTATTCTTATTACATTTTAATAGTATTTTAATTACACAAATGTACTTGTATTTCTTTTTTTTTTTGATACATGCTCCTTGTATTATTTTTAATTCAATAGTACGTATTTTCTTTCATATACTTTTCATATTACTTTAAATTTTTCTGTTTTTCCATACTTATTTTTTATATTCATATATCTTAAACTTATGTAGATATTTTGCATTATTTTTAATTTCTTTATACATCATACTTGTTTTAGATGTATAAATTATTTTATTTTATTTTTATTTTTATTTTTATATTATTTTGTTTTACATTCAACTTATTTTTAATTTGTATTATTATACTTAACGTAAAATTGGCCACTACAACACGGGCATGTGCCTAGTGTGATGGCCAAAAAATTATCCATTTACTGTAATGTATAAACTTTACTGAATAAAGAACATTAAAAAAAAAAAAAAATTGTCAAAAAAACGTCAGCAAACGGATCGCTATCCATCTAACTGGCCAAAATCGGTCCGTAAAGCATTAACCGCTATATAACCGACCGGTAAGCCTTGCGAAAGATTATAAAACGGCAAAATCAAGTGGTCGACCAAATATTAGTTAAAAATGGTATGTAGCGTGATGAACGGATGGTTACAAAACCGGCCCTAAGTATGTCTGTTTGTTTGGCTCTGGTTTTATGAGCATGTGAGGTATCTGCTTCTGAATCATTTTTGTGGTGATGTACTATAATGTTTTTGGCATAGATTTTCTGTATGCTTGGAACATCAAACTGTTTAAAAATTTCTGTTGTTGACGTCCTTACAGGTACCTTTAGTATGGCCTTTATGATGTAATTCTGAGTTACCTTCAGTTGTTTTATGTGTTTAGATGCTGCTGAGCCCCATCCTATTACTCCATATTCCAACCGAGAGTGGCGTAAAGCATAATATACTCTCTTTAAATCCCTCATTGACAAGATGTTTCGTATTTTTTTAAAGAAGTACATGAGTTTTGTTAGCTTTTTTGAGGTAAGATCAATGTGTGAATTCCACTGTAGTTTTTCATCAATTTCAATCCCAAGATATTTAATACTTTTTGTTTGGGTTATAGGTATACGGGCAGGAACATTGTGGAAAATTATTTTGACATTCATGTAATTTGAGGGTATGCTCATTCATTGGTTACCTGTGGTTGTCTTGTTTTTGGAGAAAGTTAGATATTTAGTTTTATTCACATTTAATGTAAGGGAGTTCACTTTTAGCCAGTTTTGAAGTACAGCCAGGCCATGTTCCGCCTCCTTGTAGGTGCTTGTCCAATCTTGTTCGTGGAATATAATAACAGTCATCTGCAAAGCTCATTATGTTTCCATTGATGGGAAGATTCATAAGGTCATTTAAATAAATCGGAAATAATTTAGGTCCTAATAGGCTTCCCTGGGGGACGCCGAATTTAATTGGTAGAGTTTTGCTCTTTCTTTTATCAATTTGTACAATTTGTTCTCTTCAAGTTGAGTAACTTCTAAGTAGGTTTAGAATTGTTTCGGTTATTCCTTCTTTTTTTAGTTTTAAGTACAGTATTTCATGATCAATTGTATAGAAAGCTTTTTGATGATCAATGAAAACTGCTAAGCTATTCGTTACTCATTCGCATCTTAAAATTAAACAATAAATAATTTGAAATTTGTCTGTCAAAATTATTATCTTGATTTATTTTTAGGTTATTATGATTACGATTATGCTGTGTTGCGCTTCGGACATTATTACAGTGTCCATTACCAGGGCAGAAGTGATTAATAAAAAAAATAGATCAAATATCTAATATCTATTGTAGGTACCGAATAAATTCGGTTTCGTAAATTATTTTCAGGATATTCATATGGAACTGTTTAATGTGGTATAAATCCAATGAATCCACCTACATATCACTGTTTATCCAATATATTTATGTTTTATAAAAATAAAAATACTAAAATTGAAAATTCATTTTACTTTTTAAAAATCACTTACCTAAATTTGGTAACCATCGCTCGAGTTTTTAAGTCTATACTCCCAGGTGAGAAGATTAATTATTAGTCAGTATGTCTTTGTTGATACATAAACCAGAACTTTCTCAAAATTTACGACAAAGAAAACGGTTAACTTTCAGGGCTTGGAGTTAAATAAAACTTTAGGGAGCTTTGTCAAGTGTTTCAAATATTTATTCGGCGGAAACTAACTTTTCCAAGTGTTTCAAATATTTATTCGGCGGATTAGTAAAATGAAGATGACTTATGAAAATATCTTAAGGGGCGGTACACCCCCTCAAAAAGAAGAAGATGGAGAGATGTGTAAATACAAATGTAAGAGAGAGCGCGCTAATATCAAAACGATAATATTTAATCGAAAATTGTGAAAATGTTTAATAAAACACGACTCGTTTAAAATAGAGCAAAAATCTCATGGGGAACATCTAAAATAGCATTTAAAGAAACATTGTGAATTTTTTCGTACATAAAACTTCTAAAATAAGTGAAAAAACGTGTTTATAATAACTTTGCGATTTTATTCTATCGACGGAATTTCATACAATTTACGTTTCGGTGTGGGGAATGTATAGATATCTTCTTCTAGAATAACATACATTTTGAAACTTAGTGTTTAAGATACATATTACGTAATGAATCGGTAGAAATGGAGTATGCCGCATCTTAAGGCAACAATAACACTCCTTGTGAAGATGGCGTTAAGGTTTAAATTCCCGTTTAACACCAGCCGCCTGTTTCGATTTACTCAGGAAAAAAACATCGCCTAAAAGCGTGTTTAATTCTGTTCTGCAGAGTTCAGCCACAAATATTGAAATGTTTTACGATCATTTTATAAAGAACTTAATAAGCCATTCTATATGTATAATAAGCCATAACCTAAAATGGGTTCGTAAGTAGAAGATTTTGAACTTTAAAGCAGTTTTTATAGGCTTAATCTTTATTTTTTCTTGGCTTATAAAAAAAAAAGTTCGATTATTTCTACAGCCAAGGTGTGTTTTATTCGCTGTATTTAATTAAGGCATCTAAAATATTTGTAAGCGATCAAATTCTCAAACCAAATACATAATTTTGCATTACTTCGTAGTACTTCGCTATAAGGGCGTTTAACAGCCAGCGGCCGAAAATCCACATTTCGTCAAATTCATAGGAATTCATAGATCGTCGAATTCATCCCCCCCCCCCCCCCCCGATGACTAAAAACCTAAGCCCCCACCGCTCATTGTGACCAAGCGTGGTATTATGAAGACCCCCCCCCCCCTGGACGGGTCACGTAGTATGGGTACGTTCCCTTACGATCGTACAGGGTGGTTCCAATGAGGAAGATTAATTATTCTCCGTACCAGCCTTTTAAAATTACCTATAACTCAATATCGATTTTATTTCATTCCAAATTTGCTTTAATATAAACCTACATCCAAAAATGCTGAAAGGCGTAATGATAAAACTATTAAAATTATGTAATTATTTTTTGATCATAAGTATTTATCATTTTTCAATAATGTTTAAGCAAAATTAGAAAGTAAAAAATTCTGAAATATATTTGTTCAAATAAATTCACAAACGAACCAATTTTCATCAAGAAACACAATACGTATGTATATATTTTGTAATGATTTTATTTAAACTGAAATTAAAATTCTGAAACATATGTATACCAGATAATGTATTGATTTATTTTACTGCATGACTATAAGATTTGAAATGGGTGTGGTGTAATACAAAATCTTTTTTGAAAATTTAACAAATCTGCCAACGACCTATGGTATTATAACCTTATTATACTAAAAATAAACTTTTTTCTCAAAAATTATAACATACGTTTACTAGATAAAAGCACAATCTTTCGAAATCAATTTATAATTTTTTGTTTTGTATAATTGTCAATACGTCTAAAATCTGATTTAAAAATGACATATTTCTGGTTTTCTCTGGTTATACCCTCTTAATATTTAAAATGAACTCTTTTAAGCCAACATAATTTAAACCGCTAAGTCCAGACATTTGCAATACTTATTTGACACTTACCAGTCTTCCATCAATCTAATCATTTAAAATAATATAAGGTATATTTGCGCCACGTTCCAGAGTGGATACTCTCAGCATCGCCCTGGTGTAAGACCACCATTTGCTTGAATTATTAGCTTTAGCCGTGTCTGGTGACCTTATTGAATACCCATGTATTTTCCCACCCTACCCTACTAGCTTCAGCCTTACAACATGCCCCAATTGGGTATGACATAGTCTCACCGGCTCCAGACTGGAGCAATTGGGACTCTTAGCGGTACTCACAAAAAATAAAATATTTAAAAATATATATATCGTGATTTTTCGAAACGTGCATTTAAAATTACTTTTCCGCTGCTATTCTTGCGGAAAGCATTTACTGTTTATTTATGCATGAACACTGAATTCAATTATCGTGGAGAAAGCTCTCGGGCAGACAGGAAGCACGGTTGACAAACTCCAAAAACACGACACTCCTTTGTCATCCGTTGTCTTTGTTTATTGTTATTGTTATAACATCACAATTACTAACTACCCGGCATGTTGAGTGGAACATACTTTCAGTATCGCTCAGGTAAATTACCATAATTCCGGATAAAAACGTTGTTGTTGGCCTAGGGCGTATTTTGTCGGAAGGTCCAAATATTTCGAATTTGTAATAAAATCCACATAAATAGATTATTTCAGAACGCATCTGAAAACTAAAAACTGTTTTTGAAAGGTGATAATACGCTTTCAAATTTTATAATTCGAAACTAAAACACATAATTATGGAAATATAAAAATTCTGAATGCAAACATAAAAAAAAATTAAAATGACTCACCTTTTGTTTTTGTAACTAAAACTACCGATAACAAAACATAAATAAAAACAGACACACGTCTTATTAGGCAAATGTATTAGAAACGTTATCGTCAACTCACTCTTTTGTCGTTTCATGTAAAAATAATTAATAAAAAAATTCCAAAGTATCTTATTTTTTTTTTTCAAATTGCGGCGGGAAACTTTCAATTCATAAAGGTGTATTTTTATTATATTGTGGTTATCTTTTAGATTTCAATATAAAGATTGGTGTTTTCTCTTTCTAACACTGTTTAAATCATATTTCTAACCATTATAATAAGGGAGACACGGCGATTTCTAGGAGACCTGCATGAAATGTTGAAAACCGAACAAATTAGCCAGAGGGGTTAAATGGTTTGGCCGAGTTTGGTGATCAAAATTGAGTAGTCAAGTCCCGACTTCTCGGTTTTCCCACATACTACCCCTCCACACTACCTACCTTCAGCCTTACAACAAATCACAAATATATATGCCGTGGTCTCACTGACTCTAAACGGCTGGGAACAGTTGGGACTCTTGTGTGGTACCTACGTACATAAAAAACGTATTGTCATGCTCGCTAAATGTCAACTAAAATCCAATGTTGATAAAAAATATACATATTGTATCGGTATTGGCCTTGAAAAAGCCCCTAGAGAGAGAACTGATCGGAATACCAACAAACCTATGTTTCCTTCGAGACAACTTTAATGTAGACTAATAAATAACCAATATTGTTGATAAAAATACTTTTATCGTATCGATATTGCAGACCCCATAGGGCGCGAACACTAACCACCGTGGCACCAGCGTGGCACCAGTGCTGCAGAAACGGCTCGAAGGATTAATGATGTGTATGGCGACGGTGCCGCAAAAGAAAACACAGTTGTGTTTTTTTTGGGTCGTTCACTACAGCTTTCTTAAATCTGGCCATACGATTACGGCAAATGTCTATTGTCAGCAAATGCAAACCACGATGGAAAAGCTAGCTGCCTACAACCGAGGCTGGTTAATCGCTCTAGGCCACTGCTGCTTCATGACAACGCTAGACCACACACTGCACAACAGACGGCTACCAAATTAGAGGAGCTTCAATTGGACATCCACCGTACTCTCCGGACCTTGCCCCAACAGATTACCATTTTTTTCTAAATTTGGATAACTTCTTGCAAGGGAAAAAATTCAACTCCGATGGGGCAGTCCAAACCGCCTTCAAAGATTTTATTGATTCCTGTCCGAATGGTTTTTTTAGTAAAGGTATCGGTGAACTACCTATGAGATGGCAAAAGTGCATAGATAGCAATGGTACATACTTTGATTAAATAAATATATTATATTTTAAAAAAAATCGACTTTATGTTCCTCCCATACAAAACGCCAATTTCATAAGTAAGGACCTAATATTATGTCGACTCATTCAATGTTGTTGATAAAAAAATAATACTTAATGTTGGATTTAACGTCAAGACCCTAAGGAAGAACCTGCTCGGTATTTTTTTTTTTTACATGAATACCGCACAAGAGTCCCGACTGCTCCCATCTGGAGCCAGTGGGACTATGGCATCCCCATTTGGGGTATGTTGTGACGCTGAAGGTAGTGGGGAGGGGAAGGAGATAGGGAAGAGGGAGGTGGGGAAGTACCTGGCTATTCAGATCTGGTCACCAAACACGGCAGAAGCCATTATACTTTAGTTGAGACAACTGTCGACTAATCCTAAAGGCTAAATCCTAAAGGCGAAAGTTAGTATGGATGCATGTATGTTTGTTACTCTTTCACGCAAAAAATGCTGAATGGACTTTAAAAATTCGTTCACTAATAGAGAGCTACATTATTTGAGTAATATAGGCTGTATATATTGGTAAGCTCTGGCATTATGAATAAGCTCTGGCGTTATGAAATTATTTATTATACGTCTATTGTCCAGACGAAAAGCAAAGCGTTGCTTGGCAACTATAAGTATTTATTTGACGTGCGCTGTCATTTTGTTATTTGGTTACTACGGAGATTCCTTTGATAGCTAAAATTATACTAATCTATACTAATATTATAAATGCGAAACTGCGCGTGTTTGATTGATACGCTTTAATAGGTGGCACGCGAGCTGTTTGAAAAATGAATGTAATGGGTATAGAGGGGCGAAGGAGGAAGTGGGGAGAAGGGGGGAGAGAGGGGGAGAAAGGGGTAAGGGGGGAGTGCGGATAGGGAAGGTGGAGGAGGCGGAGTGGGAACCCCCCTAATACTATGCAAGCGAAGCCGGGGGCAAAAGCTAGTTATATTATGTGATGTATGTGTGTTTGTTACTCTTTCACGCAAAAACCACTGAATGGATTTTAATGAAACTTTACATTAATATAGCTCATACATCAGAATAACATATAGGCTATATGTAATGGAAAGTTCTGACGTTATGAAATTTGTATACATGAAAATGTGAAGGGGGACGGGGGAGGTGGGGTTCGCGGAGTGGGAAGAGACGAGGGAGGGGAAAGGCGGGGATGGTGGAAGGGAAATGGGACGCAGGGGAAAGGCATGCAAAGAGAATCAATTTATTTCTTCGAATGGCTTTGCAACGCATGCCGGTTACCAGCAAGTAATCTATAATATTATTGATAAGGCTATTACATTGTCAAAGTTTGTTTTCCAGCTATACTCGGGTGATGGTACATGGTGAAGCAGTTATCATGGAATTGTAGAAAAGGTTCTCACGTAGGTATATAATATATTCGTTCACGAATAGCCTCTGGCCTATTGATTTTTCTCAAGGTAGTGAGAATTATTATTAGTAACGAAATGACCTTACAAAGAAACCATTTCTGGTTTCATTACCATCCAATCTCACGTGGTATTAATGCACATTGTAGTGTCTATGGGTGAGTCCCAGAATTATCTAACAAACAAAACAAAAAATATATTAAGTATAGACAAAGTCGTTGCTATTTAATTGAATACTGATTATTTGTCAGTTCAATACAGACTCTTGTGAATATCTCACAAGAATCCCAACTGCACTCCACCGTCTGGAGCCAGTGAGACTACGGCATACCCAAGTGGGGTATGTTGTGAGGCTGTAGGCAGCGGGGAGGAGAAAGAGATGGAAAAAGGAAAGTGGGGAAGTGCCTGACTATTCAGATCTGGTCACCAGACACGGCTTAAGCCATTTAAAGCAAAGTTTCAATTCCGAATGGTGTTCTTACATCAGGGCTATACTGAGTATTTTTCACTCTGAAACGTGTCGCAAATATTTATTATTTTAAATAGATAAATTGTAAAATGACACAACTTCACGAAATCAAATATAATCAAGTTGATAACAGAGTAATAATTAAACGTACTATCAATATTCCACTTCATAATTTTTGTATCTACATTATTTAAGTCGTTTTTTCTTAAGATGGGCAATTAACCGGGCAATATTTGACAATCTACTACCACCACAATAAGCGTAAAATGTTGCTTTAGCGTTGTTGAACAAACAACGCCCGGGTAGGACCACGGACCGGTCCAATGACGAGAGGAAGGCGTTTTCTGCCGTGGTAAGCAAAAATACAGTGTCTTCCTTGAGTCTCAAAGAAGACACTAAATATTTACTTGCCACGGCAGCATTGTATATAGCATAGGTTCTCAACGTGGGCGATAACGCCCCCCTTGTGGGGGTTCGAGACTTTCAGGGGGCGGTAGAAGACTCAGTGAAATCTAGGGGGCGTTGAGGAAAACTAGGGGGCGTTGAGATGGTATAGTGAGGGCATGGGCAGGTGAAAAAAAATGAATCCCAACCCATCCTATCACCCATCAGGCTGTTTCATAGATCATAGCTGTTTCAGATTCGTATACCAATGCACAAATACATTCAATGCTAAGTTTTTTTACTACACGTAAATTAATCTCGTTGAATTTAATGTTTCAAAGACCCAATCTTGTCTGATTACGTCTAAAAGGGATCGAAATGAAAATCTAGTCTCTTTCAACGGAAGCAATCTTCCGAACAGGCCCTCCATTGATATGCTTGGTGTAACCCTAAGTGACCAGCTCAGGTATGGGGGCTCCATCGAAGCCAAAGAAAGTAAAGTTAGCCTCCCAAAAACTGGGCGTACTTTACACTGTACAGGGCCCGCAGATACATTAATAGTACACAACTGCTAACCCTGTACAAATCACAAGTGCGCCCCACGGTTGAATTTGGCAGCCACCTCTGGTCTGGAGCTCCAAAATACCTGAAAAATACCCTCGACTCTGTGCAGAAACGGGTGGTCCGTTTGATAGATTCTCCCATCTTAACAGACGGATTGCAATCTTTAGAGCACAGGCGTCGGGTGGGAATGCTATCCTTGTTCTACCGGTATTACAATGGAAGATGCTCCGAGGAACTAGCATCATTGATCCCTTCGGTACCGGTGCATAGTCGGGAAACACGCCAAACGCGTGCCCAACATTTGTGCACAGTTGACATTTGTCACATGAGAACAGGTCGTTTCTTCGACTCGTTCTTGTGTTCAACAGCTCCGCTGTGGAATGATTTGCCGGCCTCTGTGTTTCCTCCTTCCTACAACATGGGTCTCTTCAAGACCAATGTTCAAAAAGACCCTCCACACAGCATCCCAGATGACATAGGCCCTGAGGGAAATTATTTTCCTCAGGGCCTTCTGTGTGGAGTTAATGTAAAAATAAAAAAACATTTTTTTTAATGATTAGAATTGCATTGTTCACCCCCCCACCCCCCTGTGGATTTGTATAAAAATCAAATCCACGCCGCCCGCACATCTAATTAGATTTTTTTAAGTTTTATTAAAGTAGTTTTTCGAACGTTAAAACGTTATTGCTCTATTATATTATTTTTGGCGTGCTACTTTCCAATATTGCTAAAAACGTTATTTTCATCATTACCTGGTAGATAGGTACCTGCTATTGTTATGCATTCAAATAATTGTTACATATGGATTGCATTCGTTTAACATTCACGACTAAACAGAGCATGAAGTCTGGAAAAACCTGTAGTATAATTTTCTATCGTGTGTTCATATTCTCGTGCTCTTCCAACAGCTGGCAATGCAATTTATTTCAATACTGGCAGACCCGGCCACACGTTATTATACACGCCATTACCCAACCTTTATAAAATCCACACCACCCGCTTGCCAGCTGCCCGCTGCCTGAATTGAATATTTGAATTTCTCGACTTTTCTCTAATATAATAAGCATTTTTTATGCATATAAACCTTCCTCTTGAATCACTCTATCTATTGATGAAAACCGCATGAATATTCGTTGAGTAGTTTAAAAGATCTACGCGCACATACATTTTGAACGACTTCATCAAATAAAATAATTCAAATCAAATACTTTCTTACTCTAGGACATCTATTTTCCAATTTCTTCCGTAGAACGAATTTCAAAAGTGACTATAGTACTTCTATATATATAGTACTTCTGACTATATTTCTCGGCTTTTCTCTAATACAATTTACATGTATTATACATTCCTCTTCAATCACTTTAACTATTGGTGAAAACCGTATGAAAATCCGGTGCATAGTTTAAAAGATTAACGAGCACATACATTTTGAGCGACTTCATTTTATACTATGTAATGATGTAATGATGATGATGATGCCCAATGAAGACATGACACGATCAAGTGAATCAAATACTGTAAATCTTCTTAACATATAAAAATTAATGTTTCTTTGTTTGTCGCGTGTGCGTTCCTATAGCATTCACCCGATTGCGATGAAACTTTGGTAATTTGTTGTGCGCAGACCCGCGAAGGTTTCTTCTATGTATAATGAAGAGCTGTGGCTTACGAATGTTTATTAATAAACAAAAAATTTAATAAAACAAAAAAACGACTTCAAAAAATGCACTAAAAAGTAAAAAAATAATTTCGTATTCTTCTATAACTTAATAATCAATTTACTTTTTCTACTCATCAATGCGTAGGTAAGATTGTTATTTTTGGAGTCGGTGTCAGTCAAGGTAGGTTTGTAACTAATATACACAGTTATAGGTGAGATGTGCTTGTGTCGCACAAGCGACTTGACGAGGCAGGAGGCGAGAGCGGGGCCGCGGCGTGAGGGGAGCTGTCAAGTGAACACGCCGGGCCGGGTATCTTTACTGACACCGACTGCAAAAATAACAATCGTACCTACATATTGATGAGTAGAAAAAGTAAGTTGATTATGAAGTTGTAGAAGAATACGAAATATAAACTTTTTACTTTTTGGTGCGTTTTTTTAAGTCATTTTTTGTTTTGTTAAAAATTTTGTTTATTTTTGGATTTTTTGTGAATCTGAAGTACACTAACTAATTGTCTGAATATGGGTAGACCTACTAAACGTGCTGCTCATATGAGACAGTCGTTAGGGTCAAATTACGAGATTCAGCCGAGTTTCGTTAATTTGCTCCTAAGAATTGAAGAGTTCCGTTACTTTGTCATGGATCCGATAATCAGAACCTAACCAAACTCTCATCAAACTACCCTTGAAGTACATCCTTTCCAATAAAAAAAGAATCATCGAAATCGGTTGGCGTGGTATTGAGTTATTCGTCGATTTGTCGCGCACACACTTAATGCAAATTTAAGACTTCTATGGTTTTCTCATGGATGCCATTGTCGGAACTGGACCAAATTAAAATGGGACCACACGAGAAGCACCAGCTTTCAAATAAAAAAGAATCATCAATTTCGGTTCACCCAGTCGAAAGTTCTGAGGTAACAAACATAAAAAATAAAATAAAAAATACCGTCGAATTGAGAACCTCCTCCTTTTTGAAGTCGTTTAAAAATGAAGAATTTAATAAAAAATGTGTATTCCATATAATTTAGCGGAAGGTAATCCGGGAGGGGGGGGGGTTCGCGGGAGGGGCAATACGGGGATGGTGGAAAGGGAACGCGGAAGGAAAAGGCAACGCGTGAGGAGCATGGGAAAAGCATGGGAAAGTCACGCAGGGGAGAGTTGACGGAGATTATAGGGGTGGAAGATGAAGGAAGGACAGAGGGATTGCAAAGGAGACATAATAGCCGTAGGGGAAATCAGGGGGTCAATTCGGAAAATCCATGCTTCTCATAAGTTGACGGAGATTATAGGGGTGGGAGATGAAGGGAGGACAGAGGGATTGCAAAGGAGACATAATAGCCGTAGGGGAAATCAGGGGGTCAATTCCGAAAATCCATGCTTCTCATATGGACGAGCTATTAAAATGTGGCTTGCTCACGCATCGGAAAACCGTGTACGCACATGATAGAAAAATAAAAAATATTGTAAGTAGGTATACATATAGGCACTTTAATAAAGAGAATGTTTAAAAAAAGTTAATTTTTGTTACCGTATGTATCGTTATCATTTTTATGACGTGTACGAAAATTCACATATTTCGGTAGTTAGGGAAGTGGATAAAAATTAAACTGAAAGTTCCATTACATTCAGAAGTACATCAAATTGGACGATGGACGATATGAATATTTTTATTTTTTATTATATAATATTATCATGTTATGTGTATAATTTAATTATTTATTTGTAAGAGCCAAGCAGCTTATACATAAAAAATATAGAGATACAGATATGATTTCAGATTTTCACGGCCATAAGTATTTTGTGCTATGCATAAAAATCTTGTCTTAAACGTTAGTTTAACAATTAAAAAAAATAATAATTAAAAGTATTTTTGTTGTTTGTTTTTGGGGTGTTATGCCGTGTTACGCTACCTCCTCCTTTAGCCAACGTTTCGGAGAGCGTTACAGTGTCCATCATCAGGGCAGATGTGTGGTACATCTGGACATGGACATGGACACATCTGCCCTGATGATGGACACTGTAACGCTGTCCGAAACGTTGGCTAAAGGAGGAGGTGGCGTAACACGGCATAACACCCCAAAAACAAACAACAAAAATATAGAGATACATATTATTATTATTAAGAATAGGCCACTTGCATGGACTTCATAACGACTTGGAAAAAATCGTGTGGATAGATTTTTTTTACTAAGATTACGAAAATGTTAGTAAAATTTTTTAGAAATGTACAGTTTTATTTTTTATTTTTAAATAAATAAACCCATTATTTGGGCTCGTGACGTCACTACATGAAAATGTCCCGTCTCCGAAAATGTTCCTATAAATTTTATAAAATTCCACACTGATTTATTTTTTTTATATGGCATCACTTTGATTTCAGGCGAATTTTTTTAATTTGACATTTAACGTTCACTAGATTTATTGTTTGTTCTCTGCGAACGTATGATTTGGTTTGATTTTTTGACAGATGTTATGAAGAGAACCCCGTAGATTTTACGTCGTCCGTACGTGTTTTAGAGGTATAATGATAATTATTCTTATTATTATTATAATTTACAATATTGTATATTACATTTGATTTAGTAATTAAACATTATAATGATTTATGATTAATAAGATGGATCAAGGAAAAAAATATTTATGAGATTTAATATTTTTGGTATGCCTCGTTATTCTCCTGTGCCATTCGTGTGGAAAATGTTCTTTTTTTTTCAAATGATTTTCGGCTAAATTATGTCCCGTCTTTCCGGTTTAAAAAAAATTGTTTGATTTTTCGGATTGAAATTTTCAAAAAATCCCCAAGGTTTCAAAAATACGATTAAAAAAAAAAAAACGGTATGTCAATGTTTGCCTAAACCGGATTTTTTTTTTTAATGTGATGCAAGTGGCCTAGTGAAACTATTTCATGAATCAAGAAGTAAGAAGGTAGCAACCCAGTACTTAGAATACGCAGAGTCTGCGAGATCATCCGATTTTTTGTCGTTCCGTTTTTTAAACGTAATTTTATTTTTACGTTACGTTTTTATGAAAAGGGCGTCCGACATCCGAATTTTTGTCATACGACAGTTTTCATTGATAATTTTTTTTCCTTATAAAATAAATAAAAACCAATTTTGCACTTCAAAACGTGACCTCTAGACTCCGTTTGCCAAGCGATGTTTATCCTTGGGGAACGTACCCATACTACGTGACCTGTTCAGGGGGGGGGGGTCATCAAAATACCACGCTTGGTCACAGCGGGGGGGGGGGGGCTTAGGTTTTTATCACGTAGTCAATCTAGAAATCTCGCTTTTTTTTTCGAGCTACGAGGGGAGGTTTTTAAGTTCGCGGAATGGGAAGGTAAGTGATTAATGGGGGTACCGCTGAATTAGGTACTAATTGAACAACTCATTTTTAGGATAAACATCGGGTTTTATCGTAATTAGGTCATTAGTCTTTGGCTATCGTAGACCAAACACTTCAATCGGGAAGAAATTGTGAAATGTGGAGAAAAATGAGTTCCGCGCTGCTATAAAGTTCCTTTAAGTTAATTTAAAGATCGGAAAATGTATTAGGGTAGTAGGTGAATATGTTGAAAAGGAAAAATAATTTTGGGTTTTATTTCCACTCCTTACCCAATCCGCAAACTTAAAAACCCACCCTCGTACATTCAAATAAGTGAAAAAGTTCAGGGAACGTGTTTGTTGAAGATGATTGAGATGAAAAATGTTTATAAAAATAACAAGACTTTCGTTTCCATAAATTACGTTCCGGTTTCAATATATTTTGACATAAGTTTTATCTTGATAATATTTTTTCCACTTGTAATGCATGCACTCTTGCTATCACGCAGCAAACGCCGTATTAATAAAGACAAATATAAACCAAATAATGCATTTTTTATTTTTTGTTAGCAAAAAATGATTCGAAACCATATTTATGAAATACTACGTGAAAACTGTAGGGGGGGGGGTCTTGGAATATACTACACGTGGTCACCGGGGGGGGGGGTAAAAAATTGCAAAAAGTGTGTCACGTAGTATGGGTACGTTCCCTTATTACATATATTAGTGGAAATATAAGGCACACTAAGAATACGTAATATTTTTTTTTATTTATTTTAGGGAAAAAAATACAGTTTACAATTCGATTAATTTATTCATGTATAATTAACCTAACTAAGAAACCAATTACAGATTTCCTCATTATACTATTACCTATGTTGTGTAGAATCTAGAAATTAATAATTAACTCAAATTGAAATCTTACAGCAATTAAAAGATATTACATTATTATAACAGGTGGTAGGTAGTACATAGTATATATCATTACATATATGCAGTTTTGTACTAATTTAATACACTTTTGAGAGAATTTTTATAATTCTTTTTGTCACATTTGAAGATATCTATGTCAGAGAGAATGTTATTACTCGTATACCTATGTTGAACACAAGGTAAGCATTTTGGTTTGAATTTGTTTTACAGTGTTTTTCTTTAAAAATATTACACGAATGTGTGAACCGTGTAGGTACTTTCAAATCTATTCAATAATTCAGGACAGTCAGTAAGGTATGTTAATTACGATTTTATATAGCAACATCGCATCTGAGATTGTCTGCGTACACTCAATGTATCAATTTTGAAAAAAATTGTTGCATTAAGATAATTATTAAATCGATTGTGCGATTTGTAAGAAAGACGCAAACTAAAAGAAATAAGAAAAAAACGAGTGTGCTTTAGACCACACGACTGAAGTAAAACTACAAGACGAACCTCGCCCCATGAACTCAGGTATCCCTGCTAAGTTACCAAACGTAGCGAACGGGGTGACCTATGACCTAGGGGTGACCAACGACCTTGGGGTGACCTACGACCTTGGGGTGACCTATGGCCTTGGGGTGACCTACGACCTTGGGGTGACCTACGACCTAGGGGTGACCAACGACCTTGGGGTGACCTACGACCTTGGGGTGACCTACGACCTTGGGGTGACCTACGACATTGGGGTGACCTACAACCTTGGGGTGACCTACGACCTTGGGGTGACCTACGACCTTAGGGTGACCTACGACCTTGGGGTGACCATCCTTATCCTTATCACTCCCCAAGTCAAGCGTGCGTAAAGGCCCGACCGTTCGCCTCGCCATTGATCACCGTTCGCATCGATTACCGTTGGCATCACACTTTTCAACAGTCAAGTTTTCAACTTTGTAACAGTCGCAACTTTTCGTAACAATCACCACTTTTCGTAACAATCACCACTTTTCGTAACGCATTCACCAACTTACCCCCAAGTCGAGTTTTACTTCAAAAACGACCAATACATAGGTATACATATAAGAACAAACAAAATATTATAAGCAATAAGAAAAAAAACTCACCGTTTAAAAATGTGCTCCGATCTCAAATGTTCCTCCTTGAGTTGCTCAGAATCACATGATGCTGAACTAGTTTGTCTTTAGCCATTTATTCACTTATCTCTTCATTTTTCCAGACATTTTCCGTATGGCACAACGTTATGTTAAACAATACATCATATTATTATTATTATGCAACACTGACTATGTTCATGATAATTTAATGTCGTCAAATCACAATAATATTTATGATATTAATTTAGCAGGTTGCAGTAAACCGTGATTATAATAAAAACATTTATTAATTGAATGTTTGTAATTTTCAACACATACACTTTTAAGATTAGGTGTTTTTCGCAGTTTGTTTTCACATTTTCGAAGAGTTCCTTTCACGCTATAAGAGTTAAAAATTATTAATTTATTGCAACTTTGTGGTATTTAGAGAGAGTACGAAAACAATGTGCAATATAGTTGTGAATGGCGAATACTTTGGAGCAGGTGGATGGATGTGTTGGTGTATTTGGAAAGTGTGTTTACGAGAGATGAGAAGGGTGATGGATATTGAAAGAAGAGTAAATTTAGGAAAAGCCATCAAGACCCCTCATTCCGAATTTCTACCGACATAATAATAACTAATAACCTATTAATCTAATCCAGTTGTCAACCTTTTTGAGCATGACCTCCGACTATTACTTGATTTTTAGAAATTTGTTGTACCACGTAACCTCTATCTATCTTGCGTACACGTTAGTACTGTATTAAAATATAACTAGCCGTTGGAAACAATAGTTATATTATTTCAACGTCCAACGCTGTTGAAAATAATTAGCGCCAACAGTTGAAATATAATACCTACATGCGAATATTATTCAACGCAGTCAACGATTCAACTGCCTAATAAATAAAAAGGGTTAAGAGTTTGTACTTCGTGAACAACATTACTCGATATTTTAAATGGTCTTTTGGTTATGTACGTACCTACTGCACGTTTTTTTTTATTTTCCCATCCAATACGGCCGATACGTAGCGCCATGGAACAATCAAATTTATCAACGACAAGCAAAAAAATAACCTATTGATAATTGTCAATGTTTTGTACCTATTGTTTTCAACGGTGTTGGAATGATTAAGTCAAAAGGGTCAAGAGATCACACTTCGTGAACGATATTATACCCAATTACACAAGGTCTTTTGGTAATGTACATACCTACTGCACGTTTTTTTTTCCCCGTCCAATACGGCCGATACGTAGCGCCAAGCAACAATTTATCAGTGACAAGCAAAATATATCTTCAACAGGATAATATTTTCAACACCGAAACCAACGTCTTCCAACAGTTTCAACTTTCAACGTTATTATAGGATTATTGTCTGGAACCCATATTACAATATACATGTACAAGCTGTTGAAAGAATACAAAACAAATTCTTACGTTTTCTTAATTTTAAAATGGGTATTCCAGCAATTATGTTGAACTACAATACTATTTTGAATGATATGAATATGCTTACATTGTCAGACAGAAGAACTTTCACTGACTTGGTATTTCTGTATAAAATTCTAAATGATTTAGTTGACAGTCCGGTATTGCTCGAATTGATAAGCTTCCGGATTCCACTACGTAATACTAGAAGTCAGGATTTATTTCAGTGCAGTAATTCTGGAACTAACTACCATATGTATTCCTCTTTACCCCGAATACTAATGGAGGGAAACAATTATACCAAGTCAGTGGACATCTTCAATTTATCTTTAAACAAATATAAAATATTGTTACGAAGGCAGTTCAGTTATGTACAATAAATACTGTATATTTCTTACTATTCATATGTAAAAGCCCCGAAAAAGGGCGTTAATAAATAAATAAATAAATAAATAAATTATTACGTGTGTGTCGCGTGGGGCATAGAGATAATAATAATTAATAATACATCAATGATTCGGGGAACCACCCGTTAAAAGGGATTCCTTAATACGATTTTGATATATTTTTTGTTAGTATCGTGTCGATCTCCTATTATAGTTGCGTCAACGTCGACGTTATTTTCAACAGCTATTTTCAACAGTTGAAAATTGCCAACGATAACGACGTTGGCGTTGGATAGAATTATCGTCAACGCCCAGTACTAGTACACGTGTGATGAAAGACATGTTTCATTTGTATTTTTAATAATTTAACAATCAAGTCATCCAAATACAATGCAATTTATGCAGGGTGTCACGACTTCGGGAATTTTAACTAATGAAGTGATTCTACATGCAAAATTGAACGTACTGACCACGGACATATGAATGCAATTCCCTCGACAGAAAAAAATCGCAAAGAATGCTCCGAAAGTCGAGTAAAAAACACATCTGATTTTGTTATTTATCATTTTAATAGATATGAATAAAAATACAATATTTCTCAATTGTCGGGTGATTTTCGCTAAGTGTTGTTTTATTAAATATTTTCACAACAGTCTCCCATGAATTATAATCGTTTTTTTACAGCGCGCTCCCTCTATCATTCGTTTTCGGTAAAAAAAACGTGTTATACCGAAATAGACGCATTATTTCTAGTTTCTAGTTATTGTACACTGTTCAAAAGCGTGGTAAAATTAAGAATTTATATATTTTACTCAAAATGGCTTTTAAGACATTTTGGATATAGCAACAAACACAGCAGAAAAATACGCCAAATATATACCTGATGATAACAAACCTCCGATAATAGATGCCGCCAAATTGCAGTGCATTTCTTATAGCTAGGTAGTGTCTTATTGTACGCTGTTCAAAAGCGTGACTTACAGATTTATATGAAACTAAAAACTGTAAATAACATACAATCGAAACAAGTACTGCCGTAAAATACATCGATGATAGCCAAAATCTGAGAGAGACCACCGTAAGAAGAATAATTAAAACAGATCATTTGTTAATTGTACTTGTTCAAAAGCGTGACTTAGGATTTGTTGATGAAACTAAATACCCACTGTAAAGTATGTTTTGCAGACAATTTATTCAAAACAATCAATTTTGCAAAGAGCAATAGGTACATACCTAGGTACTACAGCAAGCAGAGCATCAAATTTCTACCTGATATCAAAATCCAACACCCTGTATTATGAGAGGTATATTATTGTGATATAATTTAATGAACTAGAAACATGTGTATACACCGTTCAAAAGCGTGACTCATTATTTTTTATGAAACTAAATATCTACTGCTGAAAATTGCGTATAAAAGCATATCACATTTTGCATAGAGCCAGATGTACCTGATGTTTGCAAACCTTCGACAGGAGGCTGGCTACCTACCTTGAGAATAATAAACAAATATACGCAATTTGTTAAAATATAAACAACGTAGAACAGAAACCAAACCAAACATAATGCACTAGCAAAATAACTCCTAAGAACTCACTGTTTTAAAAATAAAACTTAACGATACGTTCGACCATGAATCACATCACATAAATCAAATCATTACTAACTGTACATTGGTATTTAAATATTGATATTTCAATTTGAAGTTTGTTATGATTGAAAACACGAACATTTTTCTACCGGACCGCAAGCGACATGACCGACATCTACCGAAGCCGTGGGAAAACTAAAATTCAACACACACGAACGTCACGAACTTCGTAGCGTTTGAAAAATAATTTAGTACAGCTAACACCACGTAGCAAAAAAGCTTATAACATTATGACGGTATGTTCATTCTTACTTAATTTAAGTCTGCCTCTTTTGTTGTGTGAATTTTACTCACTACACTCATTCACTACACTCTTTTGCAGTCATTTTTTCTTATGCACCACATAGTAAAAACGTCGCAGCATTTATATGGAACATGTCGTATGCTAGCGTACTTTAAATTTTCCATTTTTATTGTGTGTAAATTTTGTTGGCTATTTTGTGTTGTTTTTTTATTCGTGCGCAATGATGCATAGAATTTTGTTTGAACATAAAAAAGTGATTGGTTTAATAAAAATTTTCACGGTGGCATTTTTACGTTGTACAAAAAATTACAGGTTTTGCGTTTATATACTTTGTAAAAAAATATCGCTTTATTAGCAGATATTCTCTATTCATAAGTTTATTTATTTCATAAATATGCAATATTTTTATATGTTTTCCGTTTATAATTTTAAAATGTAGAAAAGCAGTAAAATGTTAAAAGAACTTACACATTTATATACAAAAGAATCAATTTTATCGTATTTGAAAACGACTTACGATATAAAAATAGAATTAATTGAAATTATTACTGCAAGCACAGCACAAGAGTCCCAATTTCTCCCAGCCGTCTGGAGCTAGTGAGAGTATGATATCTCCAATTGGGTAACGTTCTGAGGCTGAAGGTAGTGGGAAGGGGAAGGAGATGTTCAGGGAGGGGAAGGAGGTGCTCTTCAAGACCAATGTTCATTTCTTCCTCTCCTCAAAAAGACCCTCCACAAAGCATCCCAGATGACACAGGCCCTGAGGGAAATCATTTTTCAAAAATGAAAAAGATGTGGAGAGCAAGGGGGGAAGTACCTGGCTGTTCAGATCTGGTTACCAAACACAATTTTTCAACATTATTTCAATCAATGATTCGATTCTGAATGGCGGTCTTTCACCAGGGCGACACCGAAAGTATCTACCACTCTGGAAAGTGCCGCATAAATACATAGTTAAATTGTGAAAGAACACAAATAATTAATCAAGTCCATTTTCAATTTGGAAGGCGGGTATGGGTACCGCCACCCCGGGAACCATTTATTGGATAACCAACACCTCTGCCATAGTTCACCCCAAGTGGTTCGCTACGTTTGGTGACTTAGCAGGTGTGCCGGGGTTCATGGGGTGAGGTTTGTCCAGGTCTTGGCGGCGGATGCGTATTTCCACTTGCTGCGTGGCGGGCCGGATCGAGAGAGACTAGTTGAGGGAGGCCTTTTGACCTTTCCAGCCGAACTCTCTCGACGCATCGCCTTGCACCGCAGTTGGAGGGATGGATTCATATGTCCGTCACTCCTGGACACACTGACTCCCAGATACCTACCCACCCCTCACACCTTTTTCCTTCGCAGAACTACCTATCTTTCCCTTCTTAAAAAGACTCTCCACATGGCATCCCCTAAGATGACACAGGCCCCGAGGGAAGTTATTTTCCTCGAGGCCTCCTGTGTGGAGCAAATGTAAATAAATAAAAAGTCAGATTTATTTTTATTTATTTATTTATTTATTTAGTAACTATATAATATTTTTTTACATTTTTATATGAAACATGTTAGTTAGATGTATATATAAAACATATTCGTAGTCCTCCTCACTAGGAGATCCTGTGCTGAGGGGGACTATGCTTTGGATAAGTTTTTCAGCGACTTCTATGGTTTAACTATTGATTGGATAAGGTTTTCCAGAAACTTCTATGATGTTTTAAGACGCGACCTCCGGGTTCGTAGCCAAGGATAGTAACCGCTCAAAAGGTCATTAGGTCATTAATTTACAATTCTTCAGAGATAATAAAATGTATTATACACAAATAACAATTGTACCTACGGATAAATGATAACGTTTACATACGTTTTTCATAATAATTTAATGTTCATAACCCATTTTTATAGAAATGAGAAAATTTCTAAATTAAACATTTTTCAATACTCCACAGCTCCATTTTCCTGCGGCATAAATACAGATTCTTTGCTTTATATAATAATTATATGTATTATAATTTATAATTATGTTTATGGGTTTTTTCTTTAAGAAAATAAAATTATTTTACTTTCTCTTTTGCTCTACGGTAACAAAGAACTGAACAAAGGAAGTTTCCCTACTGAGGCCTCTGTTGGGAATACCAGGGTTAATCAACATTCTAATATAATTCTTCTGAAATTAATAAGAAACTAATTGGAACCCACGCAGAACACATTTTTTTTATTTTGTTTCAACACTAACTTGTACGAAGAAGGCCCTATGGGAAATTATTTCCTTCCAGGCTTACGCCATCTTTGAGAGAAAGAAGGCGGATGAAGTTCTGGGAAGGAAAGTATGAGTGGTGTGTAGGATCTATGTGTCAGTGTGTCTAGGAGTAATGGACGTATAAATCCATCCCTTCCACTGCGGTGCAAGGGTCGAGAGAGTCTGAAATGTTCCGGAGAGGTAAAAGGGTCTCTCTTAACTTAACCGGCCTTCCCCTATCCGGCCCGCTACGCAGCTGGTGGGTGGACGTATCCACCGCGCCGCGCAGACCTTATGGACAAACCTCGTCCCATGAATACGGGTATACCTGCTAATTCACCAAACGTACCAAACCACCTGGGGTAACAATGATAACATACTGCAGAGGTGTGGGTTATTGATTTTTATTAAATCGCTCATTGATAATATTGTTTCTAAACAATCAAATTTTAAACCCAAAAACATACAAATACATTTACATTTTTTGACAATATGTATTACGCATGATAAAATTACGCAGACCCGTGAAAAATAACGGAATATATGTGAAAATAAATCTACTTAGTAAGAAATGCTTTCTTGAACATGGAAAAAGCTAACACCCTTGAATAATCACGAAATCTGACTATTCTTGTCAAGATTAATACAAAGAAATTTAAACAAAATATTTAAACGCATTTAAAAAAAAATCTGTTTGAAAAATATAACATTACAGGTCGGTTACTTCATCGTTTTTCCAAATTCTTCGTTTGAATTCTATTTCTCAACAATCGATTCCATCTAAACTCTAAACAAATTTGGAAAGGTTTGAAATTGACGGTTAAAATAATTATTATATGTATTATAGGTAGGTACTTTATCGCTTTTCCGAATTCTTCGTTCTAAATTCTAATTCTCGAACAAACGCTTTCGTGTTTGAAACTGACAGTTAAAATAATTTTCTGTTAAAGTATTGTACATATTGTAGGTAGGTACTTTATCGCATGTCTGAATTTTTCGTTCTGAATTCTAATTCTCGAACAAACGCTTCCATGTTTAAAATTGACAGTTAAAATAATTTTCTGTTAAAATATTATATCATAGGTAGGTATTTTATCGCTTTTCTGAATTCTTCACCCAATCGACCTCCGTAGTCCAGTGGGTAAGACTCTTGACTCACAATCCGGAGGTCGCGGGTTCGAACCCGGCATGCGCAAATAAATTTTATTTGATTTATTTGTGTTATTTCGCAATTAATTCATTTAAAATAATATATACTATATTTGCGGCATGTTCCAGAGTGGAAGATACTATCAGTATCGCCCTGGTGTAAGACCACCATTCAGAATTGAAACGTTGCTTTAAAATGGCTTTAGCCGTGTTTGGTGACCAGATCTGAATAGCCAGGTACTTTCCAACCTTCCTCTTGCCCACCTCCTTCCCCTCCCCACTACCTTCAGCCTCACAACATACCCCAATAGGGGATGCCATAGTCTCACTGGCTCCAGACGGGAGCAGTTGAGATTCTTGTGCGGTATTCACTGTAAAAAAAATATAAAAAATCGGTTCCAATTTTGAAAAAAACACTTAAATTCGAAGCATATTCGAGTTCTTTCCAAATACGAAAATTGGAAACATCTGAAGCGCGGTATTTGCGAGATATTTCCCACGCTATGACTCATCACGACTCGGTGCGATCTGCGATGAACCGGTATGAGAATGGAGACTGGGAGGCACTTACCCGAAACGTCAAAACCGATACAACACACCTGTTAAACAAATTCGGAGATATCAATACCTTTTTATTAAGCGTAGTCCAGAATTTTTTTAATACTTTGGATGGAAATAGACTCTTCGGAACAAATAAATAAATCATCTTGGAAACTTAAATCTGTTATGGTTTTACCACCGAGATTTCCTTAGTAACTTCTCTTTTTGTTGCATGCGTCGTTTATGAAAAAGAAAGAGAGGTAACAATTGAGCTATCAGCGGTTAGACTTTATGTGTATGTAGGTACAACATTTGTATTATGATGTATTTGGAAAAATCAAGGTTCGGAAATTGAATTCTGAAAGAAGTTTGCACTAATAAATAACAGAGTGTGGCATTCACACGCGTTATAATTGAAACCTACAGAAAACTAAAGTAGACAGCTGTGGGGAGGCTCCGAAGTACCGTACAAAGAGAGACCGATTATACTCTCTCATTCTCTCGCAGGCTAAATCCTGTAGGTGTATGCGATTGTCAAATCACAACAGAAACGTTATTATGTTATTAATTACGAATATTGGAGAGAGCGCGCTAATATTTAAAACGATAAAATAGAAGCGAACATCGTGAAAATGTTTAATAAAACACGACTCGTTTAAAATAGAGAAAAAATCTCGTGGGGAACATCTTAAAAGCATTTAAAGAAACACTGTGAATTTTTTCATAAACATAACTTCTAAAATAAGTGAAATAAACGTGCATGTTTATAATAATTTTCGGAGCATACTTTGCGATTTTTTTCTATCCAGGGAATTTCATATAATTTGCGTTTCGGCGTGGGGAACGTCTAGATATTATCTTCAAAAATGATATATATTTTTTTAAGAGTTTAAAAACTTCAATTGTATAAGGGAGATATGTAAAAAATCGGTAGAAATTTGGGTAGCGGCGGCTTAAAAAATTGCCCAAAGGAGGGGAAGCTAGCAGTCCACAGTGGAGTGCTAGTACCAATCCTGATGCATGGAATGTGGGGCATGAAACTAACAGAGAAAGGTTGAGATAGACTGAATACTGTAGGAATTAGATCTCTGAGGCACATGTGTGGTAAAACCATTAATGATCGACTAAGAAATGTGGAAAATCGCATAAAATGTAAAGCAGATGTAAGCGTATGAGTAAAAATACGAAAAGGACGCTCAGATGATTTGTATGAGACAATGTATGAATTTGAAAGAAACGGTGTGATGTTAGATATTTAGTTCGGATGTGTTTTTTCATATTTAATTAATTAAAAATAATTAAATCATAGTATACTGGCTTTTGTCCCCGGCTTCGCTCGCATAGTATTAGGGGGGTTCCCACTACACCTCCTCCACCTTCCTATCCCCACTCCACTCCCCCCCCCCCCATTACCCCCCTACCCCTCGCACTCCCCCCCCCCCTCTCCCCCCTCACCCCCGTCCATTCACCTATTACATTCATTTTTCAACCTAAACAAATAACAAAATGACAGTTCTTGCTTTTCGTCTGGACAATAAACGTATAATAAATAATTTCATAACGACAGAGCTTACCAATATATACAGCCTATATTACTCTAAAATAATGTAGCTTTCTATTAGTGAAAGAATTTTTAAAGTCAAATCAGTATTTTTGCGTGAAAGAGTAACAAACATAGATACATCCATACAAACTTTCGCCTTTATAATATTAATAGGATTTGCAGCACTTTTACACCGATTCCTACCCACCCCGAATACTCTTTTCCTTCCCAGAACTTCCTCTCCTTTATTTTCTATAAAAATTTGTCCTCACAGTATCCCCAAAGAATACATAGGCCCTGAAGGGAATTATTTTCCTCAATGATGATGATGATGATAATGAAAAAAAATGTTTTCAAGCGTGGTAGGTCCTCTCAGTATCGCCCTGGTGAAGTACCGCCATAATTTCTCATCCCAACTATATTTTAAATGGATTTAGCCGTTTTTGGGGACCAGGGTACCTAGCATGGTCGATTGATATAGGTTTTACCGAAAATGTCGGTAACTTGTCATCGCGCCCGAGCACGACTGCAGGCCGCTAACGAATAAACAACAGTTCACAACGACTAAGGGTTTCTACTTTATTTGACGTTAACTGTTCGTTAGCGGCCTGCAGTCGTGTTCGGGAGCGATGACAAGTTACCGACATTTTCGATAAAACCTATATCTATCGACCATGCTAGGTACCCAGATCTGAATAGCCCCATACTACCCAACCACCCTCTCCTGCATATCGTTTCTCAAGTTGGAACTTTGCCCTTTTTCATGAATAATATTATTAAATTTGTTATATTTTCCCGCCCCTTTTGAAAGGAGCCAGTTCACAAGTTTCCCAAGGGACAGGTATTTTATAGTTAAGCCACTGCCTGTACGTGAATTTTCATTATTTTACACGTGCGTGTTTATAACAACGGGTCCACGTTTAGGCTTGGATCAGTGATTTCCAATCTGCCATGCGATTCTGTGTCTTTTGTGAATACGGGATCGATTCCATACTTAATCGCCTGTCAAATTTATGTGATGTCTACGGCTTGCAATTGCTTTTTCTACAGGCTGGTCGTTGAAGAATATGTTGGGAACCTCTGGCCTAGACTATCACGTCATGCATAAAACATGTGAGAAAAACTTACTTACAAAAGTGCTGATGAAAAAAATGCAATTGATGTGAAAGAATGACAAAAGAAATTACAGTTTTTCAAATTAACTATAAATTTTACAATCTAGGAAAACTAAACATTGTGAAATATATTTACATTAGTTAAGAAAGAAAAGAGTATTCTTTATGTAATCTTCTTATATATATAAAAATCTCGTGTTATGGTATTTGTGGTCGCACTCCTCCGAAACGGCTTGACCGATTTTTATGAGGTTTTAAAGTATATTTCATACCGCCAGGTGATTAGAAAACAATTTTTTTTTTTTGACAATTTTTTGTATTTTTTTTTTTTATTTGGCATCAAAAAATACCTACAACCCCAAATTTTACCCCTCCTACCAACATCCTCCCATTTTTTAATCGCGATTTTAGTATTTTTGTATGAACAAATTTAACCGTCTTTCGTATTTCAAACAGAAAGAAATTATTTATGTTGTTGAATGACAAATGCCCAAGACATTCACGAGAAGCGTCGCGTCATTTTAATATTTCATTCGGCATCCTGTTCTCGCGTGGGCAAACCATCGAGCTTATTTATGTTGGCTAAAGACGTACTGACAAAATATATCGTACACATTGCTCTTCGAAATTCATATTGATTTTCTTTATTTCGTTTTCCTACTTTAGTTGGCGTTTTTTTGTTTGTTTTTATCGGCGGTCATCGTCTACAGCGATCCATTTCTCTTTCTGTCATAGATCCCATCCCCACACACTTATAATACATTCGTTATTTCTTTTATTTAACAACCAAAATGTTCACTAGAAATAATTTATATGGCAGAACAACGTTTGTCGGGTCAGCTAGTTTAAATATATGGAACAAACAGTGGATAGGTATTATCGTGATTAATTTTTGGGTTTTTATGCTGTGTTGCGTTACCTGCTTTTTTGTTCAACGTTTCGGACAGTCCAATCAAGGTTTAGTATATGCTGGATATCTCTGCTTACCTCATCAGAGATATCCGGGTTCTCTAAATAAATGGTCACGGAATTTAGTTTATAAATCATAACACTGATTGTTTGGTAGAGTTATATTTTATTTGACACCAGAAGTGAGATATTACAAGGATTCTATCCGCGACAATAATTTGCGTAATTAAAAATAGCTTACTGGCGAGAGGAACGTTCAGAACGGAATGATCTCGAAGTTTTTTCCACTCGCGAGCTCAGTTCTGCTGTCTGCGCATTTTGTTGCGCAGGCAAGTGTTGCTAGAGTCAAGGTGACATTTTGCTCAAAATATAATAATAATCGCGGTGCCTACAAAGGTTCCATCACCTGGGCAGATGAACAGATTGTGGTTAGGTGCGTGTTTATGTACCTATGCAAAAACTATAACGTGTTTTGGTATAGCCGTTTAATACCGGATAACCATTTGACATTTGACAAACATTTAACTCTTTGCGGTGACCAGATCTGAATAGATAGATTACTTCCCAACCTTTATCTACCTCATTTCCTTCTACCCCCGCCATCTTCAGCTTCACAAAATACAGCGGTTTGCAATAGTCCTATTTGTTCCGGAGTAGTTAAAAAAAAATTAAATGTGTCCAAACGACATATTGTACACTTTTCAATTTTCAACCATTTATTGGATACCCAACACCTTTGCCACCTGTCACCCATGTGGTTCGCTACGTTTGGTGACTTAGCAGGAGTGTCCGGGTACATGGGGTGAGGTTTGTCCGGATCTTGACGGCGGATTCGTCTGCCCACCAGCTGCATGGCAGGCCGGATCGAGAGAGAATGGTTGAGTGAGTCCCTTTGACTTCTTCAGCCGTACTCTCTCGGAATATCGCCACGCACCGCAGTGGGAGGGATGGATTCACACATCTCTCCTGGACACAATGACCACCAGATTACTACCCACCCCTCATACCATTTTCCTTCCCAGAACTTCCGCTTTTTCCTTTCTCAAAAAGACCCTCCACGCAGCATCCCAAAGATGACATAGGCACCGAGGGGAATTATTTTCCTCAGAACCACCTGTGGGAACTAATGTAAAAAAAAACGACATTCTTACTACAAATTCAGTCATAATAACAAAGCTAAATTAAGGCGCCGCAACCGCGGTCAAAAAGAAGAAGATGGAGATACATGTAATTACAAATGTTAAGAGGAACACGATAATTTTTAAAGCGATAAAATCGGTGCGAAAATTGTGAAAACTTTTAATAAAACACAACTCGTTTAAAATAGAGAAAAATATCTTTTGGGGCTATCTAAAACAGCATAGAAACACTGTAATTTTTTCATACATATAACCAATGACGTCATATAACTTGTAAAATAATAGCAACAGACTTGAAAATAAAAAATTTCGTAGCATACTTTGCCATTTTTTTCTATCGAGGGAATTTAATATAATTTGCGTTTCGGCGTGGTGAATGTGTAGATATTATCTTCAAAAATAACATATATTTTTTAAGAGCTTAAAACTTCAAATGTTTGGTACAAAATCATATTTTTCTATTAAAACTTTCATACAAACACGTATATTTGTATTTCAGAATTAGGTGTGTGTTTTTTAAAATGCTTTCTTCCCGTTGAACGAACTTGTAACTTCCCACGGACCGCCTTCGCTGTCAGGCATGGTTACAAAAAGCGCGGGAAAGCGACTCGCACGACTTCGTTTGTTATTCCTTTTTTGAATTCAAATACATAATAAGTTCGTGTCGTTTGCCGCCTCATTAGAGCCGTAATGGTTCGATTATTCTCACTCGATTTTTATCGAAGTTTCCTGTGGGATTGTCTTTGTTATTAATTTATTGTTGTGACAAAAAATAATTTTATTTATTCATTCGTGTAGTTTCGTTTACTTTTGTGACGTTTTTTTTAGTATTCTCTGATTATATTTCACGGCGTCCGGAAACTAGTTGTACAACTGGAAACTGGTGAGTTTACACAACATATTTTATTTTTATATTTCTCTAGTATAACTTTTTTGATTGGAGTTTTCGTTTTCGAGTAAATCGAGTCCGAAATTTTTTAGGTTAAGTTTTTTAAAAAGGCAGAATTATTTTTTAGCTGTGAGACACAACTGCTAACCCTGTAAAATTCGAAAAGGCGCCCCACGTTTGAATTTGGCAGCCACCTCTGGGCTGGAATCCCAAAATACCTTAAAAAAAAACGTCTTTTTTGTTGAAACGGTCGGTCCGTTTGATAGCTTCTCCTATCTTAAGAAACGGATTGCAATCTGTAGATCACAGGCGTCGCGTAGGGTGGGAATGTTGTCCTTGTTCTACCGATATTTCAATGGAAGATGCTTCTAAGAACTAGTGTCATTGATTCCTTCGGCACCGTTGCATTCGGGAAACGTTGTACAAAGCATGTACTCGGTTAACATTTTTGTCACATAAGAACGGGTCGTTTCTACGACTCGTTCTTTTCCTCATCCCTTTCCTCAAGAAGACCTTACTCACAGCATCCCCAAAGATGACATAGACCTGAGGGATATTATTTTCCTCAGAGCTTCCTGTGTGGAGTTAATGAAAAAAATATATGTATAGGTACTTTTTTTCATTTGAAGCCGACAGACAGCTTTAGTTATTAGCTCAATCGAGATCAATAAAGACATAACTTTCAAATACCTTAAGTCCATCGATATCAAAAAGGGACCGGGGAACGACCAACTTCCAGGAATCTTTATAAATTATTGTAGTAAACAACTGACACCCCCCATTTTTGCCATTTTCAAACTATCGCTATCTGAAGGAACATTTCCTGACAAGTGGAAAACAGCCTTGATTTCCCCAATCTTTAAAAATGGTAGTAAAAATGATGTCTGCAACTATCGACCTATATCCAAATTACCCATTCTAAGTAAAGTTTTGGAAAAAAATGTTTACGATCAATTATATTCTACCATTTCACCTTCACTCTTAACTAATCAACATGGCTTTATGAGAGATCGCTCCACAACCTCGAATCTTGTGTCTTTTATAAATTTTCTTCATGCTCAAATGGATATGCGATGCCAGGTAGATGCCATCTATACTGATTATTCCAAAGCATTCGACCGTGTTAATCACTATATTCTTTTACAGAAGTTATTTAGTCTAGAAATTCACGGTGATCTCTATAGATGGATCGCATCATATGTCAGTAATCGGCACCAAATCACGGTTGTCAACGGTTTCGCATCCTGTTTAACGGAAATCGTCTCGGGTGTACCCCAGGGGTCGCATCTCGGACCATTCTTATTTAATATTTACATAAATGACATCTATGTATGCTTTCAAAATAGATACTTTGTGTTATATGCGGATGATATGAAATTTTTTAAACCTGTACAATCTTTATCTGATTGTATAGAATTACTAAGCGATCTTGATCATTTGTGCGCGTATTGTGAATCAAATTTACTGTCCTTAAACATTTATAAGTGTCACTCAATTACATTTACTAGAAATAAAAATAAAATCATCTATTCTTACAACTTGAATAATAAACCTTTACAATCTACGTCTACATGTAAAGATCTAGGTGTTTATTTAGACAACAAATGAATTTTTGATACGCATATCGATCACATAATATCAAAATCCTACAAGATGCTAGGTTTCCTATTAAGAATATGTAAAGTTTTCAAAAGTGCTAAGACTCTTGAAATGTTGTTTTGTTCATTGGTCAGAAGTCCACTGGAGTATGCGTCCCCTGTATGGAATCCTCAATATAAGGTGTACATAGATAAAGTAGAAAGTATACAGAATAAATTCTCTAAATATTTATTCAAGAAATACAACAAAACTACAAATAACATGTTAAGTTTACAAAAAAGACGCACATTCATTATCAGATCTGCTGTTTCTGTATAACCTGCTAAATAATAAAATAGATAGTCCTGAATTGCTATCCACTATTGGTTTAAATGTCCCAATGAGGCGTACCAGGCACACTTCTCTTTTTCATATAGAATCCAATAACACTAATGCAGCGAGTAACTCACCAATTACTCGCGCAATCATAACTTATAACCACTATGAAAAATTACCACACTTAGACATTTTTCATGATTCCTTGCAAACATACAAAACTAATTTATTAAATTTCTTGGCGTGATATAATTGTTTTTAAATTACTTACACTTAACTTTTCATTAAACTTTAATCAGTCAATTACAATTAGTGAGCATATAATTCTTGATTTTATAATGTCTCCTTCCCCCCCCCCCCCCCCCCTTTTTCTTCCTTTTTATTATTATTACTTCATTCATTCAATAATTAAGTTTTAAGACCGGTTCATATCTCAGGCGTAATTACCAAATGACATTTTATAATGTAATGTGTATGTCTTAATAAACAAATAAATAAATAAATGTGACATTAGAATTTAAAATTAAAAAACTTAGTAAATAGCAGAAGATGTGTTACAAAGTGGTGCTTAATAAAATTTTCAAAGTATAGTACCACGCCAAACTTTAAAACCGGCCAGACGTTGATCAAAAATCGTAGCAATAGGCAAGTTTAAGGTGGCATTCCCTCCCGCCCACGCCTTTCTCTGTCGCATGTGTATTTTTGCGCATCTTTCTCTTTCGCTAATGTTCATTGTAAAGTTAGTAAATTAGTACCATTACGTAATTTAGTAAATTAGTACCAATCGTCACGGTAATTATAAAAGCGTTCAATCACAATTATTGCCCTTTCTTAATCTTACTCATTAAATCATCACTATACATCAGAGTTTTTTATACCACCCACCATCATGTCACATTAAAAAGATAACTCGATAAAAGTACCCTTTCAAAAAAAAACAAAAGAAATAAATATGGATATCCGGGGGGTCGAAAAAACGGTCACAATCATAGTGCTTGTTCATTTTTTTATTCTTATTAATAGACCAAGCATTTTGGTATCTCAATCGGCCTGAAGAAGGTAGATACGTACCCAACGCTGTTTTGTGAACCTAATTTATGGGTTCTGTAGAACCACTGAAACCTTCAATCCTAGAAATGTGATCTATTTTAAAGTGAAAACTTTTTAGCTCCGTTGGTCTCCTCTTTGTGCGGTGCTTCGTAGTCTCTCTACTCTTGTCTACTTTAGTTTTCCGAAGGTTTTTTCGATTCTACCGCGTATGAATTGCACAATCTGATTTTTGAAGTGAAAATTTCTTTAGGGGGCGTTCAAGTATTACGTAACGCAATTTTTGAAGATTTTTGACCCCCGCCCCCAAGCAGGGCCGGATCTACGAAATCTGGCGCCCTGTTCAGTAGGTACCGATGGCGCCCCCCTCCCCTACATTTTTATTTTGATTAAAAATTTTCACCCCAATTTTTTAATTTTTTTTATTAAATTTTATTTTTTTACGCTAATTTATCAAATAAAATCAAGATATATAAAGGGTGTAACTTTTCCAAGTGACCTGGCGGTAGCTCTCACACTCGTTTTTTTTAAAAGAGAGAATCGCCAGGAGCCCTATGCTCTCTGAACCTATTGGGTAAACATAAAATTATGGTGCTATTTTAATTATTTTAGGAAAAACTCTTTTTGCAAGTTATGCTTAAAAATAATACAACGAATTGTTTGTTTGTGCCCGTACCATGATTTAAAATATAGGTTACGAGACAATGCGGGTGGTTTCGCTGAACTAGATCCATTAGACATTCTTGAGATTTACTGCGTTTATGTATATACCCAACGCGAATATTAATAAAAAAAAGCAAATACAAATACGTTCTCATGGCAACGTACAACACAAGAATAGCATCTACAGCTTCTGACTAATAAGAATATAACCTCAAATTTGTACCTTGCATTTCCCGTGTTGAGCGAACAAACACCAAATTGAGCGAACAAACACCATACAAACACTAAACACTGACGTATGGTATCAACGGCTTACGAAAGACGCTTACACTGACACCGCAAAATAACAGATCCAACAAATCTAATAGATATTAATTATACATGAACTTTAAATAATATGTCAAATCAATGATCTGCAATGATCAAACTGTCAACACGTAACACGTTGTATCCTGCAAACCGTGCGATGTTTTTGTTAATGGAATTTACTGAAGATTTCATAAGAAAACGGTCTTTAACTACCTTCTCCTAGATACTTAAATCGTACAAAATAAAAAATAGCGAGCGTACGCTTACTTGAAAGGCGGTCGGTTTGTTTGTTCTCTTGAACAAAAATATCGAGCTGTGATTGGTTATTGAATTTGGATCGCACCCATTCGTCGTAAAAGACGGTAAAAGATATATGGAAAAATAGATCTTACGTTTAAACTATATATATGGAATTTGTAAAAAAAATCTGTAACTGACTATAAATTTGTAAGCCGTAAACCAACGTGATGCGTGCGCATGACCGGTTTATTTATGCGTGCGCATTCTGTTTCTTTGGAAAGTGTTGCTAGAGCGTAATAATTATTTCGTACTATGGGTAATTTTGAAACGATTCAGGGAATATTATAAGTAAATTTTAATACAATATTTATTTTCTCACGGCGCCCCTTCGGAGTTGGCGCCAGGTTTTTTGCACGTTTTTGAACGTATGGCAGATCCGGCGCTGCCCCCAAGTAACGCGCCGTAACGTTTTTCTGTACCCCCCCTAAACGTTACGTAACGTCCAAGTGACAATTTTTACCTGAAAGTCACAATTAAGTTGCGCAAAGTACTGGAAAGTCGCTTAAATACTTTTTTCTTGTTTTAATCGCGTTTGCGGGAATAAATAAAACAAGAGATTTCGAGAACGAAAAGGGTTACCAACTTTGAAGATTTTAATTCCCTAATTTTTTTATCTAAATAAAGAAAACATCTTACAAGACACCCCCCCCCCCCCCCCCAAAGTGCGAAACGTAATACTTGAACAGCCCCTTAGCACCGTTGTGATTTGAAACTCGATGAAACGGAAAATAGTAATACTGAAAAGAGACAAACACATACATTTGTAGGATTTAGCCTGCGAGAGGATGAGATAGTATAATCGGTCTCATCTTTGTGCGGCACTTCGTAGGCTTGTCTTCTTTAGTTTTCTGAAGGTTTCACTTCTACCGCGTGTGAACTGCATACTCTGATTTTTTTACATTAGCTCCACACAGGAGGCCCTGAGAATAATAATTCCCTTCAGGGCCTATGTCATTTTTTGGGATTTGTTGAGGGTCTTTTTAGAAAAGGAATGAGAGAAAGTCCTGGGAAGGAAAAGGTATGAGGGGTGGGTATAAATCTATAAATGTCTGTCACTCCTGTGTCCAGGAGTGACAGACGTATGAATCTATCCCTCCCACTGCGGCGCAAGGCGATGTTCCGAGAGTCCTGCTGGAGAGGTCAAAACATCTCCCTCAACCAGTCTCTCCCGATCTGGCCTATCACCCAGTTGGTGGACAGAAGCATCCGCTGCGCGCCGCCAAGGTTCGGAAAAACCTCACTCCGTGAACCCGGGCACCCCTGCTAAGTCACCAGACGTAGCGAACCACTTGTGTGACCTATGGCAGAGGTGTTGGTAATTCAATAAATTGTTCCCGGGGCGGCGGTATCCACGCCTCCCCAGTTTTTAGGGAACGAAGACATACGTACATCGTTTGTCTCACTCTTATTTAGTGTGTAAGAAAGAGCTGTAACATGATTGCGATAAAAACATGCGTTTTTTTACTTTTTTGTGCCGTTGACGTGACATGAGTACTGATAATTTATTTAAGGCCCATTAAACAACGGCAGAGAATTCAAATTTCATCGAAAGATGGTCTTGCGATCATACCCTTGAAGCTGTACAGGGCAGTTCCGATGAGAAAGATTGATTATTCTCCGTATCAACATTTTTAACTGATAACTCAATGTCAGTTTTATTCATATACCTATGTACATTCAAGTTTTTTAGCAATAAACATGCTCAAAAACGTGATGATAAAGTTATTAAAACCAAGTACTTTTGTAATTATTTTTTTATCATAAGTATTTACAATTTTTCAATAATGTCTAAGCAAAATACGTGTGAAAAAAATCTGAAATATATTAGTTTTTAATACCGTAAATAAGTGCCGTAATAAGTAGTAAATACCGTAATAAACTAACTAAGAGGAATGAGCGAGCACTGGACGCTTTTGAAAGAAAAATTTTGAGGCGCATCTTCGGACCGGTTCTAGAAAATGAATCTTGGCGCAAACGTTATAACAATGAGCCCTATACTTTGTTTAAGGAGCTAAACGTCGCAAAATTTATAAAACTAGGAAGACATCGGTGGCTGGGTCGTGTGGAGAGAATGACCGAGCATCAAGCACCAAAGTCCCTGTTCAACTCAAGACCAATAGGGCGAAGGAGCCTGGGAAGACCAAGACTAAGATGGAGCGACAACGTCCTCAAAGACATATCTATCTTGGAGCTTCTAAACTGGAGAGAGCTGGCACAAAACCGAGATGAGTGGAGGAAGACTCTTGAGGAGGCCAAGACCCACCAGGGGTTGTAGAGCCAATAGTGATGATGATGATGACCATAAATAAATAGACAAACCGAAACATCTTCTTCACAAAACACGTACTCGAATTTTTTAAGATTATTTTTTGAACTAAAATTTTAATTCTGAAAAGTAGCTCTCCTAGAAAAGTTATTGGTACATTTTGCCAACGGTGTAACCTTATTATAATAAAAATAAACATATTTTTGTCAAAATTTAAAACATACTTTACTAGATAAAATAACAATCTATCGAAATCAATTTATATTTTTTGTAGAAAAGAGTCGATACGTCTAAAATTTGGTTTAAAAATTACATATTTCCGGTTTTGTCTGGTTACGCCCTCAAGCTTACTTGAATAACACGCCCACAAAACGCTTCTACCTGTTGATCTATGCAGTGGGCTCTATAGATGTTAGTCTATGTTTACGACCATAATAACGCATAAAGTGTGGGATAAAAAACGTACCCTCGTATTACAATGTTATAAAAACATAATTTATTGGTTCTTTTGTAGAGATTTCAAATTGTATTGAATACATTATCACCTGAAATCCGAATGAATTTTGTTTATTTTTTTACTTCCTTTTGAACTTTACGATTATTTATTTGAAATGTGTATGACACTTTATGGGTACAAAGAATAATAATAACAAAACAATAATAAATGGATAATTCGTAGAGCGCCGTTTTACAACGCTTTTTCGCAAAAACGTTGCGAAAACCCGTTGTACAATTTATTATGACTAATTATTGAAGAAGATAATAATAATAATCTAAACGAAAACATGAAAGAGAACAAGACACAGAAAAACAGAAAAAGATAATTGTCGCAACTGGGACTCGAACCCAGAACCTCTCGTCTATCCGGGACGTGCGTTTACCAATTCCGCCATTGCGCTCTACTGTCAAACCGTCATAATAGCCAATCTCATATTTCAAATTTAGAATTAACAATATTATCTTCAACTAATTTATTTTCCATATTATAGGCAACTACCCTTTTTATTGGAAACTCAAATCATTCTAAGAATTGGTAACCTGGATGATAAGACTTTTTGTAACCTGGATTGCGTCACGGATAAATATATCGGATTTATGTGGAACTATTGACTTTTTATAAAAGTCTAATTGAATATTCAATTTTTATAAGAAAAACTCTCTTTTTATAACTTTTGAAGGTTATTCCCATTAGTGTAATATATCATTGTTCCAGTTGCGACCATTATCTTTTTCTGTGTATTTTCGTTTAGATTATTATTATCTTTTTCTTCAATGATATATTAGATTAATGGGAATAACCTTCAAAAGTTATAAAAAGAGAGTTTTTCTTATAAAAATTATGAATTCTTACACTAATTCTATTACTTACAAACATACAGAAAACATACTTGACCTGGCAGGTCATTTCAAATAAACACACATTTTATTAGTAAGTTTGTTATTCGTCAGTATTCATCGGTTCATTCAGTATTCGTCGGCCGGACCAACTGTCGAAAGGATCAACTGTCGGAAGGATCAACTATCGGCGGACCAACTGTCGCAGGATCAATTGTCGCCGGACCAATTGTCGGGTCACCATTAAAATCACCCACCATTTTCCCCTTAGTATTAGGAATTTGCTGTCTCTAAACATTTATAATTCTTATAGTTTATAATTCTCGCATTTTTCAGTTCTATATAAATTATATAGATTATCCTCAAAATTATAACTATCTTTCTTAACTTTAATAGAACAAAGCACTATTTTTAGGCTGAATTGCCTATTTAAAAACAAAGAAATTCACAACGTTATTAGTAAGGCCGTATAGTCTGTCAAAAAAGAGTAGAAAATATAAAAACTGGAACTACTAAATTTGTAGACTGGCAACACCAATTTAACTGTCAAATATTTTTTTCAAGTGCAATGACACTGAATGTATAGAACACAGTAAACCACATTTTAAAAAACATTTTTTCTTCATGACATAAATTTGATTAAAAGGTGATTTATAAAGCGATTTGCTTTAATTTAATTTAACATAAATTTGAATTTAACAATAGATAGAAAGGAAGAATCACTAATGGTGAGTTTAGTTATACTACTTTTAGATCTGAATGAGTTAAACATATTCAGATCTAAAATTAGAGACATGATCTAAGGCCCAGGCAACGCTAGGTACTTTATCTAGTATTAAATAAATATGAGCAATTTCTAAACTGTGCTTTATATTTTATTGCATTATAGTTATTCTTCATTTCATTATGTTAACACAAAATTTCAAAGGTATAATAATAATATACCTATATGCAATTCTAATTTTGAGATCGGCGAGTATCTATACTGCAATGAAAAAATATTTTTTCCACTATTATGCCTATTTAATTCTTTATAAAAATTTAGGTTACACAGCTTTACTTTAACACCATGAGTTATGTGTTTAGTATTGCCATTTGATCAACAGTGGCGCCCTCATATATTTCTACTCTTATTTGACAAACTGTATGTATTTGGTTTGGTGCGGAGTCCATACACCACTAGCACATTCCATTATATAAATTAACATTAATTAGGTCGTTTCACTTCGTGTTATTATTTCCGTTCGCTTCGGGCGGTCATTATAACACTATTATTTTCCTATACCTGCCAGGAAGGAATCTGTGAACATGGTGGTCCTGCACTCATCATTAGATGGGGTAAATTTGACCTCACATTAAGGTTGATGTTTTTATGTACACAAATTATTTTTGTTCATATATTTTGTGCACCGCACAAGAATTTCAACTGCTCTATACCATATTCCATTGGGACCAAGGAATCCCCAATAATCGGGATATTTTTTATTTTTATTTTGATAGAATATTTTGCATTATGAAAGAGTAGAATATGAATTATTTTAACATTCACCCTAGGTAGAAGCGAGTGTTTCGTATACTCAGTGCTGGTATTGTTGCATTTAAATAGGATTTTAGACCGAGTGGCTCTCGTGGGTACGTGAAATTTAATGAGATTAATTAAATCGGGACTGTCTAGTCTACCATTTACAATTTTGAACATGTGGCAGGGTATTTATAAGAAAATAGTCTTTCAGCGTTGGTCAGTTTGTTTCTCTTATATACAGGGTTCACAGCTTATAGTAAAAAACAGACTACAGGAAAGTTGTAGCACAAATTAAAATCACTTCTCGCTAAACACTTAGCGTAATAACCTCAACAGAGGACCCGTGGTCTCTTAGTTGGGTTAAGATTTTCTCGACAAGTAATGTCCCCGAGGGCGCTGTTACTTAAATTCCCAAGGAGGACCCAGAGGGCTCTCTCGACTTGGTACTGGGGAGGATTGGGGGAAGGTTAAGGTTTCCCTAGAAGTAATGTCCCCGAGGGCGCTGTTACTTGAATTCCCAGGGAGGACCTAGAGGGCTCTCTCGACTTGGTACTGGGGAGTTTAACCAGGAGACTGAATACTTTGCCTCCATATAGGTGTTAGGTATATACCCTTTAGGGCAGGGTAGTGCCAGCCGATGACGGGACGGAGGGGTGAGGGTAGCTCGCCCAATTGGGTGTCTTCTTGTCCGGGTGGTGAGCCGAAAGATATTCGGATCCGTGTAAATAAACTTTTTTAACTTTTTTTAAAAAGAAAGATAAACATTCCCGGGTTACCTGATAATATTTTATAATTTCCTACTACCACCACAGTAAGTGGAAAATGTTGCTTGTTTGTCGGGTGGGGCCCAAATGCGATGCCAACTAAGCCACTGACCAGCAAATTGGGGATGTTTAAATAATTTTAATAATTCAAACCGAATTAATAAATATTAAGTCGGATATAGTTTTTCGATCTGGGAGTCTAAATAAATTTAATTCTTCTTCAAACTTCGCCAAATTATATATTATAATAAAACGAATATAAAACTTTATTCCACTTAATTTTATTGGACTGTAACCGGTTTCAGCTCGTCAAAGCCATCTTCAGACTGGTACAAATATTTTCTAGTCTACGGTTTATATACACAACATATTGGGAAGGGGGAGAGGGGTGGTCTACAAGGATTTTAATAAATTACAATAATTATATTTGTTGCTAAGTCATTTTAGACTATCGAATTTCTAAATATTTTGGTTATTCCAGTAAGCTAATTACATTGGGTTTGCAGCTCACTTCAATGATGATTAGGGAAAAACCTTACAAGTAATATGAGTTACTAATGACCTAATTTTATTGTCAAATCGTTATTATATTTATGAAGTTTGGTATTTTTTATTGCTTTTTGAAGGGATACGTGTTTACATTGGAGTTGAAATGGTCTAAACTAATTACATATTTTAATATCGAAAATTATTATGAAAATTAGACTGGATACAAAAGCGGGGACTCAGCAAATGAATCTAATTGCTTTATCTTTAAAAAGTTACTTTATGAAGGGGTACATGTTTACATTGGAGTAGGAATGGTCTAAACTAAATACCTATTTTAATTTCGAAATTATTATGAAAATTACAATGGATACAAAAGCGGAGACTTAGCAAATGATTCTAATTGCTTATTCATTACAAAGTTAGATTCTATTTTTTTTATTAAGCGGGTAATTTCTAAAGATTCTAGTCTATCCAGTTTATGACCTTTATTGCAAATATGGAGAACTTTAACATCTCTGTCTTTATCAAATGAATGTTTATTTTCTAATAAGTGTGATGCTACATTCGACAATTCTCCTTTGTCATTCACCCAGTTTGTAAAATGTTCTTTAATTCGGGTTTTGACTGACCTCCCAGTTTGACCTACGTAATACGATGGGCAGTTGGCACAATTCACTTGGTAAACGCCTGAGTTTTCAAGTTTTTCTCTTTTATCTTTATTATTAATTAAAATTCTCCCTAGAGAATTCACATTATAAAAAGCTGTTTTACATTTATCATTATTAGTTAATCTGGATATTTTAGTTGATATTTCGCCAATATAAGGGATTTTAACCCATTGTTTAGTAAAATCTTTTTCATTTTTATTATCGAGGCCTTGTGATATGATTGTTAATGTAAGTTTTTTATTCTTTTTCTTTAATATACTGTCAATAGTTCCGCTCTTGTATCCATTATTCTGTGCTATGGTTTTTATAATATTTAATTCATTATTGTAATTTATATAATTCAAAGGAATATTTGTACCAGTCTGAAGATGGCTTTGACGAGCTGAAACCGGTTACGGTCCAATAAAATTAAGTGGAATAAAGTTTTATATTCGTTTTATTATAATATATTATAATGAAATTCTACCATGAAATATCACTCTCAAAAATAGAAATATTCGCAAAATTACTTTGTGGCGTCATTAATTATATAATGAATAACAGATCACTTTGTATAAACCACTATATTATAAACAATATCTACATGTTTCGATAACAATGTTAAAAACTTGCCAAATAATGTACAGCCAGCTTTTTATACAAATAACAAATTAAAAAATTATATATTAAATTATAAGGATAAAGGTGATTTTTGAACAAATCTGGGCTTTATAAATTAATTTGTAATTATTGTAACTTTTTTATATTGGAAAAACTTCTAGAAATTTTAACATTAGAGTTAAGGAATATATAAGATGTTTAAATAATAATAATTATTCTGAATTTGCCAACCATATTTTGGAAACAAGTCATTCTTTTGACATTAATACAGGTCTTAAAATTTTGCATACTAACACTACGGGCATACAATTGGATAATTTAGAAATTTTAGAAATTAGAAATAGCATTAATAGTAAATTAAATATTATAAATAACCAAACTTTTTTAAAAATAGCCATCTTTTAAATTTATTTTCTTATTAATACTTACAATTAATTATAATTATTGATTTTTTGATTTAGACTAATTAATTTAATTATTTGTTCTTAAAAGTTTTTTATTATCTAAATGCAATTTTATTTTTCCTTAAATAATTTTTATATTTAATTTTGTATAACTATTTTTATGATTTGTAAGTAATTAATCACCTCTACTTTTTAATATTTTGTCTATGTTATAGTATATTCTAATTTGTCTATACTTGTTTGTCATTTATTTTTCTTTATATTAACATATCCTGATGAAGATAACATTGTTATCGAAACATGTAGATATTGTTTATAATATAGTGGTTTATACAAAGTGATCTGTTATTCATTATAAAATTTAATTCTTTCATCAAGTAATTATAGTTTATGTGTTCAATGCGAATACCGACTTAAAAATTAATGTCTTAGGTAGGTACTTATGTTGATTTTTTTGATTGAATTTGAATGTTTTTTAAAATGGGGTGACCAGATCGACGAGTAATATTCGACTTGACTACGTACTAAAGCTGCAAAAAAAGCAGGAATTCTTCCACTTATCCACTAAGCCAGCAAAGAGCAATAGGTTAATCTCGCTTTATCTGCGACAGCTTCAGATAACAGAGGGAATGAAAGATGACGTGTCAGAGATATGGCTTAATGAAGTTACCATCATTAATTCTGTGGGCACTTGAATGTTCTGTTATTATTTGATAAAGCTCCCCGAAAGCTTTTCAGAATAATACCTTTATCACAGTCGGTAGTTGTCTGTAGATTGTGAATCAGTTGTACCCATTTATTACAAGTACAGTTACACTCGAATTTTAGTTTAAAAACATGTTAATTAATTCAAAATTAATACATTTCTTTGTTTTAACCACGTTTATTGTTTATAAAAAACTGACATTTTTCGTGAGCGATGCGCACTTCGTCGGGGTTTACTGAAAACTAATTACAACAATAGACTTGACGGTGTCAATGGAAAGGTGTGAGTGGGAATGAGGAAGAGGGGTAACATGGGATAATTTACAAATGGGAACAAGTTTAATAATGGGTAATTTAAAAAAATTTTCTAATTATGTTTTTATAATATTTGAGTTCGTATTTATTTACGTATTTATTCGTATCCCCTTTGCCACTCACACCGTTTAGTCAATTGTTGTAATTAGTACCTACTAAGTAAACCCTGAGGAATTGAGCAACGCTCACGAAACATGTCGTTTTTTTTAAATAATCATCATCATCATTCTTGACTCTTGGCTCTACTTGGTCTTCTCAAGAGTCTTCCTCCATTCAACTCGGTTTTGTGCCAACTCTCTCCAGTTTAGAAGCTCCAAGGTGGCTATATCTTTGAGGACGTTGTCGCTCTTAATCTTGGTCTTCCCAGGCTCCTTCGCCCTATCGGTCTTGAAACCCAGCCACCGAAGTATTCTCAGTTTTATAAATTTTGTGACGTTTAGACCCTTAAACAGTGTTATTTAGCTCGTTGTTATAACATCTGCGCCAAAATCCATCTTCTGAAACCGGTCCGAAGATACGCCTTAAAATTTTCCTTTCAAAAACGTCCAGTGCTCGCTCATTCCTCTTAGTTAGTACCCACGTCTCTGCTGCTCATGTGAGTACTGGTCTGATAAGTGTTTTGTACACTAATATCTTGGTGTTTCTGGACAGCAGTATGGAATGTATCTGTTTTTTTAAACAATAAACGTGGTTAAAACTAAGTATTCTATTAATTTTGGTTTAGGTGTCTCAAAATAAGTTTGCTGTGTTTGTGCACAGTAAATAGAAATTTTAATTTATAACAAACGCCAACCGGTTTCGGTAGATGTACAATCGTGTGTTAATCAGGCTTTATTTTACATTTGGGAGGCTGGTGTGGGAACCATTCATTCAGTAACCCACACCTCTGCCATAAGTCATCCCAAGTGGCAGGCTTCGTTTGGTGGCTTAGCAGGGGTGCCCGGGATAGTGAGGTTTGTTCAGATCTTGGTGGCGGGCAGGATTGGGAAAGGCTGTGTGAGGGAGGCCCTTTGATTTCTCCAGTTGGACCTTCTCGATCCATCGCCTTGTACAGCAGTGAGAGGAATGGATTCATATGTCACTCCTGGACACACGGACACTCTTTATGCCTTTTTTCATACCTTGTCCTTCCCGGAACTTCCTCTCCTTCCTTTACTTAAAACGACCCCCACACATCAACCCCAAAGATGACATTGGCTCTGAGGGAAATTATTTATTAAAGGTGACCAGACCTGAATATCCAGGTATTCCCAACCTTCTTCTTTCTCATCTCCTTCTCTTCTCCACCAACTTCAGCCTCAAAAATTACCCTAATAATTGGGGATGCTTTAGTCCTACTTGCTCTGGACATAAGTCGCATTAAAAATAAAAAACACCTCATTTTGTTATTCTTCCTTTTTGTTGTAAATGTTTTAAAATACTAACTAAAGCATAATTGGGGCGAAACCGGTCTGCGTGTTGTTAAAAAGAAAAGCGATATACAGAAAGAAAAGGTGTTCCATTTTTTAAAAAGTACCATCATCAAGTAATTACTAAAAACATAAATTATGTTTTTTTATTAAAATGTTGATCATTTTTAAATTTTGTGTTAAATACCACGTAAACACGAAAACGCGTAAATAATTTTTGGGACAAGTTGTTTCAGAGAACTTGAACAATTCATAAAATTTCAAGTTCTGTGAAAATTCTATTAAAGTTCTGTAATTATTCCATTATGGGCCAGTTTTTTTTATTGAATTTAAATAAATCTTCACAGAACTTGAATATTCTTTTAAATTTGATGAATTGTTCTAGTTCTGTTGAACAAATGGACCTCAGTTTCTTTGATTAAACTTTTTCCAAAAACAAAGGATTTGAAAATGATTACAATGAAGAAAAGTTTTTTGTTCGTCCTTTTGTTATGCGCCGAGATGTCTGTGTCAGGTAATTATTCTATTTTCTATTACTGCACAAATTTTTTGTTGGATCAAAACCTTTGTATGGTAAGCTCTGGCATCCAGAAATTTGCACATCGGCTGAGAGTCTGGAAATTCAGGTGACCGAACAACTCAAAATCGTGCAAATTCAACACCTCCTTTCAAAAGTGATAAAAGTTATATTAAAAAAAATGGGATACATTACTTTTTTTTTTCAAAAGGGTATTGATTGTATGATTATAAGTTGTCATGGAACCGGAAATTATATGCCTTTGCGATGATTTTCGATGAACTCACACTTTTTAATAAGTAGGTAGTAGGTACTTACCTACTACTTGTAGAGACCAGCAGAAATTATTAATAAAACATTAACAATTGACAATAAACAATAAGTTTTAAATAATAAAAAAAACAATAAATTATTGTTAGATATTTGCCTAGCCCTAGTGAGTTGTGGATCTTTGAAATATTAAATAAAATCTCAAGCCTTTAATTCACTGTAAAAGCTTTACAGTGAATTATTTTTAATATCTTTAAAATAAACGTTTTGATCTTTTATTTTAATCTCGCTTTTCTCTACAATTTGTGTCCGGAAGCACATAGTGTAAGTGGAATCTACATATATTTTGGCAACTAATTGCTTAAAAAACTACATTTGCTTCACAATAATAAAAAAAAAATAATTAAACAGTTGTCAGCAAACGATTTTTTTTTTAAATTTGACTACTTTGTAAACGGCCTCGAATATTAAAAAAAACATGTGCTGATTGCATTAGTTGTAGCTAAGGGGGCGTTCAAGTATTACGTAATGCAATTTTTGAGGATTTTTGACCCCTCCTCCTCCCCACGTAACGCGCCGTAACGTTTCTCCGTGCCCCCCCCCCCCCCCCCCTAGGGATGTCGAAAGTAAAAAAAATATCGATATTTATTAAAATATCAATATCGACGTCGATATATTGAGTAAAAAATATCGATATATCGGTCAAATTTTCAAGAGATTTTGCGTTTTTAAATTAATAGTGTATTCAGCTCAATATTATCAATAGTAATTTTTGTCCAAAAATCTCAATAAAAATGAAGGTATTTTTATCACTATTCATTTTTATTACGTAGGTAATAATTACAAAAAATATCAAAAAATAAAATATCAAAAACTAAAAAGCTGTCTCCTAACTTATATGTACACTGAGATGCATACAAAGTTTTTCAAAAAAATGGCGAAAAATAGCATACATTTTCTATGTATGTACCTACACACATGAGATAGTATTGGTGAACACAAATACTAATGCAAAGACAATAGATTTGTAAGCTATTAATAGTTAAAATTTCAACCGCCAGATGTCATGACCCAATACAATTACTTTTTTCCGTTCGTTCCTATATGGTTTTGGATTCTAGTGACTTTAAAATACATAAATTTAAAAAAATAACGTTTTTGGTATAATTTTCGATATTGGATATTTTGTATACGTAACGCCCAAGTGACAATTTTTATGTTACGTAACGCGTTGTTCAAACCCCCCCCCCCCCCCCCCTCGTAACGCACAGTAACGTTTCAAGACCCCCCCCCCCCCAAGTGCGTTACGTAATACTTGAATGGCCCCTAATTTGACGTCTTGACAAATAGAAGGATTTCTCTTATTTCACTAGTAATACCTCCACCTACTAACAACTAATCCTTGATTTACGCATGATAAACATTTTTAATTGGAGCGCTAATATCTACGCACATCCCAATGCCAATTTCATTAATGTATTAATAATTGCACTCTGTAAATTTTTCAAACAATAAATAAATAAATTTATACTACGAGTTTCCGGACACCGTGTATATAGGTACTAACGAATTTGACGCAAAGCAAAATTTCATAATCTGACTATCCTTTCAGAAAAATCCGAAAGGCCGACAAAAATCGAAAAATCTGATGAAACGATTCCTCTACTGCCATCTGTGGATGAAGACCTGAAACAGAATAAGCTAGCCGAGCTTCAAACCTCCTACCTGACTTGCCGACTTAGCGGAGACCCAGCGAAGCTTCAGTTACTATTTAAGACGATAGATGACACTGAATGCGCGGACCTGGTGCTAAATAATTACAATGGGAATGGATGTAATCCGAGAGGACCCTCTAGAAGTGAGGGTTGGATGCGTGTTATTGTTTTGATTTCAGAAGTTCTGTTTATAGTTGGGATATTTTCTCTTTTTACATTTTATTGGACCTAGTTCAATGATGAAATTAATGTTTAGATTCAATAGGTTGGTACAAATAATACCATAGCATAGAATAGTAATAATATGCCCAACTCCAGTAAAATTTTTGCAGCAATTACTAGTATTAGTTGGAAACCCTGGCCGCCAGTTGTTGAATTTAAATAGTTTGTGTTTGTTGTAAACGTGTACCTATTAAGGTTAAACCTATGTATATACAGATTCATAGAACACTTTTGGAAGTTATGCTTTAAAATATTAAGTAATTGCTTGCGCCAATATGAATAAATAGTTTTATCCATAAACATACCCAAATATTTCAAGAAAGGCTAACAAATCCAATTTTGTATCGGTGAATATGAATAAAAAGTTTTGTCCATAAACAATCTCCAATCTTTCAAGAAAGACTAACAATTACAATGTCGGATCGAATCACTGATACAGTATTATATTTGTTAGTCTTTCAATTAATTAACAATTAATTCATCTTAATATTTTAAAGCATAACTTGTAAAAAGAGTATGAAAAAAAAAATTTAATTCTTTAAGTATCTATCACCTTATTATAAACTAGCAGAACCGGCCACACTTTGCTGTGGCTAAAGAAACCTTTATAACCAACGCCATCTGTTAAATTAAATCCACACCACGCTGCCTGCTGTCCAGTGCCACTTGGCCCGAAATACTGTGTATTTCAAGTAATTTACACAAAATACTGACAAATTATATACCTTAAAACCTTCCTCGTGAATCACTCTACCTATTGGTGAACACCGCATGAAAATCCGTTGCGTAGTTTAAAAGATCTAAGCGCACATACAGTGTAAGCGACTTCATTTTATACTTAGTAAAGATTGAAGAGTCGATTTAATTTTTTTTTATTTGAGCATAAAAGCAGTAACGTTGTACGTAGGTTACCTATTATTTAAAAAAAATTTAGATTTATAAATTAATAATGTAACAATTTATGGAGTGTAAGTAAATAACATAATAATTTGTGGCATGTAAGTTTATAATTTAATAATGTAATAAAATCCATTAAAATGTATGAATGAAAACCAAGCCGTACAACTCACACCGCAAAGATGTGTTATTGTAGTGTACTGCCATCAGAATGTATGGGAAATGTCGGATGTTGAGGTATTTATAACTATTCTGCATTGTACAGTATTTAGTAGATACCTACCCGTATAAATTAATAGAAGTTTACAAAATAGAAACGATTTCTGGAATATCTTTGGTGTGTACCGTAGCTTAAACACCAAAATATTGAAATTTACGAATAATATATTGTAAGGAGAATATGTGGCATGAATGTGAGTGGCGGAAGAATCCGGGGATGCCCGAGGAGACAAGGCATGATCAAGTGAACCAAATATTTGAGTCAGGCCATGTCGAGAGTCAAAATAACAGGAATGAAGCAAGGAGTGTTGGCGAAGACCAATTTTTTTGACAGTCCATCATATCTGCCTAACCCTGCGGGAAACGGTGGTTGGTTAGTAACACTGCAAAATGAATAAAATCAAAAGTCAGTATTCCTTACTATATAATTAAATATTTTGGCCAAAATACAAATTACCTTAATTAATTACAAATGTAAATATAAAAATCTTATTCTAAATATAATTATTTACATAACAAGGGTCCCATCACAACAAAATAAATAAGTCTTTGGTTTGTCATAAATAATACTTAATATTAACCTTAAAAAAATCATATTTTACAAACAATACATTTGAAAATTTATAACGAATAGTGGCAACCATCAAAATAGCTTTTGAAAAAATACCATTTCAAAATATGCTTTTGACAAAAAAAATTATTGACAGCAGTATTGCACTCGACAGCTGATGACAAAATAGCTTTAAAAAAATGGCTGTTATAAAAATAGCCTTCTCCAATATTTGTTACATTTTCTAAGTTCTACGTGTTTGTAAATCCACTTTTATATTTAACTTGTATACTAATGTTAATAAAATCACCAAAATCTCAGCTCTTTATTTTCAATGCAATAAAATATTTTTTTTTATGCTTTAATGTTAAATATTTGATTAATGTATCATTGCCGTACTGCAAAAACCGTATAACTCACAAACAAAATGAGTTAAAGATTTCGGTCTATTTTTCAACATCTTCATAGGAATTATTATAAGTAAAAGAGTTTAGACATTTTCAGCCGACAAGCGGAAAGTCATTTGGAACTCAACTACACAAAAAAAATATTTAGATTTTATGGAGTTATTCAGTGTGTAGTCTTTGCAGCATGATTATTTTTTAAATCAAAATTTTTAAAATCTAACTAAAAATGGCAGTGATTTTAGAGAAGTACTTAAATTTCTAATTAAATGCAGTTTCTACTGTAAAATATCAACAAGAATGAATGAATTTATTCATAATCAAGTATTGAATTTTGCAACTAAAATAAGCACACTTAAACACAGTGTAATTCATCAAGTAATTGCATGCAAAGTGAAAACACCAAGGAACATGGAACATAAATTCACACAAATATTTTGAAACCAAGAAAGAAAAACTTATTTTGAAGAAATTTTCTGAGACTCTCTTGAAGAGCTGTTTTGTTTCAACCACTAGAAAAACACCTTATCCGGATTTTTTATTGGTTTGTACATGAAACTAAACTTAGTAAAGCTTTAGAAATGTGGAAAAAGCGAATCATAAAAATACCCTTTGAAGTACGATGATTAGTTACGAGGTTCTTAATGTAAAAACGAAAAAAATTGGTAACGTGACCAGGAGAAAATTGGACGAACCTCAGATAGAGCATCAGTAGAAGAAGAAAGTGATAATTTATTTAAAGTGTTGTGTGAATTTATATTATTTATTTTCCCTATTTGAAGCAAACAGGGCCAATTTGGAAGCCGAACGCCTGACTATCTTTCCCGTAGTCCATTGGCATGAAGTCTACAACAGGCAGCGCATCCAGCTTCTTTGTTTTCAGCTCAAATACAGTCTTGCCTTTGGTCTTTCCGCTCTGAAAGTAAAACAAATGAATAAAAATCAATCTGAAAGTATATAGCCTATTGTATGCTGATGATGTGGTGCTGATTTCTAACAGTATGGAAGATCTACCGTCTCTCGTGTCTAGGATGAACCAAGTATGTATGAAGAATGAGTTAATGGTGAATGTAAGTAAGTCTAAAGTCATGGTGTTCGAAAGAGAGTGGTTTTGATTTGACATTGGTGTTTGAATGATGAAAACTTGGATCAGGTGGATGGGTTTGTGTATCTGGGTAGTGTGTTTACGAGAGATGGGAAGGCTGATAGAGATATTGAAAGAAGGGTAACTCCATTAAGGTAAGTAAAGAAAGTAACTCCATTAATGGAGGACTGAATGCCGTTGGCGCAAATAAAAAAATTGTCGATAGAAGCGAAGCTAGCAGTCCACAATGGAGTGCTGGTACCTACCCTGATGTATGGCAGTGAGGCATGGAACTGGCAGAGGAAGGATGAAAGCAGACTGAATGCTGTTGAAATGAGATCCCTGATGTGTATGTGTGGTAAAACCAAGTAGGATTGTGTGATAAATGTGGAGATCCTCAAAGAATGCAAGGCTGATGTAAGCGTAATGAGTAAGATTAAGAAAGAGACCCTCAGATGGTTTGGGTATGTAGAGCGAATGAATGAATAAAGTAGTGTAAGAAGAATATACGACGCAAATGTTAATGGTAGAAGAAGTCGGGGACGCCCGAGGAAGACATGGCACAATCAAGTGAATCAGATACTTGAGACGGGCCATGTCAAGAGTCAGAATAACAGAAGAGTATGTATGAGACAATATATGAATGTGAATGAGACAAAGAGTGTTTGCCAAGACCGAGTTGTTTGGCGGTCCGTCTTCTATGCCTACCCCTGCAGGAAACGGCGTGATGGTTAGTTTGTTAGTTATTTTGTTATGGCGCTAATGTATGACATACATATTTGCTTCAAATTCTAGTATGTAATTAATTATTCTGTGATTTGGTCTAGGTAGTACAATCCCCTTAGAATGCAATAAAATCTTACTTTGCAACCGTCCACCTGGACGTTGGGTCTCAGCTTTGGTCTTTCATGGGAAAACTCTGCATCGTTGGATCCACGAAGTTTCAAGGACATCTCATAACCAAATGTGTCAGCGTTATACCTTAGAAACACATCAAATATTAAGTACCATGATATAGTGAACTGCTTCAAGCAGAGGATGGCTTTCCATAGAGGCACATAAGCACTGATTACCATAGATATATCAACTCTAAATATGGCTCATCTTACAAATTCGATCAAACTCCCCATCTGATTCCATTGTCTCGAGATCGTTGCTTCGAAAGCATAATATCTTGGTAGAAAAATTTGATCCTCGCAGACCAATAAGATAAAAAACATCAATGCTTCTTACTGATCTTTTGTCTGCAAAATAATGCACATTCTTTTTGATAAATGTTTTCGTAACCCAATTTTTGGAACCGATAATTTTGGAAAAAAAATACAATTAAAAATATTTGTTCCTGTCGAAAAGTTCACATTTTGACATTTATTATTTATACCTAGCGCAGACACGCGAAAAATCACATATAGTCTAAATTCTCTATAAATCGGTACCAAATTTGAAAATGGTAATTAAAAATAATTTTATGTTAAAAATATTATATTTTGGGTAGGTACTTTATCGCGTCTGAAATCTCCAACCAAATGCTTCCAATTTGGAAAATGACTCATAAATCCAAACCAAAAGATCTAGAGTTCAGTGAACTGGAGTTACAGACAGACAGAGGAACATCCGAAATTATTATTTTTAATGTTTTAATACTGTACCAGGCAACAGAGTTGACACAGGAGTAAGTGAAGTTCTGGTACGATTCTTCTGATAGTAGTCTCAAGAAGTTCATCTGCACCGGGCCAATGGACTCGTAGGTGATCTGCAAGGCGTGACGAGGTCAATGAGTAAGTATCGGTGCACAAACACTATTGCTACATATTTTATACATTCTGCATAGCGATTCTATATCTTTTGTGGGATCGCTATCAAGATAACGGACGTGATCTCCTGTCAGGTTTGTGTGATTTTTACATATATACTGTCACATATTTTAGTTTAGTTTGTTTTAAACACGAATTCCTGCAAGTATGAATGATTATTTATTCAATTATTATTTAATTAAATGAAGACAATATAAGCGAAACTCAATCGAAAATCTGAAAACAGAAAAATCAGAAAAAGATATTGACACATCTGGGACACGACACATTGTCTTCATTTAATTAAATATTACAATTTGAGATTTTACTCATAAAGTTAAAATAAAAAAATAAAAAGATTATTTATTCATTTAATGGTGATAACGGTGATCTCCTGTCAGATTTGTGTGATTTTTTACATATTTACTGTTACCTATTTTAGTTTAGTTCGTTTTAAACACGAATTCCTGCAAGTATGCATGATTATTTGTTCATTTAATGTACATTGTACATAGAAAAAGAAAATAGATCACACAAATCTAACAGGAGATCGCGTTCGTTATCTCGATAATGATCCCACAAAAGAAATAGAATCGCTTGGCTGATGTTGTTATTTTTTAAGATTATTTCCAGTGTTTTCCTTTGCTTATATTTAACTTTGACGTACAATTATTGTTTATGATGTATTTACAGTGTTGATATTAAATAAATAAACCACTACTGTAGTGGCATTTGCTAAAAAATTATTTGCATGACAAAAGATGCCATGAGTAAAATTCAAAAGATATGGAGTGACAGAGAAGACCACAAAGTTGAAACTCGTCCGGGTGTTGATTTTCACCATATTTTTAGATACTGTGTAGAAACATGGACTCTTAAAGTCGTCGAAAGAAAGCAGATAGACGCCCATTGAAAAGAGGTCCTGGAAAAAATGCACAGGACTGCATGGACAGCCAGACGCACAAATGCATCCATTATAGAAGAGCTATGCATCCACAATAGGCTCTCTAATATCTACCTACAACATATCTTGAGATATTTTGGACATGTTTCTCGCCAATCTGAGGATTCCAACTTAGAGAAACTCATAGTCACTGGCAAAGTGGAAGGGAGATGAAACAAAGGAAGATCACCAATGCGCTGGGTGACCAATAATCACTGGCGTCCGGTACATAGGTGTCAGCAGCTCTCCATGCAGCGCAGAATCGCGAAGAGTGGAGAGGCATTGTCGACTATGGAAATTGGAGTAGGGGTCATGATCCTCTTCAATGAGGAACTGACTTAACAAGAATTGTAGTGGCAAGATTCTAGATTATTTAGCAATACCCCTCAAATCTTTACTAAATTTCTCAATTCTCCCATTTTCCCTTGACATCACTTGACCCATTCTTTATCGTCTCTTATTTTTGCTGTTGTTTTATTACTTTTTACTTTATTCTTACATATTGTTGTACAGCATTATTGGACGGTTTATTTGTTATTTAAGAGTTTTTTAATAATTTTTTTGTTTACTCTCTGTTATATATATTATGACGTTGTGTGCACCCGGTGTTGAGTATAGCCGCATAAGACAGATGTAAGCGTAATGAGTAAGATTACGAAAGGGATGCTCAGATGGTTTGGGCATGTAGAACGAATGAACGAAGAAAGGAGCGTAAGGATTAGAAGATGTCAGGGACTCAAAAGGAACACATGTCACCAGCAAAGAACCAAATGCTTGACTCAGGCCAAGTCAAGAGTCAATAAATAACAGAAGAGTATGTATGTTTTTATCACATTTAATTAATTAAAAATAATGAAATTATAGTAAATTTGCAGAGAGCTGTGGCACCTATCTCTCTCCCACTCATCACATACAATAAAACAGCAGGTTATCTCACCTTGAATCCTCCACGCAAGGAGGAGAACCAGTCCTGATGCGTGCGTCCTCTCTGCCAGGAGATCTCGTGGATGTGCGCCGAGTGCGCATCCGGGTACACGCAGGTCTGCCCTGCTGTCATGTTACAGAACACGTACACCGCGTCGTCAGCCATACCCAGATTAGGATCCACCCAGTACCAACCTAAACCAAAAAAATAACAATAACGAACTCGAGTGAAAAATTTTATGACAAAAAAATATAAATTCACAATAAAAACACACATAAATTTGTTGTTGACCACTTTTATTTTATAAACACTCTACCGGTTTCAGAAGCACCCTTCCTTTGTGAGGAGAAAATTATAACTGTAATTTATATGTGTTTCTTTTGTAAATTATGGCGAGTCACAAAGTTAATGCTTTTTACAAATATGAAATATAAATCCATTCATTCAGATTAACAAATCCTGATTTGAAAAACATTTATTATAATATTTAATTTATATATATATATACATATATATAATTATATGCAGAATTAATAAAGCGTCATTTAAAAATGATTAAAATGCTTATATGCTGTGATTTTCACTATTGCTCTAAATATCTAAATTTATTATGTTGAGATTGGCCTAGGTTAAAACTATAAAATTCAGAGTGCTCTCGATAAAATAGTGCATAATAAATCAATAAAGTTTTTATTAATGCTTCCAATACTTAAGTGTAATTACTAACAAGTTTTTAAATACAAGGTAAGTTGATAAATAACATTAATATTATTATTAGTAATCAGCAAATCCAGAAACTTACCATCCTTAAACTTGGGATGACTGAATCGCAGATCCTTACAAGTCCTTGCCGGGCTCTCCCTGGTTCCTGATGGTTTTCTCATTTTCTCTAAGTCCTGCCTCATGGAATAGATTGAGGTGTACATGTCCAGGAACTTGGGTTCGATGTCATCGCCAAGTTCGTCCAGCAGGTCTTCCGTGAAATCTTTGGGATCAGTATTTGGAATGTTGGTTGGGGAGGGTTTGGTGGCAGCCTTGTCCAGTAAATGTAGAGGGGTCAGAAGCTTCTCGATGTCACTGTCGTGTATGTCAAATTCGCTAAAAAATAATATTTAATAATAATTATAGAATTGTTTGGTTTACATCAAGTAAAATCACCTGTTCAAAATTTTCCATTCACTCTGTTCATTTAATACTAGCGCAGACTCGTGAAAAATCACAAAATATTATAATTACAATTTTTAAAAGACAATTAAAATAATTATCTGAAGCCATAGCATTGGGAATTTATGGCGAGCGATATAGTGAAATAGGCCCACATATATTATGAGAGTATAGCGCTCGTATGAGACTGGCTTAAAGTATCTGTGGACACTGTGAGACAGTGGTTTGGCCAGTCTACTGGAGAGCTGTTCCGGGCCGCAGTAAACAAAGTTCGCATAGCCAACATGATAGCCAACATCCATTGAACGGACAGGGCACGAGAAGAAGGACACTGTAGGATTACAGTACGCCAAGCTTCTGAGAGGGTAACCTGACTCATTGATAGAATCTCCGTGCCTGAGCTGGTCACTTAGATTTATACCAAGCAAATCAATGGTAGGCAGATATGATTTTAGATATTCACAGCCAAAAGAATTTTCATTATTTATTTTTGGGGTGTTATGCCATGTTGAGCTACCTCTTTCTTTAGCCAACGTTTCGGACAGCCTTAAAGTGTCCATCATCACACATCTACCCTGATGATGGACACTGTAACGCTGTCCGAAATGTTTGCTAAAGAAGGAGGTAGCGAAACACGGCATAACACACCAAAAATAAATAATGAGCCAAAAAAAATGGTAGGCATGTTGGGAAGATTGCTTCCGTTGAAGGAGACTGGATTTTTTTAGATGTGAATACCGCACGCCATTGAGACTATTGTATTTCTATTTGGGGTTGTGTTGTGAGGCTGAAGGGTACAGGGAAGGGTAGGAGATGTGAAAGTGGAAGGTTACTCAGACAAAATCACTTACTCAGTATCGCCCCTTGTGCTTCTCCTAACCCTGGGGCTTCCGTCCATCCTGAAGAGAAGTTCTGGGGGTAGCAGGGGCATCTCAGCCGGTGGTCCAGGAGGGCCGGCAGGGCCTGCAGGTCCAAACTCGCCCCGTGGACCGTCAGCCCCCGAGGTGCCTTTGGGGCCTGGCTGCCCCTCAGGACCTGGAGCGCCCGCGGGGCCCTCAGAACCCTTAAGACCCATTGGGCCGATTATTCCCTGAAAATTAAATTATTGTTTTCATGTTGTATAAATACAGAAATATTGAAAAAAATATATTTATTTTAAAAAAGTATTTTAAACAGATAACTGAATTTTAAGACAATAATTCGAAAAATACTGGAGATCCGGATTTTCAGTTGCAAGAAATTTGTACATCCAAATGTTGAGTTACAAAACATCCGAATATCCAGATTTTGAGGTGATTGAAATCCGGATATCCGGTTGCAAGAATTCCGAATTCGTATTCGATTCAAATTTCAAAATTTTGATTTGCTAGAAATGCGAATATTTCGATTTCCGTCAACATGATTCAATTGGTTTATTTCTTCGATGAATATAAAAACTCTGACATGAACACACTGAGAGTTTTCAATTTTAAAAATTCTAAATTCAACTCACCACGTCTCCTTTGGGCCCCTCTGGCCCCTGGGCCCCTATGGGCCCTCTCTCACCCTTGTCACCGGTGGGCCCCCGCTCCCCGGCGCGGCCCATCTCGCCCCGGTGGCCCTTGACGCCGCGACGGCCCCTGTCCCCCTTGGGGCCGCGGGGGCCCGCATCTCCCACTCTGCCAGCTAGACCCGTGGCTCCCGCTTTTCCTGGTGGGCCTACTTCTCCCTAGAAAAAAAGAATAAATTATCACAATCAGCAATACAAATAGCATTACAGGTAATACAGCAATGAAAAAATTTATGTGTTCTTAAAGGCAGGAAAATAAGCACACAAGGAGAAAAATAGAAAAAATATGAAATGGACGAATATACAGAAAATAAAAAGGTAATGGTCACAAGTCAAGGGACACAAACCCAGATCTCTAGTCTTACTGGGACAAGTTACAGTTACAGTAAGTATTTTTATCAATATTATGAAGAATTTTTTTTTTTACAGGAGACCAGAATAATTTCCCTCAGAGCCTATGTCATCTTTAGGGATGCTGATTGGAATATTTTTTTAAGAAAAGGGTTTAAGAGGTGGGTAGGAATCTGGGGTTCAGTGTGTCCTGGTCATCCACTTCCAAGACCTAGACAAACCTCACCCCATGAACCCGGGCAACCCTGCTAAATCACCAAACGTAGCGAACCACTTGGGGTGATCTATGACAGAGGTGTTGGTTATCCAATAAAGGTTCCCGGGGCAGCGGTACGCATTCCCGCCTCCCAAATCGAAAACTAACATCATCGATGAATTATTTTTCTTACGCAGAGTTTTTGAAATCAGATATAGACAATAATTTTCTTCTTATTTTGAGCGTCAAGGGAGCAAAGTTTCATCAAATATATTCTGTTTTAATTTTACGAAGCATCAATATTTAATTTTTGGGATGAAAAAAGGGGATGAGGATGGTTTTCGAAATCTCACGTAGACAGTATCCTTCCTCTTGTTTTGAAAGTCAAGTATGCAAATTTTCATCTATCTTATAAGAAAACTTTTAACCTTTTAAATGCCAGTATGTAGGAGTGTAGCTGTGAACAGCAGGCCATGAATTTTTATTCAAAATAAATCATTTTTAAATCTTATTTTAATAAATTAAAAACATATTACACCTTGAAAGGATATTTAAATGACTTAGCAAAAATCTTGAAAAAAAAAAATTTAAAAAAAAAAAATTTAAAAAAAAAATTAAATCATGCTCAAAGAATAGCGAGATAACTCGCTATTTTTCTATGGCCGGCCTGCTGGGCGCGGCCAAGAATGCGAGAAATCTCGCTCTTGGCACAGAAGCGGTTAATTAAAAAAATTATTTTATAAAAATAGCTACACCGGGACCCTTCTTCACATGTGTACATAGATTATACAGCTGAAATCCCCGGTGCTGCCTAGGCTTTATGCAAAGTTTGTTTTTTGTAAAGATAAGGCATAGACAGTCATTTTCCTCTTATTTTTAATGTAACGTGTGCTAAATATCATAAAGAAATATCGATATTCTGCCTTTAGTGGGGTGGGAAAAGGAGATGGGGAGGTTTTTCACGTTCTCATAAAGACGGTGACCTTCCTTTTGTTTAGAAAGTGTTAGAAATTTCTAAAGGTAGGAAAAGGAAGCATAAAAACTCACCGATGGAAGGATAATGAGGTATCTTGTCCAATAACACTTTGTACCGATTATAATTTTCATCACCAATTATAATTTTAAAGGTTTTGTACATAACTCGTAATTTTAGCTTTCACAGTCAAGATATTGAGCATAGAACACAGCTGTCATGTTGAAGTTTGTCAATGCACTGACCTTGTGATTTCACATACATAGATAGGGGGATTGATTCATTAGATGCGAAGTGTTTAAAACCCAGGATGGGTAGCGAACATTTACCAGAAGTGGTCATTTGTTCGGTCGTTGGGTGTCATAGCCGTACCCCTGCGCACCCCGCACCTTTTCTGCAACCCCCGCTGCTCGTCGCTACGCCCGCAGTCGCTGTATTTATGACTGTGGACCATATGACCCGTTCGGTGTGTGGGCCACCGAAGCGGCCTTCTAAGAAACGCACCAGAGAAGAGAACCAACTGATGACCTCTGCAATCTCTACATCCCTAGCTGCCCCCGCTGCCAACCGCCCGCGCCGGCCCCCCGCCCCTAAGCACATGGACTAGGAAGTCATCGGACTGTGCCCGCGCCCTTCGGTCCAGTACCGTACGTATGGAGTGATAAATGACAAAATAAAAAACCTAAGAGATAGTGTATAAAACAACAATCAATAATACGGGGTGCGCCAGAGAAACTTACTTATTTGAAAGTTCAATAAAATCAAAAGCACTGTAGTTATTGTTGTAATTCTTTTTTTATTTGAAAATACAGTGTACCAAGTTTTTTTTCATACTGTCTTAAAAATGATATCTTTTAAATGGCGACCCTCATCGCGCATACACTGGTTAAGTCGTTTTTTGAAGTTCTCGTCCACTCTTCTCAGCATATCAATCGGAATATTGGCAATAGCGTCGCGAATGTTATTCTTCAGGTGATCTATGGTCCGTGGTCGATCAACATAAACAAGGGATTTCAAATAACCCCATAAAAAAAAATCACATGGAGTCAAATCCGGAGAGCGCGCCGGCCATGTGAGGAGGAATTTCGAAGCGAGCGTGAAAGGCACGTTGCGTAGCAACAACTGAGCGACCGTTACAAAAGAAGCTCTCGGCGGCGAAGGCCCGCTGCTCTCTAGACCACAGCATAATGGCAACTGACGAGAATGGGAAACAAACTTGGGGACGTCCCCCTCCAGATGCGCCCTCTTCCGCCCCTCTACCTGCCCAACTCAACGGTCGGGAATTTTTTCAAATAAGTAAGTTTCTCTGGCGCACCTTGTAATAAACAGTTCACAGTGACAATTATTACAGTGTATTACGAGTATATACATTTTCGTTAGCGTTGATTACATGTTATTTTTATGGTTTCTTTACAATTGTTGTTATGAACTGCAGATTTATTAAATATAGGTTTTGAGTATGTGTGAGTAAGATTAAGTTACAGGCATTATTATTTGTTTATTAAACAAGAGCGGTCGGTAGCTAATTCTTATTTCCAGGTTTAAACGTTGAAGCGAGAGAGTAATTATGTATATTCCGATAATCTTGATATATGTACATATAAAAAAAATATTAAATTTAATTTTATGGTGGGCAAGAATTCCAATAATCCATGCGCTTGATAGCTGCAAGACGAGTTGTTATCTAGCCCCTACATAGGTAAGTAAATTGAAATACGTACATATAAAAAGATATTTTATTTAATTAATCGGGGGGGCTAGAATTCCAATAATCCATGCGCTTGATAGCTGCAAGACGAGTTGTTATCTAGCCTCCTAAGTTAAATAAAATCTAATGTAAAATCCATGCTAATTTATACAGCGCTCTTGAGGCGATTTTTCGCAAAAACAGAGCTATATAAGTTGTCCAAATTTATTATTATTACTAGGTGTGGGTACAATTTAGGAAAAGGACAAGAATACTCCCTAACAGAAAGAAAGAAATTCTTAAAAAAGAAGAAGAAATTTCTGGTAAGAAATGTGAACACGAGCTGTCAATGTGTCCCAATCGCCACCATTACTTTTTTATTTTCTATTTATTGGTTTATTTCATATTTTCAAAAGTATTGTTGAAGTTTGCTTTTTCAATGATAAAATCAAGTACTTAATTAATCTTACCGCAGGTCCAGCTTGCCCCCTCATCCCCGGTGCCCCTTGAGTACCAGGCTCCCCTGCCCCTCCCACTGGGCCGGGCTGCCCGGTGGGGCCCACCTGCCCCGTGTCTCCCTTCTCTCCGGGTAATCCGGTACTGCCCTGGACGCCGGCCAGCCCCTCTGGTCCCTGGAAAACAATTTACGATTGATTAGTATGCAATTAAAAAAAACTTTACTTGTTTATTTATTTATACTTTATTTACGGTCAGTTTAGACCATTGATTCCCAACATTTTTTTTAAGATGGACAATTTTACTTGGCCCACGGACAAATCAATAAGTGTTGTTGTTCGATTAATTTAATTTTAATTGGCGGCAACCCGGGCGTTTATTGAAATAAAATATTCTGATAATGCTAGTAAGTTACCCATCTCACTAGACAATGTCTGTTCTGAGACAGATAATAATACAAAAAATAAAATTTAAAACATTAGAAAAAATAAAAACCTATATAAAATTTACATAATTCTCTGAATCAATAGTTAAACAAAAAGAGACAATAAAGATTACATATTAAAGAGATTCCTTTGACTGATAAAATTTAGGATCATTAAGCATTCTTTAAAATTTTTGATTACTATAAAAGATCTGCATTCGGAGGGAATGGAAAATAATGCATTTAGAATTACAATAAATTACGTAAAATGTTAATTTGCTGTTGTATGGGAGGTAATACAAATATTTGTTTCACAATTACAAAGCTACACAAACAATACACAATACCCGAGCCAAAAACAACGAACTTCTCCAAACTCCTTTTTTCAAAACCACCTTCGGGCAAAGACACTCTAAATACATAGCTTGCAAACTATACAATACACTACCAACTACGATCAGACAAAGTGACTCCTTTACAAAATTCAAACAAGATATTAAAAAGTGGATTATAAGTATTGGACGCCACACTATCACAAATATCTGTAAAATAAATCACACATAGACAGAAATAACTATTCACATACAACCTAACCCATATAAAACAAATGAAAATAATGAAATCCTGTCAAATTTAACCTATAAATAGAATAGGCAGAATTTATTTCATTACTCCATCTCCAACATTTATAAAATAACTCTCTTTAAAAGATTTACCACCCTTCCAATCACCCTTCTGTTCTAATTCTAATCATAATATGTATTTTACCTGAAATATCCTTGTAACTATTATATTCATTTATGTACGCCTGTCTCGACACAGGTATACCCTAGTGAGACAGGCATACAAATAAAACCATTGTAAATATATTTTATTATAGATAAATAAATAAAAAAAATAAAAATAAAATTTAAAATTTTAGAAATTAGAAAAATTGTTAATAGTCCATTAAATATTGTTAATAACGATAATTACCCTATGTATATTGTTTTTAAAATAGCCATCTCTTAAATATATTTTCACATTAACCTTTAAACGCTTGTGCGCCGCATGCAATAAAGGTAGCCCACTGCCCAAGCCTTATTTTTAAATATTATAATTATTATTATAAAAAATCAGTGTAATCCGAAAGCAAAATGCACCGTCATCGCTGGTCCCGTACGGGACCGTTGGGCATTGAACGACGCAAATCTACGGTCCCATACGGGACCACTGGGCGTCTAAAGGTTAATCATTGCTCATTCTAATGTTTTTGTCCACAATTTTATAGATTATTAGTCTATTCAATACTTGTTTGTCTATTATTATATTTGTTAATTTTCATTATATGTTTATCCTGAAGCAGAAACCATTGGTTTTGACACATTCTGATTATTTTGGTTAAATAGTGGTGTGTACAAAGATATTTATTATCATTATTAAAATGACACCACAAAGTAAATTTTCGATTGTTGAAGAAGTAAATAAAACATAATTACCGGTTTCCCTGGCAGACCAGTCTCCCCCTGTTTCCCCTCCTCCCCGGGTTCCCCTGTTTCTCCGGCCTTCCCCACATCGCCGTTAGACCCCGGGGGACCAGTAGGACCTCTGGGTCCTGCCTGACCGGCCTCTCCCGGAGGCCCCAGGGGTCCGGGGGCGCCCTCCAGTCCTCGGGGGCCCTCGGAGCCCACTGGGCCCCTCAAACCTGCCTCGCCCTGCACGCCAGGCTTGCCCTCTTCTCCTCTTGGGCCGGGCGGACCGGTTTCACCCTAAAATGATAAAAAAACATAATGAAAACGATGTGAAATATAGTTGAAACATGAATAGCTGTAAAATTAACATTGGGAGGAGCGTAAATGTTACTAACCAACTTTAAGATGTCCACAGAATGCATAGTGTTTTTTTTTTGTTTATCACTGTGGAAAATAACAAGATATAAAGAGGAAAGAAAAATAAAACATTATTTTTTTTTACAGTAACTCACTCCACACAGGAGACCCCGAGGAAAATAATTCCCCTCAGTAATCTTTAGGGATGCTGTGCGGAAGGTCTTTTTAAGAAAGGGAAGAGATGAAATTCTGGGAATTGTATATTATTGTGAATCGATATGAAGCAGCCGTGCCACCGCTGCTAAATACCTTTGCAGGATGCCGACCTGAAAGAAAGCTGAATCAACAATCAGACAACAGTGTATTACGAAACATGAATTTAAATATCGATCAATGACACCTGAGACGAAAACCGCTGACCAGGCAAAGGCATTGCAAAACATTCATTCAATAACCGGGTAGACGAAATATTCTACCCGTGCTAAAATAATAAATAATGGAGCCCACCATCAGCGATCCTGCGGGTTCGAGGTCCGGACGCTTCACTCCCACCCATGAAAACGAAAACAAAGGAATCATCACCTATATAAACGGAGGAGGACCTACTCAAGCAAGCCACTCGCTCCGACAAGACCGATGCGCCAGAACATAACTCTACCCGCGCGAACACGCTGTACTTAATCTTATCGGTTTTTGAATTTACGAGTATTTAATTTGATTCACCAATAAATATATTAAATCTTCTGCTGAGTTTGCTGTCCATCCTCTCCGGCGTAGTACCCGAATACCTACAGATATTATGAACTTGTGGGACACTGCAGTAATCACTCCACAAGCAAAAAACAAATGTAGTAAATGCACTAAGGCATCATTTGAGAATGTTCACTTGACTCGATATTAATTGAACTGAGAGATCACTATGGTTGATCATTGCACAGGCTGTTTTAAAAGAGTCGATATTAAATGCACTGAAAGATCACTATGGTGATCACTGCACAGGCTTCTAACAGACTGATTGTACAAAAATAATTGTTGTAAATGTCACACAAGTACCTAGGTATATTGGCTACATACTGTCAAATAGGGAAGGTTCTTGAATAACAGATTGGGTGGAGGAATGGGGGAGCATATTTTAGAGAGATATGCATACATTTGCTTCAACATGAAAATTTTATAAAAGTAGAAAGTAAGTGGCATGGTTACTTCTAAGTCCCTCAATTCACATTCAAATTAAAATATAACTCTTCTCCATTACATGTATTGTCATGTCAATACTTAGATGAAGATTTGTTTGTGTATAAGAAATAAAATAAACATACGTTTATGAGTAATGGAAAGGCTGAGAGGGATATTGGAACAATTTTGAACCTAAAAAAATTAGTTTTGTGTTGCAACAAAATTTAGACATTCAGAACTCACAATCTTCCCCAGTTCCCCAGCGGGTCCAGGAGGACCAGGAGGCCCGTCCTGCCCCCGGGCTCCGGCGGGTCCCGTGGGCCCCACTAGTCCTGGGGCACCCTCGGCCCCCGCGGGCCCCCGTCTGCCCTGCTCTCCGGGTATGCCCGCAGTACCGATTGGACCTGAAATTGAAAAGTGTAACCATGTATATTTTTTACAAAAATGTTTGAAAAAATCAACCCGTGAAAAACAAACTTGTTGCAAAAGGTGTTGGTAATAAATCCAATAAATGGTTTCCATGGCGGCGGTACCCATACCCGTCTCCCAAATTATAAAGATATATAACCATGTTTTAATTAAATTACTTCCATAAAAATCTAAATTATTTCTGGTCCCATCATCCCCACTCCGCCTGCCCTGGCGTGTTTAGGTTAGGTTAGGTTAGATTAGATTAGATTAGGTTAGGTTTGTTTTTTCTTCAATTTTCTTCAATGTCCGATTTCGTCACCGTTTTTATAGTCAACATTCTGTTTTGTCATTGTTCTGTTTTATCATCGATCTGCTTTGTCACGGTTGTTTTTACCCTGTTCTGTTTTGTTTGTTATTGTTCTGTTATACCATTGTTCTTCTTTGCCATTGTTCTGTTTTGTCATATACCCTTATTTTAATTATATAAATTACCTTTTGCCCCATCGTCGCCCGCTTCCCCTTTAGGCCCTGTTTGCCCAGGAGCGCCCTGCGTGCCTGCAGGCCCGTGCGTGCCTCGCGCTCCTCGTGGTCCCGCCTCGCCCTTGGCGCCCCCGCGCCCAGGTTCCCCTCGCAAACCCCGCTCGCCTGCCGCACCAATGGGGCCTGCGGGTCCACGAGGACCCGATTGGCCAACGTTGCCGGCTGGGCCCTGGAAAAAGGAAAAAATATATATAATAATATACATTGGTATATTTGTAATAACACTATGATATTCTCTATGCATACTTCTACATAATTGTCTTTACTTGATAACGTCTCTCTGCCAAGCACTTGTAAAACGATTGTCAACCAGAGTGGTTGTTAACATAGCATTTATAATCATGTTCTAGTTAATCACCACATTACAACAGGGGTATTTCACCATCCCCCTGATAGCTTATCCATACGATAATTAATATCAATAAATAAACAATGAAATACTCGCAACACGTTAAAAAACTCGGCTTTCTTATCCTATACATCGCCACTACTCAATAAATATATTAAGTACTGAATAGTAAACTCAAGCTTTTTAAATAAATAAATTGTATTTAGTTAATCAAAAATATACGTAATCGTTTGTATAATCTATGAGGAAGATGGTGAAATACCCCAATATATAATACTGAAGAAAGATAATCTCATAAATCTAAACGGTAATACGAAAAAGAACAAGAAAAGGACACAAAAAAATAAAAAGGTAACGGTCGCAACTGACCGAATGAGCTGACAAACTAGCTGACAAATGAACAAGGCGGTCTAAAGATAGTGTGTTTTTCTTACCGTTTCTCCAGTGCTCCCCTTGAATCCTTTCTCCCCAGGGGGGCCCAGGTCCCCCTTGTCTCCGTCCTCCCCGGGAGATCCAACAGGTCCTGGAGGTCCGGGGAGACCCCTTAGACCCATGATGCCATCTCGACCGGAAGGCCCTGAAATCAGTGCCTCGGTCAAAACCCAGGAAAAAACATACGCATGCATAAATAAAGTAATGTCGCAGACCAACATGTGATTTCTCTAGTCACTTGGAGGTTCGTATAGATTGTTTTTGATTGTTTTTTTTCTAGTGATTTCTGGGTCTTGAATGTTATTATTCGGTTTATCTTGCCAGGGTTTCTATCAGAGAGCAACTTGACCAACGTAAATATCTCCAAACCGAGCTTAAAAAGCAAAAGACCACTTTCAAGGCAGTATAACTCAGAACAGACTGTCATTTGAGATAAGTCATTATAGTAACTTATTTTCCCTTTAAAAATTCTTACCCATTTGCTTGCATATACAGGGTGTTAAGGGAAATAACAAAATTACCTAACCAAACCTAACCAGTGATTTCTGACATTATTTGGAGTAATAATGTAAATGGAATTTTGTAAATTTTTTAATGTTTTCAACTTTATGCATAAAACATCACTGGGTTAGACACCCTCCGTGGTCCCAAGGTATGACTCTCGACTCACAATCCGAAGGTCGAGGGTTCGAACACGGCGTACGCAAAGGATTTATTTGATTAATTTGTGGTTTTTCACAATTAATTCATTTAAAATAATACGTAGTATATTTGCGGCATATTCCAGAGTGGAAGATACTCTCAGTATTTCCCTGGTGTAAGACCACCATTCAGAATTGAAGCGTTGCTTGAAATGGCTTTAATCGTGTTTGGTTACCAGATCTGAATAGCCAGGTACTTCCCCACCTTCCTCTCTCTCATATCCTTCCCCTCCCCATTACCTTCAGCCTCACAACATACCCCAATTGCGGTTGCCATAGTCTCACTGGTTCCAGATGGGAGCATTTGGGACTCTTGTGCGGTATTCTTGTAAAAAAAAAAAAAGTAAGAACTTTCTGTTTGGCTTATATATAAAATAAAAAAATAAAAAATATTGAGTAATAGATTTTTCCACATGCTTTCAAATTATACACAATATAATCTCACCCGGGGGTCCATGTTCTCCCCTATCACCCTTGACTCCAGCGGGTCCAGGAGGGCCTAGGGCTCCGTCTCGCCCCACTGCCCCAGGAGAGCCTTCAGCGCCCGCCTCGCCTTGGCCCCCCTTGTCTCCGGGGGCGCCCAGAGGCCCTGCGGGGCCCAACTCGCCCTTCAGACCTGGCATGCCCTAAAATATGATAAATAGGATACGTTAACCACTCAAGCGATATTTTGAATATTTTCCGCCGACATTAAGAAAATCATGCCTCCGAGTTTTAATATGGAAAAATTGAAAAAAAAAAAATTATGCATCTAGGGAAAATTTGCCTAAAACTAACCGCAAAGCAATCCAAGGTATTTTAAATGGTGCCATATTGTGGCAAAAAGCGCTCCACTGGTTAAGATAAAAAAATTGTGCATCATTACATAGTATAAAATGAAGTCGCTCAAAATGTATGTGCGCGTTAATCTTTTAAACTACGCAACAGATTTTCATACGCTTTTCACCAATAGATAGAGTGATTGAAGAGGAATGTTTATATGTATAATACATGTAAATTATATTAGAGAAAAGCCGAGAAATTAAAAGAAAACAAATTTTGTGTGATTTAAAACGGCTGGCGGGCCGTACTATAGTCACTTTTGAAATTCGTTCTACGGAAGAAATTGGAAAATAGATGTCCTAGAGTAAGTAGGTATTTAATTTTCCCTTTTCAAATATCCAGTGTTGCATTGCAAGTATTGTATAATTAGTGGCGAGTTAATTAGTTTATATGTATAATACATGCTTATTATAGTAGAGAAAAGCCGATAAATTCAAATATTCAATTCGGCAGCGGGCAGCTGGCAAGCGGGTGGTGTGGATTTTATAAAGTTTGGGTAATGGCGTTGTATTTCGTTAGCCACAGCATCGTGTGGCCGGGTCTGCTAGTTAAACTATAAAATAACCTAAACACTCAAACTGTACCACACAATTACGAAATAAGACATAGACATCAACACATGACTCCAAAGACAAATACCACCAATGGACACACTTCACCTTTTCTCTCTTCTTCTCATTTCTTTTTGTCTTTCTTTCTCTCATTTCTTTTCTTTTATTTATTTATTTTTTTTACTTTTTGTTTCATTCATTTCTATTAATCTCTTTAAAATTCTTAATTTATTTTTCTTCAATTTAGGTAATTAAAATAAGATTAATAAGATATCTGCTACCTCGGAACAAGCTCAACTAAGTTAAGTGGTTCATAGAAAAAGTCTATTTATTGTGGTTTATAGAAAATTTAAAAAAAGATAAAATCTTACCGGTAGTCCATTGTTTCCCCTTTCTCCGGGAAACCCTGGCAAGCCCGAAGGCCCTGGTGGTCCTGATCGCCCCTCGGGTCCGGCGGCCCCCATCGGCCCCACTCTTCCCGCATCACCGGGAGCTCCGGAGTCCCCAGCCGGTCCAGGAGCCCCAGGGGATCCCGGGTCCCCTGCGGGTCCAGGTTCTCCTAGGGGTCCGGGTAGACCTGACGGGCCGGGGATCCCGATGGAACCTTGGGGTCCGTTTTCTCCCTGGAAAAGATTATTTATTTGAGTTACATGAGGCTATAAATTTACTTTTAACCCACCACCCTCCCTCGACCTGTCGATGGGGGAGAAACACTAAAACGTAAATACAAAAGATGAGTTTTTGAGTTAAGTATGGAGAAATACTCAAATTGATTCTATCCGTAACACAAAGACGCATCTCCTCAAGTACTACGGGTAGTAAAATAATCTAGAACATATCTCATTATTTGTATCGAAACATAGGAACACAACAACGCATCGCCTATTACTTTTTTTTGTTATAAATGCTTCAAATACTGATTTTGAGATAGTGACTTCGTTTGGAGTGCAGTAAAAATAAACTTCCTGATTAACAGCGTAGCAGTGAGACAAGAGACCAAATGACTCGATTATTTAAAAGAAGATTTCGAAAAGAAGTGGACCTAAAACGGATCCCTGGGGTACCCCTGAAGAAAGTGTTGCGAAGTTAGAGAGTTTATTTTCAACCTTCACGGCTTGTAAGCGATTGGATAGATATGATGCCAGCCAATTTTTGATGTCGGAACTCAAAACAAATTTTTCCTCTAATTCCTCGTCAAAAGTTATAAACACAGAAACATACTGCGCACTTAGTTTTTGTGTTATCAACCCAAAGGCCAATATCAGTAGCAGCGTTTCGTAACAATTTATTGTCAAATCAGTGGTTTTCTCCTTTTTTAGCTAGTTAATACAATTAATAACTGATTTAATAATAAAATAGTTTAAAAATATAAAAATTTAAAAGAAAATAATTTTTAAATATAAGTCATGATTCATGATCCAATCACAAAAACTAAAAATGTTAGTGAATTGGTAACACATAAAAGTAAGACGTATTTCTACAATCTTCAATAACTTACTTGTTTTTTGCAAAATTGTATATCTGTGAATACTATATAAATCTGTCTCATGCATTTCTCTCAGGATAACTTCTTACATTCTGATGAATGGTTTTTCACTCTTATGTTGATCCGAGGTGGTTCGCCTTAATTTATTGACAGTTGTAATAGCACATTGCACCCCTAGTTGAAGACGCTAACATCTCAAAAATCTCATCTTTACAGAAAAAAAGATTACTTACCGGTGCACCCCTTTCTCCCGGTAATCCGGGAGACCCGTCCTTGCCTGCTGGGCCCAGGGAACCCGTAGACCCTGTGGGGCCTCTAGGTCCCTCTGGACCTGGGGCCCCTCGCTCTCCAGGGGCACCCCCTGCCCCTGGCTGGCCGGTGTCCCCCTTGGGACCCGATAGACCCTCAGAACCACGACGGCCGCGGGATCCACGGAAACCCTGCAACAAAAATTTATTAGAAGATGCTGTAAATGTTCAGAAAAGTGGAACACGGATAATAGGCACATTTTTATTTTAAAAACACTTTGTATCGGTTAGATAACAATGAGAAATTACTATTTCAGAAACTGGATATTGAAAATATGTAATGCATTTTAATGGTTATTTTGTTCACCCCTGTCGTAGGTCACCCCGAGTAGTGTTGCAACAGAACTCTGCTTCCGCTTCCGCAGAAGTTCCGCATGTTTTTCACTTTCGGTTCCGTTTCTGGTTCCGCAAACTTTATAACAGAACTCTAAACGAAGAATAATTTGCGATTGAAGATATCGAAGTGCAGCCTTCTACTTCAAAATCATCATCATCATTACAAATATTGGAATCGATGTTAAATGTAAATGAAGACCAGGAGGAGAACTCTTCCACAACGGACGATGGTGACAATTTATTTTTAGAGATACAGTCACACCTTCGGGAGTACAAGAAAGAGAAGAGACTACCTCTCCATGAGGATCCCCTTATGTGGTGGAAAGTAAATGCGCACAAATACTCCCATCTGTTGCCAATAGTTCACCAATACTTATCTGTTCTCCCCAGCAGTGTAGCCAGTGAGCAAATATTTAGTGGAGCTGGTTTAATATATGAAGAACACCGAAACAGACCTAAAGGTGTAAAAGCATCCAAATTACTTTTTATTAAATAAAATAAACCTCTGTTTAATTTCGAGTACTAGAAGAATACAAATTTAATTAAACAAATCTTAAAAAATAAAATTGTGATTTTTCTTCATAGTATTCACACTTCCGCTTCTGATTCCGCTTCCGCTAGGATTTACTTTTGACATCTGTTTTCCCTTCTGCTTCCGTTAAGACACTTCCGTTGCATCACCAACCCCGAGTGGGTCGATACGTTTGGTCACTTAGCAGGAATGCCCGGGTTCATGGGGTGAGGTTTGTCTAGATCTTGGCGGCGGATGTGGTTGCTCACCTATTGCATGGTGGGCTGGGTCGGGAGGGACTGATTTGGGAGTTCTTTTGACCTCTCCAGCCGGATCCTCTCGACCCATCGCCTTACACCGCAGTGGGAGGAATGGATTCATACTTCTGTCACTCCTCAACACACTAAGCCCAGGACTCCTACCCACTCCTAATATCTTTTTTTTCCCAGAACTTCCTCTCCTATCTTTTCCTAAAAAGACTCTTAACACAGCATCCCCAAAGATGACATAGGCCCTGAGGGAAATTATTTTCCTCAGGGCCTCCTGTATTTTTTTAATTTTTTTTATATGAATACCGCACAAGAGTCCCAACTGCTCCTGTCTGAAGCCAGTGAGACTATGGCATCCCCAATTGGGGTATGTTGTGAGGCTGAAGGTAGTGGGAAGGGAAAGAAGATAGGGAAGAGGAAGGTGGGGAAGTACCTGGCTATTCAGATCTGGTCACCAAACACGGCTAATGCCATTTCAAGCAACGTTTCAATTCTGAATGGTGGTCTTACACCAGGGCGATACTGAGAGTATTTTCCACTCTGGAAAATGCCGCAAATATACTATATATTATCTTAAATGAATAAATTGTGAAAAAACACAAATTAATCAAATAAATTTTATTTGCCACGCCGGGATTCGATCGTGCGACCTTCGGTGTGCGAGTCAAGAGCCTTACTAATGTACTGGACCATGCCGGCAGACTGTGTGGAGCTAATGTAAAAAAAAAATTAAGATTAGTATTATTCTTCTTTTACATGAACACAACAAAACTATGAACCTAAACCATTGCCCAGTGGATGGCGTTGATGTAGTTTTATGTTAAAATTGGACCTGTTATAATGGGTGTTAAAGGTACTATCTGCAACATAAATAAATAAATTAATAAATATTACCCTTGGGCCAACTTCACCCCGTTCTCCTTGAAGTCCATTGGGGCCCTGAAAATTTAAAAAAATATATATTAAGAAATTATCATAAATTTATATCTTATTTTCGTACATACACCTAAAATATGTACACAAAATATTTCAATAAATGTACAAGCTTACCGATTCTCCCTTATCCCCGGAAGGCCCTATAGGACCTGAGGTCCCCTTGTCCCCTTTGTCCCCGGTAGGCCCTGGATACCCCTGGGCCCCAGGAGAGCCTGTCTTTCCTCGTTCACCCGCTGGTCCTGCCGTGCCGGTTTCGCCTCGAGGACCTTCGTAACCCTAGAATATTCAATGAATTTTTATAGGAGCTACGAGTGTAAGATTACTTAAAACTTTGTAATGAAAAAATAAAACAAAACTAATTCCATGTTCCCTTTAAGAAATAGCGACTGGAGCGTTCCGCTATATACTGTGATGTAGAATGTTGTATTATACAAATTTTAAATATGTAAACTCTGCCCAGTCCTACACATATTTCATTCGTACACACATATGAAGTGGAAGAGCCATATCTGCGAATTGGTTAAGCGTATCAGAAAATGTATATATATATATATTCATAAGATTAAGAAATATTTTAAAACTCAACAATCTAAAAAGAGTATACTATGCACTAATCCAGTCATCAATTCAATATGGAATTATTGGATGGGGGGGGGTCATACAACAATATTCTAACTCCGATCAAAGTGATCCAGAAGCTAATCATTAAAGTAATCCTAAAGAAACCCTCCACTTATCCAACAGAAACGCTTTTCGCCGATTTCACGGTGCCTCGAGTAGAGAATATCTTCAAGAATAATGCAATTATCCAAATTTACAAAGATAATATCATCAAAAAATTTGAAACCCATCAATCAAAAAGACATCAAGACAACTTCAAAATACCAAAATTTAATACCAAACTAATGCAAAACAATTATATCTATTTAGGAATAAAGTTTTTCAACAACCTTCCGATTGAAATAAAAAAAACCAAAGATATTAATAAACTGAAACTCAAACTGAAGCTACACTTCATCGGGAATAATTAACTTAATAATTACCTGTTTTTCTCTTTCTTTCTATGTATCATCAATCTATATTCATCTCTATTTTATTTAGATTTTTCGAATTTCACTTAAGTGCACAATATTTTAGTATGTAACCGTATCCCATGTATGTACACCTACACTTATAGATAATCCAGAAGTTTCAATTGTTCCCATTATATATTTACCTATTGCATAATGTTATTCTATTTCTGTTATAATTAGTATAACTCGCTCATCAAGCACAAGAACTAGTTTCTTCTTTGGTGAGATTGCAATTTTAAATAATTTGTGTACCGATATGTAATTTATATAAAACCACTGTACTATATATCTATATTAAAAAAAAAAAATTAAAAAAAAACATTCTAAACTACGAGTAATTCAGACGAGCGATTCTATATCTTTTGTGGGATCTATTTTTTGAGATCTCTTGACAGATTTGTGTGATTTTCTTTGGCTGTCAGTTGATTTTTCTATGGATATCAAGCCAGCTTCACCGATTTGTGTCAGCTCACAGTTGAAATCTAGAAATCACAATAGAAAAATTAAATATCAGCCATAGAAAATCACACAATCTAACAGGAGATCTCACAAAAAAGATCCCACAAAAGATATAAAATCGCTCGGCAGATATCTTAACTATCAGACGGAAGAGCGATAGCTAATAAATTCAAAACTATTATAAAAATCTTTAACTGACAGCCCTGAAATAACAGAGTTAATTAACAATACCTGCGCAGTCATTCTTAACAAAGTTAACTTTGAAGTTAACAATGAACTCAATACAAAATTACTCCATTTATTGTCTATATATACTTGAGGTTGACAACTTTTCTAAAAGTCACCTTTATTTACATATTTTTATTCTTATAATTATTATAAGCAATAATTATCAGCCTGAAACACTCATCCACATTGAAAAAATCTTCCGAGAAAAAATACATGACGCCAACGGGACTTGAACCCGTGCCCTTCTGATTGCCGGTCAGCTGCTCTCCCAATTGAGCTATGGCGGCTTATCTTACACCCGCCAAATGATTAAATAGAAGGGCACGGGTTCAAGTCCCGTTGGTGTCATGTATTTTTTCTCGGAAGATTTTTTCAATGTGGATGAGTGTTTCAGGCTGAAAATTATTGCTTATAATAATTGTTACCCTTTGTGCTATGCATAAAAATCTTGTCTTAAAACGTTAGTTTAACAATTAAAAATAATAATTTATTTTTATTCTACATAAAATAAAAAGTTCTCTGTTATTATAACATTGATATTATTTTTTAGTATAGTAACAGTAGTTTAGTAACACATAATAGTATCCTGTACCTAAATACTTGCTTTTATCATACATACTTCGTCAAATGTACATTCTTATTTTGTTATTATTGTAATACTGATACCCTCCTGTATACCACTGTGTAATCTTATGTATCACTTGAATGTAAAAGCATTTTATGGCATTTAAATAAATAAACAAATAAGTATGTATGTCCATTTACATGTCACACATGACCAGCATTTGAATTAAGAATTTACTGGTAACATAAGTGTGTTAGTTACTTGCCACATTTTATATTAATTTAGTGAGACAATATATGTTTGCGAGTCTATAGTTTGTAGTGTCACTGCGTTCCATACCTTTGGTCCTTCAGGGCCTTCTAAACCAGGAATTCCTAGTGGTCCAAGAACACCTTTGTCCCCTTTTGGTCCAAGTTCACCCCTTTCTCCATCCAGACCTAAAATGCCACAAATTATTTTAATGATTTTACGTTTTGATTTTTTTGTTGTTTATAATTTACATACGGGTTTGGGTACCACCGCTCGAGGAACAATTTATTGGGTAACCAACACCTCTGACATAGGTCACCCCGAGTGATTCACTATCTTTGTTAACTTAGCAGGAGTGCCCAGGTTCATCTGGTGACGTGTGTTCAGATCTTGGCGACGGATGCACCTGCACACAAGCTCCGTGGCGGGCCAGATCACGAGAGGCCTGTTTAGGGAGACCCTTTGATCTCTCCTTGACCCATCGACTTCCTCCGCAGTGGGAGGGATAGATTCATACGTCCGTCACTCCTGGACACACTGCCTTCTAGATTCCTGCCCAACTTTCATAAATTTTTCCTTCCCTGATTTTTTTTCTTCCTCTTCTTCTTTTCATTAAAAAGATCCTCCACACAGCATCTCGAAAGATGACAAAAGTCCTGTGTGGGGTTAATTTAAATAAAGGTAATATTATATTATTGAGGAGGTCAAAAAAAGAATAACGGTGCACATGCACTAATGGTACAATTATACCGAATTCATCGAACTCAAGAAGCCAGTGTCCGCTAATATGCTAATTTATAGAATTTAATGGGTGTCGACCATAACACCTCGATGGAGGAATTTCCCAACACGAAGCGAATGAGTTCAACAGAGGGCGATGGAGTTCAACGGAGGGTCAAACTCGTCAGCAGTTTCATGAGCAATTTCCCTAAGCTTCAGAAAGGCTGACGGAATCACGAGAATAGTCTGATTGCTGTAATTTAATCAAATTAATAACAAAATAGTGTATTGAACCTCTCGATCCTCTGTCTCCTTTGTCCCCCATGGGTCCCCTGGGCCCATCATCACCTTTGGGACCTCTGCTTCCTGGAAAACCAACTGTACCCTGCAAAAAAAAAAAAAAAAATACATATATATATAAATATATATATATATACATCCCGCTATCATTTCTGCGTCCTTTCATCAGATCGACATTACTGCGTCTATCGGAAGGACTTGATTTTACATAGTTCTAATTAAAGTATATACTATCTTTTCAATGTTTGATTGTAGCTAGGTATTTACATTTTTGAAAAACATTAATTTAAAAATATACAAAACGAAAAAAACGCCCTTTAACGTTCCACCAATCTGAACTCCTTTCATATTCAATGCAGAGAGGCATCCTGCGTATATTTACTTTTATTTGGTCCACAATGAAGCGTCCAATTATATATTCATTTTCATGTGTACGACAAACCGACGTCTTGCGACGTTGCCGCTTATTTGTTCAAGTTTTTGGTTGGACAACTGTATAGGTATTTATAGAATATGAAGGCGCCAAGATGACTGGCCCATACGTCGCGGACTCTAATCAACCCGGCGGCAATGCCCACGTAAAATTTATTAAATTATTATGAGAGTTTTTTGAGACTTATTATTCAGAATTAAAACGTTGCTTGAAGTGTGATTTGTTATTTTTAGTGACTAGATCTATATTGCTGGGTTCTTCCTATGCTTCCTCTTCTCTCCATTTTGATTTTGCATCACGAGAGTTATTACCATATTATGACTATATCAGTGGACTTCTGTATGGTTTTCTCATCAAAAACAGTTTTTTCATGTTAATTTTAAAGAATGCACTCTAGATATAAGTGGCTAATTATTACTACAACACGATTATTAGTAGAGATATTATGTGACCTATTTATTATAAAGAAACCGCAGACTTCGGAAAGAGTCAATTTGGGAGGCGGTATGGGTACCGCTGTCCCGGGAACCATTTATTGGATAACCAACACCTCTGCCATAGGTCACCCCAAGTGGTTCGCTACGTTTGGTGAATTAGCGAGGGTGCCTTATAATATGTTATGGTCATGTGGTGAGGTTTGTCTGGGTCTTGGCTGCGGATGCGTCTGCCCACCAGCTGCATAGATGGCCGGTTCGGGACGGAATGGTTGAGGGAGTTCCTTTGATTCTTCAGCCGTACTCTTGCCGAAACCGAAACCGAACCTTCGGTCGGTCAGTAATTATAAATATATTATTATTTTGAATTATATTATAGACCGGTCAGTGGTTGAGTGGGCATCGCATTTGAGTCCCACCCAGGCGTTTCGTGTTCGATTCCTCGGTTGACTAAGTCCTCCATCGCGACTCAAGCAACATTTTCGGCTTACTGTGGTGGTAGTGGGAGATTTTCAAATATTGTCGGGTTATTCGTTAACTCGGGAATGTTTGTCTTTCTTTAAAAAAAAAATGCTTATCATGCTTGACGATGCATTTTCGTTCACGGGAGAAACAATTTCAGGGGTTTTAGGGTTTTAGGTTTTAGGTTTTTAACAACTAAATTATATGATAAATCCTTTTGAAAGGAAAAGGGGAAAATAGAAAAGCGAAAGAATAAAACTGTCTAAACAAATAATATCATATGACTTCGGATAATAAGTAAATATTATTTAACAATATCTAACAATGACACTGTTCTTTGCAGAGAGGACCGCCAAAGAACTCGATCTTGGCACACACTCCTTGCCTCAATCACGTTAAGTTTTAAAGCTCTTTAAAAAATATATGTTATTCTTGAAGATAATATCTAGACATTCCCCGTGCCGAAAAGCAAATTATATAAAATTCCCTCCATGGAAAAAAATAGGAATGTATGCTCCAAAAATTATTATAAACACATTTGTTTTTATAAGTTATTTTACAAGTTATATGTATGAAAAAAATCAGTGTTTTTTTAAATGCTGTTTAAGACAGTCGTGTTTTATTAAACATTTTCACAATTTTTGCATCGACTTCGTCGCTTTAAATACAAGCGCGCTCCTCTAGCACTCGTAATTTCATGTCTCTCCATCTTCTTCTTTTTGAGCCCGGTTGCGGCTTCTTACGTGCTAACTTTTGAGTATCTGATTGTAGCCAATCAATTTATGCCAGTTCTGAAGAATGAATTCTAAACATAACAGGATTGAAAAACATTTAGTCCATTAATATCAGATGATAATTAAAAGGGTTAATTATTACTTCAACATTGTATCGGATGTACCATCAAGACTTGTACGGTGTACACTTAGTGTACTGGTTCACGAACTTGACCTAATAATGAAAAATTTGTTTGTATTATAAATATTATAAACAAATACATCACATCCAAACACTTGAAATGTGGTTCCTAGAACCCGATAATGGATTAGGAGGCCCGTTAAGTAACAAGAGATTCATTCATTAATTTTGTCTTCTGGAATATTGCCGATTACTCTAATGAACGGTTCATACCATTTTGACAGCAGTACAGTATCTCTCAACGACAGCGGATACCTACATATCGAGGACATCAACCGCACCTGCTTTGAAATTCATCGTGTTCTACCTTGCCGGTATCCGTGGTCGAGGTGTAAGGCTCTCGAATTGCAATCAGGAGGTCACGGATTCAAATCGCAAAGTGAGCTAATATTTTTATTTATTTGATTAATCTGTATTACTTCACAATTTAATCACTTAAAATAAAATAAGGTATATTTGCGGCTCGTTTCAAAGTGTAAGATACTCTCAGAATCGCCTTGGCGTAAGATCACCATTCAGAATTGAACGGTCAGTGACTGAGAGGGCATCGCGTTTGGGTCCCAACCAGGGGACGCTTGTTCGATTCCTCGGCTGGCTAAGTCCTCCATCACGACACAACCAACATTTTCTGCTTAGTGTGGTGGTAGTAGGAGATTTTCAAACATTGTTGGGTTATTCATAGACCGGGAATGTTTGTCTTTCCTTAAAAAAAATAAAAAAGGAAAAATAGAATTGAAATCCCCGGTATAAGACCGCCATTCAGAATTGAAACGTTGCTTGAAATAGCTTTAGCCGTGTTCGGTGACCAGATTTATATAACCAGGTTCTTCCCCACCTAACTCTTTCCCATATCCTTCTCGTCCCACTACCTTCAATCCCGCAACATGGGTACCCCAATTGGAGATGCCATAGACTCACTGGCTCCATTGGTTGAATGGTGGTCTTACACCAGGACGAAACTGAAATTATCATCTTCTCTAGAAGGAGTCACAAATATAGCTACTAATACAATTATTTTTAATTAATACATTTTGTAATAATACACGTATTAATCAAATAAAATTTAATTTTTGGATTTGAATCCGAGACCTCCGGATTGCTAATAGAGAGCTTTGCCCTCGACCACGGAGGTCGTTATTTCCTGTCCTTGGGTTTTCTTGCACGTCTAAATTAAATAGAACCGGGTCTTTTCCCTATGATTACACACTTCACGTTAAAAAATGTATTAATATTTTTCAGTTGGTTAAAATCGCCAATATCCAATTCTTAGTAGTTTTTCTCGATTAGTCTCTGAAGTTCACCTGAACGTTTTAAGTTTAGTAGGAGAACTTGGAAAATACTATTTCTCTCATTAGAAATAAGCCGGAATACAGCATCACTTGCCTTGATTTTTAAATGTTAATCTAACAATGAATTTCCTCTCCTTCTTCTCCTAAAATGACCCTCCACACAGCATCCCCAAAGATGACATAGGTCCTGAGGGGAATTATTTTCCTCCCAGGGCCTCCTGGGAGGAAAATATATGTTAAATCTCTTAAAAGGAAAATCGAAAGCTTAAAACTGTGTAAACAAATAAAATAACATGCCTTTAATAATAAATAAACATTATCTCATAATAACTAACCATCCCGCTGTTTCTTCGCAGGGGTTCGCAGAGAGGACCGCCAAACAACTCGGTCTGTGCATACACTCCTTGCCTCATTCACATCGATATATCGCTCTTTTCTTCTGTCTTTCGACACGACTCAAGAATTCGGTTTACTCAATCATGCCATGTCTTTCTCGGGCATACCCGACTTTTTCTACCATTCAAGTTCACGTCATATATTCTTCTACAACCTTTCTTTAGATATTGGATCTACATGCCAAACCATCTAAGAGTCCTATTCTTATCTCATTACACTCATCAGTCTTGTATTCTCTGTGAATCACATATATTTTTTACTGTCAAATCTGTCATAATTTGAAGAGAAAATTGTTTTATTTTGTAGTAAGTTTTCAAATTACTAATACATTAAGCACATTGATTTTATCTTGTTTAGGAATTTATAATCGTGTATAAGAAAATAACCAATATTGGTTTAAAAATAGTCATATAAAAAAATAAAGTTGCTGAAATATTTACTGTACTATAATAACATAATGACAAGCTGAATTTGAATGAAATCTTGTTTTTTCTTATCTTAATTGCAATGTGCGATGTTTTTACTATGATTGATCAGTATCAGAAGAAACGCTATTAAAAAGCGATGTTGCCAAATGTAGGAGTTGCGATACGCGAGTCAATGAAATGTATATTTTGCTAAAAATATACGCTCGTCTACTGCAGCGCCGCGGCTCGCCGCTCAGTGACAAAGCACTGAACTAAAATCGTATATTTCAGTTGATTTAGGTACCAAAACCGCGTCTGGCTTATTTTCGTTTTTGGACTGTATGAGGGTATAGGAGTGGGGAAAACTTGAAATTACATGTGTTCAATCCTGCGTCCGTATACCGGACGCAGAATGACGGTCGGACGCAGGATTGAATGAAAGTGGACCATTAGAAGACGCAGCAATGATAGCGGGATGTATATATATATTCATTTAATTCAATTGGTTGATTGCACGGTGGCTGGAACTCATCAACTGGAAAACAGTGAACTTTTTCATATTACGCCAGGAACCATTAATTGGATAACTAACACCTCTATCATTGGACACCCCAAGTGGTTCGCTGGGCTCGGTGCCCAGCTTCATGGGGTGAGGTTTGTCCAGATCCTGGTGGCGAGCCGAATCGCGAGAAGCTGGTTGAGGGAGACCCTTTGACCTCCAGCCTGACTCTATTGACCCACCGCTTTACACAGAAGCGGGAGTAATGGATACATACGTCATTGGACACACTGACTCCCAGATTTCTACTCATCCCTCATATGTTTTTCCATCACAAAACTTTATCTTCTTATTTCCCTTAAAAATACCCTTCACACAGCATCTCAAAAAGTGATAGGTCTGGAGGTAAATAATTTTCCTCGATCAACGCCAGAGAACAGGCTGAAAGCAGTCAATACCAGCCGTACATCATTGTGAACTGCCCTGTTGTTTCGCAAAAATTCAAATGTAACAATCAAATGGCCGTTTATCGCCATTTTGTTTTTTTGATAGTTGAAAGGTTCCTGTTGAATGCCGATTCTAAGTCCGTTTCAGCGTTTGAACAAATTGTGATCAGCCGAAGAGGACAACTATCACCATGTTAAGCTTGTCAAATTATTACAATTTTTAAGAAAGCTAAAACGCATCTAGAAACGGCATTTAACGGGGAACTTTCAAATGTCAAAAAAAAACAAAATGGCGCTGAAAATCCATTTGATGACAATGTTACATTTGAATTTCTGCAAAACAACTGGGCCTAACTAAACATCTTGCCCAAGTCTTCCTAGGACGTTCCCGATCATTCGTTCATCCATTCTACGTGTCCAAAACCAAATAAGTGTTCCTTGAATAATCTTAACAATACTTTTAAATCATCCTTGTATTCTTTTCTTATCTTCTCATTTTTAATATGGTCATACAAAGTTTTACTTCACATACGCCTCAGAGATTTCATTTCTTCAACATTCGGTCCCCTTTCAACCTTCTTTTCCCAGTTCCAATTAGCACGGTGGTCCCACAGAATGACCGTCCCGAATTTCTGATTACACTTTCATCAATTTGTAAATGGTAAAATCAAGTAATGAGAGGCGTGGCGGTATTTTTACCTGTTGTCCGGGATGTCCTTGTTCACCTTTGGGACCTGCCGATCCTTGTGCTCCCGGATTTCCGGGTGCACCGTCCGTTCCAGGCAAACCGGGTAATCCTGGTTTTCCCGGTGGGCCCTGGAAAACGAATGTCAATGAGGTCTTGCCTTTTTGTTGAAGTTTTGAGTAATATTTAAATGCTATGAAAAGTGAAAGTATAAAGGTGCCAATTTTAATTTGTTTAGATATAATTAGAAATTTTCATGGTCAAAAGTAATGTTAAATATCGTGAGTAATTTTGTGTTAATTATTCCGCATCACGCTTCCTCCTTCTTTAGCCAACGTTTTGGACAATAACACATTTGGGGTTTTTAACTTTAGACTTCAAATTAACGCATTAATAAAAAAGTAAAATCAGCATCTAAGTCAAAAGCCATATTCTGCCCGATTCGGATAAAATAATTTGTAAATGTACACACCTGGATTCCAGTTGGTCCTGTGGGCCCCGCTGGTCCCGGAGCCCCCACCGGGCCGACGGGCCCAGACTGTCCCGGGGCTCCCGGTCCCCCGCGTTGACCTGGGGCGCCCTTGGGCCCCACTGCGCCCTCCGAGCCCGGCACGCCCGGAGCCCCAGGCAGGCCTGGAAAGCCTCTGGGACCTATGAAACCTCGTGGACCCTTTGGAAAAAGGAACAATATTATAGTGACGCCCACATTATCATATAATGTTTTAAAATATTATTGTGTCAATAAAAATAATAAAATTTGAACTGAATAACTGTTCCATCGGGATTTCCCCAAGGAACCTTTTTATAGCCACCTCTATTTAACATTGTAAACTTATATCGGCAAAAATGTTTCGTTAACTCTTATTCTGACTTGTCAGATGCTTTGATAAGTTCTCGCATTCTAAATCTTTATTCAGATGCTGAGTTGAAAAAATACCGTATAAAAATCCCAAATAAAAGATCTCATATTTTTTAGAAACACAAAGAAAAAGTTATTTTAAAATAATTTTTATGTGTTTTAAAGCTTGAACATTTATCTTTTTTTTTGTATAATCGCCATTTCGGTCGATGCATTTTTTATAAGCGCTGTGGCTATTTTTGTGTATATACTACATATTTTGTGTATATGTCATAGCAGCTTGCCGCCATGTCATTGAGGAAGCGTTAAATCCTATTTTTTACCTTGTCATCGTTGCTGAAGCGCGTTTGAGGTATTCTGTTAGAATTCCATGGACCCATTATATAAGCCTGGTGTGTATAAAAAGCCCTAAGCTAAGCGGGCTTTCTACCCTTAAAATTATTGAAAAGATTTTACTTCTCGGCGTTAATATCTCAAAAATTGTAATCCTATAAATTTCCTAAATGCACGTAAAAGTGGCATCAACCTGTAAGCATTGTCCTCCTGCAAAGAACGGCTCTTGAAATTTCGCAAAAAGAGGCATCTCTCAAAATTATATTATGTTTCTTGATAAATAATTAGGATTCAAAATCTACCTGACAAAAGCAATATTCACAATGATAATCGCATGTGAATTAAATTCATGTCACAATAAAAAAATTAAATTTATTTTTCTGTTCAAACTGACATTAAAATGCCATCTATGGTACATTTCAATAAGCGCTGTACATATAGTGCAACTTCAAATACACAGAGGCGGGAAAACCATCTTTGAAATATAAAAATAATAAATACTTTGAGAAAAAAAAAACTAAAAGAAGTACATTTTTTGATGCTAAACCATTCATCTTGTGCACACCTTCCGATAATGTCAAAAACATCAGAAGGTATGCGCAAGTGGTGCCATTTGGCTGGTAGGTACTGAAAATCTGTTAATAAGATGAACTATTTTTTAAATGTTAGTAATATTCTTGCATAAGTGTATTAAAGTACTGCTCACAAGTTCCCCTGGCAGGCCAGGTTGTCCTGCGGGTCCGTCTTCCCCCTGCGAGCCTTCGTGCCCCGGCAGGCCTTGCTCCCCCATCACCCCTTGGGCCCCTCTCTCCCCTTTTTCGCCGGGTAAACCTGATCAAACAAATCATATTAATTATATATTCTGGCGGCGGTATTTCAAAAGGAAAAAATAATAAAAAACTGAAACAATATTTCTTCGTTAGAGCACTTATATATTTATGTTACGTTACGGTTTCGTTACCTGTTCCTTCGTCAGGGCAAACGTATAATAACTTGACATTACAAAACAGTGGGCGAACACACAGCCCCCACCCCTACTACAACTAAATGTTGTAGTAGGGGTGGGGGCTGGCTAGGGATTAGTGAAGAGTGGGAAGAGGAGATAGAACGGACAGTGAAAGGGAAAATGTCTAAGATAGGACTATAAGTTTTTTTTTGTTTTTTGAATGAGTCCATTATTAAGCCTGCTCACATACCTCGAGAAGAACAAAATTATTAACGACCGTCAATACGGATTCCGGCGGAACCGCTCGTGCGGTGATCTTCTCGCGTATGTGACGCATGTTTGGGGGCGATGCCTGGAACGTTTCGGTGAGACCCAAACGGTTGCACTGGACATATCCAAGGCCTTTGACCGGGTTTGGCACCGAGGACTTGTCAACAAACTGCATTCTTACGGACTTCCCGCATCCTTGTGTACGTGGATTGCCGACTTCTTGAGGGAGAGGTCGATTCAGACGGTAGTCGATGGTTTCACCTCTTCCTCTCACTCGATAAATGCCGGCGTCCCGCAGGGATCGGTTCTGTCTCCAACTCTGTTTTTGTTGCACATCAACGACCTTTTGTCATGTGCACCAATTCACTGTTACGCGGATGACAGTACAGTTCATGATAGCTTTTTGTTTGACAAGCCCCCAAAGGGCTCACAAACTCCAACAGCTCGTAAGGCTTTGAAGCAAAGAATGGACGGTTACCTCGAGAGTGTTTTCTCTTGGGGTAAAAATAATCTCGTTGAATTTAATGTTTCAAAGACCCAATCTTGTCTGATTACGTCTAAAAGGGATCGCAATGAAAATCTAGTCTCTTTCAACGGAAGCAATCTTCCGAACAGGCCCTCCATTGATATGCTTGGTGTAACCCTAAGTGACCAGCTCAGGTATGGGGGCTCCATCGAAGCCAGAGTAAAGTTAGCCTCCCAAAAACTGGGCGTACTGTACAGGGCCCGCAGATACTTTAAAAGTACACAACTGCTAACCCTGTACAAATCGCAAGTGCGCCCCACGGTTGAATTTGGCAGCCACCTCTGGTCTGGAGCTCCAAAATACCTGAAAAATACCCTCGACTCTGTGCAGAAACGGGCGGTCCGTTTGATAGATTCTCCCATCTTAACAGACGGATTGCAATCTTTAGAGCACAGGCGTCGGGTGGGAATGCTATCTTTGTTCTACCGGTATTACAATGGAAGATGCTCCGAGGAACTAGCATCATTGATCCCTTCGGCACCGGTGCATAGTCGGGAAACACGCCAAACGCGTGCCCAACATTTGTACACAGTTGACATTTGTCACATGAGAACGGGTCGTTTCTTCGACTCGTTCTTGTGTTCAACAGCTCGGCTGTGGAATGATTTGCCGGCCTCTGTGTTTCCTCCTTCCTACAACATGGGTCTCTTCAAGACCAATGTTCATTCCTTCCTCTCCTCAAAAAGACCCTCCACACAGCATCCCAGATGACATAGGCCCTGAGGGAAATTATTTTCCTCAGGGCCTCCTGTGTGGAGTTAATGTAAAAAAAAAAAAAAAAAAAAAAAATTAAGAAACAAAAAAATATCTCTTCAAGACCAATGTTCATTCCTTCCTCTCCTCAAAAAGACCCTCCACACAGCATCCCAGATGACATAGGCCCTGAGGGAAATTATTTTCCTCAGGGCCTCCTGTGTGGAGTTAATGTAAAAAAAAAAAAAAAATATATAGGTTTGGAGTAAAAACTGAAGATGTCGTTTTGCTGTCCGACATTTTTTTTTCCAATTAAAAACTATAAAATTATTTTACCATCACACGTCGCAACTGAGAAGTCAGGTATAAACTAGCGGATCACGTGATCAGCACTCTGTCTCGCTCCAGCAGCACGGTAACATATGAAACTGCGCGCATATCACGTGATCTTGTTGCATTGTGAAGCAGCGTGATCAGTGGCGACGTTGCATCATTAAATAATATATATTTTTTTTTTTTAATAGAGAAAAAATATCATCGGACAGCAAAATCACTTCTTCTTTCATTCGACTATTTTTTGCATATTTGCCTTTCCTTAGTATACACCTCGCAGCTCTGTTTTTTATAATTTCTAGTTTTTTTATTAAATATAACATTGTGCGGCAGTAATCTAAATGTGGAGCAACTGTCGATTTATATGGGTACTAGTGGGGGCGTCGTGTTGTCGAAGCCACTGAATTAGCCCAATAACAACTTACCCAGAAGGCCTTGGTAGCCCAACTCGCCCTTGTTTCCAGGCATCCCCGTTAAACCTCGCTGCCCGTCTCGCCCCGGTTTCCCCCGCCGCCCTTCTCTGCCCGGAGGTCCCATTGGCCCCAGCATCCCCACTGGACCCTAAAACATTATCATTCAATAACATTACTTAAAATAGATAAATAATAGAAGGTACTGTAATTCGTCGCCTGAGAACTGTAGTAAGACAAAAAAAATCAACCCGTAAAAACAATTTTTTTAAAGTATAATATACAGGGTGTCCGGGGGTAAAGTGCATTAACTTCGGGAGGTGATTCTACATGATGGTAGGAGTAAAAAAGATTATCAACTTTTTCCGGAAAATAATAAAGCTGGCCGCGCACGCCGGTCTAATTTTATCTTTTTACCACAAAACGACCTCTAAAAGTTGGAATTTCGAAAAAAGTTATTTATCTTTTTTACTTATACTATCATGTAGAATCACCTCCCAAAGTTAATGCACTTTACCCCTGGACACCCTGTTTGTTATTTCTCTTAAACCTTTTTTTTTGGTTTAACTGAGAATTGAGCCTTTCTATCATATTTTCATTCAATTTAGGAGGCGGGTATGGCTACCGCCGCCCCTAAAACTATTTATTGGATAACCAACACCTGTGCCACAGGTAATTCACTAGGTTTGGTGACTTAGCAAGGGTGCCCAGGATCATGGCGGATGCATCTGCCCGTGAACTGCGTAGAGAGACTGGTTGAGGGAGACCTTTTGGCCTTTCCCGCAGGACTTTCTCGGAACATCGCCTTGCACCGCAGTTGTAGGGTTGGTTTCATACGTCCGTTACTTCTGGACACACTGACCTCCAGATTCCTATCCATCCCTCATACCTTTTTCCTTCCCAGAACTCCAAGCATACTCAAACATGACAAAGGCTCTGAGGGAAATTATTAGGGTGTGGAGCTAATGTAAAAACGACAACAAAAAAATTATTTATTATTGTAGAAAGCAATCACTTTGTGGTTTGACATATTAAATAAAATAAAATACTTTTTTGTTTAAAACCACGAGATTTATTAATTTATGAACCGACCGGTTTCGCTTTATTAAAGCATCATCATAAAGCGAAACCGGTCGATTCATAAATTAATAAATCTCGTGGTTTTAAACAAAAAAGTATTTTATTTTATTAAAAAAATTATTACCTGTTCTCCCACATCCCCTGGCTCTCCTTTGGCCCCGTCAGCCCCAGGCCTGCCCTCGGAGCCCGATGGTCCGGTGAGACCCATAGGACCTTGGGCCCCCCTCATGGAGGTCTGAAATAACAATATTCAGTATTATCATTCCATTAACATCAATATTTATTAATGATATAACTGCAAAACTATATTATTTCATGTACCTAATTCTTGCTTGAATAGACCATATGATATTTACTAGAGATGCCACGAATAGTGATTTTGCCGAATGCCGAATATTCAGTTAGGCTCTCGGCCGAAGCGCCGAATATTCGGCGACACTTAGTACGTTTTGCGGGTGAAAGTTTCTGACCTGCATCATTGAAGTGCGTGTGGTAGCTACGTATTATTTCATTTGCGAGTAGGCCGTGTCACAGCACGCATAATTTGTTGATTGTCACATCAATTTGTGTTACATATAGTGTGAAACACATCTGTTTGTTCACGAAAAGCTTTACGAAATGGCACCATTTAATAAAAAAAACACTTATTAGGGAATATTTTGAAATTTGTAGTGAAGACAATAAATTTTAAATCTATTTGCATTTTTCATAATTTAGTATTCGGTATTCGGCCGAATGGTTCGCAATATTCGGCCGAATACCGAATAGTAAAAAAGTAGTCAAATAGGCCGAATATTCGTGGCATCTCTAATAATTACAACTAATTACAACCAGCTGCCGCGGGTTTTTTGCTGCTAGACCCTGCAGGCGGCATTTTGATAGGTTTCGCTCAATTTAGTAAATTTTCCTGACAGCAGAGTTTTGCCCCTTTGTGTGTACAACAGCAATTATTAGAACGTATGCAAAAACTATCTTGTCACATGGGCACGTAGTGATTTTTCTATTCAAGTAAAAATCATTTGTGAATATCTACGTAATATATGTATGTCGAATAACTTAGCAGGCGGTAGTAATTATTCTGGGCCCCGACCTTGGAGTTGCAATAGTATTTATTAGTCTCAATCCCTGCGTTAACAACAGCTTTGTGCCATCTACGGGTAACCTTTTAAACTAGTCCAGTATATCACAGTATAGTACTTACAATATGTTGTGCGAGCATTTGTTGCATGGCTTCCGGTTGTCCATCGGGGCCTTTTTCGTTCCCGCCTTGCTGGGTCAACTAAAAAATAAATAAATAAATTATATAAATACAGTTTTTAGATAATGTGATATTTACCATCGAAACAATATTAGCAACAACTTCCAAACGGAATGCGTTCGAAAACCATCATAATAATATTAGATTTAAATTATTTCAATTTGGGAGAAAGGTATGGGTACCGCCGCTCCGGGAACCATTTATTGGATAACCAACACCTCTTCCATAGATCATCCCAAGTGCAGGAGTGCCTGGGTTCATGGGGTGAGGTTTGTCCGTGTCTTGGCAATGAATGCGTCTGCCCACCTGCTGCATGGCGGGCCGGATCGGGAAAGTCTGGTTGAGGGAGGCCTTTTGACCTCTACAGCTTGACCCTCAGATTCCTAACCACCTCTCATACAGTTTTCCCTCCCAGAACTTCCTCTTCTTCCTTTCCTAAAAACACCTCCACACAGCATCCGTAGATGTCAGATGTAAAGATGTCGTAGGAGTCTCTTATGTGGAGCTAATGTAAAAAAAATGTATACAAATAATTAAAATATTTAGTTGTTACCGGAATAAGGAAAACGTGTCCGGGAGGGCCGGAAATCCCATCAGAGCCGTGAATCCCGTCCCGGCCGGTGTCTCCCCTGGGTCCTGGGGGTCCTGGACTGCCAGGGGGACCAGGGTACCCCCGGGGTCCAGGAGAACCACGTCCAGGGTCGGGCTGCGCATAGGGGCCGCCTGATACCCAGGAGCTCTAGAAATATATAAAGGAAAGAAACATTCATTGGACAACCAACACTTCTTGAACAGGTCATTCCAGTGGCTTAGATCGGGAGAGACCAATCGAGGGAGACCTTTTGATCTCTCCAGCAGGACTATCTCGACCCATTACCTTGCACAGCAGTGGGAGAGATAGATTCATGTGTTACTCTTGGACACACTGACCGGACTAACCTCCTGGTTTCCCTCATATCTATCTCCTTTCCAGAATTTCCTCTTAAAATATGAAATAAAAATAAATCTTTTTCAATCGGTCATATTTTCCCTTAGATTTTCTTTATGCCCTTTTTCTGAAGTTTCGCTCTACAAGCATAATATATGCTTTAAAGAATCAAAATTTTTTCGGTGTATTTACAAATGTAACTGACATTTGAGCTCTCTGTGTTGGTCGGTTCACTCTCCCCATCGTAGTCATCTAGGTCTGAATCAGGGGCTGGTGTTACGCCACTGGCTCCATCGAGAGAAATCACGGGGAGTTCTCCAGTTGATATTGTGTCATCTCCGCCCGACACGCCACTTCCAAACTGAAAAAATATGAACAAAATATATATGAAATTTCTAAAAGGATTCAAACCCGCCACCTCCGGATTCGTAATCGAGGACTTGACGGACATTTGTTGTGAATCGTTACAAAGTTTTTTTATTTTTAACTTATGAGTAAAACCTCAAATTGTAATATTTAATTAAATTAAGACAATACTAGCGAAACTCAATCGAAAATCTGGAGACAGAAAAATATATTGGCACCTCTGAGACTCGAACTTCTGCGTTCATGGCAACTTGAAGATCTTGACAATCTTTCTAGACTTGCAGAAAAGTCAATAGATGTCGCATATTAAAAATAAAATGGATAAAAATTTATCCAGACACTAACTAGAAGGCATATAGTTCGGGTTTGAATCTTGCAATCATGTATAAAGATAGCAGCCAACAGTGGCGCACACAGAAAAAAAATTCGGGGGGGGTTTTACAAAACATAAAATGCATGCTGTATCCATATCTATTCAAACGTTTATATATTAATGTACAGTGTATATCAGAGATTCCTAGCCTTATCTGGCTCACTGCAAACTATCCAAGTATAGTATTCTCTTTAACCTTTCCTGGTCTGTAGTGCGTAAATACTACACATTGCTTCTAATAACTTTTATATCTCTATAAATATAATGAATTCTGGGTTCAGATTTTAGGTATTCCTCCGTTATACATTTACACACTGAATTAAAAAATAATATTTTAAATAATTAGAAAATTTAATTCAAAATCAGAGATATTTTGTTAAATATCGGGAATAAACCACAAAAACAATCAACCGTGTGCCAGTGTGGACCGTGATACGCGAAGAGTGTGCGGGGGTAGATGACACGCTATGTGACGTCTCGCTCTACTTTGCTATACGGGAACACAAGAAACAGAGACCGCCGTGTTGTGTTTCGACCGTCGATACCTACGACCGCGTAGTAGCTAAACATACATAGCTGTATATATGTATTGGGTAGCAGCCCAGCGCCCAGCGCCTCAGTCGTTTGCGGGCAATCCTTTGAGATGGTTTCCTCGCTCGTTTTTTGAGCAACGGACGAGGTTTTTTCATGTTTTCAGCAATTAAATTACAATTATTATCACTTGTAACACAAATTACAAAAAACAAAAGCGATTAGCTATGAATGTTCATATATTTCCGATATAAAATCGATGATTTTAACACGTGAATTGATTACACAGCACCGGAGCGCGCGTATTTTTTTAGCACAGTAAGGGAAAGGTTAAACATTTCTTCTTTAGAAAAACGTAGAAAGGACTCTGATCTAACTTGCATTTTTAAAATTATCAACAGTATTACTGATACACCTGCTTTGTTACAACTCATCCAGTTCAACATCCCTTCCCATAGGCTCCGAAATAATTAATTGCTGTTCCTCAATCAACATTCTACTAATTATGGATATCATTCACCCTTATCCAGAATGACGAGACTTGTCATCTCAAGTCAAAGCATTGATCTTTTTGGAGTAAAATAAATTGACTTTCGGCAGTCGATATGCAATATTTAAATGCTTCTCCATGCTTTGACTTGTAGTGTCTTCTATATGTACTTTTTTTTATATTGTCATTGTTATTAATTTATATGTGCTCTCTCTTCACAGTCATCTCTGTTTTTCTTTTATTCATGTTATATTTATGTTATAATGGACTATTGTCGGTAAATTAATAAATAAATGTACTTTATCGTACACAAAGTGTTTAAATTTATACCCAGGGTTCAAACCAATTATGGATTTAAAAGTTACCATCAACTAGAATCAGAACGAATTTGAAAAGACTACATGCAAGAGAAGACATTCCAACATTATTCGAATACACACACCGACTGACAGACCGATTTTACAAATCTCTGAGACACAGTAAAAATAGACTTATAAAGGAAATCGGTCAATACAATGCACCTAGTGACTTTACTTTCAGATATACACACAGACTACTTAAACATATTCTGATGGACCTGAACCACATCTGGTATGAACCAGATTCAGACGCGGACGAATGAGCGAGCAGTAGGTATTCCTAACTACCAGACGCCCCCCCTGTAACTTATGTTTACATATCTATTTATATATCTAGATAATATTGTATAATATGTATGTTTATGTATGTTTATTCTAAAAATTCCCATAAAGTATATATTTCACATAAAAACAGACACATACACCCCACACCACAAAATGCAGGATTTCATATACTGAAATCGCTGAAGGCCGACCAGTTTCATGTTGACTGTCGGCCGACTCTTCCCGGATGAGGTTTTTCATGGTTTCCTCATTCCCAAAGGCAAATGCGGAAGAGCTCCAAATTAAAAGGACATGACCGCCTCCTTCCCACTCCCAACATAACACAAACAGACACGTATGTATATATATAGCCGTCGACCGCTGCTACTCTGATGATGAAGATTGATGTTGAGTCTGGACGAAACATGCAATTTTAGTAGGGTTTTTAGATAAAAAATTTTCCCTACCGATGAAACACGAGACCTTTAAGACTATAATAGCCAGGTAACATTTTTAAATACCCACATGAGGTAAAAATTGCAAGGCGCAAATGACGCCGTTCTATTTATAAAGAACATTAACTTTAAATTCAGTAAATTTAAATGATTCATCTCTTCAAGATATATAAGAATCTAGTAAATGAAAAAAAAAATGAAAAAAAATTAGATTACAATCTAAAGGTTATCTCATTTGTTCAACAGATGTCTCTAATAGAATAATTTGTTTTGTCTCTTTCTCCCTCAACAGACAAGGAAGTACATTTATAAAAGGGTTTGCGCTAGTAAAAATACTTCACTTCTTACAAAAAACTTGCACTGAAAAATTAAAATACCATTGAATCCTTGTCCGTTGGGTGGGGAAAAGTTATTGTCGTCAGTTGTAATTATTCAATCATAACAATAAAAAGCGAAGAATTTAAGTTATAAAAAAGTGCTTCATTTATAAAAAACCAGTCTAACAGATTTCTCCTGCGTGAATACCTAAACATTTTACACAAAGTATTATTGAAAACTCCCGATCACCAACTGGTATCCTAACCAGTGAATAACCCAGTACATCACAATAAATAAATAAAATAAAAACCTACCCCGGGTCGCCGAGATCCAATAATATTGTACCCTCCAGAAATATTATAAGAACTTCCAGAAGATTCAGTCTCTCTGTTTTCAAACCCGCTTTTGGTAGCCTCTCCTCTTAGGTAGTCATCTTCGTGAGCTGTAATCATAGATACATTAAATAAATGAGTCACTTAACAGCTCTACGTTGGGCGCCAAAATCTAATAAATTATAATTAGCCAAAATTAATTTATCCCCTCAAGATCATGTATTTACTATTTCATTGTCCCCAATCCAAAGACTACATGGGCTTGGAAATAAATTCAGTTCTGTTGATATTTTCATTTACATATTCCTTACCTAAATTTATATCAGAAATTTCTAAAATTCTTTTGTAAATTTTATTATTTTTATTATAATTCAGTTTTTGTTGTTATTTATTTTTAATTCTGCTTCCTTTCTATTAGTGTAAAGAAAGAGAAATAATACTATAAAATAATTTTCTATTTTATTCTATTTTGTTACTATGTTACATGATTGGTGTAAATGCTCCAAGGGCGTAAATAAATAAATAAACAAATTTTCTCAAGAGTATTTTTGGGATTTTTCACAGCCTGACACAAACTCATAAAGTCCTTCTATTTCATTTTGTATTGTGGTGAGATATAAATTTAACAGTGTTAGAAAAAAAGAATAGCACAATTCGCAATTACGAGTACATTTATGAGCTTACGATAGACTCTCCTGAAAAATAGTATTTGATAAATATTTGCCTAGGTTTGCAAATTTCAGACCTGCAATCATAAATCCCTTCCTACTGCAGCTACCTTAAGCCGCCTCATAACGCTGCCTAACCGGGTGGTGACATTGTTCCCCTATCTTTACACTGACATCTATTAGACGAGAGTCCTGGGTTCGAGTCCCAGTTGCGACCATTATCTTTTTCTATTTTTCTGTGTCTTGTTTTCTTTCATATTTTCGTTTAGATTATTATTGTTATCTTCTTCTTCAATGGATAACTTTTATATTACCTATGTCTAATGTTTAGTTTCGTGTATAGTGGTAATTCAGTTTACATTATAAAAACCATCGGTAAGCAACTATAAAAATATTGATAATATTTGCGTTAAAAAAGAATTTCTATAGGTACTCTTCACCCTTGCTGTTAACCTTTCCAGGAGTAAGTTACGTAACGCTGGCCGTGCTTTGGGGAGTGAGTTTTTTTTAAATTTAAATTAATATTTTTTTTATTATTAAATATGTGTTTTATGACAGTGTCAATGACCCAAAAATGGGTAAAAAAATCGTACTTACCATTTTCAGCTTTTATCGCAAAAATCCGGAAACGTTTTTCAGGAATCACAAACCATTGGTACATGAACAAAACGGTAAAAAAATGTATATATAACACAATTATTTTCACTTAACACTATCATTGAAATGTGTATGCAGAAAACTTAAAATTATGTACATAAAAGAAATATTCAATTAATACTGTTTCGTTTAATATGACTTTTAAAGTTTTCGATAGTGTGATTCAATCAAATAATTTTCAGAAAATCACCAAAAAAGAATGCAATTTCTCACTTACAAACACAAAACACCAATAATAATGAAAAAAGGATTAAACACGTCTATAAAAATGCTTTAGATTTCACAAAACCACAAAAAAGTTATTTTCATACTCTTTTACAAGCGGTTGGGTCAATTAAAGGTTAAAAGTTTAAAAACTACGGAAATTATATTTTGACATAATGTTATGCACTTTGCTTTGAACTTATAATCACATTTAAAATACAAAAACCTCGAATTCAATCACTTATGCTCAGATATACTATAAAAAAATATATTTGATACTGTTCGCCACGTGGTTTGATCACAAAAAAGGTTAGAAGTCTCGACACTGTGGAAATTATATATTGATGCAATGTTATCCACTTTGCTATGAACTTATAATAACACTAAATACACAAAAACATTAAATTCAATCACTTTTGCACCAACAAACTATTAGAAATCCGCAAGAAAAACGTCAAACACGTGGGCGCCGAAATCAACGGTTGAAGATTTCTGTTTATAGTCGAACTTGCGTGTGTGACGTCATCAAAAATAAATAACTGCCGATATCTCTGTCGATAATGAAGCTAAACTTATAAAAATGGTGTTAAGTTATAGGAATAGGTTCACAGATGGCAGGACGATGCATATTTACAGCATATAGGCGCCAAATTTAAGCTTGCGATGCTTAACGGCTATGGACGTCCATACTCCTTTGGCGAAAGCGCGCGTTGACGTTTAAGTCCGTCCATACTCCCGGAAAGGTTAAGAGCGACACATCTCACTATCAGTATCAGGTATTGAGCCTATGGCTTGATTTGGATCTCTCCTGATTCAGGGGCCCTCACCCGTTTGTATAGGCCGCTCGAGGTACATTCTTTGCTAGGCACGATTGGCGAATCCAAGATCTATATTGACCGAGAACGGGGACGTGATATGAGGACGTGAGGACCGAAGACGTTTTGTGACAAATACTTAAATTTTATTGGCTTTAAATTTAAAAAATTTGAACTTACCACTTCTTCCGCCTCCAGTTTCAGATGTAGAAATCGAGCCACCAGTAACAAAGCCCCTCCCTAAATCATACCTTCCTCCTAGATACGGCCTAGAAACATCAATTGGCCTCACAGAATTTTCATCATAGTCTGCCTCTTCCAAAAGGTCTTCTTCGTAAGTTCCAAGATCTCCATTAGTTCCTCTCGTGACGTTTCTCTCGATTCTAGTTCCAAAACTTTGTTCGATTCTTCCAGTATCTCCTGAATTAGTTTCGATACCTTCAATAGTAAAGTTTTGAGACTGTCCAGGAATAGTTGTACCAATCGAAGAATAGCTGATTTCGTTTACTGAAGTTTCTATTGCAGATGCTCCATTATTTTCTGAACTGTCTAGGGATATGTTTTCTAGTTTTTCGTTGGTGTTTCTGGGTGGTTGTCCAATTGAAACAGTTGTCCAGGATGTTGTGAAGACTCTCCCATCGATAGTCTCCGAGTTTTCACTTCCGTAGTAGCAGTTTGGTGCGACTGTTTTGCACATGTCGTATGCTACGTCTGGTGTATCTGCCACTTGCACAAGTTGAACATCACCCTAAAAATATTTTATATATCAGTATTGAATTTCTGTACAGCATTTAAAATTATGTATGTTAGAAGTTAAATCGATATTGCAGACGTTGTGTTTTCAATATCCATTTAGATCGTTGCGCCGAGAATTTCATCGCCCCATTTGTTTGCAGTATAGATTAATGAATGGTAAAGAAGAGTAGCTGCAAACACCATATGAGGTGGGTTCACGACAAAAACAGAACTGCCAATTTGAATGATCGAGAACTGCCAAAAAATTTGGGGAATATTTCACGTCCAAAACTGGATGACAAAGGCCAAAAAAAAAACTTGGCTGACACCTAGATAAATTTGGATTATATCTACAGTATACAAATTAAATCTACAGTTAAATCTACAAACATCGAAATTCCTGTATACATGCATTAAGGTGAGAATTTTGAAAGTTCATCAAGGTCTGGAACGCCGGCCTTCGCGGCTGTCCACCCGATGCGGGACCTCCAGGAGTGGAAGAGCCTCGTTTACCAGGGAAATTGGGGTGTGGGTCACGATCATCAGCAATGATGCAACAAAAGAATATTTGGAAGGTTTCATCATCATATGTACTCACGGTGAAGTAGTCTTCCTCGGACAGCTGTCGGCCGATGATGAGCACTCCCATGGTGTTTAGTTTGGAAGTTGGCAGTCTCTGCAACATCTTTGTGAAGAATCTGTCGCAATCCACCACCAACGTCATGGAGTCTCCCTTGACGCTTAGGCCTATCCGGTGCCATCTGGTAGTGGAATAAAACAATGTAGATGAATCGTAGACGTGTGGCGAGTAACGTAATATACGGTAAATTTTGAATCATGGAAAATTTTGACTTTGATCGTAGTGGATATCTGCAATAATTTTTGCTCCCACTCAGAAGTTATTCAATTTTTAACTGATTATAATGTGGACACAATGAGGCTTCCAAAATTTAATCAAAAAAGGTGTCATATCAGTCGAATAGTGAAAATATTTAATAAAACACGATTCGTTTAAAATAGAATCAAAAATCTTTCGACAAATGCTTAAGGCGCCATATCCCCACTCAAAAAGAAGAAGATGGAGAGATATGTAATTACGAATGTTGGAGAGAGTGCGCTAATATTTAAAATGAAAAAATTGAAGCAAAAATTGTGAAAATGTTTAATAAAACACAACTTGTTTAAAATAGAGCAAAAATCTCATGGGGGTTGTCTAAAACAGCATTCATAGAAACACTGTGAATTTTTTCACACAGTTTGTGTTTACAATAATTTTCACAGCCTACTTTGCGATTTTTTTCTATCGAGGGAATTTCATATAATTTGCGTTTCGGCGTGGGGAATGTATAGAAATTATCTTCAAGAATAACATATATTTTTTTAAGAGCTTAAAAACTTCAAATGTTTAAGGGAGATATGTAAGAAATCGGTAGAAATTCGAGAAATCGGTAGAAATTCGAGTCACTTAAGAAATGTCGATATATATAGACAATACCGGCCAGTGTAACCATTTATTTGATTGTCAATATCCTAACGCCGATATTGTCAATATCCCACCGTCTGTCGATATGCCTAACGAGCGCAATCGTGATCAGGAAATCGATATACTTACTTACTTAGTTGTCAGTTAAGCCTATCGATCCTATATTGTTATCAATCAGACCTAAGCTACTGATCCTATATTTGTTGATAGTATGCATACCAAACCGCGCTGGACCCTCAGGAATGGGTTTCTGCAATTAGTTTTAGTTTAGTTTGGAGTGGGGTAAGTCTGAATACTAACTTTCCATCATCAATGCTGATGCCGAAGGAGATCATATTTCCATCAGCCGGGTTCCCGTCGATGTCCTCGTAGTAGATGGAAATGTCTGTACCGAGAGAAAGCATCAACTGTTCATCCCCATTGTCGGAGTAGATTGTCAGCAGTGTTGTTTGTCCTTTCCCTGGATATCACAGACAAATATAAAAATATATTGGATAAAATGCCTGGACTGAAGATTCTGAAAATTCTTACTTAAAAACTTATTCGTCATTGCATTGGAAATGAAATTTTGACATTTTAATGTGATATGATAATGTTGATTTGCGGGTTGTAAAACCATGCTGTTCAGGACATATACAGTAATTAATTGTGTCAATTATTTTATCCAGAATCAGCTTCTCAAAAATGTTGTATTTGTTGATAGTATGCATATCGGTCTATAATTAGTTACTTACATACTTTGTAGCAAATCGACTTATTTTTTCGAATGTATATTGAGATTTATTCAATATCATATAACTTCTCATTCCTGCATCGCTTCTTCTCTTACGGACGAGGGATGCTATTGGTTAGTTTTCACCCCGCCACTCCAGCTTACAGATGTCACAGATGGTATGACCATTAAAAGTCACGTTTTAACTCTAGAGTTTAAGTTTTCCTCCCGGTTCTAACCGCGCATCTTCAGGAAAATCCCTGGCAGGACTGAATCAAAGTGAAGCTCTTGTAAACCGTCGACGAGTGATTATAGACGCGTGTAACGCTTTTAAAAGGTTTAACGAGCTGTTGAGAAAACATTTAGGTTTCCTTTGGGTTATTATTAAAGTATCCAAAAAGGAATTTATATTAAAGTATCCACGGTTGAATTTGGCAGCCACACTGTTCTGGAGCTTTAAAATACCTGAAAAATACCCTCGACTCTGTGCAGAAACGGGCGGTCCGTTTGATAGATTCTCCCACCTTAACAGACGGATTGCAATCTTTAGAGCACAGGCGTCGGGTGGGAATGCTATCATAGTTCTACCGGTATTACAATGGAAGATGCTCCGAGGAATTAACATCATTGATCCCTTCGGCACCGGTGCATAGTCGGAAAACACACCAAACGCGTGCCCAACATTTGACATTTGACATTTGTCACATGAGAACAGGTAGCTTCTTCTACTCATTCTTGTGTTCAACAGCTCGGCTGTGGAATGATTTGCCGGCCTGTGTGCTTCCTCCTTCCTATAACATGGGTCTCTTCAAGACCAATGTTCATTCCTTCCTCTCCTCAAAAGGACTCTCCACACAGCTTCCCAGATGACATTGGCCCTGGGGGAAATTATTTTCCTCAAGGCCTCCTCTGTGGAGTTAATGTAAAAAAAAAATATAGTTATAGTTATAGCTTTATACGTCTTACTATTATTGAACTGTGTCGTACTTACAAATTGACTGTACCTACCTCAAATAAAAAATAATTGTGTTTAACGTAAAAATTGAGGATTTTATTTAATTATCCCGTTACAACACATTTTTATCCGCATTTTTGAAGATCGGTGATATATAAGTAGTATGTTTCCATAGATCAGAAAATATACCTTTTGACAATGAATGAAGTGTGTGTACGGGAGATAAGCAAGAACGGTGACACACTACTGTAAGACCAATGGTGGAATATTACCAGTACCAACATTATTGGGATCGAGAAGTTTAATTTGTTTTATAATTTCGTTTAGTTCAATGTGAGCATGTGATAGGTATTGGCACCGGGGGTATGGTTATGTAAATAAAATGTTTCTACCTTTCACCGTCTTGACCACTAACAGCAGCGAGAAGTCGGTGGGGAACCCGTCTGGAAAGGCCACAGCTGTTTGAACGGGGAGCCGAGCTGTCTCGTCGAGGTGGTACGCCCTTTCTACTTCTGCCTCCTCGTCTGTGCCGTTTACCCAGCAGTATGGCTTGGAGATGGTCACGCCCTCAGGTAGGTCTGCAATGGCGACGTATTCGAGCAGGTCGACTATGATTCCTGGGGGAAAATGAAAAACATGTTAATACAAAATGCCAACTATCGACCTCCTTGTTTCATTCACATTCATACGCCGTCTCATTTGTTTTGCAAAAACAGTACAAAAACCAATACATCATAAATAAAATTATGCATAAAGCAATATTCCTACTTAGTTATATATTATTATTTATTTTTCATATTTATTGTGATGTTTTTATTATTATGTTACTAACTGGTTCCCGGCACGCGTTGCTATGCCATTTAATAAAGAAATTGTTTCTTCCTGAGTGTCCTTTCCCATTCGTCCCGTTCCCCTTCCGCCTCCCCTTCTTCTCCTGCATCCTCTTCCCCTCTCACGTTCCCACTCCCTCACCTCCACATCCACCTCCCCACTCCACTCCCCCCCCCTTCCCCCCTCCCGCGAACCCCACTCCCGAGTTCCCCTCCCCCCTCCCAGGTCCCCCTCCACCCTCCACCTTCCCTCTCCCCACTCCACTCCCCCCCCCCCCCTTCCCCCGTTCCGCGAACCCCCCTCCCGAGTTCCCCACCCCCCTCCCAGGTCCCCCTCCCAGGTTCCCCTACCCCTCCCTGGTTCTCCTCCCCCATCCCTCCCTCCCTCCCGCTTTCCATAGCAATAGCCCCTTCCTCGCGTGACACCAATAGCAATTTTTTTATACAAATTTCATAATGCCAGAGTTCACCTGAAGTTTTATAAAAACCTTGTCCTGACAATAACAAACACATAAAAAAAAGAATTATCCAATTTGGAGCAGTCGTTCGAAAGTTAAGCGCTTAGCAACACATTCAGCGATTCATTTTTATATTATAGATTATTTCATTGTTAATTTGAGAGGCGGATATAGATACCACCGCCCTGGGAACCATTCATTGGATTACCAACACCTCTACAATAGGGCACCCCAAGTGGTTCGCTTCGTTGGATGACTTAACAGGTTAATGGAGTTCAGATCTTGGCAGTGGATGCGTACTGCAGTGGATACCCACTGCCCACCCACTGTGTAGTGGGTCGGATCTGGTTGAGTGAGACCTTTTTACCTCTCCAGCAGCACTCTCTCGACCCATTGCCGTACACAGCAGTGGGAGGGATGAATTCAAACATTCATCACTCCTGGGTATCTAGCATGGTCGATTGATATAGGTTTTATCGAAAATATCGGTAACTTGTCATCGCTCCCGAGCACGACTGCAGACCACTAACGAACAAATAACCGTTCACAACGACTAAGGGTTCATAATTTATTTGACCTAAACTGTTATTTGTTCGTTAGCGGTATGCAGTCGTGCTCGGGAGCGATGACAAGTTACCAATATTTTCGATAAAACCTATGTCGATCGACCATGTTAGGTACCCTGGACACACATGTCCATTTTCCTACCCATCCTTCAAGCCTTTTTCCTTCCCAGGTCTTCCTCTCTTTCCTTTCCTTAAAAAATCCTCCACACAACATCCTCAAAGGATGATCGATAAAACCCTTTATCAATCCGATATTGACTAAATCCGTCATCTAAATTTTGCAATCACAGTTATCAATATTTGCAATCATGGTCAACAATTGGTAAGAGATATTTCGACCGACTATTGATAACTTTTATCCCGGCCTCCATAGTCTCTACATCTCTGTACATATTTTAAATTAAAAGTCCTCCGACGCATCTGTCTGTTCGCGATAAACTCAAAAACTACTGAACCGATTTTCATGCGGTTTTCACCAATAGATAGGGTGATTCATGAGGAAGGTTTAAGTATATAATTCGTCAAGGTTTTGTGTAAATTGTTTTAAATATATAATATATAAAGGGAGAGGGCTGGCAAGCGGGCAGTGTGGATTTGATTTGTATTCAAATTTACAGATAACGTTGGTTATAAATGTTGGGTAACCAACCAGTAGATGGCGTTGCGTTTCGTTAGCCACAGCAACTCATGTATTGGTCAGCTAATATCAGATAAGTTTCGGTTAACTGCATTTAATTTTAGAGGCGGGTATGGGTACCGCCGCCGCGGGAACCATTTTTTCGGATAACCAACACCTCTGCCATAGGTCACCCCAAGTGATTCGCTACGTTTGGTGACTTAGCAGGGGTGCCCGGGTTCATGGGGTGAGATTTGTCCAGGTCTTGGTGGCGGATGCGTCGGTGACGCCGCCTGTATGTTTTTTACATGCAAATGTAAAAATCATATAGGCGGATGTATACTTTTTTTTATATGATGTCAACCAGATTGAAAAACGAAAGTTTTGCTGAAGAGGCCCTCGGGCACCAGAGGCCGCCCCTTCCGCCCCTTCCTCCCCCCGCCGTTAGTCCACCACTGATTATTTTTAATTACTGATCCATTTTATTGCTATCTTTATTATCTGTAATGATAAGATAACCTTTAGAAAAGGGCCTAAGATAGTAAAAAAAATACAAATTGCAATATATAAGTGAAACTGGAACTAAAACTGTATTGAAAATAGATAGAATTTTTATCTGTATGATATTTGCAAGGGCGGATCCAGATTTGGCGCCAGGGGGGGGGGTCACATAGAGCCTGGGGGGGGGGGGGGGGGAGTTACATAGTCGTGGTCAAGTCACAGGAAGGTATAATTTAATTTTTATAATAATAGATACAAGTAAAAAGTAGGTAGGTAATTTTGATAATAATAGATATAAATTCGTAAAATTGACGATACAGCATCTTATATTGGTGATATGACATCTTATATGAAACCGTTTTAAACAGTTTGTGTGTTGAATTATCCTTCAGAAAAAACTTTGAACGCGTTTTTGTCACTACGTTTTACAACCTGGTTGACAACATATTAGAAAAACCCCGCATTGGGTAGGTTCCCCTAGGGTAAAGGGGCCCCGAGATGAGCATTGCCTAAGGGCCCCGACATATTTAAGCCTGCCCTGGCAGGGCCCGATTGTCCATAAGGCAGTGTAGGCCACTATCTATGGGCCCTGCATCGGGTAGGGGCCCCTAGGGTAAAGGAGCCCTGAGACGTGCATTACCTAGGGGCCCCGACATGTTTAAGCCAGCTCTGACAGAGCCGTATAGTCCGTAAGGCAGTGAAGGCCATAGCCTTTGAAAATCCAGTCACTATAGCCAGGGCCGTGATATCCATAAGACCTGTAGGCAACTGCCCAGGTGCCCCGCATCGGGTAGGAGCCCCTAGGGGAAGGGGGCCCTGTTTAAGCCCACCCGTGGGTATTATGCTCGTGTAGGCCACTGCCTAGGGGCCACGCATCGGCTAGGGGCCCCTATGGTAAAGGGGCCCCGAGAGATGCATTGACTAGGGTCCCGACATGTTTAAGCCGGCCCTGCCAGGCAGTGTAGACCACTGCCTTCGAAAATCCAGTCACTATAGCCAGGGCCGTAGTATCGATAGACAGTTGCTTACATAAGACGTGTAGGCAACTGTCTATGTGCCCCGAATCGGGTAGGGGCCCCTAGGGTAAAGGGCCCCCAAAATGTTTAAGCCGGTCCTGGCAGGGCCGTATTGTCCATAAGGCGGTATAGGGCACTGCCTTTGAAATCCAGTCACTGTAGCCAGGGCCGTATTATCCATAAGACGTGTAGGCAACTACATTGGGGCCCCGCATCGGCTAGGGGCCCCTATGGTAAAGGGCCCCGAGACGTGCATTGCCTAGGGGCCCCAACATGTTTAATCCAAATCTGACTATGACACCACGTAGGGATTGTTTAATAAAGGGCCCCCTTCTAATTTATTTTAAAATTTTTATGAAAGATGAAAATTTACCATAAAAAATTGAAAACACAATTCGCTGGTCCGCCATTTTTATCTTTTTTTTAGATATCGAAATTCCCCTGCATGGTGCCATAGACAGAATTTTCAAACCGTTTAAGAATTGGTGAATGCAAATCGGATGTATAGTTTGTGTAATATGTTGTGTATGTGAGGGTTCGGAAGAAAATTTGCCGAAACCGAAACCGAACCTTCGGTCGGTCACTAGATATAATATCATCTGAAGTTACACCTGTTGATCCAATATTGTAAAGTTAACGATTTCACCACGTTAGATCTCCTGAAGCCGATGGCCATGGATTGTCTGAGTCTAGAAACCAACGCTGGGGTTTTATGACTTCAAATGTGTATTCCCGCCTGTGACGTTATTAATTATGAAGATAAATGTGCATAGCTGAGGGGTCCATAACCTTTAAATTCGCCAGGCGTTATTAACCTAACAACAATGATATATTATGTCAGTTATAATGACATACGACATAAGTACACTATCATTAATTCTGATACAGGGTGAAACTAGAAAGGAACAAAATATGTTTTGATAAAAAAAAATGGTAGGTAAATAAAATACGCGTGAAAAACAAGAGATATTACGTTCGTAAATAACGATTTCTTGAAAACGAAAAAGCAGACCCTTGAAAAATTCTTATATCTGACTTTAGGTACTTGTCAAGATTAACCCGTTTAATCACAGGAGACCTTATTTGTCCCAACGCACATAGGTCTCATATAAAACGCTGTAACTCCCTTACTATCATAGTTAGAAATATGTTCTAATCGGTGTTAGAAAGGAAAAACACCACGCTTTATATTCCAATCTAAAAAATAGCCACAAAAAGTAAAATGTACACTTTTATTTACACATTGTTTTGAATCGCATATTGAAAAAAAAAATTTTAACTTCGGGAATTTTTTATAAATTATTTTTACATAGAGCGACAAAAAAGTGAGGTTACAATATGTGTTTGTTGTACATTTATCTAATAAAATATGCATGTGTTTTTATTTTTTTTTTAATCATCTGTAACTTTAGTTATAAAAAACGTAAGGTGAGCCATTTTGAAAACTTTTTTACGTTTGTATGCAAAATTTTTATAATAAAAAAAATATGTTTATTTCGAAATCTATAATTTGGAAGCGTATTTCATCACCTTTCTATAACAGTTTTTGGTTTTTGTTTAATATTTACATTTTATTGTAAAGCGAAAATATTTTGACCATCTGAAAAAAATGCCAACACCCTAAAAATAAAAAAAATGAATAAGATAAGAATTAAAATAAATTTCGAATAAAATAAGGTATATAGTCCAGTAAAGGAAGGAGTTGTAGAGTGCGTGAGCAGGAACCTAAGCGATTCTTTAAGGACTTCTTTAGGGTGCTTAGGGTGTGAACATACTAAAAGTCTTGACGTCTAGGTGGTGAGCTAGGGGGGGAGGGGGGGGGGGGGAAGGTCCCGATTTTTGGGTTTCCGTTTATATCTCAAAAACGGTGCGTCGCAGAGGAAAACTTTTTTAGAATAAGTAAAAGCTCATAAAATTATCTACAACTTTTATTCTAGACGTAATTTTGGAAATCCCAGCCGTTTTTGAGTTATACGCTCCACAAATGTCAATATTTTCGAAAAAAATCATTTTACCTCACATTTTTCATCAAACATTCCTTCATATCGTCTAAAATATTCATCCAAGAAAGAAATTTCTTTGAAAGAAGTTGTAAATAATTTAATTACCTTTTAGAATATATATATATATATATACATATGTAAATAAATCTCCAACCAGTAAATATTTACAGCAAGTTTTTTCGTAAAATGTCGTCATTTTCAGAAAAAGCTGTTTTTTCTTACCAAATTATTAATACGGGTTTTTTCTTCATGGGAAATTCCTTATTAATTTTTGCACGCAAGAAAGCAGGTAAGTTGTTCTCGAACAGATGATTAGTGGAATTCATTTTATAATCATTATTATTGTGATGTGTGATTAGGTTAGTCGTCGGAGATGCTACAATAACGTACTACGATGATGTTCGAGTTGGTGAAAAGGCAATGAATGCGATAGTGGGCTTGACATTCTCAGACATCAAGTTTTCCCGCAAAGATCGGGCATTCCCAATGTCTTCTGTCAGCTCGTCGATAAAGTTTCGCTAATATTGTCTTCATTTAATTAAATATTATAATTTGAGATTTTACTCATAAAGTTTAAAATTAAAATAAATATTCATCCTGAACTTGCAGAAAAGTCAATAGATGTCGCGTATCATCATCATTACATAGTATTACATAGTATAAAATGAAGTCGCTCAAAATGTACATAAGTATGTGCGCATAGATCTTTTAAACTACGCAATCGTGATTCAAGAGGAAGGTTTATATGTATAATACATGCCTATTACAGTAGAGAAAAGCCTAAAAATTCAAATATTCAATTCAGGCAGAGGGCAGCGGGCAGCTGGCAAGCGGGTGGTGTGGATTTTATAAAGGTTGGGTAATGGCGTTGTGTTTCGTTAGCCACAGCAAAGTGTGGCCGGCTCTGCTAGTTAAAAATAAAATGGATAAAAATTTATCCAGACACTATCTAGATAGCATTTAGTTCGAGTTGAATCTTGCCATCATATATAAAGATAGCAGCCAATAATACGTGCGTTAAGAAAATGAAGATAATGTTGGTGGTTGTTAGTCGAAGTAAAAAAAATACAGCTAAAAGTGATCGAATTTGATATGGGTTCCGTAGCTCAGTCGGTAGAGCACTTGCCATGTAAGCAAAGGGTCCTGGGTTCATGTCCCAGCGGAGCCAATATCTTTTTTCTGATTTTTCTGTCTCCAGATTTTCGATCGAGCCTTGCTAATATTGTCTTCATTCAATTAAAAGAAAAACTTATTTTTTTAGGTGAGATATTAAAGAATTGAATAGTTGAATTGAATGCAGGTAATTCCATTAATGGAGGACCTTCTGAACGCCGCGCCGCCCTGTTGCGCTAACAAAAAAAAACTGTCGAAATGTTGCAAGAAGCGAAGCTGGCAGTTCACAATGAAGTGCTGGTATATTTATACCTACCCTGATGTATGGCAGTGCTGACTCCAGATACTAATATCTACAGCCTGTATGTCGGACGAATATCTGCAGCTCATATGTCGGACTAATATCTATGAACTTCAGAATTAGGACTAATATTTACAGAGCTAAGGTCGGACGAATATCTAAGACGGTCCCAGTGTTGACTAATATCTACAGAGCGTAGGTTGGACTAATAATATCTACAGAGGGCAGCTGAGCAAGAGGTTGTACGGAAAAGCATAAATTAATTACGTAATTACTAATTACGTAAAGGTTTAAAGTACCTATGTACAGTAGCGTAGGGAGGGGGGGGCGGGGGGGCGGTCCGCCCCGGGTGCCACCAGACAGGGGGGTGACACTCGACCGTGGAAAAAAAATTACGAAGGATATTGTCACCAAAGTATTATATACATGAACACGGTCTGTTGTTTTCTTTCATATGTTCCCCGTGGAGTGCCCCCCGATTTTTTCTGTGTCTTGGTCTTTTTATAGGCGAACATAGCCTATATTTGTGGAGAAATCTGAAATTCCCTAGCCACCCCTCCCCCCCCCCGCAGGATGGACCAATTCGAATTTAGCGTTTTGAATTTTTTCTCAAGTCAACTTTCATAGGGGGGGGGGGGGGGGTGACATCCGTCCCGAGTGCCACCCATGCTAGCTACGCCACTGCCTATGTACATTAAGTTTTTGCATAATATTACGTATTACGAGGACAATAATTTATTGAACAAACATGGAGGTCATAATACAAAGATATTTATTTATTTCGAAATACACGGCACCACAACCTAACCTAACTGACATAGAAATGGTCATGGTAACAGACTAAATAATTTAGAAGCACTCGAAATAAAGAAAGCTGTTAAAACAAAACCCCAAATCCTTAATAATCAGCTAAATGTGTCCAATAGTCCGATATTAGGGATTTTTACTTAAATACATACATAAATTAAGTTTTTTAAACTGCATGCACAATATTACGTTATTCCAATATGCTATACATAATTGCAAATCCAACCTCTGCCAGTGCTGTAAATATTCGTCCGCACTTTGGTTCTCATAGATATTAGTCAGCAGTTTGAGCTGTAGATATTCGTCCTCACTTTGGTTCTCATAGATATTAGTCCGATTTGTTCAGTTTTTGGAATTCCTGTAGATATTAGTAGACGCCTCCATATGAAACTAGCAATGAAAGGATGAAAATAGACTAAATGCTGCAAAAATGAGATCCCCGAGCAAAGAACCCAAGTATGATGTAACGCGATTTGGTATGTGGAAGTTAATATTTATTTTTAATTAGTTTAAGTAAAAAATATTTTAATAAATAACGATAAAACAGTATGCGTTTCAATTTTTAATATTGGTAAAAATAGCGACATTCGGTTTCAAAGTGTAAAAGTTACTACAAACACAAACACCATAGACACAGAACATCCTGCAAATCATATGACATCATACTGTCCGGAGAAATGACAGTAATAGGAATCCATCAGAACCGGCGCGAGTTCATCCATCCTATCTAAGTCCCAGTCTTCATTGGGAGATGCGAGATGGAGTTGGCCTAATTACTCTGACAGATGACGGCAGATGATTTATTCTATTGGACTTTAACGCGAATTGATTTGATGATTGAACTATTAAGAGGAAACTGGGAGGCGTTATATCCATACAAATATGGATGGAATGTATTCCCGTCCAGTGGGCGACAACTCGAAACAACTCCAGAAACTGCGTGAGGAGAGGATGGGACTGCCATGGAAGGAGGCCGAACAATCAGCTCAAGACAGGGACGTATGGAGGAGCAGTGGGTGCTGACCCGAATAGGACAAGGGATGATGATTTATTTATTTATTTATTAATTTTCGGGAAGTCGACAGCTTACGTTTTTTCAGTTTGTACATAAATACCTATTATATAGCCAAAATAAAACCAATTTTGGATTTCCTCACCCCCCCCCCCCCACCCCGGTGACTAAAAACCTAAGCCCCCCGCCGCTCATTTGCACCAAGCGTGGTATTTTGAAGACCCCCCCCCCTGAACGGGTCACGTAGTATGGGTACGATCCCTATTAAGTAAATTGAATCTATAAGAAAGAAATACTAAACACTAAACGTGCTGATAAATTACTTACGATAATATTACCTACTGACCATCACACTTGCATCTCTATACAACACTTAATTAAACACAAAATTTCAGAAAGCAATACTTTTACAAAAAAGTCACTCAAACATAATAAATTAAATATAAAAATAAGTACAGGAACATGGAAACCCGTATTAGAATCTACATGTGCTGAAACATGCGCAAATATTTTTAATAATATTCTTTACAATTATATTACAGCATCGACTGATATTAATACTATACACATTAAAGCAAAATTCAAAAAAATAAAACCATGGATTTCACATGGCTTAGTCGTGTCTATTAGAAAAAAAAGAAGAATTATATCGCCTGATAAAGAAATTTCCCATAGATAAAAAAATATTTACATACTACAAAAAATATAAAAACAAATTAACCTCTTTAATAAAAATAACTAAAGAAAACTATTACAAAAATGAAATTGACCTTTTGGAAAACAATAAATGAAATAAATAGTATAAAAAACAAAAAAAACTAATTAAAAAAAATATATCGGAAAATACCTACTCTGTTGACGCCATAAGGGAACCGACAAAATGTGCTAATGCCTTTAATAATTATTGATGGTCCTGCTGTATGATGTGAAACACTTCTACCCCGTGTGAACTGCAAACTTGTAATTTTTAAAAATATAAAATAGATTTGCTTTTTTGATAAATTACTTCTTATAGGAGTTAGGACCTTCTAAAAGTAGTTAAAATTGCCTGGTTTGAACACCATCAACAGACGTTCAGTACACAAACTAGACAATCTATTTTTTTAAACCAAAACGTACGGACCTAGAGCATTTTCTTCTAATATAGTTAATAAAAAAAATATTAAAAATAGGTTCTGTTTTGGAGAAGAAAAAAGGGGAATACAAATCCTCAATTTAGACTACTTTATTTAGGTATTATAAGCAGTTGTCCCTTTCTCTCAGTATTCGGGGGAATAAGAGCGACAGTGACAGCAACAAAATACCTATTATCAAAATTTCTCGACGACCGGGTTTCCTCTTAGCAGTGGCATCTGCGTCTTATAATGATCAACAGTCATAGGGTTAACTTGAATATATGGAAGCACTTTTTCGAATCAAAAATACCTACTGCAAATATGAAAACTTTGTAGAATCGGTTATCTTTCAAATGTGTTCTGCATGACCATCTTAGATCGTACAACTTACATCTTGAATACTTCCAAGATTAATTACACTTAAAATTAGAAGACAATTGACTGATCTAACATGTTTACATGAGCTCTTGGCTGGAAAAATGTTGTTTCCAAAAATATTCTTGTTCCGATAAAAATGGGAAAAACGAAACCTTTTATGTTTCACTAGCTGACCCGGCCACGCGTTGCTGTGGCTAATAAAACACAACGTCATCTACTGGATGGTTATCCAACCTTTATAACCACCGCCGTCTTTGAGTTTATCGCGAAGAGACAGACAGATGCCGCGGAGGACTTTAATTTATAATACGTAGAGATGGTGTGAAAGATTATAATAATGTGGGTGAAATGCTTGGGGTAACTAACGTATTTAAGTTAATAAGGATTAATACTGTATCCGTCTAAATAACTTTTCAATTACCGCAATGTAGGTGACCATTTTTTTAGAAGATAGAATGGGTATAGTAAGCTATCCGTAAAAGATGGATATACGCCTTCGCGGACTTTTTTGTCTATAAAAGAGGAATACCATGAATTGTTTTGTTATATCCCAAAAGGATTAGGCAGCGTTTTCGATGAAAGCTACCAGGCGGCTTGACTTTTTGAAAATCCGTTCAGTAGTTTTTGAGTTTATCGCGAACAGACAGACAGACGACGCGGAGGACTTTAATTTATAATATGTAGAAGCACAATTCTTAAGAGTATGAAAAGTCGCAAAGAAAGGCAATTTTAAATTAGAATTTATGCTTAATTAGTGGCAAAATTTCGTATAAAAAAAATCTCACTCAACGCTACTCCACAAAATATATTTTTTTACTCTTCGATCTTACAAAAATCAACATGCTCTACTAAAAAAAATGTGCATACGTCATTGACGTATCGAGCTTAAAAAGTAAATACATAATGACATGAAAAAATCAATCCATTTACGTTAGAGGTATTGTCATGAGATCTATGTACAACTTAATTCCACGTTTTCGTTATTTATTTTTGGGGTGTCATGCCGTGTTGCGCTACCTCCTCCTTGAGCCAACGTTTCGGACAGCGTTGCAGGTTGCAGTGTCCGTCATCAGGGCAGATCCGGTAGATGTGCCCTGATGATGGACACTGCAACGCTGTCCGAAACGTTGGCTCAAGAAGGAGGTAGCGCAACACGGCGTAACATCCCAAAAACAAATAATGAAAATATTTTTGACCGTGAAAATCTTAAAACGTATCTTTATTCCACGTGCCTGTTTCAACGGCTGCAAAACTAACGACATTTTTTAAAGTCATGTAATGTAATGATAATATTCTGACCTATCAGCCCTCCAAGGGATCACGTTGAATTTTAGAACACCCTGCATATAATCAAAGTGCTGTATGTTTATAGGCAATAATTGATCATCGGTTGATCAAATTTTTTTATTTTTTTTTTTTTTTTTTTTTATTATAGCGACTATATAGAAAAATTTTACATACAAAATGAAATGTGAAATTAAGTACAAAATATTGTATTTCTTAGTCCTCCTCACTAGGGGGTCCTGTGCCGAGGAGGACTAAAGTTATTCAAATATAGTTCATTTGTCTTCTATGTCGTTTTTAGCGTCTTCGCTAGGGTTTTCTCATTGACCTCTTTAAGCCATATTTTTATTCTTGATTTGTATTCAATTGGATTTTTTATTAGTTTTATGTCTTGGGGGAGGATGTTATGGAGTTTTGTTGCAAAGTATGTATAGTTTCTTTGTCCAAATGTGGTTTTATAACTTGGAATATTTTTTATATCATTTTTATTCGATCTAGTGTTATGCATACACGGTCTAGTAGAGGATTCATTATTTTTGAAGAGCTTCAATAATATATTTTTGGAATATATTTGTTGTACATTTGGTACGTCAAAGTTATTGAAAATTTCAGTTGAAGGCGTTCTAATTGGTACTTTCAATATGGTCTTTATGATTCCTTTTTGAATCGTATTCAGGCTGTGTAGGTACGTATTTGCAGCAGATCCCCATCCTATGATTCCATATTCAATTCGAGAATGACATAACGCATAGTAGACCTTTTTCATATCCTTTTTATTTAGCACGTTTCTTAGATTTTTGAAGAAATATATAAGGCTTGTGAGTTTTTCCGTAATACCTTTGATGTGTAGGTCCCATCTAAGATTTTCGTCAATTATTACTCCGAGATATTTTATGTTTTGTGTTTTTTCGATGACGGGGCAGTAACATTGTTAAATTGGTCTGTATGTCTTAATTGAAAGCCCATTAATGTGGGTACGTTGTTCCCATTTTAAATGCTTTTCAATTGTCCGATTCGGGATCAAGGCCGATTGTAATCATTTAGAAGTAATGCTATAAATCAAACGGGAGACACGCAAAAATGCGGAAGCTGTCTTTGTAAATGAAAAATTAAAAATTAGGAGGCCGGAATGGGTACCACAAGGATACCACCACCCCTGGAATCATTTATTGGATAACCAACACTTCTGCCATTTGTCACCCCAAGTGGTTCGCTACGTTTAGTGACTTAGCAGGGATGCCCGGGTTCATGGGTGAGGTTTGTCTAGGTCTTGGCGGCGGATGATCTGGACTCACTGAACCCCAGATTCGTACCCAGCCCTCGCACTTTTTCCTTCCCAAAACTTCCTCTCCTTCCTTTCCTTAACCCCTCAAGGGTCAGCGTTTTTTGGAAAAATCGCGTGGAAATTAACTTAAGAACAAGAATGGAGGAAGCTATTCTGACCTTTTCCTTGGTACAGTTTAAATGGTAATTTTTGGGGATCGCTGTCAACGGTTAACACGCACTTTTTTTGGAAAAAATCTTTTGATTCACCTTAATTACATTAAAAGACAACTATTTGCATTGGGGGAAGTGGAAAATATTCCATTCTAAATTTCGATTACGTAAAATTAAAATTAGCTTTCATTGTGTGAAACGAGACCGTCCATTTTGAAACATTTGATAATGAAAATTTTCGTTAATTGCAAACAGAAACCAACGGCTAGAGACAAAATCGCGCGGGCCTTTTTTTTTAATGTTATAAAACTAAAATTCCGCCTAATTAGTAGGTACTTACCTAATACACATGTATTGCGTGCGTTGATTAAAATTTATTAGCTTGAATTTTTTTTGACATTAAAATTTTATTTTTATAAGTCAACTATTTCTGCGATGTTGAGCGGCTACGTACGCTAAGTTTATGTGATATGGTTTATGATACAAAAGAAAGTGCCCCCTTTATACCGCCTGCTCGCGTCAAGGCAAGAAAAACATCCCAGTTTTCAAGTAGTTTAGCGGCTACGCTAGGTTTGTGTTACATGGTTTGTGATACAAAAGAAAGTGCCCCTTTATAACGCCTACTCGCGTCAAGGCAAGAAAAACATCCCAGTTTTCAAGTAGTTTAGCGGCTACGCTAGGTTTGTGTAACATGGTTTGTGATTCAAAAGAAAGTGCCCCTTTATAACGCCTACTCGCGTCAAGGCAAGAAAAACATCCCAGTTTTCAAGTAGTTTAGCGGCTACGCTAGGTTTGTGTAACATGGTTTGTGATTCAAAAGAAAGTGCCCCTTTATAACGCCTACTCGCGTCAAGGCAAGAAAAACATCCCAGTTTTCAAGTAGTTTAGCGGCTACGCTAGGTTTGTGTAACACGGTTTTTGATATAAAAGTGAATGTATTATTTATAAAAAATTATTACCGAAATTAAAAACATGTTTTTTCCTTCATTTTATTCCCAAAACTCCGATAATTTAGTACTTACCTTTCCAGATTTCGTGGTACCTTCAAAATCTTCTAGCCGTTCGTTATACATTCTAGTGTATCAGGAATACCAACACCAAAGTGACAGCGACAGCGAATGAGCTAATTACTAATAAATGGCGTACAATCTCACAAGACGAAAGCTAATTTTAATTTTACGTAATCGAAATTTAGAATGAAATATTTTCCACTTCCCCCAATGCAAATAGTTGTCTTTTAATGTAATTAAGGTGAATCAAAAGATTTTTTCAAAAAAAAGTGCGTATTAACCGTTGACAGCGATCCCCAAAAATTAATAAATTATTTTCCACAGGGACCTTCTGTGTGTAAAAAAAAGTTAATGCTTTTCAATTGACTTCAATCGAAAAGTTTCCCGGTTATATCACCAGTTTCCGGACACCGTGTATATTATCTATACATAATAATGAATCCCTGTTTCCCTTAGTCACGCCATAACTTTAGGAGGAATTTACCTATTTCATTCATCTTTTTTTTTTAAGTTTTCTGAAACCTTGTAGAAGGTTCTTACGGAAAGAAAAATTAAGAAAATTGTGCAGAAAATTGGATAATTTCAGAAAACTTGGCAGTTCGTTTGACAGTTCACGCGTTTGATGAAATTGAATTTAGCAGGCAGCTGTTTTTTTGTTGTTGTTTGTAACAAAAGAATTGACTGTAGTTTTTAAATTATGGTTTTTAAATAGGTACCTATGTTAGGTACCAAATTTGATTGATTGTTCTTACAATATACAAATATGAATTTTTGTAATATATGAAAAATTAACTGGTTTCTATATATATACTGGTGAGCTCTGACATAATGTTATTTGTATAAAAAATTGTATAGGTGGCAAGCGAGTTACTGAATATATGGAACGCGGGAGGGGGGTTGGCGGAACGGGGGAGTGAGAGAGGGGATGAGGGAAGAGGGTAGGCGGGGAAGGTGGAAAGGATACGCGTGAGAGCAAGGGGGTATGGGAGGGGAAGGGGGACGCACGGGAGGTGAAATGTTTATTTTCGATTAATCTTTACTACGAATCGGTTTACATTATGAATACAATTTTTTTTAATGTATTAAAGTTTTTCCTATCGTTTCGCTTGAACAGAATTCAAATAAAATTGTTAATTATTTTATAAAAAATATGTTTGAAAAATACAATCTTGAAGTAGATATTATCTATGACAGTTTCCCTTGATCAACTTTTTTCTATCTTACTAAATAAATAAATATTTCTAAATAAATAAAAACCACTAAGTATTGTGCTAAAATCGGCCGCGTCTAGACTTCGTTTGCCAAGCGATTTTTATGCAAATTACCTATATTCGTGGTGACATAAGACACACTAAGAATATACATAGTCTGTCAAATAAGAGTAAAAAATATAAAAAATTGAACTACAAAATTTGTAGGCTGGCGACACCAATTTACCTGTCAAATATTCGTTTAAATCATCCTAAAAATGCAGAACACCGTACCTATACACATTTAAAAATACATTTTTTTGTTCGTAAAACAAAAATGGAGGAAGCACTGTTGTTAAGGTACCTTCTTAATGACATAAATTTGATTAAAATGTGTTTTACAAAGCGATTGGCTTCCATTTAATTTAACACAAATTTGAATTTAGCAGTAGGTAGAAAGGAAGAATAATTAATGGTGAGTTTAGTTACACTACTTTTAGATCTGAATGAGTTAAATATATTCGGAACTAAAATTAGAGACATGATCTAAAGCCTGGACAACGCTAGTAGGTATAGGTAACGCAAAGAGAGTTGAAAGCAATAAAATGCTTAGAATTGATGTATTGGTGTATCCGTGTGTCTTCAAACTACGCATACTTATCTTCTGTCTTGCTTATTTTATTATTATTGCCCACTTATTGTAACTAGTGTAGAAGAGACAGCAAGTTTTTATGGCGCTGATAGCATATTGTTATGGTGCACTTACGGGGTGTCCTATTCATTCAATTCGTAAATGTGATGTAAACATACTTATACCTTCGTATCGAAAGTGAAATAATTACTAATTTTTAAATTTTAAATAATTAACAGTGTTTGTAAAGTGTGCAAGTGTAATAATTATTACGACATCATGGAGTCCTGTTACAAAACGGGACGTGGCAAATCACTGAATGGGCAAACTCGTGAAATTTTATTCCACGTGTTTAATTATTTTACGCATAATATAAAAAACGCTGTTCAACTTTTAAGCATAAATGACTTGTATGATTTGAAGTCTAAGGCAACTGGAGTATCACAGACTAGTATTCAACTTATTCTACTTCAAATCTTTTGTACCTTTGTGTTAGTAACACAAAGTAGTATAAAAGGTATCTGTTATATTTTAGATAATATACGTGTAGATAGGCTGATGATGACTGATACATAACTAATAATTACTGTTGCTGATGATTGATAACACATAATTATAAAAATTAAATAATCCATAAGCAGACAAGTTTTTAAGCACATATTATGGAAATCACACTTCATTTCAACAATTACTACAAGAAAAAACTATTTACATAGACAAAATGGGTTATTAGGTTCTTAGTTTAGGTAAACTATGTAATTCATGAGTATTGAGTTTGAAACGAAACTTTACAAATGTCAAATCCATACAAAAAAGGCGATAATGGAGGTGTTTAATATGGGAAATTTTAAACTTTGTATGAAAATCAAATTTATGCATATTTTTCCGTCTGTCCCGACCGAAACCGATGTTTCTTTTGGTAATTAAGTTTAACAGTCGTTTACTTTTCAAAATCTATGCTTATTAAACGTGTAGCGGCATGTGGCGGTTTGTGGACTATTTACTCTATAAAATATTATGTATGTTATAATAAATTAATCTTTTTAATTAACACAATATTTTTTTTAACCTTGTTGTTATTTACGAATACCCATTTGAATTTAATCCTGAAGATTATCACAATAAACTTTATTTTTATAACCTTCATTATTTCAATAAAAATGTAGTAAAACAAAATAAGTTTTATGTAACCGACTTCAACACGCTCTGGCTTCGAATTCTCAATTGTGAAATAATTATAATATTTTTTTTAAAGCCTAAAACGAAACACGCTGTATGAAAGTTTTGCATCTGTGTGAGTACTGTGATGAAGTCAACTTAACTTGCGAGACCTATACTTAAGCTAATATTAAATAAATGTGAGCAATTTCTAAAGTGTGCTTTATATTTTATTACAATATCGTTATTCTTCATTATGTTAACATAAAATTGTAAAGATATAATAATAATAAACCTATATGCAATTCTAATTTGAGATCAGTGGAATGAAAAAATATTTAAATAAATGAAGACAATATAAGCGAAACTCAATCGAAAATCTGGAAACAGAAAAATCAGAAAAACATATTGACACCTCTGGGACACGAACCCAGGACCTCTTCCCTTAACCCAGGTCCCAGAGGTAGAAAAATAAAAAGAAAAAATATTTTGTTCACTTTTATGCCTTTTTAATTTTTAATTAAAATGTAGGTTACACAGCTTTAGATTAACACCATGATTATATTTTTAGTATTGCCATTTGACCGACTGTTGCACCCTCCTATGTTTTCTACTCTTATTTGACAGACTGTATACTGTGTTAATGTTTTCACTCACCGTCTTGCGCTGTTACAGAACCGAAGAGTGCCATCATCAACCAAATGGCGGCAAGTGTCATCGTGCTGAGTCCTATTCGACCTTCCCCTTCCCTTCTCCGACCTTTCTTCTTCCCTGTCACTTCTTCTTCTTGTTTCTTCCATCGTGGAGATCCCCCGCCATCATAGCTTCCCAACATGATACGCTTTACAGGGCGAGGTTGATTATTGCATAGTTGTTGGCATGATTTTACTGGACCTGAAAATTAACATAAAATAACTATTATTCAAGGGAAAATTAAAAATAATTATTAACCTGCTCGTTCATAAATGGCAATAATTAAATTATTTTATGAAAAAACACTTTTTACAAGTTATAGGTACTCTAAAAAATATTGAAGAATTATTATTGTTTGTTTTTAACTTCGGAACGACTGCACCAAATTGGATAATTCTTTTTTTTGTGTTCGTTATTGTCAGTACAAGGTTTGTATAAAACTACTGGTGAGCTCTGGCATTATGAAATTTGTATAAAAAATTGCAATAGCAGGCGCGCGAACTGTTTGAAAACTGAATGTACCGGAAGAGAATGTATGGAATGCGAGAGGGTGAAGGAGAACTCAGATAGGGGATTCACGGGAGGGGTGGGAGGTGAACCGGGAGGGGGGAGGGGAACTCTGGTGGAGGGTTTGCGGAAGGGGGAGTGGAGTGGGGAGAGGGAAGGTGGAGGAGGCGGAGTGGGAATGTGAGAGGGGAAGAAAACGCGAGAGAGGAAGGGGAGGCGGAAGGGGAACGGGACGAATGGGAAAGGACACGTAGGGAGAAACAATTTCTTTATTAAATGGCATAGCAACACATGCCGGGAGCCAGCTAGTATGGAATATAAATAAATAGTTTGGTCCGTGCAAGAACTCAAATCTTCAAGTAAACCCACGCAAATACATATTGGATTGAATCACCGGTAACAGGAAAGGAAGGAGAGGAGAGTTCTGGGAAGGAAAAGGGTTTAAGGGGTGGGTAGGAATCTGGGGTTCAGTGTGTCCTGGTCATCCATACCATCCATTCCTTGCAATAAAAACCATAAAAAATAACCGCCTTCAAAAGAAACATAAAAATATGGATTATGGACATGGGAAGGAAGAAAATAGATAAAATTTTGCAACCTAACAAAGATTAATGCTTGTTTTGTACTTTCTTATAGATTCAACTTCATAATTTTCCTTTGTAATATTCTAACATAGGTACATATTTACTTATAATTCAAACAAGAAAACTTGTACAATGTGCCCCTAAGGCAGAGTAGGCAACTGCCTAGGGGCCCCGCATCGGCTAGGGGCCCCGCGTCAAGGGAAAAAATGACCTGCTTCAATTAGTGAGCTTTCAAGATGTTTTTTTTTTATTAGGAACATTTACTTGTTAATAATATTAGGTACACACATTATTTATTTATTTATTTATTTGTTTATCAAGATATACACAGTGCATTATAATACAGATTATAAGGTATGTTAAATTAAATTATTACATGGTTATGTACCTATTACGTAAGTCCATAGAATGTCATTTGATAATTACGCCTGAGATATGAACCGGTCTTAAAACTTAATTATTGAATGAATGAAGTAATAATAATAAAAAGGAAGAAAAAAGGGGGGGGGGAGATAAGGAGACATTTTAAAATCAAGAATTATATGCTCACTAATTGTAATTGACTGATTAAAGTTTAATGAAAAGTTAAGTGTAAGTAATTTTAAAACAATTATATCACGCCAAGAAATTTAATAAATTAGTTTTGTATGTTTGCAAGGAATCATGAAAAATGTCTAAGTGTAGTAATTTTTCATAGTGGTTATAAGTTATGATTGCGCGAGTAATTGGTGAGTTACTCGCTGCATCAGTGTTATTGGATTCTATATGAAAAAGAGAAGTGTGCCTGGTACGCCTCATTGGGACATTTAAACCAATAGTGGATAGCAATTCAGGACTATCTATTTTATTATTTAGCAGGTTATACAGAAACAGCAGATCTGATAATGTGCGTCTTTTTTGTAAACTTAACATGTTATTTGTAGTTTTGTTGTATTTCTTGAATAAATATTTAGAGAATTTATTCTGTATACTTTCTACTATATCTATGTACACCTTATATTGAGGATTCCATACCGGGGACGCATACTCCAGTGGAATTCTGACCAATGAACAAAACAACATTTCAAGAGTCTTAGCACTTTTGAAAACTTTACATATTCTTAATAGGAAACCTAGCATCTTGTAGGATTTTGATATTATGTGTTCGATATGCTTATCAAAAATTAATTTGTTGTCTAAATAAACACCTAGATCTTTACATGTAGACGTATATTGTAAAGGTTTATTATTCAAGTTGTAAGAATAGATGATTTTATTTTTATTTCTAGTAAATGTAATTGAGTGATACTTAGAAATGTTTAAGGAGAGTAAATTTGATTCACAATACGCGCACAAATGATCAAGATCGCTTTGTAATTCTATACAATCAGATAAAGACTGTACAGGTTTAAAAATTTTCATATCATCCGCATAATAATTAATAATAACCCGCATTTAATTTGGGAGGCGGGAATGGGTACCGCCGCCCCGGGAACCTTTATTGGATAACCAACACCTCTGCCATAGGTCACCCCAAGTGGTTCGCTACGTTTGGTGATTTAGCAGGGGTGCCCGGGTTCATGGGGTGAGGTTTGTCTAGGTGTTGGTGGCGGATGACCAGGACATACTGAACCCCAGATTCCTACCCACCCCTTAAACCCTTTTCCTTCCCAGAACTCTCATCTCCTTCTTTTCCTTAAAAAAAACCCTCCACATAGCATCCCCAAAGATGACATAGACCCTGAGGGAAATTATTTTCCTCAGGGCCTCCTGTGTGGAGCTGATGTAAAAAAAAAAATATATATATAACACAAAGTAACTATTTTGAAAGCATACATAGATGTCATTTATGTAAATATTAAATAAGAGTGGTCCGAGATGCGACCCCTGGGGCACACCCGAGACGATTTCCGTTAAACAGGATGCGAAACCGTTGACAACCGTGATTTGATGCCGATTACTGACATATGATGCGATCCATCTATAGAGATCACCGTGAATTCCTAGACTAAATAACTTCTGTAAAAGAATATAGTGATTAACACGGTCGAATGCTTTGGAATAATCAGTATAGATGACATCTACCAGGGGTCCTAGCATGGTCGATCGATATAGGTTTTATCGAAAATGTCGATAACTTTCCATCGCTCCCGAGCACGACTGCAGACCGCTAACGAACAAACAATAGTTCACAATGACTAGGGGTTCCTAATATATTTGACCTAACCTGTTGTTTATTCGTTAGCGGCCTGCAGTCGTGCTCGGGAACGATCGCAAGTTACCGACATTTTCGATAAAACCTATATCGATGGACCATGCTAGGGGGCCTGGCATCGCATATCCATTTGAGCATGAAGAAAATTTATAAAAGACACAAGATTCGAGGTTGTGGAGCGATTTCTCATAAAGCCATGTTGATTAGTTAAGAGTGAAGGTGAGATGGTAGAATATAATTGATCGTAAACAATTTTTTCCAAAAAAGTTTAGAATGGGTAATTTGGATATAGGTCGATAGTTGGAGACATCATTTTTACTACCAATTTTAAGATTGGGGTAATCAAGGCTGTTTTCCACTTGTCAGGAAATGTTCTTTCAGATAGCGATAGTTTGAAAATGGCAAAAATGGTGGGTGTCAGTTGTTTACTACAATAATTTATAAATATTCCTGGAAGTTGGTCGTTCCCCGGTCCCTTTTTGATATCGATGGAAAAATGGAAAAAAAGAAAACAATAAATTATAATAATTAGGTTATAACCCAATAAATAACTAATGTTCACATCATGGACAAATAATAAATAAAAAGTCTATAATTAAAACAAAAAAGTAAACATAGTTGTATTTTACTTTTCTTTCCTTCTACATTACTTAGTATCTGAAGTGATTGAAGGTGCCGTGTGTGGTTTATATTGGCATTTGTTTCATTTTATTTCTAATTATACATACATATGTTTAAAATATAAATATTGTACAAGCTTCAGTATGCACTACCTATCTGCTTGGGAAAATAAAAGTGAGTGAGAATGCTGTGCCTTCGTTAGTTTTGCTCCGATTTACTTGAAATTTTGACACAGTACTCAATATACTGACATGTTTTACATTCTGAAAAAAATCAAAAGTTTTAAAACGTTACCTCCCCCCCCCCCCCTCCTTTAAAGCCTTTTAAGGATTTGATCAAGGGAACAAGGAGGAGTTTGGAAGCCCCTTCAAGCCTAGGGGCCCCAAAATGGTTAATCCGGCCCTGCTTAGAACGGGGTGCCCCAGTAAGGACACATTTTTCTCTAAAAAACTTTAAAACAAGGCAAAAAAAAATAATAAAACAAAATCCGCCTCCAAGCTCTACATAAACCTCACCTCATGAACCAGGGAATGTTGTAGGTATTTGTTTGTCTCTAGAAAGATTTGAGTTTTTATATGAACAATACTGTTTATTCATATTCTTAATGCTCATTTACGGTCGCAAACCGTCATTTTTTGTACGATATTTTACATTTACATTTGTTATATATTATTTGTTTGTTCGATAATTTTTTTTTATTATTAATAACAAATCTTTTGTGCATTTAATAATTCAAGTTTTTATTTTACATCTTGATGTGTACTAATTTTCCATTGAAAACCTTTGCTAATTTCAATTTCTAAAGGCTGTAGGTACATTAGAAGAAGGATAACGACTAATTACTAACGAATACTTTTGTACATGCTACACGCATAATTTTGTAAAAAAATGCTTACTTTTCTGTTCGAATTAAGGATATATAAATATATATCGTTAATATGGTTACATAGTAATACATAAATATTTACTTATTTAAACAAATTTAATCCCCTTTTCTCTTTTGGGGAAATACCCCATTGGGGAATTTCCACGTTTTTTTGCTTAAAAAAATTAAGCAAAAAAAATTACGATGGTTACAGCATTTTTATTTTACTTTTATGTTGACCAATAAATTTTCTATGGTGAGTCACAGTTTCCCATTTTTGAATTACCGCTAAAACGATAATTTGAGGCGGGGGCTATCATGAGCGTTTACGCTCACAAACAGTGTAATTTATACTGGCCCCGCTGAGCGACGCTTGTGACGTCACATTCCGATTTTCAAACCATGGGCCGCTTTGATTTTGACAGTTTTAGATCGTTTTTAAAAGCAATAACATTGAATGAAAACATGTAAAACAAACCTTTTTAGTGGGACGATTAAAATCACAAAAATGATCTATAAATATTCCGTACATTTTCAACAGAATCCCTCGTTTGTGGAAATACCCCATTATCTCGGAAGAATTTTTTTTTTAAATAAATTTTCCAATGTGGAATATTTCCAAACTTCACAAAATATCAAAAAGATAAATTATTCCACACAAATTTTCCAATTTACGTTCGGATTTTTCCAGAACCATTTTCCACAGAACCAGATTTCCCAACATGAAAAGTTTCCACAACGTCAAATAACAAAATCAAAAAGATAAATATCTAAAGGTTTATACAAAAAATTCCGACCCATTTTCCTACAAATTTTCAAAGCTGAAATTTTACGATTTTCTAGAAGAAATTTTTTCAAAAATCGTTTTTGGATACAAAGTTTTCTAAAACGGGAAAAACTTCCAAATTTAAATAAAAGAAATCAAAAAGATGATTGTCTAAAAGTTTTAATAAAAAATTGCCGACTCATTTTTCCAATTTTCCTCGCAACATTTTCCAATTTTTCTGGAAGAATTTTTCATAAAAATTAAATATTTATTTTGGTCAATTTCCAAACATACAATATAAAAAGGATAAAGGTTTATTTTTTCGGAAACATGAAATTTTCCTAGTTCAAATATTTCCCAATATGAAAAGTTTCCAAACTTCATATAACAAAATGAAAAAGATCCAACCAAACATAACGTTTTTCAAAAGCAAATACTGGATGGCCCGAGATGATTTTTCTAAGGAAACGGCCATTTTTGAATAGGTTCCTTTTGGCTTTTACAAAATTCGAAAATTTGAGCAGTATCTGCTGCTCATATAATTAATAATTTGTAGGAGATATTAGTACATAATATCGCCCATATGAATATCCCAAGATTTTTCACGGGTCTACTCTAGTACCCACAAACTGACTGTAATAGCATTCTCAAGCACTTCACCTCACATTGCGGTGTGTATAAAGAAATTAAATTATTCATTGGAAACCTTAGGCCCAGATCTTTTGCAGAAATTTAAATATGACGTTGTCATCAAATAACCATTCCGCACCATTTTGTCTTTTTAACACTTGAAAAGTCCCCATTGAACGCCGATTCTAGGTGCGTTCAGCTTTCTATCAAATAGTAATACCTAAGCTGACGAGCTTCAGTATGATAATAGTCCACTTGCATGGATTTCATAACGACTTGGAAAAAATCGTGTGGATAGATTTTTTTACTAAAATTACGAAAATGTTAGTAAATTTTTTTAGAAATGTACAGTTTTATTTTTTATTTTTAAATAAATAAATCCATTATTTGGGCTCGTGGCGTCACTACATGAAAATATCCCGTCTCCGAAAATGTTCCTATTAATTTAGTTAAATTCCACACTGATTTATTTTTTTTATATGGCATCACTTTGATTTCAGGTGAATTTTTGAATTTGACATTTAACGTTCACTAGATTTATTGTTTGTTCTCTGTGAACAAACAATACCTAATTCTAGTCTATGTCTAGTGAATTTGGTTTGACTTTTTGACAGATGTTATGAAGAGGTCGGTACGTTTTTCAGAGGTATAATAATTATGGTCCTGATTTTAACAAAATCAAATTTTATAATATTTTTATTATTATTATAATTTACAAGTATATAACATTGGATTTAGTACTATAGACGTTGTACATTATAACGATTTATGATCAAAGATGGATCAAAGAAAAAAATATTTGTGAGATGTAATATTTTTGGTATTCCTCGTTATTCTCCTGTGCCATTCGTGTGGAAAACGTTCTGTTTTTAAAAATGATTTTCGGCTATCTAATTATCGTTTTTTCGCACCTATAAAAATATGTCCCGTCTTTCCGGTTTATAAAAAATGGTCTGATTTTTCGGATTGAAATTTTCAAAAAATCAACAGGGTTTCAAAAATACGATATAAAAAAATAGATAATGTTTTAGAATATTTGCCTAAAACGGGAAAAAAAATTTAAAATGTGATGCAAGTAGCCTATTATACTCTTCTGGTGATCACAATTTATTCAAAAGATGAGAAGGACTTAGAATCGGCATTTAACGTGGTTTTATCCTTTCAGATGTAAAAAAGGAACTAAACGGACATTTTTGTAATTAGCTCCACACAGGAGGCTCTGAGAAAAATAATTCCTCTTAGGGCCTGTGTCCTCTTTTGGGAATGCGGTGTGGATGGTCTTTTTAGGGAAGGAAGGAGAGGGAGTTCTGGGAAGGAAAAGGTAGGAATCTATCCTTCCCACTGCGATGCAAGGGGTGTTCCGATAGAGTCCTGCTGGAGAGATCAAAAGCTCTCCCTCAATCAGTCTCTCCCATCCGGCCTGCCGTGCAGTTGGTGGGCAGACGCATCCGCCGTCAAGATCCGGACAAACCTCACCCAATGAACTCGGGTAACCCTGCTAAATTATCAAACTTAGCGAACTACTTGGGGTGTTGGTAATCCAATAAATGGTCCAACAAATTAAAGACAATGTTACATTTGAATTTCTGTGAAACAAACCAACCTAAATATTTCCTAACTACCCGTATAGAATTTTCGAAAAAAAAAGCTGAATTGCTTGCATTTATTCCAAATTTATTAAAAGTGTATTTTTGAGTGCAAGTGAATATTTAATTTTACCTTAGTGTGTGGATGGTCCCGCCCTCCCCCACTTGCCTTGTACTTCTCCTCTGAAGGGAACAAGGACGATATTGTGATATTTGATCTTACCGGGTATCGAACCCAGAACCCTGTTGTGCAGTTTGTAAGCGTCCTCTCCCGACCACTTCCACAGGCCCACTGATCCTGGAATGACGGGTCGAGAGCAGAAGATATGATGGACGCTGATTGCTTTTGCAGACTTCTGGTTCAAGTGGTCGTCAACATGCATACATATTGCCATAGATTTTTTTTAAAGTGATTATTTCCTTAGCACCGTTGTGATTTGAAAATCGATGAAATGAAAAATAGCGACACTAAAAGAGAATGAGATAGTATAATCGGTCTCTCTTTGTGCGGTGCTTCGCAGCCTATCGGTCTCCTCTTTGTGTGGTGCTTCGTAGCCTCCCCACCCTTGTCTACTTTAGTTTTCTAAAGGTTTCACTTCTACCGCAAATGATTTTAATTTCTTGTCTTCTTTGTGTATAATGTGAAACGATTATTTCTTTTTTTAACCAATACTCAAAGTATTTTCGTTATTTGTTTTTGTGGTGTTACGCCGTGTTGCGCTACCTCCTTATTTATCCAACGTTTCGGACAGCGTTGCAGTGTCCATCATCAGGGTAGATCCGGCAGATGGCAGATGTGTTCGAACACATGTTCGAACAGATGTGTTCGAATACATGTTCCCTGATGATGGACACTGCAACGCTGTCCGAAACGTTGGCTAAAGAAGGAGGTAGCGCAACACAGCATAACACCACAAAAACAATTAACGAAAATACTTTTGGCCGTGAAAATCTAAAAAACGTATCAATACAAAGTATGTTGAGAACATTTTGTAAATGAATTGATGACCTTCATAGACATATGAATATTAATAGACTTGCCCTAAGCGATAAAAGCGTATTATTTCCCCCTCCCCATACCGGTTCCATTGGAACCGGCTGGGATCGAGTATGGCATCGCGTGAATCTAAAAAATGTGACGTCATCATTCTTCTGCGAGCCAGCGTCGAGCACTCATAGGTGCATTTTACGAAATAACACGGCAAAAATAGTGGCTTGTGTTTTGAAAACGTGTAAAAATAGAAGTGAAAAAGAGAATAAACCCAATTGTCGTATTACATTCCATAGGCAAGCATTATTTTACTTTATTATAAGCTTATTCAGATCACATAATATGGTCGTTTTTGTAACACACACTATCACTCGAGACACATGGCGTGTGCTCGTCGCTGTTTTGTGGGGTAAGTAAATTATGAAACATTTGTAAAAGTGCCTTAACTAAATACGTCAACCAAATATTGGACTATGAAAATAAGCGAACTTTACTTTGCTGTATTTGGAATTTGTAAATTTGTTCATTTCGCGGCGAGCAATTCGCGCTCCCATGTAAAAAGGTCTATTCACTAAAGAGCAGAGTTTACTTTTAAGAACTAAATGGTGATATTATAATGCGAGATGCCCATATACTCTCAGATTGAGTTATTGACGAATCACATATCACCGAATTCATCTTCCCGCTCTGCGTACCGCTGTAGTTGGTTTCTTCCCCTCACCTTTATGTTCTGGTCTATTAATATTCATATGTTTATGATGACCTTACTTTATTTGTCTTCTATCAACATTTATTATTTGTTATCACTCTGTTAAATGTTCCTAAAAAACAATAAACAATGGGGCCGGTAAAGTTTACATTGGTGTAAAATAAAACATCCTGTGAAACGTCCATTACTGGGTTCTGCCTGCATAAAAACTAACTTTATTTAGGGCAAAATTTAAAATTTATTTAACTTAATAAGTAAAATTTCAAATAATATTTAATCACTGGAGACAATATTAGCGACTCTCATTCGAAAATCTGAACCAGAAAAATTAGAAAAAGATACGGTCACATCTAGGAATTGAACCCAAGCCTTGCCGGGGCGATGCTCTACCACTGAGCTCTACTAACTATCGCGTAGGTACATATTGGCATTTGTATAATGTTTCAGCCAATTTTATATTCATTCTGGCGCATTTTTTGCTCCTGGCACATGTGGAGTGAGGATCGCGCTGCACCTGAAGAACATAGATTGAGAATTTTTCTGTTTCAGATTTCCGATTGAGAGTTGCTTATATTGTCTTCGGTGATTAAATAAAATTGTATTTTCTTGTAGCATTGCTTTTTTTATTTTTTATTATTTTTAACGGCGGAGCTGGAACTAGTGGAAAAGTAACAGGTTCCTTATTTGTGAGCATTGAATATGAAATAAAAGATTAGATTTCAAAATAACAGATGCTAGTATATTTTATATTAAAAAATAACGATGTTGCCCTTTTGAGGGGCCGGGTTTCTAATCCCCAAAAACATAACCTATTTTGAAAATTTAACAGGAAAATAATTAAGCATAAAGAAATATCGTACTTGCGGACCATGGATCTTTATCAAATAACTTCTACACTGACACGAACTCTTAATTAACTTCAAGATAACGCGTTGAGGAACCGCGGGACGTATTCTCGCGCAATCTCCCGGACGGGAACCGGGAAAGACCCCAAGGAAGGCTCCAGAGAATGATGACCCCTCGCCAGGGAGTAGGACCCAAGATCAGCACCAGTGCTCCGGTTGAGCCCAACGGATAAAACACGATTTCCGTCAGCATCAGGAAATGAACGCCGGGTATCCATACGTCACATATATGAGGAGCCACGGCCGTACCAGGTCATAAGAACTCTCCCTCGCGAAGTTCTTCAATATGCCAGTCGTGATTATGTAGGTAATTTACAACATCAATATATCGCGGCCAAAAATAGGTCCCAATAACGGCGACCAGAAACAATGCTAAAGAAGTGATCGCAAAAAGATCATCGTCCGGCTCGCGATTAGAATTGTTAATATAATTAGTAACAAAGGGATTATCCTGTTATAAAGCAAGAATATCACATGTTATAACAACACAAACTATCATGTTAGGTGACAAGTCGAATCCCCATCGGCTCCCGGTACGGTGGTAATTCAAAAAGTGAGCAGAAAACCGGAAATCGTTTTATAAGAGTTGCCAGTCTAAGAAAAGAACAAAACGGTTCTACAATTAAATATGCAACCAGATGGAGGTTAACCAAGTCAGGATAGTTGTTATTACTCGTGCAATAACTATTATCGTGACATTCTGTTGTCGACCCCTGGCCGTCTACGACAATCAAAGTGCGTTGTCTCAATCAGCCTAACATCATAGACGCAATCTAAATGGGATACGCAGAGTCCGACCGCATATCTACCATCACTCCACATACCACACCAGTTCCATCATCTCTGTAATCGGCGACAATAAATTTAAGCGCCACACGCATATTTTTTTAACATGGATTTTTTTTTAAATAATAATAGCTCGTCTTCACAAAACAACACTAAATAGACTAAAATCTCACAACATCAAGAACGATTGTGTGGGACGGCCTGGGGGCGAACGCCCTCACTATTATGCTCTCGAAACCTCAAATCTTTTTTCCCGTTCTTGTAAGTTTTATTCGAGTTGCTTCATAAAACTGAAATCATCATAGAACTTGAATAGAACGTGAAAATTAACTTCACATACCTACTTGATGAATTGTTCTTTTTTTTTTAAACAACCCATCCTTAGGAACGTACCCATACTCCGTGACCCGTTCAGGGAGGGGGGGATCTTCAAAATACCACGCTTGGTCACAATGAGGGGCGGGGGGCTTAGGTTTTTATCACGTAGTCATAAGTTTTATCTTGATAATATTTTTTCCACTTGTAATTTGTAATTATAGGTATGCATGAACTCTTGCCGTCACGCAGCAAGCGCTGTATTAATAAAGACGAAATAATATAAGCCAAATATTTTTTTTATAACTTGTTGTTAGTAAGAAATTATTCAAAACCGTATTTTTACCACGTGAGAACTGTAGGGGGAGGAGGGGTCTTGGAATGTACTATAAGTGGTCACCGAGGGGGGGTTAAAAATTTCAAAAAGTGGGTCACGCAGTATGGGTACGTTCCCTAACACGCATCTATTGAAATTTCCAATTTTTACAATTACCATTGTACACATGGTGGGTTTCTTCATTTACCGAGAATGCTAAATGCAATGCTAATTGTCAAAGTAAACTGTCAAATGCATAGAAATTTCGTTTAAATTTTAAATTTCGATCGTTTATTTTTACAATTAGCATTGCATTTAGTTTTCTCGGTTAATGAAGAAACCCACCCTACTATTTTACACTTACCTTTGGATATATTTCTACAATTCAATTTTCTATTATCTTTCATTTCAATTTGGGAGTCCGGTGTAAGTACCGCCGCTCTGGGAACCATTTATTGAATAACCAAAACCTCTGCCATAGGTCACCGCAAGTGGTTCGCTACGTTTGGTGACTTAGCAGGAGTGCACGGATTCGTTGGGTTCGAATTGTCTAGGTCTTGACGATGTAACCGTCTGCCCACCTAGGTACATGTGGCGGGCCATATTGAAGAGGCTGGTAGAGGGAGCCCATTTTATCTCTCAGACTGCCTCAACCCATCGCCTCGCACTGCAGTGGGAGGGATGGATTCAAACGTCTGTCACTCCTTGACACACTGACCCCAGATTCCTACCCACCCTTCATACCTTTTACCTCCCCAGATTTTCCCCTCCCTCCTTTCCTTAAGGTCCGGCTTTCCGCACTTCTACCGATTTATTACATGTTTTCCTTAAACACATAAAAGTTTCAAAGCTCTTAAAAATATATATAGGTAAATATTATTCTTGAAGATAATATCTAGATATTCTCCACGCCGAAACGGCAGTTATATGAAATTCCCTCGATAGAAAAAAATTACAAAGTATGCTCCAAAAATTATTATAAACACACTTTTTTCAGTTATTTTACAAATTATATGTATCAAAAATTTCAAAGTGTTTCTTTGAGTGCTATTTTAGACATTCTTTACGAGATTTTTGCTCTATTTCAAATGAGTCGTGTTTTATTAAACATTTTCATAATTTTCGCTTAAATATTATCATTTTTAATATTAGCGCGCTCCTTCTAACATTCGTATTTACTTATCTCTCTTCATCTTCTTTTCGAGCGGGTAGTACCGGGCCTTAAGTTTCCTTAAACATTGTTAAATACCAAAATTTCACCACAAATAGTTCCGTTTAACATTTCTTTCTTGGATTTTTTCGTATTTATCATTATAATATATGTCAATTATTTTCTCACTCCCAAAATTTTCACTTTTTTCATTTTCTAATTTGCACCTGCAATATTCTCATGCCATATTTAGGTAGATTATTATCATTTCTCCATACATACAAATCAATACACATATAATCCCAATACCATTTCTTAATCACTCATACTCGCACTTTCAAAACAATAAACAACATTCTAACATACACATTAACAAAGCAATAAAAGTTCCATGTCTTCATCGAGAAACCATAACACATTATGAAACGGACAATAATGTCAATCAATAAAGCCAAAATGATTGCGTCATGGTTGCAAAAGATCATAAGAAAAGACGTTGGAAGACGGACTTCATTTTAATACTATATCAGCAGCAGAATCATCAAACTCGTAAATCTTCATCACTATGATATCAGACATTAACCAACTGTGGTCCCGCTAGAGTGCCTTGAGGAATGCCAGTTGAACGCGTTAATTATGTCTAGCATTGCCTCCAACAACACTTTTCGGACCGATGTTAAATTAGAATAATAAAATAGATTCATGGAATTAAGACGTTTTAATATATTTTTTTTAATACTACCGTAGTATGTTGTGGTAGATTTCTTAGTCTGAAATCCCTCCTCAAAATAAAAAGTTGTACTACAAAAATGTAGAATGTAGTCCCAACCCAACTCAAGCTTCCAACCGCCTGGAGCCAGTGAGACTATGGCATCTCCAATTGGGGTATGTCGTGAGGTTACAAGGAATGGGGAGGGGAAGGAGATGAGGAAGAGGAAGTTCATCAGATATGGTCACGAAACATAACCAAAAACCATTTCAAGCAAATTTTAATGGGGTCTTACACCAGGGCGATACCGACAGCAGTGGCGGACTAAGCCCTTCAGAGGCCCGGAGCGGCAAAGCTGAATGAGTCCCCCCCCCCCCCCCCTTAGTTTAAGAAGTTGATGTAATTTTACAAGATTTTTATTCAGTTCACACGGGCCTCTGGTCCTGGGGGACTTCCAAGCACCTCCGTGTTCCCTTGATCAAATCCTAAACAAGGCTTTAAGGCACCAGGGCACTCTAAAAAAAAGTGTAATTTTTCTTCATTTTCTAAAAGATGCATTTGTTAATAGTGCTGTCATCTAAAGTTTCAAGGAAATTCTAAGTAAATTTAAAGAAAGTTTTAAACAGTTTGTATGATGAATTATCCTTCAGCAAAACTTTCAACACATTTTTCTCGAAACTACGTTTTTTAACCTGGTTGACAACGTATTAGAAAAACTATACATTCGATTTGCACGCACCGAGTCTTAAACTGTTATAAAATCCAGTCAGATTGGCACCAAATAGGGATTTTTTTACAAAGGGCCCCCTTCTATATTTTTTTAAAAACGCTGAAAATTTTCCATAAAAAATCGATTGTAATATTCGCTGGTCCGCCATTTTCCTTTTTTTTAGATATTAAAATTCCTCTACGTGGTGCCATAGACACCGGATTTTCGAACAGTTTAAGACTTGGTAGATGCAAAAGTAAATGCAAATGCAATAAAATACATACAGGCGGATGAACAGTTATTTTAATATGTTGTCAACAAGGTTGAAAAACGAGTTTAAAAAGTTTCGGGAAAAACGCATTCAAAGTTTTGCTCAAGGATAATTCAACATACACACTGTTTCAAACGGTTTCACGTAAAGTGATGTAAAAAACATTTGGTGAGAGCATTGTTAACTTCAGAAAATGAAATGAAAAAAAAAAAATTACAAACATTTTTTTACAGTATCGCGGTGCCTTAAATCATTGTTTAGGATTTGATCAAGGAAACATGGAGGCTTTTGGAGGCCCGGGGACCAGAGCCGCCCCCCCCCTCCCCCCCATTAATCAGCCACTGAATCTTTTTAATTACTTACTTTTTTATTACTTTCTTTATTATCTGTAATAATATAGCCTTCAGCAAAGGGCCTAAAAAGGTAGTAAAAAATATGAAGTGCAATACATGTGAAACTGGAACTAAAACTGTACAGACGTTAGAAAGATTAGTAGTAGTAATTTATTTTAAAAATCGTAAAACTCATATTTTGTTGTACATATTTATTTATTCCTATTTTATGTGTATAGTATGATGTTTGTATGGGTCCTCACAACTCCAAACCACCTCTTAGATGGGTACTAAGCATATTTTAAAGGCACCAGGACACTAAAAAAAATTGTCACTTTTTATTTAATTTTCTAAAAGATGCATTTGTTAATAATGCTTTCACCAAATTTGTAAAATTGACGGAGATACAGCGTCTTATAAGAATCCGTTTTAAATGTTGAATTATTATCCTTCAACAAAACTTTGAACGCGTTTTTTTTTCAAAACTATTTGCATGCACCATGCATCAAGTCTCAAACTGTTCGATAATCCAGGCACTATAGCCATTACAGTATTATCCATAAGACGTATAGGCAACTTCCTAGGGGCCTCGCATTGGGTAGGGGCCTCTAGGATAAGGGCCCCGAGATGTGCATTGCCTATGGGCCCCAACATGTTTAAGCCTGCCCTGGAAGGCTCCTTTTGTCCATAAGGCAGTGTAGGCCACTGCCTAGGTGCCTTGCATCGGGTAGGGGCCTCTAGGGTAAAGGGGCCCCTAGGCAATGCACATCTCGGGGCCTCTTTACCCTAGAGGCCCCTACCCGATGCAAGGCACCTAGGCAGTGGCCTAGGTACCTTGCATCGGGCAACATGTTTAAGCCAGCCCTGGCAGTGCCGTACTGTCTACAAGGCAGTGTAGGCCACTGCCTAGAGGCCACGCATCGGCTAGGGGCCCCTATGGTAAAGGGGCCCGAGACGTGCATTGAGTAGGGGCCCCGACATGTTTAATCCGGACCTGACTATGATACCAGACGAGTAAATTTTACCATAAAAAATAGAAAATAAAATCATTCAAAATTTGATGAATGATAATTCAACATATAAACTGTTCCAAACGGTTTCATATAAAATTCTGTATTTCCGTCAATTTTTTGAATTTTCTTAAAAAAATTAGTGAGAGCATTCTTAATAAGTGCATCTATCCAAAAATGAAATAAAAATTACATTTTTTTTAACATTATTATTGTATTGTGAAATAACACAAATCATTCAAATTAAATTTATGAGATTTGAACCATCGACAGCTTATCCCTCGACCACGGAGGCTATCATGTAATTAATAATTAAAAGAATAATTGCAGCAGGTTCCAGAGTGCAAAATACTCTCAACATCGAATTGATGAAAGACTAGCATTCAGAATGGAAACGTTTTTTTGAAATGGCTTTAGCCGTGTTTGGTGACCGTAGCTGAGTACACTAGACTGAATAGCCAGGTACTTCCCAACCTTCCTCTTCTTCTTTCCCTCCAGCCTCTCTACATTCCCCATTTAGGAGCAGTTGGAATTCTTGTACGGAATTCACATAAAAAAATTCAAACTGTTTAGATGCATAATACAGGTAATTAATAAAATAAATATGTCTCCGAGTTGCTAATAAGGCGTAAAGCCCTATTGGTGTTTTACAAACGTTTGATAATAATTTAAACTTGGTCGAAGTCGGGTAGTAAAACTGATGTCAAAGAAACGGTAGAACGTTCCTGAAAGAGTCAGATATTATTTATGTTGTTCTAATACAATGTTGTGCTAATTAATTAAGGTTATTTTGGTTGGAGGAGTCATTGAGATATATTGCGGCACAGAACACTAAATAACCATCAATCTGGCAGCAAAATCATCAACCCGTAATCGGCCCATCATGAACTTTACCCAAAAACAGAACCCCTAACTAAAACTAACTTTTTAATATTTCTATTTTTGAGAGTGATATTTCATGGTGGAATTCCATTATAATATATTATAAAAAAGCAAAAACCTTCAAAAAGCAATAAAAAATACCAAACTTCATAATATAATATAATAACGATTTGACAATAAAATTAGGTCATTAGTAACTCATATTACTTGTAAGGTTTTTCCCTAATCATCATTGAAGTGAGCTGCAAACCCAACGTAATTAGCTTACTGGAATAACCAAAATATTTAGAAATTCGATAGTCTAAAATGACTTAGCAACAAATATAATTACTGTAATTGATTAAAATCCTTGTAGACCACCCCCCTCCCCCTCCCCAATATGTTGTGTATATAAACCGTAGACTAGGAAATATTTGTACCAGTCTGAAGATGGCTTTGACGAGCTGAAACCGGTTACGGTCCAATAAAATTAAGTGGAATAAAGTTTTATATTCGTTTTATTATAATATATTAAAACTAACTTATTGTTCATTCGATTTCAATTTGGGAGACAGATATCTCTGTACCCCGAGTAGCAAGCTGCGTTTGGTGACTTATCAGAGATGCCCGGTTTCATGGGGTGTGGTTTGGCGGCGGACATATCTACCAACCAACTGCGTCGCGGGCCGGATCAGGAGACGCCGGATGAGGGAGAAGCTTTGACCTCTCCAGCCGGATTCATACCCGATGTTTATGATGGATTTATACGTGTGTCACGTCTAGAGACACTGACCTCCAGGTTCCTAACCACCCCTCTTACATTTTCCTACGAGAACTTCCTCTCCTTAAAACGACATCTCACAGAGCATACCCAAACGCTCCCAGGTAAATTATTTTTCCCAGAGCCTCCTGCTTGGAATTAATTCAAATGTGTACTTATATATTGTAGGGGCTTTCACAAAGTTTTCAAACGTTTCCTTGTCAGAGGGACGCGCTAAAAAAACTATTATAATTAATAGGCATATCCAAATGAAAATATAATAAAGCATGACTGATTTAAATAGAGCAAATTTAAAAGCTGTGCATTTTTCATACCTATGACGTGTTAAATAGCAGAACGTGATATATATATTTTTTAATTTTCTCAGCATGCTTTAAGATTTTTCGATATACATAGGTAATTTCGTGTAATTATTTATTTGACTAGGCAAAGGTATTGAGATTATCTAAAAAATAACACATATCTTTTAACCTTTCAGGCTAATTTTTTCGCTTTTGAGAACAACTCATATTGGTCAAATAGAAATCGTTGTCTCCCTTACAATCATTGTGAGAAATATAATCTAAACGCAGTGGCGGATTATCCCTAAGGCAAAGTAGGCACGTGCCTAGGGGCGCGAGGTGACAGAGGGGCTCCACACTATGGAATGGCCCGGAACAAGTTCGTTTCATTAATCGAAAAAAGGTGCATTTTTTCCAGATATACCTATAGTGGTTTTAATAAGATTTGTACAATTCTGTCATTCTGTCTCTTGGCGTGGTCCAACTGAAGTATTTGATTAACTTGATCATGCCACGACTTCCATGGCTTTCCCTGACCTTTTCCACAATTCACTTCAAGTCATATCATCTCTTTTGATGCCCTCACCAAATAAGCCTTTAATCCTATCCATTAATTGCATTTGATGGGATTATATAAAAAAAAAAAATTTATCCGCCTTGTATTCCTTTCGGGTCTCCACAATTTAACACGGTCATACCAATAATATACCTGCACTAGCAGTTTAAAACCCGCTCCGCAGGTTTTTGCTGCTAGGCCCTGCGGACCGCTTACGGTTCAGCTTCGTACGGCTACGGTAGTGTTGGTGACCATTTTATAAATTCGATAAGAACTGGTTCTAAAAATAGCCCGTTCCTCGGATCTTCTGTACAGTGATAGCTAGTCACCGGGATAAATAAACTGGGATAGGCAATAACGTCATTTGTAATATAGTAGGTATTAGGTACCATCAATTGTTTCATATCCGATACTTTTTTTTACATTAGCTTCACTCAGGAGGCCCCGAAGAAAGTAATTTTCCTCGGGTTTCCCTGTGGAGCAACACTTTACCCAACTGTGAGTCACAAGCTGACTCATAGTGCAGTAAAACCTTTTTCGTGTTCCGAATGCAGTTATACAAGTTCTCAAAAGGGAGATTTAAAAATCCACAATATGATTCACAGTGGAGAAAAATCTTTTTCATGTCCTCTATTCGTGTTCTGTAAGAAGTCACTTGCTGACTCATAGTGGAGAAAAACCTATTTGATGTTCCGACTGCGACTATTGATGTACTGACTTGCTTGACTAAGAGAAATCCAAAATCTAAAGCTGTCAATATTAAACATTTAATTTTTCGATTGTTTTGACACTTTCATAAACCTTCCTATAAGGGAGTCCGATTCGAGCCGCGGTCAACGGTGGTTGTGTGTACCTTACCTATTGCTGCGCCTCATACAGATAAGAGATTATTGTTACATTTTATTTAATTTTGTTTATCGTATACCTATTTGTTTGCATTCCTGCTTACGGCTAATCCGTTTTTGTTTGTACATTCAATGAAATAGACTGCGTATTGTTTTTCAGTTTAATTTTTAAAAGTTAAGTTTTTTATATAATGGAGGAAGACGAAGATAGGCCTCCCGACCCAGGGTCGATATTAGATTTTTCTGATTCGGATTCTAATACTAGCCAGGTTTCTATTGCGCTCCCATCTCGTAAGCGACGACCATCGCATAGCCTTCACATTCCATCGAAAGTTAAATCTGTACCGCCGATTCAACAAACCTCGACCTCTAACGACCTTAACACCAATAGTAACACCCAGACAAGTACTTTAACTAGCGATAATACAAACTTACTTTATTCTGCTTCCGCTTCCGGTCTTTTTATCGTTATGGTTCAGAGAACTGAACAAGGAAAACTTATTCATCCTTTAGATTTTGGAAAATTCTTATTTGACTCAAAAAATAATAACCTTGGTATTGTTAACGGTTCAATTAAACCGTAAGGGCGATATAAATTATCTATCGAGTTTAATACTGCCGCTTCCGCAAATGGATTTGTAAAAAAAATTGACTCGCTCTCAAACCATAAATATAAATCGTTCATCCCGACATTTAACCTTACGAGAATGGGTCTTGTGCGAGGAATTCCCACGGAGATCCCAGAGGCTGAAATTGTTGATGCTTTGAATAATTCCCACGGAACCCCGAAAGTATTAAAAGCACGTCGACTGAACTACAAGGATTCTACTGATGGAAACACGATCTGGAAACCTTCCCAATCTGTTGTTATTACATTTGAAGGACAATCAAGTGTTTTTATTTATTATACTTCGCTTCCCGTCGAAGTTTATAAATTCCCAAGTATTCAATGGTTCAATTGCTGCCGGTTTGGGCATTCAAAACCCGTATGCCGCTCCCCTCCACGTTGTTACTTTTGCGGAGAAGGTCACCCATTCGATAAATGTCCGAAATCTTCCAATGACCCCATTTGCATTAACTATTCGGGTGCACATACCGCGGTCAGTCTAGCCTGTCCGGAATTATCAAGACAGAAGAACATAAAACATAAAATGGCTACCGACAACATTTCGTACTTCCAGGCCTCAAAGTTATTCTCTCCTGCGAAAAAATCATTCGCAGAGATGACATCGTCCTCAGCTCCTTTCCAAACAACCACCTTTTTAAATTCAACGTCATCTTCTCACAGAGAAACCATTCTCAAGCCAGTCAAACCCAACCCAAAATATAATCCTTACCTTGATAAAAAACAATTGAATAATATTTTGGCCAGCCCGAATGGGAATGCCGAATCCCAGACGCCCAATGGGTGTGCCATTAATGGTAATACTTCCCCTCCTGCTCTCCCCGAAATAATGAATAATAATTCTTTTATACAAACCTTAATTACCCTTTTAATTTCTATCCTTACAAACAACAATACTGTACCGTCCAACGCTGCCGATTACATTAAATCTTTATTATCTTGCCTCCCCAATGACTTCGAAACTGAACAAAATTCTTCAGTGGAACGGTAGATGCCTCTTCGCTAACAAATCTGACCTAATTCAATTACTCGACGAACACGACGTTTCAGTAGCCGCCATTTCTGAAACGTGGTTAAAACCCTCCTTTCACTTAAGAATTCCAGGTTATTATTGTCTCAGACACGACAGACCGGATGGTAAAGGCGGCACGGCTCTGATAATCCATAATTCTATCCCGTTTAAACAAATTAATATTCATACTCCCTCCGACGATATCCAGATAATAGCAGCTGTCTTATCTGATATCACAATATTTATATATATTCCTCCCTCTACGACTTTTATTGAAAATGAATGGGCACCAATCTTAACCCAGATTTGTTCCCCTTATATGATCCTTGGAGATTTTAATGCACATTCTCCTTCTTGGGGTAGCAAAATAACAAATCGTTTTGGCCGCAATCTTTTAGATTTTATTGATACCCATAACCTATGTTTTTTAAATGACGGATCTCCAACCAGATTTACCCCCCCCCCCCCCACATCAACGGAAAAGTGCTGTTGATTTATCTCTTTGTTCGTATTCGTTAGCATCTAAATGCTCTTGGGACATCCTAAACGATCCCCTCTCTAGTGATCATTTCCCAATTATAATCCGATTCCACCATCAATCTAACACGTATCCCCCCCCCCCCCCCCCCCCCAGTTAAAAATAATCTCAAATTTAGAACAAAAGATGCTAATTGGAGCACTTTCTCTTCTGAACTAGATAACCTTATTAATTTAACAAAATCGTCCCCGGGAGACATCAGAATGCAATGTGAGACGTTTCCCTCTATGGTTATAAATGCAGCAGAAAAATCCATCCCGAAACACAATGCCAACATTAAAATAAAACACTCTACTCCGTGGTGGGACGAGGAATGCACTCGCTCCGTCAACTCTCGTAAAAAAGCAATTTCCTCTTTTCGTAAGTGTATGTCACTAGAAATTTTTTTATCAGTTAAAAAAGCCCAGGCAGAAACCAAACGAATTTTGAAAAATAAAAAACGCGCTGGATGGCGGAAGTTCTGTGAGAACCTGTCTCCGGAAACTTCCCAGTCTTCAGTTTGGTCTAGCTTAAAAAAATTCGGATCATCGTATTCTCCGCCGAGAATCAAACATATATCAGAAGAAATTCTCATAGGATTTGCGGATAAAATAGCCCCCCATCAGTGGCCGGATGTGAAGAAATGCCTTCTATTAAGCCATATCCATCGCATTCTAACTGGCTAGATGCTCCTTTCTTTATTGATGAGATGAAACTAGTAATAAGGGAACGTACCCATACTACGTGACATACTTTTTGCAATTATTTACCTCCCCCCCCCCCCGGTGACCACGTGTAGTATATTCCAAGTTTTCACGTAGTATTTCATAAATATGGTTTCGAATCATTTTTTGGTAACAAAAAATAAAAAATGCATTATTTGGCTTATATTTGTCTTTATTAATACGGCGCGTGCTGCGTGACAGCAAGAGTGCATGCATTACAAGTGGAAAAAATATTATCAAGATAAAACTTATATCAAAATATATTGAAACCGGAACGTAATTTATGGAAACGAAAGTCTTGTTATTTTTATACTTACACATTTTTCATCTCAATCATCTTCAACAAACACGTTCCCTGAACTTTTTCACTTATTTGAATGTACGAGAGTGGGTTTTTAAGTTTGCGGATTGGGTAAGGAGTGGAAATAAAAACCAAAATTATTTTTTCTTTTCAACATATTCACCTACTACCCTAATACATTTTTCCGATCTTTAAATTAACTTAAAGGAACTTTATAAAGCGGGGTCCAAATGCTTGGCGAGCCTCGGCAAGCGTCCACAAGTCCCAACGTCTGGAGCGCGCGTTTGCGTAGGCTTGCAAGAGCTTGCCACCGATCCGTCGATGTCGGATATTTCGGCCACAAGCGGCAAGCGTTTGCGGCAAACGCTGGCGTGGCATCCACATGTTAGTACAACTTACGGACTGGCGGGAGACAGACGTGCTTTTCGCTCAGAACTCTTTATACAAAAAATCGCTCAGAACGCTTTATATTAAATAAAAATGACTAGCTGGACAAATGATATGTCATTATTTTTCTCGTACGATTGTTGATACGCTTTGGCTCGATACTTTAAATAAATAATGAAGACTTTTATAACTATCGCCAGATGCCAGAAATCTTAGTGTTATCGCAAGACGATATTTCGCTGGTATAGCTTCCCTGAAATTCGTATCTTGCTTTGCAATCACAGGTGAAATTTTGTTCAGCAAGAACTCAAAATCAGCTGAGGTCATACGGCAAAAGTTGTCAAATTCTCCAGATGGCTCACAAAGAAGCTCATTAAATCTTTCGTCAATTAGTTCTCTGAAACCAAAACAAAAAATTAGCAATCACGAAGACAAAACACACAAAATATTACATTATTAAATGAATTACCCGGTGCGATTTCTATTAATTTTAATCATCCACCATCTTCTCTTTGAAATTCTTCGCTTTCTTTTGTTCTGTTTTGCTTTAAAATAGAAATAAGTTAGTGCAAAAATGGCAGCCGACGCAGTCGCTTCGACGTCCGCCATCCTTGGGCGCTGCGAACGAACTGGCGCACTCGCAAGTGTGGGGATGCCAGGCATTCGTTTGCCAGAGCTTGCCTGAGCTTGCGGCAAGCCGTTTGTCGCAAGCATGTAGCGGTAGCATAACAGTGCGGAACTCAATTTTCTCCACATTTCACAATATCTTCCCGATTGAAGTGTTTGGTCGACGATAGCTCAAAGACTAATGACCTAATTACGATAAAACCCGGTGTTTATCCTAAAAATGAGTTGTTCAATTAGTACCTAATTCAGTGGTACCCCCATTAATCACTTACCTTCCCATTCCGCGAACTTAAAAACCTCCCCTCGTAGCTCGAAAAAAACGCGAGATTTCTATATTGACTACGTGATAAAAACCTAAGCCCCCCCCCCCCCGTTGTGACCAAGCGTGGTATTTTGATGACCCCCCCCCCTAAACAGGTCACGTAGTATGTGTACGTTCCCTAATTCCCCTTCTGACTCTACTCCGGGTCCCGATGGAATATTTAATAGTTTCATTAAATCATTTTCTGATATGGCGGTTGAATATTTCTTATCTCTTATTAATAATATGTTTGAAACAGGACTAATTCCGGATGATTGTAAAACTCAAAAAATCATTCCCATTTTAAAACCTGGAAAAAATCCATCTGAAATTTCGTCTTATCGGCCTATTGCTCTTTCATCATGTTTGATGAAAGTAGCGGAGCGTTTGATGAAAAACAGATTAGAGTGGTTTGTTGAAAGTCCTCACCAAATCAGTATGGTTTTCGGAAAAAGAAATCTACAATGGATATTTTAAGTTTATTCACAACTGATATCCGAGTTTCTCAATCCCTAAATTCTTATACATTGGCCACATTCCTTGACCTTTCATCAGCTTACGATGATGTTTTACTGAATGTTTTGAAAGAAAAGCTAATTAAAAAACAAATCCCCCGAAATTGGACCAATTTATTATTAATTTGCTCTCAGATAGGTCCATTATTATTGAGTCTTCCTCTAAATGCTTAAGGCGCAAACTATGGAGAGGTTTGCCCCAGGGTTCTGTTATTAGTCCTCTGTTGTTTAATATTTATATAAGCGACCTAGACTCAGTAATTCCTTTTTCTATCAAGCTACTTTACTTTGCGGATGATATCCTTATTTGTTACATAAAAATATTATTCCTGCAGCTAAGGAAATGAATTTGGCTTTACAATATATTAAAAGCTGGTTGTCAATAAATGGGATGAATCTGGCGGCATCTAAAACAAGGGTCGTGGCTTTCACGCGCAAAAGAAAAATTCCCCACTTCTCAATCTCTTTTGATAATGTGCCTCTACAAACCGCTACTCAAATCAAATTCCTTGGTCTTCTTTTGAACCATAAACTTTCCTGGCTTCCACACATTCAGATAATTTCTACAAAGTGTGAAAAGGGACTTAATATGATGCGAGCAGTTTCCAGAGTATGGTGGGGATCTCATCCTACCACTATTAAATTAATGTATAATTCCCTAGTTCGGAGCCACTTGGATTAAGGCTCATTCCTTTTTGACCCACTCCCTAAATATTTAGATAAGAAAATGGAAAGAATTTAATCAAAAGCCCTCAGAATGATTATTGGAGCTATGAAGTCTTCTCCAATTAACTCGCTTCAGGTGGAATGTGGGGAGCCTCAATTATATTTCAGAAGGCAATTCCTTGCCAACAAATATATTTTCAAGGCTTTATCGTTAACACATCATCCTATTAAACAAAGTCTTAATCGGTTAAGTGTTAATTTGAATTCTAACAAAAGATTGAGAGAAAAACAATGTTTTCCTCTCCTAATTAAAAGTTTTCATCTCTATAATTCTCTATCATCTTCCCTCCAATATCTTCAAGAAGTTCTCTATCTCCCTATATACAATATTCCATTTAAGGCAATCACTTTAATGCTGAACACAAAAACATCAGTCTTTCAGAAGAATATTTTATCTTCCCCAAATAAATTTCAAAATGTGGATGATTGTTTTAAAAGCATTGTGGCTTCAAAATTCCCTGGATTTTTCATCCTTTACACTGATGGTTCCAAATTTGAAAATAAAAGATGTGGAGCATCGATATATAGTCCAGAATTCAACATCAATCTCACTTATAAATTACCGAAAGAAGCTTCCATATTTACAGCTGAATGCTTTGCGATTGAACAAGCGCTAAATCAAATCCAGGTTCTCAACATTCATCGAGCCTTACTATGTACTGATTCGCTAAATACTCTAACTAAAATTAGATAAAATATTATCCGGAAGACAATATTATATGTAAAATAAAAAATCTTCTCAATTCTCTAAGTGAATCTGGATTTGAGACGATATTGGCCTGGGTTCCTGCCCATTTGGGTATCGAGGGTAATGAGATGGCCGATTTTCTCGCCAAATCTGGTTCAGATTCCGGAACTATCCCACTAAATTTTAGGATTCCTATCTCCGATGTCTTCCCGATTCTTAAATCCGACATGACTCGTGCCTGGGAAGAAAATTGGGCAGTCTCCAAAATAAGAACTGGATCTTTCTATGCTGGAATTCAAAACCATATCCCTGCTAAGCCATGGTTTCACGGTAAAAAACTTTCAAAACGATTCATTTCATGTATTTCGAGAATGAGAATTGGTCACTGTTCAATTGCATCTCACTTGTCTAGAATTAGAGTTTTAGATGATCCGGTCTGCCAGTGCGGTGTGGAAGAGGAAACCCTCGACCACGTTTTCTTTAACTGTAAAAACCATTCATCTTTCAAGAACATATACCGCCGGCTTATTAAAATCACACACCAGTCCCCCCTTAACATTTCATACCCTTTATTTCTTAACAATTTTCGTGTTCATACAGCTTTATGTAAGTTTATTAACCTGAATGATTTTTTTTTTTTTTTTAATTTTTTTTTTTTATATAATCAACAAACAAGTCCTGCTAAGCCAATTGAATCGGCTTGTCAACAGGTGCTTATATTTTACTTACATATTTATGCATTTTTTAAATTTAAAATTTACATCTCATATCTACAGATTCAACATTTTTTTATACATATCAAAATCAATATAAATCTTTTTTTTCGATAGCCAATTTTTCACCATATATTTAACCTTATTCATAGAATTACATTGCTTTATAGTGTCAGGTAATAAATTAAATATCTTCGGTATGATATATTCAAACGTTCTCTGTCCGTACTTATTGTTAAATTTCGGAACTATTAACCCGTCGTTACGCGTGAATCTAGTGCTGTATTTATGTTCTAATTTCTCTTTATGCTGCGGGGTAAATATATGCTGAATTATAATTTTTTGCCAAAGTATTGCTTTAAGATGAAGCCATACTAAATAATGCAAAATCATACAAAATCATATGTTTTTGTTTTGAAAATTTGACCGCTTAGAAGTATTATAGATGCTTCAATTAAATACTGCGTGTAGAACATACCTTGGCCCTTAAAAATATTGGTCATTTTTTTAAATAAGTCTTTTAATAAGCTTAGAAAAAAATAAAGTATTAGGTCTATAAAAAACTTTTTCAACTGCAAACTCTCCTACTTATAAACACTTTTTCGGAAATGGTTTTATTGCATAATGTGGCAAATTCAGTTTCTTATATAATTATCGCAAAAAAAATTGATATTAACCCCCGAACTTCACAATATAAAACAAAATATGCATTTTTCGCTTTGTTTTGCTTACGTGAGTAAATAGGAATAAAGTAGGAGGAATTCGGCAAGAAATAATGAACCTTATGCCTACCGCGTAAGCATCATACGCCAGCATCACAGTATTCCAGTCAGTCGCCACCCTTTTCTTCTGGCGAGTGGTTGTCCCTTACTCAGTGTCGCTCTATTCCGTGAAATCCTTTCAACTTCTTTCGATTTTTAAACTTCCTTCTGAATATATTATATGCAATGGGTAACAAAGCAAATAAAAAACTGGTGAAGAACAGCGGACTAAAGAAAAGGAAAATCCACGCTGGAATGTTTGGGTAAGTTCTTATTATCATTTTTTGTCATAATTAGGTACGTACGTAGTTACTGCAAGAAATATTTGTCTATTTTATTATATTTAGCAATCAAACATTTATTTGAATGCTGAAACAAGTTCCATTGATTATCTCGATATACAAATAAATAATTATATAATATATAATGTGCACCTTGATGTTACTCGATCTTTATGCTATAATTTAAACAAAAATAATAGATCAATAATTGGTTTATGATATAATTATTATAGGCAAGTAATGAAGGTGAAATAGTTTACATCTTGTAAGGTGTTGAATGTTTTACAGATACGTCCCATTAATGAGTGAGGCGCTAATTAAACTAATTAGATATTCTCACATAGGAACACAATTTTATTTTATCAATGTACGTAAATGTTTTTTACAGGCCTTTACGAAATCTACAAACGCAAAAACAACCCACTAAAACCACAGAAAGAGAATTTCAAACTATCAATGAAAATGTACAAGTAAGTTGTTTGAATGTACCTATTTAGATACTTATTTATTTATTTATTTTGTTCTTTATAATTTAGTTGATTTATGCAATAATACGAACATTTTAAAAACAACCACAAAATAATGTCCTTGTCCAAAATAGTTGAATTAAATCATTATTGCATTGAAACCAATTTTAAAGCTCGCGCGCTTTTCGTACATATAACTTGCCGCACAGTGCTTAAATTTTATGGACATAAATTATTTAATTATTTTTAATATGTTTAATTTTTCCGTATAAAATAAATTAAAATGAATTTCACCTACTGAAAAATACAATTTACATTTGTAATAATAATTATTATTTTCATTCTTAATGCGATTTTTAAAATTCCGCTGTTATATTGATGTAATTATTTTTGCATTATCACTGTCAGTGAACAAAACTGTGTGAATCAAATCTATATAGAAGATAGGTTTTCGAAAACCCTTTTGCCAAGTTCCTGGAAATAAAACCTTCCGAGGGAATTATAACAACAATTATTTTTGTTTAATACCTAAACTACAGCCCAAAGTTTCCCATTTAGGTGATTACTGCAGAGCTATGGTTCTTTTTAAAGTTTATTATCCCCGAAATAATAAAATTAAATTTTCACTTATTTAACTAGAAACAACTAAACTAAACACATTTTCACAATGCATATAAATACATTACATGACAATATTATTCATTAATTATTTTTTGATTAAGCGTAATAATAAACAATTTTTTTTAAATATATCTATACTTTTGTCATTTTTAATGTCGTCCGTAGGTGAATACTATTGTTGAACTTTGGTTTTATAAATTTTTTATTTATTGTTTAATATTAATATAGTGAGAAATGTTTTCAAAGGTAATAAAATATCTTTTTAATTTCAGATCGAATGTGATAAAGAGAACATGTTACTACCCCACAATCCCATTCAAAAGCAAAGCCTGTTATTCGAGGAGATAGAACACACGGATGTCGAAAATCATTCTCTTGTGGTGAGTTAACTATTTTAATTTTATCTCTGACTAGCTGCGTTACCCGGCTTCGCTCAGGACAAATTCGAGAGTGTTCTGGAATGTTCCCGATTCCCTATTCCCGAACATTCCACAACATACTCCGCTAATCCTTCCAGAACTTTCTAAAGCTCTATGGAACCTTCTAGAACTTCCGGAAGACTGTTCTAGAAATTTCAAGAGGGCGAAACTTCCAGCCCTTATATCTTCAAAAGCAAACCCTTCAGGGAAAAAACTGATACCCTTATTCCCTAGGGGGGAAAGAGATCTACCACATCATATAACTCCCTTGATCGTACCGGGACTTGTTTCTGAGTTTTTGCGAGCCGCACGTTTGTTTGGACTTTCTTTTATAATGTATATTGATTACCTCTGCGTTTTTTTTAATATTATGTATGTATTTACGGCCTCCTGGTCGATGGGTAAGGCTACCGACAATACGGAGGTTGCGGGTTCAAGTGCCTGCATGTGCAAGTTTTATTTAATTTATATTTTTTAATGTTAATATCGCACAAAAGTCCCAAATGCCCGGAGCCGGCGAGACTGTCGCATCCCCAATTGGGGTTCGCTGTGGGGCAAGTTGGGTGGGTAAGTGGGAAGTGGAAGGAGATGGGAAGAGTAAGGTGCGGAAGTACCGGGCCATTTAGATCTTTTCACCAAAGAGCTCCGTAGCACAGCATAGCTCTGGGCGGTTGTGAACAGTTGGGATTCATGTGCGGTACTCACATAATTTTATATATATATATGCAAATATAAATACAATGCTACCCAGCCCTTCGGAATATTGACAACTTGGCATTAAAGAATTCTAACTTTTGCCTTATTGACCCATATTTATTATAAGCTTGTATGGTTGACGAAATTCCCGGTATTTTCAATGTTTACTTTAGAAATGACTGGAATAACCAGAACCATCAAATCATACCTGACCTGTTTATGATCGTAGCCTATTGTTGGCTTACCGCTAGACGGGAAAGTACAGAGTGATTTAAAATCTACCCTTTCAAAATATGCAATGATTTGTAGAGATACGTTGTCAAAAAATAATAGGTTGTAATTAAAATTGCAATAAAGACCTATCACTAGGCCATCAATGTGAAACACTTTATCTAATAGACACTTTCCAAGATTATACTTTTAAGACTAGAGATACAGTATAAGTGGAATTATTTAGACGTTTCATTGGTAGATTATTTAATGTTATGGAAATTCTTTTAATGATTAAGATTTTGGAAGTGATGCAACGAATATTACTTTTACGAATACGAATATCAAACCTACTATCCGGCGAATACGAATACTAATAACTTGGCAGAGTAATAAAACACTAATTTATTTTACCTTTTTCTGTTTGTTTTATTAAACTGATCATTAAAATTTACAACTGTCAATTTTTTATTTAGAAAACACAACATCTGTAGATTCCCTGGTGACAGGCGATTTCTTTTTTCAGTTTGGATGTTGGCAGCCGTTGAAAAAAGCCTCTCCGAGGCGACTGTAGGTACATGGCTTGTATGAAAAATAATTTTTGCGCGAGTTTTTTCAGTTGACACACGGTATATAATCAAACGGAGATACGTGCAAAAGGTTTTTTTTGTAGTATTCATATTCGTAAATATTTATTTGGCGAATACGAATATTCAGTAAATGTCTACTATTCGGCGAATACGAATATTCGTATTCGTTGCATCACTAGATTTTGGTGCATGACGATTATTTTGATAAAATAGCGGTGTGAGCAGGGTGTTTTATTTTCATTAAACATATAATTATGTTTATATTTTAAAAAATATGTTTAAATTTTAGAGTTGTACATAATTTGTAATATTTTATTATTTTTTAGTCTTAAGTGTATTTAAATTTAGTGTAACAGTAACAGAAAGTGCTAAAATCATAATTATTTATTTTAGATCGAAACTACACCTTCTGCTGAAGAGGACTTCAACATAAGTGGACGCCGGATAGTCGACGTGATGTTCCTGATTAATCAGTTAAAAAAGATTTTTGATCACGGAACTAAATTAGGATGCCTCAACGAAAATTTAAAAGTCGTAGCTGAAAGGAGGAGAGGTCTGTCATCGAAAATAACATTTAGGTGTAATTTTTGTAATGGTATTTTTCCAATTGCGACAGATCGTAATAATGTGAACGTTGTTCAAGTGGATATTAATAATTCTGCAGTTGCAGGAATAATGGCTATAGGAGGGGGTTTCTCTGCATTGCAAGAGTTCTTAGGCGCTTTGGACATTCCAGCAATGTCACAAGCAACTTATCAAAAATTCCATGAAAATGTTTCCAAGCAATGGGAAGAAACATCAATAGATGTAATGACTGATGCTGCCGCTGAAGAGCGTGATGCAGCTATAGAGGAAGGACGTTTGGATCGAAATGGCGTTCCAATGATCGATGTCATTGCAGACGGTTGTTGGGGAAAACGGTCATACAGGTCTAATTATTCGTCATTATCTGGTGCTGCTGCAATCGTCGGCAGGAAAACGGGTAAAGTACTATTTATGGCGGTTCGCAATAAATTTTGCTCGATTTGCTCATTTGCAGAACGAAAGAAAAAACCCGTCTCGGAGCATATTTGTTACAAAAACTATTCGGGGTCTTCTTCGGGTATGGAGGCTGAAATCATACTCGAAGGATTCAAGCGTTCAATTTCTATGTACAACCTATTGTTCGCTAGAATTATATCAGACGGTGATTCGAGCACTTACTCTAAAATTCTTGCCGCTCGACCCTACGCAGATTATACCGTCGAGAAGGTTGAGTGCAGAAATCACGTTCTTAGAAATTATTGCAACAAATTACGAGCCTTGACACTTGATACGAAATATCCTAAAAAGTTTCGTAATTTTATAACAGCGGAACGAATTATGTCCCTTAGAACTGCTGTAACTTCAGCTATTAAGCATAATAAAAGTCAACCAATTCCATTTTCAGAAAAAATTAATAACCTATTTTCTGACATTACCAACTCAATAAGTCGTGTATTTGGTGATCACACTAAATGCAAAACCTATTTTTGTTCTGGACCAAAACCAAACGGTAAAAATATTGTTTTAGATCTAAAATGTAATCCAATTTGGGTACGAATTTGTTTAATCAACAACTCTGTCGCTTCACACTCTACAAGTTTAATTCATGACGTTGATAGCAACGTTGTTGAAAGATACAACAGCATTGTGGCAAAATTCATTGGCGGAAAACGCATTAACTATTCTTGTAGACAGTCCTATCAAGCCCGCTGCCATGCTGCTGTTGTATCATTTAACACTCATAGGCCAATACACACATTGCAAAAAAAAATGTTAGGTAGGAGTCCTAAATCCAACGTTATGAATAAGATTGAAGGAAAACGGTATAAAAAAACGCAGTATAATTTGAATTTTATTAGAAAAAAGAATAGGTCTCGGCGTTGTGACTCTAAAAAGGGCAACAAAGAATACGGTGATGCAAGTGAACAAGTAGATATGGAACCGGATCTTTTGGAAAAAGGGAAAAAACTAATTTTAAGTTTATTAGTCGAAAAACAACAGGCAAGGAATCAGATTCAAGAACTTACTGTTCTTCAAGGGGATTCGAACGAATGGCGTGAGCACAGACGTATGATGCTGACAGCGTCAAATTTTGGGAAGGTCATTAAAAAAAAGATAGTACAGGTTGTGGCCCTCTTGTTCGCAGTTTAATTATTGAAAACAACCTGTCCCATGTAGCAAGTATCAGTCATGGGAGGCGGAATGAAAAACTTGCCTTGACCGAATTAAGCATACAGGAAGATATTCAAATAAAACCGTGTGGTCTGTTTATCGATAGCAAAATACCATATTTAGGGGCTTCGCCAGACGGAATAACAGACGATATGGTGGTTGAAGTCAAGTGCCCCATTACAGCCTTCAAACTCGGACTAGAAGAGGCCATTAAAAGAAAGAAGATCACATTTTGGAATAGGGACGGAAGTGTCAATAGAGCCCACTTATGGTACTATCAGATTCAAGGTCAATTACGGGTAACTGGAAAGAGTGTCTGTCTTTTTGGTCTGTGGTCAGGAAGTAATATACCACTGAAAGTGGAATACATTAAAAAAGACGATTTATTTTGGAAAAATCAAATGGAAGTTAAATTAGTTCGTTTCTATATGGAGTGCGTTTTACCTGAAATTGTAGATTCAAGATCCAAAAGAAATATGCCCATTAGGGAATCAGATCATATTCTCCATGCTCAAGAACGGAGAACTTTAAAAAGGAGATTAATTAAACGTAAACTTGACTTCGTTTCAGCGACGTCAACTTCTGCTGTCGCATCTATTTCTGCTGTCACGTCAATTTCTGATGTCACGTCAATTTCTGCCATCTCATCAACTTTCGCTGTTGCGTCAACTTCTGCTGTCACGTCAAGTTCGGCTGTTGCATCAACTTCTTCTGTCGCGTCAATTTCTACTGTCGCGTCAACGTCTGCTGCCGCGTCAACTTTTGCTGTCGAGTCAACTTATGCTGTCGAGTCAACGCGTCAGTAGAATGTCATAATACTGAAAATATTAAACATTTAAAAAAAATCCTTTTGATGTAGTTCTTGTGGGCAATTTTTATTATTATTTCTTGGGTAACGAGCTGCATCGTGTAGGTATTTGAGGCAGATCCCCATCCAATAAACCCATATTCTGAACGTGTTTTGCAAAGAGCATAGTAGACAGCTAATTTTTATTTAGTTTATTTTTATAATGTTTCTAAAGGAAGTACATGGGCTTTCTGAGTTTCTTCGATGCTTTTTATGTGAGAGACCCTTCGAAAAAATCACGTTGTGTTCAATGCCTATATATCTTAAGTTTCTAGAGTGTGTTATAATCTTTTCCATTGACATGCATGTAATTTGAGAGCATGACAATCAGCTGGCTGTCCCGTGGCGTAGAGAGGGAACCATGTTTAAGTTCAGTTTACTTGTATTACTGGTGGATTTTGAATTAGTTACTGCATTTATAACTCGCCATTTTTTTCGTATTTCCGTTATAAGCTTATATTTTTCATAGTAAATTTAATTTGGGATTTCATTCAGGAAAGTTGGATGGCCTGGTACATAAGAGATTTCTGGGAGCATGATTTCTCCTTATTGCCAATATTTAATAATATAGGTAATATAATATTTCTCCCTTGGATCAATGATTTTATTCCATTCATCGTTTGTGTTCTCAATATTTTGCAGTTTTTTTCCAGCCAGTACACTTATTTGGTCGTTGGCTTACAAGCACCAAATACACGACTCGTTGAGTTTATAATGTCTGAAAATAGGTTTATTAATTTTGTTATTCTTCATTTCAAGAACCCGCTAAACTGCCAAAGCAGTTTATCGGCAGGTCAATTTAACAATTAATATAACTCAAAAGAACAATTATAACAAGATTTTTTTTAATGTGAATACCGCACAAGAGTCCCAACTGCTCCCGTCTGATAGAGGTGGGTCTAATATAACGTTAACAGGTATGGATAACATAATATCTTCAAATAACGGCGTACCTGTTACTGTAGCAACGCATAACAGGGTATGGAATAACTTCGTTATTTTATAAGCCGACTGTAGTAGGTAGGACCTTCTACCTTAGTTCCAAGACAAATTAATTAAAACTTGCATTTAATAGATTTAAAAGGTTGTGTAGTTTAAAGTTCCTATTTATGTACACAATCAGGACAAGTATGTAATTAATGCATGTGTTTTGTTTTTGCATTTGTATTATGAAATGTCATATTATGGCGAGTTTTTATAAATAATTAAATACCTTTGACATATCATAAAAACTAGTAAAATCTCAATTAAAATCTATTTTGAATGAATTTGTTTAATTGTAACATTTTAAAATTGTTTGTTTGGTTCCCGGGGCATTTTAGGGTGGTCTTATGAATACTGACAATTTAGTTATTTAAGATTTCTTAGAAATTTAGCTTCACTTACCTGTGCTATGTCATTAGGCTATTTACATAAATTTGGGTATTTTTGGTGATTTAAAAATATTGAACTACAAAAATTGAACAGAAGAATGTCAATATTTACATTTTTAAAGAAATGTTCAACCTAACTGCCCTACTTTGGTTTTTCCAATTTGCAATGCTAGTTGATAAGCCGATAACGTATTATATGTACCTAGTTACCCATTTAATATCATAAGTAACTGCAGGATAAATACGAATTATATCAACGAATTATCATTATATATTATTGTTCGTACTTGCTTTCTTCTACTTTTGTTAAATATTTATCTAAGGCACATAGTATAGATGACTGGATTACAGATATACTAGATTTTTTAAAATATTTAATCGATCTCTTGGCTGTTAGAAAAGTATTTCATAATATTACGTACGATTTATATTATCAAAACCATTTTATTATAATAATTTTTGTCATATATGTTACCAAAACAAACTGGTAGGTAATGGGGAGGGGAAGGAGATAGGGAAGAGTGGTCTTACACCAGGGCGATACTGAGAGCATCTTCAACTCTGGAACATGCCGCAAATAAGGACTTCAGGATAACGGACCAACGATAACCTGAAGAAACTTGATAAAAGCGAAACCGGTAGATATATAACATAATTAATTCGTGGTTAATTACAAAGTGTTTATTTTATTTATTTTTATAATATAATGTCTAACCGCAAAGTCATTGCTTCTTATGAAAAAAAAGAATAATTTTATGTTTCTTCTTTGTGCATAAATGCTTTTGCTTACCAAGAGCTTAGTCATAGAGTTCTGAATTGTTTGAATGTAATATATATTTGTCTTGCACGAGTTTCCCAATAAGTTATTCCGTATCTGATAGTAGATTCCGCTAGTGACAAATAGATTATTTTCTACGTACTTATGGGTATAAAATATTTAATTTTGTAAATTCGTCCCGCAATTGTTTGCAGATGTTGCTTATGTGAATATCCCGTTTCATATGCGTGTCTACTGTTATCCCCAAATATACATATGTTTGTACAAGTTCAATGGTTCCGAATTTGCACGACTGTGAAGAATTGTGTGTACACTCAAATGTATGCGACTTTATTAAAGGCGTAATGGTATATTTGGCATGTGGAGATCGTATATGCATTAATTTAGTTGAGGTGACTAAGGGACATAATTCGTTCCGCAGTTATAAAATTACTACACTTTAGTACAAATCGTAAGATGTAAAATAACTGTATCTATTCTCTATTGTATAACCTATTATGTTGGTGTTTTGTACCTAACTTGAATATTAGTACCTACCAAAAAAAATTACCTAATAAAAAATAAATAAAAATATTGCATTATTTTATTATACAAACCGTAACAATTTCAAGTACCTCCAACAATTGAATTTGGAGTCCCAAAATACTTGGCTCTGTGCAAAGGAGGGCGGTCCGTCTCATTGACAATCCGATGTGACCAACAACTGCCTTATCTAATGCACATACAGAATGTAGGCCATAAATATACCAATCCCATGTAGGCATGCTGAGTGCGAAATGCTAATGAACTAGCAGCATTGATCTCCTGTCCCCTGTGATAGTGCAGACAGAGGCAGGTGTCGCTTAGGTGTCGCTTACGTACCTATATTTTTTTCAATTTACTTTAAAATTCATAATAGTTTCAAAAAAAGTTTTTTTGAGCCTCCTGTAAAATTTGATGAATGTAAATTACTCATTCTAACAATTAGGGTAACGATACTTGAGTATTACTGTGTATTTTGATACTCATAACTAATTATTTAATTTAATTATAATGTTCGTATTTTTCACAAATGTTACCAATGTGCGTTTAGGGCGTAAACCGAGAAATTACAGGTAAGGCGGATCCCTTCTTCTATTGGTTGTAAGGTATTCTGAAGTCTCGTAAAATATTTTACAATCGCTCCAATAAACAGGCGCGGGATTTACGATTTCGAATTTTTTCCAAACTAGTGGATCGCCTTAACAGGTAAAATTTTGGCACTCTGAAACAGCAATATTTAATTTGTTTTAATAGATTAACCGAATTTTTTTATGCACTTTAACTATTACCGGCACAAAGCACTCTTTTCAGGGTGAATTGCCTAAAACCAAAAAAAAAAAAAAAACCTTCCTATACATACTTGAACTTGTAGAAATAAACTGGAATGATACTTCAAGTTTATTTGTAACAGTAATTGTTGATTTTTTGCCCGTCCGCCCCTTGTGCCCGCACAGCAGAGGGGGGGGGGGGGGGTCCGCCCCGGGCCCCCAGTCTTGGGGGACCCCCAAACGCCTCCATGTTCCCTTGAGCAAACCCTAAACAAGGCTTTAAGACACCACTGTAAAAAAATGTTTAATTTTTATTTAATTTTTTGATGGATGCACTTGTTAAGAACGCTCTCACCGATTTTTTTAACGAAATTCAAAAAATTGACGGAGATACAGCATTTTATGTGAAACTGTTTGGAAGAGTTTGTATGTTGAATTATCCTTCAGTGCCTTTTATTTTTGAATGAATTTTATTTTCTACTGTTTATGGTAAATTTTCCTCGTCTGGTATCATGGTCAGGGCCGGATTAAACATGTCGGGGCCCCTACTCAATGCATGTCTCGGGGCCCTTTTACCATAGGGGCCCCTACCCGATGCGGGGCCCCTAGGCAGTGGCCTACACTGCCTTATTGACAAAAGTAGCCTGCCAGGGCCGGCTTAAACATGTCGGGGCCCCCAGGCAATGCACGTCTCGGGGCCCTTTACCATCGAGGCCCCTACCCAATGCGGGGCCCCTAGGCAGTTGCCTGTCTTATGGATAATACTGTAATGGCTATAGTGACTGGATTATCGAACAGTTTAAGACTTGGTGCATAGTACATGCAAATAAGACGTATAGTTTTTCTAATATGTTGTTAACCAGGTTGAAAAGCGTAGTTTTAAGAAAAACGCGTTCAAAGTTTTTCTGAAAGATAATTCAACATAAAAACTGTTTAAAACGGTTTCATATAAGATGCTGTATCACCGTCAATTTTACGAATTTGGTGAGAGCATTATTAACAAGTGCATCTTTTAGAAAATGAAATACGGCCTCTGGTCCCCGGGGCCTCCAAACGCCTCCATGTTTCTTTGATCAAATCCTAAACATACTGTAAAAAATATTGTAATTTTTTTCATTTCATTTTCTGAAGTTAACAAAGCTCCCACAAAATCTTTTTTTACAGCATTTTACGTAAAACCGTTTGAAACAGTGTGTATGTTGAATTATCCCTTTGAATGAACCTTTGAATGCGTTTTTCCCGAAACTTATTTAACTCGTTTTTCAACTTGGTTGACAAAATATTTAAAAAAAACTATACATCCGTCTGTATTTATTTTACTGCATTTGCTTTTACTTTTGCATCTCCCAAGTCAACTGTTCAAAATCCAGTGTCTACGGCACCACGTAGAGGAATTTTGATATCTAAAAAATGGGAAAAATGGCGGACCGGTGAATTTTATATTCGATTTTTATGGAAAATTTTCAGCGTTCTTAAAAAATATAGATACGGGCCCTTTATAAAAAAATTCCCATGTGGGGCCATAGAGACTGGATTTTCTAACAGTTTAAAACTTGTTGCATGCAAATCGGATGTATAGTTTTTCTAATATGTTGTCAACCAGGTTGAAAAACGTAGTTTCGAAAAAAATGCGTTGAAAGTTTTGCTGAAGGATAATTCATCATACAAACTGTTTAAAACTTTCTTTAAATTTTCTTAGAATTTCCTTGAAACTTAAGGTGATAGCATTATTAACAAATGCATCTTTTAGAAAATGAAGAAAAAATATGATAATTTTTTTTTAGTGTCCTGGTGCCTTAAAGCCTTGTTTATGATTTGATCAAGGGAATACGGAGACACTTAGAGGTCCCCCAGGACCAAGAGGCCCGTGTGATCTGAATAAAAATCTTGTAAAATTACCGCCCCTTGTGCCCCCAGAAAAAAATCCTAACAGTAATTGTTGATTTTTTTGCCCGTCCACCCCCTGTGCCCCCCCTCAGAAAAAAATCGTTACAGTAATTGTTGATTTTTTTGCCCGTCCGCCCCTTGTGCCTCCCTTCAGAAAAAAATCGTAACAGTAATTATTAATTTTTTTGCACATCCGCCCCTTGTGCCCACCCCACCCCCCCCCAGAAACAAATCGTAACAGTAATTGTTGTTTTTTTTTGCCCGTTAGCCCCTTGTGCCCCCCCCCCAGAAAAAAATCCTGCATCCGCCTTTGCCTTTCATAGTCAAGTTTCCTCTAATAAGACAGCAAATCTACATGATTATTGAATCTTTTTATGTTTTTGAGGAAACTATATCTGGTATATCTGCGACGTTTACCCGAACTTGGATATAGCTCTCCGCATCGCACTTTGCACTCCGGTCACAATTTTTTTTTTACATGAGCTCCACACGGGAGGCCCTGAGGAAAATAATTTCCCTCAGGGCCTATGTCATCTTTAGGGATGCTGCTTCTGATTGGATCCCTGACACCAGCATTTGTGCACATCTGACTAATGTGGAATAATAACAGCAGTGGTTCCCAACTTTTCGATCGATCAATCCGAGTCTCCAATCAGCTAAGTGATTTGTTTAGTAACGCTCAATTCACTTGTTGGTCGGAGAGTTGCGTTGCAAAGAGCATGCATTTTAGGAGGGTTGAGCCAAAATTTCTGCTCAACAGTTGATCAGTAGGATTGGGAATAACGGCCGGTCGTTAAACCTAGTTATTCTGGACCATGGTCGATATATAAGGATTGTATCGATAACTTTCGGTAAATTCTCATCGTTCCCTAGGACAACCAATGTACAACAACAGTTGACGTCGTATATATTAAGATCACTTAGTTATTTTGAACTGTTATTTATTCGTTGGCGATCCGCTGTCATGCTAGGGAACGATGAGAAGTTACCGAAATTTATCGATGCAAACCTTATCGATCGACCGTAGTGGGGGTCCTGGGAGGTGTTTTAAAGTTCATCAGTTTAGTATTAGTAAGTCAGGACAGTCAATGTTAAAGTTGCAGACTTTATAAAGGGCCATGAGGAGAGATCAAGGAATGTTCACCTGCCGACATCAATAAAAATGCAATTTTATTGTAAAGGTGTAAAATATGTATTTTATAAAAACTATAAAATATTCTATTATATATAAAATTCTATGTATATGTTATATTATAGTAACCACTATTTTAACAATTCCAACTTTTACATTGGTCATGATAAGTCATAAATAAAGTATTGATTAAAATTATATCGAAATATATGATTTTTAGGTACTTACTACCTAAATTATTGTTTTTATTATTTTTTTATAAACATCATTAATTTGGCAAGATTTTGAAATGGCGTTTAAAATATAATACAATAATATTTAATATATTTATAATATCGGCACATATTGGTAAAATAAATCTATTTTTAAACGTGTATATCTATGTGTTTAAATCGTAAATCGTGGTCTCACATCAGGGCGATACTTAGAATATGTTCAGCAAATTAAATTTATACTGGTCTTTCCGTTTTATCACAAATGAAAACACTCGGAATGTTTTTGTAAAATAATTTTACACAATATGTACAAGGTGCCCGAAAACTGGTAGTACATACAATGGGGTTAATAGTGGCAATTGCACATCCACTTCAGAGCAACGGTACCGTGCGCCGCTCCAGGTTGTCGCTCAGAAAAATCCGAAAGTAAGGCTGCGGCTGTTTCGTTCCTATTGTATAATTTGTGGCAAATAGCAAATCTATACACAGCCTAAAGGTTTGTTCGGACTAGGCTTATAGTTTAGTCGAGTGGCGAGTAACTATCCACTTGACTGACCAAAAAGCATTCACATTACTGTCGAGTAGAGTATATTAGTGAGTGGCACATTGGAAGATGAACGGGCTGCAACGCAGCAAACTAAAAAGGATTATTAAGCTGACTGTAATGGATATTTTAAAAGAGGTGGAAGAAGAAATTATTGATATGAAGTCAAGAAACTATGGATTAGAAAATGGATTGATAGCAGAAAAAATAAACTAATTTTTTGAGCAGCATCTTCGCTCCTATGAGACAACATTTCTGCGGCTACTAATGAACTCTACTAAAACAACGGGTTCTGACTTGTTTAGTGGTTGAGCCAGTGAGCAGTGACACATGGTGGGGGGTGGTACTCACCCAAAAAAATAAAATGAAATGGATTGACTTTACTAAACCACTGATTAAATACATGGTTTTAGAACATGTTTAGTTAATAAATTATTTGCTACTCGATTAACTACTAGCCTAGTCGGAACGGACTTTTACCAAACTGTTGCTGTCACTGTAGCTCTTACACCCCCGAATACTGAGCGAAAGGGACAACTACACCTCAGGCTAACAATATCTCATTTTTTTCCTTCAAAACTGGACCATTTTTAAGATTATTATTTCTAACTATATTAGAAGAAAATACTGTGTACATTTTGCTTTTTAAAAAAATACATTGCCCTTTTTTTTACATGAATACCGCACAAGAGTGCTCCCGTTAACTACTCCCGTCTGCTCCCATCTGGAGCAAGTGGGACTATGGCATGCCCAATTTGGGGTATGTTGTGAGGTTAAAGGTAGTGGGGAGGGGAAGGAGATAGGGATGAAGAAGGTGGGGAAGTACCTGGCTATTCAGATCTGGTCACCAAACACGGTTAAAAGCCATTTCAAGCAACGTTTCAATTCTGAATGGTGGTCTTACACCAGGGCGATGCTGAGAGTATCTTCCACTCTGGAACGTGCCGCAAATATTCTATATATTATTTTAAATGAATAAATTGTAAAATAACACAAATTCATCAAATAAAATTTATTTGCCACGCCGGGATTCGATCCCGCGACCTTCGGTGTGCAAGTCAAGAGCCTTACCGCTGGACTACGCCAGCCGTCTAGTTTGCCTAGTTTGAATACTGAACGTCTGTTGATGACGTTCAAACCGGTCAATTTTAACGATTTTTGGAGGGTCCTAACTCCTATACGAACTAACTTATCAAAAAAAGCAAATTGTACCGACATATTGATATCTAAGTTACATAAAAAATATTTGAATATGGGAATACAATTGTGTGAACCAAATGTTGCTCAGTTTCCTCTTAAGGTAACTGTTTACAGCGCAGACCAATGTGAGACTTTTCTGCGCTACAGCCTGGAGTGGCCCGTGGTACTGTCGCTCCAAAGTGGATGTGTAATTGCCGCTAATGTCTTTTAAAATGCATCAAAGCGTAGACGCGGCCCCGAAAGTTTATTTAACCCTTTAGTTGCAAAAAAAATGGAAAAACAATTTAAAAAATCAGAGTGTGCAATTCACACGTCATAAACAAGCACCATTGAAGCAACGGAATGATCATTTCTTGTGCGATTGACAATCGTTCGTTCAAATGCCCTATCTACAGAGCCCTTCAGAATTCCCTTTTATTGCGAAAAAAGATTTGTATTACTTATAATTATTGAATTTTTTCAAGCCATAGAAAGATAAATCCAAAGATTATGGCTGTATGGGGGCGTTCAAGTATTACGTAACGCAATTTTTGAAGATTTTTGACACCTCCTCCCCCCCATGTAACGCGCCGTAAGGTTTTTCGTTACCCTCCCCCCCCCCCCCCCTTAAACGTTAAGTAACGCCAAAGTGACAATTTTTACCTGAAAGTCACAATTAAGTTGCACAAAGTACTGGAAAGTCGCTTAAATACCTTTTTTCTTGTTTTAATATCGTGTTTGCGGTAATAAATTTTAGATTTCGAGAATGAAAAGGATTGCCAACTTGGAAGATTTAATTCCCTAGTTTTTTAATCTAAATAAAGAAAAACATGTTAACTAACGCATTGTTCGCACCCCCCCTCATAATGCAAGTGCGTTACGTAATACTTGAACGGCCCCATTCGCACACTTTAGATTATGTTGATTTTTCTACACACCCCATTAGTTTTAACATCAGTGTAAGGTGTTAGGTTAGGTTAGGCTTTGGGTTTTCTGGGCGGGCAGTCTGGTTGGTTGTCCGGATGCGTCAAGAAGAAGGAAGGCTCCAGTGATAGCTTGTCGCAGACCCTGTTAAGGGTCGGGTACGGACTCAGATCCAGTTTTAGTCTGAAATCAAACAACACAAGATTTATTACAATTAAGTTCCAGAACATTCACGTTGTTTCAGCCACCCTCAAAATATAAAGGGTGTAACAGCACGCGCCCAAAGTATTTTAACCAGCAAATCTGGGGCATTTTTGGAGTAAAAAATGTAGATGTCATTTCGCTGTCCAATGATTTTTTTTTTCAAACAAAAACAAAAAATATTTTTCCTTCACACTATGCCACTGAGTAGTTGAGTACAGCCTAGCGGGTCATGTGATACGCACTCCGTCTCGTTTCGACAGACAAGATAAATTTATTATTTTACCGCAGTGAAAATTCTCCGCACGCAAACTGCGGGAAATTTATTTGCCATAGTTCAAAAGCTTATTTTTTAACTGAAATAATTTTAAACTAATAATCGCCAAGTATTAAACGGAAATAAATCTAATAACAGTTCCATTAGGTTAGGTTAGGTTATATTGTTACTATTAATGTAATACAAATAGTCCTTAGCACCATTCAAACATTTGATTTTATGTATAGTATGTTGGATGTTGTGATTGTCCTATTTCATATTTAACGTCATTTAGCACTGAACACTTTTAATTTCTCATTTATCTAATCTCAATATGTAGAGCCTCTTACTTTAAACTTTCCTGTTTACACCACCTTTTATTTAAACATTACCTTAAACTTTCATATCTATGCCACCTCTTACTAAAATATTGCAATGAATTGCGTGTCTATAATCTCTTTTGTCTGTGGCCATGTCAGCTTTCTAATTGTTGCCTATAAAATGGCTTGTTATCATTCCGCATGTCATTCTTCTTGCTTTCTATCTTTGCTCGATTCTCTTGATCTCAATTTGTCTTTTCGCTTCTGCTAGACTTTTAAGAATTACTCTAAATCAGAGGTTCCCAAACTTATTTTTCTCGTAGACCCCTTTCAAAATTTTACTGATTTCGGTGAACCCCCTGCTGCTACATTTCTACCACATTCCCAAAACTCGTCAAAAAATGTGAAGATTAGATCTAACGATGGAAATTTGCGTCGCGGCTCAGTTCCAACCCTAAATTCGGAGTGGTATAAATAAAAATAATCTTACATATAAAAATCTTGTGTCACCGTGTTTGTGGTAGAACTCCTCCGATACGGCTTAACCGATCTTTATGAATTTTTTTGTTTATTTGATAGGTATTAGAATAGATTTTAAAGTTTGTTTCGTACCGCTAGGTGATTAGGGTGTCCCTATCCAGAAAAAAAATCAAATTTTTTTGACTTTTTTTTTGTTGTATTTTTTTTATTCTTTGGTATCAAAATATACCCATAACCCAAAATTTTAACCCTCCTACCCTCACTCTACTATTTTTAAAAGCAGTTTTAGTATTTTTGTATGAACAAATTTAACCGTCTTTTCTTGAATGACAGATGGAGCTACGTCCGCCTCATTGAACTTTCATCATTCACGAGAAGCGTCGCGTCATTTTGATATTTCATTGCATGCTTAACCACCGAGCTTATTTATGTTGGCTAAAGACGGACTGACAAAAAAGATCGTACACTCAATTGCTCTTCGAAATTTGTATTTTTTTCGCAAATATTGATTTTCTTTATTTCATTTTCCTGCTTTAGTTGGTGTAATTTTGTTTTTATCGGCGTTCATCGTCTACAGCCCTACATTACTCTTTCTGCCATAGATCCCATCCCCACACACTAACAATACATTCGTTTTTTTTATCTAACAACCAAAATATTCACTCGAGATAATTTATATGGCAGAGCAACATTTACGGGTAGTTATATTTTCTTGTGTTCTATTTATTAAAAAAAAATATGATTACAGACTTAGGGGGGAAATACATGTAGTTACATTCAAAAAAATGGTTTTATTTTTTTATTTCAAAAATTGTTAGCATAACTATTAAAGAATATGTTCACAAAGTTTTAGGATGGTTTGTTTCAAAAAAATTAACGAATTCATAAAATATTTAAAGTTATATTTCATGTTCTGTGTAAGTTCTATTCAAGTTCTGTGGTTATTTCGGTTTCATGCAGCAACTGGCCTATAATAATGTTATAACAGAACTTGAATAGAACTTACACAGAACGTAAAAATTAACTTCAAATATTTGATGAACTCATCAAATTTTTTGAAACAACCCGTCCTTAAATAAAAATTTCAATTCGTTCCGGTATTACGAGGGTGTTTGTGTAAACTGAAACGCATTTTTCTCGAAGAAACTTTTTTGGAATTTGTGTGCACTCTAGCTCAGAAATTTTTTAACCAAACATTTTATAAATGTGCAGATACCTTATTTATATAATTACGCTCTATGTGAACCAAAATTCGTACTAATATCATTGTCAAAAGTATTTTTTAATTGCAAAAAAATGCAAAAAACGGCAAAAAATCAAGGTTTCCTGTTAAGACTCCGGTAAAAAAATTAATTTCCAGTTTTTTGGGAAAATTTAGGTATACGTAGAAGAGACACATGTACTTAAATTAAATTCAAAACCCTATTTTGAGATGATAACTGTGGCCACCAAAATGTACACAAAAGCTACGTCTTATGATGACATTCGATGTATAGCAGTTGATAATTTTTATATTTTCGGATGAAATGCTTCGAAAAATTCACAATATTTTTTTAAATAGATATAAAAAATGATTTTAAAACCCGAAAATCATTAAAAAACCAAGTCCTGTGTTTCCCACCTTAATAGAATATGCAAGTTTTTACAAGTAACAGTCGCTGACCTTCTAAATATACACTACTCAAAAAAATTAAGGGAGGTTTTAAAAAGGAAATTATTGCTAAATATTAAGGTTATCGGATTCATAAGCCGGCCTAACCGAAAAAAAAATTTCAAGCCCGTGTACCAAAAAAGTAGCAAAAAATTAGGATTGCTTGAGAACCGTAGCTCCTAAAAAAATCGCTTAAAATATGTAAATTATAATCTTAAAGCTTCAAAAAGCTTTTTTTAAAGTCTCAATACGACCATTTTTCACCAAAATACAGCCTGGCAAAAATTACCGAAAAATTTGGATTTTTTTTGCTCCCTTAATTTTTTTAAGTAGTGTTTTATCTGCCTACATTGATAGGTAAAGCCAGGCCAACATTTTTGTTCTTTACTATCGAAACCAGATAAATTTTCGTGGACCCCCAAATACAACTTATGGACCCCCATTTTTTTATCACGCCAACGTAGACCCCCGTCGAGTCTCCCATGGACCCCAGGGGGTCCACCTGGACCACTTTGGGAATCACTGCTCTAAATTATAGTCGCCAGTCAAGTGTTCATATCAAGAACATTCCGCGGTGAATTGTGTGCGGTGAATTTTCTCTGTGGTGAATTTTTTTTTACTTTAGCTCCACACACAAGGCCCTGACGAAAATAATTCCCCTCTTTTTGAGTATCTTTTAAGGAAAGGTGGAAAGAAAGTTCTAGGAATGATAAGGTACGAGGGGAGGTCCAAAAGTTCGTGGAATGGAGGGGATGGAGTGGGGATAGGGGAACTCGTTAATGTCATACTAATTGGTGACTCATCACTAGTATATAAATTAAGTTTCAGCACCATTGCATTATTCGTTTACGAATATTCGCCTGCTAAACAAGTCAATGCGGAAGAAAACTGAAACTATGGAGAAAATTGAACACCGTGCTGTGATAAAATTCCTTACCAAGCAAGGAAAGAACGCTCAGACCATTTTGAATGAAATGCAAACCGGTTTATGGGGAACAGTGCCCTAGTAAATCAATGATTTACAAGTGGCATGGTCTTTTTAAACATGGTCGGGAGTCGATTGAAGACGACCCCCGCTCAGAAAGGCCAGTTGAGGCCACCACATCAGACATCGTCGAAAAAGTGGAAAAAATTGTACTGGAGGACACCCGTTTGAAGAAAAAACAGTTATCTGCATTAGTTCGAGCATCAGATACCACCATTTTGCGAATCCTACATGACCACCTGGGTATGACAAAAGTCAGTGCAAGATGGGTACCGAGAATGCTCACACCGCTTCAGAAACAACAGCGCGTCGATGCATCAAAACAATTTTTCGAGTTGTGTGGAGACGAACCTACACAGATTTTGGAGCGGATTGTTACCGGAGATGAAACATGGGTTCATAACTTTGAGCCTGAGTCCAAAGAAGAGTCCATGCAATGGCATAAAAAGGGTACACCACCGCCAAAGAAATTCAAAGTGTTGGAGTCGGCTGGAAAGTCGATAGCTACTGTTTTTTGGGATTCTGAGGGGATAATACTCATTGATTACAAAGAAAAGGGAAGGACCATAACCGGAGAATACTAAGCAACGATACTAGAGAAATTAAAGGAGGGCTCTTGCAATGGCTGCTCTGCACAAGCATGGCTTCGAAACACTAGTCCACCCACCCTTCAGTCCAGATCTGGCCCCAAGTGATTTTTATTTGTTCCCCAATTTAAAAAAAGACTTAAGGGAAAAGAAATTGGTAAACAATCAGGTAAAGGAGGCAATTTTGGCTCATTTTGAGGCAAAAGGTAAAAAATATTTTTACAATGGTTTAGAAAAATTAATTCATAGATCTAATAAATGTATTCAGCTGAAGGGTGATTATATTGAAAAGGAAAAATAGATTTATTGTTTCACTTTATTTTAAACCCTTTCATTCCACGAACTTTTGGACCTCCCCTCGTATGGGGGGAATCTGGTGTTCAGCGTGTCAAATTCAAAACCCTATTTTGAGATGAAAACTGTGGCCACCAAAATGTACACAAAAGCTACGTCTTATGATGACATTCGATGTATAGCAGTTGATAATTTTTATATTTTCGGATGAAATGCTTCGAAAAATTCACAATATTTTTTTAAATAGATATAAAAAATGATTTCAAAACCTGAAAATCATTAAAAAACCAAGTCCTATAAAAAATAGATTTATTGTTTCACTTTATTTTAAACCCTTTCATTCCACGAACTTTTGGACCTCCCCTCGTATGGGGGGAATCTGGTGTTCAGCGTGTCGTATGAATCCATTCTCCCACTGGGGTGCAGGGCGTTGGATCGAGTAAGTCCTGCTGGAGAGGTCCAAAGCTCACCCTCAATTAGATCAACCCGATCCGAATGCATAAATTTTTTCATCTATCAAACCCTACTTTTACCTGCTAAATCTAGCTGCAATAAACCACTTTCGCAATTAGTATAAAATATGTAAAATATTATTAGAAGAACTTACTTCTTAGCATTAAACATCTGCGGCGCCAGACAGATATCAGCGAGGGTAACCCTGTTTCCTACTACGAAGTCTCCGGCAGTGCGGGATGCGATGGACTCCACGGCTGCCAATCCACGTTGCGTCCAGTGGTTAGCGAACTTCACGAAGGCTTTCTCGTCTGCCAACATGGCCATTTGCTTCAGACCCACGTTCTGGAGAGGCTGGATTCCAGACACTATTATCTGTAACACGATATTGTAATGCTGTATCATTTTTTTCTTTTATTAACTTAACAAAAAACATTAACTCCACATTAACTCCCATTAACTCTACACAAAAGGTCCTGAGGAAAATAATTTCCCTCAGCTTTCCTCTACTTGTCTTCTTGAAGAGTCAGAGATGGGTAAGTTCTGCATTTTGCAGCAGGCCTCCGAGACGTGCTTCCTTTTAAAATTGCTCAAGTTCTAGGCGCAAACTTCGGGTCCGATTTCTTTCGAAGTTCAGTTCGAGGACTGTGTACTGGGTGCTGTTGCAGCAAACCGGGACGCACGGGTTTGGTCGGAGCCAGACCTCGGAGAAAAGAACTCGAATCCGGGACCTGCTCCCGACTTGCGAGTGGCTCGAACCACGAACACAGGGATGTCGGTAGAAGCATTTGGGTTACGGCTCCAAGTCCAGCTCCGAGTTCCGGGTTTGGGTCCGAGTTCTGGACCGGGTTTTCTGGAAGTAGTCGATTTGAAAAAGGAGTAGGAGTAGGATCCACTTCCCGCAAAGAACTCAAGTTCAAGAGCCCACTCCAGCTGAACCGAAATATCGCTAGAAGAGACCCATTTTGTTTGTTGTAGGCAGGAGGAAACGCAGAGATCTGCAAATCGTTCCAAAGCCAAAACGTGTGTTGCTGACTGGGTTTCTTGCTAAAGGAATAATTTTAAACATGGACGACAGCACAATCGGTCTATACGGACTGGGTAAAAAATCGGCATTGTCTCTGAGAACTTACAGGCCTTTTTCTCTATCAATTGGGTTTTTTTTTTTCTATTCTACTCTTTTTTTCTTAATTCAATACATCAGATAGCTTTGCAGTGTGTCCAACCCACCGATGTCAAAAGAGATAGACGTGCCCCAAAGTAAAATATGGGTATCATTTAGACGAGGAGGAAGCAAACCATGTGATCATCTTTTTGGCATCGGGTTCGAGAATGCAACGACTTTAGTCATATGTTGATCCTCACATTTAAATAATTAGACCCTGCACATAAAACTTAAGTTAGTTGAAGCAAGGTAACGGTTTGCAGTGTAGTCCACTATGGACTGATAAACTGCACTAAGGTCTGAATGTTATTACGCCATTGTAAAAAGGACTACTTATTCATAGGTAGATTTTTTTTTGTTGACTAGATTCTGACAGGACAATGCAAATTGCCTGTATACTGTCACATTCATTCATTGACAAATCACAAAAGAGATATGGCCCCTCCACTTCCCCGCTTGTTCCTCTTTCTGACCTAGGCATTACAGGCAAGTCTATTTTTTCCTCCTGTCTCTGGTCTAACCTCTAATAATCGACACAGCAAACTCTTTGACATAAAAAACTGCCAACCTAATAAATCAATTATTTTTTTATGTAAATAGAGCACCAGTTTTCCAACTTCTCCCAACTGTGTATTTCTAAAACCTATACTGATTCAGTTGTGATAGCGACAATTTACATTTTCAATATCAAAATTTAAATATTTAGAAATAAAATTATTAATCTTTAACTTTATCTTTACTTAGTATAAAATGAAGTCGCTCACGCTGTATGTGCGCTTAGATCTTTTAAACTACACAACAGATTTTCATGCGGTTTTCACCAATAGATTGAGTGATTCATGAGGAAGGTTTTAAGGTTTATAATTTGTCAAGGTTTTGTGTAAATTGGTTGAAATACATAATATATCTGGCGAAGCGGCAGCGGGCAGAGTGGTGTGGATTTGATTTAACAGATGGCGTTGGTTATAAAGGTTTCGTTAGCCACAGCAAAGTGTGGCCGGGTCTGCTATTTCCAATATATACATTAGAAAGATTATTTTATCTAAATTTTAGAACAATTTTTGTTTATGCAAAGTGATAAAAAAATAACCAATATAGAGGTGTATTTACAATATACACGGTGTCCGGAAACTTGTAGTACAAGCGGGAAACTGGTAAATCTACATCACATTCGGAGTCGATTTGTGATATAACTTTTTTGATTTGAGTTTTCGTTTTCAAGTAAATCAGGTCCGAAGTTGGAATTTTTTTGGTTAAATTTGAAAAAAAATTTCACTAGGGGGTTGATTTCAGCTGTGTAATGTCTTATAAAATGCATGGAAGGGTAAACCGGGCTCAAATTTTTTTTTAACCCTTTAGATGTCGAAAAAATGGAAAAATAGAAAAAAAATAATATTAAAATCGAAATGCTCAGATCGAAAAAAACAAGTTTTTTGGGTTCTCTACGTGATGTAGATTCACCAGTTTCCCGCTTGTACTACGAGTTTCCGGACCCGTTGTATAAGAATAATATCAAAATTTAAATATTTACGAGTATAAATAAAATTATTCATTTCTAATATACACAATGGAAAGATTATTATATCTAGATTTTAGAACAATTGATTGATTTTGCAAAGTGATAAAAAAATAACCAATATAGAGGTGTATTTAAAATGTAAATTGTCGCTACCGGGACTGAACCGTTTTGTAAATACACCTCCCGACCATCTGGAGCCAATGAGACTATGGCATCCTTAATTGGGGTGTGTTGTGAGGCTGAAGGTAATGGGAAGAGGAAGGAGATTATTATTTTTTTTTTCTTTGTTTTACAGTATTTTATAGAACAATGTCTCCTTACTGGGATACCCCGTTCTAAGGACACATTGTACAAATTTTCTTGTTTGAAATATAAGTAAATACCTATGTTAATATATATTATAGAGGAAAATTATAAAGTTAAATCTAAAAGAAAATACAATACAAGAATTAATCTTTGTTAGGTTGCAAAATTGTATATATATTCTTCCTTCCCATGTCCATAATCCATATTTTTATGCTTCTTTTGAAGTCGGTTATTTTTCTAATGGTTTTTATTGCAAGAGGGAGTAAATTAAATAATTGGGAAGAGGAAGGTGGAGAAGTGCCTGGCTATTCATATCTGATCACCAAACATTGCTAAAGCCATTTCAAACAACATTTCAAACCTAAATGGTGGTCTTGGTCGTCACCAAGGCGATACTGTTACTTTATATTATATTAAAAGATTAAATTCTGAAACAACACAAATCAATCAAATAACATGTATGTGCTGTTAAAATCTATCATTTCCAACTTACCATACTAATCTCCCTTGCCCTGGCCCTGCTGATTTTATCTGATGGCAAAAGTGGATATGTCCCAGCAAAATTCTCCTCCAAGTAACTTAGAATATTCAGAGACTCTACCAATGTGGTTCCATCTGTTGGCAGAAAATACAAACGTTAATAACCACGGTACATCTACATGCTTAAAAACACAATACTTAACCACAATCTACATATCTGCACAATGATGGAAAACTATAATGCTGTCCGAAATATTATCTTAACTATATTTACAATTTGTACCGCCACCCCTGGAACCATTTATTGGATAACTAACATTAGTCACAGCAAGTAATTATACCTAATTACAATAAATTTATTTCCTGTTAACGAAACTATCCAACTCAATCGAAAAAGCATTTCTCCTGTTTGAATTTGGGAGTGATACCATTGTAGAATAGGTACAAAAATATAATATTTTAAGTTAGAAATAAATAAACTTATACATATATGTATTTATGTATAACTACATCATAAAAAGTCTCCTTAAAATGAACTTGAATAAAATAAAAGTTACTAAAATTAGATATACAATATACAGGTAGATTGTAGATTAAACAGAGGTATAGATGTAGCAGAAATAAAAATAACCCCCTCCCCCCCCCCTGTTAATCTTCTAAGCACCTCCCCTTTCCAACCCTCTCCCTCCCCCCACTACTTCCATTTCTACCCACGCCTGTCTTTCTATACTTGATAATTTAGTTTTTAGTACACATAATGTCCTGAAGAAGAGAACATCGTTCTCAAAACCTGTTGATTCTTTAAATAAAGATAATTGTGGTAAAAACAAAGTGTTTTTTAATTATTTCATTAATAAAATGGTGCCACAAAGTGAATTTGAATAATTTGAAGAAGAAAAAGTAATATTATTGCATTTGCTTAATACGTACATAGAGTAGAATAGTAAGTACATAGAGTTAGTTCAAACATTGATATTTGATATGGACGAGCTGACAATATTGAGTAGGTACATCATAATAAAGTTTTAACAATTGAGTGCATACAAATAACGCAATGTAATTTTTTTTCAGTTCGAAAGCTGATATAATATTTTTAGAGGATACATTCTAGTTTTTTGTTGTTAATTTATGATGAAATTTTAAAAAATTATTACATACTAGAAGGACATTTTCTAATTTACACTTCATAAATTTCTAGTAATAGGTAAGTACATGTAAACATATGATATGTAAAAATTCATTCTATGAAATGAATGTAATTAGTGTTGAGTAAGTATTTGTTTGATTTGGGATTTAAAAGCTTTATAATTTTTTTCAGATTTGATTTTATACGGGAGGGCATTACAATTTTTTATAACTTGATAAGCATAATACGGTAGAAAGCACTCATTTTAAATTTTGGGATTTCTAAATTGCCAAGTGATCGAGGTAGGTTACTTATGTTTGTGAATATTGTTGTTGCATTGAAATGATCTTTGTGAGTGTGTAAAAATGAGTTCTTTTTGAAGATTTTATTTAGATTGAGAACACTAAAAGATCTAAATAGCTGTGTTGTTGGAAATATAGATGCTTTTCGTAGGATGACTTTTAGAATCAACCTCTACAGGTAAGAGGTTATGAAAGTTTTGAAAGTTCCCCCATCCGATTATACCATATTGTAGAATAGATTGTTTTTAGATCCCATCGTTTTCACAAGACTTCTCTAGTATTATGTTATACAATTATGCCAGCTTATCGTAGTAAACGAGTTAATCATTCAAGATTGTACAAATGATTACTTAGCTTCACAAATGCAGTAGATTAATGATTCCCATTTTACTCATTTAAAAATTAGTGTAAAAGAGTTAAATGAAAATAAATCTTGGAATGAATATTATGTAGGCACATCTTTACTTGCATGGATAATATATATGTAGCTACCTATAATAAATACGTATTTAAGTTTTATGTAAATTTTCTGTCTTTAACATTATATCTATTTATATATAGAACAGTGTTTGTGGCGGACACAGAGCGGGCGGTGTGGTTTGATTTGTATTCAATTCTACAGCTTTAATCCGTGATTGATTAAATTTTGTATACTTGACCTTCAAAACAAGATGAAAGTCGCTGTACAGGGTGTTAAGGGACGTACTTGACTTACTTTAACCAGTGATTCCTGACATTATTTGGAGTAAAAAATGTAAATGAAATTTTGGTCTCCGGTGACATTTTTGATGCTTTTTTTTTTTTTTTTCTACAAAAACATAAAAAAATGGTAGTTGTTGAACAGTTGGAGGCGGGGTGAGGGGTTCTTCGGACATCCGGCTGAGTGAACAGTGACGACATGCGGAAGAAATTTTTTTTTGTTTGGTTTTGAAGAAAAAAATTTTGAAAAAAAAAAAAAAAAATCGTCAAAAAAAGTCACCAGAGACCAAAATTTCATTTACATTTTTTACTCCAAATAATGTCAGGAATCACTGGTTAAAGGAAGTCAAGTACGTCCCTTAACACCCTGTATATGTGTAAAGCCGAAGCAACGCAGGGAACTTCAGCTAGTATCCTAATGTTTACACACATACTTATCGACTGTGGTGGGTGGCTTGGCTTTATTGTATTATACAAATCTACCGTTTTATTGTGAAATTAATTAAATCTATCACACTTAATTTTCAAAATAAGAGGAAAGTCACCATCTCAAATTTTCTCGAACTCTCAAAGCAGAATTTTGATACTTCTTGATGAATTTTTGCACAATTTACGTTCAAAATAAGAGAAAAATTTGTATACATCTGATTTCGAATAAGTCTGCATAAAGCCTGGGCAATGTAGGGACTTTAGCTAGTATTCCTATAAATTTAGCTATCACTGGGTCGGATTTAATGTTTGAAAATTCTAGGTGTAAAATTAAGATGGAAACTATATAAAACAGAACATTGACGAAACAAAACACCATGAAAGTACAGGTTAACCTATTAGGTTTTATTAGTTTACATTAGATAAGGTCAAGTGACCTGGCAGTTAAGTATGTTTGCCAGGTAAGTTCTTTATGATAAAGGGGTAGAGGGTTCGGTGGCTAGAGGTCTCAAAATCCTTTCAAAAATGGAACTTAACCGCCCTATCTATGGGTCATTATTCAAAAAGTAGGTAAAAAAGTACCACTGACTAGCTGCATGACTTGTATGGGAGAGTTGAAAATATCCGAACACATCCATTAGCTTGGCAATAACGCAAGAACAAACATGATGTATACGAACATATCATGAACATTTTGTGGGTTTCAGATATATTTATTTTTTACCTGAACGTACGGGATACGACTTGTTGCGTTTAGGCGATAATATAGCAGCCGCATGTACGTTCGTATGGATAGGGCGGTTAATGCCGTTTTTAACAAAAAATCGCCTCTAGGGGGCAATATTTATTTCGCTGTTGCTTCATTCCTTTCCCATAATTCGTAATTCAGTTCGCGTCTTGTTACACGCATGTATATGCAGCCTAAGATAAGCCTACGAAGTAATATATTTTGGGCTTGGATTTTCACTAAAACAGCATTATGCAAAGTTTATTATTATTAGGTTAGGTTAAGTATACTGTTTGTGTGTTCTTTTTCGACACCTTTCTAAAATACACTCTTTTTAGGATGAATTGCCTATTTCAAAAAAAAAATATATATTCTGTTTTGTTGTGGACCAAAATTGATCGTACCGATAGTAAGGGCAGGAACCTTCTGTACCGGGTTGATCTTCTTGTACTCCTCGTCCAGCTGTTGTCTCTTCTTCACAATGTCCACCGTTCGCAGTTCATAGTCTATGTTCTTCAGGTGCAGCGCGATCCTCACGCGCCAAGAGCAAGAACTGCGCCAGAATGAGTATAAAATCGGCTGAAACATTTAAACATTTATACAAACACGCAATAGTCAATAGACGTCACCATTGACCTATGATATCACTTGATCGAAGGACGTCATACATTAAAAATAAAAATGGATATATTTATTCAAGACACTATCAAATTGCTTTACTTATAAGTAAAGATGGCAGCCAAAAAAAATGCATTAAGGAAATTAAAATAATGTTGATAGTTCTAGTCGAAGTATGATACAGTGAAATATAACCGAAGGGGACGAGCAGAGCCCCGGCAAGGCTAAGGTCCTGGATTCAATTCCCAGATGCGACCATTTCTTTTTCTGTTTCAAATTTTCGTTTGAGAATCGTTAGTATTTGTCTTCAATTAGAGGAAATTTGCAAATCTATAGAGACAATAAATTCAAAAATGGGTTAAATATGTCATTTTTCTCCGTTTTTTTTTCTCTTTCGATCTGCGTTGTCAAAATATTTCTAGGAAAATCAGAGCATCTTTTACATCATCTGCGTGTGTCTCTCGTATGTAATCTTTGGGGATGCTGTGTGAAGTGTTTGTGTCTTTTTAGGGAAAGAAAGGAGGGGATGTTCTGGGAAGGAAAAAGGTATGAGGGTGGGTAGGGATCTGAGGGTCAATGTGTCCAGGAGTGACGGACATACGAATCCATCCCTCCCACTGCGGTGCAGTGCGGTGGGTCGAGAGAGTCTGGCTGGAAAGGTCTAGGTTTGGTCTCCCTCAACCAATCTCTTCCGATCCGCCCCGCCACGGAGTAGGTGGGCTAACGCATTCGCCGCCAAGATGTAGAAAAACCTCATTTTATGAACCCGGGCACCTCTGCTAAGTCACCAATCGAAGCAAACAACTTGGGGTGACCAATGGCAGGGGTGTTGGTTATCCAATAAATGGTTCCCGGGGCGACGGTACCCATACCCGCCTCCCAAATTAAATAATTCTATGAAACAACATTTAATATTTGCGAAGGATTGCAAATTTTAAAAAGCGAAAAAAGTGAAGTGGAAATAACTTTTATAATGCCTTTGTCTAATTAAATAGGCGGTTTTTTTTAGGTAATCGCTTTTTAAAACGTTGCCTGTGTTTGCGTTCAAAATTAAATATTGTAAATGTCGATTTGTAAAGCTAAAATCTATGAGAGTTTCATCTGCTTTCGAAAACAGTGAATTTCTTTGAAATTAACTGTCAAGCAGGAATATTTGATGATATGATATCATTTTGTAGAGGCGCGGGAGTGCTTTATCGTAGGAATCATAAATAAACCAATCACGACGGAAGCATAAAACGGTAGGTTTATTTATGAATAAACCAATGATGGGTGATAAATAGGTACCTACCATAAATAAACCAATGTACCTACCCACCATTATCTGTATCAAAATCAGAAGTTTACTGGATAGGAAAAAAAGGAATCTACTAAACCAACAATATCTTGTTATGTCACAAATTCTCCATCTTTTTTTCCATCACATAACCTCAATCTGTTTAGCTGTCACGAGCGCTCGTTCAGGTTAGTTTTTCGCCATTTATTAACAAATTACTCATTAAAACACATAAATAAACTTTACCTGAGACATTTTGTGCAGAACTAAACACTTATTGACGATATTTACCGTTTAAAAAGTGAATTTAAACTAATTACAAAATTTCGTGGGCGAACCTTAGCTGTTCGTTTGGACTTTGTAACGCGATATTAATGTATAATCAACGAATAATATAAAACGAACGAATGTAATTCCGGTTTTAGGTGAGCGCGGCTTAAATTTTAAACCAATACAATAAATAATCTCGAACGGATTGTAGATTTCACACAATAATATGCATAATATAAGCAAAGAACCAACTCTCAATGATTTAATTTATTATTCGTTTAGGTTTCACGTAACAGTTAATTTAGATTCGTTTATCTACAATTGCATACTGTCGCAATTGATGCCATAACCCTTGTATGTGTTATCTGTATTTGACTGTTTTTAATTATTCTATTTCTTGTGATAAATAAATTATTATGCATTGTGTGCCAAAAATAGAAATTTTTACATTTTATTCTCAGTGAGAGATTCGTCAATTGTTAAAAAGGGCTAAATTAAAAATAATAGTTAAATAGAAGAATAGGTAGAAATATATGCCTTGTAAAGTTTCTGCTTCTCAAAATGTTTCCCATTTTACATAGGCACAGCAAATAATGAATTATTTGTGAGGCAGTTGAAGATTTTATAGAACCATGCAAAATGGAAACCAATATTTGTTTAGTCTTTGGATGTACAAATTAATCTGTACAGTCGGGGGTGTTGCTACTGTAAATAAGGGAACGTACCCATACTACGTAACACGTTTAGGGGGGGGGGGTCTTCAAAATGTCACGCTCCATACAAATGAGCGGCGGGTTGCTTAGGTTTTTGGTCACCGGGGGGGGGGGGTTAAAAATTGCATAAAGTTGGTCACGTAGTATGGGTACGTTCCCTAAGGTAATTTTTTGGGATTAGTGGCCATGGCTATTACGAATAATTTTTAGAAAAAAACTTTAGATTCGTCTTGATAATCACTATAAAAGGAAACTTTTTGCATCACGGCTGGCGGAAAATAAATGCATTTTAATTTTCAATTTCGTTAAATAAAATTTCACTTCGCGAACCGATATTACGACAGCCCGCCCGCCATTTTGTCACTGTTATGTTGGTATCCCTGACCTGATACAAACAAGAGCTAGATACGATTGTAGCCGACTTCGTGGGATACATGGTGGGCGCGTAATTATGAAAAACAGAATTAATAATATAATGTAAACGAACCTCTAATCAGGCACTGGAATGGAGACAGACCATTCAAATCCTGGGATGTTTTTTAAAATAAAGATTATATACACAAGCCCGCTACACAAACCCTGCTTTGCCAGACAAACCATTCAAAAACATAGGCTGTTTTTTAAAGTAAAGATAACATACACAATCCCGCTAGATAAACCCTGCTTTGCCAGACAAACCATTCAAAAAAGTAGGCTGTTTTTTAAAGTAAAGATAACACACACAATCCCGCTAGACAAACCTGCTTTGCCAGACAAACCATTCAAAAACGTAGTCTGTTTTTTAAAGTAAAGATAACATACACAATCCCGCTAGACAAACCCTGCTTTGCCAGACAAACCATGGAATAAATTCGGTGTTTGGGTAAAATTCCTAAAAAATAAAACTAGTTATTTTTATACTAATTTGGGGTCGGGGAATCCGAATCTGAAAGAATTAGGCGGCGGCAAGCAATATTAACTGAATTAAACGACTTTAAAAAAATTTATACACATACAGGAAAATAGCCATTTTGGAAGCATTTTGATTCCTAGAAAATCAAACTAGTTATTTTTATACTAACTATGGGCTGGGGAATCCGAATCTGAAAGAATTAGGCCGCGGCAACCAATATTAACTGAATTACACGACTTAAAAATTTTCTATACACACACACTTGAAAATAATCATTTCGGAAGTATTTTGACACACGTAGTACAAAGATCATAGAAAAACAAGAAATATACAAAAACATGTGCCGGCAGTGTTACCAGCTCTCAAAAACATACCTTATAAATCGAGTGCCCCTTTATACCGCCTGCTCGCGTCCCTAACCTATCCTAACCTAACGCTAGGTTTGTGTAACATGGTTTGTGCCCCTTTATACCGCCTGCTCGCGTCACGGCAAAAAAACATCCCTGTTTTCGAGTAGTTTAGCGGCTACGCTAGGTTTGTGTAACATGGTTTGTGCCCCTTTATACCGCCTGCTCGCGTCACGGCAAAAAAACATCCCTGTTTTCGAGTAGTTTAGCGGCTACGCTAGGTTTGTGTAACATGGTTTGTGCCCCTTTATACCGCCTGCTCGCGTCACGGCAAAAAAACATCCCTGTTTTCAAGTAGTTTAGCAGCTACGCCGGGTTTATGTAACATGGTTTGTGATACAAAAGAACGTGCCCCTTTATAACGCCTACTCGCGTCAAGGCATAAAAACTCCACAATACTAGTTGGTGTACCTTCCTAAAATATTTGAGAATCAATTATAAAAAATAAGTACTTAAAATATAAACATGTTATTTTACGTTATAAATATTACTGCTTAATGGCAACACTTAATTTTGTGTGGTAAAAACATCTATGTTATCGTGTTTTTCTATGATCTTTGTACTACATGTGTCAAAATACTTCCGGAATGATTATTTTCATGTGTGTGTGTATAGAAAATTTTTAAGTCGTGTAATTAAGTTAATATTGCTTGCCGCCGCCTAATTCTTTCAGATTCGGATTCCCCGGCCCATAGTTAGTATAAAAATAACTAGTTTGATTTTCTAGGAATCAAAATGCTTCCAAAATGGCTATTTTCCTGTATGTGTATAAAATTTTTTAAAGTCGTTTAATTCAGTTAATATTGCTTGCCGCCGCCTAATTCTTTCAGATTCAGATTCCCCGACCCCAAATTAGTATAAAAATAACTAGTTTTATTTTTTAGGAATTTTACCCAAACACCGAACTTTAGCCCAAACCATTTAAAAACGTAGGCTGTTTTTTAAAGTAAAGATAACATACACAAGCCCGCTAGACAAATTTCATAATTACGCGCCTCATCATGTATCCCACGAAGTCAGCTACAATCGTATCTAGCTCTTGTTTGTATCAGGTCAGGGATACCAAGATAACAGTGACAAAATGGCAGGCAGGCTGTCGTAGTATCGGTTCGCGAAGTGAAATTTTATTTAACGAAATTGAAAATTAAAATGCATTATTTTCCGCCGGCCGTGATGCAAAAAGTTTCCTTTTATAGTGATTAAGGCGAATCTAAAAATTTTTTTATGAAAATTATTCGTAATAGCCATGGACACTAATCCCAAAAATTTACCATAAATATTAAGGCCAACAACAGTGCGGTTTGTTGGTGTCATGTTTTATTTTTTTAGATATTTAAAATCAGCATAGGTCATTATACCTATAAATAACATTGCAGACTAAAAAATATTTGGGTTAACCTAGAAATTTTAGACAGATAAATTGTAATTTTCATGACGTCAGAATGTACCATTTGCTATCTTACGAAAACTGATTTTCCGCTGTTATGATTAAGATGTTGAATTGTTTGACAATACTATTTATTATCCTTTGATTTAGTGACAAATTGTTCATAATGAACACATACAGTTACATAAATAATAGCATCCAAATTCACAACAAAACATCTGTTCACGTTTCTGCTGCACAAATAACGTTAACAAAACATACTTTGTTTGTGAACATACTGTTTGATTTGAACCTCGTGAACTTAAAACCTCAAATCCTTATATAAATATATTGCATTCTCGCTACTATACTGCCGTAACTCAAAATATATATCAAACTGAGATTTTGGACTTAGAAGTTTTGCATCCAAAGTGTGTGTGGATTTAAACAACCAAAATCAAGATATAATACACTGTTATTATATTCCACGAACAAGATTGGACAAGAACCTACAAGGAGGCGGAACATGGCCTGGCTGTACTTCAAAACTGGCTAAAAGTAAACTCCCTTATATTAAATGTTAGTAAAACTAAATATCTAACTTTCTCCAAAAACAAAAGAGGACAACCAATGAATGTGCATACCCTCAAATTACATGAATGTCAAAATACTTTTCCACAATGTTCCTGCCCGTCTATAACCCAAACCAAAAGTATTAAATATCTTGGGATTGAAATTGATGAAAATCTACAGTGGAATTCACACATTGAGCTTACCTCAAAAAAGCTAACAAAACTCATCTACTTCTTCAAAAAATTAAGAAACATCTTGTCGATGAGGGATCTAAAGAGAGTATATTATGCTTTATGCCACTCTCGATTGGAATATGGAGTAATAGGATGGGGCTCAGCAGCATCTAATCACTTAAAACAACTTAAGATAACTCAGAATTGCATTATAAAGACCATTCTAAAGGTCCCCATAAGGACGTCAACAGCAGAAATTTTTAAACAGTTTGATGTTCCAAGCATACAGAAAATCTATGCCAAAAACATTCTAGTGCATCACCACAAAAATGATTCAGAGGCAGACACCTCACACGCTCATAAAACCAGAGCTAAACAAACAGACATACTTAATATACCAAAGTGTAACTCTTCATTTGGTCAAAGAAGTTCTGCATTTTTAGCAGTAAAGTTATATAACAAACTCCCACTTAGTATCAAACAAATAAAAATAAAAAATAGCTACATTAAGGACATTAAATGTTGGCTGAAGAATCTATCGGAAAATGAACTTACTAGTATACTTAAAACATCATAGAAGTTTCTGGAAAACCTTATCCAATGAAGTTAAACCATAGAAGTTGCTGAAAAACTTATCCAAAGCATAGTCCCCCTCAGCACAGGATCTCCTAGTGAGGAGGACTACGAATATATTTTATATATACATCTAACTAACATGTTTCATATAAAAATGTAAAAAATATTATATAGTTACTAAATAAAAAAAAATAAAAAAAATAAAATAAAAATTTATGACCAAAAGTATTACATATCATGATTAATTTTTGGGTTATTGTGCCATGTTGCGCTTCCTCTTTCTTTAGTCAAAGTTTCGGACAACGTTACAACGTTGCAACGTTAGGGTCCATCATCGCATCTGCCCTGCATCTTGCCCTGCCCTCCGTCCATCACGATAATGTATAATACAATCACTGTAAAGCTGTCTGAAACGTTGGCTAAAGAAGAGGGAAGCGCAAAGCGGCATAATAACCGAAAAATTAATCACGATAATAATTTGCAAATCACAAATTATATCATATTATTGATATATTACAGTAGAATTCGGATATAACAACCCTCAAAGGGCCGTCTATACTTTGTCGTACTAACCGGACGACACACAAAACGGCCGGATAATTTAAACTTATTTTTACATAATACTTGCCGAACTCCTTCGCGAGGGTTTCATTTGATTCACCAGCTTCTAAACAGTGTAATATAGCACTTTTTTCTTCAATCGAAAAACACTTTTGCTTCACGGAACTTATTGTGTCGAGCTTTTAACCTAGTCACAACAGATGATAAACACTGACTGTAATTTATGCGTGCTAATAAAGATAGGTGTTAGCACACAGGGAGTAGACGAGACGCAAGGCGGCGTGATATTGGTGCGTAGGTTTTGTAAACAAAACACTGCGCGTAATTCTAACCGGACGAATAATCATTAAATTAGGTGGCTTTAAGCAGTTGGTGGCTTAAAACAGAAGTCGTACTAAACGGATATGTTTTCCTAGTACCTAACATAGTTTACATTGTCGTCGCTAAAAACGGTAAGCCTTTATAAGCGAACTTATTATATCCGAATTCTACTGTACATAATAATTGAAGAAGATAATAAATAAATCTAAATGGAAAATGAAACAGAACAAGACATAGAAAATAGAAAGGTAAATGTTGCAACTGCGGACTGAACCCAGAACCTCTCACCTACTTAGATAACACTCTAATTAAACTACCTTTCCTGTCATTTTTATCGATTTTGTATTTCAATTTATGATATGAATTGCCACTATTACCCTCAATTAATTCCCATATTTTTAATAGTATTTATTGTATACCATATTATTTACTCACAGAATTTACCACTCTGAAAGCTCAACCCAAGATATAGTATATTGAATTGCGGTTCCCTTCCATAATTAACACTGTTGTACTGCTAACAATGATGCACGACATAACCTGGCATGTGTTTTCTCCTCTTTCCAGCGAACTTATATATTCCCGCCCCTCACAACACAACATAACCTCACAATGTCTGCCTGGAGATCAGTCGGCCTTACCTACATCAACTACTCCACCATCGCAGCTAAGGTTCTGCGGAGGTCGCTGAAACCAGCGGAGAAGTTGGCCGCCGAGAAGAGGGATGTCAGCAGCATCAGGTTCACAAGCTGGGAGAACGGAAAAGCCATTAGGGCTGATGCTAACAAGTAATCTAACAAACTCTTCTTCGATTCGGTGAAGAATCTGATGTCCTAAGTTATATTTGTTATATTTGTTGATGATTTTTATTTGGAACATATCATTCCGTTCGAGCATTTAAAAATAAAGTCAATTTAGCAATTTTTAAGTGTTTTATTTGATTTTTACTTGTTTAAATTTCAGGTCACATTCATTAAAAAACACATTCCATTTTTTTTTAATGCCCGCAACCCAGGCGTTTATTGTTTTAAATTATCGTATACAAACAAGTAAGCAACCCGCCTCACTAGACTGTCTGTTCTGAGACGGTTACATATATTTACAGATGCAATAATTTACACACACATACATATATGTATACATACATACATGCTTTTAGACAAGTATTTTGAAGTAATTTTACAATAACACTTTTACATGATGATTTTGCGCTTTTGAGATCTACCCATTTAAACATCGGTTCGGCCCCCCTGCATTTCTGAAGAAACTGCTTGTCCCCGCTTGCAAATTTGAAAGAAGAAAAATTGAAGAATCATATTATATTTATAAACAATAGGTTTAAAAAACTAATTCTAAAACAAATCAACTGTCGGTATATTTACAAATACCTCATAATAACACTCTTCTTTAACGACTAAGAGAGATCTGTTGGATCATATAGTAAGTAATTAACATAATTGAGAGTAGGTTTTAGTCAAGCTCCGAACCTATTGTCTTTGGGTTCTTACTCTACAGAGAACAACGGTAATTAATTTTCAAGCTATTGCTTTTTAAACATTAATTTATTTATTTGTTTATTAAGACATACACAGTACATTATAATACAGATTATAAGGTATGTTAAATTAAATTATTACATGGTTATGTACCTATTACATAAGTCCATAGAATGTCATTTGAGCATGACGCCTGAGATATGAACCGGTCTTAAAACTTAATTATTGAATGAATGAAGTAATAATAATAAAAAGGAAGAAGAGAGGGGGGGGGATAAGGAGACATTTTAAAATCAAGAATTATATGCTCACTAATTGTAATTGACTGATTAAAGTTTAATGAAAAGTTAAGTGTAAGTAATTTTAAAACAATTATATCACGCCAAGAAATTTAATAAATTAGTTTTGTATGTTTGCAAGGAATCGTGAAAAATGTCTAAGTGTAGTAATTTTTCATAGTGGTTATAAGTTATGATTGCGCGAGTAATTGGTGAGTTACTCGCTGCATTAGTGTTATTGGATTCTATATGAAAAAGAGAAGTGTGCCTGGTACGCCTCATTGGGACATTTAAACCAATAGTGGATAGCAATTCAGGACTATCTATTTTATTATTTAGCAGGTTATACAGAAACAGCAGATCTGATAATGTGCGTCTTTTTTGTAAACTTAACATGTTATTATTGTCTGATGATGAGTTGTTATTGCAACTGGCAGAGGAAAGTAGACTGAATACTGTAGAAATGAAGTCCCTAAGGTGGATGTGTGATAAAATCATTTATGACCTTGCGAAAATATGGAGATCTGCAAATAATGCAAGGCAGATGTAAGCGTAATGAGTAAGATTAAGAAATGGAAACTAAGATGTTTTGGGCTTGTTGAGCGAATGAACAAAGAAATGAGTGTAAGGAGATATATCATCGGTCCAATGCCAAAGTTGCGAATCCGCATTTTGCCTGTTTTGAGTAAGTATACATTATTATGTAAAATCTAGAGATTTATTTAAGCTGGTTTAGTAATCAGTTTTAAACTTTAAACCTCAATATTTCCGAATGATTCGTGAAAGGATTTGCCACTTTGGCATTTACTCGGTGATATGTAAATGGCAGAAGAGTCAAGGAAGACATGGCACCATCAAGTAAACGCTTGAGTCGGGCCATGTCAAGAGTCATAATAATACAATGGTATGTATGAATGTGACTGAAGCAAGGAGTGTGTGCCAGGACAGAGTTGTTTGACAATCTGTCCTCTCTGCTTACCCCTGTGAAGAAAAGGGCGTGATAAGTTATTATTGTCTTTTAACAATTCTTGATGATGCTGTGTGGAGCGTCTTTTTAAGAAGAGGAAGCTGTGAACAAGGATCTTGAAGAGACAAATGTTGTAAGAGGAAGGAAGCACAAAGGCCAGCAAATCATTTCACATATCGGATGTCGTCACTGGCCAAACGACACTAGGTTGTACCCAGTGGTGACAAGTGATGAAAAAAAAGTTGTATTGAATTGAAAAAGGCTACAAAGTGGCATGTACCAAAGCTATTCAAATAGAAGAGATATGCTATTGTGTCCACCCGACTGTCGGCGGAATTTCTTCCGAATGGGAATAGTTTGAATATGGAAAGTAGTTGATTTTTTTAAGGTGTGCAGTAGTATTAGTTAACAACTAGCTGTTAAAAACCCGCCGTGTGGGGTTTTTGGTTCGGATTCTCCCAGTTAGTGTTGGTGACCATTTTATAGATCCAATACGAACTGATTCCAAAAATAGCCCGTTTCTCGGATTCACTGTCATCAGAGCAATAACGTCATATGTAATATGTAGCCACTTGATACAACATGTATTACCCTCAATCTTTTCATATCCTGAGAGATACCACATATTCACAAATCCGTAGCAGTTATACCTAGGGGGGAGAAGTCTGACGGAAGTAGCGACATCTTGTGTCGAATTCTTGAATTCGAAACTGAATTATAACAGTAGCTTTGTGTGAAATTCCACATTCTCGAATGTTATTTGTGGTGTGGCGTCCGACATGCACTCGCAGCTGGGTTCTGAAATTCAACCACGCAGACGCTACGGTATTAATACTGTTCGATATAGTTGGAATACGGAAAGAATTTGTTCCTTTAGTTAATTTTTTTAAGGTGTGCAGTAGTATTGGTTAACAATATCTGCGACACCAGGAAACACAGTCCCACCCAGTAAAAACTGCGGATAGCACATCTCTTATATTTCAATATCTTTGGCATGTACCTACATTTTTACTGGATGTATGAATACATCCCTCCAATTGCGGTGCAAAACGATGTTGCGAGAGGGTCCTGATGGAGAGGTTAAAATGTCTCCCTCAACCAGTCTCCCCTGATCTGGCCTGCTACGTAAATAGTTGGTGGGCAGATGCATCCGCCGCCAAGACCCGGATAAACCTCACCCCTATGAATCCGGATACCCTTGGTAAGTCATCAAATGTAAAGAACCACTCGAGGTGACCTATGGCAGAGAGAGGTTGGTTATCCAATAAATGGTTCCCAGGGTGACGGTACCCACACCCGCCTACTAAATTGTCGTGGTGTGTGCTCTGTCTCATCCGTACACCGCTGCTGGTAGGAGAAGCAGTGCTTATCATGTGATGCGCTAGGTTGTACCCAGTGGCGACATGTGATGGAAAAAAATTGTATTGAATTGAAAAAATATATCAGACAACAAAATGGCATGTTACTAAATTTTTTACTCCAAATAATCGCTGGTCTTTCGGGTAAATGCTGAAACATCCTGTATATGTATGTTGGATTTGCTTCTTTTCCTTACTGTTCTGTTTTATTTTCACATATTCTGTTTTACCCCTGTTGGAATTAATTAACTGCTTTGAAACGATATCTATATTTAAAAAAAATAATAATGGTTTAATTTCACCCAAAGTAAGGTAAAATTGATCTTACTTCAGGTATAACACACTTATGTCTTCAGTGCATCCAGCATTCTGACGACCTCCGTGGTTGATAAACCTTGGTTATGAATCTAGATGTTGCGGGTTCAAATCCCGGGTGCGCAAGTAAATTTTATTTGATTGATTTATTTATTTTTTTTATTTATTTATCTATAAAAAGTATATTTACATTGGGTTTTTTATGCCTGTCTCACTAGGATATACCTGTGTCGAGACAGGCGTACAAGTATATAAATTAATATCTTATTTAACAAGAGTATTTAAGGTAAAATACATATTAATTTGAATCGAAATTAAAACAGAAAGGTGATTGGAAGGGTTGGTAAATATTTTAAAAAGAGTTATCTTATAATTTGTTGGAGAAGATAAAGTAAATAAGTAAATTCTGCCTAATCTATTCATGGAGTTAAATTTGACAGGATTCTATTATTTTCATTTATTTTCTATGGGTTAGGTCATAATATGAAAATAGTTATTTCTGTCTATGTGTGATTTATTTTACAGATGTTTGTAATAGTGTGGCGTCCAGTACTTATAATCCATTTTTTTTATATCTTGTTTGAATTTTGTCAAGGAGTCAGTTTGTCTGATCGTAGCTGGTAGTGTATTTGTATAGTTTGCAAGCTATGCATTTCGAGTGTCTTTGTCCAAAGGAGGTTTTGGAAAAAGGAGTTTGGAGGAGTTCTTTGTTTATGGCTCGGGTATTGTGTATTATTTGTGTAGCTTTGTATAGTTTTTTGTTGTTTTTGTGTAAATTAACTGAGATGAATCTTGAGTAGAGCTGTTTTATGTCCATAACATTGAAGGTATTGAAGATCGTATCAGTGCTGCTAGTAAGCGGCAGTTTAAGAATTATTTTTAGGATTAGTTTTTGTGCTTTAATGATGGGGTGAAGGGCACTGGAAGATGCATTACCCCAAGCTAAAATTCCGTATTCGATGTGCGATTGGCACAGTGAGTAATATACTGTTTTTTTTTTGATTTTAAGTTAAGAAAATTGAATGTTTGTTTGAAAAAGTATATAAATTTGCGGATTTTGTTTGTAGTGTTATGTATATGTTGCTTCCAATTTAGGTGTGTATCAAAGGTTACTCCTAAATATTTGATAGTGTTTACTTGCTCTAGGCATGGGCAGTCACAGTTCCGGTTTAGAGGTGAATTTTTACATTCGTGTATTTTTAATGGTGGGGTTAGTTGGGACTTTGAGATATTGGTGAGACTAGACCATAAGTATTTTTTTTATTGAACATTTAGAGTTAATGTGTTCGAGTCAAGCCAATATTTTACCTTTTGAATTCCTTCCTCCGCTTTGCAATATGCGGTAAGCCAGTCTTTTGCTTGGAAGTGTAGGACAGTGTCATCGGCGAAACTGACAATAGTGGCATCGATATCTAGGTTACATAACTCGTTAATATATATTAGGAAGAGCGTTGGACCTATAACACTGCCTTGTGGGACCCCGTAACTAATGGGCAAATTCTGACTCTTTGTTATATTGAGTTTAACGCATTAGGATCTGTCAGATAAGAAGCTGGAGAGGTGGCCTAATTCTTTGTTCCTAATACCTATATTGAACATTTTGCGTTTTAATTTGATGTGTGAGATTGTGTCAAATTCTTTGCATAGATCGAGAAATACCGATAGACATTTCCTTATCCAGGTGGCCAGAAATTATTTCACAATTTATTCATTTAAATTTACATACAGGGGTAAAGTGCATTAACTTGGAGAGGTGATTCTACATGATATTTATTATAAGTAAAAAAGATAAATAACTTTTTTTGATATTCCAACTTTTAGGGGTAGTTTTGTGGTAAAAAGATAAAATTAGACCGGCGTGTGCGGCCAGCTTTATTATTTTCCACTGTTACGATACGGGCCAATCACAAGCATGCAATGTTGCCACAATCGTGCCCGACAGGCTCTGAGCAAGTAAGATCGTACCTCACACTAAGGATTTTTAGTAGGTATGTCTTTTTGTATAAGAAAAAAATGTTGGAATTTCGGAAAAAGTTGTTAATCTTTTTTACTCCTACCATCATGTAGAATCACCTCCCGAAGTTAATGCACTTTACCCCTGGACACCCTACATGTAGTACATTTGCTGCATGTTCCAGGTGGTAGACAGCCAGGTACTTCTCCAATTACTTGCCTCTTACCGATCTTCCATTTCCCCTCCCCACTGTATTCAGCCTCATGACATTCAATAGGGGATGTAGTGACTCAGTGATTCAGAGTATCACTGGCTCCAGATGGTTGGGAGCAGTTGGGACTCTTGTGCGGTATTAACATAAAAATAAAATAGTATAGAAGGGAAGAAGAAAATACCACAGTATACAGTTATTTGTATTTATTACTCTTAAGTGAATGTTATAAGACTAATATGCAATTACATATTTCTTATCCTGTCCATAAAATCCATTATTTTAATAGGTGCATTACTTTAGTACCAACAACATTCACCCATATACACATGACACGCATAACTTTCATTGCATCACCAATTTTTTCAAACAGGATACTTGTCCTCACCCCAGTGACTTTTCGTGAGCTAAAGTACTTAAATTTAAAAAATGCGTCATGGTCATCATTGATGTTGTTGTAGCTGAAAATGATTTTTTTTTTCAGAATTTAAGTTTTTTGTATGAATATTTTTCAGTCTGCCTCCTGTTTGCCTGTGTTTTACAAGAAAAGTTTGTATGGTAATATCCATGTCAATTGTCAATGTGCTTGTCATTAACAATGTGCATTGTAATTTCAATCGACCCGTCGATATTTTTATACACAATTTGGGAGGCGGGTATGGGTACCGCCGCCCCGGGAACCATTTATTGGATTACCAACACCTCTGCCACAGGTTACCCCAAGTGGTTCGCTGCGTTTGGTGTGTTAGCAGGGGTGCCCGGGTTCATGGGGTAAGGTTTGTCCGGGTCTTGGCGGCGGATGCGTCTGTCCACCAGCTGTACATCCTCTCCTTCCTTTCCTAAAAAGACCCTTCACACAGCATCCCCAAAGATGACATAGGCCCTGTGGGGAATTATTTTCTCAGGGCGTCCTGTGTGAAGCTAATGTAAAAAAAAAAAAAAAATTTTGCCCTATTTGCTTTGTGGACGTCTGCAGAACCGGTAACTAAAAAATGAAGTGTGCACAGAGACTGATCGGGGGAGATCTAATTTAGGCCTTTACAGCCAGACTCTCTCAACCCAATGCCTTGCACAGCAGTAGGAGGGATGGATTTACACGCCCATCATTCCTGGACACACTTACCCCCCAATTCATACCTTTTTCCTTCCCAGAGCTTCATCTTCTTCCTTTCTTTAAAAAAGCTCCCGACACATCCCCAAGGATGACATAGTGTCACTTCAGTTAGACAAAGTTCTAACCTCATTTCTATAGCCAAAATAATTTTCAGAACCATATGTGTTGTATTTCCGTAGATACTTGTATGAAGACATTCCAAATCAAGCTCCATTTATTTTACAAGGTTCTAACATCACTTATACTCTCTATTTCGTTTGTATCTGACAGTTGGTCGTTGTAAGAGGCGCAATATTGATATATTAATATAGTAAACACTTTGGTTGGATAGGGTTATAAGAATTTTCGTAATCTTTTTAACAATTTTGGATTTTGAGGTTCAATCTTGTGTTAAGTATTTTAGTTTATCATATTTTAATGGAAAATATTTAAAAAGGACCTGGCCCCAGCTTGGAATTGCATTAGGGAAATATAATTATAACCTTATGCAATGAATTAATATGCCCTAGTTGTAGTGTTGGGTAGGACACGATATCAGGATGAGTTTGTATGAGGTACTCAAATATTGAAATAAGGTGTTGAGGTGTTACAAAATATTTTCGCTTACGGGGGGGGGGGGGGACTAGAGAATTTCAGGGAAGTTGTTTTTTTTTCCTTCAGCTTGATTTTCTTGGTTCAGAGGTGTTGGTTCCTGGTTGTCTCCCTGCACCCCCCTCTGTTCCCCCCCCCCCCCCCTGCACCCCCCCCCCCTCTTATCCCTCCCCCTCCTCAGCAACCCCCTCCACTTCATCTCAATACTGCCTCATCCTCCCTCCCGAGCTGTTGGGACTCTTGTGCGGTATTTACATAACATATAACAATAATTTAAAATAAAAATATATTAAAAAAAAAAATTTTTTTGAGCAGTTGGTACTGTTGTGCTGTATTCACTTATCAATACATAATTTACAATATAAAATATTTAGAATAAAAAAAAATTAAGCAGTTGGGACTCTTGTGCTCATAAATTATTGTTTTGTGTATTCACATAATAATAATTTTCAATAAAAAAATATTTAAAAAAAACAAAAATTTGGAGCAGTTGGGACTCTTGTGCTCGTAAATTATTGTTTTGTGTATTCACATAACAATAATTTACAATAAAAAAATATTTAAAAAAAAAAAAAAATTTGTAGCAGTTGGGACTCTTGTGCTCTTAAATTATTGTTATGTGTATTCACATAACAAAAAATTTTTTTGGAGCAGTTGGGACTCTTGCGCTCATAAATTATTGTTATGTGTATTCACATAACAATAATTTACAATAAAAAAGTATTAAAAAAAAAAAAAAAAATTGGAGCAGTTGGTACTCTTGTGCGGTGTGCTATGCCGTTCTTGGGCATGCTGGGTGGTTAATAACTGATGAGTGTTTCTCCTACTATGTGTAGTTTACACCGCTTATGAAATGGGTGTATTAAATATGTAATCATTACAGTGATCAGCTTCGTTTCCTATCGGAAACTGGGACGCCAAACCTTGCCACTGACAAGGTATGCTGTCACTGCGGTAGGCATGAGAATTCTTTCCCAAGGATGGGCATATGGTGTTACCACCGCAATTACATGAGGATGAGGAGATATGAGAAATTAACTCGATCCCAGGCGCGGTTATACTGGCGCGTGGTGGAAAATTCGACAAAAATGGGGCCATTACCCAAATACGGTAACCGACCGGCTAGGCCTTTATAGTTACTCCTTTCTATCGGCCAACACGTTCGAGACGAGCAAGGATGGCTTTAATCACACCCGATTACCAAATCGACCATCTCATTGTACCGAGAGCTTCCATCCGCGTATTTACGGTACCGGCAAGGATTCTGCGTCACGCACATTCCCGTAAACTCAATCCGAACTCACGAATACGATCTCTTAAGATCCAGTCTCGGATACTTTATTTAATCAAAAGTAACGTTAGTTACGCTTGACAATGTTTAAACAAAATGGCACCGACGTCTCGTTTTGGTCCGTGCCCAATCGGGCCACAACGAAAAGTGGTTCGTAAAACGGAGAATATTTGGCTGTCAAAACAAACCATAGACAAGTAAAATTTAGGTAAGCACAGTACATGACCGCGATTGTTATAAAATATTCAATATTTTCATAACAATACCCCGCTGGCTCTGAATGTGTTTGCCCTCAAACACAAAAAAAACCAAAAAAACAAAAACCCAAAAATTAACTGGAGAACCCTACACTATATACTAACTAACTTGGTCTGATGGGGTACTGAAAAAAACATTATATGATAAGTGTAACACAAAAATATTCAAGATAACTACCAAAGTATAAAGCCATATACTAAATTAATGAACAAGAAAACAGATAATTTGCAAATGGTTGCGCCACAACGAAAAGTGGTTCGTAAAACGGAGAATATTTGGCTGTCAAAACAAACCATAGACAAGTAAAATTTAGGTAAGCACAGTACCTGACCGCGATAGTTATAAAATATTCAATATTTTCATAACAGGTATTCACTTAACAATAATTTACAATAAAAAATTAAAATTTCAGAGCAGTTGGGACGCTTCTGCGGTATTCACAAAATATGAAATATGAATGGCTTACCCCATCACCACCTCACGGTTCTAATACAAAAATGTCATAGAATATACAAACACTTCACGCCTCACTACCTCATACATTTGTCCCAAACTATGCGTGACATGACATGTAGTTTAATACATCAACCACCTCACACCTCACCTCATATTTATCCCATACGTGACAACGTGACGTGACATGTAGTCCAATACACCAACCACCTCACACCTTACCTCATATTTGTCCCATACGTGACAACGTGACGTGACATGTAGTCCAATACACCAACCACCTCACACCTCACCTCATATTTGTCCCATACGTGACAACGTGACATGACATGTAGTCCAATACACCAACCACCTCACACCTCACCTCATATTTGTCCCGTACATGACATGAAATGTAGTCCAACAAAACAAACCACCTCACACCTCATATTTGTCCCCCCTTCATATTTGTAGTAATACAAAGAAAAAGAGTTGGTACAAAAACATATTGTGAGGTGGGGGGACATTTTATGTTGCGTTTCCACGCTTGCCAAGGCTTGGCAAGCCTCCACAAGCTCCAAGCGTCCACAAATCTCGCTTGGCATTTGGATGTCGTTTACATGCTTGTGAATGCGTCAGTGCGCTACCTACACCCGAGCATGGCGGATGCCGAACTTATGTCGGCTATTGGGTTTGGTTTATCAAACTTTTATTTGAAATACTCATAAAAATCGTCCCAGGTCACTTCGCACAAAGAGGAGACATTATCTCACAGGCTAAATCCTATAGATTTTTCTCTTTTTAGTACCACTTTTTCGTTTCTTCGAGTTTCAAATCACAACGGTGCTAAGAAGTTTTCGCTTCAAAAATAATGATCGCAATTGGGACCCGAACTCGAGGATCACTTGTCTTATATAAAATTGTTTTGTATTATAAAAAAAGTTATTCTAACAAAAATCATATATTTTTTTACTATAATAAATAGTAAATCATCAATAAAATATAATTTATTTATTTTGACTTTTTAGGTAAATCCAGTCGCAATAAATTACGTAACATAAGTGCATTAAAATTATGTACTTATACATTTTAATAAGTCTGGCACGCCTCATACGTCATACATATGTCTCGTACTGTTATAAATATTATCATAGACCGCATGGAGCAAAAACGGCGTGCATTCGCCGCCAGTTCGAAAGTTCCACTGAGCGTTTGCCGAAGCTTGAATTCGCTGAATCCGACCCCGACTGGATCGGTGGCAAACTCTCGCAAGCTCTTGCAAGCCTACGCAAGCCAAGCCAAACGACCTGTTTACACGTTTGCGCTTGTGGACGCTTGCCGAGACTTGGCAAGCATGGAAACGCACCATTACGTGTTTGTATGGGACATTTGAGGTGCCTCTTGTATGAGGTACTCAACACTACTTAGTTGGTTGCATACGATTCTATTGCATGTTTATGCATGTTCTAAAATGGTAAGTATACATCTTATATAAATATTTACCTTTTAAAATATGTTTAATTAAGATACTTTACGTAAGATTGTACCTCAAAATCGGAAATCGGTAAATAGATTATGAGAAATCGTCTTTGCAAATTTTTTAGTTTTTTTTTTTAAGTTTTCTTTATTCATTGAATTGTTTGTTAGATGAATCGAGGATTTTTCGACCACCATGCTAGGCACATGCCCGTGTTGTGGTAGTCGATTTTCTATACAGTACATTAACATACGCAATATAAAGAATGTCTGCAAGAATGTGAGAGAATGTATATATATAAATACTTTGACACCTGTATCTTAGAACCAGGTAAAGTGAAGTTAGAACCCTGTCCAAAGGAGGTGATGATAGGCCCTTAGGGTTTTTTTTCCTCAGGGCTTAGACAATGGCGGATTTAGGGGGGGCACGGGGGCACGTGCCCCCCCCAGACGGTATTTTTGTGTACTGTGAACATTCCATCAAGTACATACTTAGAAGCAAAAACAGTCTTTACTAAACATTTAATTTTTCTATTGTTTTGACTCTTTCATAAACCTTCCTATACATACTTGAACTTGTAAATTGTAACAGTAATTGTTGATTTTTTTACCCGTCCGCCCCTTGTGCACCCCTCAGAAAAAAATCCTGGATCCGCCCTTGTGTGTAGAGCTAATGTAAAAAACAAAATCACCAATGCATTTGAAGAAAATATGATTTGAGATTTTCACAGCCGTGAATTATTAATATTATTCGTATTATTGTGATTGATGTTGGATTATTACTTTTGGGGTATCATGCTGTGTTGCGCTTTTTCCTTCTTTAGCCAACGTTTCTGACAGTGTTAATTTACTCTGATAATGGACACTATAACTAGTGTCCGACCGAAATAGGACTTTCCACCGAAACCGAATCTTCGGTGTCTGTCTCAGTTTCGGCTGAAACCGAAACTATTTTTAGACATGTTAAAAATCGATTGTTTACTGTTATTTGGCTTATTTTTTACACATATTCAGACAGTTAGCACGTGTTAAATTAAATAATTTAAAAAAAAAACAATAATTAAAGTATGTGAAAAAATAATATTTTTTTATATTACTTCCATAAAACAAACAAAATTTATAAAAAAATAAAAAAACATGTCAACTACTTACTTCTTGGAACAAAAATTTGTCAATGATCAACACTTACATTATAAAGGAACGACCTCACTAACTGAGTATTCTATTTTTATTGCGTTTACAATCACAAAATTCTTTTTATACATGTTAAATGAAATAAAAATCAATAATTGAAGTACCTATGAAAAAACAAACTTTTTTTTATATTACTGCTATAAAACAAATCAAAATTAACAAACATGGTATCTACTTCTTGCAACAAACATTTGTCAATAATCAACACAAAGGAGGGACCTCATTGATTGAGTATTTTGCTGATGATGGCGGGTGACATACGAGCCACGAACTCACCCGAAGTCAGCCGAACAAGAAGTTCCAAGAAGTAGTTAACATGTTTTGATATTTTTTATAAATTTTGTTTGTTTTATAGAAGTAATATAATAAAAATATTATTTTTTCACATACTTCAATTAATGTTTTTATTTTTATTTATTTAATTTAACACGTGTTAACTGTCTGAATAAGTGTAAAAAATAAGCCAAATAACAGTAAACAATCGATTTTTAACATGTCTGAAAAGTTTCGGTTTCGGCCGAAACTGAGACAGACACCGAAGATTCGGTTTCAGTTTCAGTTTCGGCAGATTTTCTGCTTTTAGTTTCAGTTTCGGCAGATTTTCTGCCGAAACTGAAAGTGATGCCGATACTAGATTTTTTTGCCGAAACTTTCCGAAACCGAAACAGAACTTTCGATCGGTCACTAACTAGAACGCTGTCCGAAACGTTGGTTAAAGAAGGGAAGAAGCGCAACACGGTGTAATAACCCAAAAATGAATCAATTTTATATATATATTTTAATATTTTAAGATCAAGTATCTTTTTAAGGTTATTCCCGTCAATGAAATATATTGAAAATATCATTGAAAACGAAGATAACACTAATAATCTAAACGAAAATATGAAAGAGAACAAGATACAGAAAAATAGAAAAAGATAATGGTCGCAACTGGGACACAAACCCAGAACCCCTCGTCTAACCGGGTGTGCGCTTTTACCAATTTAGCCATTGCCACCTTCCATCAAATTTTAGAATTAACAATATTATCTTCTACTAATTTTTCCATATCATGGGCGACTACCCTTTTTATTGGAAACAATCGTTCTAAGAACTGGTTTGTAACCTAGATTGTTAATACAGATAATATAGACAGATTCTTCTTCAACGACAAAAATTAATCATTACAACCTATTTGAATTTCATAATGATGAAACACGGCTCTGTATTTGAAATTTTTAAGGCCCGACCGACCAGACTTTTGGATCACAAACATGAACACATTGTTCATTTCCTGCGTTCTTCTTTGTTCTGGGTGTATTGTAGACAAAACGTATGTAGTAAACGTGACACTACATAAGTACCTCTTATTCCAATATTAAGGGTAACCTAAAAAATATTCATAAACTGATGGTTCGTATATGGTGCTAATTTAATTATTTAAAAAAAAAACACTTTTCGTAAGCTGCTGTAAAAATATTAAGATGAATTGTTTGTTTGCGCATTTATGTACGGAATATGAATAAAATGTTGATGTTAATCAAACTCAATTCTTTGAAGAAAGAGGCACACAATAATATGCTGTATCAGTGATTCAATCCATATTTGTACGCCTTTCTTGAAAGAATTGAGTTTGTTTATGGACAAAACTATTTCTTCATATCCATATTGTTTATGTACCGGCGCAAAAAATTAATTCATCTTAATATTTTTAAGCATAATTTGCAAAAATATTTTTTCCACAAATATTTAAATTAGCGCCATCTATGAACAAACAGTTTATGAATAATTTTTGAGATCACCCTCTAATTGTAGAGACTTATAATGGAAAGAAAATCAACCCCATCTTAGTGGGGCACCAGCAGGGCGTAGCATGGTTCTGGTTTCCGCACTGATAACTTGATTATTTTTAAGAAATATCACTGGTTCCTTTGGAAGAAATATTCTTCTTGGTGGGACGTAGCCATCTGATAACAGTGAGAATAGTTTCAATCTCGTCAGCATAGAAAATCCACGCTTGGCTGGCTTTACATTATTTGCAACCTGCTCTAACAATTCTGCGGGGCTTGAATCAAGTAAAGAATCAATGTTTAAATAATTATTGATTAGTTTGTTTCTTTTCAAAGCGGTGACCAACTTTTTATAACTACCCACATTGTTAGATTTGCGATTTTTAGTTATTATTTTTGACTGACGATCTCCAACTCTATTCGAATTCAGAATTTGTCCAATCTTTTTTAAACTCCAAATGGCGCGTTTTCTTTTCAAATTCAAAATGGCTTCTTCGTCAGAATTCAAAATGGTTGTCAACTTGTTGTAACTTATAAAATTACCCATGTTGTTATGTTTGCGATCGTCACTTATTATTTTTGACCAACGGTCTCCAATTCTATTCGAATTCAGAATTTTTCCAATCTTTTTTAAACTCCAAATGGCACGTTTTCTTTTCAAATTCAAGATGGCTTCCTCGTCAGAGTTCACAATGGTAGTCAATTTTTTGTAATTTAAAAAATTTCCTCTATTATTTGTAATTCGATAGCCACCAGCTTTTATTTTTGTTCGACGATTATCTCCAACCCTATTCAAATCCAAAATTCGACCAATTTTCTTTAAACTCCAGATGGCGCGCTTTCTTTTCAAATTCGATATGGCTTCCTCATCAGAATTCCAAATGGTGTCCATCTGTTTTGAGTTTAGAATTGAATTGAATACAGCATTTATCACCTTAGAATAATGTTTGTCGCTCACTTTATTTGAACTTGGAAAGAACTTCAATTTGTTTGAATCCAGAATGATACCCATTTTATTTGTATTCAAGATGGCGGCGATATTGTCTGTATTCAAAATGGCATCTTCATCATTTTTCGAATCGAGAATGGAACCGTATTGGAGAAATGTCCACCTTCTGCTGCGTTTGTTTTTGTGATGGATGTTTTGCAGTTTGAACTTCCGTTCCATAATCCAAAGCATCCAGTAGGGGAAGATGTGCTCTTCGGTAGAATACTCTGAAATTAAAAATTGTAGGTTAGTTTTTATGGAAATATAACCTACAAACTTGAAATAAAAAGGTTAGTTCAGGTTCAGTCTTTAAATAGTAGGAGCTATTGTTTCATTCTTGTCACTCACAGATAATAAATAGTACGACAATAAATTTAATATGCGACTGATATCTGTCAGATTATCAATAAGCTTAAACTCATTGACGGCCTCCGTGGTCGAGATTCATAATCGAATCTGGAGGTTACGGGTTCAAATCCCAAGTAATTTTTATTTAATTAATTTGTGTTGTTTCACAATTTTTTTTAACATCAACACAGGGCGTAAGGAAAATAATTTCACTCGGGATCTTTGTCATCTTGGATTTGTGGAGGGTCTTTTTAAGAAATGAAGTACTAGGAAGGGAAAAGGTATGAAGCGTGGGTAAGAATCTGAGGGTAACCAGGAGTGATGGACGTATGAAATCATCCCTCCCACTGCGGTGCAAGGCGATGTTCCGAGATGAGAGAGAGTCCTCCTGGAGAGGTCAAAAGGTCTCCCTCAACCAGTCTCTTCCGATCCGGTCTGCCACGCAGTCGGTGGTCAGACACATCCGTCGCCAAGATCCAGATAAACCTCACCCCATGAACCCGGACACCCCTGCTAAATCACTAAAACGTAGTGAACCACTTGAAGTGACCTGTGACTTCAAGTGGTTCACTACGTGAGTGACCTGAGAGGTGTTGGTTATCCATAAATTGGTTACGGAGCGGCGGTACCCATGCCCGCTTTACAAATTAACTAATATGTCGCCCTGGTAGAAGACCACCACTTAGAATTGAAACATTGTTGCTTAAAATGACATCAGGGGTTTTGATAGTCACTTCCCCACCTTCCTCTTCCCCATTTCATTTCCCTCCCCCCTACTTCCAGTATCACAGCATACCCCCAATTAGGTATGTTGTAGTCTCACTGGCTCCAGACGTTTGGGAGCAGTTAGGACTCTGTAGAGCCGTGGTCGTCAAACTGCGGCCCGCGACGGATATTTGTGCGGCCCGCACAAATATCTGGTGTTTTCTTTTAAATATATTTTTTTCATGTACAAATTATACTATCTGTTTTTTCGCGGCCCGCACAAATATCTGCCTTTCTCTTTTTAAACATATTTTTTTCATGTACAATTATATCTACTATCCGTTTTTTTGCAGCCCACACAAATATCTGCCGTTTTCTTTTTAAATATATTTTTTTTCATGCACAATATTATAATATCCGTTTTTGTGTGGCCCGCACAAATATCTGCAGTTTTCTTTTTAAATGTTTTTTTTTCATGTACAATAAATTATACTATCCGGTTTTTTGCGGCCCGTACAAATATCTGCCGTTTTCTTTTTAAATATGTATTTTTTTATCCTTTTTTTTGGGCCCGCACAAATATCTGCCGTTTTCTTTTTTAATTTTTTTTTTTCTTGTACAATTATACTACTTATCCGGTTTTTTGCGGCCCGCACAAATATCTGCCGTTTTTTTTTAAATATATATTTTTTTATGTACAATTACATTATCCATTTTTTGGGCCTGCACAAATATCTGCCGTTTTCTTTTTAAATATATTTTTTTATGTAGATACAATTGAACTATCCGTTTTTTTTTCAAATATTTTAGTATACCCATATGATTTTAAAACGTTGATTTTAATTTATTGACATCTGATTTTAAAATGCCCAGCTGGTTTTCGAACACGTAGTATACGTCATAGGTTCTCAACGTGGTCATTTGAAACTTTCAGGGGGGGCAGTAAAAAACCCAGAGAAAATTAGAGGGCGTAGAGATGGTACAGTGAGCAGTGAGGGTGTAGTTAGGTAAAAAAATGGTCTAAAAAAGATTAAAAAACACGTACTAATAAAGCAAAGTAAACTTTAATATTGGTTAATTTTTGTTACTGTATATATTGTAATCATTTTTATAACGTGTGTTAAGAATTGACGTTGTGTTAAGAATTGAAATTCAAAATAATTGCTTTTTTAACTTGCTAAATAAAAAGGTACAACACCCCCTCCCCCCCCCCCCCCCCGAAATCATAAGTGTGCGGCCCGCGGTGATACCTCACATTGTCCTATGTGGCCCTTGACCAGAAAAGTGTGACGACCGCTGCTGTAGAGTATAATTGTTTGAATTGGTTGTATTGTAAAACTATGTGGAACATCGTTAAACAAATTTCCTAATCTAAACACACCATTGACAATGACAATTTCCAATCTAAACACTGAGTTGACTCTTATATTAATGTACAGATTATAAATACAACATCGTGAGCAACCATCGCTAATTTGTATGTACTTATACGGTATAATATTTGTAGTGTTGTGAATGCGTTTGTAGTTTTAATGTCTTTCAACAGATGTCAGTAAAGTTGTACTGTAGGAGAGAGTCAATAGATACTCTGTCCATCCATTAGAATGGACGTCTAGTTCAGTTAGAAATTCATTGCAAACAAGATATTAAATAAACAGGACTCGTAACCTGACGGACCGAGTAACATTGAAACTACCGATCATCTGAGAAATATTGTATATCAGAGAAAACCACAGAACCCTACAATATTGTGTATATATTATTACTATGTATGTATAATCAAATTGATTATACACTAGCTGGTTCCCGGCATGCGTTGCAATGCCATTTTCAAAGAAATACATTGTTTCTCCCTAAATCACCTTTCTTGTGCGTCCCCGTTCCCCTCCCGCGTCCCCTTCCTAGCTAGCAACATAAATTGGAGCCTATATGTTATTATGATGTAAAGTTTCATTAAAATCCATTCAGTAGTTTTTGAGTGAAAGAGTAACAAACACACATACATCCATAAAAACTTTCGCATTTATAATATTAGTAAGATTAAGTCGGTTGGATGGAACACATTCTAAGGGAAACTGAAGACTTTATTAGATTTTATTAATATTTTTACAGTAACACTTTAATTCTATAACTATGTATATTATTAATGGATGTATATATTTTCTATAAGTATTTATTCATTTTAATTAATCAGGTTTCCATGGGGCACCGTGTAGTTACATTTATTGGCATTATGCAAACAAGCGTTGAAAGAAGGAGATCACTGAAATTAAACAAAATAAAATTAATTTTAATTTATAAAAAATAAAATGTATGACCATGACATGATATGACACATGATATGACCATGTCACAGAGCTCCGAAAAAACGAATTACAGAGCGTTATTCACAGCTGTGCAGCGATTGGAAGCTCCAGTGTCCACAGAGAGTGCAGCGTGGTGGGCATGTGGCACGGAGGAACCAGGCTACACGCCAGTATTACCAGATCATACGAATAATCGTTCCGATCGTGGAGACCTTATTTTATTGTATGTATTTTTTACAATAAAGTTCTTTCTTCTGTAGATCGGTTTACAGCTGGAAAAACACTCAGTTTGGTAGGCGAATATGAGTACCGTCACCCCCCCGTTGCTAAATTTCTATTACGACACACAAATACTTATCACACTTAATCATAACCACGTAAACACCTCAGCACAGGTTCTCCTAGTGTGAGTGGGTAATGTTGTATGTTTCATGAACACCTCACTAGGAGGAGGTAGCGTAGGAATATAAGGGTCGACCGAGACAGGTTTATCGTTCTCGGCCGAGACCGAGAATAAATTAAAATCTCGGTCGAGACCAAAATAGATAAAATGAGAAAAAAAAAATTTAAATTAAAAAATTACAGGGTGCGGCAGCATAATTTCCTTTTTTAAAATGCGCGCCATTCAGTCGTTTCATGTTGTAGCGGAGCGCTAGTGGTCTCGTTCGAAAGGCAGAACTATAAATTTTTGTCTCGACGCAGTCGCCACCATGCATTGGGAACAGTGAGCAGGGTGCGTTTGCCGTTGAGGCCTCTGAGAATGTTCTGTGGTCGCAACCCAGCGCGCCTTTCGGAATCACTTTAATTTAGCCCCGTTGGCCTCTGTCCCGGACCGGAAATCAATTGTTTTGTGTATCCAGGAAGAAATTGCCAGGATAACGCCTGATATGCTAGCAAGAGTCATGAAAAACGCCAGAAATCAGTTCACTCAGTATATGGAGAATGGCGGATGTCACCTACCCGATTTGATCTTTAAAAAAAGTAAAAAAAAACTTTAGGTATGTGCCTACTTTATAAAAAATAAATAAACATTTTCTGATTCATTCAATGGGTGTTATTAAGTTTTGAAAAGGGGAAGTTATGTTTCCGCACCCTGTATTTTTGCATAATAATATTTATGAATGTAATAATAATTTGTTTTAATAATCAACATTGAACAACATGATGTTGTAGCACATAAAAAGCAATTTTTCTGCGTTTTCAGCCTTCAAAGAGTATCGCCTCATATCGTATAATTGTGCAGCTCTGCTAAAAAGCTGTTCACATTTTTCCTTGATATATATATTTTTTTATTGGCGGCATATGCGTCTTCTCACAGATAGCGGTCCAGATTGGGAGGGGCCAGTTGAGGGACACCCCTTCACCTCTCCAGCGGGACTCTCTCGACTCATTGCCTTGCATCGCAGTGGAGGAATGAATTCATACATGCGTCACTCCCGGATGCACTGATTCCTACCCACTCCTCACACCTTTTTCCTTCTCAGAACATTATTTCCTTAAAAAGATCCTCCACACGACATCACCAAAGATCACAGGTCATGAGATCATGAGGGCATCCTGTGTGGAATTAATGTATCGTCACTAGGGAATGCAATCCCGGTATACCGGGATCCCGAAATACCGAGATCCCGCAGACATTTTGCGGGACTAATCTCGGTCGAAAATTTTGCGGGATCCCGCTGGACTGGCGGGATTACAGAGAAGCCTAGTTCATACGTGTTAAACTGCGCGCGGCGGCGCGTAGAATATGAGCAACCTTGAGGTTTTGATAAAGAAGGAAATGAATTATTTCAAGTCCGGTGGATTAAAAGGCACATACCTTCAATTCACTTACAATGCGCTAATGACTATTGTGTCAACCAGCGTGGAAGCTGAACGAGCTTTTTCAGCTGCTGGCTACATTGTGTCCAATATCAGAAGCCGTTTATCAGACGACACAATTAATACCTAAGCCCCCCGCCGCTCATTTGTACCAAGCGTAGTATTTTGAAGAACCCCCCCCCCCCCTGAACAGGTCACGTAGTATGGGTACGTTCCCTAAAGGTATGTTAATAAACCATTTAAAATATCACAAAGAACTTGTTTGATTTGGTATAAATTTAAAACTCTAAAAACAAGGTTGGTAGATTGAGGTATTAGGTCTTTATTATACGATTGGATCCAGCAAATACCTGGATCCAGCGGGACTAAGATTGTTCAGTACCGCAAATACCTGGATTGAAATGGTCTTGCGGGATTGCATTCCCTAATCGTCACTGATGCACAGTGCATATTGAACGGCGATATTAGGCCAAGCGCTGTTGGCAACTCTGGGAGCAAGGTGAGTCACTCGCAAACATCGTCTGCTCGTGCATTTGATTTACCTACTTACTGATCTGCTCAAATAACAGCTAAGGAAAAAGCTTCCTAGGCTGGGATAGATTCTATGTTTAAGCCAGTCCGATCCCGAAGAAAGAAGCAATTATTTTAATGTGAAGCTGCAGATGAGACACCAACAAATCCCAAAGAAGTGTTTAAAATTAACGTCTTTTACCCTATGATAGATACAATTGAAAATGCATTGGTCACTCGGTTTGGACAATTATCTAAATTCAATGATACATTGTCTTTTTTGTATAACATCAAAATAATTCCTGATAAGTCTTTATTAGAAAAAGCCTGTGCAGATTTGCAAATCATTTTAACCGATGGGGAAAAATGTGATGTCTCTAGTCGCGAATTGGTTGAAGAACTTTTGAGCCTAAAAAATCTTGACTCAGCAGAGCCACTACAAGTTCTTCATCTTATAAAAAAAAATTATTGGTCAGGATATATTCCCGAATGTGTTGACAGCGCTTTGGATTTTGCTGACCATCCCTGTAACTGTAGCCAAAGGAAAACAAAGCTTTAGTAAATTAAAACGTTCTTATGTTCGGCTATGTTTCGAGAAAGACTATCAGATCTTGCAATTTTACCAATTGAGAATGATATTTCCCAAGGGTAAAATTATTCTGATTTAATTAAAAAAATTGCAAGCGCAAAGGCAAGAAAAGTTGTGTTCTAGTGTTTTTATTGATTTTGCAGATTTAATTAAATGAATGTAATCAAAGATATATTTTTTCTGTTATTATTTCTCATCCGTCCTATTAGGTACTTCAATTAAAGTTGCATAACTGCATAGAAAGAGCTTTATTTTTTGTTAGGAGGGGAGGGGCGCCATCAAGAGATTTCGCACCACCTAATAATTTAGCTAGGGCCAGCCCTGGATGCACTGTCCGAAGGCAGTGTGATTATAGCATCCTCAATTGGGGTATTTTGTGAGACTGTAGGGAGATGGGAATGAAAAGAAATAGGGAAGATTGGGAAATACCAGCATCATGCAGTGAGTATACAACAATAAAACTAAGTAGGATAAAGCCAACGGAGATATCTGCAAAATAAATTAAATAAATGAGTAATACTATCCCATCATTACAACCTTACCTGGGTGATCTACGTCTTCAACTGGTTCATCCTTTTTCTCGTCTCTATCATCATTCAGGGATGCTGCCAACATCATTTTATCATTACTAGCGTCCTTATCAGTTTTCTCATCAATCTCAACTATTTTATTTGCGTTCTCCAGGTTTTCATTATTAATTTCGCCATAGGTCTCATTTTCATCGTTGGGTACATTGTTATCACCATTTTCAATCATGTTAACTGCATTTTGTTGGTCTTTGTCATATATTTCATCGATTGGCTTAATATTTTCTTCTTTGGGGACATTGTTATCTCTTTCTACATCGTTTGGTCTCTCAACTAAGGGAGTTTCATCATTATGTGGATTTACTGGAATCAAATTAGAAATTTTGCTGTTGGTGTCTTCAAGGCTGTTAACTCTTTCCATCTCGACAATAATATCTGCTAGTCGAACCATTTTGAGCAGATGCTGTATTTCTTTGTAAAAGTCAGCTGTTGGCATAGGTTTGTATTCATAATCTCCTAATTTGATTCCTGCATAAAGATTTCTGAGCCTTTTGGCCGTTCTCCAATTGAGGAATTTCATTATTTCTGTTTTGATATTCATGATTCCAAGGATGAAATCTTTTTTGTACATTTCTTCTTCCAGAGCATATCCTGATTTGTCTGCATTCAGATGAGGTTCAGACAGTCCATTGTCAATAATGGTTTCTAGTTTATTTACTCGAGTCAAAAGTCCTTTTTCTATCATTAAAGCATCATAGAAAGGTTTATTGGCCAACAAGAAGTCATAGTCTGGAAGTTTAACCGGCTCCATTTGCTCTGTAGGTGCTTTAAGAGCATCATTATCTGAAGTTTTTGGGTCATCTTCGCTACCAAACAATTTGGACAAGAACTTTTTCAGAGTAACTTTGTCTTCTCCATCTGGAATAGCAACATTCTCATCAGGATTTACGATAGCTCCATCAGGTTTTGCAACAATTTCATCTACATTTGCGGCTCCTTCCATGGGCTTAACAAAGCTTTCACTGGGCTTTTCGGCAGTTTCAACAGACTTCACATCATTTTCGTTAGAATTGGGCAAAATCTCGGCAGGTTTTGCCACATTTTCATCAGAATTTGCGACAATACCTACTTCCCCATTGTTTGAAAGACTGTTGCCCTGTTCCTGGGCTTCGTCGATTGGTTGAATGAACAATATTGCTCTCGGTCTAACTGGATTCAGTATAAATGGAGCCTCATTATTTATGTTATTCCCCAGAATCGGTGATCCATCATCCCCAGTCTGTAGATAGCTGTTCAATGGTACAGCTTTATTATCGTTGTCTGCGAAAATTAGCCTCATTTCCCCGTCGTGTTTTGGTTTTTCATCTATTTGATTTCGCTGTGAGTTTTGGTCGTCTCTAAAAAGCAAATTGAAAACAGAATCACCTTCTATAGAAGCGCCCAAAGCCAGGAATGGCTTTGATAAGAGGAATATTAGAAATACCACCCGCATCTGAAACAAAGAAAAAAACTGCTTTAGCAAAATCTTTTATTATGAAAATTACACAAATTTGACTAAACTATTGTCAGCTCGCAACTTCGTTTCCCTCGCGACAAGGAGCTTTGAAATATCAGTGACAGTTTTGTGATAGGTAAATATATTATTAAACGCCACAACATTGATTTCACAGATTACTCAAAAACTCTGAACGGAACAAATTGAATAAGTTATTTTTTGGAAGTAAGTTTTTTTGTGATTTGAATTGAATCCAAGCTAAATTCCTGGCAAAAACGAGTAGTAAAGCTAGAGTTTTTAGAAATATACCGTTTTACTTTAATTGGTGCACGAGTATTGCGTGTTGTTATGTTGGCTGACAGTAACATACTGTTGAAACAATGAATTTAAACATTTTATTACTCACTGATAATTTTCACGATTATGATTACTTCACGAAAGCTATCAATTATTTAAAGTAAGTTCGTGATTTACTTTTACATCCGTCGTGACTGATTTGATACCATGTTTTAGTTATTACGACTGAATATTCATTTGATAACCAACGCCTCTGCGTAGGTCATTACTTAGCAGGGGTGCTCGGGTTTATGGTGTGAGGTTTGTCCTGGTCGTGGCGGCGGATGCATCTGCCCACCAACTGCGTGACCGGCCAGATCGGGAGAACTCGGTTGAGGGAGACCCTTTGACCTTTCCAGCCGGACTCTATCGACCCACCGCCTTGCAACACAGTGAACCCCAGATTTCTCAAACCCTTTTCCTTCCCAGAACTTCCTCTCCTTAAAAATCCCCTTCAAACAGTATCCTCAAAGGTGACATAGGCCCTGAGAGAAATTATTTCCCTCAGGGCCTCCTGTGTGTAATTATTTTTTTTTAAATATCACCGCAGATGCGTAAATTGAAACAAATTTTTTACTACCTTTAATAAACATAATAAAAGATGGCGTTTATTACTTTCGAGTGAAAACCGTGACTCTTTTGACCTTACAGTATTTTCAAAATTCTTATATTTTTCCGCTAGCGCCCTTTTAAGACTCCGCTACCCGAATTTCTACCGATTTCTTACATATCTCCCTTAAACACGTTAAGTTTTAAAGCTCTTAAAAATGTATATTATTCTTGAAGATAATATCTAGACATTTCCCTTGCCGAAAAACAAATTATATAAAATTCCCTCGATTGAAAAAAATCGCAAAGTATGCTCCAAAAATGATTATAAACACGTTTGTTTCAGTTATTTTACAAGTTATATTTATGAAAAAATTCACAGTGTTTCTTTAAAAGCTGTTTAAGACAACCCCCGCGAGATTTCTGCTCTATTTTAAACGAGTCGTGTTTTATTATTTTCACAATTTTCGCATCGATTTTGTCGCTTTAAATACTAGCGCGTTCCTCTAACATTCGTAATTTCATTTTTTTTATGTTTATTTAGGAAGCATACAGTTGTGTATAAAGTAGTTGTACATAAAATAGTGAACATAATTTAAATCTGTTCCGATTATATAATAATATTTAGTTGTTAATGGTTAATGATTATGTGATTATGAATCAAGTGGTAATTAAACAATTATAGTAGGTATTGGTGTGAGCACCAAATACCTACTTAAATGTAAAAAAATATCAAAAAGGTGATAATAATCAATACAGAAATAATAGTTTCCAGTAGTTGTTTAAAATAATAGTACATAGTGTTAAGTAAAAAGTTATTAAAAAGAAAATAATAAACAAGAAATAATAGTTTTCATTTAAGTACATTGTACGATTAGTTTGATTTTAAATGATTTAAGGGTACAATGGAAAATGTCAATATCTCTAAGGGCATTATAAGTTTGGCAGATTCGCCCGAGCAAGGAGTTTTGTGCATATTTCGATTTAAAATGTTGTAAATGAAATAAGGTGTTCGATCTGGTATTGCGTTCAGGGCAACGAAATGCAATTCTTTCTAACAAGGCTGGCGAGTCAATGAGGCAGTTCACAATTTTGAACAGAAACAGTACATCAAAAATTTTCCTCCTTTTGTAAAGAGCAATAGGGTTACACTGATGATTTTGAAAACGATAAGACAGGTGTTTCAAAAAAAAATTTTGAATGTTTTCAATTTGGTTAATATAAGTTTGGTATTGAGGATTCCAAATGACAGACGCAAATTCGAGATGAGATCTTACATATGCCATTTATAGTAGTTCAAGTGTAAAATATTTATTGAATGGTTTTGTGACGCGAAGAATGAAGCCCATTGTTTGTAGGCTTTTTTTAAGATGTGTTCAATATGATCTTTAAATAGTAATTAGGTCAAGTAATACTCCAAGGTCTCTGATTTTTTCTACTCGTTAAAGGGGATCATGGTTCAGATGGTAAGTGTAGCTGATTGGGTGACGTTTACGTGAAAATGTTATCGCATTACATTTAGTTATGTTTGGAAATAATTGGTTTTCTTTAAAATATTCATTAATTCTGTTGATGTCTTCTTGTAATTTATTGCAATCATCTGCTGAACTAATGCATTTATATATTTTCATATCAGCGTAGAGAATGAAGTCAGAATGAGTGATGACATGTTTGATGTCATTGAGATACAAAGTAAAGAGCAGGGGCCCCAAATAAGAACCTTGCGGTACCCCCGAGGGAATGGTTATTATCTGTGACATGTAACCTTTTACATGTCACAGATAATAACAGCTTGACTTCTATTTTTAATGTAAGATGAAAACCATCTGAGGAGATTTCCACTTATACCAATTTTTTCGAGTTTGTTTAAGAGTGTATGATGATTAACTTTGTCGAAAGCCTTAGAAAAATCAGTATAGATAGAGTCAACTTGTTTCTTTTTATCCATAGAATTAAGAACAAAATCGGTGAACTGCCCCAAGTTCGACTCAACAGATCTTCCTTGAAAAAAACCGTGTTGTTGGGGATTGATAATTGTATTTTTACATAAATTAAAGAGTTGGTCATAAACGATTTTTTCCATGATTTTACTTAAAATGCATAACTTTGATATAGGCCTGTAATTCTCAATATTGTGTTTGTCCCCCTTTTTAAAAACAGGCGTAACAAAAGCTTTTTTCCAAATAGTTGGAAATACGCCTTCTTTGATAGAAAGTGTGAACAGTAATGTCACGAGAGTAACGAGTTGTTCAGCACAATTAAAAATAAATATTGGATGTAATTTATCACATCCAGCACTTTTTTTCGTGTCGATATTTTTCAAGTATTTTAATACTAAAGATTTATCGATATTAATTGAATTAAGATGTATTGAACTCATATTATCATTATTGATTACATCTTTACTATTAGTGGAAATGTATTTAGTTTGAGATGGGACAAAGACAGATTGAAAATAATCATTAAAAAGGTTGCAAATTTGTTGCCCATCACTTGAAGAAATGTTTCCGTAAAATACATTACGAGGTACATCAGAGGAGGTTTGTTTTGATTTGACGAAGGTCCAAAAATATTTCACATTATTCTTTATGCTTAATTCAACATTATTTGTATAATTTGTGTAACATTCTTTTTCGAGTGTCTTTTGGCGAGTTCTAAGTAAGGAGAATGTATGATAATCAGAAAGTTTGGAATATTTTTTAAATTTACGGTGAAATTTTAGTTTTTCTTTGATGATTTTTATTAAGCAAGAATTATACCATACGGGATATTTTGGAGACAGTTTAATGGTTCGTGATGGGACGTAAAGGTTAATAGCTTCGTAAATAATTTCGTAGAATTTATTAGTAGCGTCTTCCATGCACATTTTACTGAAAATATGTGACCAGTTAAATTCTTCTAGAAATTTATTAATTTTAATATAATCAGCTGAGTTAAACAATAATACTTGCCGTGATAAATGTTTTAAACCGGGGTCCTTTTGAAGTATTATTTAGATATGTAATGATTTCTGATGTGAATCTTCGGTAAGAAAGGAAGGACAGCAGGGCAGTAGTGTACAGTTCAAATTGCTTATTACGAGATCAAGAACGAGTTTGTTTATGTTAAGTATGTTGATGGAAGATGATTATATTGATGGAAGTCACAGAGTGAAAGAAAATCTATCACATGAGTGCTGGCTTCATCGGTGGCTGGTTGTGGGGTCATTTGTAAATTAAGATTAAGATTTGGGGTCCAGACAAGTTTTGATATATTGTAGTCTCCTATGAGAATGAAGTCATCATCGGGATTATTTAGTCGGAGATAACTAGCGGATTCGAAATGATTTATAAGACTGCTAGTATGTTTGGTGCCATGTGGGTGGTAAGAACAACAAATGTTTATTATTTTGTTAGGGGTAGTCGAAATGATACTTACCCATATGTCCTCAGTTTCTTGTATTGACCAAGTCGTCTGTTCAATGACATTATATTTAGATTGAGTGGCAATAAGAACCCCGCCTCCCATGGTTTGGCCTGTGAGATTATAGTTTCTATCCCGTCTAAAAACATTGTATCTGTCATCGAAAATCTCTTGATTACTGATATTATCTAGGAGCCATGTCTCTGAAATACATATAACGTCAAAATCAGTATTCATAACGGAGCTTAAGAAATCGTGTGTCTTTGTGCGTAAACCTCGTACATTTTGATAGTATATGTTAAATGACGCCATTAATCTGTGATAAAAAATAATAGGTATATAATAACATTCAAAATGAGATGAACACAATATCAGATCGAGCCTTAATAAACATTGTAAGTATTAAAAATTATATAAATCGGGCCTGAGAAATACTATTCCTTGATAGGGGTTGGGACGTTTTAGTAACATCGTAATATTATAAAATATATTGTTTTGTACTTTTAAGTTTTGATAAGAAAATATATTAGAGAAGAAACTGTAAAAAAATAGTGAGAGGTGATAATTAAAGTATAAAATGCACAGTGAAAAGTAGTGAGAAATAGTATAAACAAGTATAAGTCAAGAGATCTTCTTGAGGTCTTCTTCTGAAGAAATCCGTATCACGGGGGAACCATCGCTTTTCCTCATAAATATCTATCCAAATATCCATATCTATTCATCTTCTTCTTTTTGGGCCCGGTTGCTGCGCCTTAACTGAAATATCTAAGTTGATGGTTTTTTGAGATTTTTAACTGAGAATACGGATACGCAAAAAAAATGTTAAAATATATTTTTTTTGTTTTGTAAAACATCAAACAAATTCGTGATGGCCCTTTAAATCATAAAATAATTGACTAAACGTAACGAATTCCTATTGGAACTCGACCGTTTAGCATTCCATCTGTCTGTCAATTAGCTTGTGATTCAGATTCGAAAATCGCCTGCGTCCACTATCTCACTCTGACTAGAAAGTTGACTGATTTTCGTTTCCTAAAACTTGCTGCATGCTCTTCATTATTCAAGCAAGTCTTACTTTGACTAGATAGTAGACTGATTTGTGTTTCCCAAAACTTGCTGCATGCTCTCCATTATTCAAGCAAGTCTTACTTTGACTAGATAGTAGACTGATTTGCGTTTCCTAAAACCTGCTGCATGCTCTTCATTATTCAAGCAAGTCTTACTTTGACTAGATAGTAGACTGATTTTCCTTTCCTAAAACCTGCTGCATGCTCTTCATTATTCAAGCAAGTCTTACTTTGACTAGATAGTAGACTGATTTGCGTTTCCTAAAACTTGCTGCATGCTCTTCATTATTCAAGCAAGTCTTACTTTGACTAGATAGTAGACTGATTTGCGTTTCCCAAAACTTGCTGCATGCTCTCCATTATTCAAGCAAGTCTTACTTTGACTAGATAGTAGACTGATTTGCGTTTCCTAAAACCTGCTGCATGCTCTTCATTATTCAAGCAAGTCTTACTTTGACTAGATAGTAGACTGATTTTTGTTTCCTAAAACCTGCTGCATGCTCTTCATTATTCAAGCAAGTCTTACTTTGACTAGATAGTAGACTGATTTGCGTTTCCTAAAACTTGCTGCATGCTCTTCATTGTTCAAGCAAGTCTTACTTTGACTAGATAGTAGACTGATTTGCGTTTCCTAAAACTTGCTGCATGCTCTTCATTGTTCAAGCAAGTCTTACTTTGACTAGATAGTAGACTGATTTGCGTTTCCTAAAACTTGCTGCATGCTCTTCATTATTCAAGCAAGTCTTACTTTGACTAGATAGTAGACTGATTTGTGTTTCCCAAAACTTGCTGCATGCTCTCCATTATTCAAGCAAGTCTTACTTTGACTAGATAGTAGACTGATTTGCGTTTCCTAAAACCTGCTGCATGCTCTTCATTATTCAAGCAAGTCTTACTTTGACTAGATAGTAGACTGATTTTTGTTTCCTAAAACCTGCTGCATGCTCTTCATTATTCAAGCAAGTCTTACTTTGACTAGATAGTAGACTGATTTGCGTTTCCTAAAACTTGCTGCATGCTCTTCATTATTCAAGCAAGTCTTACTTTGACTAGATAGTAGACTGATTTGCGTTTCCTAAAACTTGCTGCATGCTCTTCATTATTCAAGCAAGTCTTACTTTGACTAGATAGTAGACTGATTTGTGTTTCCCAAAACTTGCTGCATGCTCTCCATTATTCAAGCAAGTCTTACTTTGACTAGATAGTAGACTGATTTGCGTTTCCTAAAACCTGCTGCATGCTCTTCATTATTCAAGCAAGTCTTACTTTGACTAGATAGTAGACTGATTTTCGTTTCCTAAAACCTGCTGCATGCTCTTCATTATTCAAGCAAGTCTTACTTTGACTAGATAGTAGACTGATTTGCATTTCCTAAAACCTGCTGAAAACCTCTTCATTATTCAAGCAAGTCTTACTTTGACTAGATAGTAGACTGATTTTCCTTTCCTAAAACCTGCTGCATGCTCTTCATTATTCAAGCAAGTCTTACTTTGACTAGATAGTAGACTGATTTGCGTTTCCTAAAACTTGCTGCATGCTCTTCATTATTCAAGCAAGTCTTACTTTGACTAGATAGTAGACTGATTTGCGTTTCCCAAAACTTGCTGCATGCTCTCCATTATTCAAGCAAGTCTTACTTTGACTAGATAGTAGACTGATTTGCGTTTCCTAAAACCTGCTGCATGCTCTTCATTATTCAAGCAAGTCTTACTTTGACTAGATAGTAGACTGATTTTTGTTTCCTAAAACCTGCTGCATGCTCTTCATTATTCAAGCAAGTCTTACTTTGACTAGATAGTAGACTGATTTGCGTTTCCTAAAACTTGCTGCATGCTCTTCATTGTTCAAGCAAGTCTTACTTTGACTAGATAGTAGACTGATTTGCGTTTCCTAAAACTTGCTGCATGCTCTTCATTGTTCAAGCAAGTCTTACTTTGACTAGATAGTAGACTGATTTGCGTTTCCTAAAACTTGCTGCATGCTCTTCATTATTCAAGCAAGTCTTACTTTGACTAGATAGTAGACTGATTTGTGTTTCCCAAAACTTGCTGCATGCTCTCCATTATTCAAGCAAGTCTTACTTTGACTAGATAGTAGACTGATTTGCGTTTCCTAAAACCTGCTGCATGCTCTTCATTATTCAAGCAAGTCTTACTTTGACTAGATAGTAGACTGATTTTTGTTTCCTAAAACCTGCTGCATGCTCTTCATTATTCAAGCAAGTCTTACTTTGACTAGATAGTAGACTGATTTGCGTTTCCTAAAACTTGCTGCATGCTCTTCATTATTCAAGCAAGTCTTACTTTGACTAGATAGTAGACTGATTTGCGTTTCCTAAAACTTGCTGCATGCTCTTCATTATTCAAGCAAGTCTTACTTTGACTAGATAGTAGACTGATTTGTGTTTCCCAAAACTTGCTGCATGCTCTCCATTATTCAAGCAAGTCTTACTTTGACTAGATAGTAGACTGATTTGCGTTTCCTAAAACCTGCTGCATGCTCTTCATTATTCAAGCAAGTCTTACTTTGACTAGATAGTAGACTGATTTTCGTTTCCTAAAACCTGCTGCATGCTCTTCATTATTCAAGCAAGTCTTACTTTGACTAGATAGTAGACTGATTTGCATTTCCTAAAACCTGCTGAAAACCTCTTTATTATTCAAGAAAACCTTACTTTGACTCAAGGGTGTACAAAAGGAGGGTTTACGAGGCTCAACCCCAACGGCTACAATATTGAGTTGAAAAAAAAGGATCAAGGCTGGATTTATTAAAGCTAAATTTGGTTTATTAAATAATAGAAAATAAGAAAGGTTCTTTTTTGGACGCGGGATGTTTTGTTAATAGTAATAAAACATCCTTTAAAAAACAAAAATTTCAAGTATTTCATGATACCTATAAATTATTAATATAAATTAGTAATCATCGCCTTAAATCCATGTGCATCTCGCACGTAATTCTTATCTCTTCGACAAGTTAAAAACTTGTATCAAATAATTACAATGCCCTTTACAATGTCAACCTGTCTATCTTTCAATCTTGAGTTCTCTCTTTGCTAATCTAAAGATAAAATCTGATTGATTGACCCTCTGATGGAGGCGCGAGGCTTGCGAGGTGCCCCTTGATTAAAGAGGTAGGTATTTTCCGTCCCCGTCAATACATTTCCTTCCCCTAACTCACCCCTTTTCCAAAAATATTGCCACCAGTCAATAAAACTCCCATCTTTCGTTTCGAACTATTTTAAACATCGCCAGCAGGGCCGACTGTGTGACTTGCCAGGGCACCAAGGAGCCAAACAGCCAAGGTGCTGATAATACCAGACATCTAATGCGGCGCCAGGCGTTGTTTGGCTCGGGGCCGGCCCTGATCGCCAGATCTAATACACTATTATCACAACATCCACCACATCAACCACCGCCACAATAACCACCACAAGATCCACCTAAATAACCTCTATCACAACCACCAAAATAACCACGCCTACAAAAGCTAACACACCAACCACCACACCAACCACCACCACAACCTCCACAAATACCAAAGAAAGCATCTAAAAACCACTTCCACAACAACGACTACGACAACCACGACATATGCAACCACAATAACCACCACATCAACAATCACAATAAGCACCGCCACAGTCACCACAGCAAGCACCACCTCAACCCCCACAATTACCAAATCAACCTCCTAGAATCCACTTCTACTACAACTACAACAACAACCAAGACATATTTACCACAACCACCACATCAGCCACCACATCAGTCCCCACAATAACCACCGCAACAACCTTCAAAACAACCACCAAAATAACCCTCAAAATAATCTCCACTACAAACACCAAAACAACTACAAAAAGTACTATCACCATGATAACAACAACCACCACAACAATAAAATAATAGATTGAATGGATTGAAAAGACGAGAATTTAAACCATGTTAAATGACTCTATCCGTGTTTGACGAGTAGATCTGAATGACTCCAGATACTAATATCTACAGCCTGTATGTCGGACGAATATCTACAGCTCATATGTTGAACTAATATCTACGAACTTCAGAGTGTTGACTAATATCTACAGAGCTAAGGTCGGACGAATATCTACGACGGTCCTAGTGTTGACTAATATCTACAGAGCATAGGTTGAACTAATATATACATAGCGTAGGTTGGACTAATCAGCTAAATGTGTCCAATAGTCTATAATAATCTATAATAGTCTATAAATTAAGTTTTTTAAACTGCATAGGCAATATTACGTTATTCCAATATGCTATACATAATTGCAAATCCAACCTCTGCCAGTGCTGTAGATATTCGTCAACACTTTGGTTCTCATAGATATTAGTCAGCAGTTTGAGCTGTAGATATTCGTCAACACTTTGGTTCTCGTAGTTCGATTTTTTCAGTTTTTGGAATTCCTGTAGATATTGGTAGACGCCTCCGATCTGAATAACCAGGTACTTACCAACCATTCTCTCCCTATCTTCTCCCCTACCCACGCATTCCACCTCACAACATTCCCCAATCGGGGATGCCATAGTCTTACCGGTTCAGAACAGCCGCGGCTCTTTTACCATATTCAAATTATAAACAAAACGTTCACCATTGGTACCTGAGTAAAAACAGAAAATCGCATATTTTCAACAAATGTCGTTATATTTTACAAACTTTTTTTAATATAATGTAAAATGTGTCTACAAGTGTTGTGAAAAAAATCAGTACGTTCAGCCAATTATAAATACTCGTATGCTGGAAGGTTAAATAAAACTGTATACCTTTAACCCTTGGTTCTGGAGAATGACTACAATAGATTGTCAACCGTCTGCCTTCAGCATTTGTGCTAAGATATAAGACATGTTGCTCGCAAAGCTGGAAACTTTAATAAACTTATGGTTACTGGTTACTGCAAAACTAGAAGATTTAGAATTATCAATATATCCGACCAAAAATTACCTTTCAAAATCGTCAACAACGCTTTTGGCAATGACTAATTTGCTCGCTTTGAGTTTTTATATACATAGCTTATGATCACAGCGTTGCCGGGGCTTTACGCAGAGTTTTTCGGAATCTGATGTAGACAATAATTTTTCTCTTATGTTGAACGCCAAGTGTGCAAAATTTCATTAAAAAATTATCAGAATTTTGCTTTAAGGGTTAAGAAATGGGGATGGGATGCTTTTTATAAATTTCGTGAAGACAGTGACCTTTCCATTGTTTTGAAGGTCAAGAGTGCAAAATTTCATCCACCTCGGATTAAAACTGTAGATTTTCATACAAATCAAATCCACACCGCCCGCCCGTCCACCACAAACAGACATTCATAAAATTTGTATATTATAGAAGAAGAAGATTTATGGGTACCTATATACTAGTGTCCGACCGAAACAGGTATTTCTACCGAAACCGAAACCGAATCTTCGGTATCTGTCTCAGTTTCGACCGAAACCGAAACCGAAACTTTTTTTAGTAATGTTAAAAGTCTGTTGTTCTAATCTATCTGGGTTATTTTTTACACTTATACAGACAGTGTTAAATGAAATAATAACAATAATTGAAGTATGTTAAAAAATATATATTTTTTTAATATTACTGCTATAAAACAAACAAAAATTAATATAAACATGTTAACTACTTTTTGGAAAATTTGTCAATAAACAACACTTACATTGTAAATGAAAGGATCTCAATAATTAAGTATTTTAATTTTAATTGCGTTTACAATCACAACATTCTTATTACACCTGTTAAATTAAATAAAAAAAAACAATAATTTGAGTGTGAAAAAATAATTATTTATTTTATCTGTAAACAAACAAAAATTAACAAATATGTTAACTACTCCTTGGAACAAAAACTTGTCAATAATCAACACTAAACATTACAAAGGAAGGACCTCATTTATTGAGTATTTTAACCGGCTGATGCAGTACTTTAACCGGCTGATGCGAACTCAGCTGATGATGGTGGGTGACACACGAGCCACGAACTCACCCGAAGTCAGTCGAACGACGCGCGATAATTCACGAACGCAGAGTTTCGGTGCGGCCGAAGGTTCGGCAGATTTTCTGCCGAAACCGAAACTGATGCCGAAACTCGATTTTTTTGCCGAAACTTGCCGAAACCGAAACCGAACCGAACAAATATATACTAGCTGAAGCACCCGGCGTTGCACAGGCTTTATTCTGTTTTAAGAGATGGGAAAAGGGGATGGGATGGGTTTTTCAAAATCGTACATTGCCAGTAACCTTCCTCGTATTTTGAAGGGCGAGTGCCCGAAATTTAATCAATCTCGGAATAAAACTAGATTTGTATAAAAATAAAATCCACCTCGCCCGCCCGGTGTCCGCCCGCCCACCGGCTGCCACAAACCAATTGGAAAGCGTATTTTATCACCTTTCTAAAACAGTTTTTGGTTTTTTGATAAATAAATATTCCATTTTTTGGAAATATAGCTGAGGCCTGAAGAGTTAAAGTTTCACGGTCAAAATTAGAACTAAATAGAAATGAATATAGATATGAATGATATAAAATAGATATGAATGATATGAAATGGATATGAATATAAATATGAATGATATAAAATAGAAATGAATAATAGATATGAATGATATAAAATAAATATGAATTTAGATATGAATGATATAAAATAGATATTAATATAGATATGAATGATATAAAATAGATATGAATGATATAATAGAAACCAAAAACATACATAAAAATGTGTTATTTTCTAAAAACTACGAATCAAAATCATGAATAGCTGAATCGATATTTTCCTATATCGGATAATATTGGACATGCCCATAACATCAATGGACCTGACTAATTATCTCCACACGAGAGGACACAGGGCACAGGGCACAGGGCACGGGGTGACCGCTTCCACACCTCACGTGGCGTGGATAGAATGAACCTTCTCTATGGGGATGTATTTCACACATTATTTGTAATGTTATCTAGTGGACTTGTCTCTATCTACTCATCTGCCCGATGATGGATACTGTAACGCCGTCTGAAACGTTGGCTAATGAAGGATGAAGCGCAACACGGAATAATAACCCTCAAAAACTATTTTAAAACATTATGTTTTGTCATTACACTCGCTGGGTCGCCGAGGTAGGAGAGGTAGGAGACAAATGACTTAGCTGCGAAATGTACATGTCACCCCAAGTGGTTCGCTACGTTTGGTGACTTAGCAGTTGTGCCCGGGTTCATGGGATGAGGTTTGTCTAGGCCTTGGTGGCGGATACGTTTGCCCGACCACTGCGTGGCGGGCTGGATCGAAGGAGACTGATTGATGGAGGCCTTTTAACCTCTCCAGCCGAATTCTCCCGACCCTTCGCCTTGCACCACAGTGTGAGGAATAGATTCATATGTCCGTCACTCCTGGCCACACTGACCCCCAGATTCCTACCCACCCCTCATACCTTTTTCCTTCCCATATCTTCTTCTCCTTCCTTTCCCTTAAAAAACGGTTCACACAGCATCCTCAAAGATGACATAGGCTCCTAGGGAAATTGTTTTCCTCGGTGCCTCCGGTGTGGAGCTAATGTAAAAAAAAACAAATGTACGAGAGTGGACCGGTATTAGAAGTGTGGAGGAGCTATTCCGGGCAGCGCCAGGTAGAGCTACATTTACCAGAGTAATTGCCAACTTTGGGGGACATGATAGGGCACACAAAGAAGAACAATAATTACACTCATACTCCCTCCTCCTTATTTATGTTATCTGTGACGAACATAGACGTGGTCACAAAATTTCAGGAGAAATATTTAACAAAGTGATAATAGGATCTGAAACACTGAAGTCAGAATAATCCATAGAATAGAGAAGTAAATTAGAAGTGCCTTCGCAAATTTCAATGAAAATAAATGTTTTATTTGGCACAATAGCCCAGCGCTCCGTCTAACTTACACTCGCTACGAACATCGTAGATCTTCATTTTTGAATTTTGTAAACACAGTTGTGTGTTGGAAAATTAATTCAATTCAATTCAATTTATTCATTTTAAAAACATTACAAAATTAAAATTTCAAAGCGTTTTCAAAAGAGAGAAAACATTAAGATTCAAGCAGATTTAAGCAAATTAAACATCATGAAAAACAATCAGACTAACAGCAATAAAGCTTCCGTCTAAATTGTGCTTCATTGATGTTAAACATATCGATATTCGAAGCGATTCTATTTAACATTAACAACAAGACAGCTTTCCTGGCTGGCATGACCATTGGCAAGTTAGTTTTGCAAACCGGGAGATGAAACATTCTATGCTGGCGGTGACGAAGATAACCATCGGGAACATAGAAACAAATGCTCTCCATGATGGTCGAGTTTTCGAACCATCCACGAATCAGTCTGAAGAAATGAGATACAATGTGCACATCCCTTTTGACCCGTAGATGGTTCACACCGAGCATCGGAGCATGCCCAAGAGAAAGTCGCCGGTAGTAGCCATACTCCCTCAGGTAGAGAAATTTCTGAAATTTCTTCCAAACCTTCTCCAACATGAGGAAATACTTCACTTGGTGTGGGCTCCAAACCAGCGATCCACTCTCAAGCCTACTCCTAACCAAAGCATTGTATTACGGTCCTGTGAGAACCCGGGTGTTTCTGAAATTTCTAAGCCTCGATTAGGCAAATATTTGTATTATGAAGAACGCCCACAAGGCACTTCTTGTGTTCTTATTTATTCTGTGGAATAAATAGGTACTCAGATCTGAAGTTAATTTTCCCAGAGGAAAGAACTTTTTCGCCACACTTGATCAAAAGTGAATTATTGAAACTTTTCTTATCGGCGATTTCCTTTATCTAATGAATGTGTGCTTCATTGGCCCTGACTTTTGACTTTTGATTTGAGTGAGTTTATAATATATATGGTTGATGAATAAAAATGGTATATTTTGTAGTGTGTGTCATTGGCCCAGTCCGTCCATACTGTGCTCCTAACCTAACCGACAAACAAAATTGAAGGCAAAGGGGTAAACGAAATCAATTATTGTGACCTTAATTAATTAGCTCGTAAACGGGTAAGAAAAATGGCCTATTATTGCCTATTGCCGAACAATATTCTTGGCCGTCAATAATCTTACAGGGCGAATTGTTGGCTATCAAAATTATCGTGTCCCGTCAATGTTGCCGTAATGTAGGCGATGCACTACTAAGTAATCAAAGTCGAAAGTTTTCGACTAACTATGTAATGAAATTGACGGCTTGGCGCGCGGGGGAATAAATGAACCGCGCGGACGGATTAAGGTCTGGCATTGAGGAATGAATTAGTAACTTTTGACTAATGTTTTATGTCTTACCTAGCAGTGACTTGATTTACTCGCGAGCTGCGGACCTAGGACTGGGATGCGTTTGGGACATATCGTGACATTGACGTGACGATGACGCCTGACGTCATTTCTAGGTCTGAGATTTACAAAAGACCATGACGTCACAAGTGAAAAAGACTTTTGTTTTAATTCCTCTGTCTGTCTGAATCGGACAATCTTGATTTCGACAGACTAGATACCTGGGACGCGGACATTGAACACGGACCTGGGACGGCGGGGACCTTAGGACAATCTCAGGACTATTGATTAGGATAAATGATTAATTCCTTGCGTGAAAGATATGCTCGGGCAACCCGGATGAATTGCGGCCGCGTTTTGGCCATTTTGGGACATGGACTTAGATGATGTTCGGGTGTTTTTAGAATGGCGGCGCGGCGGTAGCGGAATACAATTGTAATAGGCGAGTCGTTCACAATACCGTCCGTCGACCACTTCGCGGCGCGCGGCCCGTTTAATAATATTTAAATACTTATGAAACAATATAATATTTAAATCGTTTACAGAACACATTATTCATTGAAATAATTTAACAGTAAAATAAATGGAAATTAAAAATGTATGGTGTCGTTAAAAATCGTAGGATGCAAGGCCAAAGATAAGAAATGAAGAACCAATTCCTTTTGAAATTGAGAATTAGATTGAGTGTGTCACAAGATTGAATTTATTCATTTAATTCGGTCATTCAATTTTGCCCACGTCTACTAAGTAATGTAAAATCCTATGTTTTTGGTTCGAAAATTAGATCGTATAGAAATATTTCAATGCTTTAATTAAGTACTACGAGTAGAGCACATAATTGCTTTTGAAATAATAGAGTCTTTTTAAGCAGGCCTTTAAAAATGTTTCAAAATCTCTCACTTACGAACCCCTTTTCGATTATGGTTTTATTGTATAATGTGGAAAATTAAATTCTTTAGAAAATCTCGTAAAACATTTAAATGTTTTGGCCTGAACTTCGCAAAATAAAATAAGACACGCTTTTGGGCGATGTTTTCTTGGATATATCAAAACAGGCAACTGGTGTTACACGGCAATTTAAATCTTATCGCCATCTACATAAGGAGTGCTATTGTTAGCGGCCTGGGCCCGAATTTTACGAGACGTGATGTTTCGCCAGACAAATTCACAAAAAAACTACCTCCTACATGTCACATCACTATTGTTGTATGTTGCAATAAAATGTCCCTCAGGGCAATTAGCACTGTCATCATTGAGTATTAAATCTACTGACTTTAAATTTCTGATTTTCTTGTCACAATTATTTTTAAAGCAGAATTTTGCGAAATGACCAAAAGAATTGCATGACCTACATTTGATGTTTATAGCTGGGCATCTGAAGCGGTGATGTTGTCCACATCTTCCACATGGATTGTTGTGACCACTTGATCTTGACGATGGTGACGGTGACCCTTGACGATTGGTAAACCCATGGTGACTTGACGTTGATTTACGATGTGATGATGACGGTGATCCATGACGATTGGAAAATCCATACTGACTTGACGTTGAGTGAAAATGACGGTGTGATGATGGTGACGGAGATCTTGACTGTCTTGATGTACTTTTGTGATTTATTTGAAGAATGTTTTCTGTGTGTATTTGTTGATTTATTTTTTCAGCGTTGTTTTGTGACATTAATAAGGTTTTTGCGATTTCTATCGTTTTTTGCAATGACAATGCAGAATCTTGTAGTAGGCGTTGACGAATGTGGTTCAAAGTTGTACTCATGTTTGCAATAAATATATCTCTTACCAGAGATTCTCTTAGTTCTCCAAATTCACATTCCAAACTTTTGTTTTCTAGGTCCAGTAGAAAATTGTTGATGTCTTCAGAATTATTTTGTTTTCGTGTAAAAAATGAATTCCTTAACATTGTTAAGTTTTTATGTGGTGCAAAATAATGTAGTATGGTCATGGGACCAGAATTGTGAAAAATCTTTTAAAATTTTGAAGGAAGCTATTTCAAATGCAACAGTTTTAATTCATTATGATCCAAAAATACCATTAACCTTATCAGTAGATGCTTCAAAATCAGCTGTAGGTGCAGTCATTATGCAAAATAACCGTCCAATTGCATATAGTTCAAAAACAATGACACAGTCGCAGGAAAATTATGCTCAAATTGAAAAAGAATTATTTGCCATACAATTTGGTTGTAATAAGTTTCATCAGTATGTTTATGGTAACAAAGTGACAGTACAGACTGATCATAAACCTCTTGTCTATTTATTTAAAAAACCTTTACATGATGTACCAGCTGGATTGCAACGTATGATGTTAGCTCTTCAATCTTACGATTTAAATGTGGTACATGTCCCAGGTAAAGAAATGTATATATCGGATACTTTATCCAGAGCTGCTTTGAAAGATCATTATATACCCGATTATGAGTCTGATCTACATTGTCATGTAAATTCAATCTATATGAACTTAGCTATTAGTGAAGAATATCGTAAAAAATTGAGTAATGCTACTGCTTTGGATGAAACTATGCAAATATTAAAAAAATATTATTTCGAAGGTTGGCCATATAGTAAAGATAAAGTCATGTTATAATAGTAAAGAGAAAAGAAATGTTGAATAAAATTCATGAAGGACATCAAGGAATAAACAAATGTCTAAGATTAGCAAGAGATTCTTTATTTTGGCCTAGTATTTCTGTAGATATAAAAATTTAATTGAGCAATGTCAAATATGCAATAAATTGAAAGTTTCAAATCAGAAGGAACCACTGATAACTTATGAAATGAATAAGTTTCCATGGCAACAAGTAGGTATTGATTTAATGTATTTTGATAATGAAACATACCTTATTGTAACAGATTATTATTCAAAGTATATAGAAACTGCTTTTCTCAATAATAATTCCACTGCAAAAAATGTAATAATTCACTTAAAGTCTGTTTTTGCACATCATGGAATACCAATGTCTTTAGTGTCTGATGGAGGTCCTCCTTTTCAATCGATTGAATTTAAATCATTTTTATACGATTGGGACATAGAACATGTAGTTACTAGTCCATATCATTCACAGTCTAATGGTCAGGCAGAGAGTTCTGTTAAAATTGAAAAAAAACATTCTTAAAAAATCTAAAGAAACAAATACAGATCCTTATATAGCTTTATTACATTATAGAAACACATCCAAAGCTAATTTGCCGTCACCTGCTCAATTATTAATGTCCAGAACTTTGAGAATGAATATTCCCTTAGCTAAAATTAAATTAAAACCAAAGGTTGTAAGATTTTCTGATTACAGAAAGTGTATTGAAAAAAATAATGCAAAAAATTCCAAATATTATAATGTGAATGCAAAACCCATGTCTATATTACAAACAGGAGATAATGTATACTTTAAGAAAAATCCCAAAAGTACTTGGTTACCAGCTATGGTCAAAGAAAAATTAAAATGTAATAGGTCCTATATTATTCAAGATTATTATGGTAACACGTACAGACGAAATAGAATTCACTTAAAACTGAGATATAATGCAAACGTTAATAATGATCATCTGTCCATGCAATCTAATCCGGCACTTGAAGAGGCAAAAGCTGGAGATGAGAGACAGGTGGGAGAAAATAACATTAATAACCCTTACATTACCAGATATGGAAGAGTTGTCAAACCACCGGATAGGTATAATGTGTAATGTTAATTTAATTAAAATTTTATTGTATTGTATAAATAAAGAAAGGGGATATCACATCACTATTGTTGTATGTTGCACATCACTAGTGATGAACTACTTCTTATAATTATTGTCATCTGTGGTCTATTGAGAACTAATGTCAATTAATGTCAATGGTGTAAACACATCTTCAATAAAAAGTCTATAATAAAATAATAACAGTGTTTTCCATATCAAATACATAACTTAACACTACAGAAACTTCACCAAACTTGTTTAAACTTGAAAAAAATCGAGATTTTGAAATTATTGCAGTTTAGGTATCCGGTAGGTGGCGACTAGAGATCTACTTACATTATTAATGGCTAATAGTGGAGATTTAAATAAATTTAGCTAGGCAACATCGTCGTAATATCGGTAACCAAGCGAACTCACCATTAAAGTGGGTCATTTAAAAAAAATGTTATTTTTAAATCCTAAGAGCGATAAATGGGTGCCAAATGGGTTCAAAACGACGCACAGTGGTTCCAAATACCCCAAAAGTCGGAAACATTTCACAGGGAGGATTAACGGGGAAAAAAAGTGATATTATTTTTCGGTATGGTTAAAAAAAATTATAATATTCGATTTTAGTAAGTTTTACTGGATTTTATTAACGATTTCTGGATTTTATTATATTTTTATCAACGAAAAAATAAAAACTTAAAAAAAAACCTTAAAATTGATATTATTTATGTCCATCTCCATGTGAAAATAAAGGCCGAGTAATTTTTAATTTTGCTTTTTAACATTCTGAGGCAGACGATGAACAATCATCATCATCGTCGGGGCTAAAGATATTTGAAGAATGAATATCCGGAGGAATTATTAAATCGAAAACTTCCTTAGGAAAACGATTTAATGGTTTCTTTGGGGTTTGCCTGTAACTAGTTATGATAGGATCAGATGTAACTAACATTAAATTAAAAACACCTTCATAAAATTTCTCACGAGAACATTTTCTAGAATAGTTTTGCGATATTTTTTAAAAATCTTTGTTCCGAGCTTCCTGAGCCTCTTCTGATAATATGATGGGCAAGGATTCTGCCACACTACAGTTATACTGTCAGACTTTTCTCGAACTAATCGCAATGGTAGGTACTATTGAAGATTTGAAAATACTAGAATAATCCGCATCATCTCGCGTCCCAATGAACACACCTGTTATTAAGAAGAGCGATTATCATCAAATATCTTGTACACTTGTCTGTTAATAGATGAGCGCCTAGAATAATTGTCTTCTAATAATTTTGATGCTATCGATTGACCAAAAAATATACCTCTTTCTCAAACACCAAATGAGAAAGAGGTGCATTTTTCCGAAGATCTTTGGTTTTCAAGCGTTTGGATTGGTCTGAACTACATTCAAATTGTGTTAACGATCACCACGTGCCGTTTTCAGGATAAATCGCATTCAATATTAAACCAATCGGAGTCTCAAGTCATTTTTTTTATTTTCCATCACAAATCCAGCATCGTCTCGATGAGCAATAGTCCATCTTGTATTCATGCGAAATTTGAAGCTCGCGATCTTTTTACAGAATTTATCCAACCTCTCTTTAAGGCAATTGGTGAGGTTTACATTATTTTTTTCAAATATTCAAATCTTTTTCCATCTTTTGACACTTCGAGTTCATCATTATTTCAAATAACTCATTTTGTCTTAAGAACAAATCCTTTGAAACCGAACCTGTGACAAAAATAATATTTATGAAGCACTCAAATTTTACAGTAAGTAAATTACGTAAAAATTACTGGGCCGTAGAAACGCAAAAATGCGCAAGATTTTTTTTAAAATATGAAACATAAATAGTTCAGCTACAAAAGTACATCAGCACATGATGAGTATTAGTGAATATATACCTTTAACCTTAAGTATTCTAGAAATCTTCGTAATTTTTTTTTTAATTCACGAGATTTTTTTTTTTTTTTTTAAATATCCCAAATTTGTCGCATTAGGAAATGAAAAAATAAACTTAACATCTTTAGTAAACACCTGAAGCAGTGGTGAAGCGAGGGGGGGCGGGGGGGCGGCCCGCCCGGGCGGCACTTTTAAGGGGGGCGGCAAATTTTCACAATAAATAATAATATTATCTTTAAAAAATTTAAACCATTTCAAATCATTATTTGGGATTCTAATTTTGAACATCTGGCTGTCACAGTTATTTTGTTTTCGCCTAGGAAAAAATAATCTTTTTTTATTATTTTAACTAATATTTTTATGTTTTCTGGTCAATAAAAGTGTAGTGTGTTGTTCCTTGAGGATTCTTCTCCCCTCTGATCTTCCAGGAGTCACTTTTTGTCGCTGTTTTCCAGATATTTATAACCTTTTTTATTTCTGTCACTTTCCATACATTTTTTCTTTTGTAATTTTGTGAACAATGGAGGAGGACCCCCCTGGACACCCTAAAAAGCCCCCAGATCCTCCCCCTGACCCCCCAGATGGTGAAAATGTAGTAATTTCAGACAGTGAATCTGTCATTCTGACTACCACAAAAAAAAGGAAGTTTAGTCCCTCTTCCTCAATAAAACATGACTCTCCTTCTTCTTCTCAGTCTTCACCTGCTCTTCCTCAACCTCCTCCTACAAACTTTTATTCTCCTCATTCCTGTGGCCCGTTCATTGTGTACGCTCAAAAAACTGAGCAAGGTAAAACTATCCACCCTCTTGAATTTGGTAAATTTCTATCAAATAGCAAGAACCTTTCGATTAAGCCTGGAGGTGTAAAAGCTGAGGGTCGCTTCCGAATCTCTGTTGAATTCCTCTCAGGTTCAGCCGCCAACAACTTTATCAAAAACATATTTATTTCATCAAATTCTAAATTCAAGGCGTACATCCCAACTTTCAATGTCACTCGAATGGGCCTCGTCAGAGGTATCTCGACCGATCTGTCCATTCCAGAAATCCTGTCTTCACTTTCAACCCCCCAACACATCGGCAATCCCATAAAAGCCAGGAGGTTAAATTATAAGGACTCTTCTGAGGGCATCGTTTCCTGGAAGCCCTCCCAATCTGTCGTCATCACATTTGAAGGACAATCTCTTCCCTCCCATATTTATTTATTTTTCAACTCCTTACCAGTTGAAATGTATACTTATCCCACCACTCAATGTTACAATTCCTGTCGTTTTGGTCATACCAAGGCTGCATGCAGATCCCCTCCCAGATGTTTCAAATGTGGAGAAAACCACACGGCTGACCAATGTTCTTCTCTCTCTTCACCTAAATGTTTTAACTGCTCAGGTGCTCATTCCGCCATTAACTCTTCTTGTCCGGAACAATCTCGCCAAAAAAATATAAAAATTTCTATGGCCTCTGAGAACTTGTCTTTTCTGCAGGCTTCTAAACTATTCCCGCCTGTCAAAAAATCATTTGCTGAGGTTTTATCCAGTAACTCTTCATCCAACCCACTCGCCTCCTCTTCAACATCTTCTCGTTCAACTAAATTCACATACAAAAACCCTATCTCTAAACCGGCTCCTGGATACGATCAGCAACAACACAACTCACTTCTCTTAAATCCCAATGGTTCACCTCTTTCAAATGCCACAAATGGGTGCGCAAACAATTATAATTCATCCTCAACAAACCATCAAAAGCTTTCTGAACAACTCTCCCAAGATAATTCTTCATTTATTCAAACTCTTATTATGCTTCTAATTGACCTAATTTCTTCTCAAACTAATCTACCGTCCAACGCTGCTTCTATTATTTCCACATTAAAATCATTTATTCAAAATGGCTCTTCAAGATGTCAGAATTCTTCAGTGGAATAGCCGCAGTGCTATTTCTAACAAATCGAACCTTCTTAACCTATTAAATTCAAACCTTGTTTCTGTGGCTGCTATCTCGGAGACATGGTTTACTCCATCCACCCACTTTAATGTGGGAGGGTACTCCTGCCTCCGCGATGATCGCCCGGAAGGTACGGGTGGTGGTGCTGCCCTTTTTATTAAAAAATCCCTTCCGTTTTTCCCAATAAATAATATCAAACCCCCCAATGCTGACTTTCAAATGGTTGCAGCTAAAATAAAGGACACTTCCTTTGTTTCTATCTATCTTCCCCCAACATCGCACTTCAATAAACAAGCGTGGTTGCAAATTGTCCGTCAACTAAGCCCTCCTTTCTTTTTATTGGGTGATTTTAATGCCCATTCCCCCGTCTGGGGTTCTGCTTTCTGTGATCGAGACGGTCGAAGTGTGATGGATTTCCTAGATGAATCCAACCTTTTTCTTTTGAATGACGGATCTCCTACTAGAATCTCTCGCCCCAACACAAACCCCAGTGCAGTGGATCTCTCCATATGCTCTATTAATCTGGCACCTCTCTCCTCGTGGGTGGTGTCCCCCGACCCTTGCTCCAGTGATCATTTCCCGATCACCATCACTTATCAAACTTCTTTCCATTCAGACAAGTCCCATATTTCGACAAAGATTAAAACAAAACACACCAAATGGGACGAATTTAACTCACATATGGATAAGTTTATACAAAATTTATCCTATACCGATACATTATCTGTCAAAGATGACTATGATAACTTCAAATCAATGCTCGTAACTGCAATCAATAAATCAAATCCTCCCCCTAAAACCAAATCTCTCAAAAAACTCCCTCCGACTCCCTGGTGGGATGAGGAATGTTCCAAAGTAGTGAGAATTCGGAAAGCTAAATCTCTTTCCTATCGTCACAATATGACTATGGAGAACTATCTCATATACAAAAATGCCGAAGCCAATGCCAAAAGGGTATTGAGGTCAAAAAAAAGATCCGGGTGGTACAACTTCTGCAGTTCAGTATCTCCGAACACTCCAATTTCGGAAGTTTGGTCTATGATTCGAAGATTTCGATCCTCCTTCAGTCCAACATCTCCTCGAGCTTCTCATTCTAAATGGATAGACGAGTTCTTGGACAAAATTGCCCCCCTTCTGTACCTAACTTAGATGAAATAACTCCAATCCACAACACTCCTATGTCTGATCATTGGCTAGACTCTCCATTCACTTTAATTGAATTAAAAAATTGTTTATCAACAGTTAAGGACTCATCTCCAGGCAGAGATGGTATACCTTATAGCATTATCAAAAATAGTAATGATAATGTTCTAAATCACTTTTTAAGCATCTTAAATAAAATCTTCCAGACTGGCATAATACCTGATGACTGGAGTTCTCAAATAATCATCCCAATTCTAAAATTAAACAAATCACCCAATTCTGGATCCAACTATAGGCCAATTGCTCTTTCATCCACCCTTAGTAAAATTTATGAAAAATTAATTAAAAACCGGTTAGAATTTTTTGTCGAGAGTAATCATCTTCTCTCTCCATCCCAATTTGGATTTAGGAAAAAGAAATCTACACAAGATAACCTTGCCATCATCAGCACTGATATTAATTTATCCATTTCTAACAAAGAAGTATGTCTTGCAGTCTTTATAGACATAGAAGGCGCCTTTGACAATGTTTCCATCCCAATTCTTAAAAAAAAACTTTTAGGCCTTGGCTTACCCCTCATGTTTGTCCAATCTATTATTAATCTTTTTCTCGATAGGAAAATTTTCATTGAGCTACCAGATGTTACTCCTCAGAGTAGGTCAATTTGGAAGGGTTTACCCCAAGGCGATGTATTATCCCCCTTACTGTATAATATATACACACACGATATGCATGTCACCATTCCCCCTCAAGTAAAAGTTGTTGAGTTCGCAGATGACATAGCTTTCTTCTTATCATCCAAAATCATTCCATCCGCCGTCAAATATCTTAATGAAGCCATGGATGCCCTTTGCACTGGCTCACTTTAAATGGTCTTGAACTTTCAGTACAAAAGAGTCAGTGTGTCACCTTCTCAAATCGTCATAATAACCCCCCTGTTCAAATTTTATTTAAAAACTCTCCAATCCCCAATGCTTCCGAAGTTAAATTTTTGGGAGTAACATTTGATAGGAAACTTAAATGGTCTTCCCACATTAATAATATAGTTACTAAATGTGAAAAAAATTTAAATATTATCAGATCATTGACTGGCGTTTGGTGGGGTGCACATCCTATCTGCATTAAGTTGCTCTACAATGCACTTATTCGAAGCCATCTCGACTATGCCTGCCCACTTTTTAGTACTGCATCCAAAAATGCACTCGGTAAATTAGACAAAATTCAAAAGTCATTGCGAATAATAACTGGCGCGATGCAATCGTCGCCTATCAATTCCCTTCAAGTAGAATGTTCTGATCCTCCTCTTTATTTAAGGCGTCAACTATTTGCTGACAAATTTGTTCTTAAATGTTTAAATTCTAAAAGTCATCAGGTTATTCCCAGAGTCTCGTTGTTCAACGACTCAACACATTCACATTCATCTACAATCAGAGCTCGAACTAAACCTCTCCCTGCCATCTGTAAAAATTTTCGCTCTCTCTCAGAGCTTCAAATTATCAAAAATGATCTTCTTCCTTTGTACAAATTAAAATATAGTCACGTCACCCTATCCCCAACGATATTAGAAGGGATCGGCATCCTTAAAAGTCATTCCAATCTCCCAGCCCGTACTGTCAATAATATGTTCAATGACATTATTTCTTCTAAATGGCCCAACTCTTCTCTTTTATTTACTGATGGCTCCAAATCTCCAGACTCTCCTAACTGTGGTATTGGTATTAACGTTTACCACAATAATTCTAATGAAAGAATATTTTATTCAATTTCAAACCAATTTTCAATATTTTCTGCCGAGTGCATTGCGATTATTGAATCTCTCAAATATATAATAAAAAATAATTTTGAACATTCTCTTGTCCTCTCTGACTCTCTCAGTTCCCTCCAAAAACTTAAAACAAGTCCTCTTCTTCATCCTGATGATCACTTTGTATGTCTTATTCGAGTATTGATAACCTCCATTCAAAGCTCTGGAAAAACTGTCACTCTGATTTGGATTCCTGGACATGTTGGCATAGTGGGTAACGATATTGCTGATTCCTTGGCAAAACAAGGAGCGTCTAACCCTACCGTTACCCTCGTAAACCATATTCCCCTGTCTGATATTTTTTCCATCATCAAAGATAGATCCCGCAATGTTTGGACAGAGTATTGGAACATTGCTAGTCAATCCAAGGGTGCCCGTTACGCCTCAATACAAAGGACTATCCCATCAAAACCGTGGTTTCAAAAATTCCCCCATTTTTCCAAAAAAGAAATTTCCTTACTTATTCGTATGAGAATCGGACATTGTTCCGTTCCTTCTCACCTTTATAAAATTCATGTGCTTGACTCCCCAGATTGTACGTTCTGTGGTCTAGATGTGGGAACTTTAGATCACATATTTTTTGATTGTCCCTCTCTAAATAAATATCCTCTCTTCTATCAAGCGTTATCAAAAATTGCCTGTCCTCCATTCAACATTTCATCTCTTCTAAGTCTGAACTCTACTCCAATCTTCCATAAAATTCTGAAATTTGCACATTTAAATAAAATTAATATATAAATTCACCTTTCCTTTCTCTGTAATTATAAATGATGGCCTCGAACACCCTTGAAGGGTGAAAGCCAGAAATAATTGAAAAAAAAAAAAATCATTATTTGAAAATGTTCTATGATACTTTCGTTTACGAATCCAATTTTTTTAAAATTATTTATTAAAAATATCTATAATTATATTTGTTACAAATTTCGCAATTCGTGGGAAAACCACACTCATATTATGAGAGTAATTCTAATTAAAGCTGATAACTCGCAAACAGATTCACTCTTAATTAAAATCAGAATTGTGTTCAGAATGTATTAACGAATGAATTTCAGTTGTGTTTTCATCTGCTGATACATTTCGAAAGAGACCATTATTTTATTCGAAGTGCAGTTATAAAATTCTAGTTGCATATAGTTATTTATGTGCTACCAAAATCAAAGAGAGACCATTTTCATGTTCTGGGTGTAGTTTTAATTCGCCAAATACAGATTTAATTTAACCCGTCTAATCACAGGAGACGCAAATTGTACCATGCATTTAATTTAAAAATAAATTTGTGATTGCGATAAAAAGTTAAAAAACAGTTTTATTACAATTTTTTTCAAGAAAGGGAATCTCCATTTAAAATTTTAAGGTTTATTCTATTTTTGGTACTTTAATTCGAGTATTCGCAGGCATGTATTTTTGAGCCAATTCACATTTCCAATATCAAAATTTTAACATTTTGAAACAATAATGTTATAGGAAAAATAACTATACCTAGATTTTAGAAAAAAATTGTTCTTTGCAAAAGGGTAAAAAAAATACAATTAAAGGAACATTTAAAATGCATGGGAAGAACCAGAAATTTTGTGCGCAAACATTGACAGGCAACAGTTTACAGAAATATTTTTTCTTATTATTCGAAGGGTTAATCTAGTTTTCAGAATGTAAAATTCCATTTGAGGATTCATCTGCTAACACAGTTCAAAGGAAAACATTACCTTATTCATCTGGTGACACAATTCAAAGGAAAACATTATCTTATTCGAAGTTCAGCTATAAAATTATAGTTGCAGACTCTGTATGTGCTGCCAGAATTAAAGAAAAACCATTTTCATGTTCTGAGTGTGCTTTTAATTCGCCGCATACATACTTAATTTACACCAATTTTGTGTTCAGAATGTAAATTTCCAGTTGACGATTCATCTGTTGACAAATTTCGAAGGAAAACATTAACTTATTTGAAATTCAGTGGAGGTAATCCACCTCTTACCCGCCCTGGTATAAGTAACAGATGGTTACTCCTTCAAGGCTCTCGAAAGATTCTAATTTTTTTGTTAAACGAAGCTACATTTATTTATTTTGAACGCATCTAGACCTCCAGTGTCCATGCATACGTTGTTAGTAAGCAGTATGCAAGTGCTTAACAGGAAAAACAAAATTCAAAAAAATAGATTAGTAAGACAAAGATAAATTAAACAGGACAAAAGAAAAACTCATTCATGAGGCTCCATGAAGAGGCATTGCATCTGTAAAAAACCTGCAAGCACCTGCATAAAATAGAGAACATAAGTAATACAATAAATCTCAAATCAATTGTCAAGTACCAAGAAAAAATGTGAATGGCTTTCGGTCTGACCATAAACTACACTTAGCTTCCGTGTCCCTTAGCCAACCACTCAGTGAAGCCTCAAAGAATGTTAACTGAATATTTGGGGTAAAATACCCGAAGACTAAAAGAAAATTCAGCGTTGGGTAGTCAGAGGCAGGACAAAGGACAGTCAAGGTTGTCTGATCAAACCTCAAGCCTGCACATGTCATTGGGGGAGGCGCAGATAGATTTGAGAAGGATCTGCAAAATTAATAATGTAACTAAAGATGAAGCAGGGACGAGGTCCACCAGTTGAAGTTTTTGAAGTTCATTGGACCCACCACTTTCCCACGGCTGTGTGAGGAAACTGATTGTTTAACCTCCTTAGCCGCACACGTCAGGACTCTAATTTTTTTGTAAAAAGGGAGCTACATTTATTTTTGAAACGAATCTAGACCCTCCAATGTCCCTGCATGCATGATTGATTGTTAGTAAAAAAGAAAAAAATGTATGCATACTTACATTTGCAGTAATTAGCAAGATAAAGACACATCATAGATGTGTTCGCCTGTTGGCTCAGCATCTAGTTGAGTGAAATAATAAATAAAAAGAAAAATATTTATAGGTGTAATTATGATTAAAACCAAAGAAAATATATAAAAAGAAAGATATCGGGGGCAGTTTGTCCCACTATCACGGGGCAGTCCCGGCGAGAACGAGCGGGCGAGCGGCCTGGCCGCAACGTGCCCAAAGCCCGCGTCCCTTAGCCGGTTTCCCAAGACAACCCTTGAAGAAGTGTTTGTGGAGGGGGGGGGGAGATACTCCCAAAGACCCTGGGGAATGAAGTGAGCCACGGATCACCGGAGGCAGGACGGAAGGGAACCGGACTCGCGCAAACATTCCTCATGCTCGCTCATGACGCCGGGGGAGGCACCGGCGTTAGTGGGACGGCCCTACCAGAATTCTGCCACCTGACTGGATGCAGGGACCGGGTCTATCCGCCCCCATGGTAGGGAGTTATACAATACAGTACAATGGAGTTCAGTACAGCAACCTAGTCACAATTCAAGATGTTAGTAATGTAATAAAACCAAATGAGACAGGTAAAAAGGCAGTAAATAAAATGTGATCAATAACAAATTGACGCAACAAAATAGAAAAAAAAGAAAAAAATATATTTAAATTAAGCAGCAGTAAAGAGCAAAAAATAATAATATATACCAGTAGTTATAAATAAAAAACAGAATAATAAATACAGTGTTGTCATACCACCAAACAAGAAAAGTAAAAACAAGAGTATAACAGAAATATAAAGCAATCGAGCGTACGCAATAATAAAATTGAGATGGAGGAGTAACCATGGAGAGACAAGAGCAATACCCGGTGAAATTTCAAAGTCAATCCGGAGGAAGAAGATGATATCCAAATATTATTAAAAAAATTACGTGATTTTATGTCTCCATTTAACACTCTTTTTTCACTATTAGACAAATCAAAACATTTTTTTTCCATACAGTCGTGACCCACCCTACTCCCCGTCAAGACAGGACAATACGTTGAAAAGAATAGGCAATACACGATAATCTTTCGCAATCTTGACCGACGATATGGAAATTGTCGTAAAAAGTCGCTCTTTTACCAGAGCCTTTAAAAATACAGAATACTTCTTCAATGATCGTAAATTCCTTTAGTGGCGTCATTTTGACTAAATAAAAACAAATCACGCCACAATAACTTGCCGGCGAAAAATTGTCGTAAAAATTTGCTCTTTTACCAGAGCCAAAGATATTGAAATATAAGAGATGTGCTATCCGCAATTTTTACTGTGCTTCCTGGTGTCGCCGATATTCTTTACCAATTAACGAATAAACTAAACGACGTTAAACTAAATGAACGAATTATTTCCGTATTCAAACTATATTGATAACCAATACTAAAGCACACCTCCAAAAAATCAACGAAATGAACAAATTATGTTTGTACTTAAACTATTCCTATTACGTAGCAGTCCGCCGACAGTCGCGCGGACATCATAGCATATATCCCTTTTGTATTTCAATATCTTTGACCAGAGCCTTTAAAAATACAGAATACTTGTAAATTCCTTTAGTGGCGTCGTTTAACTAAATAAAAACAAATCACTTGTATCACGCCCCTTATTTAATCAAAAGTATCATCATGTTTCGAAACCAAGGGGTTTTTTAAGGATAAAATGAAAGGTAACAAAAATAATAATAGACGGTGGTGACAATTCAGTGGTGATTTGTTTTTTAAAATCACAAAGTGATTTGTGTTTTAATTAACAGAATAAATAGTTCATGAGAAAAAACATTGGCAATCTCCATAAACTTACAAAAGGCATTTGATACAATAGATCACAAAATCCTTTTTGAAAATCTTTCAAAAATTGGTATGTCAAATACAAATCTAAACTTACTAAAAAGCTATATGATGGAGCGTACACAGAGCGTTCAAATTAATAAGAGAAAAAGCAAACCTCTCCTAATCAACTACGGAGTACCGCAAGGAAGCGTACTAGGACCTATATTGTTTTTGATATTCATCAATGATATCTGTCTTAGGTAAGATCTAGGAAAGAGGGGAAAAATCATTTTGCCGACGACTCAGTAATATTATTTAACGAAAGAGATTGAATAAGTACCCACAAAGAAACTGAATATGGACACGTGTCTCCTGCAAAACTGGCTTTAAAGAAATTTTCTCACGCTTAACGTCAATAAAATAAAATATCTGACATTTTCTATTACAGCCAGAGGACCCCCGTCGGATGACTTTAATCTCAAATTGCATACACGCCAAGGAAACTATCAACAAATGACTTATCATGCCTCAGTACCACTATAGCACACTCCAAGAGCATATTATATCTTGAAATTGAAATTGATGTTAATTTCCGATGGAACTCACTCATTGACGTAATTACCAAAAAAAACTCACAAGGTATATTATACTTCTTCAGAAACATCCGTAATATCCTCATTGTTAACGACATTCAAAATATGTACTACGCTTTGTAACAATCACAAATAGAGTACGGGATAACTGTATGGGGAACTGCCGCACTCACATAGAGCGGCTCAACATAACCCAAAAAGAAGTAGGTACTAAAGACAATACTGAAAGTTTCAGTTAGAACTCTGACAGAAAAAATATTTAAAAACTTTCGAATCTGCAATATACGGAAACTTTTTAGAAAAATATTTTATTTAAAAAAAAAAAACATATCTGATTACTCCACTGCCCAACATATATACTCAACAAGGGCAATTAGCCTAAATATACTGGTTATACCCAGCTAGGACAGAGAAATTACTACGAATCTATACAATGCTCTTCCAAATTAAACAACAAAAAACGGAAATTAATATATTGAAAACAAAAGCAAAAACATGGCTGAGCGAATAAAGTGAAAATCAACTTAAAAACATTATGAAGACAAAGTAAAGGCACCATAAACTAAATACAAAAATTTAAAAAACTACAGATCTCCTCAGAACAAGAAACCCTAATGAAGACTGTGAAAAAATTGAATTTAAACGTACATTTATACTTTATACACACATACGTCGTGTACAAACTTTGCCATTGAAACTAATAAAAAATAAATAAAAAAAATTGTTGAAAATTGACAATTGAGCAAAAAATTGTAATTTTCATTTTGGATTTCCTAGATTATGTTAATGTGCCAAGTGCTGAAAAGCCTCATTCGATAAGCTAATTCCAATGAATTATGTATTACACAAGGGGGGAATCTTTTTTCCGCCAAGGACCATTTCGATATTTGTGTTTGGTACATACATAAAATGTTTAAAATAGGTTCTTAAAAATTAGCCTGCTGTATTCCTTCAAACAATTTTGATGCTGCAATTTCCAAGTTAGGAGGCAAGCGAAAGATGGAGTACCACTGAATCTAGAATGATTGGAAAATAACATTTATTACATGATACTACCTTTTCCTGGAGCGCGGATGTATTGACTTTCTTTCATATCCGAAAGTCTATTAATTATTATTGACTTGGAACTTAGAAAAACTATATTATTGGAAATAACCATGTAATTTTTTAAAACTTTGAATGCAAACTTTAAAAAGTTTTAATATGGCACACATTACGTTTACTTTTTTCTGGTAATGAATTTTTTTTTTATATTTCGGTCGGAAACTTTGGTTTTATAAAGGCGTTTATTTTGTAGTTCATTTTTAGATTTAAATGCATAGCGTGGTGTCTTCTCTTTCCAATACCGTTTAGGTCATATTTCTCACTATGATAGTAAGGGAAAGTAAAATATAATAAGAGAGTATTAGTGCCATTTAACTAAAGAAATCTTTTAACGGATAAGTTCCTCACACAATAATAGATTTTCTAAGTAAATCGGTTTTTGCCAAAAATATTATTAAATCACTTTAAACATCATACAAATAAAAAATTGGGTAGGAGTAAATAAAGTCATATGACAAAGTGGTCTCAATGGGTATAGCCACAGTTTCATAATGGCCTTGAACACCGAAACAGCTGTCACAATAATAGAAACTAAAACGCTTGCAGAACTTAATAATAACGTTATTATTTTTTTTATTATTAAAAGAAGACAAAATTAGCGAAACTCAATCGAAAATCTGGAGACAGAAAAATCAGAAAAAGATATTGGCTCCACTGGGACTCGAACCCAGGACCCTTTGCTTACATGGCAAGTGCTCTACCAACTGAGCTACGGAACCTATATCCAATTCGGTCACTTTTAACTGTATAATACTTCGATTAAGAACTACCGACATTATCTTCAATGATTAGATTCAACTCGTAGATAGTGTCTGGATAAATTTTTATCCATTTTATTTTTAATACGCGACATCTATTGACTTTTCTGCAAGTCTAGGATGAATATTTATTTTTAATTTTTAACTTTATGAGTAAAATCTCAAATTATAATATTTAATTAAATGAAGACAATATTAGCGAAACTCAATCGAAAATGTGGAGACAGAAAAATCTGAAGCACTTGCCATGTAAGCAAAGGGTCCTGGGTTCGAGTCCCAGTGGAGCCTATATCTTTTTCTGACTTTTCTGTATCCAGATTTTCGATTGAGTTTCGCTAATATTGTCTTCATATAATTAAATATTATAGTTTGAGATTTTACTCATAAAGTTAAAAATTAAAAATTTAAAAAAATATAGTTTTTGGAATAACTTAATGAATAAAACCTCGAATTATAATATTTAATCATTGAAAACAATATTAGCGACTCAACTAATTTAGGAATTGAACCCAGGTCCTTAGCCTTAGCCTAATCACTGAGCTAATTCGACCCTATCCCTTTCGTTCATATTTAATTCCGATTTTGAATTAGAAATTCCTCCCATACAGATTTGCTTTATTTGCGTTAGCTTCATACAGGAGGTCCTAAGAAAAACAATTACGGCCTAAGTCATCTATGGGAATGCTGTGTGGAGGATCATTTAATTAAAATTGAAGGAGAGGAGATTCTAGGAAGGAAAAATGTATGGAGAGTGGGAACCTGGGATGGACGTATGAATCCATCCGTCCCAATGTGATGCAGGCCGGAGGTGAAACCTGTGAGGAGGATCATTTAATGATATTTAATGAAATGAAGGAGATGGGGTTCTGAAGTGGGTAAGAATATGGAGGAGTGACGAACGTATGAATCCATCCCTCCCACTGCGATGCAAGGCGGGAGATTAAACCTGTGAGGAGGATCATTTAATGAAATGAAGGAGATGAAGTTCTAAAGTGGGTATGAATCTAGGGGAGTGACGGACGTACGAGTAGGTATGAATCCATCCCCCCCACTGCTATCTACTATCTACCATAAATCCATTGCATATTACATATAAGTATGCCGGGGGGCCAACTAACGGGGGATCAACCGTCATGAAACCGTTCTTTTTTATTCTATGTAAGTAGGTAACAGTAATGTCAAACAAATCTCTTGTAAATTTACAGGACAATAATAAATACAGTTCGGTTGATTAAATACAACATTTTGTCGATTTGATTTAAAATGGTTCGGGCTAGTAAAAGCAAGATAAAACGAATGAAAATGTCAGACGGTTAAAAAGTGTGCCCGCTTCGTTACATCGCTAACGAGATGGAAAAGTCATTTAAGCGGTACCCTAGCTGCGAAATTAGCAAAAAAACACAATCATCCCTCGAGGTAATCGCAGGTGTCACGCAGATGTGCTTTTTTACATTATCTCCATGAAGGGGCGGAGTTCCTGAGGAAAATAATTTCCCTCGAGGTTGTCTTTCGAGATGCTGTGTGGGGGGATACTATCCGGGAGTAATGCATTAACCAACCATCTCCTTAATTTTTATTAATCTCAATTTTCTTTGCAAAATATTAATATTATTTCCGATATTGGCGCAGTCATCTGTGCAAGAGTCAACCTTAAAAAAATCACTCGGCGTTCATTCTTCACAAAAGCGTCCCTTTCTTAGTCTTGCTCATTACTAGACGTCGGATTATATGTATTTGCATATTACGCATATAATTCCTTATTGCCTGTTTGAGCTTTTTGGTTGTTAGTTTGATCGTTAGTAATATTTCAGACTTTTTGGTAGTTGTGATATTTGAGCCTTTTTGGTCGTTAGTGATATTTAAAAGCCTTTTTTGGTCATTAGGTTAGTAATATTTGAGTCTTTTTTGGTCGTTAGTGATAGTTAAGCCTTTTTTGTTCGTTAGTGATATTTGAGGGTTTATTGGTCGTTAGTGATATTTGAGCCTTTTTGGTCGTTAGTGATATTTAAGCCTTTTTTGTACGTTAGTGATATTTAAGCCTTTTTTGTTCGTTAGTGATATTTGAGCGTTTATTGGTCGTTAGTGATATTTGAGCCTTTTTTGGTCGATAGTGATATTTAAGCCTTTTTGGTCATTAGTGATATTTGAGCCTTTATTGGTCGTTAGTGATATTTGATCCTCTTTTGATCGTTAATTATATTTAAACCTTTTCTGTGCATTAGTTATATTTGAGCCTTTTTAGGTCGTTAGTGAATACTTGAGCGTTATTGGTCGATAGTTTATCTCCCGGCTTGCAGAACTAACTTGCCAATGGTTATGCCAGTCGGGAGAGCAATCTCGCTGTTAAACAGAATTAATTCGGATATCGACATATTTAGCGTCAGTGAAGCTGCCTTTAAAAGGCAAGCTCAATTAATACTTATATAGTTTTTTTTCTTTTTTGCCTACCATTTATATATTTTATTTAATGTTTAAGGTAATACTGTTAATTTTTTTTTTAAAAACGCATTAAAATTTTAAATTTTGTAATGTTTTTAAAGAATAAATAAATTGAATTGAATTGAATTGAATAGTGCATATTTGAGCCATCATTGGTCGTTAGTGCGTATTTGCTTGTTTGCTTGTTTTGGCTATAAAATTATTCAAAATATGGGCGCTCCAAATTATAAAATAACTAGCAGACCCGGCCACACGTTGCTGTGGCTAACGAAACACAACGCCATTACCCAATCTTTATAAAATCCACACCACCCGCTTGCCAGCTGCCCGCTGCCCGCTGCCTGAATTGAATATTTGAATTTATCGGCTTTTCTCTACTATAATAAGCATGTATTGTACATATAAACTAATTAACTCGCCACTAATTATACAATGCTTGCAATGCAACACTGGATATTTGAAAAGGGAAAATCAAATACCTACTTACTCCAGGACATCTATTTTCCAATTTCTTCCGTAGAACGAATTTCAAAAGTGACTATAGTACGGCCCGCCAGCCGTTTTAAATCGCACAAAAATATGTTATCTTTGAATTTCTCGGCTTTTCTCTAATATAATTTACATGTATTATGCATATAAACATTCCTCTTCAATCACTCTATCTATTGGTGAAAACCGTATGAAAATCCGTTGCGTATTTAAAAGATTAACGCGCACATACTTTTTGAGCGACTTCATTTTATACTATGTAATGATGATGATGATGGTCAATACGTATTATTTATGTTCCTACTAATATATCCTGTGCAGTTTCCTTTTGAATTTATTTCGAGCTTTGATTTTTTTTGTAATATTACTTTATCGAGTTCTCTTCGAGCTTCAAATTGAGATTGAATCACTTTTGAAAATCAAAAAAGTTTCTTTCTGTGAAAGTCACAATAAGAAAATAAAATTGATAGTTTTACCTGGTGGAAAAACATTCTGCATTAAAAGATTGTTTTCCAAATGAAATGAATGCTTGGAAGTGCATTTTTAACCTCCACCCCGTTCCGAGCGGTCGAAAGTACCATTGGATAAACGCATTTACCTAATACTCTATTAAAATCCGAGTTCATCCTTTCGACGTCGAAACCGTCTTACTTCTCCTTGTTTTTCGTCGTATCTCCGAAAGACTAAAAAACAATCTACATTTTTATTGATCGCAATGATAAAGTACCTAGTCTTAATAAATGCGTTCATTTCTTCATAAATCTTTATCTTCTTTATCTTTACTAAGTATAAAATGAAGTTGCTCACGCTGTATGTGCGCTTAGATCTTTTAAATTACGTAACGAATTTTCATGCGGTTTTCACCAATAGATAGAGTGATTCATGAGGAAGGTTTTTAGGTATATAATTTGTCAAGGTTTTGTGTAAATTGGTTGAAATACATAATATATCTGGCCAAGTGGCAGCGGGCAGCGCGCAACTAACTGACAAACAGGCGGTGTGGATTTGATTTAACAGATGGCGTTGGTTATAAAGGTTTCGTTAGCCACAGCAACGTGTGTCCGGGTCTGCTAGTGTAATATATATAAATGAATGTTTCTTTGTTGTTGCTTACGCGTTCCTAAACCACCCATCGGATTGCGATGAAACTTTGGTGATTTGTTGTATGCATGGCCGCGAAGGTTTCTATGCATAACGGTGAGCTCTGGCGTTATGAAATTATTTCCTATACAATTTATCCGATTGCTGTGAAAATTTCCTGTGTTTGTGTGTTTGCGAAAATTTAGTGCATGCGCACAGCCGCGAAGGTTTCTATATATAATAGTAAGCTCTTGCGTTATGAAATTTGTATAAAAATTTTGCAGTATGTGGCGCGCGTATTATTTTAAAGGTGAATGTATTTCATATTTGTATTTCGTATTGCAGTATCCGAAATTTCAGTCGACCATGCAAATTGTCTTAATATCTCAATCGATAACTTAAATATTCTCGCAATATACCGCTCCCCTAAGTCCAACAATGTCACCCCTTTTCTCTACTCTCTCAAAAAAAATATCGATGAAAAAACTAAGGATCTCATCATAATCGGTGACATCAATATAGACATCCTAAATGAATCCAGCCCCCACGCTACAAATTACCTAAACCTAATGGCACTACATGGCTTTATACCACACATCAACATACCTACCCAAGTCACCCTCACTACTAAGACATGCATAGATCACATTATGGTTAGATCAAAGCGAACTGCTAATTCATATGTATTCGAATCCACTGTAACTGATCATTACTCAACCATTCTCGAACTACATAACTCAAAATCTTCTCCCCCTAAGTCCAGTAATCCTTCCCATAAAACTGTTGATAAGGATCATTTGATAAAGTCTATAGAAGAAGAAAAATGGGAATCTACCCTGCTTTCTGAAAAGGTCAACGACGCTCTTGAAAATTTCTGTGCATCACTAACTGCCCACATTAACCACGCTACTTTCCCCATTATAATGGCATCAAACAAAAAAAAAAGAAACTAAAACCATGGATTACAAATGGCCTTATCTTCTGTATACGTAAAAGAGACATAAACAATCCGTAAACAACCCAGACCCCCAACTCTTGCGCTTCTATAAAAAGTATCGTATCATATGCAATAATCTCATAACAATAACCAAACAAAACTATTACAACAAAAAAAATTGAAGAATCAGGATATGACAGTAAAATAATTTGGAACGTAGTCAATGACATCTCAGAAAACAAAAAAACCTCACTCAAATGCAATCACTCGCCATAAATGGGAAAAATATCCAAGTCCATGATGACCCAAAAACCTTAGCCGATCATGCCAACCATTTTTTCAGTAACATCGGCACGAACTTAGCCAACAAAATTCTAAAAGCAACAAACAAAACACAAAATCTCTTAACCTCACGGGTAAGACAACAGAGCTCTTTGCACCCGGAACTAATCCTAGCCCCTACCTCCAATAAAGAAATAGTTGACACAATACTCACCATTAAAACAAACAGTGCTTCTGGTAATGACAATATTTCTCCTTATATAATAAAACACATAGTTTACTTTATTACAACGCCGTTAAAACATATCGTTAATCTAAGCTTTAAAGGCGTTTCTTTCCCACACCTACTAAAACATGCAACAGTTATCCCATTCTATAAAGGTGGCGATAAAACAAATATTGAAAACTATAGACCCATTTCTTTGCTAAGTGTCCTGTCAAAAATCATTGAAAAAATTGTTAAAAGTAGGCTTGTCTCCCATCTTGAATCCCAGAAGTTTCTCTCGCCTAATCAGTTTGGCTTTCAAAATAATTTAAATACAGAATCTGCAATATTAGACTTGACGGATAAGATCTCTAACAGCCTGGACGAAGGTGATTCCTGCTTAGCCATATTCCTAGACTTAGCCAAAGCATTTGACACGGTTTCCCACCCCATACTTCTAGAAAGACTATCTCAAATAGGCATCCGAGGTAGAACTCTTAACTGGTTCTCATCATACCTAACCGACAGATCGCAAGCTGTGAAAATTAACAACACAACAAGTAACCCCTTACCAATCCATTTCGGAGTCCCACAAGGAAGTGTTTTAGGCCCTATTCTGTTCCTCATCTACATCAACAATCTCTGTAACCTTCCCATAACCGGGAATCTTTTGCAGATGACACTGTACTGATAACTAGACACAAAACCTGGAAAGGAGCATTCGACATAGCTCAAAACGACATACACCAGATAAAGAAATGGTTAGATGATAATCTCCTAACCCTTAATGCTGGAAAAATAAAATTATTAACCTTCAGTCTTTCTGCTGCAACCCAACCTACCAACAATCAGAATATAATAATTCACTCCTGTCTAAGAACTTGCACTTCCTGTAATTGCCCAAACTTGGAATACGCCACCCACATTAAATATCTGGGGGTCATCATTGATACACCTTTATTGGGATCAGCACTTGGCCAGTCTAACCCCACGCATCCGTAAACTCTCTTATGTTTTTCGAACCCTAAGAAATATCCTCACTACCTCAACTATTAAAACTGTTTACTACGCTCTCTGCCAATCCCTACTAGCATACGGCATTATAACTTGGGGTGGCTGTGCACAATCTATCATTGAACCTCTACGGTAATACGTGTCATTAACAAGCGACCGACAAGATACCCCTCTAAACGACTCTTCATCGAGTATAACGTCTTAGACATACGGCAACTCCATCTAAAATTTATGCTAATACATTTCCTGTTCAAATACAAAAACAAAACTCTCTTACAACACAACTACACCACCAGAACAATAACCAACAGACACTACAATGTACCTACACTGCACACCACGTCAGCTCAAAGACAATTTTTCTTCCTAGCTCCTAAAATCTTTAACCTTATCCCTGAAAACCTAAAACGTGGAGTCAACCCCATTCCTTTAAAAAACAAATAACGAAATGGATCCTTACACATGGAATACATTACAATTTTAACACCCATTCACTTTACACTCTATCAATTTAATCACCTTTCAGACAAAACATACTTTATCTCTATTTTCTAAATTAGCGGCATTGTATGTACAAGATTAATTAGTGTGATCTATAGCTAACAACTCCTCAAATTTTTCATTTTCTAATAATTTTCTAAGCAGCATTATAATGTATAAGACTGATTACTGTGAATAATTCCTTAATATACTAATAATAACTTATCTTTTCCAATAATTCTTTAACTTCTTCACCTTATTCTTGTAATCCATCTTGTTATTATTGTAATCCATATAACTACATAAACTCTCTTATTGTAGAAGAATTTGTGTGCATAGTATCAATTAGTGAAAAATTCAACCTATACTAATGAATGTATATCCGCAAACTGTAAACTTCACCCGCCATAACACAGGGTCATCCCTAGCACGGAGGGTGAAATATCACAAAAAAACTATATGTACTTTCGATAATTCATGTATTAAATAAATAAAATAAATAAATATAGTTTAGCGGCAGGTAGGAAAGGAGGAAGGGGGAGGGGAATCCAGGAGGGGGGAAGCGAATGAGGAAAGATGAAGGCGGGGAAGGTGATAGTGGAACGCGGGAAGGGGGAAGTTGGAGGAGGAACGCGGGAAGAGAAGACGGGGAACGGGGACGAATGAGAAAGGACACGCAGGAAGAAACAATATCTTTGCTTACGTGGCATTGCAACGCATGCCGGGAACTCGCTAATTGATAATAAATCTCTAAAATTGCTAGGTTTTATCACTAGAATTACTTCTGAATATTAATAATATTTTTTACATGTTTATTAACCCTGGATTACATACCTCGGTCGATTCGGCTCACGTTCAATAAATAATAACCAATACACATAGATGTAGCAAAATAAAAATGTAAATACCAATTTGGTATTTAATTAATGTATGGGCGTATCAGCGCAAAGTCACCTGAATGATTTTAATCAGCACATTTGAAGTAAAAAAGGTAGATGTCATTTTGCTGTCCGATGATTTGAGCGGATGCTTTGTGACATTAAAATTTAAAATCAAACAATATCTTTTAAAATTTAAAGGAACGTTTACAAAATTATTGTTTTATATTTTTTTTCATTTAAAAACACAAATATATTTTCTATAACACGTCGCTACTAGGTACGCCTAGGTAGATTGCATACACCGTGATCCGTTATGACATGTGGCATTTTGATCCGTGGCGAAGTGTAATAGAAAAAAATTTATATTGAAAAAAATGTCATCGGTCAGCAAAATGACATCCAAATGTGTTGAAGAATTGGTGGTAAAAAACCTTGGGGTACGTGCTGACACTCACATGTGTTTTTTGAAATATTTTCATAGATATATATTAAACGCCCGTGAAAATAATAAGCACTGATACGGCACATTAACAAACATAATAAAGAAGACGAATAAAATATCTAACCATTAAAAAATCTATTGTTAGAATTAAGGTTAAAATTCTCTGCAACCGGGCTCGAAAAGAAGAAGATTGAGAGATGCCAAATTACGAATGTTAGAGGAGAGTGCTAACATTTACAGCGACAAAATCGATGCGAAATTCCGAAAATGTTTAATAAAACACGACTCGTTTAAAATGGAGCAAAAATCTCGCGGGCATTATCTTAAACAGCATTTACAGAAACACTGGGAGTTTTTTCATACATATAACTTGTAAAATAACTGAAACAAACGTGTTTATAATAATTTTCGGAGCATACTTTGCGATTTTTTTCTATCGAGGGAATTTTATATAATTTGCGCGGGAAATGTCTAGATATTATCTTCTAAAGTATTCGTGGATAACTGGTCTTTAAAACACTTGCTTTATTTCGAGCACTCGGCTACGCCGTCGTGCTCGAAAAATCGCGCGTGTTTTAAAGACCTGTTTATCCATTTATATTTTAATATACTATTTTTTAAGAGCTTTAAAACTTACCAAGAAATCGGTAGAAATTCGGGTTGCGGGGAAACTGGGCGGCATTTTGTTTATAAAAACGTATTCCCCAATTCCTCTTTGGATTTTGACACTACCTACAAATATTTTAATAAACAAAAATTTTAACAAAACAAAAAAACGACTTCAAAAAATGCACTAAAAAGTAAAAAAATAATTTCGTATTCTTCTACAACTTCATAATCAACTTACCTTTTCTAATCATCAATATGTAGGTACGATTGTTACTTTTGGAGTCAGTGTCAGTCAAGGTAGGTTTGTAACTACATACAGAGTTATAGGTGAGATGTGCTTGTGTCGCACAAGCGACTTGACGAGGCGAGAGGCGAGAGCGGGGCAGCGGCGGGAGGGGAGCTGTCAAGTGAACACGCCGGGCCGGGTACCTTTGCTGACACCGACTCCAAAAATAACAATCGTATATATATATCAAAATTACCGAAAAAATCAAAATTACCGTCTCGCTAGTATATTAAAATATTAAATTATAATTGTTTATTTTTAAACGACTTCAAAAAGGAGGAGGTTCTCAATTCGACTGTATTTTTATAAATTGTTTATTTTTAAACGACTTCAAAAAGGAGGAGGTTCTCAATTCGACTGTATTTTTTTAAAATACAGTCAAATTGAGAACCTCCTCCTTTTTGAAGTCGTTTAAAAATAAACAATTATAATTTAATATTTTAATATACTAGCGAGACGGTAATTTTGATTTTTTGTTAAGTTAGGGAACGTACCCATACTACGTGACCCGTTTAGGGGGGAGGGGGGTGATCTTCAAAATACCACGCTTGGTCACAATGGGGGGGGGCTTAGGTTTTTATTACGTAGTCAATCTAGAAATCTTTTTTATATTTTTTCCACTAACTTTTTAATATTTTTTCCACTTGTAATTATAGGTACGCATGCACTAACTTTTTAATATTTTTTCCACTTGTAATTATAGGTACGCATGCCGTCACGCAGCAAGCGCCGTATTAATAACGACAAATATAAGCCAAATTATTTTTTTACTTTTTGTTACCAAGAAATGATTCAATACTGTAGGGAAAGGAGGGTCTTGGAATATACTACACGAGGTCACCGGGGGGGATTTAAAAATTGCAAAAATTGGGTCACGTAGTATGGGTACGTTCCCTTACTTCTTATGGGAGTTAGGACTCCAAAAATCGTTAAAGTTCCTTGGTTTGAACGTCATCAACAGATGTTCAGTATACAAACTAGACATTGTATATTTTTAAAAACCAAAACCTAAAGACGTAGAGAATTATCTTCTAATATAGTCAGTAAAAATAATCTTAAACTTTGGTTCAGTTTTGAAGGAGAAAAATGGGGAACACAAAACCTCGATTTGAATGATTTTATTAAGATGAGCCTGAAGTGCAGTTGCCCCTTTCGTTCAGATTTCATTGGAGTAAGAGCGACAATAGACCACTTTAGACCACTTAGTTTAGTTTAGACCACTGGTACATAGTCACAGCATACGTTTCACAGAAAAAAAAGGCCTGAAAATACCTAAAATTTCCAATATGTATGGAAGGCGAGCGCTGGAGTACTGTGTACCTGTGTTTTTAATAAGCTCAAAAATAATTTTGCTTTGAGGAAAATGAGAATTTAACAATGAAAATTGTAAAAATGTGGCTTATCAATGAAAAATCTATGTACCTATCTGTAAAAAAAAAAAACAGAATAAACAAAGAAAAAAAGAAAGATTGGTGATTTTATGGCAGTTTTTAAGAATATTTTGACCTTTTTTTGAATGTTACCAAATCTGATATTTTATTTAATTCTTCGGGAAGACCACGAGTGTATATTGAGCTAGAACCTGCAGACAAGCAGCCATGCGGCAGCTTCGCGGAATTACCGATAAATTGTCTTAAATATATATTTATTTAAATTGTGTTTTTGTTGGAAATAATAAAAAATGACAGCAAAAGTTTGGTAAAATGCCTATTGTTCAAATATCTCGATGACCGGATTTTCTATAGCAATAATGGTATAGTAGTGTGAGAAGTTTGATCTCGGTAGAATCTTCATAAGTTTACAAAAAATGTAATCTATAATTAGGGATAGTAAGCTTTTTCAGAGAGCTGGAGACGTAATGTAATCGGAGCTCGGTCAATAAAAAGTGCAACGAGCATTGTGTAACCAACGTACTCACATGGATGATAATGTGGCTAGTGAATGAAAAAATATCTGTACTCGCTAGTGATATCCACTTACATTTTACATTATTTCATGTTTTGCAACATCGCTCCCGATACCTTTCGCACGCTTAATCGTCGAATTGACGAAGATTTGAAAAGTGACGTTATTACAAACCTTCGTCGATTCGGCGACGCGCTTGGGAAAGGTACACCAATATTTACATAGTACTAAACACCGAATGAGACAACAAACAGTTATAAAAAAAACATCTGTAAAAGCATTTAAAAAATACGACGAGTGACATTATTATTTTTTTACATGAGCTCCACACAGGAGGCCTTGAGGAAAATAATTTCCCTCAGGGCCTATGTCATCTTTGGGGATGCTGTGTGGAGGGTTTTTATAGGAAAGGAAGAAGAGGAGAGTTCTGGGAAGGAAAAGGGTTTAAGGGGTGGATAGGAATCTGGGGTTCAGTATGTCCTGGTCATCCGCCTCCAAGACCTAGACAAACCTCACCCCTTGAACCCGGGCACCCCTGCTAAATCACCAAACGTACCGAACCACTTGGGGTGACCTATGGCAGAGGTGTTGGTTATCCAATAAAGGTTCCCGGGGCGGCGGTACCCATTCCCGCCTACCAATTATTACAAACCTTCGTCTATTCGAGGAAACGCATAGGAAAGGTATACCAATATTTATTACTTACTAAATGCCGAATGGGATTGATAAATAAAATATAAGTAAAATTGTTTAAAATTTTAAGCAACCCCTGAAACAAAAAAGAGCTGATGACCTTGAAACGCCTGAACAGATTTTAATAAATTGTAGATAAGAACCATCTCGATTACGTCAGCTTTCAAACAAAAAAAACGCATTATAATCGGTCCATTCGTTTAGGAGCTACGATGCCACAGACTGACATACAGACAGACAAACAGAAAGTCAAACTTATTACCCCGCTCCTTGCGTTGGGGGTTAAGGCGCCGTATCAAAAAGGAGAAGATGGAGAGATATATAATTGGTTGTTGGAATGTTGGAGAGAGTGCGCTAATATTTAAAATGTTAAATGTGAAAATGTTTAATAAAATATGACTCGTTTAAAATAGAGCAAAAATCTCTTGGGGGCTGTCTAAAACAGCTTTTAAAGAAACACTGTGAATTTGTAAAATAGCTGATCCAGGCATGAAAATAATAATTTTCGGAGTGTACTTTGCGATTTTTTTCTTTCGAGGGAATTTCATATAATTTGCGTTTCGGCGTGGGGAATGTATAGATATTATCTTCAAAAGTAATTTATATATATATATATATTTTTTTTTATTTTAAGAACTTAAAAACTTCAAATTTTTAAGGGGGATATGTAAGAAACCGGTAGAAATTCGAGTAGCGGCGGCTTAAAAAGAGTTTTAAAAAGCATCTGTAAACTCATTTAAAAAACGAAAAAAAAAATATTGTTTTTCGGAGTAGTCGATTTGGCAAGGTTTGTAATTTAGGGTTAAAAAGGAATTTCCAAAAATCAGTGAAAAGTGTGTTATTTCATATTTTCAAATTCTTAAATAATGTCAAAATTACATATTACTCCTCTGAGGTCAATATATGAATGGCGGCTATTATTTTTAAGCACTTGGAGAAAAATGGGGCAAAATGCTTCAGTTCGTAACATCTAACCTTTCTTTGATCTATGCTTTCACTCTGGATACAATATTATTATATATTGGTGATTTGATGCGTCAAATCTTCTTTCATTGTATTATTAGTGGATTGAAGCATACTTCAAGCGTGAAAGGGTGAACCTCTTAGGCAAAGGAGGTAGTTTATTTTTAAATTGTCTGTGAGTATTCTTTGTGAAAAAAGGATAAAATTTGGACATAAGTTCTTCTTCGGCCCACTAGAATTTTCCAGGGGCATGCATTCGGGCCCCTAACTGATTACATCTAACTAGTGAGGGCAACTAGGTGAAAAACTGACAAATCTGCATCCTCCAGTGGGCCCCAACCTTTTTTATCGCCGCGGCCCAGTTATTGTTTGATAATTTTACCGCGGCCCACTGGGGGGCGGCCCGCTGGGGGCGGTAAAATTATCTATAGTTGAAAATATCTTCGTTACTTGGTCGGTTAGCAACAGATAATTAAAGAATTTTCTTACATTCATTAATAACCTTCACCCGAATTTTACATTTACATAAGAACAACGATAATAACAACTTTATTTTTTTTTTTGAAAAGTATTTTGATTTTATGCAAGCCCTTGCGCGGCCCATTTGGTGTGAAAAAGTGTTTTTGGTGTGAAAAACTTTTGCAGCGGGTCTACGCTTCGACGCATTTTAAAAGACGATGAACAAGTGATAGAGTATTGGAGCAAGGCTAGTCAATCGAAGGGAGCCTGCTACGCCTCAGTACAAGGGACTCATCATCACTACTGGCTCTACAACCCCTGGTGGGTCTTGGCCTCCTCAAGAGTCTTCCTCCACTCATCTCGGTTTTGTGCCAGCTCTCTCCAGTTTGGAAGCTCCAAGATAGTTATGTCTTTGAGGACGTTGTCGCTCCATCTTAGTCTTGGCCTTCCCAGGCTCCTTCGCCCTATTGGTCTTGAGTTCAGCAGGGACTTTGGTGCTTGATGCTTGGTCATTCTCTCCACATGACCCAGCCACCGAAGTCTTCCCAATTTTATAAATTTTACGACGTTTAGCTCCTTAAACAAAGTATAGAGCTCATTGTTATAACGTCTGCGCCAAAATCCATTTTCTAGAAGCGGTCCGAAGATGCGCCTCAAAATTTTTCTTTCAAAAACGTCCAGTGCTCGCTCATTCCTCTTAGTTAGTACCCAAGTCTCAGCTGCGTACGTAAGTACTGGTCTGATAAGTGTTTTGTACACTAATATCTTCGTGTTTCTGGACAGCAGTCTGGACTTTAATTGGTTTTGTAGGCGGAAATAACAGCGATTTGCGTTCACTATGCGCTTCTGGATCTCCTCTGTGGTATTATTGTCGTTTGTTATCAGGGAGCCTAGATATGTGAATCTTGGTACCGTTTCGATATTTTGGTTTCCACATGAGAGAGTTGGGATTTGTTGGGTGCATCCTACAGCCATGTATTTGGTCTTTTGCTGGTTTACTACGAGACCCTTATTTTTGACAGAGCTTTCAAGATTTATAAAGGCGTTACGTAAAGCATCTGGAGTTTTCGCGATTATGTCGATATCATCAGCGTAAGCCAATAGCTGCACAGAGTTGTCAAATATCGTTGCTCTTATCTCGATGCCTGAGTCACGAATAACTTACAAGGGACTATCCCATCAAAACCGTGGTTTCAACAATTTCAACAATTCAAACATTCCAAAAAAGAAATTTCCTCATATAATCGAATAATAATAATCGGACATTGTTACGTCCCGTCTCACCTTCACAAATTTACGTCCTTGACTCCCCAGATTGTACATTCTGTGGTCTAGATATGGAAACTTGGTAATATGTTTTGATACATCTCTCTAAATAAATATCCTCTTTTCCATCAAGCGCCATCTAAAATTTCCTCCCTTCCATTCTACATCTCATATCTTCTATGTCTGAACTCGACTCCAATCTTCCAAATAAATCTGAAATTTGCACATTTAAATAAAATTAATAAGTATATAAATTTACCTTTCCTTTCTCTGAAATTTTAAATGATGGCCTAGAAACACCCTTGAAGGGTGAAAGCCAGAAATAATTTAAAGAAAGAAAACAGCCGAAAGTAAATTAAAGCGAATATAGCGAACCAGTGGCGTAGCGTGGGTTTCGGTCGCCTGGGGCGGAGGAAAATATTTCCCCCCCCCCCCCCCCCTCGCTAACTTCCACCTAAATCATGCTTATAAATTCTACTACATAACTGCTCTCAGAAATCGAGAGTGGTATGCTTGTGATAGAATTTCGCATCTTCATCACACATACGTATGGAATGCAACTCAAATGCAAAGCTTCACTCGGTACACGATGAATCGGCAACTTATTGATATATTGATAACACAAAACTGGTTTTAATTAAACTAAACGCTACGCCACTGCGTATTTTTTTTTTCAAACTTTACCTAAAGAATTCCAACTTCTGACTCGATTTACTCGAAAACCAAAGCATTTTTTGTGCCTGGTGCCTTATTAAAGCCTTGTTTAGGATTTGATCAAGGGAACGTGGAGGCGTTTGGAGCCCCCCCCAGGACCAGAGACCCGTATGAACTGAATAAAAAGCTTGTAAAATTGTATCAACTTCTTAAACTAGAGGGGGGGACTATGCCGCCCGGGCCTCTGACGGGCTTAGGCCGCCACTGGCCTATACATGTATACATCATCATTTGAAACAAAAATAATTAAAATGTCACATATCCGTACTAGATATTTCATGTAAATATTGTTTTTTTTTAAATATTCTTCACTTCGGTTAGGTATTTTAGCGTCAAATCCAAAATTAACTTAAATTGTGATATTGGATTCACACAGCGCCAGTGGAGAGAAATCACCCTTTTCCCAAAGCAAACAAGGCTTCAACCGAAAAGGATCTACTTTGTGTTGCTTTCTTTTGTGTCGTCATTGGTCAACAAAATCAGACCCACATCACCAACCAATATCCAGAAGGACCAAAACTTTATTAAACACAAATTTTTATTAACCCTTTTTGAACCTAGATTTGAACCTTCTGTACGTACTATAAGGAGGTACCTACCTTCATAAGTATTTTGACAGGAATTATTTTTTGAGTTTTTAGATCTTAAAAACTTGTGTATCAAGCCGTGAAAAGCAGTACTTTTTAACATTTTTTAATATTTACAGCAGATACAGGGTGCGGCAGGGAAACTTGCTGATGTGAAAAGTCTATAAAAGAAAAAGTACTTTATATATCGATTTAATTCTTTACGTATCGTATAGTACGCATTCTGAATTTTCGTTTTAAATAGTTTTAAAAATGACATCGGGCAAATGGCGGCCCTCATTAGTGATACACTGATCTACCCTAGATTTAAAGTTTCCCTCCTCTCTTTCGAGCATATCGACGGGAATGTTGGTGATGGCTTGGCGGATGTTATCCTTCAGGTGTTGCAAGGTCTGGGGTTTGTCGTTATAAACGATGGATTTGAGATATCCCCATAAAAAAAAAATCGCAGGGTGCCAAATTGGGGGAGCGCGCCGGCCACGGTACGTCACCCCTCAAGGAGATAAGGCGCTCGTGGAAGTGTTCCCTCAAAAGCTCCGTCCAGCTGGAACCATACGTCCCCAAGTTCCACTACTTCAAGTTGTGGAAGAAAAAATGTGGAAGAAGAAAAAAGAGAGCGCAAAAACGACTCCCTCACCCTCTCGACGTTTTCTGGAGTTCTGGAAGTCCGTTGACCTCCTGGGCCTTCTCTTGCCACACTCTCACTTTCCTTGAATGTGTCCACCCACGAAACAATTGATTGCCGCCTAGGAACGGGACCCGCGGGATGAATATTGAACCGAGTACGGAAGGCACATTGGGTGGCGACCACCGAATGACCGTTAGAAAAGTAGGCCTCGACGGCAAACGCCCGCTGTTCCTTTGTCCAACGCATGACAACAACTGGCTTGTGGTGTAACAAAACTTCAGGACCCCTTCTTTCCAATGAAACCCTCCCCACCCCTTTCTGACAACGCCTCGCTCGTCGGCGTCCAATTCAAATCAGCAAGTTTCCCTGCCGCACCCTGTACAATAAATACCACTAATTTACTTTTGTCACTAATCTTTTAATAAATAATAAAGTGAAGGTGGATTAAATAGCAACTTTAAAATCGTTAAATGTGCAGTGTTTAAATATTATGCCCTTGAAATGATTTTTCACAAAAACGGCGCTCTACAAATTATCCAATTATTATTATTACGTCAAGTATCTAATAATTAGTATCTACAATGACTAAACAAAATACCTAAGGGAAGGACTTGACATACCGATCCACATACATTCCGAAAATTCTGTCCAAACGGTTATATAAAAATGGTGGCGGTTTACATGGTTATTATTCAGTTCATATAATAAGTAATAAATATTGCTTCCATCTTGGCCGCAATTGTTGTGTAACCGTCCGGACAGAATTATTTTTTGATATGCCAAGGGTAATTTATTTAGTCATCGGTCATTGGTAACCACTATAAAAGTAGGTTCAACTGAAGTGGCCTGCCAGTCAATTTCGACTTCATAGAAAATAAAGACATTATAACCTAGTCAAATGTGTAGAAAATTGGTCCGTCCTGGGGGGGGGGGCTAGAGAATTTAGGCTATTTTCGCCTATAAAAAGACCGTCAGAAACAACATTCTCCCGTTTCGGGGCACTCCACGGGGAGCCATATAACTACGAAAATATAAATACCGCCCCCCCCCCCACTCGCTACGCCACTGCCTGTTTGTACACAATAATCAAATAGAATCTAGGAAATCATATTTGTACAGCGCCCTTGAGGTGATTTTTCATTAAGGCGCTATAAAAATTTCCCAATTATTGTAATTATTAAGTTAATATTAAAACGTAAGAGATTGATTTTGAGAATATCAGTAAAATAGTATCAGTGGTTATTCAATAGATTCAATATTTGTATTTGGGAGGCGGATATGGGTACCGCTGCCCAGGGAATTATTTATTGGATAACCAACACCCCTGCCGTAGGTATAATTCACGATGGGTGAATTAGCAGGGGTGGCCGGGTTCATGAAACCAAATTGAACACAGAGCTGATTAATAAATTAATTATCGGTTTTCTTGAAACCAAAGTGAACACAGAACTGATTAATACATGAATTGAATCGAGTTTCGTGAAACCAAAATGGACACATATCTGATTAATAAATTAGTTACTGATTTGCCTGAAACCAAATTGAAAACAGAAAACAGAACTGATTAATAAATTAATTATGCGTGAAACCAAATTGAACACATAACTGATAAGTAAATGAATTATCGAGTTGTGTGAAACCAAATTGAACACAGAACTGATTAGTAAACGAATTATCGAGTTGTATGCAACCAAATTGAACACATAACTGATTAATAAATTAATTATCGGTTTGCTTGAAACCAAAGTGAACACAGAACTGATTAATAAATGAATTATCGAGTTTCGTGAAAACAAATTGGAAACATATCTGATTAATAAATTAGTTACTGATTTGCCTGAAACCAAATTGAAAACAGAAAACAAATAAATTAATTATGCGTGAAACCAAATTGAACACATAACTGATTAATAAATGAATTATAGAGTTGTGTGAGACCAAATTGAACACAGAACTGATTAATAAATGAATTATCGAGTTGAGTGAAACCACATTGAACACATAACTGATTAACAAATGAATTATCGAGTTGTGTGAAACCAAATTGAACACAGAACTGATTAATAAATTAATTATCGAGTTGCTTGAAACCAAATTGAACACAGAACTGATTAATAAATTAATTATCGAATTGCTTGAATCCAAATTGAATACAGAATTGATTAATAAATGAATTATCGAGTTGAGTGAGACCAAATTGAACACAGAACTGATTAGTAAAAGAATAATACTCACCATTTTAAGATTTAGTCCTTGTTTTGAAATTTCTGAAATGCTATTAGTTTATGAAATTTTTGAAATGTTAATTTATTTATTATTATCCAACTAGGTACCTACGTAATAATAATTAAAACAAATTACACTCGATACAAAATTGAATTAAAATTTCACTCTCGTGTCCACATTAATTTATAATCTCACAGATATTTTTCATTTTACGCAATTTCACAACAAATAATAAAAACAAGAAGAATTTTGCAATTTTCCACTTTTAAAAGTTCGTAAAATCCTCGAGTTAGATAATCATGTTTTTTTTAAATTTAAATGTGTATAATTTATGGCTTTTCTTATCCGGTGAACGTTTAATCGACAACGGCTGAAACTTCAATGAAAATTTATATTATCAAAAGCAACCTTCTGGTCACTGTTTCTTCTGGAGTTTGCGCGTTGAACGTACATGGGTACAATAATTTTAACCCCTTAAGGGGAACGGCTGCGCAGTCATTTTCATAAAAACTAAATGGGCCGACTTTGGACTTGGTCGACCAGCGACCAGACGGTTAGTTGGGGCTCAAATGGCCGATTAGTCGGCCGACTAGTCGGCATCGCCGATCATTGGTTTCAGTTAAGTTCCGTTTCCCTTAACAAAATAAAGTGTTACTGCAATTTCATTTTAAACTTTAAATTTTTTTTTACATGAGCTCCACACAGGAAGCCCTGAGGAAAATAATATCCCTCAGGGCCTATGTCATCTTTAGGGATGCTGTGTGGATGTTTTTTTAGGGAAAGGAAGGAGAGGAGAGTTCTGGGAAGGAAAAGGTTTTAAGGGGTGGGTAGGAATCTAGGGTCCAGTGTATCCTGGTCATCCGCCTCCAAGACCTAGATAAACCTCACCCCATGAACCCGGGCTTCACCATGTTGGTTCCTATTTTACAATTATATTATGAAAATGTAAATATTTTCATTTTACAATTAAAGAAACTATTTTATTTAAGATGAAGCCATACTAAATAATGCAAAATCATAGAAAATCACATGTTTTTGTTTTGAAAATTTGATAGCTTAGAAGTATTATAGATGCTTCAATTAAATACTGTGTGTAGAACATACCTTGGCCCTTAAAAATATCGGTTATCGGTTATTTAGTCTTTTAATAAGCCTATAAAAAAATAAAATATAAGGTCTATAAAAAACACTTTCAAGTCCAAACTTTCCTATTTATAAACCCCTTTTCGGTTTTGGTTTTATTGTATAATGTGGCAAATTTAGTATCTTTTATAATAATCGCAAAAAAAATTGATATTTACGCCCGAACTTCAAAAAATAAAATAAAATATGCATTTTCTCGTTGATATTTTTGACATCAATCACTCTACGAATTTGGATTCTTGAAGTGACCCTTATGGCATGGGCACAAGAACCATGCACTGGGCAAGACCTATTTCGTATCAGTCACGCCCCAACCGGCGCGGGAGACAGTCGTGTGGCTCCAAGTCGCTTAGTTTCGTGAAATCAATTTTAAATTTCAGTTTTCTTACAATAAACAATGCGTAAAACAGGAATTAATATTTTTTACAGGCCTTTACGAAATCAACCTGTGAAAAAAAATCTCAAATACCTTTTCCAACCTTTCCAAAAGCTTCTTCTCAAGTATTTTTAAACTCCTCCCATAAAGGGCGTGAATTCCGATTTCGATTTTTTCCTGAACTAGTGGATCGCCTTAATAAGTAAATTAAGGCGTCGCATGGGTTTAAAAACCAATCGTAGTATATTTGAAATAAAAGATATAAATATAATCAATTGTGTTTGTGTTGTTTTTTATGTTTTAGAAGAAAAGCTAATTAGGTATTTATTTTTGTTTTTAATTTTAAAACTTTTATGTTTCATTGACTAAATTACAAATTATAGTTTGATAGTACGCACTGTTCTTTTAATAATGATTTATTTATTTATTTATATATGCATATCTATTACAATGCATTACAAAATGATACTTTGTCTGTCCAACTGGGAAGGATACCCGTTTCAGGACAGCCAAATTGTATATTTAGTTCATAATATTCTTAAAAAAGGATTTTTTTTTTACAGTGAATACCGCACAAGAATCTCAACTGTTCCCGTCTGGAGCCAGTGAGACTATGGCATCCCCAATTGGGGTATGTTGTGAGGCTGAAGGTAGTAGGGAGGGGAAGGAGGTGGGGAAGAGGAAGGTTGGGAAGTACCTGGCTATTCAGATCTGGTCACCAAACACGGCTAAAGCCATTTTCAAGCAACTTTTCGATTCTGAATGGTGGTCTTACACCAGGGCGATACTGATAGTATCTTCCACTCTGGAACATGCCGCAAATATACTATATATTATTTTAAATGAATTAATTGTGAAATAACACAAATTAATCAAATAAAATTTATTTGCGCATGCCGGGTTCGAACCCGCGACCTCCGGATTGTGAGTCAAGAGCCTTACCCACTGGAGTGCGGAGGTCGTACTTACCCACTGGACTGCGGAGGTCGTATGGTTTCGTTCAAGATATCACAGGAATTTGCTTCTGTCAAGACAACTTTTGAGAACATTAAAAATTGTATTCTGAACGAAGGGATGGTTTCTTTATGTCTTTGAAATAATCGCAAAGATGTGATTTTTTTTCAATGTCGTTTTGGAGAACATTAATAATTGCATTCAGAGTGAATGAGTGGTTTCTTTAGTGAGATCACAAGTAGGAGATTCTTTCCAGGCCATTTTAGAGAACATTTACAATTGCATAATTAGAATAATTTACACATTTATAAACCAATATTTGGCATTTGAATTCCCAATGTATTTATAACTATTTAATTTTTAAAAATATAGAACGTATAGTAAGTATTGGCGATTTATTTATTTTAAGTATTGGCCGAATAGTTGGTTTTTCCGACAAGTCGGTCCATCTCTAATAAAAACTTCAATTTCGATTTGAGCCTGAATGAATAATATTTTTTTAATCGAAAGGTATACTTAGCAAATATCTAGTATGGATTTGTGCTATTTCATTTATTTAAGATTTAAATTATAAAATATAGGATAATAAAGGTTTTAATTTTGAATGGTTTTAGAGGTAACTTTGCCATTTTTTAAGAGTTAATTGGAATTATTAAAAAAATAATCTTGCCGTCTTTACAAAAATAAAACATTTAAAAACGCGTTTTTGGGAAGTAATTTTAATTTACACATGACATATTTATGTTCCCACGTAAATCGATTGTTTTTAATTTAAATTTACACCTATCAATAAGCTTTTTAATTATTTTAATTTTTTATTTTATGTTTTAACATGAAAAATTTAATGTTTAATTAAATGAAAACAATATTAGCGAAACTCAATCGAAATCTGGAGACAGAAAAATCAGAAAAGATATTGGCTCCGCTGGGACTCGAACCCAGGACCTTTTGCTTACATGGCAACAGCTCTACCGATTGAGCTACGGAACCCTTGCAAAAAAGTCAATAGATGTCGCGTATTAAAAATAAAATGGATAAAAATTTATCCAGACACTATCTAGATTGCATTTAGTTCGAGTTGAATCTTGCAATCATATATAAAGATAGCAGCCAATAATATGTGCGTTAAGAAGATGAAGATAATGTTGGTAGTTCTTAGTCGAACAGTTACAGTTAAAAGTGACCGAATTAATATGGGTTCCGTAGCTCAATCGGTAGAGCTGTTGCCATGTAAGCAAAGGGTCCTGGGTTCGAGTCCCAGGGGAGCCAATATCTTTTCTGATTTTTCTGTCTCCAGATTTCGATTGAGTTTCGCTAATATTGTGTTCATTTAATTAAATATTATAATTTGAGATTTTACTCATAAAGTTTAAAAATTAAAAATAAAAATTTAATTCTTTAATGGCCTTTGTTTTATGATTTAAATCATAAACAAATGAAGTGCACATATCCGTAACAGATATTTGTTGTAACTTTTGATTAAAAAAATAATTATTCAGTTTGGTTAGGTATTTTGGCCTGAAATCTAAATTTAAATTGTATGAAAAGGGCCGCGCAGCCGTTCCCAATTTGAAAGCTTGTTTATGTACCGCTTACCTATTATTGATGTCATAATAATATATTGAGGATTCCAATATCCCCTTCACCTCTTAGCTTGGAAATCAAACAAATTTTTGTTTTAAATAAACCGATTTACATCACAACCGACTGATTCTTGTACTAAAAAAATGACCAGACATTATATTTAGTGATCGACCGAAGGTTCGGTTTCGATTTCAGTTTCGACAAGTTTGGGTAAAAATAGTAGTTTGGGCATCAGTATCAAAAAATAACAAAACATGTGAACTACTTCTTGGAACTTCTCGTTCGGCTGACTTCGGATGAGTTTGTGGCTCGTATGTCACCCGCCATCATCAGCAAAATACTCAATTAATGAGGTCCTTCCTTTAAGTGTTGATTATTGACAAACGTTTGTTCCGTGAAGTAGTTAACACGTTTGTTAATTTTGATTTGTTTTATAGCAGTAATATTAAAAAAAAAAATAAAAAATTTACATACTTCAATTTTTGTTTTTTTTTTAATCATTTAATACGTATAAAAAGAATTTTGTGATTGTTAACGCAATAAAAATTAAAATACTCAATTAATGAGGTCCTTCTTTGTAATGTAAGTGTTGATTTTTGACAAATTTTTGTTCCCAGAAGTAGTTGACATGTTTTGTAATTTTTTTTTTTAATTTTGTTTGTTTTGTAGAAGTAATGTAAAAAAAAATTCACGCACTTCAATTATTTTTTTTTTATTATTTAATTTAAAACGTGTTAACTGTCTGAATAAGTGTAAAAAATAAGCCAAGTAACAGTACCTAAACAATCAATTTTTAAAATGTCTAAAAAAGTTCAGTTTCGGTTTCGGCCGAAACTGAGACAGAGACCGAAGATTCGGTTTCGGTGGAAAGACCTGTTTCGGTCGGACACTAATTATATTCATAAACTCTCCAATTATTAGAAATCTGTAATTGCATTGTGATTCTGCGTACAAGCTAAAATAATAATTACAAAAATAGATTAGGTAGGTAGATACTATTATCTTATCTTATACCTTATACGTACAATCATCCGTTGTTATTTTATCGATCTCACAAAATGGGGTGTATTCATTTATTTTCCGCATTCTAAGTGGAAATACATACCTAATTATACTTGCTTAGGTAAGTAAATAAATCATTTTAGAAACCCTTGATTGTGTAGCGGTGTAGGTACGGTACTGGGTTAAAAAATTACGGTTATTTATTATTTTAAACATTTTGTATTATTTCACGATTTATTAAATAAAAATGTTATATTACAGTACATATATTTGCGGCACGTTCTAGAGTCGAAGATACCCTCAGTATCGCCCTTGTGAAAGATCGCCATTCAGAAGCGAGGTGTTTGTGTTTGGATGCGAATTCTTTTTTTTTACAGTTAACGCAATAAAATGCAATGTGAATTCGCACAAGAGTTCCAACTGCTCCCAACTGTCTGGAGCCAGTTGTCACTATCCCCAATTACTGTGGCATGTTCTGAAACTGAAGGTAGCGTGTGGAGGCACACCCAGTGGCGTAGCTAGCATGGGTGGCACCCGGGGCGGATAACGTGGTTTCACCCCCCCCCCCCACCCCCAATTTCGTCTTCACAAATGTGTAGAAAAATGGTCCATCCTGGCCTGGGGGGGGGGGGGGGGGTGGCTAGAGAATTTCAGAAATAGGCTATTTTCGCCAATAAAAAGAGGGTATCTTCGACTCTAGAACGTGCCGCAAATATATATACTGTAATATAACATATAACATTTTTATTTAATAAATCGTGAAATAATACAAAATGTTTAAAATCAATTTTGTTTGCACATTCCAGAATCTGAGCCCGCAATCTCAGGAAATGTAGTCGAAGATCGTAACCACTCTTGATTTAACTGGAGTACCCGGGTTCATGTCTTGGCGGCAGATGCTGGCGACCTGCTGCGTGGCGGGCCGGATCGCAAGAGCCTGGTCGCGGGTTGAGGGAAACTCTTCAACCACCCATGAGGACTCATCGTCTTGCACCTTGCACCGCAATGGGAGGGATTTGATTAATATGTCCGTCACTCCTGGACTCAGATTCCTACCCACCTTTCACACCCTTTTCCTTCCTTCAACGCCTTTCTTTCGTTTAAATAGACCTTCCACAAAACATCCCCAAAGATCCTGAAAGAAATTATTTATCTCAACATGGTAAATGAGGGAAATAATGGCCCTGAGGAAAATAATTTCCCCAGGGGCCTATGTCATCTTTGGGGATGCTGTATTGGTGCTCTCCATGGATGATGGAATCCTCAATTTGTGGTATGTTGTAAGGGGTGACCGGCCAACTCAGAATGAAACCAACTCAGAACCACCTCAGAAAGGCTATAAAGAGTGATGATAAAAAATATGAAAAATTAGTTAAATAGGTTAAGTTCGGTTAGGGTTAACGGCTATTTTAAAATTATTTTTTTCATAGCTTTTAATGACTTTTCAATGAGGTGTTGAATTGACTCGATTCTGAGTTGGCGTGGAACCGTTGAAAGAATGTTGGGAATTAGGTACCTGACTAGACATTAAGCAAAAAAAATTATTTTCATGTTTTGACAGTTATTTTATTTGTATGGCAAACGAGAAATTCAAATGCGTATTTACCATAGACATTCACAGTTTAATCAAAGAATTCTCAAATCGTCCTTGCGCCAAAAATGTTGTCACGTGGTTTGCCTCCAGCTCGTGAAGATGATACCCAGATTTAATGTTAGAACATGTCTATTAATTTGAATGTCTATGGTTTTTACATAATTTTTAGTATCCGACCGAAATAGGGCTTTCCACCGAACCAAAACCGAATCTTCGGTGTCGGTCTCAGTTTCGGCCAAAACTGAAACTTTTTAGACATGTTAAAAATCGATGTTTTACTGATTTGGCTTATTTTTTACACTTATTCAGACAGTTAATACGCGTTAAATTAAATAAATAAAAAAAACAATAATTGAAGTATGTGAAAAATATTTTTTTATATTACTTCTATAAAACAAACAAAATTTATAAAAAATAACAAAACATGTTAATTACTTCTTGGAACTTCTCTTTCGGCTGACTTCGGGTGAGTGGCTCGTATATCACCCGCCATCATCAGCAAAATACTCAATTAATGAGGTCCTTCCTTTAAGTGTTGGTTATTGATAAATGTTTGTTCCAAGAAGTAGTTAGCATGTTTGTTCATTTTGATTTGTTTTACAGCTGTAATATAAAAAAAAAATAGTATTTTTTTTACGAGTACATACTTCAATTATTGTTTTTTATTTCATTTAACACATATAAAAAGAACTTCTTGGAACAAAAATTTGTCAATAATCAACACTTACTATAAAGGAAGGACCTCATTAATTGAGTATTTTAATTTTTTTTTTGCATTTACAATTACAACATTATTTTTATATGAGTTAAATGAAATAAAAAAACAATAATTGAAGTATGTAAAAAAAAATATTTATTTTTACATACTTCAATTATTGTTTTTTTTTTTATTTATTTCATTTAACACGTGTTAACTGTCTGAATAAGTGTAAAATAGACGTGGGCAAAATTGAATGACCGAATTAAATGAATAAATTCAATCTTGTGACACACTCAATCTAATTCTCAATTTCAAAAGGAATTGATTCTTCATTCCTTATCTTTGACCTTGCATCCTACGATTTTTAATGACACCATACATTTTTAATTTCCATTTATTTTACTGTTAAATTATTTCAATGAATAATGTGTTCTGTAAACGATTTAAATATTATATTGTTTCATAGGTATTTAAATATTATTAAACGGGCCGCGCGCCGCGAAGTGGTCGACGGACGGTATTGTGAACGACTCGCCTATTACGATTGTATTCCGCTACCGCCGCGCCGCCATTCTAAAAACACCCGAACATCATCAAAGTCCATGTCCCAAAATGGCCAAAACGCGGCCGCGATTCATCCGGGTTGCCCGAGCATCTCTTTCACGCAATGAATTAATCATTCATCCTAATCAATAGTCCTGAGATTGTACTAAGGTCCCCGCCGTCCCAGGTCCGTGTTCAATGTCCGCGTCCCAGGTATCTAGTCTGTCGAAATCGAGATTGTCCGATTCCGACAGACAGAGGAATTAAAACAAAAGTCTTTTTCACTTGTGACGTCATGCGTCATCGTCACGTCAATGTCACGATATGTCCCAAACGCATCCCAGTCCTAGGTCCGCAGCTCGCGAGTAAATCAAGTCACTGCTAGGTAAGACACAAAACATTAGTCAAAAGTTACTAATTCATTCCTCAATGCCAGCCCTTAATCCGTCCGCGCGGTTCATTTATTCCCCCGCGCGCCAAGCCGTCAATTTCATTACATAGTTAGTCGAAAACTTTCGACTTTGAATCTGAACATCAGCAGTGAGAAGCTAAAATGATGCTCATCTGTTTTTTGGTACGTACGGAAGATATTGTACCTACCTACTTTTAGACGTAGATCTTGGGTCGATATAATATGTAAATTTGCAGATATTATAAGGCCAATTAGCTGTGGTTAGCTGTCATAAAATACTCATCTTAATGTTAAATGTATGTTTATATTAGATCACGTGAAATAGAACAAAATTATAAGTTTAATAAATAAAATAAAATCAATAAAATTTTAAGGGTGAAACGAAAACTTGTATAATTTTAAGATATAATTGCTAGCAATAAATACATTTTACATACGAAAAATTACGACACTAAAAAAGACAAACAATATAGGATTTAGCCTGCGAGATAATGAGATAGAATGTTCGGTCTCCTCTTTGTGTGGTGTTTCGTAGCCTATTGGTCTCCTCTTTGTGCGGTGCTTCGTAGCCTCCCCACTCATTATGATTTGAAAACCGATGAAACGAAAAAGTGACACTAAAAAGAGTCAAACACATTAATCTATAGGTTTTAGCGAGATAATCAGATAGAATAATCGGTCTCCTCTTTATGCGATGCTTGGTAGCCTATCAGTCTCCTCTTCCACGGGTACTCCGTGGCCTCCCGGTCTCGTGTGCGGTGTTAGCCTCCCCATTCATTTAATTTTCAATTTTTTTTTTTTCTTTTTTTTTTTTTTTGGGATTTAATTGAATTAAAGGAATGAATTAAAGGAATCAATTCAAAAGGCCATGGGAATCAGACTGAATCGATTCACTCCTGGGAATCATTCTGCCCACGTCTAATCTAGTCTGTCGAAATCGAGATTGTCCGATTCCGACAGACAGAGGAATTAAAACAAAAGTCTTTTTCACTTGTGACGTCATGCGTCATCGTCACGTCAATGTCACGATATGTCCCAAACGCATCCCAGTCCTAGGTCCGCAGCTCGCGAGTAAATCAAGTCACTGCTAGGTAAGACACAAAACATTAGTCAAAAGTTACTAATTCATTCCTCAATGCCAGCCCTTAATCCGTCCGCGCGGTTCATTTATTCCCCCGCGCGCCAAGCCGTCAATTTCATTACATAGTTAGTCGAAAACTTTCGACTTTGAATCTGAACATCAGCAGTGAGAAGCTAAAATGATGCTCATCTGTTTTTTGGTACGTACGGAAGATATTGTACCTACCTACTTTTAGACGTAGATCTTGGGTCGATATAATATGTAAATTTGCAGATATTATAAGGCCAATTAGCTGTGGTTAGCTGTCATAAAATACTCATCTTAATGTTAAATGTATGTTTATATTAGATCACGTGAAATAGAACAAAATTATAAGTTTAATAAATAAAATAAAATCAATAAAATTTTAAGGGTGAAACGAAAACTTGTATAATTTTAAGATATAATTGCTAGCAATAAATACATTTTACATACGAAAAATTACGACACTAAAAAAGACAAACAATATAGGATTTAGCCTGCGAGATAATGAGATAGAATGTTCGGTCTCCTCTTTGTGTGGTGTTTCGTAGCCTATTGGTCTCCTCTTTGTGCGGTGCTTCGTAGCCTCCCCACTCATTGTGATTTGAAAACCGATGAAACGAAAAAGTGACACTAAAAAGAGTCAAACACATTAATCTATAGGTTTTAGCGAGATAATCAGATAGAATAATCGGTCTCCTCTTTATGCGATGCTTGGTAGCCTATCAGTCTCCTCTTCCACGGGTACTCCGTGGCCTCCCGGTCTCGTGTGCGGTGTTAGCCTCCCCATTCATTTAATTTTCAATTTTTTTTTTTTCTTTTTTTTTTTTTTTGGGATTTAATTGAATTAAAGGAATGAATTAAAGGAATCAATTCAAAAGGCCATGGGAATCAGACTGAATCGATTCACTCCTGGGAATCATTCTGCCCACGTCTAGTGTAAAATATAAGCCAAATAACAGTAAACAGACGATTTTTAACATGCCTAAAAAAGTTTCGGTAAACTGATGCTGCCGAAACTTGCCGAAACCGAAACTGAAACCGAACCTTCGGTTGGTCACTAATAATTTTACCTAAAACTAGATAACCTATTATATTTACAGTTATATAAAAAGAATTGTTTGCTTATCTTGTCACTAATGGTAGGAAGCGTTAAAAAATAATAATAAAAACATCATTAGGTATAATAAAAATATAATTTTCATCCAAACATAATTTTTAATGAGCTCCCAATGAAGAGTGGAAAATGTTCATGAAAATATTTAAAAAAATATGAAATAATTAATACACTTACAAAATTTAACAGACTATATTTATAAAAAGGAATTAATTTAAAAAAATTCAAATTTTGTTAACTTCGATAACCTTTCCAGTACCATGCAAAAAATTACCTTTGTGCTGCTACGATGTAATGCAGCGTTACCACAGGAGATTTGGATCTTATTACACACTAGCTTAAGTCCCCATAATGTAGATCAGATATAGACAGAAAATTTCCTATTTTTTTTAATTTCAAGATTTACGATTTTAAAATTCTGTGCATTATTGTATTTATATAATAAAACTTGTATATTCAGAATCGGAGTTTTTTGATCCGTATGAATATACACTTTTTTTAAAGCTTACTTATCAGAACTCTGCATTCCTGAAATTTGCAATTCTCAACAGTCAACTCTTAGATCAGCGATGTTATCAGCTATTGGAAGGTTAAAGAACCAAAACGCACATCAGATACGGAATCTGGTGAGCGCGTTTTTGGAGTGTCAGGATCTAATAATAACCTAACCTAGAATAACTTGAAACACGATTTAAGAATGATTATCGACAGAAGCTTAAAACTCAAATCATATCCGTAAACCTAATATTCATAGCTAAGCTAGTCGGTTAGTATCTACTCAGTCATTATTTACAGAATATATTACTTCACGCACTAACATCAATCTATTTCTATACTTTTACAAAAAGCCTGAAGTTTTTCAGGGAGGACAACTTTGTAAATAAGTAAATATGTATATAAATGTAAAGAATTATTTATTGTTAGTTTATTTTGTAGAACTCCATTTTAATTTTTAATTTATTTTATAAATTCAATAATATTATCAAGTATATATACTATTTGTATATACTATTTCGGTAATTTAAATAATCTATTTAATTGATATTTAGCATCAAAATTATAAAATTATATGTATACAATTTTTGAAAATGTACCAATGTTGTCATTATGTACCTGCTGACAAACTACATAAGGGAACGTACCCATACTACGTGACACGTTTAGGGGGGGGGGGGGTCTTCAAAATGTCACGCTTGGTACAAATGAGCGGCGCCCCCCCTTAGGTTTTTGGTCACCGGGGGGGGGGGGGGGGGGGGGGTTAAAAATTGCAAAAAGTTGGTCACGTAAGTATGGGTATGGGTAAGTATGGGTACGTTCCCTAAGTAGTTTAGCGGGTTTAAATGTAAATAAATAAAAATAAAATAAAAATAAAAAAATAAAAAAGTCAATCCTAGCAAGTAATATTTGTACAGCGCCCTTGATTTTTCACAAAAAAAGCTATATAAAAAAATTATCCCATTATTATTATTATTATTAACCACTCGAGCGATCGGGATTTATGGGTGTTTGGTTTTTGATTTGGCCATTCAATTCAATAAATATCATACCTCCAAATAATAATATGGAGACATATGTACTGCTTACTGGTAGTTTAAAGCAATCCACCCAGTTCTCTAGGTTTATCCCATATGTTTAGGTTAAATAAATAAAAAATTAAATCTTTATTCAAATTCATTTAATTTTTTTTAAATCACCTATCTAAATTTGCGTAGCCATCACTCGAGTGGTTAACCCATATTAATTTTAATTGGAGTTCCTTGTTGCAAACTTTAACATTTTTGGGCATTGATGTCAGAAGAGATAGACACGCCCTAATGCAAAATCTGGGTATTATTTCGACGGGCTGGAGGCAAACCACGTGACAATCTTTTTGACACGACGATAAACTATAACAACATTTGTACATCAACTGCCGATGTGGTGAACATCAAAATAACCAGACCTTGCGCACAAATGTAAAGTTGATTTTTGGAGTTTTCTGCGCAAGGTCTGTGTTTAACCGGACATTCAGCCACTCACTAATTGTTTACATGTTCCAATAAATTATAAAACATTTGTACATCAACTATACGTACATCGAAATAACCAGACCCTGAACATGAATTATAAAACATTTGTACATCAACTGCCGCTGTGGCGTACATTGAAATAACCAGACCCTTCACAGAAATGTAAAGTTCATTGTGGGAGTTTTCTGCGCAAGGTCTGTGTCTAACAGGACCTTCAGCCGTTCACTCCTTGTTGAATAAATTAAAAAATATTTTTTAAATATTCGATTTTGGAAATACACAGAATTTTTTTCACCTAATTTGGGATTTGCAGATACTGTTATTAGCCTGTTGAATGTTGGATGGTATTTCTAAAAACCATGCGAATTAATTGATTCTGACCTTGTCCTTCGTACAGTTTCTTTATACATAAAGGTTGAGCCCGCGACAAAAGAGAGGTTAAGCAGTGAGGAATTCCGCGCCATTGTAAAAAGGACTACTTATTTGTAATTAATATACTTATCTTAATTTAATTTTCAAAGTCGAACCTCCAAATGGGAACAGATGGGTCCAAGATTGAGGAAGGAATAAAGGCCGGAACTCAGTGTACCTCTAGGAACACACTGCACCACCTTTCATGCTAAGATGGAAGCCATTTTAGCCTGCTCGAGGAAGAATATTTGCATCGGGTACAGGAATAAGAACATAAGTATATGTTCTGATAGCCAGGCAGCCCTAATGGTGATGGACTGCAGGACTACTCTTAGCCAGTTCTTGCTACCATCAATTAAATTACCCTGATCAGGGTTCCAGGATATAAAGGTATTGAGGGCAACGAGCGGCTGATGAACTAGCAAGGGGCGAAAGCACCACTTGCGGGATACTAGCCGGCTGTAGAGTAGCAGCTTGCACACTAAATTACATATTTTGTGGTGGAACGAATCACAGCACTGGAAGGAATGGGAGAGGGCACCCGGATTGAGGCAATCCAAAGTACTCATAAATGAACCAAACCCATGCGGCTCTTTGCAAGGGCGTCTGCAGCTCTTCAGACATCAATTGCAATTTCACCTCTACTCAACCAGCCTTATGAGATGGAGCTGCCGAACCAACTTTGACTCCATCAGCCAGTGTTACCAACTCAGCTCATGGAACGCTTGATTTATTGAACGAGTCTTCTGAAGTATGAGAATGGTTTCAGAACTTTCGGAACACAAGGCTGGTTTAAGGTTTAAACTTAACGGTGATTCTGCGTAAGAGTTCACAAAATTAAATTATTGTTGCACACGGAAAAAGTAAATGATTTCCCTCCGAATTTTGCTGCATTTTTTCTGAAACTAGAATTTTACAATTTTACTCGGAACATGAAAATGGTTTCTCTCGAAATACGCCAGCAGATGAATCTGCAACTGGAATTCCTTTTTTGCATTCCGAACACAAAACTGGTTTTAATTTAATAAGGAATCTATGCGCGAGTCTGTTCTTCTTGTGCCCTGTCCGTTCAACGGATGTTGACTATCATGTTGGCTTTGCGGACTTTGTTTACAGCGGCCCGGAACAGCTTTGCAGTAGACTGGCCAAACCAATGTTTCGAGTTTTTCAGCCATGATGTTCTCCTTCTTCCAGGGCCCCGTCTTCCGGCAATGTTTCCCTGCATTATGAGATGCAAGATCTCGTACTTCTCTGGATGTCTCATCACATGTTCAAGATATTGAAGTTTTTGGATTTTTATAGTTTTAATAACTTCTTTTTCTCTATTCATCCGAACCATAACATCTTCATCCGTAACCCTGTCCATCCAGCTTATTTTAAGTATTCTTCTGTAGATCCACATCTCAAATGCCTCAAGTCACCTAATTATTCGTCAGTAAGCGTCCATGCTTCCATTCCATAAAATAATATCGAAAACACACAGCATCTTACCATTTGCATTCGTAATCCAAGGTGAGATCATGACTGCAGAACATCTTTATCATGCGGATAAAGGTTGCACGAGCTTGCTCAATGCGGCATTTGATTTCAACTGAAGGATTCCATCTAGGGAATGCAATCCCGCAAGACCATGTCAATCCAGGTATTTGCAGGACTGAACAATCTTAGTCCCGCTGGATCCAGGTATTTGCGGGATCCAGCAGGGTGGACTTAGATATCTAATCAATCGTATAATAAAGACCTGATACCTCGATCTACCAACCTTGTTTTTAGAGTTTTAAATTTATACCTAATCAAAGAAGTTCATTTTAAATGGTTTATTAATATACCTTTAGTTAGACATAGGTAAAGTTTAAGTCATAAATTGGCAAAGAATAAGATAAGACATAGATTTACATAACAACTTAAATTTAAATAATAACGTTCACACGATAAACAATATTCTTGTACAATAAGCATCATAAGTTTAAACATTATTTTGGAAATAGCTTCGTAAAAAGTTAAAGTATTAATTGTGTTGTCTGATAAACGGCTTCTGATATTGGACACAAGGTAGCCAGCGGCTGAAAAAGTCGTTCAGCTTCCACGCTGGTTGGCACAATAGTCTTTAGCGCATTGTAAGTAAATTGAAGGTATGTGCCTTTTAATCCACCAGACTCAAAGTAATTCATTTCCTTCTTTATCAAAAATCAAAACCTCAAGGTTGGTCATATTGTCAGATCTAGGTTCTGGGCTGTTGATCTCGAACTCTTCATACTAATCAAAGTAAGTTCGAGTTCATCTTGGAGTGACATTGGTGCTGCTGCTGCTGCGTATGTCTCCAGATTAGCGAGAGGAGTTTCGTCATCGTCATCGTAAGGATCATCAGCGTCAGCAGGAGCAGTGGCTACTGCGTTGTTACCCGTGTCCGTGTACTCTAGCCTTTCGACTATAGTTTTGATTGCCTTGCGTATATTACACTTTTTGAAGGTAGACTTAAATGTGTCATCGACATTAATAAATTGACTTCTGTCTTCTTCGTACTTATATGGACCATGTAAGTATAATAAAACCGCTGACAAGTTAGTTGAACTACGCTTCTCTGTAATCCCGCCAGTCCAGCGGGATCCCCCAAAATTTTCTATCTATCATTTAAATTGAAGCCAAAGTATACAATACTCTGTACCTTCTCTAGTTTCGTTCCAGCAAAAAATAAAGATTTTCATTCAATGCTTTATTTTTGCTTATGAGCATGTATTTTGTTTTACTTATATTCAGTTTTAACCCAAATAAACAGGGAACTAATAGAACTACTAAAGGAACACCATCTCAAGAGACACAAGCAGCAATGGAAAACATCAATACATGCAGGAAAAGTGAAGAGGATGAAGAGACTCCAATTCACCTATGGTGCCAATGTCCCGCCCTGCTAGGAACAAGGCCCAGATACCTGGGAAGACACATTGTGGAACTAGAAGACACAGCAACATATTCAATGACAACACAGTTGCCTCCAAATATTTGATGAAAGATCGGACCAAAGAAAATGTAACTAATGATTTTGTTGATTATTTCTCTGACAGTGTTTGCAATATGTTACATAAATGTAATTACAGGACAACTGCTTTTGAACCAGAGAAGAGGCCTCAAAGCATGTACCTACCAAGGGCCAAAATTTCTGATATAGAAAGCATTGTGCGGCAACTTAAAAGCTCTTCTCCTGGAATTGATAATATCAGAATGAGTGATATTAAAAAACATATAATAATTTTAGCTCCAATCATAGCCCATTTTGTAAATAGAATTTTATTTGAAGCAAAAATTCCAGATGACTTAAAATGTAGTATTATCAGACCCATTTATAAAGGAGGTGATCACACTCTATTGGGTAATTATAGACCGATTAGTATTTTGCCATCACTCGAAAAAATTCTTGAAAAATACATTCAGTTGAAATTAATAAAATATTTAGAAGATTTTTCTATTATTGATACAAATCAATATGGATTCCAGAAAAAAAAGGGTACCGAAATGCTACTTCAAAAATTTGCCAGTTTCATAAATAATGAACTAAATAGTAAAAATCATGTATTAGTTTTATTTATAGATTATTCTAAAGCATTTGACACTATTAATCATAGAAAATTATTGCAGATACTAGAAATCATAGGAATAAGAGGAAAGCTCCTAAAACTATTTGAAAATTACTTGAACAACCGATGCATGAAAATAAAGCTATTGAACACTTTAAGTAAAAAAAGAAAAATTTTAGCTGGCGTTCCTCAAGGTTCCATATTAGGTCCAATTTTATATATCATTTATGTATCTTTTATTAAGTACATCTTTAAACATGTAAAACACTTTGTATATGCGGATGATACTGCACTAGTGATTTCTCGCAGTGATTTAAAATTATGTATTGAACTCTTACAAAAGGATTACATTGAGCTTTTGAAATGGTCTCATGACTCTGGTTTAATCATAAATGCAAAAAAAACCAAATTGATACATATTAGATCACCCAATGCCAAGACAAATATTATTACACCAGAAATAAAAACACACGGTTCAGATTGCTTACATGTTGGTATCCCAGCATTGTGTACATGCGAAAATATTGAAGTGGTTAAAGAATATGTTTATTTAGGTGTAATTATTGACTGCTTTTTCAAATGGGATTTACAAATAAATAAAGTCTGTGAACGTCTGAGATCTATTGTTAGTAGATTATATAAACTTAAATTCTATGTTCCAATATGCACACTTCGAATAATTTATTTATCATTAGCTGAGTCTATTATAAGGTACGGAATTACAGCTTGGGGACTTTCCTGTAAGACAAATGTTAATCATGTTCAATCTGTCCAAAATTCATTAGTTAAATTATTAGCTCATAAAAGTTTATACGAGCAAAGACACAATGTTCCGTACTTTTACCAGAATCTTAAAATTCTCTCAGTAAGAGCAATTCTGTGGCATAAAATTATTTTTCAGCATATGAATAGCCCTATATACATAAATAGACTGGACCACACTTACAATACTCGATTTACGTTAAATGAAGGACTAATCGTACCTAAGCACTTAAACAAATATGGACAAAGAACGCTGGACTACATGATACCTACATGCTTAAATATGTTACCTGCTAAAATTAAAAAATGTACAAATAATGTAAGAACAAATATTATATTGAAAAATTGGCTCGCCGAAAGAAAAAGTTTGTATTAACATTCTTGTAGTACTCGTAACACAAAAAATGTCTAACTGCATTATAAGTTTTATTTAAAAAAAAAAAAAAAAAAAAAAAAACTTCAAAGTAAAAGCACCCATTGACAAACTACTTAAAAGTAGTTTATTGGGACTTTTCTTTTTTGTAATATCTTATTTTTATTTGATTTCCTGTAATATTTTATAACTTTTTTCTTCTAATAAAAAAAAAAAAAAAAAAAAAAAAAAAAAAACCCTGGTGAACTTTATAAAAGGGACCAGGTTATTGTTATAGAGGAATGAGGTAAAATGGGAAATAGCACAATGGGCCTACGGCCCAGACCAGAATTTGTAGCGCCCACTTTTGCTAAAAATTATTGCGCCGCCACTGGGTCTCTAAGAATTTACCAGACGAGTTATCTACTTACCTGCCTACAACGCGCAAAGTGAAGAAGGCCCTGTTGAAGTTGAAATGAAGAACGGTGCCTTTCGGTGTGATTCCTGGAATGTTCACGCGGCGCCGCCAGTACATACCGCCAGCACCGCGTGAACATTACGGGAATCACATCGAAAGGCCTCGAGTCAACAGCTGTTCCTCACTACGGCAGCAGAATGTTTGAGGGCCCCCTTTATGCTCAAGGGAACTATTCGTAAACCGTCTCCACTAAAATGCGAGTTGCCCGTAGGCTGTCAGGTTCATTTAACAAATCACTGAAAGGGACAAGTTCTGCGCAACATGGTTTGTTCCCCTCGACCTTATGGGCAGGTCTTTCTCTTTTGTTGTACGTGAGACTGTGTTTTTGGGTTAGATTATGTAGGCCAAGTTTCAGAAAGAAAATCTTTACTTGTCCCGAGGAAGGAGGTCGAGTTGTTTTTACACCCAAAGAGATGGCATAGGTTTAATAATAATTGTACCTTCATATATTTTGCATGGAAATAATGGAAGAAAAGTGTTATCTTTGAATGGTTATATTATTTTATTACAAAAAAAGAGTTTACAATATTTTACCTATAACATTATAAAAGTTTTATTTTCACAAGTACATTATGCATGTTGACAATTTTCATACAAAAAATATGAAGATATAATTGAGCCCTTATGAGGAAAAAAAGTGTTATCGAAATAACACTGTTTTGTGTAGATCAATTAAAATAACGCGCCATATATGCATCTATGTATGTTTACACCAAAAATTGCTTTAAAATCTGGATCACAGATGGCAGTACAAGGCCTAGAGTGACGGCTGGTAACGCACACATGCTCTTTTTCAGAGCAATGGTCAAGTCAATTTAAAATTGATAGTGTGTGCGGGCGGCGCTTGGAATATTTGTCATTATTTAAACTTTTTATATGAAGCTGAATAGGGTCTGGTCGAAAATTTTTCAGTCAACCTTTTCGGTTGACTGAAAAATGTATTGCACTAATGAAAATAATCCTGATAAACTCTATAAATTGACTTTATGGAAACACAAGGTTAAGAAATCGCAAATGAATGTCGATTTATGGAAAAATGACAATATTTAATTTTTTTTTTACATTTTTTAAATTTTTTACATTTTCTTATTTTCTCACAGAAAGGCACACAAGCACTGAGTAAAAAAAATCCCTCATGACCTATGTCATCTTTGGGGATGCTGCATGGAGGGTATTTTTAAAGAAAGGAAGGAGAGGGAGTTCTGCCTAGCGATTCCGTATTTTTTGTGGGATCATTATTGGATAACGGATGTTACCTCTTGTCAGATTTGTGTGATTTTTACATATTTACTGTCACATTTTTTAGTTTAGATCTATTTAAACACGAATTCCTGCAAGTACGGATGATTATTTATTCATTTAATGTACATTGTACATAGAAAAAGCAAATAACAGCCATAAAAATAAATTAATTAAAATGTATAACACGTGTTGTCTGTCAATTAAAATACTTATTACATACATATAAATGTATTTGACTTTCAATGTATACATTATGCTCACTACAGCCAATGAAATTTTTAACATCCAATACTCAGAACACACTTTCACACATAATGCTGTTTTTTCTGCATAAGGGCTCAATCGTATCCATGCCACCTGTTGTACAATTGTACGATTTTGCCCGAAAGCTAAAATTTAACCGAAACGCAAGACATTCCTTGGATATTTCATAATAAAAACAAAATAAATAGGTATATGAATACATGGCTACCCAAAATGCAGGTAGGTATGTATATCTCTATAAATACAGGGATTGTTAAAAATCAAGTCAAGCAGGTGACCCAGTGGATCGACCACTTAACTATCTCAGACTTGGATCATCTTCTTAGTCTAATACAATCCTATGTCCTCAATGACACTACAAACTTATAGACATGCTGCAGAGATCTCAAAAGTGATAAGCGATAGATACGGTAATTGCACTCCTTTTCGTATATGTAGTATTAAACATCAGCTATCTTCTCTAACCAAATTGGATTAAAATGTGCCGAAAAGCCCTTGTGTTTTTTTACAGAAATTCATATTTTGTGTTCCGTATCGATGCCTGGAATCCATTATGAGAGAGAGCTAGCTCTTTCGCCCTTATAGTTTCAGCTTCGCGCGTGTTTATTCCCTATATTTGCCCTTTTTTTATTCGACTTGCCACATTTTCTCTGCTGGCAACACTAGTGACGCGCATCTCAGATCACGTGATGTTATTGTTTGTCATATGACGCCGTTTTTACGCGCCGAAAGCAGTTTTCGTGTTTCGCTGTACTTAAAAAACCAATTTTGAGTCGAAAATCGAAGTTTATTCCCTGCTCTTTCAGTTTAAACATTAAATATACCGTGATAGATCGTTTTCTGAGAAATTGACTAATTGTTTAGTGTGTTTTTTTCGGTTGTTTACGTGTTTAAACTGTGCAACAAAATGAGTGATATCGACAACAAAGACGCTTCGCCGGTCGGAAACAATGATCAAGCACGAGTTTCTCGGAAACGCCGAATGCCGCGCGAAAGTTCTGGATCCGACACTTCGGAAGAAATGCATTACTATCGGGATCCTCGGGTAGACATCCTGATGCAACAGATGTCGGCCATGACGGACGTTTTATCCGGGAATCGGTTAGAGTTCGCGGAGAAAACGGTCTCGGACAAAGAAGACTCCGCGGGAGAGATGCGGCAAGAGGTAGAATCGGGGTTTTTAGAGATGCCCGCCAGCCTAGCCGCTCAGAAAAACTTTTTGGAGTTCTGCAATCCAAGCACATTGGTGAAAGAATCGCCGATTCCGAAGGCGGACGCAAGAAGAGTCGCAGTTATCTCGGCTCTTCAGCGTTTTGGTTCGGAGGAATGGTCGCGTGTTCGCTATGCCGAAACACAGAAAGTATACACTGCCACGCCCGCCTTCGTAGAGCTGGAGGTAAACGAAAAACTGAGGAGGTTTGATAAGAACAACTCCTTCGCGCCAGCCCTGGACCGTTCTCTGGGAGCCCTCTCCAATGCAGTGCTATCCCAGACAGAGTCGGTCAGAGGAAACATGCAGGCACTGGTGAACTGGGCATCCGAACCAGGCACCTGCTTGACCCCTGCGACTCTGTTTGACAAGATTCAGGGTATGTTTGCCAAGGAGTCAACATACAATAAGACCACGGACGACGTCCTACAGATTTTATGCGGAAGGCGAACGGAATGCCTACAAAGTAGGCGAAAGGCCCTGCTAGAGGGAGTAAGGGACCCGTACATCAAGGAAGCCTTGCCAGGATTCCTCCGAGCGCCAGTCACCTCTTTAATAAAGAGGAACTAGCAAGCTATATCGTGGCAAACGGGGGACGAGACAAGATATTCGGTAGTGCATCCTCGTCGTATATCCCCCGTCAACCTCAACCCTCTACCTCACAAGCGGCAAGACCGGTGATAGAGGCTCCACCCTCCCGACCTAGGAAGCCCTTTCGACCTGCCCCTAGGCCGGAGAAAGACAGGACGTACAGGCAGCCCGCCAAAAAGCCAGAGCCCTCTCGCAAGGCGGCCAGCGATCGGGGTAGGAGGCGATGGAGGTGACTGGAGGCCGGAGCCATTCTGGGGAGGACGCCGAAAGGCGTATCAGGAGGTGTGGAGGGAGCTGGGAGCATCACCGCTAATCCTGAACATTCTAAAAGGAGCAAGGATACACTTCATATCAAAACCTCCTCTGGCGCTCCCATCGGCCGAGCTGAAGCAGAATTTCAAGACAAGGTTGTCTCCAGGCATGACCGCACACATCGAAACGATGAAAGCGTCAAAGATCCTGGAGGCAGCAGACGACTCCCCAAGCTTCCTGTCAGGTATGTTCCTTACCTCCAAATCAGACCACACCCTCAGGCCCATCTTCAACCTGAAGGCCTTGAACGTCTTCATAGACTCAAAGCCCTTCAGACTCTTCAGTCATTTTCGGGTCCCGGAATTCCTCCAACCCGACGACTGGCTGATAAAAGTCGACCTCTCCCAGGCTTACTTCCACGTGCCGATCGCAAGAAGTTCCTGCGCCTCGTGTACAACGGAGAGCTCCTTCAGATGACGTGTCTGCCCTTCGGCCTGTCATCAGCGCCAAGGATCTTCTCGCTGCTCTCAAACTGGGTAGCGGAACTACTAAGGAAAAAGGGACTCAGGATTGTAGTCTACCTAGACGACTTCTTAGTAGCAAACCAGTCCAGAAAACTTCTCACCTCCCAAGCCGTTGCTATAGTGCACACACTTCAACGGCTAGGCTGGTGCATAAACCCGGACAAGTGTGTCCTGACACCCACGCAGAAGTTGGAGTTCCTGGGTATAACATGGGACACGAGAGCAGATCAAAAGTCTCTCTCCGACCGCAAGTGCGCTGGTCTACGCCAAGCCTTGCAGGTTCCCTTGGAAGTCGGCAGTTGCTCTCCCAGGCAGGCTCTCGGTCTACTGGGAAGACTCAACTTTGCAAATTTCGTGATCCCTCGTGGTCGCTTGCATTGCCGCATACTGCAGAGGTTCAGCCGCCGCATACAGCACCTGAAACCATCGCGGCCTGTTGCTCTGCCCAACGCAGCACGGCAGGACATACAGTGGTGGCTAGCAGCCATTGGAAGGACAAGCCCCATTCAACCTCTCCCTTTCCATCACTTCCTGACAACAGACGCAGCGGACACAGGATGGGGCGGACAACTAGACGACATCACAGTTGCGGGCCAATGGACAGGGGAACAGGCACTATGGCACTCAAACCGGAAGGAAGCATACGCCGTGTTAGAGGTCATCAAAGATCAAGCTCATGCCCTGGCAGGGACGAATGTTTTATTGCAGACAGACAACAAGACAGTAGTGGCTTATGTCAACAAGGAAGGGGGTACAAAATCGTTAGCCCTTCTGGAAACAACGCGGGAGCTACTGGATTTCGTAGACCAGATGGAGATATCTCTGACAGCCCAATACATTCCAGGAAGATACAACGGAATTGCGGACCGTCTCTCTCGGGGCGCACCGGTTCCAGAGTGGCATCTACTAAGTCCGGCAACGAAGGAGATATTCAAAAAATGGGGTCGCCCTCAAATAGACCTGTTCGCTTCAGCCACTGCTCACGTGGTACCAACATACGTCTCCAGAGACTCAAGCGACTGCTTAGCCTGCTTTCCCAACGCGTTCAGTCAACCTTGGGACTACAATCTAGCTTGGGTATTCCCTCCGCCAAACCTCGTTCCGAGAGTGCTCACCCACCTAAATCAGGCAAAGGGCATGTTCCTTCTAGTCGTCCCAAAATGGGAGAAGACTTTCTGGAGAAGCGACCTAAAACAGCGAACAGACGAACCTCCCATACGCCTGCGCAACCTACAGGGAGTCCTCATAGACACATCGACAGGACTACCCCCTCCCAGGATTCAGGATCTGGAACTAGAGGTCTGGAGAATTGCGGGTGGGAACAAGCCCTGACAACATGGAGTCAGGAAGAATGCCAACTCCTCAAGTCATCCTGGAGAGAGTCTACACTGAAGACCTACAAACCTGCGTGGGATAGGTGGCGTAAATGGGGCACTCAAAACGGTGTGGATGTCAACAATCCCCCACCAACTACGGTTGCCAGGTATCTAGCCCACCTATTTGTTCAAGGAGGCCTAGCCCCAGGGACCATTCAGGTCCACAAGTCAGCCATTGTTACCTTCTGCGGTCCAGCTCAGAATGCGAGAAAAATCAGCTCTGATTTCTTGGTAAGACACGTTCTCAAGGCAATCTCAATGGCAAGGAGGACCAAGGAGAAAGCCCCTATCTGGGATCCCAGACAAGTAATAGACTGGCTGGTCAAGAATTCCCCCACAGAAGACTCGCTGTTTGAAGCATCACGGAGGGCAGCAATACTCCTCGTCCTGGCGTCAGGCAGAAGAGTTCATGATTTGACACTGCTCAGAATCACCCCAGAACATTTCATCGACAAGAGGAACTCTATTACCCTGTGGCCAATTTTTGGGGCAAAAACCGACACAGCCAACCATAAACAATCAGGTTGGAAACTGACGGGCTCACAAAAAGATAACATCAACCTCCTTAAATGGTTGAGAAAAGTCGTTGCCCTCTCTACAGCCAGAAGAGGTCCACTACTAAAGAACCTATTTGTGACCACATGAGGAGAAACAAAACCGGCAACGCAAACAATAATAGGGGGATGGATCAAATCAGTCCTCAGAGAAGCTGGAGTCCATGCAACCCCGGGAAGTGTACGCTCGGCTGTAGCCTCCTTAAACTGGTTGGAAGACTACCCCATAGAGGAGATTCTTGCTAGAGGGAATTGGAAGTCCGAGCACACCTTCCGGAAGTTCTACCAGAAGGAGATAGCGCACTCCAGAAGCGAGCACCTTCAGCACTCAATGGCTCCATTCTTTACTCCAGTGTAAATAGCATCACATATAACGCTAAGTTTTCAGATCACCAGGTGAGAGCAAACACATCTCATAATGGATTCCAGGCATCGATACGGAACACAAAATAGAATAATTTTACCTACCAATAAAATTTATATTTTGTTTCCATCGATGCCTGGAATCCAGGTAATCCCTACCTGGTGCATTACGAGTCATATGACAAACAATAACATCACGTGATCTGAGATGCGCGTCACTAGTGTTGCCAGCAGAGAGAAAATGTGGCAAGTCGAATAAAAAAAGGGCAAATATAGGGAATAAACACGCGCGAAACTGAAACTATAAGGGCGAAAGAGCTAGCTCTCTCTCATAATGGATTCCAGGCATCGATGGAAACAAAATATAAATTTTATTGGTAGGTAAAATTATTCTATAATCTAAAAATTGCACTGCGTTAAAACTGTGTTCTGTAATGCAAGAGAATAAATGTATTGTCATCTCAATAACACCCTTGATGTAGAATGTACTACCAGAGAACTATTGATATGCTTGGTGTAACCCTTAGTGACCAGCTCAGGTATGGGGACTCCATCGAAGCCAGAGTAAAGTTAGCCTCCCAAAAACTGGGCGTACTGTGCAGGGCCCGCAGATACTTTAATAGTACACAACTGCTAACCCTGTACAAATCACAAGTGCAATTGACTCTGTGCAGAAACGGGCGGTCCGTTTAATAGATTCTCCCATCTTAACAGACGGATTGCAATCTTTAGAGCACAGGCGTCGGGTGGGAATGCTATCCTTGTTCTACCGGTATTACAATGCAAGATGCTCCGAGGAACTAGCATCATTGATCCCTTCGGCACCGGTGCATAGTCGGGCAACACGCCAAACGCGTGCCCAACATTTGTACACGGTTGACATTTGTCACATGAGAACGGGTCGTTTCTTCGACTCGTTCTTGTGTTCAACAGCTCGGCTGTGGAATGACTTGCCGGCCTCTGTGTTTCCTCCTTCCTATAACATGGGTCTCTTCAAGACCAATGTTCATTCCTTCCTCTCCTCAAAAAGACCCTCCACACAGCATCCCAGATGACATAGGCCCTGAGGGAAATTATTTTCCTCAGGGCCTCCTGTGTGGAGTTAATGTTAAAAAAAAAAAAAAATTTAAAAAAAATAAATAAAGTAAAATAAATAAATAAATAAAAATAATAAAAAATAAAAAATTAAATTTAAATAATTTGAAGTTCGATTCCAAATGCTACTTGTTGCAGATTTTTTAATTGATTTCCTATAAAGATAATAGTTTTTAGCAAGAATCCAAAATTTCAGGTGGTTCGGTGCCATAGAACCTGAGAAAAGGTGAATTGAAGTTCTACCCCAAGGCTTACATTTCGCACGTAAAAATGGTGATTTTTCCGCAAATGCTACTTATTGCAGATTTTTTGATTGATTCCTATAAAAACCATATTTTTCAGCAAGAATCCAAAATTTCACGCGGTTTGGTGCCGTAGAGCCTGAGAAAATTACTTTTAAATTCGTCCTTGTGTTGTTCCCAGAAATAAGTGAGCCCTTGCACGGAATAATGTTGTATCCAACAAAACTACCAATGTTGAGTTATTGATGGAATAATGTTAGGCATATTAATACGCATCTTTTAAGGTAGGAATTATGGTAATTAAATTTTTTTTAGGCCTGTGGCAGCCTTTTAAAGTTTGGTTTGTGGAAGAATGTTGTATAACGCCATTTATCAAAATCACGGCACATGGTTTAATTTGTCCAGAAAAAATATCATTAAGCCTGCCATTGAAACAGTTTTGTGAAATAATGTTGTATGTTGATCAACACAATGTCTAGAACGTAAATGGTTTCATTTATTCATATCGTTTTTTTTTGCTTTTTAAGCTCAAAAACATCAATGATGTATGTAGATTTATGTTAGAAGAGCATGTTGCTTTTTGTAAGGTACGAAGAGTAAAAAAAAAACATTTTGTGGAATAACGTTGTATGTTAAAGTGTTCATATAAAACATTATTCCACAAATTCAGCGTAAATTCTAGTAACAAACTCTAATTTAATGTTTTTATTTTTTATTTTAACTTTACGAGTAAAACCTCAAATTGTTATATTTTAAATAAATGAAGACAATATAAGCGAAACTCAATTGAAAATCTGGAAACAGAAAAATCAGAAAAACATATTGACACCTCTGGGACTTGAACCCAGGACTTCTTGCTTTCCGGGCAAACGCGCAACCGTGGCGCAGTGGTTAGCGCGTTTGCCCGGAAAGCAAGAGGTCCTGGGTTCGAGTCCCAGAGGTGTCAATATGTTTTTCTGATTTTTCTGTTTCCAGATTTTCGATTGAGTTTCGCTTATATTGTCTTAATTTATTTAAAATCTAATTTAATGCCTTTTTAGACAGCGTTTCAATTAAAACTCTTAAGAATTGTATGTTTTATGTATTTTAAATATAAAATGTTATGAAACATAACTGGTTTCGGTGGTTTAATTTTTCTCGGAACTAGAATATACATATATTGTTGGATAAAACATCCTCCGGGAAAGGGCCCAACTATTTTTCCACAAATGCTGCTTTTTACAAATTTATTTACTGATTCAACTTTTCAACAGTCCAGTTATGTATTTCGTTTATACGAGCATATTCTTGTAATACATGACCAAGTTTCAATTAAGAATTAACATTTTTGTTTTTTAAATTATTTTATGTGAATACCACACAATAGTTCTAACTGCTCCCAACCGCCTGGAGCCACTGAGGCCATGGCATTCCTAATTGGGGTATGTTGTAAGGCCGAAGGTAGTGGGGAGGGGAAGTACCTGGCTATTCAGATTTGGTCACCAAACACGGCTAAAACCATTTCAAGCAAGGTATCTTCTAATAATAATAATAATGATAATAATTGGATAACTTATAAAGCGCCGTTTTTGTTAAAAATCATCTCAAGGGCGCTGAACGCTCTATTCTGGAACATCTCTCAAATCTACTAAATATTAATTTTAATTAATTACTTGTGAAATAATACAAATAAATCAAATAAAATTTATCTGCGCACACACGTCATTGAACCCGCGACCTTCAGATTGCTAGTCGAGAGCCTTACCCCTCGACCACGGAAGCCGTAATACTGGAAACATAATTGCGTTTGCTACTTGCCACATTTTGTGAGACATCGACGCTACTATAAGTTTGTAATGTCATTGTTTGTACACTATCAAATTCATTTTCAAAAATTATCATAATCTAACACTGCAACTTGCAAAAATTGTCACAATAATTTTTCAAGGTGATTATATCAATGGAGCCAGCAAAGGATTAATAAATAATATAGGTACATAATTCATTATAAAACTAGACTAGGCCGCCCCTGTGATTTCATGTTCAAAAATGTCAATTTCTCCTTCATAGACACCCTGGTTATCTTCACCACCCTTCTTTACTTCTGCTCGGCTATTCTTGGTAGCTTCTTCTTCACACAAAGTGTCGTCGGCTTCTTCTTCACACAAAGTGTCATCCGCTTCTTCTTCGTCGACTGCTTTACTCTGCTGACCATTTGGGATTTCTTCAGAGTTAGATGAGGATTCATCAATAACTCCTTTGGTAACGACTGCGACCTCCTCACTATTAACTACGACTGTTTTGTAAACATCATCAGTGCCTTCTGAGTCTTTTTCGTCATAAAACAAAGCCACCGATTCACTATCCGTTTCTAGGTCGCTCTCTGCAACATTTGGACTAATCGCGTGCACTTCGTCACCGATGTCTGAAACTTCCGAACACCGGACTTCTAGAAGGTTGTTAATATCGTTGGACTGAACTAGTGTGTTGTTCCCAACATCTTCGTCGTCAATCGTTTCATCTGCATCATTGTGAATTTGTAAAGATTGGACGTGGCCTATTTTGATATGGTTGGGTTCACTGCTTATGCTGCAATCATTACTTTCATTGTCAATCACTTGTAAACTATCTTTGGTACACAAATCTTCAGTCTTTTCATAGTCTATGAGGTTTTGGACTTGATCCATGGCGTTATCATCAACATGATTTGTAACGTCTTCTCTTGCAGGCTTGCTCGGAGCTTCAGAGACGTCATTACTATCTTCAACCTCCATGATGACATCATTAGAGTCCGAAGCAGTGATGCTTTTAAATCTGTCATCTTCCAAGGAGTCTTTATTGCTGGCAAATCTGCTGCATGAAGAGCTTCCATCTTCAATGAGATTAATCCCGGACATAGCAGAGCTTGGTCTGATGGACTCGAGTCTTTTGAAATCCCTGTCGCTTTCAGTACGCTGTCTCTTCTTCTCCGGTTCGTGGTCACTTTTCAAGCTATTTTGAGAATCGGAGGAACTCAATTCAATGAGGGACATACTACTGCTATCGTTAGAGTCTTCTATGAACTTTCTTTTTCTGGGTTGTTCTTCTTTGCTAGTCTGTTTTTCTAATTGTAGATATCTGACTAGTTCGGTATTCCCTTCACTCTCATTCTCAACTTGTTTGTCAGGTTCTTCAATGATCGCATCTCCACTATTAGCAAAAGTAAGGTCTTCCTTATTTTTATCTCGTGGACTAATACTCCCCTCCTTGCTCTTGCCCGTAGCATCTTTGGTTCGGGTGGTGCTGCTGGCTTCTCCTTCAACAACTTCTTTTGTGTCGCAAGTTTCCTCTTCTTCCGAGTCTTCGGAAGAACCTTCAGATTTGTCAGCATCATTGTCGGGAACATCTTCAGCAACCAGTTTGAGGTTCGATTGCTTTTCGGCGAATCTGTAAAAAACCATATTTATTAGTAACATGTAAGTCCCAATGTCCCTCGCAATGGGTTGTGCATGAGGTCGGTCCTTAAGGTCAAACGCACTCATAGATAGTACTAATTTAATTAATTGAGGCATCACTTTTTGCAAGTTACGCTTTAAAATATTAAGATGAATTATTGTGATCCATTTTTGGGGTATTACGCCATGTTGCGTTACAGTGTCGTAATGTTGTAATGTTGTCGTAATGTTGTAATGTGTAATGTTGGCTAAGGATGGAGATAGCGTAACACAGCATAACCTCTAATGGGTGTCTGAATTATCGGAGTGAATTCGTTTTCGGTGAGAAGACATAAATAATCGTTGGATTGGCGGTGATGGTCTAGAATAGCGTTTATGTTTAGGTCACCAATCATTATTTGATATTCTGAGTACTTTGTGTTGTTAATGGCAGATTGGAGTGAATTCAGGAAAGTCTTGAAATGAGGGCGATCTGTAAATTGCAAAAATAAACAAGTTTTTATTAAAAACTATTATTTTAAGACAGTTTGCTTGTGACAGTACGAGTTCATCCACTTGCGCTTTTATTCCATCTCTGACGTAAATAACAATCCCACTGGATTTATTTAAGTTAATAGTTGAATTTGTATGGTATTCAATATAACTGTGTATCACTTTCGAGATATAGTCGTTATTGATCGAACACTCAGTCAATACTACTAAGGGTATCATTGCAGTTGTACAATGATCAAGAAAAACAAAAAAACATCAAGATAAAAAAAAATATTAATTTAATTATCAAGAAAGACAAACATTTTCGGGTTACGAATAAACCAACAATGTTTGAAAATCTCCTACTACCACCACATGGAGAATTTAGCCAGTCGAGGAATCGAACACGCAACGCCCGGATGGGACCCAAATGCGATGCCCACTCAGCCACTGACTGGTCCTGAAATATTTCCAGTGTTTTGAAGAATAATTTTTAGATTGTAGGAATTTCAACAAAAGTTATTCGGGTCATTTAAAACTTCAATTGTGTTCATTTTGCATGTCCTTGTATATGTTTTTAAAAGAGAAAATATTTTAGATAAATAGATTTAAACTAACGCAACAAAACTTGCCGTTTAAATTGTGCTTCATTGATGTTAAACATATCGATATTCGAAGTGATTCTATTTAACAACAAGACAGCTCTCCCGACTGGCATGACCATTGACAAGTTAGTTCTGCAAGCCGGGAGATAAAATAGTATATGCTGTCGGTGACGGAAGTAACCATCAGGAAGATAGAAACCAATGCTCTCCATGACAGACGAGTTTTTGAACCATCCATGAATCAGTGTGAAGAAATGTGTTACAATGAGTACATCCCTTCTGACCTGTGGATGGTGGAAACCTAGCATGCCCAAGAGAAAGTTGGTAGGGTCGGTAGGATCTGAATAGCCAGGTACTTCCTCACCTTCCTCTTCCCCCTATCTCCTTCCCCTCCCCACTGCCTTCAGCCTCACAACATACCCCAATTGGGGATGCCATAGTCCCACTGGCTCCAGACGGGAGCAGTTGGGACTCTTGTGCGGTATTCATGTAAAAAAAAAAAAGGGGTAGTAGCCATACTCCCTCCGGTAGAGAAATCTCAGAAATTTGTTCTGAACCTTCTCCAACATGAGGGAATCTTAACTTGGTGTGGCCTCCAAACCACCGATCTACTCTCAAGCCTACTCCTCACCAAGCATTGTATAGTACCGTGAGAACACTGGTGTCTCTGACATTTCTTGCAGTGTGTAGGACAAAACCCAGCATTCTCAGTGAAGTACTATTATAATATGAAAAGTTAACCTACTTCAATACATACACAAGATCTTTCATAGTAGAGACATGTTTTAAATTTCGAGCTCTCATAGTCAGTGGCGGCTCGTGACTTTTGGGTGTGCTAGAGTGCTGATATTTAAAAAATGGCATTTTCGATGTTACTGTAGCCGAAAAAAAAAAAAAATTTTTTTTGAAAATCAGTTTTTTGTATGAAAAATTTCAGGAAGTTTCAGTTTGGCGGTGTGCCGCACCGATTTCCTGAAAAATGTCGTACGGCAGAAGTATGAAAGTAGACTAAATAATATAATCTTCAGATTATTTAAAAAACGCCATTTTCGTGAGAAAATTATCTCAAGGGAGCTTTACAACTTCACTTATACAGGGTGTCCGGGGGTAAAGTGCATTAACACTTTCACTGCGTTATTTTAATAGGCGTAAACCAGCTATGCTGATAAAGTACGAAATTTTCATAACGGGACTACTTCCCTAATTCGAAAAAAATGGGGACTTTTGCATGTTTGGTTTATTATTGGGGATCACACCTACCAATCGCACTGCCTGTCAGCGCTACATACTCTCCAGTTGTTATGTAATTGGCAGGACAAGATAGTAGGCGTCATTGCGTAATGGTGAGTTTACACGAGTCATACACTCTCGCCGGGTCTTTTTGCTTTACGCGTCATGGTCGACCTAGGTTACTCTCGGACGGCCGCGCTTCCTAATACCACTTCTTTCGAACCTACCTATATATTTTCTTACCTTTCTTACCTACATGCCCAAACCATCTCAGTTTGTTTACTTTATATTATAATGAATATTACCCACCTATGTTCTAGAATCTAGATGAAATAGGTACACATCTCTGTGTCAATAATTATGTAGACATTATGTCATATCGTGTCATTTACAAATAACATTATCCCGCGCGCTCCGGTCCTGTATCACACGACAGGTAATGGTAATGGCAGGTATGTCTGGGACCCTAGTTCTCAGAAAGCAACAACAGCTGAGGGATTCACGTAGCAGAAGGGTACAAAAAAAACTTCAAAATAATAATAAACATGCCTATTTATTATGTAAAATCAATTTCTAAACAACGATTATTTACAAATAATATATGAATTATGCCAAATCAATTACAACAAACAGACAATTTATAAAACTATAAAAATAATGACAAGTATATCGACATTGAAGAGTTTCTTAGAAATCAATAACAATGAAAAATGGTTTGCAACAGTCATATTATTATAAAACCATCATTGGTAAGTAATATCACGACAAAAAAAACCAAATGAGTCAGAATAAGAAGAAATTTACAATAGCAATGAATAAGTTCGGATATAACAATCATTAGCAGAGTAATTATATAGTATAGTTATAACAAATTGATTTTGACCACCTAAAAGGGTAATTATAAAGTATTGTTATAGAAAGAGAAAGTGCAGGCAAAACCACAGGTAATTATCGGTTTGAAATGAAACAATAGGGTTTTTATAGATTATTTTCATCATGATAATTTCTAAAGCAGGGTTTGATACAAAATCCAGGCATCTGTGGACATTCCTTGCAGCAATAATTGGAATCGTTCCGTTTTTGATTTTTTTCCCAGCAATATTTGCATTGCCTTTTTTTTACTTTTCCTTTGTCGTTTCTTTCGCATAGGGCTGGCAAATGTCTTATATTTGACACTAATGGACGAGGAACGGCAGAAGGAGGAGGACCAAGTAAATTATCGATTACTTCCAGTCTAAAATCATATAGACTTTTCTTACGCTCACTCTGTGCATTGTACAAATAGTAAGCATTTATTAGCATTGATTGGAAAATGTGAATTCCCAGTTTCTTATACCACCTCAAAGTTTTTCGACGACATGGGTAGTAGGCAAGCATTTGGTCGTGAAAATCTACGCCGCTCATGTGTTTGTTGTATTCAATAATCATGTTTGGCTTACAAACCTCCTTTCCTCGACGATTGGTAGTTTTCGTCAATTGCCCATCGAATTCGGAAGATATGGTCACAATTTCACGTCGATCCTTCCATTTTGTGACGCATATCCCTTTATGTGTATACATGCTGGTAGACTCTCCGGTTTTTAATTTTTTTTCAGTAACTTCCTTCGGTGTGTCCTTCCGGTTTGATCTAAGGGTCCCAGTAACAAATGTTTTGTTTTCTAATAAATGCTCCGTCAATGGAACACTATTATAGAAATTGTCCATGTATAAACTGTGCCCGACTCCAGTCTTTCCTTCCATTAATTTCTTCACCACTTTGTTAGTGTGGTCTTTACCACCGAGTTCGATGTCTGCTGCACCACCATAAACAATTATTTTTAGGGCCAATCCATTTGACTGACCCAACATATACAGTTTTATGCCATATTTCGCTTTTTTCCCTTTCATGTATTGACGGATCAATAGTCTCCCTCTCCAGAGCACCAGCGATTCATCGATGGAAAGATTTTTACTAGGAGTATATATAATCTCCATCCTATCATTGAAAAAATCGATGAGTGGCTGAATTTTTCCTAAACTTGTTGATTCTTCCTCATTATTATTGAAGTGAAGCACTCTAAGGATAAGTAGAAATCTATCTCGAGCCATGTATTGAGAAAACGTCGGCAGGTTGAATAAATGATTTTTCTTCCAATAGTCGTTTATGCGATTCATCCTTATAGTTCCCATGTGGAAAATAAGCCCTAAAAACTTCCTGAATTCCTCGATTGTTAGGTCCCTCCACCTTGTGATTCGGCTTTTATCACCTTTCGACTTTGATAAAACCTCTACCGCATAATCGTTTGTTTGTTTGATGACCATCTCACACAAGTCATCATTGGCGATGGTATTGAAAAAGTTGATCGGTTCTCTTCCAGCTTCCATAAAATTTATGCCAGATACACCGGTAAATGGGATGTGATGTGATGGTTTGGGTGAATTTGACCACTGTCTTGGTTCGGACATTGATGGTTGGTTTGGAGGCAGTGGTGATGCTGCCGGTACTGGCTGGATAATGGCATCTTCATCCAATTCATCGTTATCCATGTCTTCCATGTCATCTTCATCCGATTCGGGGAAGATCTCTAAGTCGCTTCCCGAATCGTCGAAATCGGTATCGCTAAAGTCGTCATCTAGCCTAGCTTTTTTGGATGTTGATGGCTGATCCATATTTCAAGGTACGTATAACACAAAAAATATATCAAAAGTCCAACACAAAAATAATAATAAAAACACTTTATAGTAAATGAATTCAATATAAATTTCTTGTAGTCTAAAACACAATATTTTGATTCAAAAGTCCGAACATACAAAAAATAATAACGAAAAGTCTAATAAAAAATACTTATAAACAAGAAAACACTTTGTATAAATTCAGTAACAATCACAATTATCGCATACACATATAGTTCGTTGTAGTTGTATGAAACGTATAGAAAAACTCAGTGTAAACTCGCCACAACGGTACTACGGTAGAAAAAAAACAATAGCGACCGACCCACGCAACATACAAATGTATACTGAAGTTATCCTACATGCTGAGGGTATTATATACACAATCCGTCTGTGCTAACGTTTTTTTATTATCATTTCTCTTAGGTATAAGATGCCCGTACCTTGTAAGGGCAACGCATCCCGCGAACTTTGTATCGCCCGTACCTGCTACGGGCTCAGCACTGGACGTGTTAACTTCAGGAGGTTATTCTACATGATGGTAGGAGTAAAAAAGATTAACAACTTTTTTTGAAATTCCAACATTTTTTTCCCATACAAAAAGATCTACCTACTAAAAATCCTTAGTGTGAAGTACAATCTTACTTGCCGGAAGCCTGCCGGGCACCATCGTCGCAACATTGTATGGTGGTGATTGGCCCGTATCGTAACAGCGGAAAATAATAAAAATTTTGATGTATTACTGGTGGCTTTTAACTAAGATTGATAACTAGTGACTTACAACTAAGACTTACTTACTTATTGTTACGTTAACATCTGAACGGTTGATATATAACTTAAAGGCTGTAGAAATGAGATCCCTGAAGTATGTGTGCGGCAAAGCCTGTAACAGTTTTAACTTGTTACCCCGTTCATTTGAATGATGACTCGTATTTGGATCCTAGCGCACGTTTGTTACTTGCGTTGTTCACACTGGAGATGGTGGCGACACCTGGCGGGGAACGGGGAAGAAGAGGGTGGATTTGCTGTTTCTCCGGCTGACATCGTGGAGGCGATAGTTTTACTTTACCTGATACTGGTTTCTTTTATATGTAAAGATTAGGAGTTAATATAAAATGGTCATGTTCATCTGACGGACCTGGCGCCCGACTTTCCCGAGGTTATTCTCATGTTCAAGGTTAGTGCTCATGTTTTAACACAAATGTCACATGTCACAGATTATTTCTCACAAATGATTATTTCGTTAGTTTCAACATCCAAGAGATTCCTCATCAAGGAACCTTGGACCACGACCTGAGTAATATTAAATTGATTATTATGATAAGAGTCTCTAATTTATTAAACTGCATAGTTCATGTAATTAATCCAATAAATTGATAATTTGATTGATGATTGATTGGTTTCATTTCTGCTATAAATTTTCAAATAGAAATTGCTAAATCATATAAGTTACAAGCCATGTATGATCATGTTAGATATCAAGAGATTCGCAAAGAAAGCAAGACTGATGTAAGCATAATGAGCGAATGAACGAAGAAAGAAATCTACAAAGAATATAATGCAAATGTGAATGGTAGAAGAAGTCGGGGACGAGAGAGGAAGACAAGTGAACCAAATATTTGAGTGGGGCCATGTCAAGAGTCAGAATAACAGAAGGATAATGGGGTCCGATTGACTCACTTGTTTAGCACCTCCATCTCCCTGTGCTTGGACAGCTCCCGGTTCTTGGCCAGCTTGGCCGCCAGTTCCGGGTCATGCTCGGCGGGGTCTGAGTGCATCCCGAGCCGCCAGCTCAGGTCCTCGTACTCCTGGGCGCGGCGCCGCTGCTGCAGCAGGGTGCCGATCTCCAGGAACGCCTCACGCGCTGGAATACACAACTACATGTAAAAACAACATCTATATTATTTAAATATATTCACATAAACTTGTTCGAAACCACTTTATCGTCGAATAGTATTAATACGCTAACATCTGTCGTACACACTCGATTCACAAACAAATACTAACGGAAGTGCTGCCATCTATATTAATTATCGGACATTATTATTACGTTAACATCTGAACGGTTGAAATTTAAGAATCCGTAAAGAATGCAAATCTGACGCCACGCCTTATGCCAAGCCATCTTTGTACTTGAAGTTTGTTTAAAAGCTACTTTAGTAATTCGGTTTCAAATTCAAGAATTCGTCAAAGGATGGCGCCACTTACGTTAGAAGATCGTATGAGGACGTGCCCTAAGTACTACGGATTTGTAGAATTTGAGTATCTCTCCAGATACAGTAATACTTAGAGTTGTGAATAATAGTGTCACACGGCTATATATTACATATGACATCATTGCCTGTTGCGGTTACTTTGTCCCGGTGACTAGCTGTCACTGGATCACAGTGGATCCGAGGAACCGGCTATTTTTGCAACCGGTTCCTATCGGATTTATAAAATGGTTACCAACACTCAAACTGTTACGAAGCCGAACAAAAATCCGCCCACAGGGCCTAGCAGCAAAAACTGCAGAGCGACTTTCAACTGCTAGTTTTAATTTATTGCTCTACTGGTTTTAGAAGCGACCTTTCTTTCACCAGTGTGTATCTAAGGGCGTAACTGGGGAGTTATGGGTTTGACATATGCTTTCTTTTTATTGGTTGTGAAGTCGTGTTGAGTTTTCTATAATCCCCTCCCGATTTCTAATGCTTCAATGACTACTGCCTCGCCTTAAATATAGCATGTAAATTTATTTCAAACCACTTTATTTTAATCTATTGCTCTACTGGTTTTGGAAGGGGCCTTCCTTCATCAGGAAATTATTAAAAATAACATAAAATACAAATAAATTGATAACAAACATAAATATTTAGATGTTGGAGCGATAGGTCAAGAAAGCGGTTTACTGGAAATATGTCTAGAATAGGACTATTATAATATCTCTACATATTATAAATTAAAGTCCCCTGCGTCGTCTGTCTGTCTGTTCGCGATAAACTCGAAAACTACTGAACGGATTTTCATGCGGTTTTCACCAATAGATAAAGTGTTTCGTGAGGAAGGTTTAGGTATGTAATTTGTCAAGGATTTGTGTAAATTGGTTGAAACATCTCTACATATTATAAATTAAAGTCCCCCGCGTCGTCTGTCTGTCTGTTCACGATAAACTCGAAAACTACTGAACAGATTTTCATGTAGTTTTCACCAATAGATAGAGTGTTTCTTGAGGAAGGTTTAGGTATGTAATTTGTCAAGGATTTGTGTAAATTGGTTGAAACATAACGATAATTGTTAGAAGTGTCGGAAAAAGTCAAGCTGACTGGTAGCTTTCATCGAAAACGCTGCCTAATCCTTTTGGGATATAACAAAACAATTCATGGTGGGATATTCCTCTTTTATAGATCTACAAAAAAGTGGGCGAAGGCATATATCTATCTTTTACGGATAGCTAACTATACCCATTCTATCTTCTAAAAAAATGGTCACGTACATTGCGATAATTGAAAAGTTATTTAGACGGATATAGTATTAATCCTTATTAACTTAAATACGTTAGTTACCCCAAGCATTTCATGCACATTATTACAATCTTTCACACCATCTCTGTGTATTATAAATTAAAGTCCTCCGTGGCATCTGTCTGTCTCTTTGCGATAAACTCAAAGACGGGGGTGGTTATAAAGGTTGGATAACCATCCAGTAGATGACGTTGTGTTTTATTAGCCACAGCAACGCGTGGCCGGGTCAGCTAGTTATAAATAGTTAAAAGATAAATTTAATTGGTTATTCAAAATATGTACTAGAATTATTATTTTGGGATTTTTTGATTTCAACTGCTTGTAAGTTATGCAGGGACATTGGAGGTCTAGTTTCGTTATCAAATGTAGAGTCGTTTTCACAAAAAAAAATTAGAGTCCTTGCAAGAGCCTTGAAGGGGTAACCATCTGTTACCTATACCAGGGCGGGTAAGTGGTGGGTCCTCCAATGCCTGTAAGTTATCGGCCTTGCAATCTTTGCAAATCTCCACATTTTTCACATGATCATGTGTGTTTTATCATGCAGATATCTCATTTGTGCAGCATTCAGTCTATTTTCATCCTTCCTCTGCCAGTTTTATGCCTCACTGCGTCACATCAGGGTAGGTAGCAGCACTCCATTATGGACTGCTAACATCGCTTCTGTTGGCAGTTTTTTGTTAGCACTAACCGGTTTCAGTTATCTATTAATGGGGTTACCTGCACTTACCCTTCTTTCAATATATTGATCAGCCTCCCATCTCTTGTAAACATACTTCCTAATTACACAAACTCATCCACCTGCTCCAAGTATTCATTATTCACAACTATTTTGAACAATGTTTTTGTACTCTCTCTTTCAAACACCATGACTTGGTCCGAGTTTTTTTTTTTTACATTAACTCCACACAGGAGGCCCTGAGGAAAATAATTTCCCTCAGTGCCTATGTCATCTGGGATGCTGAGTAGAGGGTCTTTTTGAAGAGAGGAAGGAATAAACATTGGTCTTGAAGAGACCCATGTTGTAGGAAGGAGGAAACACAGAAGCCGGCAAAGCATTCCACAGCCGAGCTGTTGAACACAAGAACAAGTCGAAGAAACGACCCGTTCTCAAGTGACAAATGTCAACCGTGTACGAATGTTGGGCACGCATTTGGCGTGTTTCCCGACTATGCACCGGTGCCGAAGGGATCAATGATGCTAGTTCCTCGGAGCATCTTCCATTGTAATACCGGTAGAACAAGGATAGCATTCCCACCCGACGCCTGAGTTCTAAAGATTGCAATCCGTCTGTTAAGATGGGAGAATCTGTTTCTGCACAGAGTCGAGGGTATTTTTCAGGTATTTTGGAGCTCCAGACCAGAGGTAGCTGCCAAATTCAACCGTGGGGCGCACTTGTGATTTGTACAGGGTTAGCAGTTGTGTACTATTGAAGTATATGCGGGCCCTGTACAGTACGCCCAGTTTTTGGGAGGCTAACTTTACTCTGGCTTCGATGGAGCCCCCATACCTGAGCTGGTCACTTAGGGTTACACCAAGCATATCAATGGAGGGCCTGTTCTACTTCCGTTGAAAGAGTTCTCACAGTGTAGCAAATTGGAACTTGTTTTTATACTGAAGTGACCTAAGAACTTAAAATAGAGTAAACTAACTATGGCACTGTCAGCTTCAAAATTTTTAAATTTTCTTTTTCGAAATATCATCGCAAGAAAGCAAAACTGCTGTAAACGCCACTATCCACGAAATTACTTTATAAACACCATTTTGCAGGGTTTTTTTTTCTGCGTCGATCTATCTGGGTCCCGCGACTCTACGACGACAAATAAGAACTGAACAGCGTCGGAAAAATTAGCCGTTTCGTCAACAAATACGTTTTTTAACTAATGTTCACACCTCAAAATCCTTAAAAGTATTTTCGTAGGTAGTGGCGGTTACAGCAGTATTGCTTTCCTGCGACGATACATTCTTTTACATTTAGAAGCAATGATGGATGCAGAGTTGATTACAAATGTTAATTCTCAGTGCATCTCGGTTACAACGAGAACTAAACATGTAAACAGTCTCTGAATCAATAAAATAATAAATACCTTCACTGTGGAGCATGTCGGGTCGCATATCCAGCCCCTGCTCTTTAGCGCAGTGCTCCACGCACCGGAAGACGTCCAAGTAGTCTGGGAACCAGTGCGGCTTGGCAGCGGCGGCTGCCTTGACGGCTGCGCTCAGTCGGGGCAAGCGGCCCCCGCACAGCGACAAGCGGGACAGACCGCGCACGCACGCTGCCTGGCGGGCCTCGTTACGCTCCCCGGTCAGAACGCAAAGCTTGTTGTAGATGCGAACGAGTCGTGACTTGTATCTGGAATGAAATTTGATTATACATGTTTTCGGTTTTAATCCTTAAGATTTCGGGCACATTCTGACAGAAGGTCAGAAAATGTCCACGTTGCAATAAAATGCAAATAAATGGAATACAGTGAAACCCTCTTAAGAAGTATGATTTTTTCGGTCTGTCGGCCCAAAATAGGCCCAATTTTTCCCACATGTTTTCCTGTGTAAGAAGTTTGTTTTTTCCGGTCCCTTGGAAAACTTCTTAAGAGGGTTTCACTGTATTTCTGAATGTATCTGAAAACTAAAAACAATTTTCGATATGTGAAAGAATATGCTCTCAAATTTTGTTATTAGAAATAGACATATAATTTCTGAAATATTAAAATTTTTAATACAAACATTAAAAAGTTTTAAAATGGCTCACCATTTTCTCTATATAAAATTACTGATAATGAAAAAAAGGAAAACACATATTTTATGTATTATCAATGTAATTATCACCGCACGTTTTTGTAATTTCATAAAAAAAATCTAAAACTTTGGTTTCATAGGGCTGCACATTTATATTTTTCTATAGTTAAATTCTGGTCTCGTAGTAAACCAGCAAAAGACCAAATACATGACCGTAGGATGCACCCAACAAATCCCAACTCTCTCATGTGGAAACCAAAATTTCGAAACGGTACCAAGATTCACATACCTAGGCTCCCTGATAACAAACGACAATAATACCACAGAGGAGATCCAGAAGCGCACAGTGAACGCAAATCGCTGTTATTTCCGCCTACAAAACCAATTAAAGTCCAGACTGCTGTCCAGAAACACAAAGATATTAGTGTACAAAACACTTATCAGACCAGTACTTACGTACGCAGCTGAGACTTGGGTACTAACTAAGAGGAATGAGCTAGCACCGGACGTTTTTGAAAGAAAATTTTTGAGGCGCATCTTTGGACCGGTTCTAGAAAATGGATTTTGGCGCAGACGTTAAAACAATGAGCTCTATACTTTGTTTAAGGAGCTAAACATCACAAAATTTATAAAACTGGGAAGACTTCGGTGGCTGGGTCGTGTGGAGAGAATGACCGAGCATCAAGCACCAAAGTCCCTGCTGAACTCAAGACCAATATGGCGAAGGAGCCTGGGAAGACCAAGACTAAGATGGAGCGACAACGTCCTCAAAGACATATCCATCTTGGAGCTTCTAAACTGGAGAGAGATGGCACAAAACCGAGATGAGTGGAGGAAGACTCTTGAGGAGGCCAAGACCCACCAGGGGTTGTAGAGCCAATAGTGATGATGATGATAGTTAAATTCTACATTTGAATATACAGCGCGGAGTTTTCTCTTTCTAACACCATTTAGGTCATATTTCTCGCCATGGGAGATACATTTATACGGACAAATTTGGACTCCTGTGATTAAACTGTCAAACGAAATCATCAAAAGAAATTTCGTAGAAGAAGGTTGAAATTGACAGTTTGATTTGATGAATACAGTGGATTCCGGTTAATTGGAACACCGTTTTATCAGAACAGCCGGTAATTTAGGCAAAAACTCGAGGAATAGAAACAAAATAAATAAAGTAATAGTATTTTACTTTGGCTATCTGGAACATTACTCAGTTTAATTGGGACAAATTCCCATCTGAAGTCGGTCTGAGTTAAGGATGGGTGCGGTATGCGGCGCAGGTGAGGGGAGGGGATTTGAGTTCATTCTGCAGTCATTTGGTACACCTCGTCCATGCCTGTTATTCACCGTCCACCGACATTCGTCAATGTAAAGTTATTCAGTTCGCAGTACGCTGCGCATGTGTAAGAAGTAATTTTTTTGGGGTTACTGTAAAGGCAGTTGCCCATTCCCACTTATATTTCAAAATCAGATGTTGTTCCGTTTAAAAATTAGATGCCCTAGAATGGTTGTAAAGGATATATGGAACTGATCACAATTATCTGATACGATTAAAAGTAGAATCCGGCACGTTTTGTCGGATGGATGGCCAGCGCAGAGCGCCTGTTTAAAAGTTGTGTTGAAACTCGCTCGCTCACAGGTTTGTGTAATCTATAATATCGACAGTCCCAAAGAACAATGTCGGATCTGCTTAAAATTGAAAATTGTTTTGTTAACTTATTTTGTTGTGAGTCTGTATTTTCGGAATCTTTAATGAAATGAAATGCAAAACATCACAACAACGCTATATTTCTTGATCTCAAAAACAGTTCTGCAACTTTTCATTTCTTTTCGTTCTGGACGTTTTATCGGAGGATATTTGGTCGAGGATATTTTGTCGCAGGATGAAAATGCGCATTACCCTCAAGAACAGTAAAAATGCGGAAACTAAACTTTAAACAGCTCTATTGTAAAACTACAAAATGGCACATCCAACATTGTTCTTCGGGACCTAAAATCTCCGGGATGTAATTGTTTGTTGAAGGTGGTTTTCGAATTTGTACCTATCTCTGATTATTTTATTTTTCATATAAATTATAAAAAACTAATTTTCATATGAATTACTTTTTTTTAATATATTTTTTTTTCAAAAATTTTATAAAGTTTAAAATTACACTTGAGAGAACTCCGATAAGTATTGTATGGGTAATTTGCCAAAGCATTAAAGTATTTTATAATTACTGTTTTCCATTTTATCAAAAATAATACATATTTATATGTTATCTGTCAAAGCTACCGTCGTAAAGATAAAAAAATAATTAAAGCCTTTTTAGATTGCATTCATTCAAAGAAATATAAATTATTTCCAGTTTAGAATGACAGAATTTATTGTAGAATTAGTTATTGCTTTGCTGACTTTTTTTTTTTACATTAACTCCACACAGGAGGCCCTGAGGAAAATAATTTCCCTCAGGGCCTATGTCATCTGGGATGCTGTGTGGAGGGTCTTTTTGAGGAGAGGAAGGAATGAACATTGGTCTTGAAGAGACCCATGTTGTAGGAAGGAGGAAACACAGAGGCCGACTAATTGGACTGTCCAGAACTTTATAATAATCTAATAAACAATCCAATTCCAAGAACAGAAATCGATTTGAAAATCTTCAGATAACATTATTGTTTTTACTTGGCCCAAATCATTAAGTAAACAAAAAATAATCCAGATCTACAGTTCCATAAGGGAAATTATTTATTATCCATTCTATAGGTCTGGTTTAATACAGAGTCCTTATGATAAAACATCCTTGCAAACGAAAGACACAAACATAAACCGAAAAGGAAGACACTTTTTGCACATTATTATAGTTGAGACCTTTACAAAGAGATTTGTATACAATCTATCTACATATATGGTATTTAAAAAAGAGTGAACTGGTGTGGGTGGATTTGTTTTTATACCGATTTACAGTTCCAAATGATGAAATTTTGCATAATTGACCTTCAAAACAAGAGAGAGTTCACTGTCTGCATGAAAATTCGAAAAACTACACCACCCCCTTTTCCTACTTCTTCTTAACCCCTCCGAAAATCAAGCAGATATATGCGTTAAAAATACGATAGCAGTCAAGTACAATAAGCGTGTTTATACGTCAACGAGTGTGTCTCCATAGAAATCATTCTAACTCCGTTATTGTTTTAGTGACATCCCTAAAATAAAAAGTAAAAGGTCGATAGTGGATCAAGCTGTACATCCCTATCAAGTTGTCCATAGAAATACATAACAAGAATATTCTGTCAGTTGCGCGGTTGACACATATTTTGACCCGCCAAATTGCTCGGGCCGTTCGACATTGTTAATTTTTATTAAATATTTTTATATGAAATGATAAAAAAGTGAGGTGACGAAAGTGTTTATTATACATTTATACAATAGAATAAGTATTGTTGTTTACATAATCTGTGATTTTAGTACCGTTTTCACATAAAAACATCATGTAAGTCATTTTTACATTTTTTTAATGTTTGCATTCTAAATTTTAATATTTACAAATGTTAATATTTATTTGTAATATAACAATTTGAAAGCTTATTTTGTAACCTTTCTAAAACAGTTTTTACTATTCGGCTACGTTCAAAAATGTTTCATTTATAGAGCTTTAATTGTGAAGCGGTAATAACACAAAGTTTTCGTAAAACAGTCATTTTGTTTAAGATATTATAAGTGAATATTTGCATTTTCGGAGGGGTTAATTATCTAATCATGTTAATTTAAGAAGAAAACTTAAATTAACATGATTAACTAATCAAATCACCACTAATCGTAAAAAACACAGAGATCATTGAAATGATTAAATACTGACATTGAAGCACCATAATATACCTCTTGTTCTTCTTCTTATCAAAGAGAATATTTTGAATTAATTATCTATTCAGTCACGCAATCACTCACGAATACTCACAATGGTAACCGAAACCGCCCGAATCAATCTGATCGCGTTCAACTCGTCACGACATGCAACGAGACAATGGGCCGAACATCCGACTGCCGGATATCCGGCCATCCGGCCCCGCAGCTCGCCGGATATCCGGTATCCGGCCAAACAACTATCCGTTTCATCTCTAATAAAAATATCCATCACCAATTCCTTTCTTCGGACACTTTAATATTTTATAGAACAGAGGTTTTGGTTACGTCACATACATATGTGTTTTGTGATGTCAATGAAATTCAGTAATAAAAAAATGTTAACCTTGGGTATGACTCTATCAAGTACAAAAGTGTTTGAATTGTCACACAAATAGACATGCTACATAATACTACAATTAAAAAAAAACTTGACTTCCCCCTCTGTGGTGTCTTGTCGCATCCCTGACTAAAAAGACGCCTATGTACATTGTGTCATATCACAACTCCTCTAAAACGACATCAATAGATGTTGGGTTGTATCACATCTTCTCTACAAAAGTTGTGCCATATCACATCTCTTCTAAAATTACATCAATAGACATTGTGTAACATCACATCTCTTCTAAAACTACATCAATAGACATTGTATCATATCACATCTCCTCTAAAACGACGTCAATGGATGTTGTGTCGTATCACTCTCCTCTACAATAAGGTCAAAAGTTGTGCCATATCGCATCTCTTCTAAAATTACATCAATAGACATTATGTAACATCACATCTCTTCTAAAACTACATCAATAGACATTGTATCATATCACATCTCCTCTAAAACGACGTCAATGGATGTTGTGTCGTATCACTCTCCTCTACAATAAGGTCAAAAGTTGTGCCATATCGCATCTCTTCTAAAATTACATCAATAGACATTATGTAACATCACATCTCTTCTAAAACTACATCAATAGACATTGTATCATATCACATCTCCTCTAAAACGACGTCAATGGATGTTGTGTCGTATCACTCTCCTCTACAATAAGGTCAAAAGTTGTGCCATATCGCATCTCTTCTAAAATTACATCAATAGACATTGTGTCACATCACAACTTTTCTAAAACAACATCAATAGACGTGCCGTATTCTCTTCAAAAACGACATCAATAGGTCTTGTGTTATTGGAGGCACTGCTAAAAACCAGCTGCATTCTAGGAGAAATCCTGAATTGTAGCTGAGCAGTGACCTTTTCGTCAATAGAATCAATGAAAAAAGTACAAAATATGTAATATTGTAAAAAATCTGTTAATGAATAAATATTTTTATTATTATTATTATATCATATCTCCTCTAAAATGACAATCAATAAAAGTATAAAAATATCAAAAAGCAATGCCTTTCCCACACATTAAAGTCAGACCGTCGTAAAGGGGAGATAATCTACCCTTCCCGTTAGTGTTAATTGCGTTAAATAAAAATTTATTATGAATTTTACCTGTCACCCAGCATATAGGCCGAGTTTTCATCATCATTATCTTCAATTTCCCTCTCATCAAGTTTCTTGATGGCCTTGCTCAGTTTCCTCATGGCCCTCTCCAGCTTGTGAATGCGCTCGTTAAGTACGCTGTCTTCTTCCTCTTCATGAGACTCACCACCCTCAGATTCTGTGCTTCTGATATCCGCTTCCTGCAGATCCCGAAGCCTCCGGTTCTTGATGGCGGGTGACTTGTCTGGAACTTCAAATTGAATTCAATTAAAATGTATTATTATTTTATTTAAATGAAATACAAACATTCCCGGGCTATGAATCTCTTTCGTCCACAGGAATACACAAGTATATGATACTATTATGTCGCGAACAACTTGTTGTGTTCGGTCCGTACACGTTGTTACTGAAATCACGAGACCCGCGATGCCACCAATCATTGTGGAGTTCACGAAATGTCAAAACTAGAATGTTTTCATAACCTCACTCACAGTCGAGCAGTTGCTGTAGCTGTCATTCTGTTGACTGTTGACCGTGTTTTGTTCGTTTCATTTATCTAAAGCACAGGCATTGTTACAAAATGTCTGATGCAAGTGAAGCCATGTTTTTAGATTTTCACGACCAAAATTATTTTCATTATTTGTTTTTGGGGTGTTATGCCAAGTTGCACTACCTCCTTCTTTAGCCAACGTTTCGGACAGTGCTACAGTATCCATCATCACACATCTGCCCTGATGATGGACACTGTAACGCTGTCCGAAACGTTGGCTAAAGAAGGTGGTAGCGCAACCCGGCATAACACCCCAAAAAAAAAGTTAAGCCATGTTTAAAGTCTTTACAACGTAAGTATCGATATCAGACTCGCGTCGCCGAAGAATTTAGAGAATTTCGGCAAAGTGTGTCTGTGTACCATGTGAACAAAGGGCATTACCTACTTCCATTGTTATAACCGGAAAATGCTGCTTGAGCAATAATGGAGGACTGAGCTAGCACTGACAGCCTACATATTCGAGGGTTAGGTTAATCCCGGCGTGGCAAATAAATTTTATTTGATTAATTTGTGTATTTCACAATTTATTCATTTAAAATAATGTATATTATATTTGCGGCACGCTCCAGAGTGGAAGATACTCTCAGTATCGCCCTGGTGTAAGACCACCATTCAGAATTGAAACGTTGCTTGAAATGGCTTCTACCGTGTTTGGTGACCAGATCTGATTAGCCAGGTACTTCCCCACCTTCCTCTTCCCTATCTCCTTCCCCTCCCCACTACCTTCAGTCTCACAACATACCCCAATTGGGGATGCCATAGTCCCACTGGCTCCAGACGGGAGCAGTTGGGACTCTTGTGCGGTATTCATGTAAAAAAATAAAAATAAATAAAAAAAATAAAAATAAAATAATGCGTGGCAATGTGTGAAAGAATTATTTTTTTAAATTGAAGTTAAATGTCACCGGAGAGCAAAATGACATCTATTTTATTCCAAATAAGCTCACAAACTGCTGGTTAGTCTATCAGTTACGTCCTGACACCCTGTACTATTACACAAAAAAAATTCTTGTGAACTTCGTCAACAATCTATTACTAAGGACGGGTTGTTTCAAAAAATTTGACGGATTCATCAAATATTTAATTTTCACGTTCTGTGTAAGTTGTATTCAAGTTCTCTTATTGTATCATTATATGTCAGTTGCTTCATGAATCTGAAATAATCACAGAACTTGAATAGAACTTTCTTAAAATTAACCTAAAATATTTGATGAATTGTTCAAATATTTTAAGTTAATTTTAAGAAAGTTCTATTCAAGTTCTGTGATTATTTCAGTTTTATGAAGCAACTGGCCTATAATGATATAATAGCAGAACTTCAATAGAATTATTTTAATAATTCCTCAAATATTTGAAGTTAATTTTCACGTTCTTGAAAGTTCTATTCAAGTTATGTGATTATTTCAGTTTTATGAAGCAACTGGCCTATAATGATATAATAGCAGAACTTCAATAGAATTATTTTAATAATTCATCAAATATTTGAAGTTAATTTTCACGTTCTTGAAAGTTCTATTCAAGTTCTGTGATTATTTCAGTTTTATGAAGCAACTGGCCTATAATGATATAATAGCAGAACTTCAATAGAATTATTTTAATAATTCATCAAATATTTGAAGTTAATTTTCACGTTCTTGAAAGTTCTATTCAAGTTATGTGTTTATTTCAGTTTTACGAAGCAACTGGCCTATAATGATATAATAATAGAACTTATAGCCTAAGAGCCGGCGACATTAAACCTGTAATGATAGGTCTCCCAAAAATCATACACAAAAATCGTTAGGTCATTCATAGGGGTACACAAAATGGGGCAGCACCGCCATTTTGTGTACCCCTATCAATGACCTAACGATTTTTGTATATGATTTTTGGGAGACCTATCATTACAGGTTTAATGTCGTTGCCGCTCCTACTATTACCCAAATGTGAAAATTAACTTCAAATATTTGATGAATTGTTAAATTTTTTTTAAACAATCTATCCCAAATATTGCTCTTGGTAAATAGATATCGAAATATATATATTAAAAAAATATTAATTAAATGGGAAGGCGGCATAAAGGACTTGTAACTTTGAGAAATGATAGAATTTTTGAAAAATTAAAAGAAATATTATTATCCACTTAAACTTTATTATCTGCATAAGCATAAAGAATTACAAGTATTTGGCAAGTTTTTTATTGTCATTTTAGTCTTCAGTCATATATTATCATCTGCAGAGTATATCCCTGAGCATATCAGAGAAAAACTTTTTTTTATGACAGAATGTTGGGATTTTATTCTTGCACGAGTGAACCCATTATGTGCTGTACGTACTCCTAAACCAGCGAAACTACCATCAGTGACTTTTTTTCACACCTGTCTTCACAGACGCGTGTATGGCGGAAATTTTTCTAACTCAATTTTATCCCATAACTGTAATAATTTTTCTGTTATCCAGGCAACCAAATAATCATAATGTCGTTGGCTTCAATGATTAATGTCACAAATTATATATTTAATTCAGCATGTGTAAAGAAGAATTTCCACTCCATTATTTATATTAGAGTTCCCGCAGTTCTTTTCAACGAAAATGCGCTCGGCGCTGATGTGTTTTTATGACAGACTGACTGCAGCTGTGGAAATAGTGTCAGATAGTGTCAAAAAAATAGTGTAATAGTGTCGCAAGATAGTGTCAAAGGGCAGGTGGGAGAAGGAGGAGCTAGATGGATGAAACTAAAATGTACTAAGAACATTAAACTCAACAAACAGAGGTGTTTATCTACTTGCAAAATTTAAAAAAAATATATATATATATATTCGCTCCACACTAATGTATATTGAAGGATTACTGTACTAAATTATAAACAAATAAAATATATACTTACAGTCGTCTTCAAAATTCTTTTTGTTTTTCACTCTCCTCACTTTGAGTTCATCGACCACATCTTTGATGTAAAGAAACAGGCAATCGGGATTATCCGATATCTCATCGACTTTCCCCTGAACGAATTTACAGAAGCTCTTGGACTCGGTGAAGCTCGGCTGGACAGACAAGTAATAAGCCTTTACCTTCTTATCAATGATCTTCTTCATATCATCAGAACTATCTAGTTTAAAACACAAATCGATCAGACTCTGATACGTTTCATTTATTTGGCGTTCGGTTTCTACCACGGGTGTTGGGGCAATCCTTTTCACTGGAGAGTTTTTAATGAATTCCTGGACTTCCAAAACATCTTCCAAACGGATATTTATTTTGATTTCTACTTCTTTTGCGATGGCGACTGGCTCTTCATCGAGTGAAGGGTCAGGAATAAAAACAATGATATCTTTCTTCGGCGAAGGAATTGGGAAGTCGATTTCTTTAACATCAATTGTTTTTGTTTCCGCTGTAATTTCTTCTTTTATCGTCTTAATTTCTTCCGGTACCTTCGCAACTTCTTCAAGAACTTTCTCCTTGATGGGAGAATCTAATATTTCTATGAAATTTTCAAGATTTTTCTTTATTTTATCATTATGTATTCCTTTGGAGCTGGGCGATTCTTTAGCTTCATATTTTCTGGGTGTGTAGAATGAAAGATTTGCCTTTAGAGGATCACATTCAACTGCCAATTCCACCTCTTCAGTCACATCCAAGCTTTCAGGCTCTTCAAGAGTGGAAGTTTCTTGATCATTAGAAACATCCTCCGATTCATTATCAATTGCATCTCCATTAGTGAGCGTTACCTCGTAAGTTTTTTCTTCATTTCCTTCGATGGGTTCTTTTGATGGAACCTCAATGACGAAAGAAGAATTTTCTTTAGTGTCATCTCCAGCTAACTCTTCAGCCCCTGCAAAGTCAAACTCTATAGGAATCTGAGCTCCGACAATGTCCGTATTCCCACCAAGATCATCTTCATCATCATCCAATTCGACCGTCTCCATGACTTTAGGAGGCGGTCGTTTCTTTTTCGGCAGTGGGTTATTCACAACAACATTTTGCATCAATGGCTTTTGTGTTGGCATCTTATTAGTGGATGTTCGCGTTACTGTTATTCCAGCAGGCAGCGTATTAAGGACATTCTGAGCAGCAGGTTTCTGTAAGCTCCTAGCGTTTAGAATGTATGGGAGATTTGTCTTGTTCATAGGGTTGATATTTCCTTGCGGGCGAATGGGGACATTGGCCCTTTTGGTTATTTGATTAGGCCGGATCGGTTGGAGGAGCGAGCCCATTGGATTTTGCACAGAAATATTGCACGGGAATGTTTTGGGGTTATGTAAGGGGCGGATGTTTACAGGGGCATGGCCTGCTCGTATTCCAGAGACAATGCTTCTAACCTTCTTTCTTAATTCATCGCTGAATGGGTTTGACAATGTTTGAATCTTTGGGGCAGAGTTAGCATTAGCAATCTGGATCGGTATGTTGAGTGTATTACCCTTCTGAATTGGTACATTGGGAGTAGTTCCCTTTGAAGACATTTGCTGTGATGCTACTCTTAGGGGTGCTTGTTGCGGAACACTCATTTTTTTTTTGGCTTGTATTTTCAACTGAAAATTAAATAATAATACTTAATATAAATCAAAAAGTACGTTATTTTATATTCTTTATGTTATCCAGTCTTCTACGATAGAGGAAAATGCAATAGAAACTTGTGAACCTACGCAAAAGATAAAATGTACATAAGTAATTCAAAGAAAACGCATTACTTAATATATATTTTTAAACGAACGTATTTAAATATAAAATGTTCTCTGCAGCTCTAATATTATAATATTTCAAGAGCTTGCTAATCATTATCATCATTTGCAAAGATACCTTCGATTTTTTTTGCACTGGCGGGCTTTCTTCATCCGACGAATCCAGCGTAATAACGTCGGACATTTTAAAGCCGCGTTCAATTAAATCCGACAGCAAAACAATAACAGACACCAACAAATTCACCGCAGACAAAAACACTATATATTCTGACCTAATATTATAAATTAGTATTATTTCTGAATTATTGACAGGAGACAAATGCAAAGTTTACAAAGCAATCTGAATACAGAAACGAACCATAGAGTAGAGGCATAAATGGCCAATTCTATGGAAACCAAAGCCACTAGAGTTGGTCGACTTTACGGTTCCAGTTATTTTGTACCGGAGACTGCTATCACTGCCGTCACTGGATCACCCGATATATAACATTTGTAATGAGGAACAAGCTATGTTTTTTAATCGGTTTTAATTAAAAATACATGTGTACATTTCACACGCGGTAGAAGTGAAATCTTCCGAAAACTGGAGAGGGAGAAAGAGTGGGGAGGCTACGAAGCACTGCAGAAAGAGTAGACCGATTATTTACGGAGCAAAAAAAGGAGACCGATTATACTACCTCATTATCTGGCAGGCTATAGATATATGCGTATGTCTCTTTTTAGTGTCACTATTTTTCGTTTCAACGAGTTTCATATCACAACGGTGCTAAAGATGTTTTCACTTCAAAAACAACTTTGTTTATAAACGCCCTACTTACCATCCGACTTGCAGAACCCCGGTACATTGGGAGGTATATTTGTAGGGGAATTTGGAGGTTGCTTACACACTTTACTAACAAAACCCAATAAAAAGATTCGTTAAAAAAAATGGGCAATAAATGAAAATTGGAATCCCTGTTTTTTTGCAGGGTGTGTAAGTTAGTCAGTTTTCCTGGACGCTATATTCGGCGATCAGAAGTGGCACAATTATTTTCAATAGTTCTCACCAAGTCAGATCAGCTCATCCAAACCATCGTCTCCCATTATTTTTATTATATTTATAAGAAAATGTACAATGTTTACATATTAGAACCAAATCACAATATTTTGGAATAACATTTTTTCAAAGTGCGGAAAACACAGATAGGTTTCAGTTTTCAGGTTATTATTTTAGCACATACTTATTTTTTGGCGCTGACGTTTATGTATTGATCGTAAATATGACCAATTTCTCGTAATTTAGTTCGTCGTTTTCGAGAAGATTAATTTGGTTACGTAATTATTTACGATTTGGAGATTCCCTTTGTTCAGCGTTGACCAATTAGAGCTCAGCAAGTCGCGTGGTGGGGGACATGTAAATAGCGGAACATTTCCTTGGTTGCGTTTATTGCTTTTCGTAGTCTCTGGCAGAAGAGTGACGTGGTTATCTAGATGTGATTTGGAGTCCAATTTTGATGCCGCACGTATTCATTACCCATTGCGACTATGTTTTCAAATGATAAGTTAAATGAAGAATAGACAACAAACGCTCATCAGTTCGTTAACAAATAGCAGCTCTCTCATTCTTTATGTACTCTGTGATGTTGTGCGCTGGCGGCATGGTACTGTGTAGGGACGTAAAATTCAATGTCGACTTTTTTAGTTGTCTCATTAGCTTTTGTGCAATCATTCGTTATACACAATTATTTCATGATATATTTTTTAACTGAATCTCTTTTTAACCTATCTGCAGCCAGTGAGACATTTCAGACTCATAACATACCCCGATGGTATGTTGCGATTCTGAAGGTACTGGGGAGGGAAGGAGATGGGAAGTATGTAGTTATTAAATGTAGATTTGGTTAATAAAACATTTATAAAACCATTTCAAGCAACGTTTCAAATGTGAATGGTGGTTTTTCACTGATACTGTGAGAAGGTAACTTCTACTCTGGAACGTGCTGCAAATATAAAAATATATAGTCGTATAATGTATAATTTTTTAATGAATTAAATGTGAAACAACCAGTGGCGGACTAAGTCCGTCAGAGGCCCGGGGCGGGAAAGCTGAATGCGCCCCCCCCCCCAGTTTAAAAAGTTAACAGGGCACTGTAAAAAAAATCATCATTTTTTTTTTCATTTTCTAAAAGATGCATTTGTTAATAATGCTATCACCTAAAGATTCAAGGAAATTCTAATAAAATTTAAACAGTTTGTATGATGAATTATCCTTTAGCAAAACTGTCGACGCGTTTTTCTCGAAACTACGTTTTTCAACCTGGTTGACAACATATCAGAAAAACTATACATCCGATTTGCATGCACCAAGTCTTAAACTGTTAGAAAATCCAGTCACTATGGCACCACATGGGAAATTTTTTATAAAGGGCCCCCTTCTATATTTTTTAAGAACGCTGAAAATTTTCCAAAAAAAATCGAATATAAAATTCACTTGTCCGCCATTTTTCCTTTGTTTTAGATGTCGAAATTCCTCTACGTGGTGCCGTAGTGAATGCCGACACTGAATTTTTGAACAGTTGACTTGCGAGATGCAAAAGTAAAAGCAAGTGCAATAAAATACATACAGGCGGATGTATAGTTTTATTAATATGTTGTCAACCAGCTTGAAAACGAGTTAAAAAAGTTTCAGGAAAAACGCCTTTAACGTTTTGCTGAGGGATAAATCAACATAAACACTGTTTCAAATGGTTTCACGTAAAATGCTGTAAAAAACATTTGGTGAGAGCTTTGTTAACTTCAGAAAATGAAATGAAAAAAAAAATTACAAACATTTTTTTAGTTAGTGTCCGGGTGCCTTAAATCATTGTTTAGGATTTCATCGAAGAAACATGGAGGTGTTTGGAGACCCCCTGGGACAAGAGGCCACCACTCCCCCCCCCCCCCCCTCCCACCGTTAGTCCATCATTGAATATTTTTAATTCCTTAGCTATTTTATTACTATCTTTATTATCTGTATTGATAAGATAGCCTTCAGCAAAGGGCCTAAGATAGTAAAAAAATTATGAAGTGCAATACATAAGAGAAACAGGAACTAAAACTGTACAGACATTAGAAAGATTAGTAGTAGTAATTTTATTTTAAAAATTGTAAAATACCGGTTCAGGCTGTATTTATTTATTCCTATTTTATATGTATAGGATGATGTTTGTATGGGTCCTCCCAACCCCAAACCATCTCTTAGATTGGTAATAAGCATATTTTAAAAGACACAAGGACACTAAAAAAAATTATCACTTTTTAATTCATTTTCTAAAACATGCATTTGTTAATAATGCTTTCACCAAATTCGTAAAATTGACGGAGATACAGCATCTTATATGAAACCGTTTTAAAAATTTAAAGAAAGTTTTAAACAGTTTGTATGTTGAACGTTTTTCAACCTGGTTGACAACATATTGGAAAAACAATACATCTTAATACGTCTTAAACTGTTCGATAATCCAGTCACTATAGCCATTACAGTATTATCCATAAGACGTGTAGGCAACTGCCTAGGGGGCCCGCATTGGCTATGGGCCTCTAGGGTAAAGGGCCCCGAGACGTGCATTGCCTAGGGGCCCCGACATGTTTAAGCCGGCCCTGGCAGGCTACTTTTGTCCATAATGCAGTGTAGGCCACTGCCTAGGGGCCCCGCATCGGGTAGGGGCCCCGGCATATTTAAGCCGGCCCTGGAAGGGCCGTATTGTCCATAAGGCATTTGTAGGCCACCGCCTATCCAGTCACTATAGCCAGGGCCGTAATATCCATAAGAAGTGTAGGCAACTCCCTAGTAGCCCCGCATCGGGTAGGGGCCCCTAGGGTAAAGGGGACCCGAGACGTGCATTGCCCAGGGGCCCCGACATCCAGTTTAAGCCAGCCCTGACAGGGCCGTATTGTCCCCAAGGCAGTGTAGGCCACTGCCTAGGGGCCACGCATCGGCTAGGGGCCCCTATGGTAAAGGGGCCCCGAGACGTGCATTGAGTAGGGGGCCCGACATGTTTAATCCGGCCCTGACTATGATACCAGACGAGGAAAATTTACCATAAAAAATATAAAATAAAATTCATTCAAAAATAAAACGCATTCAAAATTTACTGATAAATAATAATAGGATAATTATCCTTCAGCAAATTTTGATTGCGTTTTATTTTTGGATGAATTTTATTTTCTATTTTTTATGGTAAATTTTCCTCGTTTGGTATCATAGTCTTTAGGTTTTTGAATTATAATTCAATATACAAACTGTTCCAAGCGGTTTCACATAAAATGCTGTAACTCCGTCAATTTTTCGAATTTCCTTAAAAAAATTGGTGATTTTCAAAAAATTGCCCCCCCCCCCCCTTAGTCCGCCACTGGAAACAACCCTAATTTAAATAAATACAATGATATGAACCTGCGACCTCGAGATTCGTAATCGAGAGCCTTACCCATCAACCATGTATAAATGTCCTACCTACATACTTAGGTAGGTGTATCTATATATATTTTAGTAGTAAGTCCAACACAATTATTAAATAATATAGGCCTCACTATTTTATTATGAATACATAAATTATTTTCGGAATAAATGAATAATAAAAACAACAAATAATATTCATTCGCCAATCTCTTGCGAAAAATATCTATAATAGCAAAATTTTAGGTCGCTAACAGCAGCACAAAACGCTCTTGCCTATATATACGATCGAACTTGCTGCTTGGGGAAAAGTTGAAAGTGATAATAATATGAATAATAACAATTCGGCTGGCGGTTTTGCCTACAAATGATCCGATTTACAGAACCCTGCATGAAGTCATGCAAATTGTACTGCAAATCTGATGGTGAGTAGGCCCTGTTATTTTTGTTCCTTTCTGCCGCCATCGGGTTCCAAAAGCAACTGGGTAAATAGCCGGTTCCATTTAGTTCTCCAGTACCTGGAACCGCAGTGACAACCTATTTCAGATACCACCCATCTCTAAAAGCCACGCAGCAGGGCAAAATATTTTCAAGCGGCCAGAGGACGAACTAAAAGGAGTCGTGATTGTTTTTTTTTTTATATTATGTCGATTGACAAACATTTTCAGTTCAGTTATTGAAAATAAAAAATAAATCTACGAAATGTGATGACCACCTATATCTATAAAACGTTCCGATATTATTCCAGTACATAAAAAGCTGTCGGCATTTTTTTTTTGATGAATGGAAATCTTGGAAGTGGAAAGTAATCCACTTCCCGACATCCGATCGAACTCAAACTTGGCAGATAGACTCGTAGTCGATGACAATGCATTTTATCAACTTGTCACTCGCATACACACGCACACACGCATTTTTCTGAAACTGACTACTAGCTTCACCCACGGCTTATATCTAGGAGGTATTGCTACTAATCAGCCCTAGGTCGTAAATTGAAAAGTTGTATTGCATTAAAAAATCTTTGTTTTTTCCGGTTGATAAATATTTTTTTCTATTATATTGTTAATATGAAGGATATTGAGATTTAGAAGGAAGTGAATACTGGTAGGGAGTTCAATTTTAAGTTCTACCAATTTGTGGTCCAGAATATCCTCCGATCCATGATGATCTTACCAAGACAACAAACATTTTCCTCTTTATAATTCGGGCCTCTTTGAGACCAGTAATAATAAATCCCTTCCTACAGCCTCTATCTTAATCCGCCTCACAATACTGCCCAACAGGGTGGCGATAGAGTTCAGATACTTCCCGTCGTAAAAACACTTTGAAATAATCTTTTTAAATGTAAAATCGTCGTGTTGGACCGTTCTTATTCCCATTTTTTCAACATGGTACCTAATTGTCTGATGAAAGTTTGAAAAAAGAATTGTCATTCAGATGGTGAAGTTTCTCTGAACAAATTGTATAATTCCTTACTTGAAATATATATTTTTTTATATAAAGGTTAATAATTTAGTTCCTAAGTATTTAAGTACAAATCTTTTGATTTCAGAGGAAATTTGCTTTTGATTTATTGTAAGAGAAAATTAGAAACATACATTTCGGACGCGAGGTCTACAAACCTATAAACTTGTATAAACTGTTATTAATTATAATGAAATACATATTATTAATTATACTAATTTATTAATATGCAGTTGTTCAGATAAAAGCACAATAATATTATATCGGTGATCAAGTACTTTGTTTATATTTTGGTAAGGAGCGTTTCGCAGTGTGTAAACACCAAAAATTGCGACAAGTTCACGAACTTCACATCGATTAGTCAGTCAATCGGCCATGTTTGTCGGAGCGAGTGGTGTTTGATGCGTTACCGTTGTTAACTACGAAAAATAAATAAATGCAGTTTCTGTGTGATTAAATGTGTGTGCCATTGTGATTTGTGATTAGTGCTGAAGTAAAGTGACAAACCTCTCAAAATGAGTTGGGGAACCGAGCTATGGGTGAGTGAAATAAATTATTGTTTTTTTTTCGTTGTCATATCTGCAATCGGGTCGGTTAGAATGTTGCTCTGCGTTACGGCCGCTACGCCTTTTTGACTCCTTTTTAGTGTGCGCACAATCTGAAGGAAACCTGTGCTGTACGAACCCTCGGGCTATATAACTGGTATGAAATAACTGCGTCGGAATGCACGGAATACGTGTCGTCTGCATATAGTTCTCGTACTTCCTTCCTCCATACTTAGAAAATCGCTAGTATTTGTTTTCTGTCGAATCGGAAATAAAACTACGTAAATACATACAAAGATATTATGTCCCACGCTATTATTTATCCAATATTCCTGCAACTAACTGTCATAATGATATTGTTTATGATGTTTTGTTGCCGTTCTTCGTATCTCATAATATAATAATAATAATTACTTAGTATGTAAACATAATTACCTGCTGCAAGTTCCGCCGTTACGTTTTTTTATGAGAAAGAGAAAAATATTACAACGGATCTATCCGTAGATTTAGTTTTCAGTACAGATTGGTCGGCTTGACACATTTAATATTGCAGTTAGTGCCGTCGATAAGTTCGTTGGTAGCCTTCAAATGATTTAAGTATGTCAAGCTTTACAAATAGGTATGTTTTTTTGTCAATTTGGCGTTTATGCTTCCTGTGTGTGTCACCCTTGTGTTGGTATAAAAAATGCACCCTTCAAATTTACGATGATATTGACAGGTGCACTTTTGTCAATTTATAATATGAGATCTGAGATCCCTGAGGCCTAATTGTGGTAAAACTGTGTCTAAAATAACAATTGGATAATTTGTAAATAATGTAGAGAACCGGAAAGAATCTATTTCTGATGAGAGGGCAATGAATAACCTCAAGAAATGGACGCTTAGATGGTTTGACATGAAGAGCGAATGAACGAAGAGAGGAACATAAGGAGAAAAAATGACAAAACTGAATAGTAGAAGATGTCAGGGACGCCAGAAAAAGACATGTTACCTACCTACGATCAAGTGAATAAAATATTTGAGTCGTGTCTGGTAGGTATGCTATCCTTGTTCTCAGTACCGGATTATCCCTAAGGCAGAGTAGGCAACTGCCTAGGGGCCCCGCATCGGCTAGGGGCCCCGCGTCCCGAGAAAACTGACTTGTTTCAATTAGTGAGCAACGAAGTTTCGGAAAAAGTCAGTTTTCAAGATGTTTTCATTTTTTTTATTAGAAACATTTTCAAATTAATAACATTAGGTACACGCATTAAAGAAAACAACAAATTATAATAATAATTAGCTTATAACCCAATAAGTAACTAATGTTCATATCATGCACAAACAATAAATAAAAAGTCTGTAATTAAAACAAATATATAATCATAGTTGTATTTTACTTTAACTTTCCTTCTTTTTGTTGCAACATTACTTAGTATCTGAAGTGATTGAAGGTGCCGTGTGTGGTTTATATTGGCATTTGTTTTGTTTTATTTCTAATTATATGTTTAAAATATAAATGTTGTACAAGCTTCAGTATGCACTACCTGTCTGCTTGCTAAAATTCTTTGGGAAAGGTTGTCTGGAAGAGATCACTTTAGTGACAAGACGGATCTTTTTATTAATTTTTTTAACAATATATATTTTTGTTTCTACATATGTATGTGTCCTTTTATGTGCAATAAAGGGTTATTGTATTTTATTGTATTGCATTCGTTTTCTTTATTAAATGGGGTGATGGCATACCTTTTATAACGCAGTAAAAGAACAGATTAATTATGAATAAAATTACGTTTTGGTAGAAAAAAGAAAAAAAAAATTGGATGTTAGAGAAGGGTAAAGTGCAGTGGCGGACTAAACCCGTCAGAAGCCCCGGGAGGCAAAGTTGAATGAGGGCCCCCTCCCCTTAGTGAAGTTGATGTAATTTTACAAGTTTTTTATTCAGTTCACACGGGCCTCTAACTCTGGGGGGCCTCTAAACGCCACCATGTTCCCTTGATCAAATCTTAAACAAGGCTTTAAGGCCACTGCAAAAAAATATATTTTTAATTCATTTTCTGAAAGATGCATTTGTTAATAATGCTCTCGCTATTTGAGGAAATTGGCAAAATTGATAGAGATACAGCATTGTATATGAAACCGTTTTTAACAGTTTGTATGTTGAATTATCCTCAGCAAAACTTTGAAAGCGTTTTTCTCGAAAGTTTTTTAACACGTTTTTCAACCTGGTTGACAACATATTAAAAAAAACAACTATACATTCGATTTGCATGCACCAAGTAACGTAATATGTTTTCCTAGGTAGTCAGAGGGAGTCTTTATTCGATTTTTTTTTTGCTGCATTTTGAAGTGAAAAACGCGACTTTCGCTAAAAAATTTCGGTGAATTTGTTATTATAAAATGATAAAAAAAACTCATCGCATCGGTCAAGTCAAGTCAAGTCAATGTTCTGAATGTTTTACATTCAGAAAAAAACAAAGTTTTAAAACCTTACCTACCCCTCCCCCCCCTCTTAAAGTTTTGTTAAGGATTTGATCAAGGGAACTAGGAGGCGTTTGGAGGCCCCTTCAACCCCCCCCCCGCCCTCCCCCCCTTCACCCCCCGTTAGTCCACCATTGGTAAGGGGGGCCCCGAGACGTGCGTTGCCTAGGGGCCCCGACATGGTTAATCCGGCCCTGCTTGTTCTACTGGTATTACAATGGAAGATGCTCCGAGGAACTAGCGTCATTCTTCGGCACCGGTGTGTAGTCGAGGAACACATGAAAAGCGTACCGAACGTATGTACACGGTTGTCATTTGTCACATGAGAACGGGTCTCTTCTACGATTCGTTCTTGAGTTCAACAGCTCGGCTGTGGCACTATTTGCCTGCCTCTGCGTTTCCTTCCTCCTATGGCGTTGAAATAAATAAATAAATAAAACATGGTCTTGAAGAGACCCGCGTTCAATCTTCTTTCCTCAAAAAGACCCTCCACACAGCATCCTCAAAGATGACATGGGACCTGAGGGAAACTGTTTTCCTGTGTGGAGTTACTGTAAAAAAAGCAATGAGTGTTTGCTAAGTCAGAGTTGTGTGGCGGTCCATCCTAGCTGCCTGCCCTTGCGGAAATCGGCGCGATGGTTAGTAAATTATTTTGTAATAATAAATACCTCCATTATGGATACACTATGTTTAAAAAAATCAGAGTGTGCAAATCGGAAAACCAAAGTACCTAGGTAGACAAGGGTGGGGAGGCTACGAAGCGCCGCACAAAGAGGAGGCCGATTATTCTATCTCATTCTCTCGCAGGCTAAATCCTATAATTATACGTTTGTCCCTTTTTAGTGTCGTTTTTTCGTTTCGTCTAGTTTCAAATCACAACGGTGCTAAAGTTCACTTCTAAAAAATTATTTCACTTCAAAAAAATTATAATTTCTCAAACCGACCGAACTCGCAAGATTGATTCGATTTGTTTTGACTGGTCGTTTTTTTTATTATTTGTTTAATAAGAACTGCTCGGACCTCGGACACAGTGGAACTATGGCATCCCCAATCTGTGACAACTAAACATAGCTATAATCAATTTATTAGAATTAACTGAACCTCATTGTAATGTTATTTAATCGTCGAAAAAGATAATATGTTACAGACGGACACAGAAAATCAAAAGGTAACGGTCGCACTGGGACTCGAACCCGAACTTCTCTAGTCTTATTACATTTCGTAATTTTTATCAATTTCATACTTCAATTTTTTAATTACTAATATTATCCTCAATTATTATTTCTCATATTTTTGTCTGCCACCTTTTTGGCGTGATTGCAAAGTTTTACCCGAATATTTATACCTACGACCTTAATAGTGTGGAAAAACGTATACAATTTTATTTACATGGGTCAGGGTGTAGAGGAGAGGATATGGGAAGAGGAAGGTGGGGAAGTACCTTGCTATTCAGATCCGGTCACTAAACACGGCTAAAGCCATTTCAAGCAACGTTTCAAGTGATAACGATACTGAGAATATCTTCCACTCTGGAACGTGCTGCAAACGCTATGAATAAATTGTGAAATAACAGAAATTAATAAAATACAATTTATTTGCGCACAAACAATACAGTGCAGTTGTCCCTTTCGCTTAATATTAGGGGAGTAACGGCGTCAGTGACAGCAACATTTACGCAAATACTTTTTTTAGAAACTTCAGGGAAAGTGCAAGACTACCGTCCAAATCGAAATGTTACTTTAAACGCATTTGGTGACCAGGTCTTCCCCTTCTTCGTCTTCATTCGTTCCCCGCTCTCTTCAACTCACAACAGACCCTAGACCTAGACAGTTTTATCTCTCTGTATTGACATTACATGAACACCCGTGTGACTTTATAAACAAATAATATTGTATATCTCAATACGATAATATTGTATGGAAAATGTAGATTTTTCCAGATACCTGAAAATAATGCTGTCGGTATTTTTCGAAAAACATTTGTGTCCATTTTTCAATTATGTACTACATCGGTACTTGTATATTCATTATTATTAGAACTTACCTCAAACCTTCCAAGAAATGTGGAACAGTCACAAATACCTGAAAGTGACTGCATAATATTATAGTCATGGAACTAAGATTGAAGATTAGTATCCATACTCTTAGATTATAGTGTACCCACTTATGCATTTCCCTGATTGCCAACTGGTTTATGTAACTATGGATCCGTATTTCATAAAATTTTAGTATTGGTATAAGTCATACCTCGTCAGGAATAATTTTTACTAATTGCTCTTTACTTTTTACTTTACATTCTTTATGTTGTTGTACCTACCATTCGTTAGTAAATAAATAAATTTCTACCAGAGAGCAGCTGGAATTGCATAGAAACATGGGGAAAATAAATCTCTGTCAATTCATATCTCTTGCATCTTACTCTTTGCGTCTTTTGTCATGCACATTCTTCTTTTCACTTCTGTTTCGCAGCCTCCCTCCTCACCACAGACATCCAAATGACTAGACAAGCAGTTACAGGTGAGGGGTCAAACCAAACCATGGAGGGCGAAGAGGGGAAAGATGACTGTGATTCGTTATACAATCAATCTGACAGTAAATAGGCATCTCGCATTACAATATCACCATTTAGTTCTTAAAAGCAGAATCTGCTTTGAATGAATAGACCTTTTTACATGGGAGCGCGAATTGCTTGCCACGATAATAACATATTTGCTAAGGCCAAATGCTCGCCCCAAAAAGACTCGCCCCAATACACATAGCAATATTTTGTTGCCGTGTTTAGTTAAAACACTATTACAAATGTTTCATAATTTACTTACCCCTGTAACCAGCGACGAGCACACTGGAGAACCGCCCACATTCGCTATGTGCACATTGATATGTAGATATATTGTATAGAATACGCTACCGTTTTGGCGTTGTATTTCGTTAAATGTATGGATGTTACCTTCTAGCTGTTCACGGCAAGAATGATGACGTCACACATTTTAGATTCAAGCGAGGCTCTATCCCCTCCCCATGGAGCGAGCCGGTTCCAAGGAGGAGCTTCAGCCGGCGCCATGTGGAGGGGGAAATAATACGTTTTTATCACTTAGGGCAGGTCCATGTATATTCATATGTCCGTGCTCCTCACTTATAGATGAGACACACTGAAGCACTGAAGAGGAAACCGGCCGGCGTTATTTCTATACAAACGTATTTCCCAATTTTCTCTCTGGATTTTGACAGTACTGCAAATATATTTTTAAATATAATATAGATATCGACCACTAGCGTGTCGATACGTTTTGATTTTTTTTTTTACGTTACTTCTTATAGGAGTTAGGACCAGGACCCTCAAATATCGTTAAAATTGCATGGCTTGACCGCCGTCAACAGTCTTTCAGTACCTATACAAACTAGACAATGTATGTTTTAAAAAAGCGAAACGTACAGAGTATTTTTTCTAATAATACGGTTAGTAAAAGAATGTTTAAAATCGGTCGAGTTTTGGCGGAGAAAAATGGAAACCTCGATTTTGATGCTTTTATTTAGGTTCTATCTGGGTTACCCAGCTCCGCTCAGGGAGTTATATGATATTAAACTGATGTTCGAACTCACGACGGATCTTGCTTTATAAATACTTCGAATTATCCACAATTTTTTTTTTCTTTATTCATTTTGTTTAACATGGTTTTTTCGACTACCAAGCTAGGCAAATGCCCGTATTATGGTAGTCGAGATTCATAAGATGTTATAGTAAGTATAGAAAATTAAGTATAATCATCCATATATGTAGATGAAAGTACAAACATATAGCATACAGATAAGTTTTCAAAGTTTAAGCAGATCCGGTAGATGTGTGACATCTATCGGATCTGCCCTGATGATGGACACTGCAACGATGTCCGAAACGTTGGCTAAAGAAGGAGGTAGCGCAACACGGCATAACACCCCAAAAACAAATAACCAAAATATAGCATACATATTAAGGAAAATATTCATACTAGTATTAGGTACATGATCACATACAGGAAAGGAGTTAAACTAGGTGAATCTTGTATAGGTACCTAAATAAAAATAAAATAGAATAACAAATAAAAATAAAAGTAACAAATAGTAGTATTTTAAGGATAATAGAAATAAAAATAAGAATAAATATATAAATCATCTGTACAGATGAACAATGATAGTCTTAAGCCTCGATGACACACGGCTAGTTTACAAGCTACTATCTACTAAGTTTAAAAGCGGGAAAATCGGCGAGTGAGATTGTCATGATGACACACAAAACTGTCCACTCGCTCAGAAGCGTAGGAAACTGGGGTCGCTTTTAGCGCCAGTAACAAGAATAACGACGCCTGCGTGAACTAATTCTTCAGATTTTTGACAGTCGAAATCAGCTGTTTATCGGAAGCCATGTTGGAAACGTAAATAAACCAATCGCGAGCAAGCGTGTAGGCGAGTAAAGTTGACGACCTTTCAACATTTTTTCGTAGATTGTCAACAATCTGCTAGTTGCTGCTGGTTAGCAAGTGACACGATGACACTGGGCGAGTTTAGTAACAGATAGTGAATTTCCCAGATAGTAGCTTGTAAACTAGCCGTGTGTCATCGAGGCTTTAAACCCCAAAAAATAAAAGCAGGTATTCCTAGGCAGCGTATGAAATGGACGAACGATGTCAAAAAATATGAAAAAAACATCAGCGTAATATAAAGTTTTGGTTGAAAATTAATTTAGAGATAAGATTTTTTTCTCGAGAAATATGAAAAAAATAAGAACAGTTTTTAAGATGTAAGGCATTCTTTATAATATTTCCTTCCCTGAGTAAATAACCAGTTCTGTATATTAATGGCATAAAGATCATCAATCATCAGTTTTCGATGTTCCATAACATTCCAGAGTGTTCTGGAATGTTCCACAATGATGTTCCCGATTCCCTATTCCCAGGGATAACACAACGAATGTTCCAGGATGTTCTGGAATGTTAGTTCTAGAAATTTTTAGAGGGCGAAACTTCCAGCCCGTATATCTTCAAAAATACGCCCTTCAGGTAAAAACGGGAACCTTCTTCATGGATGAGGGATAAAGGGCTACCATACCATATACCCTTGATCGTGTACCGGGACTCGTTTCTGGGTTTTATCTGGACGCACACTTTTGTACACTTTCTTTTATAGTATAAAATGATTATTTATCAGCCTGAGGTGCAGTTGTCCCTTTCGCTCAGTTTTCAGGGGATTAAGAGCGATAGTGACAGCAACAGTTTGGTAAAATACCCATTGTTCAAATTTCTCATCGACCGGATTTCCTCTTAAAGATATTCTGATCACTAAACATAGCTAAAACCATTTCCAACAATGTTTTCTTTCTAAATGGTTGTAAATATTTTACATACTTCCCGTGGAGATGTTGAATATCCGCGGAGCTGACCTGTGAGATAATGATATCGTGTAACGTACTAAAAGTGTCTTTCAAGAACTGGGTGGTAAAATATATTTTATGTAATTATTAAAACGTGCGTTTAAAATTCCAATGAATAAATTATTTAAATCGTAGAAGAAACGAGTATAGAAAAACATCAGTAATAATTATGTATCTTTACCATGAATAATGTAATAATTGATTTTGGTAGACATTTTACTACGGGTGTCCCGAGGTAGGTCGAAATCGAAAGGGTCTCAGGTACCAAGAAAGGGATAATCTCCTATTATAATATTGTGAAACTGGCCGGTGAACCGGAGGAATTTGGATCAGGTAGTATAAAGATGTATGCAGAGGCAATATAAAAATAAACGTTTTTATCCTGGTTTTAAACGAAATAATATCGATTGTGAAACAGATTTTACAAAATTTTTCTTCTTCATTTATTTATTCTCTAGCAGTTAAAAACCCGCTCCGCAGGTTTTTGCTGCTAGGACCTGCGGGCGGCCTTTAGTTCCCAGTTCCCCTTTTCCCCCTCCCCCTTCCTGGAAACTTTGAGAATATAAAAAGATATATATTTTTACATGGTACGACAAAAAAGTGAGGGGATCATAACGTTTATAATACATTTGTCTAATAAATATGTACGTGTTTTATTTTTTTTCGTTATCAGTCATTTTAGTTATTAAAAATGTAAGGTGAACCATTTTTAAAACTTTTTTATGTTTGCGTGAAAAATATTTATACATAATATATGTTTATTTCCATTTAGGGAACGTACCCATACTACGTGACCAATTTTTTGCAATTTTTAACCCCCCCCCCCCCCCCCCCCCCGGTGACCAAAAAACCTAAGCAACCCGCCGCTCATTTGTATGGAGCGTGACATTTTGAAGACCCCCCCCCCCCCCCCCCCCCCCTAAACGTGTCACGTAGTATGGGTACGTTCCCTTATAGTATTTGAAAGCGTATTTTATCGCCTTTCAAAAACAATTTATAGTTTTCGAATACGTTCAGAAATATTCCATTTATTTGGATTATATTGTAAAGCGGAAATATTTTGACCCTCTGAAATAATACGGTCGAGGCCTGAGGGGTTAGAAATTCTTCAACCATTTTCAAGCTGATAAACTTCTCTCTTACTAGGTATAAGAGGTCCTCAGCACGGGTAAAGCACCCAGTGAAGCCCACATTAGTCAAATATGTAACACACATGTATAAATCAGGTGAATCAAATAAATAAATAAATAAAAATAAAAAATAACAATGTTTAGTTATCAAAGAAACTTATACATTATGCCCAGCTTCTGTTCACCGTTGGGATCAATCGATTTCTTTGAAGTTTATTTCTTACAAACACGAACCTTCAACAATAATATTTTATTAATCACGAATCAAGAGTAAATAAATAAATAATAGATTTTAATGTCTGTGATGAGTTCTGATTACACATAGATCAATAGATAGGCCCGACCAGAGTTCCGATTAAAATACCGGTTCTCTTTTTAACCGGAACTAGAGTTTGGTGTCTAATCTAGTTTGTTAACCCTTTCAAATCTAATGTTGTTTTAAAGCAACATTCGATAGCTCTGTAAGAATATTATTATTTTTCTGTTATTTATTTATTACACGCCTTAGTGGGCTTTTGTAAAATTTTACAAACTATTTGTATCAAAGTGAATACTTACAAATTTAAACAATAAAGAAAATGACAAAAAGGTTCACAATGTTCCAGATCATTCCACAACATTCGAGAATGTTCTGGGATGTTCCACAATGATCTGGGATGTTCCACAATGATCGGGGATGTTCCCGAACGTTCCAGACTAAAATAACTTCTACCAAAAAAGGCTTCGAATGGTCCACAATGTTACAGGTCATTCCGCAACATTCGAGAGTGTTCTAGGATGTTCCCGAACGTTCCAATATAACTTCTACTGTACACATCTATGTTATAAATTTAAATTAGGTGGTCTATGGGTCATTTTTGTGTTTGAATTTCTTATGTGCCCACTTCTAAAGTATATCCACAAGGATAAGTACTTGCTAAAAAATAAGAGAAAAAGTAATTATTAATTTCCATACAAACAGAACTTTTTTTTTATATCTCGGAAAGAAAATAAGACTTTTCCTTTATTATCTCATAACATGCTTTTATGGACTTGGGTATCTTTTAAAAATCAGTGATTCGATTGTTTAGTTGCGAAAACGCTATCTGGATCTGTTTATAAATTTTTAAATATTATTTTGTTATCACCGCAGTTTCGTTGGAATTTGACATAAACCAATGTTTTAATCCAGGATTCGATACGTTCAAATTGTTTTATTATCTTTTATATTCATGATACGATAAGTATTCCAGTGAAAGTGGGCTGCGGTGGCATTTGAATAAGTCGACCATGAAAAAGAAAACACGTTCGTAATCATATGTTTAGGTATGTCTTAATAGCATCGCTTATAGAATGTATAATTTCATGTATTATTAAACAGGTCGACGAAACAAACGTTGGAAAGTTAATATTTTACGGACCTTTGCGAGCAGGCTATTATGATTAGAATTTTGGCTAGCAACTCGCCCTTCGAAGTTTAGCATTCGAAGAACGGGGATACATAAATATGCTCTCTCTCTCTAATCGGTGAATATATCTTGAACTCACGACCTTGTAACGTAAATCTGCAATAACTTTATCGACTGTGTCCTGACTCAAACTTATAAACTTAAAAATTCCACCCAAACCAACTAAGCATAATTCACTCATCAGCACTTCATCAGCCGGTTGCGCACAAATGCTGGTGTCAGGGATCCAGTCCGAAGAATGTGCGGATTGTTTAGTCAAAATCAAAACCTGAAGAATTCCGACGTATTATTTGATACATGGAGTACCAATAGTAGAAAATCGAAAGCTGTTTCGACATACTTTGTTTATATAACTTGTACTTTTTCATTTCTGTGTTTCAAGTGAAAACTTCTTTAGCACCGTTGTAATTTGAAACTCGATGAAACGAAAAATAGCGACACTAAAAAGAGACAAACACACACCTATGGGATTTAGCCTGCGAGAGAATGAGATAGTGTAATCGGTCTCCTCTTTGTGCGGTGCTTCTTAGCCTCCCCATTCTTGTCTACTTTAGTTTTCTGAAGGTTTCACTTCTACCGCATGTGAATTGAACAATCCGTTTTTTTTTACATTATTTCCGGTAGGAATCTGAGTCAATATGTCCGGGAATGACAGACTTATGAATCTATCCCTCTCGCAGGGCGATGGATCGAATGAGTCCTGTCGTTAGGTCTCCATCAACCAGTCTCTCTCGATCCGGCCCGCCATGTAATATGTGGGCAAACGCATTCTGGAGAGACCGAGACAAACCTCACTCCATGAACTCGCGCACCCCTGCTAAGTCACCAAACGTAGCGAAACAATATGGCCGGGGTATTGGTTATCCAATAAATGGTTTCCGGGTGGCTGTACCCATTTTTGATTTTTTTTTTCCATTAACTTTTCAAAAAAAAAAATTGTAAACATTTATTTATAGACATTGTGCACTTTTTCTATTTTCATTTGTAACAATATTTTGCATAAATAAATTACCTTGAAATTTGCGGAAAAATAATATTTGTAAATAAATGTTTTTTTTTATCTGCTGCTAACATTATCAGTTTATCGGTGAGAAATTATTAGGATGCAGGCAAAATAGAAAGATCTGATGGAAAAACTGTCTACATCTGATTTAGAAAAAACCCTGCATAAAGCCCGGTCAAAAACCGGAGACTTAAACTAGTTATCATTCAAAGGGCTTCGTGACTATAAATCATTAGCATGTGTATTATGTAGGTATCCGACCAGCATGCCAATAATTTGGCTTTAAGGTCGTCACTCTCCCAGTGTCAACACCCCACCAAGAAGTAATTTGGACACACCGATGACTAGACATGTATGTCCGGCATTCATGTACGAGTATTATTGTATGTGGCTAGCAGCTAGCATGTCATCGATCTACTTTCTCTACTGAGCTGATCCAAGAATATGTATTAAGTACTCTTCAACCCACTTGCAGTTGAATTCATGATTTGGCACTAGTCAGTAATATAACTAGTACTACACAGTGATTCTCAAATAACTAATAATTCTAACTGGAAGAACGACAGTTGAGATGGTATGGACACATAAGACGGAGGCCATCGGACCACACAGTGAGGCAGGCAATGTCTATGGAGCTTCACCGACAGTCATCCAGAGGAAGACCGAAGAACTCCTGGATGACTCAATGTTCCAAAATTCTTCAGAGAAAGGGCCTGGATAAAGGCGAAGATAGACCCAAAACAGAAGATATTACAACCTGAGAACGAGAAGAGCCGACCCCAACAGCCTACCTAGGCAATGAGTTGGGACAGCGCAAGGAAGAAGAAGACACAGTGATTCTCAAAATGGGGCCTATTTTGAATGTTTTAGGACGAAATACGCAAATCATTACTTAATTAAACCAAAATTTATTTTATTAATTAGTAAATTATGCTCAATTTTTGACAGATGTTGTAATTTTTCAATTTTAGTCATTTGTCTTTTGAAAGGCTCTATAATCGTGATGCAAATATTTTTTTAATAAATACTTTCAGCTTCACAAATCCTACAATTGTAATATCTCGTTATTTTTACGGGTATATGCTAGCAAATATTTTTTTGTTAAAAAATCACATTACTTTTAAAAAAATTCGTAGTAAAATTTTCGTCAGCGGCGCCTCCTTTTCTTTGTATCTATGTTTGACATACATATTTTGAAATCAATTAATTAAAAAAAAAATTGACATAAATTTGACTTTCCAATTTAAAAGAAACATAGCCTTCCAAATGATAAAAATCGGCTATATTTTGAGTGGTTTTGAACGTTTCATGTGTCATCGTCACAATCGCACTCGCCGATTTATTTATTTATTTCACGCCCTGATAGGCTTTTACATTATAATTTATAAGTTGAGTAACAAACAATGAAGAAAATATAATACAATGAGAAAAGAAAATACACAAAACAGTGTAACAACAAAACAAATTATAAAATAATAATACGTATTATGTAAAAATGATAAGAAGTCTCATATTCAATATAAACAAAAATTGAAGAAACTATGTAAATCTATTTGTGCCTAGAAGAATAAAAGTGATAGAATAGATTTGCCCGCTTTTAAACTTACCGACTAGTAGTAGCTTGTAAACTCGCTCAATGTAATCGAGGCTTTACTAGCCTAGCAGATTGTGAACAATCTAAGAGAAAAGTTGAACTGGGAGCTACTTTGCTCGCTACTCGCTAGCATGTAAGCTTGTTAGCTAGTAAACTAACCTTGTGTCATCATATATAGTCAAAATGTCGACAGAATTTGTTCGCGCGGGAGTCGTTATTGAGTTGTAGCTAGTTTGCTACTGAGCGAGTGTAAAGTTTTGTGAGTCATCATCACAATCGCACTCGCCGATATGCCCGCTTATAAACTCGCTCAATGTAATCGAGGCTTAAAATTAATGTTTTATTACAATAATTAATGAAATCACGTTGCGTTTCTTACAAACCAGTTTTTATTTGAAACATTGAAAATTGAAGGGGTAAATGGAGAAGCCGTTCACGCCAATCCGACTCTGTAATCTTCCGCTTGTTGGCGGAGACAGTACAGCATGTACACCAGGCTTAATGGGTTATTTATGTCATCATCATTACAATACTCAGTCGGACATCTAAGAACTGGCAACTATAATAATTGTGGCGAAGCCAATTGATGTCCCACACAAAAGTAATTAGTCTAAACAATAAAAGAGTAGGATAAACTAGTCTATTACTGTCCGCAACTAGTGATTGCCCACTCTCACTTTGATTGTCCTTTTCTTACCAATCGTATGTAAATATTTCAACGAAATCTATTAGTTCAACACGAATCGCCTGCCTTCGCCTTGGATATGCGCATTCATATCCCTCCACAGATCACAGACCACTACTCACACCTACAAACATACTCACACGTACATACAGTGCAGACATCACCCGGTAATTACTAATTTTATACATTCCACAGAAACATATCGTAGGTACCCACTTAGCAGGGTGCCCGGGTTCATGGGGTGAGGTTTGTTTAGGTCTTAGCGGCCCATTCATTTGCCCACCTACTGCACGGCGGGTCGGATCGGGAGAGTTTGGTTAAGGGAAACCTAACCTATATCTCTCCAGCCGGACTCTCGACTCATAGTTTTGTGTTGCTGTGGAATGGATGAATTCATACATCTATCACTCCTAGATTGAACCCAGATTCCTACCCACCCCTCGTACCTTTTTCCTTCTCAGAACTTCATCTCCTTCCTTTCCCTAAAAAGAAAACCTCCGCGTAGCATCCCCAAAGCTCAGATAGGCTCCGAGGGAAATGTTTTCCTCAAGGCCTCCTGTGTGGATCAAATGTAAAAGAAAAATCACTGTAACCGAATGTATTAGTTGTTTCTATAATATAAAATAAATATGTATAAGTAGCTTATTTCTTAGTGAAATAAAAAACAATATCTATGTTTATATTAGACCACATGCAGTAGATCTATTTTAGGTATATAAAAAAAAAATACGCTATACGATGGAAGGATTTTATAGGTAATAATTTTAAACTAGCAGTTAAAACCCCACTCCGCAAGTTTTTGCTGCTAGGCCCGGTTACAGTGTTGGTGACCATTTTATAAATCCGATAGGAACTGGTTCCAAAAATAGCCGGTTCCTCGGATCCGCTGTGATCCAATGACAGCTAGTCACCGGGAAAAATTACCTAATCGCGACAGGCAATGACGTCGTATGCAATATATAGCCGTGTGGTACAAAAATAATCAGATTGCCGTTTATTTTCCATTTCCGGAGAGATACTCAAAATTACAAATCCGTAGTACTTATACCTGCTAGCGACATGTATAAGTATGCGATCTGTTAACATAAGTGGCGCCATCCTTTGGCATTATTTAATTGGAATGGGAAATGGGTTCTATTACAAAAATAGCTTTTTAACAAACTTCAACTACGAAGATGGTTTAGCGCACGGCGCGGCATCATAGTTGCATTCTTATCCGGATTCTTAAGTTTCAACCGTACAGTCTCTGGCCTATTACTGTTCGATATTATGCAATTATTTATTGTTTTGTATTATTATAGGTGGGACCAATTCTACACCCATTCAAAGTCAAAGCGGGCAACCATTGCCCATTTTTCCCTACTACTTGATTTATTATTAGATTGATTTTATAGTAACGGTTGTAAAGTTAAGTTTGTTCGTTTCATACTATTTGTACGAATAGATTTTTAAATGGTGTCTCACCAAACACCTGGTCGGAAGAACAGCTAATTATTGTTGACTTGAAGTGCACACGTAATGAATTTTTATTTTTAGCAGTTGCTTCAACGTTTTATTTTTAAGTTTCTTGTTGGTAGGGAAGCAGTGCTGAACTTATTATGCGAATACGAGAAAGAAAGAAAGGTATGGATGAGATGATGTATGAATGTAAATGAAGCAAGGAGTGTCCACCAAGATTGAGATGTTTGGCGGTCCATCCTCTCTGCGTACCCCTGTGGTAAATAGCATGATGGTTAATTAGTTACAGTATGACAGCCTATGTGGTTGAGTTGGTTAACATCCTTGGCTACTAATCTGGAGGTTGGGGGTTCAAATCCCAACGTGCGCAAGTAAATTTTATTTGATTAATAATTTGTGTTTTTTTTTCATGAATATAATTTTTGTAAATAGTAGGTATACCTATTTACGGCACATACCAGATTGGTAAATACTTTTAGTATCGCCTTGGTGAAAGAACACCATTTAGCTACATTAAAATTTATTAACAACGTTGCTTGAAATGGCTTTGGCCATGTTTGGTGAACAGATCCGAATAACCAGGTACTTCCTCATCAATTTCCCCACCTACAACCTTCAACCTCTCAACATACCTCAATTGGGGCTGCCATGGTCTCACTGACTTCAGACGGCTGGTAGCAGTCGGAACTTTTGTGCGACATGTAATAAAATCATTAAAACATTGTCAAGAATCGGAATAAGAAGAGTACCTATGTATGAGATGACATAGGAATGTGAATGAAGCAAAGCAGTGTTTACCAAAACCGAGCTGTTTGGCGGTCCATTCTCTCAACCTGGTCCTGGGGGAAATGGCGTGATGGTTAGAATATTAGTTAGTACTCTGGAATGCCTAAAGGTACTGACACACTTGCTCACACAAGCCGGCTTTTGAGCATGCTCATTAATGAGTACGCTCCTATCGAAAATAGTCAACTGTACACATTTGCTCAATAATTAGCAGGCTTCGTTTGAGTTTTCTCGTGAATGAGCGTGCTCAAAGCCAACATTTAAACACATATATACTATTTAATGAGCATGTTCATGTCAAATAGAGTCAGTTTTATTCGTTCAAAACTAAACAAAATAGTATTACTGCTTGCAATGCAATTATTTAAGAATCTTCTGACGTAAAAATATCAGACGTTTGATTTGGGTCCAAGATGTAAACGTATGGGTCCAAAATGTATGGGTTAATCAAATGGCTGTTGATTTGTGAGCATGCTCATTCGGCTTCAACTGAGCATGCTCATTACTAGCAACGTTTCGACACACATGCTACTAGGTAGCATGCTCTTTGGCTTCTAATGAGCAAGTGTGTCCGTAGCATAACTTCTACTTACATAAACACACATTTCACCACAATTCACAACTGCCCCGATGATGGACACTGTACCGCTGTCCGAGATGTTGGCTAAAGGAGAAGGAAGCCCAATACGGCATAATAACCTAAAAAATAATCATGATTGTATCTGTGGTTACAAGTTTCAGTCTGAAATGTATATCGATTCTAATATCAATGATACTTCAGAACCAAACCAGTCAGATTTGGAATAATAATTTGTGCGGCCCCTCTCTCGTTAGAAGCAGAATTTCTCTTGCCTTATTTATAGCCAGGGGATTCCTATTGGACGGGAGCCAGAACAACTGACCTGACACGGTCACCAATACACACAACACTGGGGAATACGTAGAGATAATAAACATTATTATAATAGTGTGACCCGACAGTTGATCCCCAATTGATTCCCCGAAATGACATTTACTATCGCAATGGGACAGGATGGGGCGGGATGGGATATGGGATAGTGTCAGTATTCTTCGTAATTTTTTTTCGGGCTGTGCCTTGTTCCGTCGAACCCCTGAGACTGACTCACTGAACCCCTGGGGTTCGATCGAACACGTTAAGAACCACTGATCTAAACGGTGTTCGAAATATAAAACACCAAACTTTATTTTCAAATCTAAAAGTTAACCCCTAAATAATGGAAAAGTTTACCTTTATGAATCCACAGTTTTCTGGCGCAATTTGAAAAAAAAAAAAAAATTTGGAAATTTTGTATTAGTTATTTTTTTACGTGAAACGATAAAAAATTGAGTTGACGATTACGTTTATAATACATTTTCCTAATAAAATATGTGTTTTTTTTTTTCAATAATAATAAGTAATTTTAGTTTAAAAAAACACAAGAAGAGCCAAATTTAAACTTTGTTGTTTGCATTCATAATTTTTATATTCCAATAATTATCGAATTATTAAATTTGAATGCTTATTTGTTCACCTTTCAAAACTAGTTATTAGTTTCGGATGCGTTCAGAAATATTTTTTTATTTGGATTTAATTGCAAAGCGGAAATTTTTTGAGGCCGGAGTGGTTAATGTAAAAAAGCGTGCGTCTTTCAACACGTGTCATTTTCCGAAAGAACGGATTGAAGAAACGACTCGTTCTAACACTGCCGATAGCAACTACTGTTAACAGTATTTCGCTCTTATTCTCTTAAGTTTCTCACGGGTGCTCAGTGTGCAGGGGATCAATGGTGCTAATTCCTACACGGATTATCTCTCTTCAACGTAAAACTCGCCTTGGAAATGACTTAAAAGAATATAAGCTCATTTATAGGCGAATCATCTCTGATCTTGTACTATTAAATAAAATCATTAATAATTGCATTGACAATCCTGATATTCTCGCCAAAATATAATTTTACGTACCGACCAGAAATACGAGGCAAAGTGCTACCTTCTTCTGTGACAATTTTAAAACAAACTATGAAGCTCATACACTTATAAATAGATTACATTATTTTGGCAATAAATTTGGGAATATTGTAGACATGTTTGCAGATTCCATATTAGTTATAAAACTAAATCTTTATAATTACTTAAATGAAATGTATGATTTTAATTAATTTTATTTTTCATTATTATTTTAATCATTGTATATTGTGTACTACATACCTGCCTAACTGTTATTATCTATCTTTGTAAAAGCCCACTAGAGCGTAAATAAATAAATAAATAAGCTGTTATTTTTTTATAAAGCTAACTTAAAAAATATTAATTTTGGTGGTGTCTCTATGTCTAACTGTAACTCCGGTTCACTAAACTAGAACTTGTTTTATGTGACAGCTCTCAAGAGTGTCCCCTATACAGGACATGGGAACTATTTCGCCACTCTGTTGACAGCTTTGATTTTCAAAATTGTAACTGATTGAGGGATATAGTATGTACCTTATTCTTCTTCTCGTGCCCTGTCAGTTCAACGGACGTTAGATATCATGTGGCTATGCGGAATTTGTTTACTATGGTCCGGAACAGCTCTACAGTAGACTGGTCAAACCACTGTCTCAGGTTTTTCAGCCATGATGTCCTCCTTCTTCCAGGGCCTATTTATGTACCAGTGGCGGTCTGTGATTTTCAGTGAGCTAGAGCGCTAATATTGAAAAATAAGATGTTATTGACGTTGTTGTAAAAATCTTCTTTTTTTTTTCAAAATACAATTTTTTTGCATGAAGATCTCCAGGATTCTTTCAATCAAGGGATGCTGAAAGATCTTCATACAAAAAATTGAAATTTTGAAAAAAAAAAAAGCATTTTCAGCTACAACATAAGTAATGTTGTATTTTTCAATCTTAGCACTCTAGCTCACTGAAAACTGACGGACCGCCACTGGTATGTACCTATATTTTATTTTTATTAATTTATCATGTAATAATCCTATATTTCAAATATATATTACTTTTGAATAAATTTTTGACAGGTGTCATAATTTTTCAAGTTTACTAACAGTGTTCACTCGACAGTTAAATTTCCGATCGTCTCGTAATTGACAAAAAAATTATTTTTCCTTCAGAAAAGTATGAACGCATATAAGAAACAATTTTTTGAACGGTCCTGTGGCTGAGTTGGCATCGCTTTTGGGTCCCACCCAGACATCGCATGTTCAGTTCCTCGGCTGACTAAGTCCTCCATCACCACACAAGCAACATTTTCAGCTTACTGTGGTGGTGGATGAATCTTATAGGAATCTTTCTTTAAAAAAAAAAAATATATATATATATATATAATTTCTGAAAACACTGTTTTGGCGGACAGTTTTTCCGTGACAGTTTCCTTGAATTATGTATTTTTTTTATATATAAAATTATTCCCAAAATAAATAAAAACGATCGAGCCCTTCTAGATTTTTTTTTACATGAGCTCCACACAGGAGGCCCCGAGGAAAATAATTTCTCTGAGGGCCTATGTCATCTGTGGGGATGCTGTGTGGAAGGGAAAGGAAGGAGAGGAGAGTTCTGAGACGGAAAAGGGTTTAAGGGGTGGGTAGAAATCTGGGGTTCAGTGTGTCCTGGTCATCCACCTCCAAGACCTAGACAAACCTCATCCCATGAACCCGGGCACCTCTAGCGAACCACTTGGGGTTACCTATAGCAGAGGTGTTGGTTATCCAATACAGGTTCCCGGGGCGGCGGTACCCATTCCCACCTCCCAAATTTATTACAATTGCTTTTGCGAAAGTTTTTTTTTTTACCTTTGTATACGTGGTTATATTTTTATTTTATTTTATTTATTTTAGGGAAAGTTGACAGCAAATCTGAGATTACACAGTAAAACAATAGTAAGATAGTTAATTATGCCAATTATGAACTTTCCACTTATGATAGTGAATGAATAATAAAGTATGACATTGTAAGGGTGTTTTCTTATATTAAGTACATATTTTTTGCAACATATGAAAGGGGAGGGGGGGGGGGGGGGGGGAGGAGGAATATATAATTAGGACTAAGAGGCAAATAAACTAAGAAGAAGGGGATCCCAAAAAAATTTGGAAAAGCATAAAAGAATTACTACATGGCGAAAACAAAGACGACATAAAAATTGTAAACTTTCCAAAAGAGATAAACGAAGAAAACATGGCTAATAACTTTAATAAATATTTTATTGAAAGTATCATTCAAATTAACAAATTAATACCCAACATTGCTGTTAATCCCACAAGTGATAATATCGACCCAAACAAAGAATCATTGGTCTTCAGAAAAATAAATGCAGAATATTTATTTAACATTTTAAACAAAATAAAATCAAAGAATAGTTCTGATGGATTAACTATTAGTAAAATAAGAGATGCTTTTCCAGTAATTGGATCTACTCTATTAAATATTATCAATGAGACGATTGAAGAAGGAAAATTTCCACAGTCATGGAAACTATCTACTATTATACCGGTTCCAAAGGTTAAAAATACCAGAAAATGTGAAGAATTTCGACCAATCAACACCTTACCAAAATATGAGCAGATTCTTGAAGTTATAATAAAAGAACAAATTTTGCAATATCTAGATAAACACGATATTTTATACCAAGAGCAATCAGGGTTCAGATCTAATAACTCATGTGAAACAGCATTAAACGTAATTGTCGAAGAATGGAAGGAAGGAATGAATAATAATAAATTTATCTTAGCAATATTTTTGGATTTTCAAAGGGCATTCGAAACTATAGATCGAGACATACTAATAAAATTTTTTAAAGAAATTGGTTTCTCATCTGTAGCTATTAAATTAATACAAGAGTATTTGAGAGACAGAAAGCAGGTAACAAAAATAAATAATCAATTTTCAAAACCAATGGAAAATAAGTTAGGAGTACCACAGGGATCGGTCCTTGGACCTCTATTGTTCATACTCTATATTAATGACATGGTGAAAATATTTTCAAAATGCAAAGTACGACCATTTGCCGATGATACACTAATATACCTAATTGGAGATAACTATGAAGAACTAATACACATTTTAAATAATGAACTAAATGATGTATCAAGATGGCTAAAAATATATAAGCTTAAATTAAATACAAAAAAAAACAAAATGTATGGTGATTGGATACAAGAAGACATCCAGTGAAAGCAAAATTAAAATTGATGGTGAAATTATTGAAAATGTTACTGAAATGAAATACTTAGGAGTTATATTAGATTCGAAACTAAACTTCAATAGACATGCTGAATACACCCAAAAGAAAATTGGCAAAAAGATATCTTTTTTGGAAGAATTCGGCCAAAAATTTCTAGAAAAACAGCAATCACCATATACAATTCAATTATTGCTCCACACTTCAACTACTGCTCAAGTATACTTTTCCTATGTAACGAAAGAGAACAAAATAAGTTACAAATTCTCCAAAACAGGGCAATGAGAATAATTCTTCGACGAAACAGATTTTCAAAAATTATTAAAATGTTAAAAAACTAAATTGGTTGACCGTGAAACAGATGCTGACCTTGAACACGATGGTATTTATTCACAAAATATTGAACAACACGTTACCAAAATACTTCTCAAATAAAATTTTATACAATAAAGACATTCACAGATATAACACAAGGACGTGCAAGGAAATTAGGCTACAAAAAAAGGACAAAGCGAATACGCAGAACAGTCTACTGTACAAGGGAATGAAGTTGTATAACACACTACCAGAAACTTTAAAGTCCACACCAATTGCAAAGTTCAAGATGTATTGTAGGAGCTACATAAAACTTGAAAAAATATAGTGAATATGAAATATTATTATCAATTAGAAATTTGTAAACTTAAATGTACAAATTACTAAAATAAAATTATTATTATTATTATTATTAAAGGATGGGAATATAAGGCACATTAAGAATATAAACGTTTTTGGCTTGTGTGTTCCTCTTAAAGTGAGAATTAATTCTTCTAAACACAAAACCGTTTCTGACACTTGAGTTTGTTTTTCTAATAAACAAAGTCAGCCGACTCAAGTGCTATCTGCTATCACCCCAAGCGATTGCTGGAAGATTGCCAGAGACTGGATTGCAAATCGTTGCGTAGTCAGAGAAAAAGTCGCTCGCAACAAACTGTCTATCTTGCGCAAGCTTTTTACGCACTCCAATAATTTACTCTTACGTTTGACGGTCTGACCCAATGAGCTAATAGTGACATGTTTTGTTTGTTGCCACATCCAATTATTTTGGCAGCAAACACACATTAACGAACGAGGCCCTGTTTAGATTGGTAGTAAAAAATTATCTGGCGTTTTATTTACCGAGACTTTTATTTATTTTCTGTCTGTTTTTACACTAAACTCCACACAAAAGGCTTTTCCTTTCCTCTGAAAGACCCTCCCACTACATATACAAAGCTGACGTAGGCCCTGAGGGATTTTTTTTTTAACTTTATGAACCTCAAATTGTAATATTTAATTAAATGAAGACAATATAAGCGAAATTCAATCGAAAATATGGAAACAGAAAAATCAGAAAAATATATTGACACCTCTGGGACTCGAACCCAGGACCTCTTGCTTTCCAGGCAAACGCGATAACCACTGCGCCACGGTGTCGATATCAAATTCGGTCATTTTTAACTGTATCTTTCTTCGACTAGGAACTAGAGATGGGTAAGTTCTGCATTTTGCCGGTGGCCTCCGAGATGCTTCCTTTTAAAAGTACCTACTTGAGTCCTTGGAGCAGGTCCCGGGATACAATGATCCTATAATGATCAACTTCAGTATATTTCGGGTAGCGCCGTCTACGAAAACTAACAATAAAGAGTAGTATATATACATGTAGGCTACTCGTGATTGCGTCATAGTAATTTAGTTTGTAAGTACATCCATGTTCGAAGGGCCTTCCCTGTTCCATTTAATATCTAGGTTTTACAACATGGCATCAAAGGAAGATAACGCCGTGAGCAATACCTTGACAAGAATCATTCGATCATTCGACCTGCCTGAAACGAGGTTGTTTTCACTTTTCGATCAATGAAAAATAATACCCTACTTTATATTTAATGCACGCTTTTTTGACACTGCCAGATATGCCCGCCATCTAGGTGCGGATAATTCAAATCCACTTTACAACGGTTCGTGCTGCATACATAACCGAGGCTTAACTAGGTAGAGATACAAGCTCTGTCCAATATTGGATTCGATAAACCGTATAATTTGTACTGTGTAACGTTTTTTCTCCGGTACTCGGTCAAAACCCGGTCAAACTAGTCTTAAAAATACCAATTGGCGTCGAATGATACAGTTTTGTTATTATGCTACGGTCTCGGCAACCAATTGCCAATAATTATTATTACTGTTTAAAAGTGCTGTTGAAATAGGAGAAAATTCCATGTTATTTATTTTGTAACGCTGTTTTTTTTTTCTCGCCACACTCGTGACCGATTTGTGACGTGATTATTACAACAAATAGCATTCGTAATAGAAACACCGGCCCTGAACAGCTGTCCTACCGTTTGGTGTATCGATGTCTACAAAATACATTTCGAAGAAGAATAATTATTCTCAGATATATCTCTCCGTTATTTGTTAATTTCTTACTTCTTCTGATAACTAGACTTCTTTTGATAACTTTACTCTGTGGCGTGCACAGAGTTTTAATAAGAATAGGCAGTAGGAAAAACAGCGGATTAATTGATTTAAAAAAAAAAACTGCCACCGACTGATGCTGGTTGGGATTGGGTCACGTCGCACATCCAAATAATCCGCTTTATTTATGCATATTATAAAATGTTCATATTGATGTCGACCGCACAATTGCGCGAAAAAAATAATACATACGCACTAATATTAAAAACGGTAATAATTAAGCGAAAATTATTAAAATGTTTAATATAAACAAGACTTGTTTCAAATAGAACAAAATGCGTTTAATGATACAGTGTGAATTTTTTCATACCCATAACATCCTACTATCCTACTAATATTATAAAGGTGAAAGTTTGTATGGATGTATGTTTGTTACTCTTTCATGCAAAAACTAATGAATAGATTTTAAAAATTCTTTCACTAATAGAAAGCTACATTATTTGCGAGATCTATAGGCTATATATATTGGTAAGCTCTGGCGTTATGAATAATCTCTGGCGTTATGAAATTATTTATCATACGTTTTATTGCAAACGCCAATTGTCGCCTTGGAAACGATGTTTTTTTTTTTAATTAGGTTACTATGGACATCCCTTTGATGTTAAAACTCAAATATGTTTAAAATGCTAATTTCTACTTTACTGAATGGATTTTAATGAAACTTTACAATAATATAAACATATAGGCTGTAGCTCAGAGCTCTGGCATTACGAAATTTATATGAAAAAATTACAATAGGCGGCACGATTATGAAGAGTCTATAATTCTTTAATCGATTCAAAATATTAAGGAAGTAGGTACTTCAAATAAATTCGCTGATTTAAATATTTTCTAAAATAGTATTTTTATTTAAGAATCTTTGTTTTGCAAAATGTCATTCTCAAATTTTCAACCATCAAATTTCAAATCACACAACAATTATTGTTTTAATTGGATAGACAGGTATCGCATTTTTTAAGTATAAAACTGCCGTACTGGATTTTTTGGTAGAATATAAATAGAAGAATAATAATTCGTACCTACTTAATAACTATCTCTAAAAATGAATCACCGAAATGTATGTATGCGCCTTTGATTATATAAATGTTTATGCGCGTAAACCCGAACGACTAAACCAAATTGGATAATTCTTTTTTTTTGTTCGTTTTTTCGTATAAAACTACCGTTGAGTTCTGGCATTATGAAATTTGTATTAGAAATTATAATAGGTGGCATGCGAGCAGTTTGAAAACTGAATGTATCGGGAATGAATGTGTGGAATGCGAGAGGTGAGTGGGGGGAGGGGGTGTTGGGAGGGTGTTGGTGGAGGGGGGGAGAGGGGGGAGGGAAGGAAAGGGGAAGGATGGAGGAAAGTGTGGGGTGGGGGGAAAGAGGTTGATGGGGGAGTGGTGTGGGGAAAGGGAATGTGGAGGGGTAGGGGGTGAGGGAGTGGTGGGTGGAGAGAGAGGGGGAGGGAGTTGATGGGGGGGAGTGGAGTGGAGAGAGGGAAGGTGGAGGAGGCGGAGTGGGGTGGAAGAGGGGGAGGGAAGGAAGGGAATGGGGAGGGGTGGAGGAAGGTTGGGGGGTGTGGAGTGGGGAGGGTGTGGGGTTGATGGATGAGTGGTTTAGGGAGAGGGAAGGCGGGGGGGAAGGAGTGGGGAAAGGGGTGGGTGGAGGGAGAGGGGGGAGTGGGGTTGATGGGAGAGTGGAGTGGGGGGAGGGGTGGGTGGAGGGGGAGGGGGATTGATGGGGGGAGTGGAGTGGGAAGAGGGAAGGTGGCGGAGGCTGAGTGGAAATCCCCTAATACCATGCGAGCGAAGCCGCGGGAAAAAGCTAGTCTTAAATAACGGAACAAATAATGTTTTTAATAATTTTTGGAGCATACTTTGCAATTTTTTTTCTATCGAGGGAATTTTATGCAATTATCGTTTCGGTTCTATAAATGCATATTATCTTCAAAAATAACGTATTTTTTAGAAACTTAAAAAACTTCAAACTGTTGAAGAGAAAATCTTGTAAAAGCGATAAATTCTGAATGCGGGGGCATGTGGTTTTCTGTGTCCAGTTTTGGTGTAGCCGCCCAACACGGGATACCAATAATAATAATAACAATAACGTTAGCGCACTTTTGTGTCATTTCACTTCAAGTGCGCTTATCTATAATACATTTCAAAATAATCTTACAGTGCTCCTTACGAGTCCATTACAAAATATCGGTAAAATAATATGAAATAAAGAATATACAGTATTTACAAATCAATGACAAGAGAACAAAACAGGTAAGATCAAAAGTTCACGCATTCGTGGTAGCCTGGGTGTCACAGACATAAATAGTAAGCTGGAAGAACGACAGTTGAGATGGTATGGACACATAAGACGGAGACCATCGGACCACACAGTAAGGCAGGCAATGTCTATGGAGCTTCACCGACAGTCACCCAGAGGAAGACCGAAGAACTCCTGGATGACTCAATGTTCCAAAATTCTTCAGAGAAACGGCCTGGATGAAGGCGGATACCCAGAACAGAAGAAATTACAACCTGAGAACGAGAAGAGCCGACCCCAACAGCCTACCTAGGCAATGAGTTGGGACAGCGCAAGGAAGAAGAAGAAGAAGAATGACAAGAGAACAAAAATTAACAATAACACTGCTGTTATAGCACACACAGGACAATCAACCATTAAGTTTAGCCCCGTCGTCGTCCCTATTAATATTTATGGGGTTTTGTAGACGTAGGTTTTTATTTATTCGTAAATTTTTTTTTGTTTACATTTTTTTACAGGCTTTTCGACTACCACCCAGGCATATGCCCGTATTACGGTAGTCGATTGCACCTTATTGTTTTTATCGGCACCTGAATAATTTATTTCGGTATCAGTGTGACGTTATCATTAAGTTACCTGAAAAAAGTAAAAACATTAATTTTTATTACCATTTTTAAGAATGAAAAACAAACAAACGATCCTCATTATGTCTTTCGAGGTACCGATTACAAAAATGTCTAGGTTTGTACGTTTTAGGCTAGATTCTAGATTCCCACATACACTTTTTACTCTCACACTTTCTTCTGCTTTTTACAATCTCTCCAAAATGGCCATTAACGCTTCACATCATCTTCAAATAAAAAGTAATTTAATTTACGAAATGCAAAATATATTTTTAAGTTATTGCAACGTTTCTCACGTTAGCGGATGCAGAAATTCGTAGATTTATAAATTGTATCGGAAGATGTGACATTAATTAAATCATCGCGTTATTTTGTCTTTTTCTTCACGTTTTCACGTCTTTTCTTACTTTAGCTCCATACACAAAAAGGTCATCTTTGTAGGGAAAAGTTCTCGTAGACTAAATTTTTAATTTTTTTTATGTGAATAACTCACAACAGTCAAGTAAGAGAAGAGGAAGGTGGGGAAGTACCTGACTATTCAGATGTGGTCACCAAACACAGCTAAAGCCATTTCAAGCAATGTTTCAATTCTGAATGGTGGTCTTAAAGGCTCTCAGTAATGGAACCTTATTATCCACATCCACTCTGGAACGTGCCGCAAATATAATATATTATGTAGATATTGTATTAAATGAATTTTGAAATAACTCAAATTTATCAAAAAAAATTGCCCACGCCGGCACACGATCCCGCGACCTTCGGATTGCGAGTCAAGAGTCTTACCCCTAGATCACGCCGTTCGTCATACCTACATTCCCGGGAAATATAACACTCTCTCTCTATTAGCACTCTCTCTTACATAAGGCAGAGGTCCCAAAAATCTTTCTAATAAATTTTCATGCTTACAAATCTTTGCGGATCTCCACATTTCTCACGCGATTATGCATGGTTTTATCACACACGCGCCTCAGGGATCTCATTTCAACAGCATTCAGTCTACTTTCATCCTACCTCCGCCAGTTCCATGCCTCGCTGCCGTACGTTTGGGTAGGTAACAGCACTCCATCGTATATTTATCATAAAGCGGGACGTCTGGCAATGCCGGTCCCACTCATCCACCTAATCGTGATTGTTGAAATCCGCATTAGACATCAGTTGTCTATGACTGTCAAGTAGATACAGTAATTTCTCGTTCAACGAAACCTCTAACGGCATAAAAAATACTGACCGCTCGCTGCTATCCAACACAGTTATATAATATATAAGAATGTTGGAGAGGGTTCATCAAAGTTTATAAGGTTTCTCTACTATCCAACGAACTTTCGTCTGGCTATGCTGGGACTTCATTCCCTGCAGCTCGGAAGAGAGGGGTATGCCGTAACCCACTTTTTCAGACTGCTGCGAGGCTATATTGAGAACTCAGCCATTTTGGAGCGCGTGAGTCTCTTATGTTCCAGATGACAGCGTCATCATAGATTATTCTATCTTCCTTCCTGTAGGACTAACCTGCCAATGGTTCTCCCGGTAGGAAGGTGTATATTGCTCCTGAACCAAATCTCCTCCGAGATTGATATATTTGGCGTCGGTGAGGAGAGATTCAAATAGGAAATTCTTTCGATTCTTGAAAGAGTCTCTCCACACTGATGAAATCTTCACCACCGCCCGAGTTTTTTTTTTTTGAAATTGCTATATTTTTAAAAATTTCTTTTATGTATAAATATTTGTATGGCGTTATTTCTTACACGTAATAAATTAAAATTTGTAATGGTGTAAGAAATTCATAAAAAAATATTATCATAACGCCATGCGTTCTTTCTACGAGTATGCATTTTCGCGAACGAAATTTTTTTAACTCGCGACCCTCTGATATCCGGACGTTTACTCTGACCGCATTGTGCTGAATAAACTATTTGTAAATATTACAAGTAGGAAGATTTGGGAGACGCCCGGGGAAGACATGGCAGGATCAAGTGATTCAAATAGTTGAGTCGGGTCATGTCAAAGAGCTGGGACAGAATTCCTGCGGGGAAACGGTTAGTTAGTTAAATATTATAAAAAATACAGATTATAATTATTTATGATGTAAATGGTATCGTTTTATGTTTGGTTTCTATCAACCCCTAGGTTCTTGACAAAATTATATCGTATCATCGAATATTCCCCCTCGACATTCAATTTTAAATAGATTCGCCGTTTTTGAACGTATTTCAAAATAAAATATTGATACATATTAAATGTATCAATAGTACTTTTTATAACCAATTAGTTTTATGCTACACATGTAACCTGTAATGTTGTAATATTATCATCATCATCATCATCATCATCATCATCACTATTGGCTCTACAACCCCTGGTGGGTCTTGGCCTCCTCGAGAGTCTTCCTCCACTCACGTGGGTTTTGTGCCAGCTCTCTCCAGTTTACAATCTCCAAGGTGGATATATCTTTGGTTGTAATATTATGCAAACGAATAAAATGAATAAATATGTGCGTTTCAAAATGGTAGATACTTTCGTTATCTCCCTGGTGAAACACCACCGTTCAGAATCGGAGCGTTCCTTGAAATGGCTTTAGCCATGTTTGCCACCTTCCTCTTCTACCCCTCCCCATTTTTTTTACAATAGCTCGCTCCACACAGGAGGCCCTGAGGAAAATATTTTTCTTCAGGGCCTGTAATTTTTGGAGATGCTGTGTGGAGGATCTTTTAAAGAAAGGGAAGGAGAGGAAGTTCTGGGAAGGATTAGGTATGAGGGGTGGGTAGGGATCTGAGGGTCAGTGGATCCAAGAGTGACGGATGTATGAATCCATCCTTCCCACTGAGGTGCAAGGCAATTTTCCAAAAGAGTTCTGCTTGAGAGGTCACAAGGACTCCCTCAACCAGTCTCCCGATCCTGCCTGCTACGCAGCTGGTGGTGGGCAGACACATCCACCAACACACAGACACATCCACAAACCTAACCCCATGAATCCGTACACCCCTACTAAGTCACCAAACGTAGCGAACCACTTGGGGTGACCATGGCAGAGGTGTTGGTTATCCAATAAATGGTTCCCGAGGCGGCGGTACCCATTACCCGCCTCCCAAATTGCCACTTTCTTCAGCCTCACAACATTTCGAATTGGGGATGCCGTAGTCTCACTGGCTCCAGGCGATTGGGAGCAGTTTAGACACTTGTGCGGTACTCACAGAAAAAGTAATAACAATAAAATAGGAGTTACATAGTATCAATATTTACATAATATCAGTATTTACAAAAATTCATTCTTCACTAACCGAAGCGTTACTGTAGCACGTATCGAGTGTGGCCGGTATTATTCGGGAAGTCAAAATAATGACGGTGACTTTAATAATAACAGCGCAGTCTGTCGGCCAATTTAACAACCAACCTTCTTCTACATCTCTGTCATTTAGGTACACGTTCATAGTCAGTAGACAAATAGACGAATAGTAGACAAATGCACATCGCTTCTAGCTTTCGAGGGTGTTCCCTAACAAAAATAAAAATTTGTAGTTAAAAAAACGAAATCAATCGTAATAATATTTCTGACCTTTGCATTAACCCTTCGAATAATATGAATATAATATCCATTAACTTTTGCCAGTCAAGGTTGGCTCGCAAAATCCCGATTCTTCCCATATATTGTAAATGTATCTTTATATTGGTTATTTTTTATTCCTTTGAAAAAACAAAAAAATTCTAAAATCTGTATAAAATAATCTTTCCGAAGTGTACATTAGAAATTAATAATTTTGATTTTAAAAATTACAAATCTGCGGATTCCTCGAAAAAGTACGTAAAATAAAATTTTAAATACAATAAATACCTTTCTTAAGAAAATTTGTAATAAAACTGTCACTTCACTTTTTATCATATTTATACAATTTTATTTTAAAATTAAATGTTAAACATTGTTGTTTTGGTTGGGGGTACAAAAAGATTGATGTTATTGTAAGATGATCGAGTTTGTAAAATGTCTGAACAACATAGCTCGCTCGTACACCTAAGGCAATGAGAAGCATTATTTCTTTAGCTTTCTAACATAAAAGAAATCACAAATGGCAGGAAAAGAGATATCTAACGTTTAATAATGCGCGGTCGCTGTGGGATAATTTGGGTCTCCTGTTATTATAAATAGCATATGATGTTTTGGGACAATTTGGGTATCCTGCGATTAAACGGGTTTAATGTTGGGTTGTAGATGGTTTTTCGAAATCTCATTTTTTTACATTAACTCCACACAGGAGGCCCTGAGGAAAATAATTTCCCTCAGGGCCTATGTCATCTGAGATGCTGTTGACCTTCTTCTTGAGGGCCAGGTGTCCAAAATTTCATCATTCTCATCTTTCATACATTTCTATAAAAAACAAATCCATGCCGCCCGCCCAGTGCCCGCCCTTCTTTATTTGTATAGATAAAAATAATAATCATATTTAATAATTTGTGTAATTATTTTTTTTTTTGTTTCAGGTAAGCGTCACGTTCACATTACACTCGCTAAACTAGATTTACCAAAACATACACACAGTGGTAAGTTTAAATACCATATTTTTTTTTTTTTTTAAATATAACGCGTAACTTGTTTCCTTCATGGTCGAAACTGGGCAGTAAAATTAGTAATTATATCACAGATTAGCAATTCATATACAGTACAAGATTTGAAGATACCGCAATAGGTTGATACCGGTTCAGTCTAAAGTTAAAAAAAGAAAATAAAGTTTTTTTTAAATTAAAGGAAGACAATATTAGCGAAACTCAATCGAAAATCTGGAGACAGAAAAATTGTACACAAGCAAAGGGTCCTGGGTTCGAGTCCCAGTGGAGCCAATATCTTTCTGATTTTTCTGTCTTCAGATTTTCGATTGAGTTTCGCTAATATTGTCTTCATTTAATTAAATATTATATTTGAAATTTGACTCATAAAGTTAAAAATTAAAAATAAAGTTTTTTTTATTAATATTATTGAATTCATGGATGGAATTCCACCAAGAACTAACAGTTACAAATTTTTAAAATTAGTTTTCGCGTTTGTCTATGCGTTGAGAAATTATTCAAACATTGTAGATATAGTTCAGGGAAAGCATATTATAATGTAAACAAAAAAATGGGAATAACATTGTCAATTTTTATTATTGCTTAGCAGGCCCATGAAAAATTACGAAATATACAATTAAAAATATAATGTGTTTTGAACATTTTTTTTTAAATAACTGCCACGGCCGATAATATAATTGAACCTCGATCGCCTGCTTGGAAGTCAACTATAATGAACATTACAACACCAAGTTTGTAAGAACGGCGGCATAAATTAATTATATGTACCAAAAGTTTAAGAATTATGAATTTTTTAATGTGACGTACTCACGACCGAAATTATATTGCTAAGCAAGTCATGATTACAAGATTCCTTTAATTATGAAAATTGTCAAAATCTTTGGTAGAAATGTCAGTTTGTTTATTTACGCATTGTGATAAATTTTAGTTAAAACATCGTATTTTTTTAGGAATCTATTTTTTGCATCAATATTATGTTTTAGAATTTTGTTAAATTATGTACAATTGTACAATTATGTTTTAATGATCCCTGGGGTAAGCCTCCGATCCGCAACGCGACACCTCACAACGGTCGTCTGTACTGACACAGGCTCGTTGACCGTTGCCGTATTAACTGTCGTGTCTCTAATGTCGCTATCGGGTTGCGAGATTGTCGTTACACCTACCCACCAACCTCCTACTGCATTCTGCATTTCTGGTATCGTCACGCAAAATAATTCACTTTCATGAAATAATTCACAATCTTGATGAAACAGGTAACAGGTTAGCTACTTTTTTAAGTACCGTTTTGATCATTAAAGTACGAATTTAGTCCTAGAACCATTTAGCTAATTAATTACTGATTATTCCTGGAATCATTCACGAAAATAACTGCGGCAGTATCCGTCTACATTTTTTCCACTTATACGTGAAGTATCAGATGTTCAACTCAAATTCATTTATCATTTTCATACTTTCCACACCCATGGAACAAATTAATTTTACAATAAAAAACACATAAATTTGTTTTAGATCACTTTTATTTTATACACTCTACCGGTTTCTGAAACACCCTTCCTTGGTCAGGAGAATATTTTAACTAACCTATGTTTTATTTATTTATTTGTTGGCTCGGCAACAGAATATATCACATATATAATTATTACATCAGTTAACAATTTTAATATGGTTACAGTGATAATTCCAATGAGAGGTGAGCACACCATTCATCACAACACTCTTAATTAGTTGTGTTGTAATACATAATAATAAATTAAAGTACATACATAAAACAAGAAGAATCAATAATTCCAAAATATATTCACACATGAACATATACATACATTTATACACATTTTATAGGTTTAGATGAGGAGATCATCAGGTATATGTATGATACAGAACACTGACAGATATACACATTTTAGGTGTTTGAATGAACCTGAATCTGAACCGGAACCTTCCGAAACCGGTAGAGTGCATAATTAAAACAAATTTATGTGTTTTTTTATTGTTTTTTTAATGGAATTGCTTGATTTAACCGACTTATCATGCAGAAGAACCATGAGTTTGCACAATTCGGGAGGCGGGATGGCAATTTTTTGTTTATTTATTTTTTATTTCGATGCAATAGTAATTTACTTTTTAAAGCATGATAGAATAATGTTGGTTTAATTTGGTGGCTTATCCTTGCTGAAGCCTTTAGAACGGTATGCCCCAGTATGGACACATTATTTTCTAAAAAAATGTTAAAAAAAACACCCTTGCCATAGGTCACCCCAAGTGGGGGGTGAGGTTTGTCCAGGCCCTTTGACTTTCCCGAACTGCACCGCACTGGGAGAAATGGATTCATACGTCACTCCTGGGCACACTGATTTCCAGATCCCTACCCACTCCTAATACCTTTTCCTTCCCAGATCTTCCTCTCCTTTCTTTAAGACCCTCCACAAAGTTTACATAGCTGTTTAGTTAATTTAAAATTAAATTAATAATGCCGAATTTAGTGCTTTATTAACATCGTCAATAAAGCACTAAATTATTAACATCTATCTATCTTCCGAACGACTGCACCAAATTGGATAATTTTTTTTTTTCGTGTTCGTTATTGTCAGGACGAGTTTTGTATAAAACTACTGGTGAGCTCTGGCATTATGAAATTATTGTATATATTCAAAAAATGGAATAGGAGGCACGCGAGCTGTTTGAAAACTGAATATACCGGGACTGAATATATGGAATACGGGAGGGGTACTCAGGTAGGGAGTTAGCGGGAGGGGGGGGGAAGTAAAAAGGAGGGGGAAAGGAGCCTGGCAGGGGGTAGGGGGGAAGTGGAGTGGGGAGAGGAAAGGTGAATGAGGTGGAGTGGGAACGCGAGAGGAGAAGGGGACGAGGAAGAGGAACGGGACGAATGGGAAAGGACACGCAGAGAGACACAATTTATTTTTTAAATGGCATAGCAACGCATGCCGGGTACCAGCTAGTTGTTAATAAAGCACTAAATTGGGCTTTCTGCTAAAATGACCTCCTGTAGTAGCAAAAAGAAGTAATTTCACGATGACTCAGAGTTTGGTAACACCTCATTTCTGACATAACAGAGAGCTGAGCGTACTTTCTACCCGATTCCTAAATAATCCATGAATGGGCAGGCAATAATTTTCAGTCGGTCACTTCGGCTAGAAACGCGAGTACAAAATAATACGTAATCGATATCACAGATGTAAACATAAATTCACTACTATCAGTAGAGTAGTTAGTTATTTGGTTTGTAATTTGTAAGTCTGTAGATCACGAGTAGGTAAGTTCTACGGCCGATAATCGCAGGCCGCCAAGCGCCGCGCGCCGGTGTGAGCTCGAGTGCAGATTGCCGTTCACCCGAGCCGGACTCGGAGCCGGTGAGATTTCCCTTGCATAACTTGAATCATGTGAATTGTAATTCACGATTTGGTAAAAATGCGGCGTAAATTGCTCCAGTACAGAGGTGCGCAACTTTTCTAAAATTTATGAATAAATAAATAAATAAAAAATATCGATCGTCCGGTTCTATAGTCAGACATATTCAAATACCTATACCTACTGTTTTGAGATAGAAAGGAAAGTAATTTTCGAATTCTCACTGTCCTTCCAATATTAATTGCACGTGTATGTGTTTTACATATTAAATATGCTATATAATAACACCGGGAGTTATGATGGTCCGTTACATAGCTTGACATTTTGAAATATCCTATTAGTGACCCAGAAAATATCAAAAACAAAAACAATTTTTATTTATTTATTTACGCCCTTTTTCGGGGCTTTTACATAAGTATGAAATTTACAAATTACACTATGATTAAATAATATAGATATAAATACTATATAACTATAAATACTATTTAACAAAGAAATATAATAGGTATTTTGAAACAAAATATATAGTATTTGTTGTACGTAACTGAACTGCATCAGTAACAGTATTTTGTATTTGTTTAAAGATAAATTGAAGATGTCCACTGACTTGGTATAATTGTTTCCCTCCATTAGTATTCTGGGCAAAGAGGAATACATATGGTAGTTAGTTCCAGAATTTCTGCACTGAAATAAATCCTGACTTCTGGTATTACGTAGTGGAATCCGAAAGCTTATCTTTTGTTTAATTCACTACAAATTTTTCTGCATTTTAATTGTTAAGTGGTGTTTATGAATAATCTCAGTATTGTATCGGATAGATGGTAAACTTTAAAATATATCTGCTTGGTACCCAACTAAAATTTCGATTTTTCGCATTTGTCTGACTAAGCAACTGGACGATCGATATGTGCTCATGAATCACTGGTTAAAATACTTTGGGTAGGTACGTGCTAATTTTCTAATGCGTATATAAGTTTACGCATTAGAAAACACACAATGAATGATAGTGTTGTAACTTCTTAGAGATTCCGGAAACCGTGAATATAATAATCTTGACTAGCAGGCTTTTGGTTCGGCTTCGCTCAGTTTGAGTGTTGGTGACCATTTTATATATCCCATAGGAACTGGTTCCAAAAATAACCGGTTCCTCGGATCCTCTGTGACAGCTAGTCACCGGGACAAAGTAATCGCGACAGGCAATGACGTCATATGTAATACATGGGGGGCCATCCATAAAAAACATCACACCTTAAGGGCAGGGGGGGGGGAGTAGAGAAGTGTGACATTGTGTGGCAAGGGGTATGGGGGGGTCATCAGCTCTGTGACGTCACATGTAAAAATGTAAATTATTAAAAAATTATTGTAAAATTGCAAAATATGTGACGTCACACTAGGGGGGAGAGGGTCTCACAAATGTGACGATCTGTGACAGGGACGGGGGGGGGGGAGTGTGTGACGTAATTTATGGATGTCCCCTAGCCACGTGGTATTGACAACTGCCAGTTACAATAATAATCATATTATCGTCAATATCTTCATATCCGGAGAGACACACGAAATTACAAATCCGTATTACTTAAGCCTGCCAAGCGATACTAATCACGCAAGCTGTTAACGTCCGTAGCGCCGTCGTTTGGCATTGCATTAATTCTTTTCTATTAGAAACGTAAATTTCTATACAAACTCCATGTACGAAAACGGTTTTGCTTCGAGGCGCGGCGTTAGAGTTGCGTTCTTAGCGGGATACTTAAATTTCGTACAGTCGCAAGCCTATTAATACTGTTTGATGTATTTTGTTTCTTGCATTTTGAAGTGTGTAATCGGAATGGCTCGGGTGTCGTTAGTTTCGCACCTCTCCCCGACCGCGTAGCTCTGGAATGATTGCGTTCACTTTACATAATATAAAATATTTACCGGCAGACAAGGCGAAGTGTGTGAAATGGTTAAGAATGGCGACTTGCTTTAGTAATTGGGAGAATAATTGTAATCAGGCATCTGGCAATTCGCGGATTTAAATCAATCTCTTTTGACAAAATAATACGTAGCTTCTTTATTTAACCCTAGTTGTGTGGGTGAACACAAATGGTTGGCGTTTTGCATTTTATCCTCAGGCGTATTTTCTCAGAAGGTATAAAAAATTTCGCTTTGTAATAAAATCCAAATAAATGGAATATTCTAAATGTATCCGAAAACCTAAAACACATTTTTGTGAAAGGTGGTGAAATACTCTTTCAAACGTTATTTTAGAAATAAACACATTTTTGTGAAAGGTGGTGAAATACTCTTTCAAACGTTATTTTAGAAATAAACACATTTTTGTGAAAGGTGGTGAAATACTCTTTCAAACGTTATTTTAGAAATAAACACATAATTTTAAAAATGTTACAAATTTTAACGCAAATATAAAAAAGTTTTAAAAATGGCTCAATTTACTAACTAAAATTAAAGTTTTAAAATAAAGTTTTTTCTAACTAAAATTACTAGTAACGAAAAAAAGAAACACACGCATATTTTATTAGAAAAATGTATTGTGAACATTACTGTTACCTCATTTTTTGTCGTTTCTAAATATTAATCGATCGTCTATAAAAACTGTACCAAAACATCATCTCACCACACACTTCACCGCAAAACTAAATAATCACTTTCTAGTTCCCTATATCAATTCAACTTTCGCAAAAAAACATGAATTGTACCTGGCTCCACACATTTTCAATATCTTCCTAACACAAACAAAAATTTACGTTACCCCAAATAACTCGAACTGGCTGTTCAAAAGATTTTTAATACGGTTTACTGAAAAGGAAAGAACAGATATTCGAAATATCCTAAATAATTAACACGAGTACATATTATAGCCACATTTTACATAATTTCCTCCCAAAATTATATAATATCAAAATACGCAGGGCACTGGTTGTTTACAGTTTAATTGTCATGTTATTTACCCGCCTCGGAATAGACTTTGTCTAGTGAGGTGGGTAAAAGAAATCTATGTACCTACATAAAGGAAAATACAGTAAACGCCCGGGTTGCCGGCACTGAAACTGAACTGAAATTATAAATTCACAAGGTTTCATATTTTTTTTCCCAAATTACGGTCGAAAACTTTGGTTTCATAGGGTGCACATTTTAATTTTTCTGTGATTAACTTCTGGATTTGAATATAAAGCGCGGTATTTTCTTTCTCTAAGTTCGTTTCTTCGTTTAGATTTAGATCCTATTTCTCACGATAGTAAGGGAGATAACGATTTCTGTGAGACCTATATGAAGTTTTCGCAAAAGCGAACAAATTAGCCTGAGGGGTTAAGACTTGAGAAATCTCAACGCGGTTTTGATATGCAAATTATAATTATTTGGTGGTGCATTACTCATGCGATAATTAGCAATCCTATCGGCTGTTATTTTTTTCTTTTAATAACAGGTTTATAAGCCAACGGCGGGCCTATCTTTCTACCTGACTAACTACTTTCAATTCCGCTTTCGTTCATTAAGCTTGGGCACTTAGGCAGGTAAATACTAAACACGTCACTGTTCATACATCGGACATACAAACACATTCTCTCATCCTGAAAATGTAAACAACAAAAGAAATTGGTTACCTCCACGAAACTTTAGCAATGGGGGAGTTGACCCGTGAACCACTATCACATTGTTATTACATCGGATTGTATCAGTTTGCTTATTGATAATTTGAGATTGTTTGAGCCTTATTTGGTGGTTAGTGCATATTTTTGCATTTTTTCGACATTAATTCTTCAAATATGAGCTATTTAAATCATTTCCTTGACATGGTTAGTAATCCATGTATAAATCTTATCAAAATTGGGATTTTAATAGAGCTTGTCGTCGATAACTTGCAATTTCCACAGATATCTGAAAAATTCACACACAGAATTCGCAATTGTTAATATTTAAAACCCCCATATGATCGAAAATTATGAATTATCGATTAACCGACTATTGATTAACCGTCCCGCCATTTAAAAATTGGTTCCAAAAAACATGTTCCCATATTTATCGTAAATTTTCATTTATATTTTGGCATTGATGGTTCATATTTTGGCATTGATACTCGTAGTACGAGTATATAGTGCACGTTTTGCATCGCCAGTGCATATTTTGGCATTGAAAGTGCATATTCTGGCATTGGTGGTGCACATTTTGGTATTGATACTCGTAGTATGAGTATGTACTGCATTGATAGTGCACGTTTTGCATCGCCAGTGCATATTTGGGCATTGCCAGTTCACATTTGGGCATTGCCAGTGCATATTCTGGCATTAAAAGTGCATATTCTGGCGTTGGTGGTGCATATTTTGTCATTAATATTGCCTATTTTAATTCATTATTATTATAAAATTTTGCAATTTAATTTAATTTCTACAGCATATATTGTAATTTATCAACTATTTCATGTATATTTTCCAATCTGTAAACTTTACCAGCCATAACAGGGATATCCCTAGCATGGCGGATGAAATAACACAAAAAACTAAACAATGTACAATATTCTTATAATAAATAAATATATTTCGACATTGATAGTGCATACTTTTGCACTGAAAGTGCATATTCTGGCATTAATAGTGCTTTCTTTAACATTGAAAGTGCACATTCTTGCATCGATAGTATACACTTAGGCATTGCCAGTGCATATTTTGGCATTACCAGTGCATATTTGGGCATTGCCAGTTCATATTTAAGCATTTATTTTGATTGTGCGATGTCTAATTAGGTGCCATCCATAAATTACGTCTTACGAATTTCATGATTTTTTGACCCCCCTATCCCTGTCACACATCGTCACATTTGTGAGACCCCCTCCTCCCCAGCATGACGTCACATATTTTGCAATTTTACATGTAAAAATAATAGTTGGTAATATTTTTAAAATTTTCGACAACATTTAATATTGTCAATGTTCCATTTGCCACAACGGAGGGGGCGTAACGGGATACCACGACGGGTTACATTTGCCACAATGGAGGGGGCGTAATGGGATAGGGAAAATATTTTTGTGGCAGTCGCATGTGTCGCAGTCGTTTTGTGCATGTGACGTCACAAAGCTCATAACCCCCCATCCCCCTTGTTAAACAATGTCGCATTTCTTTACTCCCTTCCCTCCCCCTCCCCTTGGTGTGACGTAATTTATGGATGGCCCCTTATTAGCGGCCAACGCGTGTTCCCAACATCGTTCACCGTACCACTAAAAGTCGCATTTGCACACCGCGGCACCCGCCTTTGTTTCAACCTACACACCAAACGCATAACTTTAATTCTATAGCCGCTTCGATAGTCCGTCCAGTTCTGCGACAGTGGCCACTTTGTTTCTATAGTCTATGATTAATAGTTTTCAAATTGATTTCACGATGAATAATGTGTATGCGAACTTTTCGCCAAGCACATCTTGACCACAAATCGTTCAATATTTTCTTGTTAATATTGCATCTTCTTCTTTGCGTGCCGTATCAGGTCCTCCCGACGTAAGCGATCACTCTTGAGAATGTCTCTCTGTCTTGCGCTGCCCGGAATAGCTCCTCCACACTTCTAATGCCGGTCCACTCTCGTATGTTACGCAGCCAAGACATTTGTCTCCTACCAGGCCCTCGGCGACCCTCTATCTTGCCTTTCAATATCAAATGGAGCAAGTGATACTTCTCCCCTCGAAGTATATGACCCAGATATGAAATTTTCCTGATTTTTATTAATGTAAGCAGTTCTCTATCTGCTCTAGCCCGCCTGAGAATTTCTGTGTTGGTGATCATGTCGGTCCATGGGACCTTGAGCATTCTCCGGTAAAGCCACATTTCAAAAGCCTCTAACCTGTTCATGGTATTTACTTTCAAGGTCCATGTTTCACATCCATAGAGCAAGACCGACCACACATAACATTTTAGCATTCTCTGTCTTAGTTTTAAGCTGATATTGTCATTGCAGAAGAGGGATTTCATTTTAATGAACGCAGTTCTTGCTGCTTCAATTCTGCATCTAACCTCCACATCTGGGTCAAGAGTCTCCGTAAGAATACTGCCGAGGTATCTAAATCTTTCCACCTTTTCGACATTGCAACCATTTAACAGTATCACTGATTCAGAGTGATCTAGTCGTCCAAATGTCATCCATTTAGTTTTATTGACGTTGATTGTTAGGCCCAGTTGCTCACCAGCATTATTAACAAGATTTAATAGGTCTTGGAGGTCATCGATACAGTCAGCTAGTAATACAGTATCATCTGCATATCTTATGTTATTAATGACAACTCCGTTGATCTTCACACCCTTATCAGTATTACTTAGGGCTCTTTTAAAGACATAGTTGGAATAGAGATTAAACAATAGTGGCGACAGGATTATTGCATGAATGAACATTTCGATATATTAAAAAATAATTTACAGCTACTAACTGTGAACTGTGAGAACGAGTTTCAAAACATAATAACGGTGAGCTATCTGAAATTGTCAGTGTTTTTAACAGATTTCCTAAAACTCTCTCATTTTTTGACAAACATTTGAATGAATTATATTATTGTGCTTCTTACAAGCATCTCTCGTAATCTTCGTAACCCCCACCGCCAATAACTATGATCCTAACCTTCCGCTTTATCTTCTCATTCCATATTGAGAATGCCACCGTTCCACATTTCTCCAGGCAATTTGAATTCTGTGTGGGGTAATCATTTATGATTTCTTATAATACGTTAGGAACAGGTTAGTGGCCGAGTTATCCTGAGCATCTGGCCAGCAACCAGCCGTCGCGGGTACAAACCGTTTGATTTTAATATTTACGAGTACCACACAAAAGTCCAAACTCCTCCCAGACCATTGCCATCTCCGATTCAGGTATGTTGTGAGGATGAAGGTAGTGGGGAGGGGAAGGAAATGGGAAAGTGTCAAGCTATTCAGATCTGGTCACCTAATACGACTAAAGCCATTTCAAGCAATCTTTAGATTCTGAAACTCTTTTACTTCTTGTCCCTTTCTCATTAAATGTTATATACTAAAGTCCTCCGCCGCGTCTGTATTTATGTTCGCGACAAACTCAAAAACTACTGAACGGATTTTCATGCGGTTTTCACCAATAGATAGAGTGATTCATGAGGTAGGTTTAGTTACATAATTTGTTAAGGTTTTGTGTAAATTGGTTGAAATATATAAATGAGAATGTCTGTATTTGAGCGGGCTGGCTAGCGGGTGGTGTGGATTTGATTTGCATGTAAATTAACAGATGGCGGTGTGAGTAAAATGTTGGGTAACCATCCAGTAGATGGCGTTGTGTTTCGTTAGCCAAAGCAATGCGTAGCCGGTCAGCTAGTTCTCACTAAAGGAAATAACCAGCTTTAAGACAAAAAATTCTTCCTATATGGCAAGGTTAACACTGTCAGTAGTCAATATATCGATCGTCCAGTTGATTAGGCAGACATCTCCAAATATTAAGTTTTGAGATAATGATGAAAGCAATATTCGAACGCTCGCCAGAAATCAAATATTATTTACACGTGACTGTGCTTTATATATTTTCTATGCTATAAAATAACACCGGGAAGCATAACGGTCCGAGACATTAATAATACATTTTGAAATTTCCTACTTGTAATCCAGAAAACATTTTTTTTATATTTCACTAAAATTTTTTCTACATTATAATTAATTGATGTTGGTGGTGTTTATGAGTAATTTGAGTATTGTACCAGATAGTGGGTACACTTTTACATATAACTGCATTCTCAACTCAAATTTCATATTTTCGGACATGTCTGACTAATCAACTGGACGATCGATATGCACACCAATACACATAACGTTAAGTTTGCGTGTTTTGTGACACCTCCAAATGCGTGACCTGGGAAAGTTTTGTCTTTCTGAAACGACATTTTTCTTAGAATTATCACTCAAGTCTACATCATTAATTTATCTGACAAATTGAAAGAGAAAAATAAAAGGCTGAATCATTTCAACAATGTTTTTTTCAGCCACCTTTATAAGGCGAGTGAAATAGGTTTCCTAAGCACTCCCTCCAAGTACACTCCATCCCCGCTTTTCCAAGAGACCATTGAATGACTTGAAAGGGTTACAACTTGTGAGTCGGGGTTCTCATCAAGTAAAGCTATCTTTACACGGAACTTTTTTCCATAGCGATCCCAATACGGAAACCATACTGGAATGAATAAAAACCATATTTATACACTTTACATCTTAGATTCTCAACCTTTTTTGGCCCACCGCCCAATTTGAGAATATTTGCCAATTTTCGCCCAATTTGGGATACAACTACAGGGTTACAATTGCCACAACGGGGGGGGGGGGGCGTAACGGGGTACCAAGACGAAGGGGGCGTAATGGGATACCATTATAGGGTTACATTTGCCACAACGGAGGGGGCGTAATGGGGTAGGGAAAATATTTTTGTAGATAGATGACCCCTAATGAGATGGGATCAGGGTTGTTGCGGATGGAAACATCTTGACATCCGCGAATGCGGATTAGTAGACGTTCATAACTGCGGATGCAGAAGTCTGAATTAATGCGGATATTCCTCATTTGCGGATGCGAATATCCGTAACACCCCCGACATGTAAAAATTTGGCATCCGCGGATGCGGATATTAGAGAGAGGTTCACATCTGCAGATGCGGATGCAGATATCTGAATTAATGCGGATGCGAATATCCGTAACACCCTTGGATGGGATGGGGCAAGATAGGATGGGGTGGGATGTGTTTCTCTGGGTCCTGGGTCTCCTACCGCCCCACTGAAAGTCTGAAACGCCCCCCGATTTTGTCTTGGTCTTCTACAGCCCCCCTGAAGGTCTGAGACGCCCCCAAGGGGGCGTTATCGTCCACACTGACAACCTATGCTTTACACGATCATTATTTTCAACTCTACGATGTCGTACAAATATACAAATATAGTTACCGCGGTGACCCGTTCGTTGATCCACCAACGGTTGATCCCCGAAATGATATTAACTTGAATTCACCTGTATGGAATCTTTATTTAAAAAGGGTGTCGTCTAAAACGCTCATCTCTGCCCGCGCGTGGGACTTGACAAAGAAGTACCGAGTATATTATAATCTAAATCTACAGCCTCGTAGTTGAAACCCCTGCCCTTTTTAATGAAGCGTTATTCTCCAGCACGTTGGTGGTTATCGTCTTCCTCCTCGACTCACTTGAAAACCCTTGAACGTTGTATATTTTGCCTATGTTAAATATTTTACTTGCATAATTTCACATCGCACATCCCATAGAAAAGGGTCGTAAATCAAAATTTTCTTTTGTATAAAATTTTATTTTTATCTCTAAATAGTAAAGTGTTTGTGATTACCCTATGCCCCATTAAAATCCAGCGAGTTGTTGTCAGTGTCTCTTTTCGACGGGATCGCGTGTTTCGTTAATCATCATTTGTTTTCGCTCTCATGTAAAAAAAAAATTGCCTTACGACACTTTACAATGGGAAGTGCTATATATGTTTTCCTTCACTTTTTTTTTACTTATTTACAACTGTTTAATTTAATATTACGCAACTGATAAACAACTGTTTACCATTCATAAATGGTTGCGTATCTCATGTGTGAAAATTTAAAACATGTTTATTAGTAAAACTGAGCTGTAAATTAAAATTTTAATTGAATTAAATTTACACTTGACTCTGAAACCACAAAATTCTACCATCTTCAGCTCCCTTCAAACAGTACAATTTGGAAGGCGGGTATGGGTACCGCCGCCCCGGGAACCATTTATTTGATAATCAACACCTCTGCCATAGGTCACCCCAACCGGTTCGCTACTTTTGGTGATTTAACAAGGGTGCCCGGGTTCATGGTGTGAGTTTGCCCGGGTCCTGGCGGCAGAAGCGTCTGCCCACCAACTGCACGGTAGGTCGGATCGGGAGAGAATGGTTGATGGAGTCCCTTTGACTTCTCCAGCCGTAGTCTCTCGGAACATCGCCTTGCACCTCAGGATGGATTCATGCGTCTGTCCCTCCGGGACACACTCAGCCCCAGATTCCTACCCACACCTCGTACCCCTTTCCTTCCCAGAACTTCCCTTCCTTCCTTTCCTAAAAAAGACCCACCACACAGCATCCCCAAAGATGACATAAGCCCTGGGTGGAATTATTGTCCTCAGGGACTCCTGTGTGGAGCTAATGTAAAAAATATATATATATATATAGGTACGTCAAATTTTTTTATCAAATCCTGTTATTCTGAATTCTCCGTATCGGCCTGGATGTGTATATCCAAAACGTATACCGGGTTCAGTCGCGGTAGCGACAATTAACGTTTTAACTACACCTCTATATTGGTTATTTTTTTATCACAAAAACAAAAAATATTCTAAAATCTAGATAAAATAATCTTTCCAATGTGTATATTAGAAATTAATAATTTTGTTTCTAAATATTTAAATTTTGATATTGAAAATATAAATCGACTGAACCGGTGTAGGATTTGGAAATACGCGGTCTGTATTTGCCTGAACTTATCAATTTTGTTCAAATCCACTTGCCGTCAAGACGTACCTGACAAAACAGATTTTTTTCGTTTGGTCACATGCAGAACTATTAATCTAAAAAATACTTAACTAAGTAGCATAATGGCTCAACCTTGTTTAACCTTCTATGTATATTATTTATCCTTATACGTTCTATTTGTGGTCTGCGCTGCATTGGAAATCCACAGAAATAGCCGGCCGTTTGTGGTCAACGTTCGTCGTAATAATAATATAAAGAACCTTTGTAATATTACGATTCTAACCTTAAACTCTGGTTTAAAGTGGAACGTGGGTATTCCTCCTCCCACCCAATGATATTTAATATTATTATTCATAGACAACTCTATCCGGATATCGAAAATTCTCTAATAAAATATCAATTGGTTTTGGAAAGTTTGTCACACGTTTAGAGTTGTTTTCGTTGATCCGAACATACGATGGTATGTAACAAACTAGCCAAACATCACACCCTTTCCCCGGGAAGGATCATTCGTCGGAATTGGATAGATTCTTATCTATCTATCTATCTTGTATCTATCTACATAAATAAAAATGAATCGCCGAAATGTATGTACGACTGCACCAAATTGGATAATTCTTTTTTTTTTTTTTTCAATTATTTCTGGCTTTCATCCTTCAAGGGTGTTCTAGGCCATCATTTATAATTACAGAGAAAGGAAAGGTGAATTTATATATTAATTTTATTTAAATGTGCAAATTTCAGAATTTTATGGAAGATTGGAGTAGAGTTCAGACTTAGAAGAGATGAAATGTTGAATGGAGGAGAGGCAATTTTTGATAACGCTTGATAGGAGAGAGAGAAAAAGCAATTAACAGCCATAGAAAATCACACAAATTTGACAGTCAATTACATATGGAATATTTTTTTTTATTTTTTTTATTGAAACTATAGTTAATGCATAAATATCAACAAACAAGTCCTGCTAAGTCAATTGAATTGGCTTGTCAACAGGTGCTCATAGTTAAGTTACATAAAACAAACATGTGCTTTACGAAAAAAAAATAAACTTAAGGTTTACACGTAACTCCAACAAAAACATATTGCAAGTTCCAGCACTCTCTTCCACCTTTGGTCAACGTAGCTTTAGATACTTTGCCACAAAAATATTCAACATTCTCCCAGAAAACATCAAACTGAGTCAAACACAGAGAGAGTTTAAAAAATATGTTAAAATATGGATACATTCTAATGATCGAGCCTATACTGGTGCCCTCACCCAAACGCCCAGTCATTGACAGTTGTTATTGTAGTAATAACCTTGCAGTTTATGAATTGTGTAGGTATATGCAAACAATAATGTTAACTAAAATAAAGTTTTTGCTGTATGGAAACCTACTTTACACATTTATAAAAAAATCATAGATAAAATTGCGAGAAACAATTAACAAAATTTCTGCCTCAATACAGGTTCACCTAGTGAGGCAGGCAATGCACAACTAAAAATACTGTATAACTATACTACTCCTGTGTAACCTTTCTTACATTACTTTCTGTTTGTTAATTTTTCTGTACTGATTGATGTAATCTATTTGTAAACTACATTGAGTATGTAATTTTTTATTTTTATTTTTAGTTATATTGTTGTTATTTCATTGAATAAAGATTATTATTATTATTATAAACATTTTAAAAGTTATAATTTACATCTTGTATCTACAGATTCAAAATTTTTCATACATTTGAATATAATTTTTTTTTTTCGATACCCAATTTTGCACCATATCTATAACCTTATTCATAGAATTACATTGCTTAATAGTGTCAGATAATAAATTAAATATCTTCGGTATGTTGTATTCGAACGTTCTCTGTCCGTACTATTATTAAATTTCGAAACTATTAACCCGTCGTTGCGCGTGAATCTAGTGCTGTATTTATGTTCTAATTTCTCATTATGCTGCGGGGTAAATTATATGCTATCAATTCCGTATCCACAAAAGATATTTTGTACGAACATCTAAATATATCAGCTTTGCAATAAAATCCAAATAAATGGAGTATTTTTGAACGCATCCGAAAAATAAAAACTGATTTTGAAACATGATGAAATACGCTTTAAAATTTTATTAATCGAAATAATTATTTAATTTTTGAAATAAAAAAAATTGGCTTGCAAAGACAAAAAAGTTTTTAAAAAACACGTACATGTTTTATTAGACAAATGTACTATAAGCGATATATATACCTAACCTCACTTATTTGTCGTATAAAATCAATAAAAAAATCTCAAAGTTTCGTAATTTTTTTTCAAATTACGATCAGAAACTTTGGTTTCATAAAGGTCTACATTTTACTTATTTTATGGTTAACTTTTATATTTCAACATAAAGTGTGGTATTTTCTTATTCTAATAACGTTTATATTATATTTCTCACTACGATCGTAAGGGAAACACGACGGTTTCTATGAGACCTACATGAGTTGTTCCGAAAAGCGAACAAATTAACCCTACGGTTTAAGTGAATTTGTGGATCTGCAGATAAAGGAGTTCGGTTTAGAATTGGTCTTTCAAAGAGAGAATTTTTGTTTATTAAAAGAAAATAACTTAGTTTACATCACTTTATTTTTTTTATATTTTATAATATCAACATGTTTCGTGAACCAAGTTCACTTCTTCAGGAATAAAAGTATACTTGAATAGATTTGTTGTGATTCGGAATCGGAAGGATCTTTCGTAGTTTCGGTTATCTTCGGCTATCGACTTTTCTGCAAGTCTAGGATGAATATTTTATTTTTTATTTTAACTTTTTTAGATGTCGCATATTAAATAAAATGGATAAAGATTTATCCAGACACTATCTAGAGAGCATTTAGTTCGGGTTTGAATCTTGCAATCATACATAAAGATAGTTGCCAATAATATATGCGTTAAAGAAAATGAAGATAATGTAGGTGGTTCTTAGTCGAAGTATGGTACAGTTAAACATGACCGAATTTCATATCGACACCGTGGCGCAGTGGTTAGCGCGTTTGCCCGGAAAGCAAGAGGCCCTGGGTTCGAGTCCCAGAGGTGTCAATATGTCTTCATTTATTTAAATATTTATTTTTTATTGATCGACGCTACGGTGGGAAGCGCAAGTCCTCCCTTTCTTTAAAATACTCCTAAAATGCAACATTAGCTCCACATAGAAGGCCCTGAGGAAAATAATTCCCCTCATGGTCTATGTCATCCGGGAAGTATTTTAAGAAAAGTAAGTTCTGGGAAAGAAAAACTAATCTGGGGTGACTGTCTGCGTGAGTGACGGTCGTATGATTGCGTCCCTCCCATTGCGGTTCAAGGCGATTTTCCTAGAGAGACCTACAGGTCAAAAGGACTCCTCAACCAGTCTCCGCCAAGAACTGGACAAACCTCACCCCATGATCATGGGCACCCCTGCCAAGTTACCAAACGTAGCGAACCATTTGAGTAACCTGTGGCACCTTTACCCAAATTGAAAATTCCAATCTCTCAATCTCAAGTAGAGTCTTCCTACAGAATCATTCACATAAATGTGATTGAAGTACCCGACTGGTCGTTAAGTGACAAATCTGCGTATTTTTCCTTTCAGATAACAAAGGGGAGTTCAACAGGGCATGACGCCCCTCGCAGCAAAGGTCGGAAACTTGGCTATTTATTATTATTGTCTTTCAAGCTCTGTTAGATGAGAAAGCTTTGCTGTTTGATACATTATTCACAGCGATTTAGTCCTCGAAATGACAATCGAGTATCCTTCAACGGAAGCAATCTTCCCAACATACGTGACTCTAAAGCGTCGATGACACAGGGCGAGTTTACAAGCTACTATCTGGGAAATTCACTATCTGTTAGTAAACTCGCCCAGTGTCATCGTGTTACTTGCTAACTAGCAGCAACTAGCAGATTGTTGACAATCTACGAAAAAAAGTTGAAAGGTCGTCAACTTTACTCGCCTACACGCTTGCTCCGCTTGCTCGTGATTGGTTTATTTATGTTTCCAACATGGCTTCCGATAAACAGCTGATTTCGACTGTCAAACATCTGAAGAATTAGTTCACGCAGGCGTCGTTATTCTTGTTACTGGCGCTAGCAGCAACCTCAGTTTCCTACGCTTCTGAGCGAGTGGACAGTTTTGTGTGTCATCATGACAATCTCACTCGCCGATTTACCCGCTTTTATACTTGTAGATAGTAGCTTGTAAACTCGCCCTGTGTCATCGACGCTTTAGTGACAAGCTCAGGCACGGGGGCTCATCGAATCCAGAGTAAAGTTAACCTCTCCTGAGCTGGGCGTACCGTACAGGGCCTTCGTATACACTGTAAATTGTGTACATACGTAGATAGTACATAACCGCTGACCCTGTACCAATCGTAAGTGCGCCCCACTATTGAATTTGGCACCTCTGGTCTGGAGCTCCAAAACCCTTGAAATTGTGCAGAAACGGGCGGTCTGTTTGTTACAGAGTGTTGTGTTTTTTCAAGTGTTTTCGTGCTTCAGATCAGAGGTGTTTGCCAAATTCAACATAAAACTAAAAAGTCTGTTCATTTTTTAAATTTCATCTTCGGTTGAAGGCATTCTAACTATTTGTCCTCTCCAAAAACTTCCCGGTGAACTCTGGCCTCATGAAATTTCACACCATTTTTCTGCCTGCTGTATTTTATTCGTAAATGTTAAAACTTCATTTTAAACTCCCACGCTAAAATATCCCGGTGGCGAAAATTTGACTTCTTCGTGAATGGCGCTTCTCTTAGTATTCTTGCTACTAATGGAGTTTTAATTATTTCCTTTAGAACTGTAATTCCTTTCGACCCACAAGCATGTTGTAATGGCGTGTATTTGTGACCTTTCTTATAATCTTTTTTATAATACCTTTGATCTTGCACGTGTTGGATCAACTTTCCATTAGCCCAGACACAAACAATATCACCCTAGCAAAAATAACCCACACAAACAGTAGCAGACGGTTCAATCATAACCACCTCAACCCGGGCCAAGGCACTAAATCAAGCCTTCTATTTATATAACGTCCTCCCAATGGTTCCTCCTAAAATGTATTAATGAATTAGTTGCATACAGCATTGCAGATCACGTGATACGCACACCGTCTTGTTCCAGCAGCACGGCAACAGATGAAACAAAGCTCGTATCACTTCATTCATTGCGGCATGTAGCAGTGCGATCAGTGACGACGTGTGTTAGAAAAATAGTGCAAAATGACAACAGCATTTTTTTTACTCCAAATGTACTCAGAAATCGCTGAGCAATTCCTTCGGGTACGTGCTGTTACACCATGTGTGTATAATATTGTGCTCCAGGGTAGGCCCGAAGTGCACACACACACAAACGCAGAAGATCAACGTGCAAGAAAACACTGCTACGCGCACTACAATAGCTCCATGTCCTCACAGCTACTACCCCCAGGGAATACAAAGAGTCCGCGAAAAGCAATATTCTATATCAAGGTGAACTTGCAAACATTCCGCCTCACGTCCAAGAGACCATTTTGGACTGAAGGCAAAATTCTGATTTTATCACAACACTCCCCTGGAGAAAGTGGCGAATTCAGTGGCATACTTAGAGATTTATTTCGAATAATTCCGTCGTAGAGTTTATTTCGAATACTCGTCGACACTGTCTCATGGACGACATCGTCTGTGCGATGGCGATACGGAACCGACGGGTTCGGCAGTTTCCGTCTCGGACATAAAAAAAAGTCTCCGCCTACTCACTGGATGAGATGGTTTAGTGGGGTTCACATCTTCCGAGGGAGAGAAAATCCTGGCAGTAGAATAGTTTAATAGCCTTCGCTCTATCGGTCTTGAGTTCAGCAGAGACTTTGGTGCTTGATGCTCGGTCATTCTCTCCACATGACCCGGCCACCGAAGTCTTCCCAGTTTTATAAATTTTGTGACATTTAGCTCCTTAAACAGAGTATAGAACTCATTGTTGTAACACCTGCACCGAAATCCCATTTCTAGAACAGGTACGAAGATACGCCTCAAAATTTTCCTTTCAAAAACGTCCAGTGCTCGCTCATTCCTCTAAGTTAGTACCCACGTCTCTGCTGCGTACGTGAGCACTGGTCTAAAAAGTGTTTTGTACACTAATATCTTGGTGTAACTGGACAGCAGTCTGGATTTTATCTGCTTTTGTAGGCGGTAAAAACAACGATTTGCGCTCACTATGTGCTTGTGGATCTCCTCTGTAACATTATTGCAGTTTGTTATTAGGGAGCCTAGATATGTAAATCTTGGTACCGTTTCAAAATTTTGACTTCCACATTAGAGAGTTGGGGTTTGTTGGGTGTATTATACTACGGCCATGTATTTAGTATTCTGCTGGTTTACTACGAGACCCACGATTTTAGCAGAACTTTCAAGATTTATGAAGGCTTCACGTAGCGCATCGGAAGTTTTCGCAATTATCTCGATATCATCAGCGTAAGCCAATAGTTGCACAGAGTTGTCAAATATCTTTGCTCTTATCTCAATGCCTGAGTCACGTATAATTTTTCTAAGGCTATGTTGAATAAAAGGCAGGTCAATCCATCTCATTGTCTCACCCCGTGGAGCGCTTAAAAGCACTCGGACAGATCACTGCCAACCCTGACTCTACACGTTACTGGGGACATTGTTAGTTTCATCAGATTGATCAGCTTACGCGGTATTCCAAACTCACTCATTGCATTGTTCAATGCATTCCTATTTATGCTGTCATACGCGGTCTTGAAGTCTACAAAGAGTTGATGAGCTTCGACATTGTATTCATTATTTGATTTTATTTGTTTAATATTGTATATGTATTATATTAAGCGCCCTGCTGACAACCAGCTGCATTTTGGGAGAAATCCTGATACCATTTTTTTAATAGAACCAAATGCAATAAAAAATAAATTTGTATTGTCAATCTATAATCAAGCTTGATTCAGTGTCCTGGCCTGTTCTGAGTCGGTTTTGGTTCAACAGACCCAATCCAGCCAGCCGGACGTCAAAATTATTATAAACTCTTTGATTTCTCTATCAGTCTTCGATCAAGTTTATCCATCGTTCGCGGTTTGAGTCGATCTTATACTGTTGGCGACTGGGAAACCACTTAGAGGGTGTCACTGGCTGTTAGTAGTAGACGGCCTTTGTGGTCGACTTGTTAAATTACTCCTGACCAACAATCTGGAGATGGCTGCTTCAAATCTCCCGGCTTGCACAATTAAATTTTATATGAAATGGTTTCAGCCGTGTTTGATTACTAGATTTTAATAACCAGGTACTTCCCCACCTTCCTCTTACTCATCTTCTTCCCCTCCCCGCTTCCTTCAGTCATGCAACATACCCCAATAGAGGGTGCCATGGTCTCACTGGCCCCAGACGGTTGGAGCATTTGTCCCTGGAGCAGCAGGGACTATTGTGCGGTATTCACATAAAAATATGGTGGAGACGATTGTTATTTTTGTTGCAATTGTAAAAAGAAAGAAGAAATTAATCATAAAAGATTCTCAAATTCAATCTGTTACGGTTCTAATTTATGTTATCGATATTTATTTTTGGGTTATTATGCCGTGTTGCTCTTCCTTATTTTTTAGCCAACGTTACGGTGTCTACCATCGAGATGCAAAAAAAGATTTGCACATGGTATTTATAGACTTGGAAAAAGCATTTGACAGGGTTCCCCGAAGCCTGATATGGGCGGCATTGAGAGCCCACAATGTACCAGAAGGATATGTGCTCTCCATACAAGAAATTCAAGTAAGATGCACATCACGGACATCACCAAAATTTCCAATTAAGGTGGGGGTACACCAAGGGTCTGTCCTCAGCCCACTGCTATTCATAATGGTCATAAATTATCTAACAAGTCAAGAAATGAACAGTATTCTCAAGACTATGCTTTTTGCAGATGATGTAGTACTGATAGCAGATAATCATTGTGACTTACAGAATAGCCTGGAAAGGTGGAGAAAGATCCTGGAGGATAATGGCCTAAAAATTAGCAGGAAAAAGACTGAATATTTGTATTTACCATTTGAAGACACAAATGCTGTAACTCCTTCGATGCAACTGGATGGAGTAACATTAGCGAACTGTGATTCATTTAAGTATCTGGGCTCACTAATCCACAGAGACGGAGGATGTGCAGCGGATGTCATCCATAGAATAGGTGTGGGATGGATTAAATTTAGATCCGTAACAGGAATATTGTGTGACTCCAAAATGCCTATAAAACTGAAAAGGAAAGATATACCAGACTATTGTAAGACCCGCAATAATGTATGGCTCCGAATGCTGGACTATGTACAACTCCTACACTAGTCAACTTGAAACAGCAGAAATGCGAATGCTTAGATGGTCGGCAGGAGTATCACTAAAAGATAAGATCAAAAGTTCACGCATTCGTGGTAGCCTGGGTGTCACAGACATAAATAGTAAACTGGAAGAACGACAGTTGAGATGGTATGGACACATAAGACGGAGACCATCAGACCACACAGTGAGGCAGGCAATGTCTATGGCGCTTCATCGGCAGTCATCCAGAGGAAGACCAAAGAACTCCTGGATGACTCAATGTTCCAAAATTCTTCAGAGAAACGGCCTGGATGAAGGCGATACCCAGAACAGAAGATATTACAACCTGAGAACGAGAAGAGCCGACCCCAACAGCCTACCTAGGCAATGAGTTGGGACAGCGCAAGGAAGAAGACTTACGGTGTCTACCATCAGGGCAGATTTGTAGATTGTGATAAAGTTTGTGTTTAGTAAAAATTATGGTTTTATGGTGTTTAGTTTTGATGTAGCCATCAATTACCGGACCTAGGGACTATTAAGCTTAGCACTGTATACATACATTATATCTACACTCACAAATCACCACAATTTACACAACTGCCTTGATGTGGGACTGTCTAACGAAACCTTGGCTAAAAAGGAAGAAGCACGACGTAATCTGTTTTGAGAAGACAATACTAATACACATAACTTCATTACATACAGGGTGTAACAGCACGTACCCGACGGATATTTGGAGTACAAAACGTAGACTTCATTTTGCTGTCCGGTGATATATTTTTTAAAATTTAAATCAAAAAATATATTTCTGTCACACGTAACCACTGATCACTCTGCTAAGCGTAGCGATGAGATCACGTAATAAGTGCTCTCTCTCTCTCCTCTGTTAACGTGCTGCTAGAACTAGACGGAGTGCGTAACACGTTACCAGTGCTGGTTGCACCCAACTACGCAATTGCGACGTGTGATGGGATTTATTTTTATTAAAAATATATATCATCGGGATCGGACAGCAAAATGACATCTTTTTTTACATTAGGTCCACACAGGAGGCCCTGAGAACAATAATTTCCCCCAGGTCATATTTCTAATGTCATCTTTTCTATGTCATCATTGGAGATGCTGTGTGGAGGGTCTTTTTAGGGAAAGAAAGGAGAAGAAGTTCTGGTAAAGAAAAGGGTATGAGGGGTGGGTAGGAATCAGGGAGTCAATGTGTCTAGGGGGGACGGATGTATGAATCCATCTTTCCAACTGCGCTGCAAAGCGATGGGTCGAGAGAGACCAGTTGGAGATGTCTAGGTTAGGTCTCCCTCAACAAATCTCTCTCAATTCGGCCCCCCATGCAGTAGGTGGACGTGGCCACCAAGACCTGGACAAAGCTCAACCCGGAACCCGGGCACCTCTGCTAAGTCACCAAACGTAGCGAACCACTTGGGGTGACCTATGGCAGTTAGTTGGTTATCCAATAAATGGTTCCCGGGGCGGTGGTACCCATATCCGCCTCCCAAATTATAAAATCTACATTTTATTCTCCAAATATGCCCAGGAATAGCTTGTTAAAATCCTTCGGGTCTTGTTACCCCCTGTATATTTATGTATATGTCTGTGATCGTCAGAAGTTTCAGTTTTTTTCCTTATCGTCATCTGTGTATAGATTCTCCGCAGCCTCCTTGAACCCATTTAGGGATATCTCAACAGCCGGCATCGCCTTCCGAGTCGAGCAACGAGCCAGATTCGAAGAAATACTCACAAATCCCCTACAAGAATCTACAAAGCCCACGAGTAAACAGGGGACTGTTTGCAGAATCCCCACCTCTCTTTGAATCGGTACATTTGTACTTAAATTTGCGGTCCGGTGGTTTTACCTGCCTCGTTCTCAGAGAGGCGCCTCCCAGCCAGCCGCTAAACCGGATACTGCCTGCATATTTATATATGTAATGTACATATGTATATATTTATATATGGCAAATTCGATACAAGAAACCGGTTTGTGGCCAGATAGCGCGAGCCGATCACCGAACCGCCCGCGCCGCTGGAACCAACCTTACCAACAAGTAGTATATTGATTAGTTTTAAAGTCTTCATGAAATGACACTCAGAAGTGGTAGTAGATATTTGATTAATTCTTCTTCTTCTTGTGCCATGTCCCTTCAACGGACGTTGGCTATAACTATGCGGACAGCTCTACGGTAGACTGGCCAAACCACTGTCTCAGGTTTTTCAGCCATGATGTTCTCCTTCTTCCAGGGCCCCGTCTTCCAGCAATCTTTCCCTGCATTATGAGATGCATTATCTCGTACTTCTCTGGATGTCTCATCACATGTCCAAGATATTGAAGTTTTCGGATTTTTATAGTTTTAACAACTTCTTTTTCTTTATTGATTAATTCTGTTATCAAAAATACTAATTTCGGTTGTATTGTCTATCTGCCACTCTGGTTCAATGAACCCTTGAACTCGGATTTGCTTTGATTTAAGTGTCATTTTCAAAATTGGAAATGATTGTTCAGACAAGCGATTAAGTAGGTTGTCTACCCAACCTTTGTAATAATAATAATGATACGAGCATGAAGAGTGACCCAAAACCCCGTCACTAAAAAATAAACGCAAAAGGGAATCAGTCACGGCTCGAATCGAGCTACCCAGTGTAGTCTAGGTACTTTCGTACGGTGGTTACACAAATCCATTTTTTTTTAAACGCACCAGAATTCGAATTGAATTGTTTTTGTTTCATTTTTATTTTTTTGACAGATAGGAGTTTTTTTTGAAGAAGCGTCATGTGAGACTATAAAAAAAACATTAACTTATATTCTGTGAACTTGTAAAATAAACTATCGTACCGAGATACTTGTATTTTGTTTCTGAGCCCACTAAATTGATACTCGACCCTATCAATTGGCGCCCAACGTGTTTGTCAGATCAATGAGTTTTAACGAATAAATTCAAAGACAAGAGAGGCAACAAACCGAACAAAAGTGGGCTCAAAACACTGAAAATGCCACAAACACGTAGCACAACAGCGGGCAACGCTACCACAGTGGAGAATGAGGATAACAGTCCTCTAGCTCAATCCTCAGCGGATGTACCAAATGGAGAAACCTTTACGAGAGACACCCAGACGACACGAATCCTTGAAATGTTAGTAACAAAACTCGCTAACATAGCCGTGTGTCAAAGGGAGCCTCGCCTGGAGGCAATATTTTCTGGGAGACTGGAAGAATTTCCACGACTTTTCCTGGAACGGTGCGAAGAGTATTTCCAAATAGCTAACACCTACGAGGAAAACAAAACGAGGGTGGCAACGGCCCAGCTCCGGGACAAAGCGAAGGACTGGGCGAATACTTATAAACACCCAGAGTGGTCGATTTTTAAAAGATTTTTCCTTCGGGAATACGAGGGACCAGAAGTGGAACTCCGACTTCAAAACCAGATCTACCATAAAACACAAGAGAACACGGAATCCTTGGCAGAGTTTATTGCTAATAAACAAAAAATGTTTGCACGACTCCACCCGGCAAAACAATTATCGGAGTTAGATGTATTCGTGCCTGCGTTTTGTAATAGCCAAATGTTACCCCAGTACATACACATATATGCCACTACCATGGAAGAGTGGATGAACCAGGCCATGAGGTTTGAAAATTCTAAAGGCAGATATAAGATCCTAGGCCAACGCCAAACAAGAAGCAATTTATCTCCTCGCCGGTCAGCTCAACAATATTCTCCGCGTCACCGTTCACCTCAGCGCAGTTCACCTCAGCGTCAATCACCGCCACGCCGTTCACCGAATCGCCAATCGCCATACCGCCATCCCCCGGCCCAGCGATCCCCAGCTCAACAAAATAGAAGAGATAGAAACTCGGGAAACCGGTACCGCCCGGGAGCTCGTTACTAAAACGGCAACCCGGGCAAAGAAGGAAGAAACCGAAACAAACCGCAGAGTGCCACACGGCAATAGCAGGTTCCTTCCTTCCAAGGGTGAGAGTCACCATAGAGGGGCAAACCTATCAGGCATTGGTAGACTCTGCATCTTCACACTCTATAATAAGAATGGGCATCGCCCAAAGTACCAAATTACAACAATCCTCGATTCCATGCCTCGAGTTGGCGAACAAAAGAAACGTGATGCGAATAAAAGGTATGATATCGATAAAATTCGACATCCAGAATACAACACGGGAATGGAACTTCCTCGTGGGAGAGAACCTAAGGGAGGAAATCATCTTAGGACGCGATTGGCTGTCCAAAGAGGAAGCTTCAATAGACTTCATGCGGAACTGTTTAAATTTCGGAAGCTCAATCAGGACATCCACCCACTTTGTGCCCGTTCGCCAGGGACAAAATAGTAACGATGTCCACGGGCCACTATTAGATCGAGTCCCAGAACAGGAGAAAAAAGGATTCACGGATCTATTATCCGAATATAGTGAAGTATTTTCCCCCTTGACAGGCACAGCGAAAGTACCACCGCACAGAATCCACCTGAACACCGACAGACCAATCTGCGTTCCACCACATCGCCTTTCGGACGAGAAGAAAAAGGATTTATACAAACAACTGGAAGGGATGCTAGCGGATGGAGTAGTAGAATCCAGCAGATCCCCATACAGTTTCCCAGTAGTAATGGTGGCCAAAAAGGGAAAAGAAGGGCGACGATTCTGCATAGACTACAGAAGGTTGAATCAAGCAACAATAACTGAACCCTCCCCACTGCCAATCATCCACGAAACACTTAAAGACCTGAGCACAGCCAAGGTATTCACAGTACTGGACCTTAAAAGCGGGTACTGGCAAGTGCCGATGGCACCAGAAGACAGAGAAAAGACTGCCTTTACCACACCAGATGGGGGCAGTTACCAGTTCCGAGTAATGCCATTCGGGTTAAAAGGTGCACCCAAGACATTTCAAAGAACCATGAGCCAGCAAGTATTAGCCGGGTTCCTTAGAAAATTTGCCATGGCCTATCTGGATGATATCGTCGTATATTCCGAAAACTTAAAAGACCACTTACGACACCTCCGCCTCATCTTAGAACGATTGGCAGAGTTTGGGTTAAAATGCTCTCCAGAAAAATGTATCATCGCCACAGATGAAATCACATACTTGGGACACACAGTCAGTGCCACGGGCAACAGTCCCCAGAGGCCACACGAAGAAGCCATTAAAAATACACCATCACCTCAAACAAGAAAAGAACTTCGCAGTTTTCTAGGAGTGTGCAACTGGTTGAGGGAATACATACCAAACTTTGCCGAAATATCAGCACCCTTAACAAATCTTACCAGAAATAAGATAAAATTCCAATGGACCGGAGAAGCCGAAGAAGCCATGCAGCAAATAAAAAATGCAATGGCGGGGCCGCTGGAACTCAAGAGACCTGATTTTAGTAGGGAATTCATGCTACAAACGGACGCAAGTAAATTAGGAGCCGCAGCAGTACTCTTCCATAAAAATGAAGATGGTTCACGAGATGTGATATCATACTCGAGCACCCGGTTCTCACCAGCTGAAGAAAGGTACCATAGCAATGAACAGGAAGCACTGGCAGCAATATGGGCAATTAAGAAATACCGGCCTTACCTAGAAGGGAGGCACTTTAAGCTCATCACAGACAACCGAGCTCTGACATGGCTAAACGAGGCAAAGAACGAAAGAGCCAAACTCACAAGATGGGCCCTACTCCTACAAGACCACGACTTTACTGTAGAGCACTGTCCGGGGAAAGCTAATGAGCTCGCCGACGCGCTGTCTAGAAACCCAGGACCAACGCAAATGATACTCGAAACGGTTACCGGAAACACCCGAGAAAGCTATCCGGAAGTCGGCGGAGATAACGGCATAAACCAAATAGACTCAGAAGAGGAGGAAGAGCAACAAACCCTAGCAAGTGCGGTAAAATCAGGACAACCGACAGATCGGGAAACACGGAAAAGAATAGATCGATGGAACACTCTAAACGACAGAGAAATCCTAAACAATGCCGTCGATATAAATCACTACACAAGGTATAACGTCCACCAAGGAATACTTTGGAAAAGAGACGAAGGAAAGATGGACCGGCTGTTCGTCCCTCGAAGCACAATTCCAAGAGTTCTGGAAGAATACCACAACTCGGACACCGCAAACCACCCGGGAGCAGCAGAAACAACGAGAGCAATATCAGCACATTACTTCTGGCCAGGAATGAACGAAGAGATCCGCAGACTGGTACGCCAGTGCATGACATGTGCCACATCAAAACGTGGCCCAAATAGACCCGCGGCTCCTCAAGGAGGCACGAAACCAAATAGACCATTTGAAGTGGTCGCCGCCGACGTCATGGGACCGTACCCAAGAACCCTGCAAGGAAACAAATTTATTCTTGTAGTAACAGACTTATTCACAAGATGGGTGGAAGCATTTCCGATTAAGTCTAGTATAGCAAAGACCATAATCCACCAGTTAGAAACTGAAGTATTTCCAAGGTACGGCTACCCGAAACGCATTCTCACGGATAATGGACGACAGTTCATCCACCGCCAATGGTTAGCCGCAATAGAAAGATGGCAATGTAATCATTGGACAACAGCTATATACCACCCACGCTCAAACCCCACGGAAAGGAGAAATCAGGAAATCAAAAAAGGCTTGAGAATTCTCCTCAGAGATTCACCTCACAACAAATGGGATGAGAAACTGCCGGGAGTAATAATGACGACCCGAAACAGAAAGAACGAAGCGACAGGCGTATCACCCAGTCAAGCACTACTGGGATACGATATACCGCGACCAGGAGAGTGGCAAGCTTTCCCAGAAAACGCGAACGAGGCAATCGTTTTACCCCATCAGCGAGAACCAGCAGATGAGGAAATAAGAAGGAATCAAGCAGCGTACCAAGAGAGGTACGCCCCAGCGGTGGAAGCCTTACTTAGATACCAACAAGGAGAAGAGGTGTTAGTAAAGGAACACCAATTATCTGGGTCTCCAGAAGGAAATTTCGCAGGGTTTGCACCTAAATGGAGTGGACCTTACAAAATCCTCATGAAAAGTGGAAGAGGTAATATATACTGGGTAGACAAAAGAGGTAAACCCACTAAAATCCACGCAGATGAATTAAAAAGGGTACCAACAATCCAAGAAGTCCGAGTGGAGGATCAAGATAACGAGGTTTTGACTCAAGAAGACCGGGTGGATTGATACGAGCATGAAGAGTGACCCAAAACCCCGTCACTAAAAAATAAACGCAAAAGGGAATCAGTCACGGCTCGAATCGAGCTACCCAGTGTAGTCTAGGTACTTTCGTACGGTGGTTACACAAATCCATTTTTTTTTAAACGCACCAGAATTCGAATTGAATTGTTTTTGTTTCATTTTTATTTTTTTGACAGATAGGAGTTTTTTTTGAAGAAGCGTCATGTGAGACTATAAAAAAAACATTAACTTATATTCTGTGAACTTGTAAAATAAACTATCGTACCGAGATACTTGTATTTTGTTTCTGAGCCCACTAAATTGATACTCGACCCTATCAATAATAATAATAATCTTTATTCAATGAAATAACAACAATATAACTAAAAAAAAAATAAAAAAATTACATACTCAATGTAGTTTACAAATAGATTACATCAATCAGTACAGAAAAATTAACAAACAGAAAGTAATGTAAGAAAGGTTACACAGGAGTAGTATAGTTATACAGTATTTTTAGTTGTGCATTGCCTGCCTCACTAGGTGAACCTGTATTGAGGCAGAAATTTTGTTAATTGTTTCTCGCAATTTTATCTATGGTTTTTTTATAAATGTGTAAAGTAGGTTTCCATACAGCAAAAACTTTATTTTAGTTAACATTATTGTTTGCATATACCTACACAATTCATAAACTGCAAGGTTATTACTACAATAACAACTGTCAATGACTGGGCGTTTGGGTGAGGGCACCAGTATAGGCTCGATCATTAGAATGTATATTGTACACGGTTAACATTTGTCACATGAGAACTGGTCGCTTCTACGACTCGTTCTTGAGTTCAACGGCTCGGCTGTGGAACGATTTGCCGACTTCTGTGTTTCCTTCCTCCGGCAACATGGGACCATCCAACACCCAGGTTAATTCCTTCCTTTCCACAAAAAGACCCTCCACATAGATGACAGGCCGTGAGAGAAATTATTTTCCTCAGCGCATCTTGTGGAGAGTTATGATATAAAAAAAAACTGCCCACCTATAAAAAGAATTCCATTCTGAATTTGAAATGTGTCTTTCTTTTGTTTAAAATTTTGATAGATTCGTGATTTTGGCATGATTCACATCTACGAGAGTCCAAGAGCGTCCTCTGCTACTCACATCAAACGAACTCTTCATGATCCGAAACTCTTCAAGAGAAATTCCTGTTGCTCTGAACGCGGCTGCCAAATTTCAGGGTATATTGATTTTACGTGCTTGAGCACGTAAGAATCAATATCAATCAATCATCAGAAACTCACCATTCGGCAGTACTCCCCTATTTTATTTTTAAAATGAAACTTCCTTAGCCCCGTTAGAGTGATTTTAAATTCCGATGAAACGGAAATGACGCACTACGGCACCCACGGAGCATCAAACTGCGCTAAAGGTTCCCATTGGTTGAGATATAAAACGAAAACGACGATAGGTCTGCGCTCATCGGCCGCTTTATTTTTTTTACGGGCCGCCCGAATACATATGATGCGTAAATTCGCGCCTCGCCAAGCGCGTCCCATAGCGCAGCGGTATAGTGCCTCGCAAATCTCAGCGGCCAGAGAAATCCAGCGGACGGAGGTTCGAATCCTATGAAATCCAACAAAAAAAAAAACATTTTTGTTTTTGTAAATCAATATCCAATCTTCAAACCACTTTAAAATAAACAGGCAAAAAAGTGACTTTCTAGTTTCACTTCTATCGCGTGTGAATTAAACACTTTTTTTATTATTTTTTTTATTTCGAAACAAATCGTTCAAAGTACATATTTTATTTTATTAGGAAAACCAACAGTTACAATTATTAATAATGTTTGATGAAATATGTACAGAAATTTAACCAATAATAGGTTTTCGTTGAAGTAAATCAATTATTTAGTGAGTATAAAGAAAAATCGAGAAAAATAGTTAAATTAAGTTAGGTGGATGGGATGGTGGAAGGGAATGGAAAGGGATGGATCTTTTCTGTGTAAATACTGGTATGTATGTGTAAATGTTATTTATTCAATTTAGTTTTGAAAACGTTAGGTACTGTGCTAAATATGTCTAATTCACTGTATGAAATGTTAAAGGTGTGTGAAGCGCGATGAATGAATGTATTTTGTTTGGAGTTAGTGTTGCATTGAGGAATGTTTAATGCATGGTTTTGTCTGGTTTGTCTGACGGGCACTCTTAGTTGAATTCTTTCTAGTAATTCCGGGCAATCTATCATGGAGGTAGCTATTTTTTGTAAGAATAGTACGTCTGCCAAATTTCTTCGACTTTTCAAGGACGATATCTTGAAGAACACGGCTGACTCTTCGTGGCTCAGATGAGGACGAGAGCTCCGAAAATCAAGGTATCGTAGAAATCGGTTTTGCACTTTCTCAATCCTATCTATGTGACATATATACTTGGGGTTCCAGATTTTAGAGTACGTACGCAAAATAAAGCATTTTCATTGTTTTTACTTTTTTTAAATCTTTGCAGGTTCTAAGTACAAAGCCTAGTATCTTGGAGGCCTTTGATACCATGGATTCAATGTGGCGGTCAAATGTAGTTTCGGGTCTAACAATATTCCTAAGTCCTTGACTTCCGTCATTTTTGTTAGTACTGTACCATATTTCTTTATTCAATGCCGGCAACCCGGGCGTTTATTGTAATAATAATATCTTATACAAACAAGTTAGTAGCCCGCCTCACTAGACTAAGTCTGTTCCGAGGCGGGTACATATATAATATATACATAAACTTATTCTTACTATATATAATATAATGCGTTACCTTAACGAGTTTCCGCATTTCTCATCTTCCTTTTCCATTCTTCATTGTTTTCTCTCATCAACTTTTAGAAATGTGAATAGATGTCGCACATTAAAAATAAAGATACTTATCCAAGACACTATCTATATTGTGTTTAGTTCGGGAAGAATCTTGCAACTATACGTAAACGATAGCAGCCAATAAAAATATGCGTATAGAAATTTAACATAATGCTGATAGTTCTTAGTATTCTTCTTCTTTGTGTGCCCTATCAGGTCCCCCCGACGTTGGCGATCACTCTTTAAAATGTCGCTCTATCTTGCGCTGCCCAGAATAGCTCCTCCGCACTTCTAATGCCGGTCCACTCTCGTAGTCTATTTGTCTCCGACCAGGCCCTCGGCGACCCTCCTCTATCTTGCCTTTCAATATTAAATGGAGCAAGTGATACTTCTCCCCTCGAAGTATATGACCCAGATATGAAATTTTCCTTATTTTTTATTAATGTACGCCGTTCTCCTTCTGCTCTAGCCCACCTGAGAATTTCTGTGTTGGTGATCATGTCGGTGCATGGGAAGTATGATAGTATACATTTAGTTCTTAGTACAGTTACAGTTAAGCATGACCTTATGGTTGAAATATTTCAGTTGTTAGGGCAGAGCCCCTGCAAGGCTAACGTCCTGGGTTCAATTCCTAGATACGACCGAATCTTTTTCTGTTTCAAATTTTCGATTTAGTGTCGCTAATATTGTCTTCCATGATTAACTATTATAATTTGAAGTTTTATTCGTTAAGTTATTCCAAAAATAAAAAGTAACATTTTCAACTGTAAAATAAATAAATCGTGCTACTGAAGTTTTGTACGAGAGAGGCAGTTTGGAAGCGAGACTGCTGTATACGAGCATACTTTGAATATGCATAGTTACATAGTGTTTTGATGGTTTCTCTTCATTATCACCTGCCATCCGAGAAAATGTATTGTGTTCATCAAAATCTATTGAGTATTGCGGCATCCCAGCATCACACTAAAACATTGCATTTTGTGAAAAGCAATGACTAAATTAAATATCCTAACTTGGCATACTAAAAAATAGGTATTTTCTTTAGTAATTGCATTTACCATAAGTTTGTTCGTTTACGTCGCAATATCTATCTATCTTATCTTATATATATAAAAATTAATTGCGGTTCGTTTGTCTCGCTAAAACTCCTGAACGGCTGGGCCGATTTAGCTGATTTTAGTTTTGAAATGTTTGTCGTAGTCCAGGGAAGGTTTAAACGGTGAGAAAATATGGAAACATTGCGAGGAAGATAGTAAAAACAACAATTTTATTTTCATATATAAACTGTTCTACCTACTTTCCTGTCAAACATTTGACGTTCGTCCCTTCGGTACGGTAGACTGGGGTCCACTCGAGATTGCGATGAAACTTTGGTGAATTGTTGTGAGCACGCCCGCGAAGTTTTCTTTATATACTGGTGAGCTCTGGCATTATGAAATTTGTATAAAAAATTGCAATAGGTGCCACGCGAACTGTTTGAAAACTGAATGTATGGAATGCGGGAGGGTTGAGGGGGGAGGGGAACTCGGGGGGGGGGGGATTCGCGGGAGTAGGGGAGGGGAATCCGGGAGGGGGGTTCGCGGGAGAAAGGGAAGGGAACCCGGTAGGGGGGAGGGTAACTCGGGAGGGGGAAAGAACTCGGGATAGGGATCCGCCGGAAGAGGGATGCGAATACGGGAGGGGGGAGGGGAACTCGGGAGGGGGGTTCACGGGACGGGGGAAGGGGGGGAGTAGAGTGAGGAGAGGGAAGGTGGAGGAGGAGTGCGAACGCGATAGGGGAAGGGGACGCGGGAGAGAAAGGGGAGGAGGAAGGTGAACGGGACGAATGGGAAAGGACGCGCAGGGAGAAACAATTTCTTTATTAAATGGCATAGCAACGCATGCCGGGTACCAGCTAGTTGATAAATAAATCTAATTTGGCATGTTATACTAATTTTTTTTAGTTGTTATATATTAATGTTTTTTTTTGTTTTGTTTCAGGTAAGCACCATATTCTTTTTATGCCCGCTAAGCCAGATTTATTAACAAATCCTTTTGGGTAAGTTTATTGTTAATTTTTCAATCAATATACCCAAGTGCTCCCGTCTGGAGCCAGTGAGACTTTAGCATCCCAAAAATTAAGGTACGTTGTGAGACTGAAGTTAACGGGGAGGACCAAGGAGGTGGGGAAGAGGAAGTTTGAGAAGTACCTGACTATTCAGATCTAGTCTCCAAAAACGGCTAAAACCATTTCAATTTGGGAGGCGGGAATGGGTACCGCCGCCCCGGGAACTTTTATTGGATAACCAACACTTCTGCCATAGGTCACCCCAAGTGGTTCGCTACGTTTGGTGATTTAGCAGGGGTGTCCGGGTTCATGGGGTGAAGTTTGTCTAGGTCTTGCAGGCGGATGACCAGGACATACTGAACCCCAGATTCCTACCCACTCCTTAAACCCTTTTCCTTCCCAGAACTCTCCTCTCCTTCCTTTCCTTAAAAAACCCTCCACACAGCATCTCCAAAGATGACATAGGCCCTGAGGGAAATTATTTTTCTCAGGGCCTTCTGTGTGGAGCTCATGTAAAAAAAAGGAACATTTATTTATTATTAGTTGCAATAGCAAGGTTTGTACATGTATGAATAATATATAGTATAAGTATAGATTCTTTTTTTCTTCACAGACCTCCTCACTATTATCTGTTTATCAATTTTGAATAGTGGTATTACACCAGGACGATTCTTAAAATGTCTTCAGCAACAAAATGTGGTATATATATTTTTTAAATGTTTTAATTGTGAAACAAAATTAATTAATTCAATAAAATTTACGCGAACTCTGGATTGGTAGTCGAGAGTCTTACCCCTCGACTACGGAGGCCGTCAAATACGGCTTGTGCTGTCACTTTCTAGACAAATTCCAACTGGGTGTGTCACGTATACTTGCAATACCAGTTGATTGATCGACTCGGCATACAAATATCTGTTTGTCATATTCGTTAATGCCTTTATAATTATTAATACTATTGTACCGCTTGCTACAGTGTTTAAATGCCAACAGTATTATGACGAACTGGTGATGATCTTATAAGACCTTTGTCCCATTTTCCTAAATACGAGATTGACGGCTCTGCAATTGAAAATTATCCAAGTATTTTAATTTCCCACAGCTGTTAGATCTCCGGCTGTATATCGTATAAATATCATGGAGTTCTTTAAATATTACCATGAGAACTTCTGTTCGCGCCGCTTTTAGTGATAACTCGGTGAGATACTTTTGTGTTCTTGAAATGGATTATTTATTCTATTTATGGCAACAAATGCATCCTTTCCTGTCTCCCCTCTTGCCCCCCAAAAGGTCAGTGCGTTCAAGTAGCTCCGCGAGTGCGAGGTCCTCGTGAATGTAAGTCGCTTAAAACAATCGCATCGCATATCATCACATTCTTTGAAAACTATTCAAATTCGCAATAATTCAGTAAAAAAAGTGAACTACATCTCAGATGGTGATTTCATCTTGAAAGGAACTAGGTCCCAGATAAAACTGCTCCCTTCTAACTTCCGTGAGTGTTACCTAACTATCATTTTAAACTTGGTCTTCCCAGGCTCCTTTTGGCTTGGCTTGGCTTTGGCTCCTTCCAGGCTTGATGCTCGGTCATTCTCTCTAAAAAATTAAGATTAAAGAATGAAAAATGAAATCAAAGACAAAATGAAAAGCAATAACAAAGATAAACATAAGAAAATAGAAGTTACAAGTCAAGTCAAGTTGTCGCTCCATCTTAAACTTGGCCTTCCCAGGCTCCTTCGCCCTGTCCGCCTTGAGTTCAGCAGGGAATTTGGTGCTTTATGCTGGGTCATTCTCTCTAAAAAATTAAGATTAAAGAATGATAAATGAAAGCAAAGACAAAATCAAAAGCAAAGACCATAAGAAAATAGAAGTGACAAGTCAAGTCAAGCCTTAGCTAGAAATCGTTAAATATCGTTAATCGTTTAGCGACCGCGTAAAATCATTTTTTTAATATTATTTTTTACATGGACGACAAAAAAGTTAAGTGACAATAACTTTTATAATACATTTGTCTAATAAAATGTGTATGTGTTTTTATTTTATTTCGTTAGTTAGAAAAACGTAAGGTGAGCCATTTTTAAAACTTTTTTATGTTTGCATGCGAAAATTTTGAATGCGGATTTTATCACTTTTCAAAATCAGTTTTTAGTTTTCGAATCTTCTTCCTTGCGATGTCCCAACTCATTGCCTAGGTAGGCTGTTGGGGTCGGCTCTTCTCGTCTCAGGTTGTAATTTCTCCTGTTCTGGGTATCGCCTTCATCCAGGCCGTTTTTCTGAAGAATTTTGGCGCATTGAGTCATCCAGGAGTTCTTCGGTCTTCCTCTGGATGACTGTCGATGAAGCTCCATAGACATTGCCTGCCTCACTGTGTGGTCCGATGGTTTCCGTCTTATGTGTCCATACCATCTCAATTGTCGTTCCTCCAGCTTACTATTTATGTCTCTGACACCCAGGCTACCACGAATGCGTGAACTTTTGATCTTATCTTTTAGTGATACTCCTGCCGACCATCTAAGCATTCGCATTTCTGCTGTTTCGAGTTGCCTAGAGTAGGAGTTGTACATAGTCCAGCATTCGGAGCCATACATTATTGCGGGTCTTACAATAGTCTGGTATATCTTTCCTTTAAGTTTTATAGGCATTTTGGAGTCACACAATATTCCTGTTACTGATCTGAATTTAATCCATCCCACACCTATTCTATGGATGACATCCGCTTCACATCCTCCGTCTCTGTGGATTAGTGAACCCAGATACTTAAATGAATCACAGTTCGCTAATGTTACTCCATCCAGTTGCATCGAAGGAGTTACAGCATTTGTGTCTTCAAATGGCAAATACAAATATTCAGTCTTTTTCCTGCTAATTTTTAGGCCATTATTCTCCAGAATCTTTCTCCACCTTTCCAGTCTATTCTGTAAGTCACAATGATTATCTGCTATCAGTACTACATCATCTGCAAAAAGCATAAGATAAACTTTAGTTTTCGAATACGATTAGTAATATTCCAATTATTATGATTTTATTTTAAAGCGGAATTATTTTTACCCGCTGACAAAATATGGCCGAGGTCTGAGGGGTTTAATTAAATCTGCGTGGAAATAACTGCGGCCATTGACATTTTGACAGTTTGATTTTGCAAGGAAACGCGTTCCTATCTTAAAATCATAAACAAAGCGTATACTTATTGGTGATATCCAAGCTTACGACCTATATACGAATTACGTGCTAAGATCGTCAAAACGACCAAGCGAGGGTGTACTGACCCATACATGCATACAAAATAACTATTCCTGTGATATACATAAAGTTTGTCTAATCTAACGGGGCATGTAAGATTGATTCTTATCGTGAGACAACTAAATCCTATGTCAATATGTACGGACGGATCGACAACCTGATCAAAAACACATATAATCACACCTATAATCGTTCAACTTTCCCTTGCATTCTTGTCGAATTGATGTGGACCGAAGACGCCCAGACTCTGAAGGCCGGGAGATGCCCCCGGCGTGATCGCCGGACCCGCCCAAATAACTTGCCAGTCAATGACATTATAATACCAATAGATACGTTATTGTCTTTGACCCAAAATGTGGCAAGCAACATAAACTCTTTCAGCCTTACTAAAAAAAACTTTTCACGGCCGATAACCTGTGTTATTGCAATAACATAAATAAACCCCGCGTACACTAAAACACGTTTTATTACCAATACCTTTCTTACGTTAAAATGCATTGAAGATCTGACAACGTTGTATATGGTTTTAAATTACTAGGAAACAATGTTGTTTTAATTTTTCTCCGCAAGGGGCATTATTGGCGCGCCTGTACATTCCAGCGACAGCCCGCGATGACAAAACAGCTCGGTGTGTTTATGGCGGGATATCGAAAATTTTGTTAGTACCTAAATGTTGTGATTTTACTTAATAATTTCTATTGTAGTGACGAATTTACTCTTCTCTTCACATAATTGATATATTTACCATGTTATTTGTGTGGTTTACATCAGTTTAATCAAGTTATTGTATTGTTTAATCAAGTTATTGTACAGGTGTTGACAATATAAGAATGTTTGATTTAAAAAGAAATATAAAAACTCTTGGGCCAATAATGACTCATTTAATCAATATGATAATAAAGCAATAAAAAATTCCACAAGAATTTAAATGTAGCATTACTAGACCAATATTTAAAGATGGAAAACACATTGAACTGGGAAATTATAGGCCTTTTAGTATTCTACCAGCATTAGAAAAAATTCTTGAAAAATTTTTATCAAATAAATTAAATAATTATATTGAAAAATTCTCTATCATAGATCCAAGTCAATATGGTTTCCAAAGAAATACGTAAATAATCGATTAAATAATAAATTACATGTTATTGTTTTATTTATTGATAACTCTAAAGCTTTTGACACAATTAACTCAAAAAAACTGCTGAAAACTCTAGAAAAAATTGGAATAAGAGGAAATGTGTTTAATTTATTTAAAGATTATCTTAGAGATAGAAAAATATGTACCAAAATAAATAATACTTTTAGTAAAACAAAAAATGTATCTGCAGGAGTTCCACAAGGTTCCATATTAGGACCTACACTATATATAATTTATGTAACCATAATGAAAAAACTTTTCTCTTTTGTGAAACATTTTGTATTCGCAGATGATGATACGGCATTGGTCGTATCACATAAAGATCTAAAAATTGCAATTGAACTCATGCAAATTGACTTTAATCAACTCTGTAAATGGTCACATGATGCAGGACTATTAATAAATGCTAAAAAACCAAAGTAATGCATATAAGATATAAGATAATAAACACACGCCAAGCCATCTTAGTACTTGGAGTTGGTTAAAAAGCTACTTTTGTAATCGAAACGAATTCAAGAAAATTGCCAATAATGCCAAAGGATGGCGCCACTTATGTTAAAAGATCTGTAATTGAATGAATAATCTTTAAGGATAGCGCCACTAATGTTAAAAGATCTGTAATTGGATGAATAATTGAAATTTTAATAATAATGCCATGTAAAAAACCAATAATGAAAAATAAAATTATAGACAGTTCGAGACCGTCTTAAAGTTGGCTAAAGAAGGAGGTAGCGCAACACGGCGTAACACCCCAAAAACAAATAACGAAAAAAGTCTTAAATGTTGTCTAAAGAAGGAGGAAGGGCACCGAACACGGCGAAATACCCATATTTATTAGATATCAAGTGACTTATACTACGAGGGTTGTCCAAGAATTAAATACCTTTCAAAATACGATGAAGCTCTGACTTTCCCCTAAAAAAGAGCAGTGATCCGGCTTGATAACTGCTTCAGTGCGATCTTTGCATCCTTTTGAGATGGATGCTCCGATGTCCAATCCCGTCGCCTGCGAGTTGCGCTCAATTATTCACTTTCTCAACTATAAGGGAGTACAACAACCTGTGGAAGTTCGTAAGCTCGCAATTTTGATCCCAAACGTCAGTAAGTCTACCACACAAATGATTTTGAGGGAAAAATGAAGTTTGCAAATTGCGTGCTCGTTGGTTCCCAAAATGCTGAAGAGAAAAATCTTATGGAAAGCGTTCGGATATCTTTTTTTCCGTTTTTCCAACTCCGAAATCAAAAAGGCATGAAAATCATGATTTGCAACTTTTTCTTCAAATGAAGCTGCATTTGGCTGGAAAACCTTTGGAGACCGACTAGGACGCGGAGGGAGAGGTGATTTTGGCGGCAGAGTTCTACAATACGTAAATCAAGGATCTAGTGCCACGGCTCACCAAGTGCATCGATTGTAACGGGGACTATGTCGAAAAATAGTTGGGATATTTATCTAAAATGTCGTACGATTTTTTTGTAAATATTAATATTTCCTGTTTTTTTTAAATTAGTAACGGTCTTTAATTTTTGGACAACCTTCGCATATTATTATAATTTCAGCTTATATTAAACCATCATTACCGGATCGCATCGAGATTCTTCGACACGTTTAGATGAGGACTGTTAATAAAATCGGTCTGCCAGCGCGCGAGACGATGATATCTCAGTTTTATGGAAGTTGTATTGACTCCGCAGCAAATCACCAACTGCACTGAACGAAACCGGTTCCTATTAGCACTTTCTCAGATATTCTCGAACACGTCACCAGGAACATGTTTCGCGAACAGGCTGTCGTCTGTCTGCATACCTCGGAATCACTGACGAACAAATTAATATGTCAATGATGCGTCAAGGACTCTGTAGATTTGTTACGATACACTATGTACGTAAGACCTATCAGCGGTAATGCTATAAGTACAAAACGGTGACCGGAAAACCCAACAGCATGCAACTTCATCACCTTTTTTTTAAAGGTGAAAACTTCTTTAGCACCGTTACGATTTTAAACTCGATGTACGATAAATAGCTACACTAAAAAGAGACAAACACATAGTCTATAGGATTTAGCCTGCGAGAGAATGAGACTAATCGGTCTCTTCTTTGTGCGGTGCTTCGTAGCCTCCCCACGCTTGTCTACTTTAGTTATCTGAAGGTTTCACTTCAGCACCGTAGCACCACACAGGAGACCCTGAGGGAAAAAATCCCTCAGGGCTCATATCAACTTTGGGGATGTTGTGTGGAGGATCTTTTTATGGAAAGGAAGGAGAGGAAGTTCTAGGAAGGAAAAAGGTATGAGAGGTGGTTAGGAATCTAGGGGTCAATGTGTCTAGGAGTGACAGACCTGTGTGCAATGCGATGGGTCGAGAGAGTCCGGCTGGAGAGGTCTAGATTATGTCTGCCTCAAGCAGTCTCTCTCGATCCGGCCCGCCATACAGTAGGTGAGCAAACACATTCGCCACCAAGACCTAGACAAATTTCACCCCAAGAATCCGGATATCCCTGCTAAATCATCAAATGTAGCGAACCGCTTGAGGTGATTATTATTATTTATTTTTTTTCATCTTTATTAAATTTAGACTTACAATTTGTTTTATCCTACGCCTGTCTCACTAGGAGAACCTGTGTTGAGAGCAGGCGTTTAACATTAGCAGTTTATAACAATAACACAATACAAAATACAAACAATAACACAATATTACACAAGTAACAGTTAATCATCAATGTACCATTGAAAAAATTAATACTTATAAGTTAGTTTTGATAAAATATTTGGTGTTAGGTCTGTTTTGGCTGGTAATCCAGGACTTGGTGTCAGATTTTATTATTGGTTATCCAATAAATGTTCCGGGGCGGCGGTACCCATACCCGCCTTCCAAATTGTTACCTTCTTACTTTATAACTTTTTAATGGCTTCAAATGGGTGTTGAAATGCCCCTTTGTTGAGTTTTCATGGAAACTAAACTACCCTTGTTGGAAAACTTGCAATAACATTATGAACTCCATTTCACGAAATTTGGTATTTCGTAAATTTACACTGGGTCCTGAATCTGAAACACAAAAGCGAAACTTGTGAATCTACATCTCACAGGAAACTAAGAAAAAAAATTCAATTAAGTAGATAATTGTTTTTTATCAATAAATTTTCAAACAAAAAATTATATATTTTAAAAGAATAATATTAATGTAAAATAAAAAAATATATATTGAAAGAGTTCTGCTTGGTAGTAATAATTGTTAAGTGTGTTCAAATGCTTGTTTTTGTGATGCTTTAATATTATCGAGAGAGACTTGGTTGAGGGAGCACTTTTGACCTCTCCAGTCCGGACTCGATCCATTTGGAGGGATGGTTCAAAAGTCTGCCACTCCTGAACACTCTGAGCCCCAGATTCCTACCCACTTCTCACAATATTTTCCTTCCCAGAACTTCCTCTCCTTTCTTTCCATAAAAACTCCCTTCATACAGCAACCCTAAGATAACATAGAGTTAAAAGTCCACCTTTGAGAGAGATGTTCCCTCAATATTCAGGGACAATATTTTCAATTGTTCCCCGATATTTAATGTTTCCCCTTGGCCGGGAGACCTTTTGGTCTTCGGTCCCTTACTTGGCGGCATAATTTTTGTAGTCGGAGGCTTGCCGCCTCACTCATAGGACTCACTCACTACCTTACACGCGCGGTAACAATATACGTTGTTAGATGACATAGGCCTTGAGGGAAATTATTTGCCTAAGGGCACCTGTATGGAGCTAATTTAAATTAAGTTATGTATGTAAGTAGTACTACTTACTAAGTACCTACTTACAAGTGCGGTTTCAGAGGAAGATATCCTTTATTGGGCAAGGTCTACTGTTCACATAACTACCAGTTTCATGGTCAAATATGATTTTGCGCAGAGGAATCCCATTCCTGCAGCATTCGGTCCACTTTGATACTTCCACTGCCAGTTCCATGCCTTCAGGGTCGGTATCAGAACTCCATCGCACTAAATATTATTTGTACATAATATGTGCTGCATACAAGTGCTGCAGCGTGTTCCGAAGCGTTCAGGGTTACGTCCTTGGTTTTAGCGTAGCGCCGTTTAGGGAACAATAGCACGGTCAAACCAGCAGACAGATTTGCGCACAGTGGGAAAGTAACTCATTCTAGGAAGTAATAAGTCAGAATGCACGAAATTGTTCTTTTTATTGCGAGTTTAATACTTTTTTTTTTTTTTTTTAATTACATACATATACAGATTTAGAGTACCTAAAACATACGGTCCTTAAAACTAATTACAATATATAATTTATTTTTTTTAAATAATTTATTTTAAGAAAAGACAAATAACTTTGTTTACATCACTTTTATTTGTACACAATCTACATGTTTCGTGAACGATGTTCACATCGTCAGGATCAAATGTATATAATGATGATGTAAACATCGTTCACGAAACATGTAGATTGTGTACAAATAAAAGTGATGTAAACAAAGTTGTTCGTCTTTTCTTAAAATAAATAATGTCATCACAAAGTGAAAACCTTTCCGAAGAAGTTTTCTTCGAAAAATTAAAAACAATATATAAATTTCTTTTTAACGAAACTACCCAATTCAAAAGAGAAAACAATTTCTCGTGCTTGAATTTTGGAATTTGTCTTGGAATTCATTTTATCAGGAAAAATGAAACCTGCTTCTCTCCTTTCTTACCTCACAGCGCTTTTGAGGCGATTTTTCGCAAAAACAGCGCTATATAAGTTGTCCAAATTTATTAATATTATTACCGGCACATTGCAGTCCAGACAGTGTTGCCAACTCGATTTTTTAAATAAAGCCAGACGTTACGATGATGATGGACACTGCAACGCTGTCTGAAACGTTGGCTAAAGAAGGAGATAGTGCAACTAGGAGTGCTCCAAAAACAAATAACGAAAATTCTTTTCTCCTTAAAAAAAAAATGTATCTAAATTATTTTCTAATTAAATGAAGACAATATAAGCGAAAATCTGGAAACAGAAAAATCGGAAGAAATATTGACACCTCTGGGACTCATCAATATCTTTTTCTGTTTCCAGATTTTCGATTGAGTTTCGCTTATATTGTCTTCATTTAATTAAATATTACAATTTTAGGTTTTACTCATAAAGTTGAAATAAAATAAATTATTTTCGTTTCATAGAGGGGGTGGGGGGGGGGGGGAGAGAAATTGTGACGTAAAAACCAAGTCAATTAGTTAATCATTTCTTTAGACATTTTTACCACTTTAGTTTCGCCTAACCTGACTTGATGAAACTAAACGGGAGATAATTAGTTAATAACTTCTTTTAATAAATTTAAAGTCATATTTCACCCCTTTAGTTTCTCAAAAATCGAACGGAATAAATTGGTTTACTTGTGTTTGACGAGCTCTCAATAATTACTCGGTGTACAATTTTTTTTTTTAGTAGTTTTACTTAGTAGTATCCAATAATTATACACAGGGCGACACCTAAGAGCGTTTAACCAGCCAGCGGACGAAAATCCACATTTCGTCGAAAGTTGTTCTTCCGATCGTGCAGGACGGTTACAATGAGAAAGATTAATTATTCTCCGTACCAGCTTTTTAAAATTATAACTCAATATCGAATTTATTGATCTCCCGTTGATTTGCCGCATAGCATGTACCTGCCCAGAGCTACCTGTGAAGACATACGCAGGATTATTAGTTAACTGAATAATTCCAAATCGCCGGGGATTGACAATATTCGAATGTTCGACATTAAAAAACATATAACTCTTCTATGTCCGGTAATTACCCATTTAATTAATAAAATCTTGTTTCAAGCAGTTAAACCTGATGAGCTTAAATGTAGTATTATTAGGCCAATATACAAAGGGGGAAAACATACTAATATAGAAAATTACAGACCAATCAGTATACTGCCAGCTATTGAAAATTTTTTAGAAAAATACATTTCCGTAAATTTAATAAAATACCTAGAAAGTTTCTCTATTATTGATCCTAACCAATACGGATTTCAAAAAAAAATAAAAGCACAGAAATGTTACTACAAGACTTTTCGAATTACGTAAATCAAGAACTCAATAATAAAAAACATATTCTGGTTTTATTCATAGACAACTCTAAAGCGTTTGATACCATTGATCCGACAAAACCATTACAGATATTGGAGGCGATAGGAATTAGGGGAAAATTTCTAGAACTATTCAAAAACTATTTAAACAATCGACAAATTAAAGTGAAACTCTTTCAAACTTACAGCAAAGCTAAATATATGTCAACAGGCGTCCCGCAGGGCTCAATTCTCGGCCCAACATTATACATAATATTCGTTTCACTCATGAATAAAATTTTCACATTTGTGAAACATTATGTTTATGCAGATGATACGGCACTAGTCATTTCGCATGAAGAATTATGGATTGCAATAAAACTCATGCAGCACGATTTCCTTTCCTTACAGAAATGGTCACATGATGCGGGTCTTATAATAAATTCCAAAAAAACTAAATTAATGCACATACGATCTCCACATGCCAAATATACCATCACGCCTGTAATAAAATCGCATACATTTGAGTGTATACACAATTCGTCACAATCCTGCAAATGCGGAACCATTGAAATTGTACAAACGTATATATATTTGGGGATAACTGTAGATACGCATATGAAATGGGATACTCGCATAAGCAACATCTGCAAACGCCTACGAGCTATTGCTGAGCGAATTTACAAAATTAAATATTTCATGCCCATAAGTACGTTAAAAATAATTTATTTGTCATTGGCGGAATCTACTATCAGATATGGAATAACCTCTTGGGGAAACTCGTGCAAGACAAATAATATAGGTTACATTCAAACAATTCAAAACTCTTTGACTAAGCTCTTGGTAAGCAAAAGTATTTATGCACAAAGAAGTGACATAAAATTATTATATGAGTCAGTTAATATATTACCTGTTCGAGGGATATTATGGTTTAAGATTGTATGCCAAAACCTTTTGTCGGATTCAATATATAAAGAAAAAGTTGACCATGCACATGGCACTAGATTTAGTAAAAATGAGGGTTTATCCGCTCCGAAAATTATAAATAAATACGGACAACGGACATTCACTTATCTTGTCCCTACCATATTTAATAAGATGCCGGTAAACATAAAAATCGAATCAAATTGCACCACCGATTTAAAAAAAAAAATAAAAAATGGCTAATGGATCAAAACTTTTTATACTGATATTGTTTTGTAATCTTATTTATAAATATGACTAAGAGTAATTTGCCTGTGTTATATCTGTCTATCTGTATATTTTATGCCTTTGTATTGTAGCTATTTAAAAGTTATTCTTCTGTATCTATTTTGTGTATTGTGGTTTCATGTTATATTTGTGATTTAATGTTATATTAATATTGTTAAATTGACCTGCTGACAAACTGCTTTGGCAGTTTAGCGGGTGCTTAAAATGAAGAATAAAAAAATAAAAAAAAATTTGTATCCAAATTAGCTTTAATTTATACCTTCATCCAAAAATGCTGAAAGGCGTGATGATAAAACTATTAAAATAGTGTACTTTTTGTAGTTGTTTTTTGATTATAAGTATTTATCATTTTTCAATAATGTCTAAATTTAATAAGAATGTTAAAAAAATCTGAAATATATTAGTTTGTAAGTGCGCAAATAAATACACAAATGTACCAATTTTCGTCAAGAAACACATGTACGTACATATTTTTTAATGATTTTATTGAAACTAAAATTAAAATTCTAATACATAACTTTGCTAGATAATGTATTGATTTATTTTACTGCATGATTACATTATTTGAAATGGGTGTGGTATAATACAAAAACTTTTTTGAAAATTTCACAAATCTGCCAACGACCTATGGAATAACCTTATTATACTAAAAATTAAAAAAAAATCTAAAAATTTATTACATACGAATGCTAGATAAAAGAACAATCTTTCGAAATCCATTTATAATTTTTTGTGGAAAAGAGTCAATACGTCTAAAAACTTTTTTGAAAATGACGTATTTCAGGCTTTCTCTGGTAATGCCCTCCTAAGGGACCCTTGACTATCTCGCAGACCTAGATGTCCCCCTCTGACCCCTCCCCATCAAAGGAATTCGGCTGAGTGACCAGTGACGAATTTTGTAAGATTTTTTGTGACAAAAAAAACTTTAAAAATGTCAATGTCGACCAAAATTTCATTCACACTTTTTAATGCAAATAGTGTAAGGAATCGCTTGTCAAGTACATCTCTTAACACCCGATTTTTCAGAATTTGTACCGATCACAAAATGGACTTGCTAATTATTCCTAGAATTATTGTTTCTCCCATAGTGCAGCGGGAGACCTATATATATTTATATATACCTGTATCTTAGTAGGTAAGTAGACCTGTCTGCGTTCTCGTCTCCAACCGCCATGCCTTGCCTGTAGGGTTCATCGACCCGGGGACCTTTATTATTATTATTTGTTCCCTCGTCCGATTCGCTTTTTGGCATCGCAATAAGAATGTCTCGAACAATCAAACCACGTAAGGTTCGAGGAATTTTTGACGGTTGAAAACATTTTGTGAGGATTGTTTTGGTGTGCAGGGCTTTCGCTTTTTTACTGTGCATACATGCCAACGCAATTATACGTTGCTTTACAACTGTCTTAAAAATATTTATAATTACGCGATAGACACTTCGCTCTATTATTGTACAAAACACTTTTAATAAAACCATTGTATACTCCCTGTTGCATCTGGAACTGTGTTCGATTACAGCCTCAAATGCAACTGGCAAAATGGACTAATTATGCGAAGCGAAATAAGTTTGTTTGAAGTTGGAGGATTATACATGTATGGCAAAGACTATGGATAACAAGGAACTAGGAAAACCAAGCACTTACCAAATTAGAAGCCGAACACAACTCAACAAGTTGCTACAAATGTCACAAGTCATCTCACACAAGTTGTTATTGTTCCCTGCTTTCTTCAGCAAGGTGACATGGTTGGGAGGGTAGGATGGATAAATGACATTCCGGTAGGAACTATAAAAGGGTTAAAGGGCTGGTAGAAGACAAATGTCTTGGCTGCGAAATGTAGGAGTGTGAAGCTGTATTAGAAGTGTGGAGGAGCTATTCCGGGCAGCGCAAGATAGAAATACATTTACCAGAGTGATCCCAACGTCTGGGGGACCTGATATGGCACACAAAGAAGAAGAAGATACTCCCATTACCAATCTTCTGTACGTACATGAGCCGGTACCTATCCGCACAAGAGTCCCAATAACTGGAGCCAGCGAGACTATGTCATCCCCAATTGGGGTATGTTTTGAAGCTGAACCTAGTGGGGAGGGGAAGGAGGTGGGTGTTCATCATAGCCCTGGTGAAAGACCACCATTAAGAATCAGATCAGATCTTCAGATAGCCAGGTAGGTACTTTCCCACCCTTCTCTTCCTCCTCTTCTTTCCCTCCCTCATCTTCCATCCCTCCCCATTACTTCCGGCCTCACGACATACCCCAATTAGGGATGCCATAGTCTCACTGGCTCCAGACGTGTAAGTGGGCTCCAGCGGATCCAAAGTTAAGTTAGCCTCTCAGAAACTGGGCGCACTGTACAGGGTCCGTAGATACTGCAGATAGTACACAACTGCTAACCCTGTACAAATCGCAAGCGCTCCCAACGGTTGAATTTGGCAGCCACCTCCGTTCTGGAGCCCTAAAATACCTGAACAAACCCTCGACTATGTGCGGAAACGCGTGGTCCATTTGACAGATTCTAGAGCACAAGCGTCAGGTGGGAATGCTGCCCTTGTTCTACCGGTGTTTCAATGGAAGATGCTCGAGGAACTAACGTCATCGATCTCTTCGGCACCGGTAGTGACCCGTTCTCGAGTTCAACAGCTCAATTGTGGAACGATTTGCCGACCTCTGTGTTCCCTCCCTCCCACATGGGTCTCTTCAAGCATTTTCAAAGATGATATTATACGCCTTGAGGGAAATTATTGGGCATCCTGTGTGGAGTTAATGAAAAAAAAGACGGTTGGGAGTGTGGGATGTTGTGTGTTGTGATTGTCCTATTTTATATTTAAATTCACTTAGCACTGAACACTTTTACTTATCATTTATTCTAATCTCGATGTGTAGAGCCTCTTACCTTAAACTTTCTTGTCTATGCCACCTCTTACTAAAATATTGCTATGAATTGTCTTGTCTATAATCTATTTTGTCTGTGGCCGCGTAAACTTTCTCTTTCAATGTTTATAAAATGGCTTGATGTCATTTCGCTTGTCATTCCTTTTCCTAAACTCTGCTTGTCTCCCTTGAAATCAAGTCGTCTTTCGCTTCTGCTAAACTTTAATAAGTCTAAAATATTGTCGCCAGTCAAGTGCTCAGACCAGAATCTCTCTGTAAAATTATTCAACAGAATAAACAGTTACAAATATCCAGTACAAAACACAACCTCAAACCACCTCAAACTCTCTCATCTCACTGTACGGTTCCTCGGTGTGGAGTAGAAGGAAGTCTATAAGGCAGCCAACTTGCACCCTGACTGCAGACTATCTGGAGACCATATCCTGGACCCTGCGCAGGGAGCAGTTGAGACTCACGTGCGTAATTCACATAAAAGTAGATAAATCATACGTTATTATTTTAGAAAAACATGTTCTCTGTCCTTGTGAGAATATGGATATGTCTTCCGGCTGTCCGTACCTAGACAATGTCGAAATTCCGACTTCCCTATTGGGAAACCAGCAATTTTATTAATATTCCTTCGGTTTTATGCAAACCCCGCAAGTCATGAAGACATAACAGTGCCTAAGTAAACACATTTGAAATAATTTTATGAAAAGTGTTGGCGTTGTCAGTATTATGTTTCTACCCACACAACGATACAAGAAGCCGATTTTTATACAGGCTGTCATACTTTAATAAAAAAAAATATCCCTCGACTTAAAAGTAATTTTACAAAACGTTCTCAATTAATTTCTAATTAAATGAAGACAATATTGGCGAAACTCAATCGAAAATATAGGCACTCGTCTCGAACCCAGGTCCTTTGGCTTTCCGGGCCGCGCCTCTACCAACTACCAAAATTATCTTCATTTTCTTAACGCATATTTTATTGCCTGCTATCTTTTTGTATGATAGCGAGATTCAATCCTGCGTTCGAGTCCCAGATGTGCCCATATCTTTTTCTAATTTTTCTGTTTCTAGATTTTCCCTGAATTTGGCTAATATTGTCTTCATTTAATTACTTAAAATATGAGGTTAAGTTAAAAATAAAAATAAACAATTAATTTTGTTTGCTCTTTTGACTGCTAAAAAATATTTTGTTGGTTAGGAACTGTGGACGATAGGTTTTTTGGGGCTATATTGATTCAATCGCCTTTAGAACGTAATTGTTGACATGGACTTGTGTGCTTTGATCATGATAACAAATAAGTACTAAATTGTCATTTCAGTTGGACAGGGTTAAAATTTCACTTTACCTTATTCTGAGATATGAGATGTCAAAGTTTGCAAAGACGATTTCTCATTATCTATTTACCAATTTCTGATTTTGAGTTTGAATCTTGTCATGTCTAATAAAGTGTTATTTCTTTGTTTCAGGTAAGCATCACATTTATTGTAGCAGCTAACCAAGATTAGGTACAACGGATCCTTACAGAGTGGAAGATATTCTCAGTAGCGCCCTCGTGAAAGACCGCCATTCAGAATCAAAACGTTGCCTAAAATGCCGCGTTTGGTGACCAGATCTGAAAAGCCAGGTACTTACTAACCTTCCTCTACTCGCATCCTTCCCCTCCTCAATACTTTAAGTTTATAAACATACCCCAATTGGGTATACATCAAAGATATACAAAAACAGAAGAGATATGCTATGGTGTCCGCGCAACTGTCGCCGGACTACGCGCTAATTAGTGTAGTTTTCATACAAAAAGAATTTGTTCATTTCGTTGATTTTTTGAAAATGTGCCTTAATATTGGTTAACAATATATTTTGAATAAGGAAAGAATTCGTTCATTTAGTTTAACGTTCGTTTGGTTTATTCGTTAATTATTTGTTCTTTTAGTTTATTTGTTAATTGGTAAACAATACCGGCGACACCCGGAAGCGCAGACCCACATGTAAAAACAGCAGATAGCACATCTACTTATATTTCAATATCTTTGGTATACACCAACTTCCGAACATTGGGAGCTGTTGGGACTCTTGTGTTGGCATTCATAAGAAAATTGTAAGTTTATGCATTTATGTAACAATTGTTTATTACTAGTATATATACTTGAAAAACATCGAAATGCAAAAAAAGATTTGCACATGGTATTTATAGACTTGGAAAAAGCATTTGACAGGGTTCCCCGAAGCCTGATTGGGCGGCATTGAGAGCCCACAATGTACCAGAAGGATTTGTGCTCTCCACACAAGATATGTATACAAACGTTGAAACTCAAGTAAGATGCACATCAGGGACATCACCAAAATTTCCAATTAAAGTGGGGGTACACCAAGGATCTGTCCTCAGCCCACTGCTATTCATAATGGTCATGAATTATCTAACAAGTCAAGAAATGAACAGTATTCTCAAGACTATGCTTTTTGCAGATGATGTAGTACTGATAGCAGATAATCATTCTGACTTACAGAATAGCCTGGAAAGGTGGAGAAAGATCCTGGAGGATAATGGCCTAAAAATTAGCAGGAAAAAGACTGAATATTTGTATTTACCATTTGAAGACACAAATGCTGTAACTCCTTCGATGCAACTGGGTGGAGTAACATTAGCCAACTGTGATTCATTTAAGCATCTGGGCTCACTAATCCACAGAGACGGAGGATTTGCAGCGGATGTCGTCCATAGAATAGGTGTGGGATGGATTAAATTTAGATCCGTAACAGGAATATTGTGTGACTATATGTAAGACCCGCAATAATGTATGGCTCCGAATGCTGGACTATGTACAACTCCTACACTAGGCAACTTGAAACAGCAGAAATGCGAATGCTTAGATGGTCATCAGGAGTATCACTAAAAGATCAAAAGTTCACGCATTCGTGGTAGCCTGGGTGTCACAGACATAAATAGTAAGCTCGAAGAACGACAGTTGAGATGGTATGGACACATAAGACGGAGACCATCAGACCACACAGTGAGGCAGGCAATGTATATGGAGCTTCACCGACAGTCATCCAGAGGAAGACCGAAGAACTCCTGGATGACTCAATGTTCCAAAATTCTTCAGAGAAACGGCCTGGATGAAGGCGATACCCAGAACAGAAGATATTACAACCTGAGAACGAGAAGAGCCGACCCCAACAGCCTACCTAGGCAATGAGTTGGTACAGCGCAAGGAAGAAGTGTTTATTACTAGTATACCTACTTTATAATTTAATATACTTATTTCTTCTGTTTGTCGGTCTGTCTGTGTATGATTTTAACTTTGGTTCAATGAACTCGGCATTTCCAAACTGATTGTGTTAAGAATTCAGATATAGACTTCAGCTAGTCTATCTTTATACATAAAAAAATATCTTTGTTTGTTCCTTATTATTTCCCATACCATTAATCCGATTGCGATGAATTGGTGATTTGTTGTGCGCACGCTTGCGAAGATTTCTATATATAATGATAAGCTGTGGCGTTATTAAATTATTTACTGTATCATTCGTCCGATGGCGATGAAACTTTGGTGATTTCTTGTGCGCACGCCCGCGAATATAACAGTGAGCTCTTGCATTATGAAAATTGTATACATTTTTTACAATAGTGGTGCGCAAATTGTGAATGTGCGTATTTTATATAGTTTAGCCGCAGGGAGGGAAGGGGGAGGGGTTGCCTGGGAAAGACACGTAGGGAGAAACAATTTTTTTGGCATTGCAACGCAAGCCGGGTCCTCGCTGAACTCTACATATTATAAATTAAAGTCCTCCGCCGCGTCTGTCTGTCTGTTCGCGATAAACTCAAAAACTACTGAAAAGATTTTCATGCTGTTTTCACCAATATATAGGAAGGTTTAGGCATATAATTTGTCAAGGTTTGGTGTAAATTAGTTGAAATATATAATAAATAAAGGCGAATGTCTGTATGTGGTAGACGAGCGGGCTAGTAAGCGAGCGATGTGGATTTGATTTTTGTGCAAAATTTAATAATTTTTATGCAAGTTTTATGCCGGGGTTGATGAAATTTTCCACATGTGACCTTCCAAACAAAGGAAGGTCACTGTCTACATTTGATTTCGAAAACTCAATGTAAAGCCCGGGCATCGCCGGGGACTCAGCTAGTTAATAATAAATAACAATCATAAGAATTTGTTGCTAACACTACGAAGACACGGAAGTCAAAATACACAAGAATTGAAATGTGCTCATTATACAAACAGCAACATAAGGCACTCGTATTCAATAATATTTTAATGGTTAACGCAATCTTGACCTCATTCTGGAAATACTACTATACCGAGAAGTTGATTGATGTAATGCCTTGGTATTTTTGATTCTGGCAATTAGCTCAATGTGGGCCACTTTAAAATTAAATGTCTGACCGTAGAGGTAAAAGCAAAAAAAATATTATTAATTGTTTTTATAAAGTCTTCAAGAGTCCCCATGATCATAAACCATCGCGTTTGGTACTTTTGTTACATATTCGTATACCTACCTTTCGTATGATGTTTACTAGTTATCTTTTTACAGTTTATCTTTTTTTATTTAAAAACTGTCTCTGTATTATAAACATGTCATGTAAAAATTTTGTTATTTGTTTTCGGGGTGTTATGCTGTGTTGCGCTACCTCCTCCTTTAGCCAACGTTTCGGACAGCGTTACAGTGTCCATGTAACGCTGTCCGAAACGTTGGCTAAAGGAGGAGGTAGCGCAACACGGCATAACACCCCAAAACAAATAACAAAAATACTTTTGGCCGTGAAAATCTAAAATCATATATGTTATGTAAAAGCCCTTCAGGGCGTTGAAAATTAATAAATAAATAAAATAAAAATATTCCTAACTATGTCCAATAATAATAAATCGAACCCTTTTATTCTACATTGAAATATTTTCTGACCCAAAGATAGGTTGAAACCGATAATGTCAATAAATAAAAAAAGTGGAGAACATTTGATTTTTTTTAATATATCTTGATAATAAAATTGGAGCTTCTAAACAAAACCGAGATGAGTGGAGGAAGACTCTTGAGGAGGCCAAGACCCACCAGGGGTTGTAGAGCCAATAGTGATGATGATGTTGATATCTTGATAACGGAATTTCACCATGAATCGTCAGTATCAGTTAAATAGAAATAATAACAAAACAACACATTGAGGAAAATTGACAAAGAATACAGGAACAAGGCACCTATTCTTACATCGTCTTCTATTTTGCCACTATTCTGTTTTAAGAATATGCACAACGGCAAATAAGAGTTGGTCTGAGATGTTTTTTTATTCTTACATTGCGCGACATTTAACCGATGTAAAACGCGAAAATCGTTACATTTTAGATTAGTTGACTTTTGCAAACCAGTAGGAGTGTTCCGCAAGACTCAGTTTTAAGACCTTCACTATTTTATTTTGTATATAAATTTGAATGATATTGAGAAAATCTATTGACATTCTGTTCATAATAACAGTTTAACAACACTAATATTTCGTGAAGTAAACTCGCACTGGTTTACCGCTTAACGAAACCAAAATGAATTATTTAGAATGAACTAAAAAAAACAAAATTTATGATTAAAAAAGCTAATGTAATCAATTTTGATCACTCTTTTAAAAACAGTCTTTATTGGAAATTATGTTTTATTCCTGACCTTGACAGGCAGTGCCAAAGATATACTACCTCAAAATCTATTCAGTTTCTTTGTAGTATTATTGTAACAGCTGTTTTCCGAGCAGGTCGTGCAGTAATCTGAGTCATCGAGCCATGGTAATTAGAGAGGAATTTCGCCTGCCAGACAGAATGTTAAATGCTGCCGCTAAAATTAGTTGATAATTTTAACGAGCCCACATAAAAGAAGAAATAGAGGTGTTTTTGACTAGCGCTCAACAAATAGTAAAAAGTAATGTACATTCATGGAATGATCGATGAAGACGGTATTATGGTGAATTTTAAGTATGACGCAATTTTCTCGAAAACCTGTTAGCCGTTCTTTCTTTATACTAAATTTATCTATAAAGAAAGAACGGCTAACTATTTGCTCATATTGTAATTAGAGACGGTCTCAGTGGTCGAGGGGTAATTTCCTCGACTACGAATCCAGAGGTTGCGGATTCGAATCCCTGCGTTTTTTATTTAAAAGGAATATACGAGTCAAAAATGTGAATATTCATAGTGTACCTTATATCATCACGAATTGGCATAAAAATCACTTGGCTAACGGAGTCCAGAAACGGTCGATAAAAGTGGTTTTTATTTATTTTGTGAATAATTTTATATGAAAAGAAAGCTAACAAAATAAAACTGTCACAGATAAACTTAGCCAGTTCCTTATTTATAATTAAAAATGCTTATTTTTTAGTTTATCCTTTTTTTTACATAAATACCGCACAAGAGTCCCAACTGCTCCTGTCTGGAGCCAGAGGGACTATGGCATCCCCAATTGGGGTAAGTTGTGAGGCTGAAGGCAGTGGGGAGGGGAAGTAGATAGGGAAGGGGAAGGTGGGAAAGTACCTGGCTATTCAGATCTGGTCACCAAACACGGCAGAAGCCATTTCAAGCAACGTTTCAATTCTGAATGGTGGTCTTACACCAGGGCGATACTGAGAGTATCTTCCACTCTGAAAAATAAAATATTTCATAAAATAATTAACAATTTTATTTGGATACGTTTTAACATTTTCACGGCCAAAAGTGTTTTCGTTATTTGTTTTTGGGGTGTTATGCCGTGTTGCGCTACCTCCTTCGGTAGCCAACGTTTCGGACATCGTTGCAGTGTCCATCATCAGGGCAGGTCCGGCAGATCGACACATCTACACGATGGAGGTAGCGCAGCACGGCATAACACCCCAAAAACAAATAACGACAACAATTTTATTTTATAAAAAAAGTTTTATCCAAAGCATATTTTTTGGTATTCATAATGTAAGCCGATTCGTGGTAAAGATTAATCGAAATCTATGTTATTTCACATTTGCCAACGCCTCTCCATCTCAATAACGTTCTCAATAATCTTCTTCTTGTGCCCTGTCCGTTCAACTGACATTGGCTATGTGGATTTTGTTTACATTGGCCCGGAACAGCTCTACAGTAGACTGGCCAAAAATGATGTTCTCCTTTTTCCAGGGCTCCGTCTTCTTTCAATCTTTCGCTGCATTATGAGATGCAAGATCTCGTACTTCTCTGGATATCTGATCACACGTCCTAGATACTGAATATTTCGGATTTTTGTTTGTTTTAATAACTTATTTCTCTTTATTCATCCGAACCATAACATCTTCATTCGTAACTCTGTCCATCCACCTTATTTTCGGTATTCTTCTGTAGATAACAATCGACTTTTTAATTGTACGTTTTCCTCCTATTGCTTCATTTAGTATTTCGCATCGATCACCAAATAATTCTGTATATTTGAAAAAAAAAACATGTGGACGTGATGATTTCGATCGAATTAGAATTAATTAATTTTTATAAAATATTTGGCCCATCGCTCACGCCTCACGCCAATACCTGTACATGACTCACAGCTTTTAACGCTGATGAGTGATGAGCAATATTAGTTGAATAATTATAATATATACATGGTGTATCACATAGGTTCTCAATCTTATTTTGTCCAATTTGAGTTTATTTTTTTAAATTTAGATCTGAATTTAATGGAATTTTTCAGTTCAATTTTCATCCACTTCCTAAACTACCGAAATATGTGAATTTACGCACACGTGGTCAAAATGATTACAATAACAAAAATTAACCAATATTAAAGTTTACTTTGCTTTGTTAGTACCTACGTGATTAGCGTGTTTTTTTCTCTTGTTGATCCAAACTTTTTTCTTGCCCACGCCTTTACTAAGCCATCTCAACGCCCCCTAATTTTCTCTGGGTCTTCTACTGCCCCCCTGAAAGTCTCAAACGCCCGCAAGGGGGCGTTATCGCCCGCGTTGAGAACCTATGGTGTAACAGCACGTACCCGAAGGATTTTAACCAGCGATTCCGGACATATTTACTTAGTAAATCAAATTGAATAATGTTGTTATTATTGAGTTCTGCAAGCATTTTGGTTTTATTTAGTTTGTTGTGCCAGCTATATCAACATTCAAGGCCATCATCAAACTGTGGTTATGCCATGTTGAATTTTAAAGGTAAGCGCTTTACACAATTGATTTTCTGAGTAAGTCGAAAATAATAATATTGATAAATCGCTTTAAATGTAAATTGGGTAGGGTTAAATGCAATAATAAACAAAGTCGGCTCAATGTGGCATAACCATTGTTTGACGCCTTGAACGTCAAAATATCTGTTACAATAATAAAAAAATAAAATATTACAGAATTTTTTAATAACATTACTAAATCAGGTTGTAAATCTTCTTTACACATAAAAATGAATGTTGTGGCAGGGTATTTATAAGATAATAGACTTTCACTTTAAAAAAGCCCCACGTTGGGCGCCACTTGTGGCAGGGTATTTATAAGAAAATAGTCTTTCAGCGTTGGTCAGTTTATTTCTCTTATATACAGGGTTCACAGCTTATAGTAAAAAACAGAGTACAAGAAAGTTGTAGCACAAAGTAAAATCACTTAGAGTTTAGACAATGTTCACTAACGTTCTCGCTAAACACTTATCGTAATAACCTCAACAGAGGACCCGTGGTCTCTTAGTTGGGTTAAGGTTTCCATACAAGTAATGTCCCCGAGGGCGCTGTTACTTGAATTCCCAAGGAGGACCCAGAGGGCTCTGTCGACTTGGTACTGGGGAGTTTAACCAGGAGACTGGATACTCTGTCTCCATATAGGCCTGCACGGTGTTATATTCCCTTTGGGGCGGGGTAGTGCCGGCCGATGACGGAGGGGTGGGGGTAGCTCGGCCAATGGGGTGTCTTTTTGTCCGGGTGGTGAGCTGAAAGTCCCCGAGCGAGACTGCGCTATGCGTGTGAGGGAGAAAGTATTCGGATCAGTGCGTCAGACCAAATACCGCGCGCTACAATGTTTCATTGTTAGTCATGTATGTGGTCCTCTAGCATTCATCCGATTGCGATCAAACTTTGGTGATTTATTGTGTGCACGTCCGCGAAGGATTATATATATATATATATAATGACGAGCTCTGGCGTTATGAAATTTGTATTAAAAATATACAATACGTGGCGCGCATGTTGTTTGGAGAATGTGTGTATTTCATACAGTTTAGCGGCAGGGAGGAAACGAAGGAGGCAGGGGGGGTGACGCACGGGAAAGGACACGCAGGGAGAAACAATTTCTTTCTTTGAGTGGCATTGCAAAGCATGCCGGGTACTCGTGTACTCGCTAATTTTTAAATATAAACATCCGTGACTGGAAAAAATATTTGCCTGATTTATTTTATTTACGTGATTTATTTAATTCACACACGGTAGAAGTGAAACCTTCAGAAAACTAGCGTAGATAAGAGTGGGGAAGATCGAAGCACCGCACAAAGAGGAGACCGATTATATTACCTCATTCTTTCGCAAGCTAAATCCTGTAGATGTGTTTCTCTTTTTAGAGTCGCTATTTTTCGTTTAATCCAGTTTCAAATCACAACAGTGCTAAAGAAGTTCTCATTTAAAAATTGAAGGTAGCTGATATAGCTAATAGCTACCCAATGGATTTTTTATAGAAGATTAAAGAAATAAAAATTAAAATGGAGTTCTACAAAATAAACTTGATAACAATCTATAATATAAAAATTAATCGCTGAATGTGTTGCTAAGCGCGTAACTTTTGAACGACTGCACCAAATTAGATTAAAAAAAAAATTGTGTGTTCTTTATTGTCAGGACAAGGTTTTTATAAAACTTCCGGTGAGCTCTGGCATTACGTAATTTGTATAAAAAAATAGCTATTGGTGGCACGCGAGGAAGCGGCTATTGAAAGTGGGAGAGATGGGGGAGGGGAACCAGGGAGGGGGAGGGGGACTCAGGAGGGGGGTTCGCGGGACGGGGGAATGGGGGGGGGGAGTGGAGTGGGGAGAGGGAAGGTGGAGGTGACGGAGTGGGAACGGGAGGCGGAAGGGGAACGGGACGAATGGGAAAGGACACTCAGAGAGAAACAATTTCTTTATTAAATGGCATAGCAACGCGTGCCGGGACCAGCTAGTAAAACAATACATGTATGATTTTTTGGTTCAAATTTTGCTATCTGCAGTTTAAATTATGTTTCTTGATAATGTGAAGTGAAAAATTTTCAATAAATTACAAGAAAATTAAATATATTATTACATCTAAACATATTTCTAAGCTCGTTACTGTTCGTGTATACTACATCAAACAGAATACACCTTGTTTTGTACAGATCTGCGATGCCTTTCCGAATTATTCGCATTCTCGAACCTACACATGTTTGATGTTCAAGAATTTTAAACGCCTTGATTGCGCTTGAACGATTTGTAAAAACATATAATATGGCTGATGGCTGGTGCGTTTTGATTGATTGATCTGTTCGTGCTTGTAATTTTTTTTAGATTTCTCCTCAGCAGAACGCTTTCTTTCAGCGTTAAAGGTATAATCGAAAATAAAACTGCAAGCTTAGGCGTGGCTGTATCGTTAAGCTTACGGTCGCATTAAGCAATGTCCAATTGTCCGTGCACCTCTTAAAAATCTTATAAAAATCGTACTTAAAAATTTTAATCTAGACTTGCAGAAAAGTCAATAAATGTCGCATTTTAAAAATAAAAATTGATAAAATTTACGAGAGATGGGAAGGCTGTTGAGATATTGAAAGAAGGGTAAATGCAGATAACTCTATTAATGGAGGACTGAATGCCGTTGGCGCTAGTAAAAAACTGTAAAAAGAAGCGAAGTTAGCAGTCCACAATGTAGTCCTGGTTGGTACCTTCCCTCATGTATGGCATTGAGGCATGGAACTGGTAGAGAAAGGATGAAAGGAAACTGAATGCTGTCGAAATGAGATCCCTGGGGTGGATGTGTGGTAAAACCATGTATAAAATCGTGTGAGAAATTTGGATATCCGCAAAGAATGTAGGGCTGATGTAAGCATAATGAGTAAGATTGAGAAAGGGACCCTCAGATAGTTTGGGCATGTAGAGCGAATGAAAGAAGAAAATAATGTAAGAAGAATATATGACGCAAATGTGAATGGAAAAAGAAGTCAGAGACGCCCGAGGAAGACATGGCACGACCAAGTGAATCAGATACTTGAGTCGGGCCATGTCAAGAGTCAGAATAATAGAAGAGCATGTATGAGACGATGTATGAATGTAAACGAGGCAAGGGGTGTGTGCCAAGACCGTTTGGAGTTGTTTGTCGGTCCGTCCTCTCTGCGTACCCCTGCGGAGAAACGGTGTGATGGTTAAAGCTAAGTTACATGGTTCATTTATCTTTCATTTCGTGATTTCATTCCGCGTCTTTCCCTCGAAATGAACCGCGTGAACACGAAAGTGAAGAGAGACAGTGCCGAATGAAGCATTCCAACAATGTTGGGATGCTTCCTTCGGCACTGTTCACTCGCAACCGGAATTTAACATCACGTGACGCGAATGATGTGTGTGAACACTCAGTGAACAGTCTTTCACTCGCGAATTAGTCGGCCGAGAATGTTCTGGCGTGAGGACGAGTAGTCGGAGCGGCTTAGACGTCAAAATGCTCCGTTTAGTTCGCTTTTCGAAATAACTCCTACACGTCTCGTAGAAATCGTTGTTTCTCCCTTACTATCATAGTGAAAAATAGGATCTAAACGGTATTGGAAAGAGAAAATAATGCTCTATATATTCAATATAACAATTAACCACAAAATAATACGAATGTACACTTTTATGGAACCATAATAATTTTGTCTAACAAAATAAGTGTGTGTGTGTGTTTTTTTGTTTCCAGTAATTTTAGTTAGAATAAACGCAATGAGAGCCATTTTTTAAACTTTTAAAAGTTTACATTAAAAATTATTCTATTTAAAAAATTACGTGGTTATTTCTAATAATAAATTTTGGAAGCAACCTTTCCAAAACAGTTTTTAGTTTTTGGATACGTTAATAAATTAACGAATTCCAATGCGCGCGACTACGGTCGACAACTTACAAACTTCGTAGCGAGAATGTCGAGTGAACTCTTCTTTCGAAGGAACCGTCTGAACACGCGGTGAAACAAGAATGGAACATTTCATCGAGTAAACCTTCATCCGAGTGAACCGTGTGACTTCAGCCTTAGTTAGTTAAAATTTACCCAATACACTATCTAGTTAGCATTTATTTCGGGTTTGAATCTTGCAATCATCATCATTTTATTTTCTTAACGCATATTTTTATTGGCTGCTATCTTTATGTATGATTCATGGAGATACAAATTTAGTCGCCTACGGCAGTAAGTAAATAGGTTTGTGACACAACCAACTGCAAATTTAAACTTATCAAGATGTATACATATACCCTCCCCCTTGCGACCCGCGAACAAATTGAAAATGAATAAATTCTCCCTCTGGCTAAAAAGGTTGATCATCACTGCACTAGACCGCATTCAGTCGATTACTTATATTTCAGAGAAAGCTTTCCGCTTCAAATTATATTTTTTCGATTATTTGTTCTTTGACCCCAAAATCTAGTCTGGTCGTATTGATCGATTGTCTGGGACGATTTCTAGGCAATTGTGTGATTTTTTATGTGAGTAGTTACCGCACAAGAATCCCAACTCAACCGTCAGGAACTCAACTCGGGAACATTTCATACTATGGCATCCCCGAATGGGGTACATTGAAGGTAGGGGGAGGAAGGCGAGAGTAGGGTGGATATTCGCATCTGATCATTCCCTAAGTACCTGGCTATTCATATCTGGTCATTAAACACGCCTAAAGCCATTTCAAGCATTCAATTATTCAATCGATGGCGATACTGAGAATATCTTCCACTCTGGAACGTGCCACAAATACAATAAATTTAACAAAATTTTGTTGCCCTTCTTGTTGCATACTGTATGTATATTATTTTTATTTAATACATTTATGAGGTGGGTATGGGTACCACCGCCCTGGGAACCATTTATTGGATACCCAACACCCCTGCAGTAGGCGTATTGGGTATCCACGTAGTTTCAGTCTGTCCCATAGACGGACGTCTGTCCAGTATAATGTAACGTTGTAAATATTCACGACAATCGATAAACACTCTTGTAACCAACCGGTCCATAAACTTATTGGAAGAAACCCAACACTTCTCAAGTTGTCTGATATTGGAAATAAGAGACACTATCGTTAGTGGTTCGCTACGTTTGGTGATTTAGCAGGGGTGCCCGGGTTCATGGGTTGAGGTTTGTCTAGGTCTTGGAGGCGGATGACCAGGACATACTGAACCCCATCTTCCTACCCACCCCTCAAACCCCTTTCCTTCCAAGAACTCTCCTCTCCTTCCTTTCCTAAAAAAAAACCCTCCACACAGCATCCCCAAAGATGACGTAGGTCCCGAGGGAAATTATTTTCCTCAAGGCCTCCTGTGTGGAGCTCATGTAAAAAAAAAAGTGACTTAGCAAGGGTGATCGGGTTCCATGGGGTGAGGATTGTCTAGATCTTGGCGGCACATGAGTGTCCACCCACTGCTTGGCGGACCGGATCAGGAGGCACTGGTTATGGGAGACCTTCTGACCTCTTCAGCCGGACAATTTTATCTCTCCCGGGAGATTACCTTGCACCGTGGTGGGTAGGGTGGATTCGTACGTCCTTCACTTCTGGACACATTGACTCCCTGATTCTTACACCACCTTTTTTCTTCCCAGCACTTCCTCTCCTTGCTTTCCCTAACAAGACTCTCCACACGGGATGCCGTGGATACCCAAAAATGACATAGGAACTGAGAGAATTTTTCGTAAAAAAATATAAAATAACACAAATGAAATAAAATTTTAAAAAGACAATAAAATAATTTTACTTTAATTCCGCTTTTTTATATACCTTTAACCAACCGGATTCGGTTCAACCTGAACCTTCATCAGTGGTGAATAAAATATATTAATTAAAAACAGAGTTACAGAGTATTTAAATGAAAAGCAGAAGAGATAGAGAACATTAATGATGTGGAGCGTGGGGGAGGTACCTAAGAGGGAGGGGGTAAAAATATACACTGGGAAGGGAAAGATTTAAAAAAATGGGGCCGTTTGACAAATCTAACTGTTTATTTAGTTAATTGGTTTTATTTTTTTATTTTTTTTTATTTCAAGAGCTTCTAGATTATTAAGGCGTTAGACCTATCCCTTTTCAGTACATCTATCCTCAAAGACTTTTTAAACAAGTGATTGAAGTTATTTTGTTGTCATTAATATAATTATGTATACCCACAATGTTTGCTACACATGAAAAATTAAATTAAATTTACTTGCGCATTCTGATTCTTTTCGTTTTTTTTTGTTTCATCTGTCATTTCTATCAATTATTTTGAATGCTTTTTAGAATGCAATATGATTTTAGTCCACCGCTTCATGTTACCATATGGCGCTTAATTTAATATATTTCCCGGTGCATATCGCGTGCCATAAAAGCCGCGAGTGTAATATTCCGTGAAATAATTATTTGATGGCCTTCCCGTCTCCCGTCCCGCCCGGAGATTTAGGGAGACGCGGGCGCCAGCCACTTTACCCATTCAAAGCTTTACTGAACAGCAGTTGATAACCTTTGCCAATACCAACAGCGGTCGCACAAGTCGTTGGTCGTTCACAAGACGGCGGGCCTTGATTTATTAACCCTGACTCGTCGCTTTTTTAATGTTTTACTAGTTAGTTTTATGCATTTTTAATGGTTGATGGTTGTCTGACACTGATTTCTTGCTTCTTCTGTCCTCCCTGGTATGCTCATAGTTAAATTAATTGTAAAAGAGGCCTTGAATACCTACTTTAAGAGTTTTAATTAAAATATGAATTTTATGTCGCCCAAGAGTCCCAAGAACCCGAAGCCTGTGGGATTATGGTGTCGCAATAATAGTAAGCTCCACACAGGAGGTCCGGAGGAAAATAATTTCTCTCAAGGCCCATGTCATCGAGGTAAGGGGTGCCATCAGATATGAGGGATAAGTACAAATCTGAGGGTCAGTGTGTATAGGAGTGATTGACTTACGAATCCAACCCTTCTACTGCGGTGCAAGGCGATGTTCCGAGATAGACTTGTTGGAGATGTCAAAAGGTCTCGCTCAATCGGTCTCTCGATCCGGCCTGTCACACAGCAGGTGGGTAGACGCATCGGCAGCCAAGATCTGGACAGACGTAGCGAGCCACTTGGAGTGACCTATGGCAGATGTGTTGGTTATTCAATAAATGGTTCCTGGGGCGGCGGTTCCCATACCCCGCCTCCCAAAGTACACAACTGTTGATCTAATGACGGGTGTGCTACACTGTTGCATTAAGCAACCGTCTCTGTTCATCATTGGTGGGAACAGATATTAGCTAAACGCTATGTAATCTGAAGAACCCTTTTTCTAAGTTGTCAGAAAGAAAATTGAAAAAGTTCAAATCCATAGAGGAGTATCACAGTATCACTTTAAGAGGAAATAACCAGACACAACCGAAAAACTCTTTTCAACAAAAAAAAATACAATTGATTTCTAAAGATAGTTATTTTGTCTAGAAAAATTAGGTTTTAAATTTTGAAGAAATTTGTTTATTTTTATTATAATAAAATTATACCGGTGGTCGTTGGCAGATTTGTTAAATTTTCTAACAAAATGTTGTATTTATTAACAAACATTTCAAATCTTACAATCACACAGCAAAATAAATCAACAAATTATCTAGAAAAGTTACTTTTCAGAATTTTAATTTAAGTTTAAATAAAATCATAAAAAATCCGCATACATGTTTTGGGACGAAAATACTTCAGTTTGTCTATTTATTTACGGTATTAGAAACTAATGTATTTTAGATTTTTTTACGCACTCATTTGATCTTATTGGTAAATATTACTTATCATCCCAAAAAATCTTTTAATAATTTTATCCTCACGGGTTTGAGCATTTTTATTGCTAACTTGAATATAGATATATTTAAAGAAAATTTTGAATGAAGTAAAATAGATATTAAGTCATAGAATATATGAGAATAAACAATCTTTCTCATCGGAACCGCCCTGCACAGTTGCAAGGGTACTGTCGCAAGACCATCTTTCGACGAAATTTGAATTTTTGGCCGCTGGTTAATGGGTTTTAAACGTTTGAACACCTGCAGAACACTATAATATTAGTACTACAGTAGTCCGGGCGATGAATGGCTTTGTTATTTTATTTCCAGGCCGTGAATCATGTATCCATTCATACAATAGTTTATTAATCCACAGTAATGAAGTTGTAAACACCGGGATGAACGCGTCTGGTACTGTTTCCAGTCTGGTCGGTCGGTACATCCGCCCCTCTCGTCGGCCAAAGGGTAAACACACTGCAAGCACTCTCTCTCCACAACACACTCTTCTCCACTAAACCATTCACCGCCGGCTATTTCTGTGCTCCTGGCTCCTGGTCCATAATATTATAGTCACCGCACTTGGCATGAACTTCAAAATTTTAGTACGGCGTCACGTGCAGCCATAGATGTACGAGTATTATAATTAGATGATACGCACCGAGCGAAAAGAGTGCCTGCACTTTGATGGAAGTTGGTAACATCCACCAATTTAGTAGATCTACAGGGGTATACTTGGTCGAAGATCTACAGTAAATTACCATCGTCCGTATTTGACGAGTCGAAATGCATCTGTGTTGTGTGCTGCGTTGCGTTACTGCAAAAAATGGTGAATTACTACTAAAAACGAGAATAAGTTTTTTTTGCTTAAAATTTTAAGGTCGTAACATATAACTGTCGCATGACGTTAATTTCGGCAAAGTCCGTGAGTATCGTTCGAAAAATAAGGTTTCGAATGTTGCGATTCCTCCTTCTTTAACCAACATTTCGGACAGCATTACAGTGTCCATCATCGGGGCGGATTTCATTCTTGAGTTATTACTACATCTTTAGCAGAGGATGTAATATTTCCACCGTTTGGTGTTTTAAAATTTTAATTTACATGTAAAATAAATAGTATGGGGCCTAACGTCGTTCCCTGCGGAATTAATTACCATAGAAGAAAGTATATTGCGATAAATTGCATATTGCACAAATCTGCTGTTCAAGTGGACCTTGTAGAATAATGTAAAAAATATATTAGGTACCTATTAAAAAGAAGAAAATGTATAAATGGAACCACATGTGTCGTGAGGGACATATTAGACAACAGAAAGTCTGTCCATTCAAGACTTGCAATAAATTCACTGTCTTAACCAGTCCAGCATATTATGCAAAATTGTGAATTCCGCTTTCTCAAAAACACGTTACTTTATTGCAGAATCTATAATCTTTGTTATTGCTTTTCTCTGGAAATGTATTTCGCAAAGTTTTCGTTCTCTTTTATTAATATCAGATGGTCCCCCATCTTGCAAACTTATCCTTTTCTTTTTTAGTACAGTTTGCAACAAGTAGGATACCCAGAAAGTGAAGTTTTATGGTCCAAAAACTGCAGCATCCTTACGACCTCTTCGTAAACCTCGTTAAGCAAACATTATGAAAGGATTTGGAGAAGAGGGTGATTCATATGAGCGCGGCAGGAAAACCGTTTGCAGTATGGTACAAATACTTCCGAAACCACTTGCTGGTATCAGATGACTAATTTAACTTCCTGGGAATTCACTCGTTTCAGTCATTACACTCAATCTAATTATAATAATTTAATCTGAATGCCGGACATTGCAAACATTTTTATCTTCGAATGTTATAATCAAACAATTAAAGCAAGTACATTGCCATTTAAGGCGATGCACTGCGAAGTAATGTAAAATCATGTGTTCTGGTTCGAAAATTTGATCACTTAGACTAGGGGTCAGAATTTGCGGCTCTTTGCATAGGCGTCTGCGGCTCTTCAGACAATTTCACCTCTACTCCACCAGCCTTACGAGATGGAGCCGCCGAACGAACTTCGATTCGATCAGCATCATCAGTGTTACCAAGTCAGCTCATGGAACGCTTGATTTATTGAACGAGTCTTCTGAAGTATGAGAATGGTTTCGGAACTTTCGAAACACAAGGCTGGTTTAAGGTTTAAACTTAACTTATCTGGAAGTTAACTTACCTCTGGTCTGGAGCTCCAAAATACCTGAAAAATACCCTCGACTCTGTGCAGAAACGGGCGGTCCGTTTAATAGATTCTCCCATCTTAACAGACGGATTGCAATCTTTAGAGCACAGGCGTCGGGTGGGAATGCTATCCTTGTTCTACCGGTATTACAATGGAAGATGCTCCGAGGAACTAGAATCATTGATCCCTTCGGCACCGGTGCATAGTCGGGAAACACGCCAAACGCGTGCCCAACATTTGTACACGGTTAACATTTGTCACATGAGAACGGGTCGTTTCTTCGACTCGTTCTTGTGTTCAACAGCTCGGCTGTGGAATGATTTGCCGGCCTCTGTGTTTCCTCCTTCCTATAACATGGGTCTCTTCAAGACCAATGTTCATTCCTTCCTCTCCTCAAAAAGACCCTCCACACAGCATCCCAGACGACATAGGCCCTGAGGGAAATTATTTTCCTCAGGGAGTGTGTGGAGTTAATGTAAAAAAAAAAAAACTAGAATTTTAAGGAATCTATGCGTGAGTCTGTTTATAGAAACATTTAAATGTGCAGAAGTGTAATATTACAGTAAGAATGTAAATAACACAAAGCAAATCGTAATTATCGTTCCACCACATTTACCACAATACGATTACAACCCCTCTCCCCCACACCATTATAATTTGCCTCTCTGGTGTATTTGTTATCCTATTACTTGGCTCTTGACAAACTGCCGACCCCTGGCTTAGACATATTAATTATAGATCAGGGGTCACCAATTACTTTCATTCGGGGTCCGTTTTTATAACATGACCGTCGCGGTCTGGAAGGGGAAAAGCCTAACCCCCCCCCCCCCTTAACTAATATTAATAAAAATTTAAATAATAAATTGTACTATTTAAATATGTGTAGATACAATATCAATGAACAAATAAATCTGATGGATTCCAGAATATTATTTTATTAAATATGAATAAAAAGAAGTTCCACGGATTTTTTACAATGAGAAACATGACATTTTTTATTTATTAGCACAAAATTTTTTATCCAAAACTCTTGACAAGAAACTTCCTGTTTTTTGGTGATTTAAAAAAGTATTTTCATGAAAATCGATTATTTCCATCCGGAGAGTAGCTTTACTACTCCCGAAAATATTTGCAGCTTCATTGCTTTCATCACCAGGATGCAGAGAGTAAATGCTATTGAGGATGTCGACGACATTCTCAATTTTCTTAAAATCTGTAAATCTATTTTCGAATTCCGATTTAAGATCCTTAATGAACGTCTTGTATTGGTCGACGTCAAACTCGGTGTCACTGCTGGTTTTTTTTTTAATTAGGGAAGTGCAGGCGTTCATTATCAAGATCGATGTTGAAAAGATCGAGTTTTCGCAAAAAGCTTTTTACTTCTGTCAGGAGCTTCCACACAAGCTTTCCTTTGCCTTGAAGTGTAAGGTTCAGATTATTCAGACGGCAGCAAAGACAAAGCTCGGGAAAAATTATCAAATTACTTACTCAAGTTACATGTGTAAAATATCTGGTATTGTTAACACGAGGTCCGCATAAAATAGGTCCCCCTAAAATAAACCCCTGTTATAGATGCTTGAATTAAATACTTCTGCGAGTAGAATACATCTTGGCCTTCAGCTATAATATAAGTCTTTTTTATAGATATAGGCCTATAAAAATTAGTTTTAGGTGAATTATGGTTTCATTGTATTATATGGCAAATTGTGTTGGGATTTGATTAAATTGTAATCGGAAAACATAAAAATTTTGTGTCTGACTTCACAAAATAAAATACAATATTCCATGTTCCAAATAAAATTTGTGACAGTTTTCATTGATTAACATTTTTTCTTTCGTATAAAATTATTCACAAAATAATTTAAACCACTTTTGACCTTGAAATCGTGACCTGTAGACTCAGTTTTCCAAGCGATTTTTATGGCTGTATTCGTGGCGATATACTCATAATAAGAATACATACATTTTTGGCATGGGCTTCTTCTAAAATATCTCCCAGGATACCAGAGTACTTGTGTAGATATGATTTATTTTGACTACAAGACATTATTTGGATGCAAGCGAATTCTGTTAAGCGTCTCTTCTTTTTCGTTTACTCTGAAAGTGATATTTCTGAATATTCCGAAGCTTATATAACGACGCTGTCGAAATGTTGTGTAAATTTCATAATGTCAGATCTCGCTTTTCGCCAGTGCAGTGAGATTTAATGCTTCATTTTAAAGGTGTCTACCAGGGCAGCAGCAAACTGGTGCAGATCTGAGTGAATTTACTACCAGCCATTTGCATGCAGCCGAAATCTCGTCCAGGTAGGCGGTACCCACGTGGGCGGGTCACCCAACTGACAATACCTGTGCAACAAACGTAATAATGTACTGACCTGTTCTTGGTAATGTTGGTGTGCGGGTCTCTCAGTTGCAGGGCCGCATTTACGCGCAAGCTATCGAGGCTGCAGCCTGTGGGCCCGCGCTACAGAGGGGTCCTCACTTGGCTTGTTATTTTTTTTAACCTACATAAAGTTGTCTCCACCAGAGATTGGAGAAAAATTTAACAGAATAACCAATATTATTATTTTATAATTACATTAAAATCTACTGTACTAAAGACGTAACGACTGTGTGCATTTTAAAAAAATATGTGTTTATATTTTTGTAGTAAATATTACATGAGTTGTAATTCCTCGTGTTAGTGTATTTCATACAAATCACAGTTGTCTCCTGCCACCTCGACTTGCGTGTATTGAAAAATGATATGACGACATAATATAAAACAATTTTTAAACGCCAATAGGTATATATAACCAAGTAACAGCAATTATTATTTTATGTGATGTTTAATAAAATATTTTTATAAATTTCAAAAACTTGTCTCCTACAACTTTTATGTCGTACGTCAACTCTGTCACGTGGGTTGTCATTCGAAATAGGTATACACGCAGCTCGTGTTTGTCACCCCCGATAGGCATTTTAGGCCTCCTTCCCCCCTTGCTTCAATTTCCCCCCTGAGATCCAGAGAGAATTCATTTATAGTAAAAGTATAGGTATATATAACCCACTAAGTAACTGCGATTATTATTTTATAAGATGTTTAATAAAATATTTTAAAATATTACAAAAACTTAATTATTATTTTTAATTGAAAAACTAACGTTTAAGACAAGATTTTTATGCATAGCACAAAAGGTAACAATTATTATAAGCAATAATTACCAGCCTGAAATTGTTGTGGATAACATACCATCAAAGCCGAATTTCTACGACCGATTTTCGAACCTTTTGTTTGTAGCTGCGAAGAAATTCATCCCTAGAGGTTACAGAAAAGTGTATATCCCAACATGGAGCTCAGAAAGCAAACGCCTTCTAACTGAATACGAGAGGAACAACGACCCAGACACTGCTTCTGATCTTCTCCAGTCTCTGGATGACGGGCGCATGAACAGGTGGAACGAACTAATAACTAACTAACTATTGTTCTTTTTTGTACATTTGAACAATAGTTTGTTAGTGTAAAGATAAATAATTACACTTATAATTACACTGTGCTCACATGATGCATAGATGGGGCCTTAAAGAGTCGGCGACGTGTGAATGCGGTGCGGTGCAGACCACTGAACATGTGGTCAACGAATGCCCGCTCCATTCATTCCCCGGCGGGAATGATGAGGTCCACAGGGCAACGCCTGAGGCCCTAGACTGGCTCGCAGACCTAGATGTCCCCCTCTGACCCCCCACCATACGAAAGAAGAAGAACCAGCCTGAAACACTCATCTACATTGAAAAAATCTTCCGAGAAAAGATACTTGCCGCCAACGGGACTTGAACCCGTGTCCTTCTGATTGCCGGTCAGGTGCTCTCACCTCTGAGCTGCTGATAATTATTGCTTCAGGCTGATAATTATTGCTTATAATAATTGTTACCCTTTGTGCTATGCATAAAAATCTTGTCTTAAACGTTAGTTTATCAATTAAAAAATTATAATTTATATTTTTGAATGTAGCTATTACTTTGTGGTTATCCATTATAGAAAAATGAAACAATACAACTTTGTATAAACCACTTATATACTGTGCAAATCCGACCGGTTTCGGAACAAACGTTCCTTCGTCAGGGAAAGCTTATACTAATTTGACAGTTTAGAACAATGTTTTATTATGGTAGAGGTGGAGCCGTTGTAATGCAATGATTGTCCCTCATTTTATATTGGAAAGACAACTCGTAATTTTGAAATCAGAATCAAAGAACATTTAAGGTGTCTTAATAATAATAAGCTAACCATATCATTGAAAATAACCATAGTTTTGAAAAAAACACAGGGATAAATATTCTTCATATTAATCATAAAGGAAAACGTTTAGATAACTTAGAAGCTTTGGAAATTAAAAAATCCCTTAAAAATAATGAATCTATTATCAACAAACAAAAAGTATTGTCATATAGCCCAATCATGGATTTCTTCCCCTACCCACCCACTCTACACTAATACCTACCCACCCAATCTACATTATTAACTAACAACGGCTCCACCCCTACCATAATAAAACATTGTTCTAAACTGTCAAATTAGTATAAGCTTTCCCTGACGAAGGAACGTTTGTTCCGAAACCGGTCGGATTTGCACATTATATAAGTGGTTTATACAAAGTTGTATTGTTTCATTTTTCTATAATAATTTATATTTGACAAGTTAAAGTATTTCCCCAAAAAAAATGTAGACATAATTTGTCTCGACGCCACCTAGCGAGAGATTTAGCACTAACAATGCCTCTCTCACAAAAATAAAGTCGGTTGTTTTCAGGTGGAAAAATGTAATAAACAGTAATTGTTGAATGAAACACTAGTATATATTGAATTGTTTGGCGGGTATTAGATAAGCCGCCATAGCTCAGTGGTGAGAGCACCTGACTGGCAATCAGAAGGGCACGGGTTCAAGTCCCGTTGGCGGCAAGTATCTTTTCTCGAAAGATTTTTTCAATGTAGATGAGTGTTTCTGGCTGATAATTATTGCTTATAATAATTGTTACTCAAAAACGTGTCTCCTAAAACTTTTATGTCTTACGTCAACTCTGTCACATGGTCACATGGGTTGTCATTTTAAATAGGTATACACGCAGCTCGTGTTTGTCACCCCCCGATAGGCATTTTAGGCCTTCTTCCTCCCCCCTTGCTACAATTTCCCCTCTGAGATCCAGAGAGAATTAATTTATAGTAAAAACAAATGTGACGGAGGGGTGGAAATGTGACGGAGTGGTAAAAGTTAGGTAGGTTAAAAATAAGAACAACCAACTAACAAATTGTTTAAACATTTTAATTTTGAATAGACCAAAATAAAAATGTCTTCGTTTAAAATTTAATTTCATATCGCTACATAAAATCTGTTTTAACCGTAAAAAATAATGTGCAATATACTAAATAAACTATTTGTCATACAGTTTCGTAGTGTCAAAAATATTAATAAAATAGTAAGCTCAATACCAACTTCGCTACCAAATCGCTAAGCTTTATCCAAGTTAAGTTATATTTTTAATCAGTACATTTTCTTATTATTGCATTTCTATGCGTTTTATTTCAAAGTATTTAAAAAAATAAAATACATTTTTTTGCACATTTGCCAACATAGACGTGAATCTCAATTATGTATTCTTTTTAAATATATTTTTGTTCATAGCAATGTAAATAAATCGTTTTGAATACCTTAGAGCCAGTTGTTTCACACAACTTGACCAATTTATCAAAAAAACAAAACTCATATTCATGTTCTGTTATTATTTCATTGTGGGGCAATTGTTTTATAGAACTGAAAAAATAACAGCATTTGAATAAAACTTTTACAGAACTTATTTATTAATATTAACTTTGAAATTTGATGAACTGTTGTGGCCCTTCATGATTTTAAATTATTTTATTTATTTCTCATCATTTCATCAATTTCTAAATACGGTGTAGTAAAACTTTATTCAATTTAATGATAAACTCTAAATGTTTCTTTATAGATTTTTAGTTAGAAAATAGCTCTGAAATGCGAGATCGCTCCGTAGGACCCGCATCTCAGTTTCATCCTCGGAATCTACAGATCCTTAATATGGCCCTGGGTCTGGGTCAGTTGCTAAAGCGAGATTAAGCCAGTGTTGGTCCCTTTGTTTCAAGTGGCTGTTTTGCAATTAACAAGCCTCGGTCAGAAGTTTCTTTGGCTGGTTTATTGTGTCTTAAATAAACATATTCAATTTGCCTGTTAAAGAGTTCGAAGTCAGCCCAGAGCTCTCTGCAAAATAAGATTTTGATAAGCAGAACTCATCTCTTTGGAATGTCATATCCATAAATTAATAATTTTGTTCGAATGGAAAGTTTTTGTTTTCTTCATGTTTGTTCTTTCATCTTCTTTTGGAGTATCCGGCTTTTTTGTTTGTTTTTCTGAGTGATGACCTTATACATTTAAGATTTTACTGTAATATTGGGATAGCGGAATTATATTCAATAAAGTGCAATTAACTATTATTTCAGATAAAAAAGAGGGACCGGACTGACCCTACCGCATACTTAATTTGTATGGAATAGTAATATTTTGCAAGAATCGTTTTTTTTTCTGTGATTATCGTGTCATAATTTTCGGGTTCCCCTCCCGCGACCCTTCCCCTCCGACATTCTCCTTCGATCTTTAGCATATTGAACGATTTATAAAAAATCGATTTTTTAGAAAATTAAAAACGCCAAAACAATCGATTTTTGTTGTAGAAAAATCGATCTTAATCGATTATTTTTTCACATCCCTACAGCCCTCCCGTGTTCCCCTTCAACCTTCCGCGTCTTCCCCCCTCCCTCCCCCTTCTTTTTTTTTTCTGCCCGCCTCCCGGATTCCCCTCCCCATCTCTCTTTCCCTCCCTGCCGCTAAACTATAAACAATAATAATTCACTCAAACAATTCGCGCGCCACCGATTAAAAAAACAATTATAACGCCAGAGCTCACCATTATATATAGAAACCTTCGCGGGTATGCGTACAACAAATCACCAAAGTTTCATCGCAATCGGAGTGGTGTAGGAACGCATAGAGGAAAAACAAAGAAACATTAATATTTATAAATATTAGAAAACGGCCGTCGTTCTTAATCCTACTTTTATTTAGTTTTTTTGTTGTCCTTTTCAGACTTTCAAATTTCCTTGATCGATATAATTAAGGAAAAAACGGAAGTTGGATTTATAGGTAAGGGAATTTTTTTCTGCCTTTTTTAATCTCCGATTGATCTGCCAGTGAGAAAGGCCACGAACCGCCACTTTCTGTAGTAGTACCGAGTACAGAATACAAACCAAGTTTGTTTAGGCATAGTCTGCTTGCTGAGGTCATGCTCCCAATTTAAACACCGCGCAATTACCGGAACTCTCTGCCCACGACTTGGAGCCCCACAAGATTGCGGGCTTTCGTCATGTTTTTATCACTCTGCCAGCTTTCGTTATGATATCAAAATTTCACTCTTCTATTTTTAATTGTGATTGAATTGTGTACGCGTTTTGACCACAGGTTCATTATAATTAGGGGAGACCCTGCGCGAGAAACGTGGCTCTACTTTGGCTCAATTTTGCCAAAACTGCGAAATTTTAACTTATTTCGGAGACCCAAGCCCTGCAATTTTTGTTGAAAATAAATACGTAACTATAATTCTGTACCCGGGAAGCGTACGGATGCAAGTCCAAAAAGTTAAAAGTTCAGGAGAGCCAAAAACTATTTTTCCGTTACTATGGTCTCATAACTTCTTCGGATATCCATTCTGATAACAAAAAAAGTAATTATGAAATCAATTAGTTTTGTTTTAAAAACGAGCAAATAAAACGAAATATTTTATATTTAGAGCCTTTAAAAAAACGCTATAAAACAACACGGATTTAAGTCCTTCTGCTTCAAAATTAAATGCAATATTTTGTTATGACATGTGGTGTATTATGAAAGGATCAATGTTTGAAAATTGTTTACTTCCATAGAAAGCGTAGTAATGTTAGAGGCAGAAGGATGCAAATGGATTTGAGTCATAATACTCATAAAGCAATTTAATCATAAAGATGCAAGTCCATGTACATCTTTCTGCTTCTAAGATAGTTGTTCATCAAAAGTAGTGGCATCTGTATACATTTTTGAAAATGTTATTTTTTTTCATGATAAGACCTTTATCTTTCTGCCACTGATAAACATGATAATTTACTTCAAGTCTGCATCAAAAACTCATTTCTTCAAATTTTGGACTTGCATCTGTGTGCTTCTCAGGTACAGAATTAATTACGGAAATAGGAAATAATCGTGGGCTAATCAAAAAACTGACACCGAAATTGTGATAAATGTATTATAAATAATATGGTGTTATTGTTCTTTGATATTATAAAGTTTATAAATAGGTAGGTAGATACATTTAGTGCTTATATGCAGTTATGGTTTATAAGCCGTATTTTTATCTGACATTTAAAAACATAACCTCAAAATTACGAATCGTGACATTCAGAACACGGAAAAATTGAATCGTGTTTTGCAATGACTGTATTTCTACACTTTGGTACACTGCAAAAACAGTAGTGACGATATGCCGACATTTCACATACATGCATTCAATTTGGGTGGCAGATATGGCCACCGCAGGAACCATTTGTTAAATAACCAAAACCACTGCCGTAGGTCACCCCAAGTTCTTCGCTACGTTTGGTGTTTTAGATGAGGTTTTTTAGGTATTAGCGGTGGGCCGGATCGAGAGAGTGTTGCTGGAGACCTTTTGATCTCACCATCTACTCTCGACCCATCCCCTTGCATCGGACTTGAAAGAGAGATGGATTCATTCATACGTTCGTCACTTCTGAACACATTGACCCCCCGATTCCTCCCCACCTCTCATACATTCTTCTTAGAACTTCCTTTTTCTTAAAAAGACCACCCCCATACAGCATCCTTTAAGATGACGTAGGCGTTGAGGGAAATTATTTTCCGCAGGGTCTCCTGTGTGGAGCTAATGTAAAAAAATGCTGTTCAATTAAAAGAAAAAGCAGGATGCAATTCGCACGCGGTAGATGTGAAACCTTCAGAAAACTATAGTAGACAAGAGTGGGGAAGCTACGAAGCACCGCACAAATAGGAGACCGATAGGCTACGAAGCACCGCATAAAATGAAGACCGATTATACTATCTCATTCGCTCGCAGGCTATATCCTACAGATGTATGTGTTTTGTCTCTTTTTAGTGTCGCTATTTTTCGCTTCATCGAGTTTCAAATCACAACGGTGTTAAAGAAGTTTTCACTCCAATAAAATACATCTTGAATTCGGCATGTTAAAAAAATTATTTGCCATGACGTCGACCCGACGACACGCCATAGTTTTGTGCGTTTTGGCGGGCCTTGAAAAATGAAGATTTTGAAAATTATGCTTGTTGCTTTTAAGTTGAAAGTTTTATAACATTGATTAGAAAATGGGCTGAGTTCCATATTCATTGGCACTAGCAGTTAAAAACCCGCTTCGCAGATTTTTGCTGCTATGCCCTGCGGGCGGCTTTTCGTTCGGCTTCGCCCAGTTTGAGTGTTGGTGACCATTTGTAAATCCGATAGGAACTGGTTCCAAAAATAGCCGGTTCCTCGTATCCATTGTAATCCAGTGACAGCTAGTCACCGGGACAAAGTAACCGCGACAGCAAATGACATTTGTAAAATATACCCCCGTGATATTATTATTCATAACTCTTAAGTGTTACCGTCAATCTTTCCACATCCGGGGAGATACTCAAATCTTACAGTCCCGTACTACTTATACCTAGCGTCTACTTTAACAAATTCTTGAATTCAAAACCGAATTACAAAAGTAACTTTTTTAGCGTTGTAATAATATACTCGTAGATGGCAGCACTTCCGTTTGTATCTTTTTGTGAATCGAGTGTGTACGACAGACGCAAAGGCTATTAATACTGTTTGATGATTGATGATGATGATTACATTCGTAACCTAAGAATATGCCTCTTTGTTTTGTTTTTATTTTATCGAATTCTACAATGCATTGCTATTTAATTCGTTATCACGTTATCAGTTTGTTAATTCCAGTTCTTATCTCGTTTATTAGGCACACATTTATTTTGTCGTGTTTTTTTCAACTTTTGTCCTCTGATAACGAATGACCGATAAATTCAATGGTCAATTTTGTTTACGGTACATTTATGTCAGTCAGTGACTCATTCTAAATAATCACAACATGTGTGTCTTTACATTTCTGCCACTGTTTGCTATGATCGTGAAAAATCATGGGTTAGTTCGAATTTTTGATAAATCAGTTCCAATTTTTAAAATGATACAATTAGAATAACTTAACCCTTTAGGGGGCGTTAAGTATTACGTAACGCAAGTTTTGAAGATTTTTGAACCCCCCCTCCCCCCATGTAACGCTCCGTAACGTTTTTTTGTACCCCCCCCCCCCCTAAACGTTACGAAACGCCTAAGTGACAATTTTTACCGGAAAGTCGCAATTAAGTTGCGCAAAGCAGTGGAAAGTCGCTTAAACACATTTTTTCTTGTTTTAATCTCGTTTGCGGTAATAAATAAAACAATAGATTTCGAGAACGAACAAGGTTGCCAACTTGGAAGATTTTAATTCCCTACTTTTTAATCGAAGTAAAGAAAAACATGTTACGTAACGCGTTGTTCGGACCCCCCCTCCCCCCCTCCACCCCTGGTAACGCACAGTAACGTTTCACAAGACCCCACCCCCCCCTCCCCCAAGTGCGTTACGTAATACTTGAACGGCCCCTTGTAATAAAATCCAAATAAATGGAAAATTTCTGAATACTCCTGAAAACTAAAAACTTGAAAGGTGATGAAATACAATTTCTCATGTTATAATTCTAATTATTATATTAATAGCTGTTTGAGACATATTCTAAACTAGCTTTTTCCCGCGGCTTCGCTCGCATGGCATTAGGGGATTTCCACTCAGCCTCCTCCACATTCCCTCTCCCCAATCCACTCCCCCTATTAATCCCCCTCCCCCTCCACCCACCCCTCCCCCCACTCCACTCCCCCCTCTCCCTCCCCCTCTCCCTCCCCTAACCCCCTTCCCCCCCACCGTCCTCCCCCTCCCCTTCTCCCCTCCCCACTCCCCCCACTCACCTCTCGCATTCCACACATTCACTCCCGATACATTCAGTTTTCAAACTGCTCGCATGCCATCTGTTATAATTTCATATACAAAATTCATAATGCCTGAACTCAACGGTAGTTTTATACAAAAAAAAAACGAACAAAAAAAAGAATTATCCAATTTGGTTCAGTCGTTCGGGTTTATGCGCATACATACATTTTGGTGATTCATTTTTATAGATAGTTATTAAGTACGAATTATTATTCTTCTTTTTATATTCTACCAAAAAATTCAGTACGGCAGTTTTATACTTAAAAAATGCGATACCTGTCTATCCAATTAAAACAATAATTGTTGTGTGACATTATGTCAAAATTTGAGAATGACCCTTTGCAAAACAAAGATTCTTAAATAAAAATTCTATTTTAGAAAATATTTAAGCGAATTTATTTGAAGTACCTACTTCCCTAATAATTTGAATCGATTAAAGAATTATAGATATCTTACTAATCGTTCCACCTATTGCAATTTTTTTATACAAATTTCGTAATGCCAGAGCTCTGAGCTATAGCCTATATGTTCATATTACTGTAAAGTTTCAGTAAAATCCATTCTGTAAAGTAGGAATTAGTATTTTATACATATTTGAATTTTAACATCAAAGGGATGTCCATAGTAACCTAATAAAATTTAAAAAAAAACATCGTTTCCAAGGCGACAATTGGCGTTTGCAATAAATCGATTTTGTTTGCGACAGAAAACGTATGATAAATAATTTCATAACGCCAGAGATTATTCATAACGCCAGAGCTTACCAATATATTTAGCCTATAGATCTCGCAAATAATGTAGTTTTCTATTAGTGAAAGAATTTTTAAAATCTATTCAGTAGTTTTTGCGTGAAAGAGTAACAAACATACATCCATATAAACTTTCACCTTTATAATATTAATAGGATAAAGAACTACTGAGAATGACGTATTTCGCTTTCTGTCAATCCATAATCCGGGGGGGGGGGGGGGGGGGGGTGCTTATAAAATCACACACAATCTTTTTACATTGCGCAAAATCTCAGGCAAAAATACATGTTACCAATTCCGATTGCTAAAAAACTTTGCGTCAACAAAACAACTACTTTCTAATTTCTTCAATAAATTGCCGGAAAATATAAGATCCCTTAATGATAAATTCAATGAATTCAAAACACAATTAAAAAAATATATACCTGAAAACCCAAACTAAAAAAATAAACAAGTAAATAAATTAAAAAATCTCTTACTCTTTATATAAAATAAATATTAAAAAAACTACAAAATAAAAACAGCAAAAAAAACAAAAAAAAATCTGAATAATCAAACAAATAATACCTCCTCCCATACACACAAGCATTTGCTTGTTATGGGAGAACAATAATAACAAAAAAATAATAATAAAAAAATAAAATAAATTAGTAAATATACCAACTACTCAGTTAGACTCTTAGACTCGAGAATATTTCTCCACTAACCGGGAATTGAAATTAGTTAATTACGAATGTTATGTATTATTTTATTGTATTTTATCTTTTATTATCCAATTAAAAAATATATATGTATATACATAATTCATAAATATAATTATTATAATTCATATTATATATCAAACATATAATTTAAGAAATATAATTTTTTTAATGCAAACATAAAATAGTTTTAAAAATGACTGACCTTCTAACTAATATTGTTACTGATAACGAACAAAAAAATACACATATTTTATTAGGCAAACGTATTATAAAACTTATCGTTAACTCTCGTTTTTGTCGTTTCATGTAAAATTAATTAATAAAAAATTCCAATTTTTTTTTTTTTTTTCAAATTCCGTCGGAAACTTTGGTTTCATAAAGGTAACGTTTCAATTATTTTGTGGTTAACTTTTCATTTAAATATAAAGCGTGGTGTTCTTTCTTCTAACACCGTTTTGATGATTTTTCTCACGGTACACAACGATTTCTATAAGACCTATATGTATTGTTCCGAAAGCATTTGTTATGTGGTGGTTTTACACCCTGGCCTTACTACCTGCGATGTGCCGCAAATATACTAAATATTTTTGAAGTGAAACTACTACAGTCCCGCTTTGATTTGGATTTCAGTTGAAACGGAAATGACGATTACTGCACCTGCGACGCATCAACTGCGCTCATTAGCCGCTTTGATTATGATGTCACTTTTCAAGTATTGGTTTAGATTGTTTTGATAAAGTTTCGCTTCTACCACGTGTAAACTGCACTCAATTTTATTTTTAATTAATTAATTGTGAAATAACACAAATTAAGCGAATAAAATTTATTAATTTGCTCAGCCCCATTCCAATTGCTAGTCGAGAGCCTTACCCCTCGACCACGCAGGCCGTCATATCACATCAACACAATCGTCTTCACCTGTAAATTCTTTAAGAGTTGTTTTTTTTATAACAACTGGAATTATTGTGTTATTGTCTATTTAAACAATTGTTCAGACTTCCTTGTGTGGTTTACGTGCTTGGTTTTCCCAAAGCTAAAAAATACAAGTTACCTTTGTGCACATTTTCCTTTTCTGTAAAATCTGCAGTACAAACAGGTTGTGGTTTAATTTACGAAGATTTCATTTAGTTATTTACGAACATCAAACTTACAATTTACCATCATGATTATTTAAATTGTTTATTAAGTCCTATTTTAACTCATCCGTTTTTCATCTCGTCTCTCTGTAGATATGTTTGTATTTTCCGTTTCAAGACGGTAACCGTTGTAATGGTTCAGTTAAGATTACTTTTTCAATTGTAAAATCGTGTTTATTTTTTTTTATTCGCATTTTTTTCTCAATATTATGGTACCTGCTTTTGATTGAAGAAAGGACAAATGGTATGAGTCCTTATTTGAAGCAAAAAATATTTCATAAAATATATGGTTTATAATTTAGTAGGTATAGATTTCAATTTGGGAGGTGGGTACGGCTACCGCCGCCCCAGACACCATTTATTTGATAATCAACACCTCTGCCTTAGGTCACTCCAAGTGCTTCGCTATGTTTGGTGACTTGTTCAAGGGTGCCTAGGTTCATGGGGTTAGGTTTGTCCGGTTCTTGGCGGCGGATGCGTCTGTCCACCAGCTGCAAGGCAGGCCGGATCGGGAGAGAATGGTTGAGGGAGACCTTTCGATCTTTCCAGCAGGACTCTCTCGGAACATCGCCTTGCATTGCAGTGGGAGGGTTGGATTCATACGTTCATTATTTCTGGGCACACCCCTCATGCCCTTTTCCTTCCCAAAACGTTCTATCCCTTTTCTAAAAGTACCCTATACACAGGACTCTGAAAGATTACATAGGCCCTGAGGGGAATTATTTCAGGGCCTCCTTTGTGGAGTTAATGTAACAGAGTGTAGTTATTTAAAGTACATGCTTACAAATCTTATGATTTTAGAGAAATTTTTGTTTTGAGATATTAAATAAGAGAAAATAGAAACATACTTTTTTGGACACCTTGGTCTATTGTTCACCTCTAGAAGCTCCTTCCTTTTTTTACAGTTGAATATATGTATATGTATTTGAAAGCTCAGTGACTCACAAAAGCTGCACATAACATAACTGTAAAATTTAATGACGCCAGAAACTCTCGTTCTAGAGCTTTTGCAGCTTCTGTCAGCACAATTTTTATGTGAATACCGCACAAGAATCTAAACGGTCCAACTGTTGCTGACTCTTCGGCACCTGTGGGATTATGGCATCTCGAATTATTCGAGATGCCATAATCCCACAGGTGCCGAAGAGGTGTTGAAGTTGCATGCTTCTGAGTTGTCCGATCACCTTTTAAAATGTGTAGTTTATACAAAGCTAAGATGATAAAGAAACAATAAGTGTTATTAGTGCTATTATACCACACGACATGGCAAGAACATTAAAGTATAATACGAGTACAAAACAGTTAGCAGTTTATATTTAGAAATAAGAACATTCTGAGTGGACATACATAAAAAGTACAAAAAGGGGGAAACCGATACTAAACAATTACCGGAAACTTGAGAATATGGAGTATTATAGAACATTGGAAAGGATTTAAGATTTACGAATGATGGGATTTTTTAAACAATAATGTTTTTAAAACCCGTTTAAATTCAGCCAAATTCTGTATCTGAGCGGAGGGAAGTTTATTCCAAATGAGCGGGCCAGTTACACGATAGGATCGATCATACTAAAAGGCTCGATTTGACTTTGAAAATTTATTTATTTAAATTCCCTTTATGTCATAACTAAAATTCCGAGTCCTTACGTTGAAAACGTCTGCCCAAAGGACCGGGCCGGCGTGGGTAGAACGGTTGAGCCCCCCACGCCTGCATTGTTTAGTGTTAATGTCGGTCCCGAAATTAATTTAGGTGTGCAGGTAGAAATATGGAGAAAATAATGAGATTCTGTGTCTGGAGATTCTTACCTTGCGTGCCATCAATAAATTATTATAATACGTAACATCATTATATACATATACATGCTTAGAAATCCTGAAATCTACTAGCATTCTGTAATTAAATACATACATCTTTTGGCCAGGAAACCCATGAATTTCGTGCTTCAAAATTATATAAATCCTTCCTATTGAAATTACCATTACCATGGAGATAAACAAGTTTAAAAACAACATCAGAATATGGTTAGGTAAAAATGAAGGCGAGGAAATCATAAAAAAATATGAATTAACACCAACACAACTTACGGTAAACAGACATATTGATGTGGAAATCAACAAGCATGAAGCTGAGTAAATCAAAAACTTGGTAAACAAACATGAAGATGAGGAAATCAATAAACATTGTCAACATGAAGATGAGGAAATCATGATTTAACACCAACGCAAGTACCTACAATCCGCCTCGGAACAGGAATTCCCAGTGAGGACTGTGAATAAACTTGGTATTTAAATAGTCATTAATAAAATATAAATATAATATTATAAAATAATATTATGGGACGGTAAAACAGTTACTCTTCATCCTCGCTTTGTTGTTATGACGAGTGACGAGTACATAATCCGTTTTGTTGTGAGTATATACATATGTACATATAATACCACCAATATTTAAAGTTTTGTTTATGATTTAAATCAAGGAACGTGTTTCTTTGCAAATCGAAACTACTGCCATCACTACATTTCAAAATGTCATATTTTGCGCGGTTTTAATTTACGTACGAGTTGATTTTCCCTCGTACCAATCAGCATGGTGCCATATTATGCGAGGAACCTCGTTGCGTTGTAATTGTAAATAGTATTTGTTTTGCTGGAGTCAGTGCACTATTCATGAAATTATGACGAGCTAACCGCTGAAAACAAACTGTTGAACTCATATCAAAACTTTTAAAATCCCTCTTTTACTTACCAAACTGTTTTATCTTTACTTCCTTTTTGCATTTCTCTTTTAATTGCCAGACTGTTTTATCTTTACTTCTTCTTTACATCCATCTTTTACTTAACAGACGTTTTATATTTACTTCATTTTTACGTACTTCTTTTATTTAACCAGACGGTTTTATCTTTACTTTCTCTTTACATCCCTAATTTACTTAACCAGATTGTTTTATCTTTACTTGATCTTTACATCCCTCTTTTACTTACCAGATTGCTTTATCTTTTTAATATCATTGACATTCCTCATCGCTCGCTGAATTGTCGAAGTTCTTAACTAACTAACTAACTAACCATCACGCCGTTTCCCGCAGGGGTAGGCAGAGAGGACGGACCGCCAAACAACTCGGTCTTGGCACACACTCTTTGCCTCACTCACTTTCATACATCGTCTCATACATTCTCTTCTATTATTCTGACTTTTGACATGACCCGACTCAAGTATCTGATTCACTTGATCGTGCCATGTCTTCCTCGGGCGTCCCCGACTTCTTCTACCATTCACATTCGCGTCGTATATTCTTCTTTCTCTACTTCCTTCGTTCATTCGCTCTACATGCCCAAACCATCTGAGGGTCCCAAAAATTTATTATTTGACGGTCCTCGGTCCTAATATAATGCGGAAAATTCGCGCGTCGGCGCGAGCCTTCGATAACTCAGTGGGCAAGGTCAAGTCTCAGCGGCCAGAGAAACAGACATCATGCGAACGGAGGTTCGAATCCTACGAAATCCAAAAAAATAAACATTTTTATTTTTGTGAAATCAATATCCAATCTTTAAACCACTTTAAAATAAACAGGCAAAAGAAAAGAAAGCGACATCTAGCGACTTTCTAATTTCACTTCTACTGCATGTTAATTGAACACTCTGATTTAAAAAAAAAATAAAAACGTTAAGAAAAATTGAGTCAAGTCATTTTTCGTTTCCAATCAACCTGGTAATGGACATTTTTAGTTCCATTTTAATAACTTACTACATCTTGCTTCTCTCTGCACTGTCTCTATGTGCAGTATTACCAGTCTCGGCGTTGTCTCTCCCCGCACCGTGACGTCACGCTCTAATTGTGTTCGGACGCTCCGGCCCCTCGGGCCAATAATAATACCATAACGTGACATCACAACACACACTTCATATATTATTATTAATAACCATTACGTAACCACAACATTTCATTAATTTTATACTATAACGTGTTAGGCTGCTTTTGTGTAGCGTCTGATCCTTACATTCTTTACGATCTTTTGTTAACCCCTCAGGCCTCGGGCCCATTTTTTCGGAAGGTCAAATTTCTGCTTTACAATAAAATCCAAATTTATGAACGCATTCCAAACCTTTTTTTCCGAAAACCGAATTCGAAAACCGCTTTTCGTAACAACTTAATTAGGTCTCACCGTTGTTTCTAATAATAATAATAATAATAATTTTTATTTTAGTAATTTGTACATTTAAGTTTAGAAATTTCTATTTGATAATAATATTTCATATTCACTATATTTTTTCAAGTTTTATGTAGCTCCTACAATACATCTTGAACTTTCCAATTGGTGTGGACTTTAAAGTTTCTGGTAGTGTGTTATACAACTTCATTCCCTTGTACAGTAGACTGTTCTGCGTATTCGCTTTGTCCTTTTTTGTAGCCTAATTTCCTTGCACGTCCTTGTGTTATATCTGTGAATGTCTTTATTGTATAAAATTTTATTTGAGAAGTATTTTGGTAACGTGTTGTTCAATATTTTGTGGATAAATACCATCGTGTTCAAGGTCAGCATCTGTTTCACGGTCAACCAATTTAGTTCCTTTAACATTTTAATAATTTTTGAAAATCTGTTTCGTCGAAGAATTATTCTCATTGCCCTGTTTTGGAGAATTTGTAACTTATTTTGTTCTCTTTCGTTGCATAGGAAAAGTATACTTGAGCAGTAGTTGAAGTGTGGAGCAATAATTGAATTGTATATGGTGATTGCAGTTTTTCTAGAAATTTTTGGCCGAATTCTTCCAAAAAAAGATCTTTTTGCCAATTTTCTTTTGGGTGTATTCAGCATGTCTATTGAAGTTTAGTTTGGAATCTAATATAACTCCTAAGTATTTCATTTCAGTAACATTTTCAATAATTTCACCATTAATTTTAATTTTGCTTTCACTGGATGTCTTCTTGTATCCAATCACCATACATTTTGTTTTTTTTGTATTTAATTTAAGCTTATTTATTTTTAGCCATCTTGATACATCATTTAGTTCATTATTTAAAATGTGTATTAGTTCTTCATAGTTATCTCCAATTAAGTATATTAGTGTATCATCGGCAAATAGTCGTACTTTGCATTTTGAAAATATTTTCACCATGTCATTAATATAGATTATGAACAATAGAGGTCCAAGGACCGATCCCTGTGGTACTCCTAACTTATTTTCCATTGGTTTTGAAAATTGATTATTTATTTTTGTTATCTGCTTTCTGTCTCTCAAATACTCTTGTATTAATTTAATGGCTACAGATGAGAAACCAATTTCTTTAAGCTTTCTTATTAGTATGTCACGATCTATAGTTTCGAATGCCCTTTGAAAATCCAAAAATATTGCCAAGATAAATTTATTATTATTCATTCCTTCCTTCCATTCTTCGACAATTACGTTTAATGCTGTTTCTCATGAGTTATTAGATATTAGATATTATTAGATATTATCTCCCCTACTATCATGGTTAGAAATATGATTTGAACGGTGTTAGAAAGAGAAAATACCACACTTTATATTGAGAAGTAAAAATTAACCAAAAAGAAGTAAAATTTACAACTCTATATAACCAAAATTTCGGGTAGCAATTTAAACAAAGAATAAAACTTAGAGGATTTTTTATTTTATTTTTTTACATGAAAACGACAAAAAAGTGAGGTGACAATAATGTTTAAAATACATATATGTATTAAAAAATATATAATATATGTATGTGTTGTTTTTTTTCATTATCAATAGTTTTAGTTAGAAAATACTAAGGTGAGCCATTTAAAAAGTTTTTTTTATTTTTCAGTCAAATATTTTATATTTCAAAAATCATATGTTTATCTCTATTTTTTACATTAACTCCACACAGGAGGCGTTGAGGAAAATAATTTCCCTCAAGGCCTATGTCATCTGAGATGCTGTATTTCTTTTTGAAGAGAGGCGGGATTGAACATTGGTCTTGAAGAGACCCATGTTGTAGGAAGGAGGAAACACTGAGGCCGACTTTTTTAGATATTATTTATGTTTTAAGTTTTAAAGGCATTGATTTTTGACATGTCTGCGCTACTTTCAAATAAATATGAGTGCTTCCTGCCCCGATGTAGCTTTTGTGGTTGCACGTCAATGCACTCGGCCAATTCAATCATTTCTAGGAAAGATTTGATAACCGCCGCAGTTTGACCGCACCGGACGGCGATCACAATATCTAAATGTATACAATCCGGATTAATTAGTATTGTCACAAGTCACTAACGACGGCTGGCGGGAGAGTTCAGCGAATTCATTACGACAACTCTCTTTGTGGACATGAGGAAAATGCAGCGGATGCAAGCTTTGTTTTAATGTGTAATTCCTTTGAAACGGCATTGAACACTCCAGTTAAGGATTGGAGTGCCAGTGAAAATGCAATTTGTGTGACGGGTTTGGGTATCGCCGATTTATTGTACAACCAACCTCTGCCACAGGTCACCCTAAGTGGCAAGAGATGTTTAGTGCCTTAGCGGGGATGCCCGGGTTCACGGGTTTGTCTCTGACTGTGGCAGGCGGTTTGGCACTGGTTGAGGGAAGCCTTTGACCTCTCCAACACTCAACTATCTCGACCCATCACCTTGCACCGCAGTGGGATGAATGGATTCATACGTCCGTTATTCCTACCCACCCCTCATACTCTTTTCCTTCTCAGAATTTCCTCTCCTTCCTGTCCTTAAAATGACCCTCCACACAGAACTGGAAACCCTCAAGGACTTCCTGTATGAAGCTAATATTAAAAAAAATGGATAACCTACATCTGTGCCATAGATCACCCCAAGTGGCGAGATGTTTGGTGAGCAAGGGTGCCCTGGTTCAATGGGTGAGGTTTGTCCAGGTCGATGCGTCAGCCCACCAGACCAGCTGGGTGGCGGGCAGGATCGGGAAGGGGCCGATTGAGGGAGACCCCTTGACCTTTCCAGCACTTCCAGGACTCTCTCCTATACCTTACACCGTAGTGTAACTCTGGTCACACTGACCCCCAGATTTCTAACCACCCCTCACATTTTTTTCCTTCCCAGAACTACCTGTCCTGCCATACTTAAAAAGACCCCTCCACATAATATCCCCATTGATGACACAGACTGAGGGAAATTATTTGCTTCAGGGCCTGCTGTGTGGAGTTAATGTTAATAAAAAAAGAAGGAAATGGGCTAAAAAGCGTTCAGAAATAACTTTTAACTGTGATATATCTGCCTAATTTATGTTTTTTCTTTCTATTAAATTTAATTAATGTAATTTATAGATTAATTAATGTAATGTGTTGTAATTTCTTTGACCTCGGTCCCCGTGCACCAGAATGAGTTCGTAATTTATTTTGGATTAGATACTATTTACATCCTAAATCAACTTCTGTTTTTAGGTTCACTTTATTTTTTTTTTTACAATCACTAATTAGTAATAATTTTGTTTGTTTCAGGTAAGGATGCATTTCTTAATTTATAATATTAAGGTTACTGCATCGCAGCAACCTTCATCTACAATCATGTCGAGGGCGTAGGTGAGCGATTTTTTTGAAGTTATTATTCCTGTTGCTTTATAAAAACTTACGATTTCTTGAAGATATTAAAAAGTGTTCATAGTTCGTGATAGCTCTGGCTTTCTTCTAAATAATATCACATGTTCCCGCTTGACAATTCAATTTCAAATAGGTTCACTATTTTTGATTGTATCCAAAAATGAAGTACTGTTTTATAAAGCGAGTGAAATGCTCTTTTTGAGATTTTGATTTTATAATCGGATATGAAATTAAAAATTTTAACGCAAATAAAAGAAGTCGAGGACGCCCAAGAAATATATGGCACGACCAAGTGAATCAGATACTTGAGTCGGGCCATGTCAAGAGTCAGAATAATAGAAGAGAATGTATGAGACGTTGTATGAATGTAAACGAGGCAAGGAATGTGTGCCAAGACCGGGATGTTTGGCGGTCCGTCCTCTCTGCCTACCCCTGCGTGAAACGGCGTGATGGTTAGTTAGTTATATGGGCATCACTTTTATTTATTTATACGTGTGGCATCCGCACCACGTCTCTCACAAAACATCTCTGGATCGCTTCGGCGATGACCGAGCAATTTATTCCGTCTCCAGCGCTCGATTCCGCCGGCCACTCGCGTTTTGTACATCTCTACCCGTTTCATACGTGAACACTAAATCGTGTAAAATATTAAATCTTAAATAAATGTTAATCACTCAAATATGAGTAAAGTGTTATCAATCATCATCCAATATAATTATTGAACACTGGATCGCGGCCTAGAAGTACCGTGATCCCCAAGAGCCCCTAGTCCTTATGGTAAAGTATTGGTATACACTCGTCTGATGAGAAGACGGAGCATAGGTCAAACATTCTCCACCAGGGCTCCTCAGCCCTGGAAACAACACTTCTAAAAGTTATTTAGTTAGTTAAAGCTTTTGAAATAGCTTACCGGGTTGGTGTTTTTTGTAAATTGTATTTACCACTTTATATGAAACATAAACAAATTTAATTAGACAAAAGTATTAATATTCTAAAGGTTACTGTCAAGTTTTATCGTTTATCTAAAAATACTTATTTAAAATTTGTGTGAACTGTTTAGCGGTTTTCAGTTTTATTGATTTTTTAATTTATACGTTTACTCTTGTAAACTTTTAAATACAAAGATGAAGCTTGGTGTTATTGTCTCTTGCTAAATCTATTTAATATATTATATCTGACCATAATAGAATAACGAGATGGAACGAGTTTTATGAGGACGTTTTGTCTAAATAGGAGAAAGCTCAATATGCCACAATCAAAAGCAAAAAAAATCGAAATATCCTTCTATTATATTGTACCTTCCATTCTTCTCGCAGTCCAAACCGTTTTGCATCACTCATAGTAAAGTTATCCAATTTCCAATCTCCACATTTGCATGAAGAGATTCCTTACTGCATTTACTAACCATTATTGTCTTTACTCGGCCGACCGTTGAAGCGTTCACTTCTTCGTAACACTATTATTCCGGTTGGCGGCCTATAATGTCTGACGTAGCGGCTTAGTTACTTCTTAATACCCCGGAACAGGGATGGCGAATCTATGACACATGTACCTACATAGATGTATGAAATAATAGATATGGTGTGTCATACTCATTTTTAAACGCTTTTGAACCTTTTGTCGTCTACCATATTTTTTATATATTTTTATATACCTATCTAGTTCCTCGGAGGATCTGCTATTGAAATACCGGTAGAATAAGGACAGCATTCCCACTTGACGCCTGCGCTCTAAAGATTGCAATACATTTATTAAGATAAGGGAATCTATCAAACGGAACGCTCGTTTCTGGACACACCATATTGATCAAAAAGTTTTTGGATCGGCCACCGTTTGACGCTGTCATTCACCCGATTGGAATTCTCTTTTTTTGTTGTTAGGTTACCCCATTTGTCATTGACACTTCCCTACAAATTTCAACATCATAGCTTAATGCTTGTGATTTTTTACAAGTTTGAAAATGGCATCAATTTTGCACCACAACATCGCACCGTCTCACAATGCAATCCTAGTCCGTGAGTTTTTGACCAAAAACAACACGAATACTATCCAGCAGCCTTCGAATTCACCTAATCTGGCTCCCTGTGACTTTTTACTGTTCAACCGAATTTAAAAACCGCTTCGCGGAACGCTGTACAGCACCCGAGAGGATGTCGTGAAAAAATCGAGAATGGCTCTGATGGACATACTGAAAATTGAGTACAATAGGTATAAATTGAGTACAATAAATTGAGTACGAGGATTAGATTATGCCCTGGCGTAAGTGCGTTGTAGTCGATGGGGAGTACTTTGGAGGGAACCATATAGATTTTGATGAATAAACTTGTATTTCCGATTTTATGAATAAAAGTCCTGAAACTGTTTGATCAAGGTGGTAATCAAGCTTTTTTTCAGGAATTTTGTGGCTCCAGACCATTGGTGGCTAACAAATTCAATAATCGGGCGCGTTTGCAATTTGTACAGGGTTAGCAGTTGTGAACTATTAAAATATCTGTACAGTACGCCCAGCTCTGTAGTAGGCCTTGGCCCAGCTCCGAGAGGCTAACTTGACACCGGTTTCGATGGAGCCCCCCTTGCCTGAGATGGTCACTTAGAGATATTATCAATGGAAGGCTTGTTGGGAAGATTGCTTCCGTTGAAGGTGACTAGATTATCATTTCGACCCCTTTTATTGGCTCTGTAATTGTTATCTGTATTGTATTGGGATCGTCATAATCACAATGACGGTTGATGACGAAGATACACTGGGCAATCTTGCACGATCTTATATACCCACACCTTTGTCCCTCTTTCATGCTGTCTCCGTCATACAAAACCGTCAGTCGTATGTTCGTTACAGTTATTTAATAAATGAATAAGAATTGGTTTACCATCCCTCCCCTGGGAGGAATTACAATGCATTTCCTCGGTAAAATGATTAGAGCGCGGTGGTGGCTTAATGCCAAACTAATTCTCCACATTTGAGGGTAGGGGTCCCTTTGGGTAAGTTGCCTGAATAAGACGATTTGGCTTTGCGGCTACAAAGACACTTTATGCATTGATCGACCGTGTGTTTTATTGGCTTTGGGCCTTATAGATGTGTATAATTAAATACGAGACTAAGTGGCTCCAGTCAAATTGAGTCCATTGGTTTCACACAAAGATATTCAAATACAAAAGAGATATGCTATGATGTCCGCGCAACTGTCGGCGGACTACGACCTAATGAGAGTAGTTTGTATACGAAAATAATTTATTAATTTCGTTGATTTATTTTAAGGTGTGCATTAGTATCTATTGGTTAACAATATAGTTTGAATACGGAAATAATTCGTTCATTTAGTTTAACTTTCGTTTGGTTTATTCGTTCATTGAGTTTATTTGTTAATTGGTAAACAATATCGGCGACACCCGATCCACACGGAAGCGCAGTCCCACCTAGTAAAAACTACAGATAGCACATCTATTATATTTCAATATCTTTGGTTTCACGTAGACTCATTGCTTTAGTTGACAGATCATAATATCTTGGTGTTTCTGCCAAAGGTTGGTAACTCTGAATTTTAGTTATTCGGAGTTACGATGATTTTAGTGGTTGTAGAAAATATATAATTTGTTTTAAAATTTACAAACACTAAAATCATTGCTTTTGTATGGCAAAGATGTTACGTCTATATCTGGCAAAAGTTTAGGGCCCCTCTTATTTTCATCTTTTTTAACAACACACACCAATTGGGGATGCCGTGGTCTCACTGGCTTCAAACGGGAGCCGTTGTGTTGCGTCAGCTCTACATAGGAGGACCTGAGGAAAATAATTCCCCTCAGGGCCTATGTCATCTTTGGGGATGCTGTGTGGAGGATTTTTTTAGAATATGAAGTTCTGGGAAAGAAAAAGGTATGAGGTATGGGTAGGAATCTGGGGTCAGTGTGTCCAGGAGTGACGGACGTATCGATCCCACCCTTCTACTGCAATGCAAGGCGATGTTCTGAGAGAGTTCTGCTGGAGAGATCAAACGATATCACTCAACCAGTCTATCCTGATCCGGCCTGTCACGCAGTTGCCGTGCAGACGCACTCGCCGCCAAGACCTCCATGAACCCGGGTACCCCTGTTAAGTCGCCAAACGTAGCGAACCACTTGGAGTGACCTACAGCAGAGTTTTTGATTATCCAATAAATGGTTCACGGCAGTACCCACGCCCTCCCCTTAAATAAAAAAAAAATATATTGATTTTACCTTTGACACAAGTTAAATTCTTCTCTTAAGTCTGATCGCGTAACGTTTCAGCGTAGAAAACATAAGCCAATTGGCTCAAATTAATAATATATTATGATTCTAAAGTCAAGTTTATCCGGTAGACAACTAATCTACTGTATTTCGCAATAAAGTCGATAATTTTGCTGCTAATTTAGAAATAATACATGAGCTAGTGCGTAGCTACAGTGTGCCGACTACGGCTTCGTAATCCCATTAGAACCTGAGAATCTACCCCGAGGTAATGACCCCGATACATGCCAAGATTATTGGATCAAATAATAATAAAGCCTACGATTCTCTCCACATATTGCGATGTTAATTTGTCTTCACACCTCACACCTCTCGTCGCCCTGTTGAAATGGGATTCCTCATTTTATCTAGCTGGATCCGCTGAACAGCTAATCCCTAGTAGCGTGATCCATACCTATTTGAAAGACAATTCGTGTTTTCAACGTTTTACACTTTTTTTTTTCCGTCCGTTTTCCATATGGGTCGTCTTTTCACGTGGATTCGGGGTTAAGAGAGGCGTGTTCTATTTTTGTACCGATTTTCGCACTTTTTAAGATTGCGGACTTTATTTGAAATCATCTGTCGTCGGTCATTGTCGGCCGTCGAAAAGTTTTCTTTTTACTATAGCTCCACACAAGAGGCCCTAAGTAAAACAATTTCTCCCAGGTCCTATGTCATCTTTTGGGACGCTGTGTGGAGGATCTTTTTAGGGAAATGAAATAGAAGAAGTTGAGAAGGAAAAAGGTATGAGGGGTGGGTAGGAATCTGGGGGTCAATGTGTCCAGGAGTGACGGACGTATGAATCCATTCCTCCACAGCGGTGAAAAATGATGGGTTAAGAGTCCGGTTGGAGAAATCAAAAGGTCTCCTTCAACCAGTCTCAGCCAATCCGGCCCACCACGCAGTAGGTGGGCAAACACATCTGCTGCCAAGACCTAGACAAACCTCACCCGTGAACCCGGGCACCCCTGCTAAGTCACCAAACGTAGCGAACCATTTGGGGGGACCTATGGCAGAGCATACCCCTCCACCCAAATGTGGTGCTGGTGAAAAATGCTCAGGATTCCTTTTCAGGATTTCAGGAGAGCCAAACGCAAAAAAAATGTCCATCCTGGAAGAGCTAGGTATCCTATCATTAGTCTAGGATGAATATTTACGACTAAGAACTAGAACCCGGGTCTGGAACTCAGAACCCGGGTCTGAGTTCCAGATATGTCCATATCTTTTTCTGATTTTTCTGTTTCCAGATTTTCGATTGATTTTCGCTAATATATATTGTCTTCATTTAATTGAATATTACAATTTGAGGTTTTATTCATGGGATTACAATTTTTCTTCTTTACCATTAATCAGTTTTAGTGGCTGATGTCTAATGTCAGATGAATATTGTTAATGGCATTGCATTATTTGCGTGCAATTCAGTAAAGAGCTATAGCTAATGACTATAATATAGTAAAAAGTGTTTGCCTGGAGAGCAGATCATTAGCGGCTACCAAAGTGGTTAGCCTTCAAAACGTGACAATTCTCCGCCATTCTCTGTGCTACAAGAGTCCTCCGTGGTCACTGCATTCCTATCTCAGAACTAATACACTGAAAAGACTGAAGGTATTAATTAGGCAGTGGCGGTTTTATTAAAGTGTAAAATAATATAATTTTAACAATTTAACAGTCCTTCATTCAAATGAACAAAAAAAAACATATTAAAAAAAATCGATCTGTCGAAATGGTACTCGACTGGCCAAGAGCGAGACCGAAATGAATCCCAAATCCTGGCAGGTGCGTTATGAATTCAGCACCTATGCTATCTTCCATCATATTTCTTGGTCATACAAAACATTTAGTGGCGCCAGAGCGATAGACTTGAAAAGCCGCCTGGGTACGCTACTCCTAGAGCTTTGATTAAGTACATCAAATTTGTAAGGAGTACTATTTTGTATTAACAGATTTTTTAAATATAATATATTTATTTAATCAAAGTATGTACCATTGCTATCTATGCACTTTTGCCATCTCATAGGTAGTTCATCGATCCCTTCGGGAATCAATAAAATCTTTGAAGGCGGTTTGGACTGCCCCATCGGAGTTGAATTTTTTCCCTTGCAAGAAGTTATCCAAATTTCGAAAAAAATGGTAATCTGTTGGGGCAAGGTCCGGAGAGTACGGTGGATGTCTTAGATATTCCAATTGAAGCTCCTCTAATTTGGTAGCCGTCTGTTGTGCAGTGTGTGGTCTAGCGGTCAACGCGCGTTTGTTGATTTACCCATCTTTCAAGCTTTCTCACCTTCCCAATTTGCTTCAAGTGGATAAAACAGTTTTATCACTAACACCGCAGCCTGCAGCTAACTAGGACGTGGTTTGCGATGGATCCGTTTCCACAATAGCCTTCAATTCTTCATTATCAACTTTGGTCTCCGGCCGTCCACGGGGCTTGTTCTGCAGGTCGAAATTTCCAGAACGAAAACGTTGGAACCAAAAACGCACTGTATTTTCTTTTGCGGCTCCGTCGCCATACACATTATTAATCTTTCGAGCCGTTTCTGCAGCACTGGTGCCACGGTGGAACTCGTACTCGTAAATAACGCGATATTTCAAGTTTTCCATTTTGTAAACTAAGTGAAGCAAAGAAAAAAAAACGATTAAGGAAAAAAAATAATTATAATTTTCGAAACTCAAATACATGAGTAAATAGCCATTGAGGTATATAAATAGAGAAGCAAACTTCATTACCGCTCATCAAAAAAAGCGTAACCACTCTACAACTGCAACGACGTAGCTTTGGAATCACTAAACATTTGAAAGTAAACATATATTTGTCTCACTTGCACAAGTCACGAGAACATTACCACCGCTAGGATTAGACAAAGCCAGAAACGCAAACCTGCAATAGCGGCTTGGTGTTGCCTACAATGTGAAATTTTACCCAAAATAAACAATGAAATTTTTTTTTTTTTACGTTAGTTTGTAATAAAATAAACTTATTTAAATTATTTTTAATATGTATTTTTTATTATACGACTAAAAGAATGCACAACTAATGAAATAATGAAGTCATTATTTGTTCCAATATTTTTTTATAATAATCAAACCGAAATTGTTTCAAAAGTGTTTTCAAAGTTCTTTTCTCAGCAATCGAATTATTTCCACCCACTTCTCACGGCGTGCTGCACCTTATGGTACCCTGCAAAATTATTAATATAAAATACGTAAAAAAATATAATTACTTACTAGATTATTCATTAATAAACTAAAATAAGTTTTAATGAAGTATGTTGTATGAAGATTAAAACATAATTTTCATTAAGTATTTTAATATGGCTACCTCCATAGTAACTTATTCCATAAATTATTTATTCTCCCATTAATGTGGGAAAACCAAAACGACTTTTTAGTGGCAACACTAAACCTATATTAGAGTATTTGACATTTTATTTCATTTTCTGCTTTTTTAAATTAAATGTGAATATGTAAACAATAAACTTAGGTGTGGAAAGTAATTCCACTTGCTTTATAATGTTGAATCGCATTTTTTCGCGACGCATTTAACCATTTTGGTGATAGTTTTGATCGCGTATCGTCCGGCACAAGTCGGTCGGCGTCACAATGAGCACTGAACTGACGTTAGCGGGGCATATGCTTTTGGACATATGTACAGTGGCAATGCTTTGGCGCGGTCGTTAGTCATCTAGTATATATATATATCAATGTAAATAGCTGTATAAATTTGAATTTGTAATTCCTAACCAAAGAGAAGATATTTGAGATCAAAGTTTGCCAGTACGGCAAAACGCCAATTTCATATGTAAGGACCTAATATAATGTCTCTGTTTGCAAAGTCGTACCCTCTCCAAGCATAAACTTTCTAATTAAAGTGTGTTTATCGGAAGTGACCTGCCAGGTAAGTATATTTCAGTATCTATTTGTAAATAATAAAATTAGATACATAAGTTTAAGAATTCATAATAAATTGTAAAGCGCCCTTGAGGTGATTTCTCACAAAATCGGAGCACTACAAAATCACCCAATTATTATTACTCAAAATACGTTAAGATGTAATTTTTTGGATTAAAAAACGAACAGTTTCTCTATAAGTACATTATAATATTCTTTAACCACAGACGTTTTAATAAATCACAGAATGGAATTAATTGTTACTAGGTTGCTAATTTCTTGTGTAGTGATGTGATGAAATTCCTCTAGATCTAGGGGAAGAATATATAATATGGGAAAGACCAACACAGGATTTTTTTATATATCTGATGATTTTTCTTTTCTTCTTTTTTTAATATCCGATTGAACTCCCAATGGGATAGGCCACGAACCACCACTGGTCAGTGGCGGCCGCTGCCCTGAAAATGTGGTGGTTCACTGATAATCCGTACCTATGAGATAACGATTACTAAGCAACATTAGGTAAAAATGATTCCACTAATTTTATTTGGAGAAAAGGTCTATTCTAAGCTGTTTTCGAAGGGCGAAAACTTCTACATATCGCTTTTCAATTAAAATTTTAATTTTTTTGTACACATCTTTTTTCTATACTAAGAAAATAAAAACACCACACTAATTTTCGTAAATAAATCTTAAATTTCAACCGAAAAAACTCTTTTTTTTACAATGTTTAATTTATTTTATTTTATATTTCAAGACATGGCACGATCAAGTGAATCAGATACTTGAGTCAGGCCATGTCAAAAGTCGGAATAATAGAAGAGAATGTATGAGACGATGTATGAATGTGAGTGAGGCACAGACTGTGTGCCAAGACCGAGTTGTTTGGCTGTCCGTCTGCCTACCCTTGAGGGGAAATGGCGTGATGGTTAGTTACTTAGTTTAATATTTCTTTATAAACAGTATGCAAACTGTATTTATAAACAATGTATAAACAGCACATGGGCAAAATTGTCAAAGTTACCTATAAAAAAAATGAATTCCTTAATGATCTGCGTTTTATAATTTAAATCACAAATCAAAAAAAGCAAATATATGTAAAATTTAGGTATTGGCTGTACCTTTTGATTAAAAAAGATTTATTCAGTTTGGTTAAGTATTTTTGCCTCAAATCCAAATTTAAGTTTGTATGATAAAGGCCGTTTGGTGGCACACCAATATAACTTAATTTTTCATACATATGGCTGGTGTTGCGCGCTGGCGATGTTTGGGATATTCAATACAGAAAACATAATTCGTTCCGCTTGCAATCGGCCTGCACACCCGACAAGGCAACTTCGCGCGGAACTTTGAGAATTTGCTCTCCCTGATTCATATTATATTGGCATTATATTGGTATGTGATATTTTTAATGAGATTCATAGATTTTATATTTTTCGGTAAGATATTGTAAAGTAATTTTAGGCTACATAATTTACCAGTGCTGCACACGAACACACTGTGCAACCAGCCGCCCTTGCCACTGGTAGTGTATAATGGTAGGTACAGCACAATTCTTGCTTTATTGCGTTCATTCTAAATCAATTCTGGGCATTGAAAATTCAAAACGATAATTCTCCAGGTAAAGGTTAATTCAATAGAACTACCTTTCTATTCACTGCCTATTGTCAACCGGCCGGCCCCACCGACAGAATCGTCCGCTGATTTGCAACGGCACGTCACGCGCACGCCACGTGGAACCATAAACATACCACGTGGACGGCGCCCATCTGTCAACTGTCAAATAGTCTACACGAAAACACGACCCAACACCCGGGACCTGGGACGAGAGGTGTCGGCCCCTGAACGGAACTTTACGCTTCTGACACGTGTTGAGTGTAATTTACTGGCGTCAATGTTTTGTCAGATGATATCGCGTGACGTTGTCAAAATAAACAGCCTTTTTCGTCTGACCATTCTGCCGAATTTTGAACCCAACGTTTTTTTATTTGTTAAGTCTTTTTTGTTGTTGTTATTTTAGTTTAGGTATTTGTTGCTTTTTGTCGGACCATGCAAATAACAGAAGGGTATGTATGGTATGATGTTTGAATGTGAATGAAGCAAGGACGACGGCCTCCATGGTTGAGTGGTTATGATCCATTGCCACGAATCCAGAGGTCGGGGATTTGAATCTCGGCTTGGTATATTTTTTAATTCATTTATGTGAATTTCACTTTTGTTTGCTTGACGGTGGACTCTTGGAAGTGGGCATTAAACTACATCCGATCGATCTGAAACTCGATTGATAGACTCTGTGATGACAATGCATTCTATCAAATCTTGGTGGCAACCGCGCATAAACTCACGGTCATTCACGCATTTTCTTGTATTTGAAAAAATTAAAGCACCTTTCTTCTTCTTCAATGGCGCTACAGCCCATTTCGAGCCTTGGCCTCCATCAAAATAAGCCTCTACAGCCCTCTGTCCTTGGCCGTCGTCTTCCAATCTGCGACATGGAGTATTCCTCTTGCATCCTTCCTGACATCATCCTCCCATCTCAGCCTAGTTCCACCTGCCTTTAGTTTACCTCCTGGGTGTCCTGTTAGGACCTTCTTCGGTACTCGTGGGCTTGGCATTCGGTCCACATGTCCGGCCCATCTTAATCTTTGGAGCCTTAAATGGGTGGAGAGTCTGGGAGCTTGGTAAATATCATAAATCATAAAGCTTATGGCGGATTCTCCATCCCTCTTCCTCTCGCACCGCTCCGCTCCTAAGAATCTTCGAATTACCTTTCTTTCGAAGGTGTCAAGCTGTTCCGCTGACTTTGCCGTCAGTGTTCCCGCCTTACATCCATAGGCTAAGACCGTTCTAATAATTGTTTTATATAGGGTTATTTTGGTTTTCCTTTCCGGATTTGAACACTGGCAGCATAGCTTTCTTACTTCTACTGGGTCTTCATTGCCGTACGTTATGGTGGAGCCCAGGTATGTAAACTCTTCGACCACTACGAAATTATAAGTGTCTTTAAATTTCACCATATACGAAATAAATGCATAGAGATATACAAATAAATGTCGGTTTTAAAAACCGGAAATTTGTTAAGGGCCCGCAACCCGGTTTTGCACCGATTTATTACATATTTCCCTTAAACACGGTAAGTTTTAAAGCTCTTAAAAAAATATGTGTTATTTTTGAAGATAATATCTAGACTCTGCCCGCGCCGAAACGCAAATAATATAAAATACCCTCGATAGAAAAAAATCGCAAAGTATGCTCCAAAAATTATTATAAACACGTTTGTTTCAGTTATTTTACAAGTTATATGTATGAAAAAATTCACAGTGTTTCTTTAAATGCTGTTTAAGATAATGCCCGCGAGATTTTTGCTCTATTTTAAACGAGTCGTGTTTTATTAAACATTTTCGCAATTTTCGCATCGATTTTGTCGCTGTAAATGTTAGCGCTCTCCTCTAACATTCGTAATTTCGTATCTCTCCGTCTTCTTCTTTTCGAGGCCGGTTGCAGAGCCAGTTCGCAGCGCGATTCATAACGATCACTGGGAAGAAAGGTTCAAACCTCGGTCAAACCATTTTTAAAACTTTATTTTAAGACATTTGAAAATATGTAGATGTATCAGTAAAAAACAAAGGTTTTACCCGTTGATTTTTTAAATGATACGATTCAGTTGTTTTTTTCACAATTTATTAATTTAAATCAAAATATACATATTATATGTAGTATATTTGCGCGCACGTCCCATCGTGGTGGATACTTTCAGTATCGCTCTGGTGGCAGACCACCATTCAAAATCGAAACGCTGCTTGAAATAGCTATAGTCGTAATTGATGACCATATCTGAATACCCAGACACCTCCCCATCTCCCCTCCCCTCTGCCATCAGTCTCTTCTCAAAACTTGCGAAATTTAAAATCCCGTGACCTCCGGGTTCGCACCCAAGGATCGTAACTCTTCAACCACGAAGGCCTCCAATTTACCCGGTTAATTTCATTTTCAAATAAATCGTACTTATTTTAACTAATTTTTATTCTGATTTGGAAGAGTTGTATTTGGTTTTTTGCTCAAATTGAAGACAGTAAAACGGAAATAAGTCGATTAATCAACTTTATTTTCGGAGTTACCGCTGTCTTCCTTGAAGTAGGTAATAGATTTGATGTTCATAGTTAATGTACCTTGTTCACATTTTTCTTTTTGGATTAATATAATTCGAAGCCTCATACTCAATCTGTATTTTACTGAAGGAGGTAGTTCATATAGAAAGATAAATATTCTGATATGATTTTAAATCATCACATCTTACACATCAGTGCAGATGTATAAGATGTGATGATGGACACTGTAACGCTGTCCGAAACGTTGGCTAAAGGAGGAGGTAGCGTAACACGGCATAACACCCCTAAAGCAATCAACAAAAAAGATAAATATTCTAATTAAATTCTTGTGGATTCTATTGTAACACCTATCACAAAATTTAGATTTTACTTTGTCAAACACGTTCATTAAAGAATGTTTTGTATATTACAATTATTAAAATACACACCATGATCAAAAAAATTGCATTTCCAATAACAAATGTGTTCCCAAACATGTCCTCTGCGTGCAAACTGTAACTAAATTTGTCTAATAAACAATAAACAGTCTTAACACCAATCATATGGTCCTGTAAATTTTCTGCGTGCATAGAATATAAATAAAACAATATATGTACACTGGCAGTAAAAAACCCGCTCCGCAGGTTTTTCTGTTTGGCCCTGCGGGCGGCTTTTAGTTCGGCTTCGCCGAGTTTGAGTGTTGACCATTTTATAAATCCGATATGAATTGGTTCCGAAAATAGTTTCTCAAATCTACTGTGGTGCAGTGACAGCTAGTCACCGGGACAGGCAATGACGTCATATGTAATATATATAGCCGCGAGGCAATATTACTTACAACTACCAGTTACAATAATAATCTATATTGGCGTCAATCTCTCCATATCCGGATACTCAAAATTACAAATCCGTAGTACTTATACTTGCCAGCGGCAAGTCCTCAAGCTATCTGCTAACGTAATTGGCGCCATCCTTTGGCATTATTGGCTACTCGCTTGAATTCTTTTCTATTACAAAAGTAGTATTATTCCAATTTGACAGGCGGGAATGGGTACCGCCGCCCCGGGAACCTTTATTGGATAACCAACACCTCTGTCATAGGTCACCCCAAGTGGTTCGCTACGTTTGGTGATTTAGCAGGGGTGCCCGGGTTCATGGGGTGAGGTTTGTCCAGGTCTTGGAGGCGGATGACCAGGACACACTGAACCCCAGATTCTTACCCATCCCTTAAACCCTTTTCCTTTCGAGAATTCTCCTCTCCTTGCTTTCCTTAAAAAAACCCTCCACACAGCATCCCCAAAGATGACATTGGCCCTGAGGGAAATTATTTTCCTCAGGGCGTCCTGTGTGGAGCTCATGTAAAAAAAAAAGTAGGTTTTAACAAACTTCAAGTACGAAGATGGTTTTGCGTACGGCGCGGCATCAGAGTTGAATTCTTGGCCGGATTCTTAAATTTTAACAGTACAGTCTCTGGCCTATTAATACTGTTCGGTTTTAAAGCAGCATCATGTCCATTGGTCAAATGCATTGTATTATATTTAGAATTATATTTAGAATGTTTTATCATCTGTTTTAATTAAATCGTATTTAAAATATTAAATGTACGACTACCACAACACGGGCATTAGCCTAGTGTGGTAGCCAAATAAACAAATATCTGTAACTAATAAAAAAATTTATGAAATAAAATTTAAAAAAAATAATATAGAATTGTATTAGCGATCGACCAACTGGTGTATGCAGTTTGTTAGCCATAAGTTGTTATAATGGTTTGTCCAATCTCTAATCTGTAGTTAGAAGTAAGATTGTAGAAATTTATTACAAAATTTGTACAGCGCCCTTGAGATGATTTTTCACTAAAACGGCGGTATTCAATCTGAAAGTATGTTGCCTGTTGTATGCTGATGATGCGGTGCTGATTTCTAACACTATGGAAGATCTACAGTCTCTCGTATCTAGGATGAACGAAGTATGTATGAAGAATGAGTTAATGATGAATGTAAGTAAGTCTATAAAGTCATGGTGTTTGAAAGGGAGAGTACGAAAACAGTATGCAACATAGTTGTGAATGATGAATATTTGGAGCAGGTGGATGAGTTTGTGTATCTGGGTAGTATGTTTACGAGAGATGGGAAGGCTGAAAGAGATATTGAAAGAAGGGTGAATGCCGGTAACTCCATTAATGGTGGACTGAATGCCGTTGGCGCTAATAAAAAACTGTCACAAAAATCGAAGCTAGCAGTCCACAATGGAGTCCTGGTACCTACCCTGATGTATGGCAGTGAGGCATGGAACTGGCAGAGGAAGGATGAAAGTAAACTGAATGCTGTTGAAATGAGATCCCTGAGACGTATGTGTGGTAAAACAATGTATGATCGTGTGAGAAATGTGGATATCCGCAAAGAATGTAAGGCTGATGTAAGCATAATGAGTAAGATTAAGAAAGGGACCCTCAGATGGTTTGGGAATGTTGAGCGAATGAACGAAGGAAGTAGTGTAAGAAGAATATACGACGCGAATGTGAATGGTAGAAGAAGTCGGGGACGCCCGAAGAAGACATGGCACGATCAAGTGTGTCAGATACTTGAGTCGGGTCATGTCAAAAGTCAGAATAATAGAAGAGAATGTATGAGACGATGTATGAATGTGAGTGAGGCAAAGAGTGTGTTCCAAGAGCGAGTTGTTTGGCGGTCCGTCCTCTCTGCCTACCCCTGCGGGGAAACGGCGTGATGGTTAGTTAGTTAGTTGGATTATTTTAAATATTATTATTCCAGCCATCCATTTTTCTTCTCAATCTGAAATCAATATTGTTTTCCACGTCATTTCTCTTACATTATTATGTCATAATTATTGACTTTGAGTGAATAACTTGATTGAATAATTAAAATTCCTCAGGCACAACAACACGGTGTGGGAGGGGCCGTTACGTGGTGCGTTACCCTCGTCTCATCACGAATAACATCGACTAGTAACAAACAACAAATCCAACAGTTGCATCGAGAAACAGTTCAATAATTCCCCCAGGATTCAATGGATTGCAAGGCGCATACATTCATTTTCGAAAGAGCTAGCCATCCATAATAGGCATCGACCAACTGTTATCTAGATATAGTGTGTAAACGTTAAAATTAATACCGAAACCAAAAATATTGATTTAAGAAAACGTATATCTAGACTGAAACCTAGAGAAATGAAATCCTTGAGATGTGTGTCTGGTAAAACGCATGTATGGTCATGTGAGAGATGAGATCCACAAAGAATGAAAGGTTGAAGTAAGCGAAATGGGTAAGAGAAAGGAACGCTCAGATAGTTTGGGCATGTACTGCGAATGAGCTAAGAAAGGAGTGTAAGGAGTGTGGGACCCACCTTGGGAAGACTTTGTGTTCTCCCAATTCTTTTGTCAAAATTTTGTCAATAGTGGTCTTACTGACATCAGGGATCGTATCACAGAGCTCCCGAACCGTCACCCGTCGATTTGCAATCATTGTTTTTTCTACTTCGGCAATTTTTTCATCTGAAACCGATGGCAGTCCGGCACGCTTTTAAATTCTCTGCACCATTTGCGCACGTTTTCGCACTCTTTACACTATTTTCAGTATACTTCAAATAGCTGAGAATGAATTTCTACCAGGGTTTTCTTCTTCGCACAAAAAATCTATTTATAGGTGCGGCGAGCGGAAACTTCATCGCGAACGGCTGCCACGCCGAGACTATGTGTTGCAGAGTTCAGCTTTGTAAGGATTTGGCGTAGGGAAACCAGGCTACACGCCAATTTTCCCGGATCTCGCGTAAAATTTGTTCTCGCGACCGCTGCATCTTGGAGACCTTATTTTTCGGAAAGCCCTCGTACTTGAGTCGGGCCTTGTCAAGAGTCAGAATAATGAAGGAGTATGTATGAGATGATGTGTAAATGTGAATAAGGTAAGGAGTGCGTGTCAAGACCGAATTGTTTAGCACAATACGTAATGTACACATATATATGTCTTGGTCTACCTTCAGTACCAACATACATACCTACTTCAAACGAAAGTTTAACCTCATTAAAGATCAGACGACGGGTACTCGGATCTCTGTACGGCATTTTTTTTTTTATCTGTAAAAGTATCCTATAAAAGAGCGGATATTCTCGACCCGATCACTTTGCCAGTGGGTCGTGCAAAATGATCAATCGACCAGGCTCTAGCTGGAATCTTTGGGAATCGTATGCACTCCTGTCTATATTCTGTTGTCTCCTATTTAAATGATTTCCCTCAAGATTAATGCAACAAAAATGTTAAATCATTTTTATTTTTATGAAACAAAAAAAATATGTGAGATGAGAAGCGCGTGGTCCTCGTTTGCCGCCCACTGCTGGCTGTTGTTAATGTTGGAATGTCATGCGTGTTTGTTGTGCTACGTAATAATGTCCCACGCGTGTGCTAATACTGCTAATGCCAAGGTGAGGTGTCGAACCCTGGACTTGGTACGATTCAATCAAGGCTCAGCAGATACTATAAGTCTTAGAGGCTGCTATGGGAAAGTACAAAAACCACGAGCAAATGAAAACTAGTTAAATGAAACTTATTAATTATAAATTATAACCTTCAAAAGTTATAAAGAGAGAGTTTTTCTTGTAAAATTGAATATTCATTTAGACTTTTATAAAAAGTCAATAGTTTCATATAAATAAAATCGGATGTATTTATCCGTGACGCTATCCAGGTTATAAACTAATTCTCAGAATCATTGTTTCTAATAAAAAGGGTAGTTGCCTATGATATGGAAAAGTAAATTAGTTGAAGATAATATTGTTATTTCTAAAATTTGAAATATGAGATTGACTTTCATGACGGTTTGACAGTAGGGCACTTTCGGCACCGGTGCATAGTCGGGAAACACGCCAAACGCGTGCCCAACATTTGTACACGGTTGACATTTGTCACATGAGAACGGGTCGTTTCTTCGACTCGTTCTTGTGTTCAACAGCTCGGCTGTGGAATGATTTGCCTGCCTCTGTGTTTCCTCCTTCCTACAACATGGGTCTCTTCAAGACCAACGTTCATTCCTTCATCTCCTCAAAAAAACCCTCCACACGCATCCCAGATGACATAGGGCCTAAGGGAAATTATTTTCCTCAAGGCCTCCTGTGTGGAGTTAATGTAGAAAAAAAAGGGCGCAATGGCGAAATTGGTAAACGCAAGTCCCGGATAGACGAGAGGTTATGGGTTCCTGTCCTAGTTGCGACCATTATCTTTTTCTGTATCTTGTTCGCTTTCATATTTTAGTTTATATTATTATTATTATCTTCTTCAATGAAAACTACTTTCTTCAGGTGGACTGGTGAAATGTGAACTGCCGGCATGGAAGAAGATCGGAGCAGGATAATGTAAAATGTCTTTTACCTTACATAATGACTGCTGTGATATTAGGAAGGCGGAATAACAGCCAATATCATCATCATCATCTTCTTCCCCTTGTCCTATTCGGGTCGGGGATCCACTGCATCGACAAGGCGCCTCCATTCGTCCCTGTTTTGCGCTGATTGTTCGGCCTCCGTCCATGGCAGTCCCATCCTCTCACACAGTAGGAGTAGTTTTGCCCAACTGTGTCTTGGGTGGCCCACTGGACGTATACCCTCTGGAATCGCAATAGTAATATTTAAGTAACTCATTGTTTTATTTTTTTTTTTTTTCAGGTTCTCCATAAAACAGTTATACACCAAATTATTACGGAGAAGATTACAAAATTTAAGAGAAAAAAAAGTCCAAGGGGACAGTTTTACTATGTTGAGACGTATGTCAAAAGATAGTTACTGAACTCTCTATAGGTAACATTGAAGATGACAATGCTCAATGCAGAATCGTTATGCAGTTGAATTGCTCTGTTTAATGGGGCATTCTGAAAGGAAGAAGTTCTCGCTTTCGGAGCATAAAATTAATAATAATAATTAATTAATAATATTAATTCATAATCTCGGTTAAGTGATAATGAACTGGACAACCATTCTAACTCTAACATTCTAACTATATGCCATCTCTCTCATGGAAGAATTCAGTCAGACGTTCCTTACGGATATGATGGCCGGCGATCTTACTAGGGGCTGGTGGACAACACTTGTGGAAGAGGTATATATTTCTACAGTAAGATTTGGCGGTGTTGATTGCATTCTTTAGAGCACAGGTGTCAGGTTGGAATGCTGTACTTTTTCTACCAGAATTTTAATGAAAAATGCTCCAAGAGACTGGCATCATTGATCCCTTCGGCACCAGTGTGTAGTCGGGAAACACGCCAAACTTGCGCCCAAAATTTATACACGATTAATATTTGTCACCTGAAAACGGATCGTTTCGACTGCTCGGCTGAGGAATGATTTTCCAGCCTCTGTGTTTCTTCCTTCCTACAACGTGTTCACTCCTTGGTCTCCTCAAAAATACCATCCACACAGCGTCCCCAAAGATGACATCCTCCTACGTAAATAATTACATAAAAAATGATTCAATTTATAAAAATTCACCTTCCCACATTTTCTCAAACTCTTTTCAGATGTGTTGCAATAATTGGTGTAACTTAGAATTCGCTGTAAGTATTATAGGTGTAGGTACGTCTCGAAACAGAGCGTCGGATCAAATGGAGCATTACCACAACACAACATAACACCAAACAATACAACGCAACATAACATTATAACCACATGAATAAATCTAACAGTACCTAGACATTAAATTACCGGACCGAAGACGGAGGCTGGTTACGATAATTCAAGAAGTATCGTTACGTGTTTAATCGCCTCGTTGGCGATTGCTGGTGCTGTGAAATGACCTCCTGGTTAATAGTGCATTGTCTCGTTCACATTGAGGAAATAACTCAAATTTAACACTCAGGCCTCTACCATATTTTTGCAGAGGGTAAAAATATTTCCGTTTTTCTATAAAATCCAAATAAATTGAATTTCCGGTTAAAGTATCCGAAAACTAAAAACTGTTTTTTAAAGGTAATTAAATATGCTTTCAAATTTTATAAATCACAATAAATATAATTTTTTATGTATAAATGTTTTTGCGTGTAAGCATAATTTTTTTTAAATGGCTTATATTATGTTTTTTCGAACTAAAATTACTGATAACAAAAAAAAAATCATTTACATATTTATAAACGCTATAAAAAGTAAATAAACAGAAATTATATTAGTTACAGAAATTCTCAGGCGGGCTAGAGCAGATAGAGAACTGCTTACGTTAATAAAAATGAGGAAAATTTCATATCTGCGTTAAATACTTCGAGGGGAGAAGTATCACTTGCTCCATTTAATATTGAAAGGCAAGATAGAGGGTCGCCGAGGGCCTGGTAGGAGACAAATGTCTTGGCTGCGAAATATACGAGAGTGGACCGGCATTAGAAGTGTGGAGGAGCTATTCCGGGCAGCGTAAGACAGAGAGACATTTTTAAGAGTGATTGCCAACGTCGGGGGGACCTGATACGGCGCACGAAGAAGAAGAAGAAACGTTATAAACTCATTTTTATGTCGTTCCGTGTAAAAATGATAAAAAATTGCCAAAGTTTCCGTTTTTTTTTTTCAAATAACGATTTGAATCATTGGTTTAAAAAAGGTGTACATTTTAAATATTTTGTTGTTAATTTTTGTATTTGTACATAAAGCGTGGTGTTTTCTCTTTCTAATGCCTTTTATATCATATTTCTCACAATAATAGTAAGGGAGATTTCAAACAGGTTTCAACAATTTCTATAAGACTTATTCCGAAAAGCAAGAAACTAGCCTGATTTATTCAAGGAAATTTTTAAGTGACACCTCACAAGAGCTCCCCTGTCTGAACGGTGTTAGGGGAACTACATCGCCACCCGGTTAGGCGGCGCCGTGAGGCGGGTTTAGGTAGAGGGGCTAAAGGAAGAGATTTCTAAATGCGGGTCTTGAAGAGGATTGTATGAAGGAGTTAAAACAAATGCCGGTAGCTCGTTCCGTATACGAGCCAACTTACACCAAAAGAATCAAAGAAACGACCCGTTCTCATGAAGCCAACATTAACTGAGAACGGGTGTTGTTCTGCTCGTGTCCGTCGAGATTGATGTACACCTAGGGTTGCCAGCTCCCGTTTTGTGTATTTGAGGATTTGATACCTACGATTAAATAAAGGATACAGGATGAAAATAAAGAATATCAATTTTTTTGAATAAAATGCATTTATGCTATCAGTAGCGACGTTTATTAATAAAAAAAAACAATTTTAATACGCAATGTTACGTAGTTTGTCGTTAACCGAAGCCAAGTAAATAGTACGACCTTAAATAGTATTTTTGCATTTAAAAGTATAATTGGTATCTATTACTTTTGGCTGCTCTAGAGCTTCTTCGTTTTCTATGATGAAATTGTTTGCATTTCATGCTGAAGTTCGACTTTATTTGTAGTTCTGCTTTTACAGTGTCAATATCTAACTTATTTCGGTTTTTGGTCCACGTATTTGTACACAAGGAAAAATCTTTTCGGCTTGGGCGTTAGAAATTGGGATGGAAAATATGTATGTATTGCATTATTTTTAGCAGATCTTGTATTCATCCGTAGATTTGAGAATCTGAATCCAATTTTCAAGAACACTTTCACACTTTATCGTCTATAATTTTCGTCAGGAGAGGCTTTAATATACAGAAAGCACACTGATTCATTTTTTCCAAATTAAGGTACAAAATATTGTCCTCTATTAAAGATTTCAAATTAGGGGACCAGATCAATTTTTGGGTCTGAAATACAGGACGTCCTTTAAAATAAAGGACTTCTGGCAACCCTAGGTGCACCGGAGATCAATGTTGCTAGCTCTTTAGAGAAGGCTCCATTAAAATACCTAACGAGCCACCGGCATCTGTTTTTCCTTGTATAATCTGGGCCTCTTCGAGACCCTCATGAATACCTTTGTTCCATAACCCGCCTTACCACTACCCTGCTCCCATGCTTTTTGCAGTCATAGGCGGTGTGACGAGGTGTAACAGAATAAATAAAACGGGGATGCTGAACATCTTGTATTCCGACAAGTGCTCTCTTTCTCCTTTGGTGTTTGCGTAACATGATACTACGTAAGCCATGTCCAAAACATCTCTTATTACTTGTTATTAAACTTATCTGGCATTCTTTCATCACGAATTCTTCTTTGCGTGTTATGGTGATCCACGCACTATTATTATTAGATACTAAACTCTGTTCGGATCTCGGTCACACTAGTTCCGATCGGTATCTAAAACTGTTCACGCCGATTAAATTCCGACGTTTGGAAAAAATAACCGTAAATATTGTTTTTAATTTTGGTCCGAAACCAGAAAGAGAAAAGATAATAATCAATCTGCCATCATCTCGTAAACAACCGCAATACATGATAGGGCGCTTCGATCATTTTGATCGAAATGGATATAAAGAAATGTATTGTGGAGTTTTTAGTTGAGATTTTTAAAATCGGTTGCCCAATGTCTACAAAAATATTGAAACTCGTAGTACAAGCGGAAAATTGGTGAATCTACGTCTTTTTTTTCGATCTAATAATTTCGATTTTTTTTTTTACTTTTTGCCCCTTTTTCGGCAACTAAAAAGTAAAAAAAGTTTTGAAGCCGGGTCTAAGCTTCGACGCATTTCAAAAGACAAAGCTGATATTAATCTGATAGCAACCGATTTTTTTCAATATTTGTAAAAGCACTAACTTTGTGGCTCGCCATAATTTACAATAAAAAACACATAAATTTGTTGACCAATTTTATTTTATAAACACTACCGGTTTCGGAAGCGCCCTTTCTTCGTCAGGAGAATATTATAAATAACCTATGATACAGATATACAAGGTTTTTCATTAAGAGCTTCCTATCTTTAAATTTAAATAAAACAGAGTATGTGTGAGATATCATTGAAATTTTATTTTTCGTTTAAAAGGCTGATGCCATTATGTATTGAGTATAACATCCTTCAAACGTCCGGCGCGACTTCTCTGGGTAGCGCACACACGAAATGTCCTATTTTACATGACTCTGGCGCATAAATCACGCTGAATTTGACCGATGGCATGGTATGTTGGCTTTGAGGGCTGTGGTTTGGGCTTACCGCATTGACCTGCAACTTAAGAGATCCAAGAGCGTACAATGCATTCCGAAAAATTCACTGTTTGGTATGGATTTTGGGCAGGCGGCGTCATCCGTCCATATTTCTCTGAGAACGACGTTGGCCAGGCCATCACCGTCCAGCTATAGGTTGATGATTACTAACTTCTTTTGGCCTGAATTGGATGATATGGACACCGACAACTTGTGCGATTTGACCCCATTAGACTTTTTCTTGTGGGGTTTTCTTAAGTCGCAGGTCTGTACAAAGAAGGCGAAAACCATAGCGGTCCTCAAACCAGCATAACCCTTGCCATCGGTCAAATACAGCCTGATTAATGCGCCAGTTATGGAAAATTGGACATTTCCGGGAAGAAAAGAGCGGTTTATTGGAAAAATATTTAGAATGGGACTAAAAGATAAATTAATTTGGTTATTCAAAATACTAGAATTATTATTTAGCGATTTTCTGATTTTTTTTTCAAGCATTTTCTAGCACTTCTTAGAAGCCCTTGAAATCATAAAATCTCTAAATAATATCGGGTGATGCTGGGGACTTCAGCTGGTACAAAATAAATATTTTGTTAATAACGGCTAAAATGGCCTGAAAATCAATAAAATCCTGTCTTAGATCTTTCTTTTATCTGCTTTCTCTCTTTGCGGATGGATTTCGCATTAAATTTATAGTAAAACCGCTCTCTGCGATGTTTCATTAAAAACATTTTATGTTATCGGATGTCGTAAAATCACGTGAAGACGTAATGAATTATGTTAAACCATGTTTTTTTTTTTGTAATTTTCTCTTTCTACACATACATTGTATGCCGATATTAGGCGCTGGGAACGGCGGAGGTTCAAAAAGGCAATAATTTTTTTTTACATTAGCTCCACACAGGAGGCCACGAGGAAAATTATTCCTCTCAGGACTTTGTCATCTTTGGGAATGCTGTGTGGAGGGTATTTTTAGGAGAGGAAGTTCTGGGAAGGAAAAAGGTGTGAAGGGTGGTTAGGAATCTGGGGGTCAGTGGCGTCCCTTAGTGACGGACGAATCTATCCTTCCTGTTGGCGATCTTCCGAGAGTCCTGCTGGAGAAGTCAAAAGATCGTCCTTCTCCAGTCTCTCCCGATCCATCCTGCCATGCAGCTGGTGGGCAGATGCATCCGCCGCCAAGACCCGGACAAACCTCACCCCATGAACCCGGGCACCCCTGCTATGTCACCGCACCACCTGGGATGACCTATGCCAGAGGTGTAGGTTATCCAATAAATAGTTCCCGGGGCGGCGGTACACATACCCGCCTCTTAAACTGAAATCGGGTGATCCAGCGGCAGCAAGACAAAAAAAGCGGCTCTTCTGTTTACAGCAATCCTAAACTGTTCAGTCATTAAGATAATAATACTACCAGATTTTCGCAACCTATAGATTATTAGGGCTTTATAATTGAATTGGATTTGTTGTTTTCTAAGCTTAGAATAAGGGAGATCGTGAAGAACAGGCTACACGCCGAACGCGCGTCCAACCTTTGCACACAGTTGATGTTTGTCACATGAGAACGGGTCGGTTCTAGGAATCGTTCTGTTCAAAGCTGGTCAAAATATATTCTTTCGTATTGGGAATTGGTAGTCAGTTAACTCCCAACGTCTTTTTCTAGCCAATAACAACCTGCCAAGACTAAAAATGACATGTGGCGACACTTTTGGCTAGAAAAATACCGTGGGTGCATGGACATATGAATATATCTGGACCTGCCCTAAGTGATAAAAGCTTATTATTTCCCCCTCCCCATACCGGTTCCGTGGAGCCAGCTCGGATCGACGATAGCCTCGCTTGAATCTAAAAAATGTGACGTCATCATTCTTCTCCTGACCAGCGCCAAGCACGCATCATACATTTTACGAACAAAAATGAAAACCTGCGCTACACATCTGAATATAGCGAATGTGGGCGTTTCTCCAATGAGTTCGTCGCTGGTTACAGTGGTAAGTAAATTATGAAACATTTGTAAAAGTCTCTTAACTAAATACGGCTACAAAATATTCCTCTGTGAAAAAGGTTGTAACGCAAATATGTTAATAACGTGGCGGGCAATTCGCGCTCCAATGTTAAAAGGTCTATTCATTCAAAAGCAGATTTTGCTTTTTATTTATTTTATTTTTATTTATTTTATATTTTATTAACGCCCTAGTGGGCTTTTACAAGAAAAGAAGCAAATATATAATAAACAATATTAATTACATGTATTACATAAACAATAAAACAGAATAAATATGAATGCAATCGACTCGTTAGGTAAAGAATATTACAACATAAAAAAGAAATTAAATGAGATAGTACAAGTTGTACTTACAAAAAACTAAAACAATTCAGCTTTAAATATTTATACATATTATTAACAATAATAATAAGACCTGACATAGAACAAAGTGTAAATAGAACTGCAAAAATATTATAAAGTAAGTATACATTTTACTGGTGAGGTTTAGATGAGAAAATATTTTATGAGAAAAACAAAAAAAAAAATAATAAAAGCTAATTATTAGCAGATAGAATCGAGATTAGTTGATTTTTGAAACATTCAAAACTGTCAATACTAAATATATCTATTATATTCGCAGTATTTATTCGCAAGGTTATGGATTCTCGGTATTGGTGAGTATATAGAGTAATTAGTGTTGAGTTTATTGTTGCATTTAAAAGTATCTTTACTACGAGTTTGTCTAGCGGGTATGCTAATGCAAATTAGTTCCAACAAATTAGGGCTGTCAATTAAAGATTTTATAATTTTGTATAAAAATAATAAATCAATTAACACTCTTCTATCTGATAATTTAAGAAGTCTGGTTTCAGCGCGTAAGTAATTATAATTTATAAATTCGATTGGTATTTTCATTTTAAAATTGATGTACCGGAGAAATTTGTTTTGTACCTTTTCGAATGATTGAGAATGAACATTGTAGTATGGTGACCATACAGAGGAATTGTATTCTAATCTGCTTCGTACTAGTGAGCAATACAGATGTTTTAATGTTAACATACTTTTAAAATTTGCCCCCATTCTTAAGATAAAACCTAGTATTCTCATTGCATCGCTTGTTATTTCATCGATGTGTACATTGAACTGTAGACTCTCGTGGAATATAACACCAAGATCACGAATCTGCGATACACGAAGAAGATTAACACCATTCATATCATAAGAAAATTTAAAAGGATTTTTACCTCTGTAAAAACTAATGATCTGGCATTTACCAATATTTAGTTGTAAATCATTGACAGAACACCACGCGCATAGTTTGTTCAGGTTTAACTGCAGAATGGCGCGATCGTCATCGTTTCTAATTGTTCTGTAAATCTTCAGATCATCAGCAAATAATAGGACTTTGACATTACTAAAAATATTAACTATATCATTTATGAATAAGCAAAATAATATCGGGCCCAAATGAGATCCCTGTGGTACCCCACTCGATGCAGCAAATGTATAAGAAGTAAACGAATCAACTTTGACCGCTAAGTACCTTCCCAATAGATAACTCTTAAACCATTCCAAAATACTCCCTCTCATTCCCAACAACTTCAGTTTTCGTAATAAGAGTCTGTGGTTAACCTTATCAAATGCCTTACTGAAATCAGTATATATGGAATCAGTTTGATGTGATGAAGTCAAGGCATTAACAATGTCATTCGTGTATAATATTAAATTGGACAGGGTTGATCTTCCTTTAATAAATCCATGTTGAAGCGGTGAGATGGTTTGATTGATTTGGGATATCAATTTGTCTAGTACCAGGCTTTCAAAGAGTTTGGGTAATGTAGACATGGTGCATATTGGCCTATAGTTTGTTACGTCGCTCTTATTTCCTTTTTTAAAAATGGGTGTCAAAAGACTAAACTTCCAAAGGTCAGGGAACACACCTGATGAGAGTGACTTTGTAAATAACTTATGTATGGGATACGATAATGTATGCATACAATTAACTAAGAATCTGGGTGGAACTTTGTCAGGTCCTGCGGATTTGCGGGAATCGAGACTCTTCAGCTTGGATATAATATCATCTATGGTTAGAGTACAATCAGATATATCAAGAGTCTCAACTAAATTAGAGCAAGAGATATTGCTATCTACATTTGCATTAACATATACACCGCTAAAGAAATCGGCGAACAGATTAACAGTTTCCTGAAGATTTTGGGATAGTTTAGAATTGAATGACATAATACTAGGTATACAAGTACCGTTTTCTTTTTGGGATTTAACATATTTCCAAAAGAAATTTGAGTCGTTCATGATAGAGCCTTCAACATCACGTATGAAAGTTTTGTAACATTCTGCAGAGAGCTTATTGCAGTCTCCCCTCAATTTTTGAAACACGGAATAATCGATAGCCAGGCGACTTTGTTTGAATTTCTTATGAGATATTTTTTTGAGGTATATTAAGTCAATCAGTTCTTTTGAGAACCACTTTGGGTATTGAGTTTCCCTGTAAGCCGTAAAAGGTACAAATTTTTCAATTGCAGAATTAATAATGGAGTAAAAAAAGTTAAGGTGTGCATTGATATCAGCCTCGCTATCCAAGAATGACCAGTCAATCTGGTTGAGATAGTTGGAAATTTGTACATAGTCTGCTTTTTTGAAATTTCTAGTTTTTACTACCCTTTTTTCAATAGGAATTGGTTTGAGGTTAGACATGCATATTTCTAGTGGTGGATGGTAAACATCAACAGGTATTTCGGTACTTCTCGCAACACAGATGTCAGACACATTTGACAATGCCAAATCCAATGTACGACCACCAATATTATGAATACTATTACACTGAGTTAGTCCTAAGAAGAGAGCCATATCTCTAATTACATAAATATTAACATTAGAACAATAATTGTCAGAATTCATATTACACCAATCGTATTGAGGCAGGTTGTAGTCACCAACTAGAAGTAATTTAGTGTTAGGGTTTTTAGCACAGATTGATTCAACCTCGTCACAGTGATTTCTGTAGCTTTGGACGTCAGAATTTGGAGGTAAATATGCACATCCCACTATTAATTTACCACTAGAAGTGTTCACTTTGACAAAAAGTTGCTCTATGGATGGGTACTTCGTGGATATTTTTAAGGAGCTGAAATTTTTTGAGATAGCTATGACCACTCCGCCACCTCTTGATTTGGCACTTGTTTTCGAGTTTCTATCCATACGATAAATATTAAAATTAGGGAAGCCTAATTCAGCCGAATTAATTCCTGAATCGAGCCATGTCTCCGTTAATATGAAAATATCACTGGTGATAGTTGCCGCCGAAGTCAATAGTTTGGGAAGTTTTGTACGGACCCCTCTCACATTTTGATAATAGCATTTTATTTTATTTTGCTTTAGTTTTTTGGCGTACAATCAATAATTTTGGGTATGGAGTTTATATATTTGATGGTGATATTGGTTTCACCATTGTTCTTTCTGGTCTCAAGTTGTTGGCGTAAGTCTAGAAGTTGGAGTCCTCTGCAACAGCGTTTGATCACTTCTGGCCTTGACACCATTTTTCAGTTTAGCATTATTGGTCAAGATCTCACGTGCCGAGATAAAATCCTTAAATTCGACCTTAATTGGTCTAATTTTGTTTGATTTTTGTAGACCCAGTCTGTACATCTTTAACATATTAGGTATAATTTCACTGTTTACATCGCCTATTGCTGAGGTAACTTTGTCGTTGTCCATTGTTATAGCCGTGGTTTTTGATTCAGATAAACTTTCAGGAATATTGAATAGAATTATGTTCTTCGCTCTGGTTTTCCTATCCTCAGCCTCCGCGAGCAAATCATTGATTGAAGAGGTGTTATTAGCTGGCGGTTGAGGTTTGTCAATTATCCGTTCGTAGGATTCTATTTTACCAACAAGAATCCCCACTTTCACTCCTACATCTGTCATGTTTCCAGAGACGGCGGAGAGAAGAGATAATATTTTTGTCATCTGATCTCTGGTTATTTTGAGCGCAGGATCAGTTATGGCTTTGTGAAGAGCACTAATTGATTCAGTCGCATTATTTAAGGATAACACAGCACTGTCGTTGTTATTCATTGTAGAAAAATAAAAGTTTATTTGTTTAATTATGGACAAGAAATAACTTGTGACAACCCTGTCGCATTAAGCGGAATTACTGACACAATCACATGCAAATACGTAGCACATTCGACACACACATCAATTGTAGTGCACTGGTGTTGTAAGTAGTGTCACTTCTCACAATGTTAACTTTGTAAGTTTAAAGTTATTATAATGCTTGCACAGTTGAGTTTAACACCAACGACTTCGATTTGCAATAGTTACTAAAGTGCACCGAGAAGTTAGAGTTTTTGTAGTGATTTATTCCGTATTATCAAGTTTATTTAGGAGCGTTAAAACAATCGACCGTTATACTTAATATTGTTGTTGTGTATGAACTTAATTAAGAACTATGTAAATGTGATATTATAATGCGAGATGCCTATGTACTGTCTGATTAATTTTTTAACGAATCACAGTCATCTTTCCCCTCTTCGCCCTTCCATAGTTTGGTTTTACCCCTTATCTGTATCTTCTTTTCTATCTATTTGGATGTCTATGCGTGGGTGCGTTCCTGTCATCTGAGGCAAAACATTGATTTTAAGAGGTTATACTTTGCACCAAACGCGGAACGTTTAAATATTTTATTATATCTACTCTGTCCTGCTCAAAACAAGCTCACCCGTAAAACGTGCGAACGGGACTTTGCCGTAAACTCTCTAATTTACCTACAGAAATGGCTTGTAGAGGGATTTAGAGAGAAAACATTTTTCTACACCGAATCTTCAACGAAATTGTAATTTAAAAACAAAAATATGTTCTCGAAGGAAGAAGCTAAGTCCGTGTGTTTTTAAAATGTTGTAATTCTTTATGAGAATTGAGTTAGCAGCACTTTTTCCTTAAATAATATTTTCGGATAAATTATGTATACATTTTTGACAGTGAATGTTTATGTTAAGGGAACGTACCCATACTACGTGACACGTTCGGGGAGGGGGGGGGGGTCTTCAAAATACCACGCTTGGTACAAATAAGCGGCGGGTTGCTTAGGTTTTTGGTCACGGTGGGGGAGGGGGGGGGGGGGGGGGGTTAAAAAGTGCAAAAAGTTGGTCACGTAGTATGGGTACGTTCCCTAATATGAAACACATCAAACATTTAAAAACATCCGGACCTAGCTTTTACCTTCCAGAAGGCAATTTATAAAAAAAATCATTTCGTGTAATTTTCGATGTAGAAGATTGTTTTTCCCGGGCTTCCTTTTTGTATGGGCCGTAAAGCGAAGTCTATAATCTTAACCCTTATGTATAAAGAAACTATATGATAGACCAGGTCAGAATCGCTTTAGCCAATATCAGCCTGGAAGCTACTTTTTATTTGTTCATGTATCTTCTCTGAATGCTTTCAAATGAATTTTCTATGACTCACTTTATGAGTCACTGGCAGAAATAAAAGTATTTAAAATTTTCATTTTAAGAATATCAAGGTCATTATTTCTTTGAAAACTCTTTTGAATTGTTTTTTTTTCGTATAGGGTGTGTATTCAGGTTTGTGCGAAAACAATAAAGTCCGTTTATATTCATACGAATACATTTTTGATATGAACAATAAGATACATTTTCTGGTAAACACAAAACAATCGCAAAAAAACAATTGCTTTGTTTGTTCATATGAAGCAGATCTTTGTGATGTGACATTATAATTTAAAATGAAACAATAACTTTGTAAACATCACTCGGGAATTTATACACTCCAATGCAGCGACTGTTCCTTTTTTTATATAGGCAAAACAGTACACAACGTAAACACCTGTGTCAAAGAACATCTTAGATGTTTACACTTTACACAGCTCTGGATATTCGGAATTTGCATACCACTTGATCGAAAAAGACCATAAATTTGATAGAAACTCAGGCGACACTCTAATTCATAAAAACAATATAGGTATAAATTTAATAATGTTGGACAATTTCGAGGCACTTGAACTAAGGAAAGCCATAAACGCTAATAGTAAGGTAGTTAATAATGAAGTAAATTTAAATAAAAGTCCCAGACTAAGATTGTTCCCTATTGACAAAGAACACGCCCGTTCCCTTCCCAATTCTCCATCTACACTTATGCCTTCTTCCTCCTTCACTTGAGGAGTCCAGCCCATTTTGTTAAATCATATATTATCCATAACACACATGTAACTTAATGTTAGTAGAGTATTATACTGCCCTGAAGAAGCTGCGGTTGTAGCAAAACCCTGTCGGCATAAAGTATAAAAAATAAAAGTAGTGATTACAAAGTTATTGTTTTATTTTAAACTAGCAGACCCGGCACTACGTTGCTGTGGCTAACGAAACACAATGCCATTACCCAACTTTTATAAAATCCACACCACCCGCTTGCCAGCTGCCCGCTGCCTGCTGCCCGAATTGAATATTTGAATTTCTCGGCTTTTCTCTACTATAATAAGCATGTATTATACATATAAACCTTCCCCTTGAATCACTCTATCTATTGGTGAAAATCGCATGAAAATCTGTTTCGTAGTTTAAAAGATCTATGCGCACATACATTTTAAGCGACTTCATTTTATACTATGTAATAATAATGCAATTCGAGCGATCGCTACTAATTATACAATGCTTGCAATGCAACACTGGATATTTGAAAAGGGAAAATCAAATACCTACTTACTCTAGGACATCTATTTTCCTATTTCTTCCGTAGAACGAATTTCAAAAGTGACTATAGTACGGCCCGCCAGCAGTTTTAAATCACACAAAAATATGTTTTCTTTAAATTTCTCAGCTTTTCTCAAATATAATTTACATGTATTATACACATCTTGTTTATCGTTGTAATAGGTAATAATAACAAAATTACTTTAACGACTTATACTTTGATTAACATTTTAATTTGATTGTAATTAGAAACTCTGTTATATTATATTATCGAACTCATTTGTCCTCTCCGTGATAGTTCACTGAAGTATCTGACATTATTTGTTTAAACCTGAAATGTTCCATGGTATCAGTATAAAGGGGATTGGTATATTTATGGTATAAAATATTTCGTCTTCGGAAATTGAATTCTTTAAGCAGAAATTTTTGACGATAAATAATTGGTCAAAATGGAATCGTTTTGTATATTAATTTTAGTGCGGTGCAAGTCGGTAGTATGTATTTTTGTTTAAAATCAACTTCGCTATGTATTCAACACATAAATTGCACATATATTAAAAACTCACCATTATTATTATTTGTTATATACATATAAAACTGACTTTTTTCTCTTTATTGTAAAATGCTATACTTTTTACTTACCTGCTTTATTTCTATGTACCATGTGTAAAAACTATTTATGTTTTCTTTGTATTCTAAACACAGAATGTAAATGTATGTAAAAACCCATAAGGGCGTTAATGATTAATAAATAAATAAACATTCCTCTTCAATCACTCTATCTATTGGTGAAAACCGTATGAAAATCCGTTGCGTAGTTTAAAAGATTAACGCGCACATACATTTTGAGCGACTTCATTTTATACTATTTTTATTTATTTATTTATTTATTAATTTTCAACGCCCTGATGGGCTTTTACATGACAAGTTTATGATACAGAGACAGTTTTTTTTTTTGAATAAAAAAGATAAACTATAAAAACATAACAAGTAAACATCATATGAAAGGTAGGTATACAGATAAATTTAACGAAAGATAGTGCATTACAATAAAAGAGAAAGTATCTTAGTTGTGAATGGCATAGAAAATAAATTAGTTGGTATGTTAGTAAATACAAAATTTACAGGTGACTGATTAAATGTCATAAATAATACATGACAAAATGCAAGATACATAAAAAGAAAACGTTAACAAGTTTTTACAGAGAGATAGAAATACACAAATATATGCAATAGACCCTACGTGATGCTCCTTAGATATCAAAATATTCTACATAAAAATATTGTTCAGATATTTCTTGAATAACGGTAAACTTGTATTAAATACATCGATATTTGAGGTATATTTGTTCCCTAGTGTGTGTAGTCGAGAAATTGATGCGTGTGTTGTAGTTGGTTAGAGAATTATTGTTGCAGAATAATATGTTTTGCCTTGTCGCTCGAGTTGGTACCTTAAAGTCAATGAGATGCAGGAGTTCGCAACAATCTAATTCGGAGTGAATAATTTTAAGCAAAAAAGTTAGGTCGTTTATTTTTCTTCTGTTTTCTAAGGAAAGCAATTTAAGTGTATTTAGTAAAGATGTGTAGTTAATGTGTTGAATATGTATGTGTAACTTGACTATGTAATGATGATGATTTAAAAAAAAACCATTGCTTTGTTTTTATACCGATATTTGACCAGAACTCGTAAAGGTAATTTTCGTGCCGTTTCCTAAATGTCATTCTACGTTCAACAGGAAACGTGAACAGGGCTTACTGCTTCTGTACGGTTTTATGGCAAAATCGTGCCCCAAATATTCTAATTATTATTCTGGGCTAGTGGGTTCAATATCATAATAATAATAGTGGGTATTAAAACAATTACTGGCCTTCTCGTTCTTTCCATATTTTTCAATTAAATCACATTTACAACCGCCCCCGTGCTTCTTGTACCTAGATTGCATTGGCGTACTTTGCTCTATGATCGAAGGGAAGCTTAACTAACTAACCAGGTATGATTGTGTGAGAAATGTTAAGATTCGCAAATAATGCAACCCTCATGTAAGCATAATGAGTAAGTAAAATAAATATCTCCAATAGTCCTAAATTCTCCAGTATTTTAAAATAAATACCAACTGTACTTTTGCCACTAATCTATTCATCAATGTATTACTAACAGTGATGAGGGTAGCAAATAATGTAAAATCATGCAATGTCCAGTGTGTTAACTGTAATGTCCTCCGCGTGCAAAGCCGTATCTTCTCCAAGCATAAACTTTCTAATTAAAGTGTGTTTATTGGAAGTGACCTGCCAGGTAAGTATGTTTCTGTATCCATCTGTAAACAGTAAAATTAGTTAGAACCTAAGCTTTCCTAATAAATTGTACAGCGCCCTTGAGGTGATTTTTCACAAAAAACGGCGCTTTATAAATTGTCCAATTATTATTATTATTAAGATTAAGGTGATGCACCGCGTCGTGTAAAATTCGGTATCAGGCCGCTAACAATAACACTCCTTATGTAGATGGCGATAAGTTTTAAAATTCCGAATATCACCAGCCGCCTGTTTTCTCATGAAAAAAACATCGTCAAACGCGTGTTTTATGTTGTGAAGAAGCTCAAGTTCAAATGTTTAAATGTTATGCGATCATTTTCTAAAGAATTTAATTTTTCACATTATACAATAAAATCATAACCGAAAAGCGTTTCGTAAGTAGGCGTTTTTGAACAGCAGTTTTTATAGGCATTATACTTTATTTTTTTCTGGGCTTATAAAATGACAGCAGGTGGATGAGTTTGTGTATTTGGAAAGTATGTTTACGAGAGATCGAAGGGCTGACAGAGATATCGAAAGAAGGGTAAATGCAGGCAACTCGAAGATGTCTAAACAGTGTAGGTTTTTCAGAATTCGCCACCCACCTAATAGATAAAAATCACTCATTTAATAAATCTTCCGGGATAGAAGATGTAGTGCATAGAAACGGGATAGGTTAACGTTAACGCCTTAATAATCTTGAAGCCCTTGAAATAAAAAGTCATTTAAAATAAATTAAACCAATTTACTTAATAAACAATTAGATTTGTCTAACACCCCCATTTTAAAATATTTCCATTACTCCCGCCCACGTTCACCCCTCCCTCTTATGGACCTCCCTCCTCGCCCCCACCTAAGTTTATGTTCTCTCTCCCTCTTCTAATTTTCTTAAATATCATGTAGATATATCTGTATTATGTTCAATATATTTTTATTCACCCCTGAGGAAGGTTCAGGGTGAACCGAAACCGGTTGGATAAAGAAATAATCCACGTTGTGTACTTGCACTATATAAGTATAATAAATGCAAAATATTACAAGAACAACATGTCAAAGAGACCAAATGGGAAAATAATTCACCGACTCCAGATATTTTCATATCAGAGGGTTCGGCTCGGTGGAACTCCTAATTGGACTTACAAATCCTACTGATCCCTCAATATAAATATTTATTTTTATTTATTTGTTTATAATATCTATATTTTATTGTACTTTACTATTATAACAACACTTTCATTATAACAATTGTTCGGTTATTTTGCGGTTGTCAAAACTTTTTAGCCCATATGGACTGCACGCCACTGCTGGAAAGCAAGAGGACCGGTGGAGATGATTGGCCGCGTGTTGTTTGGGTGTTGTAATCAGGTTTTTTATTTTCATTTGTGGACCTTCAGCGCGAATCGTGATGGTATTCGAAACTACCCACGGTGCATTCCACTTCTAATTTATCATCATTTACTATAGCCTGATTTGACGGTCATAAGAATTGTCGAATAATAAATAGTCCCTTGGTTAGTCTTATTCAAAGTTAATTGATTATAAGTTTTTTTTTATGCAAGTACCCCACAACAAAGAAAAAATGCTAACTAACTAACCATCACGCCGTTTCCCCAGGGGCAGGCAGAGAGGACGGACCGCCAAACAACTTTGGTCTTGGCACACACTCTTTGCCTCATTTACATTCATACAGCTCTTCTTTTATTCTGACTCTTAACATGGCCCGACTTAAGTGTCTGATTCACTGGATCGTGCCAAGTCTTCCTCGGGCCTCCCCTTCCAAGCCCCTCCCTCATACGTTATATACATAACATATGAGGGAGGGGCAGAGGGGTGGTCTACAAGGATTTTAATCAATAATATTTATTAGTACGTCGTTTTAGACTGTCGAATTTCAAAATATTTTGATAATTCCAGTAGGCTAATAATTACCTTGAATTTGTAGCTCACTTCAATGTTCTTTAGGGAAAAACATTACAATTTAAGGTTATCTTTTAATGATTACTTGTAAGGTTTTTCCCTAAACAACATTGAAGTGAGCTACAAACCCAAGGTAATTAGCCTACTGGAATTACCAAAATATTTAGAAATTCGACAGTCTAAAACGACTTGGTAACAAATATAATTGATTAAAATCCTTGTAGACTACCCCTCTCCCCCTCCCTCATATGTTATGTATATAAACCGTAGACTAAGAATTATTTGTACCAGTCTGAAGATGGCTCTGACGAGCTGAAACCGGTTACGGTCAATTAAGTGGAATAAAGTTTTATATTTATTTTATTATAATATACATATTTGCTTTTCATTGCAACTGCGAGATTACGAACTCTGCCGATAACTTTTCTGAAATTCGTCGCTTGTTTTTACAAGTTGTAAATTTATTTACGGCTATCGTTCTTGGAGAATCTCGATAATCTATTAAATAATCGATTGATTTCGTCTCTTTGTCACGACTTCCGCGAATTTGCCATATTTTTTTTTTGTTATCGATGTAATTGGAAATTTCACGCCAATTTATTTATTCAGTAGTTTTCTATTTGTCAACTTTGGTTCGTAACTACGATTGTATTTATTTAGAAAATATATTTAATTAGATTAGATTTGCCCACGAACTCTTGAGCATCACGTACGGGGGGCTGCATCATCCTGTTTTTGTCTTCCCAGCATTTCAATAGAATATGCTCCTCGAAATTAGCGTCATTGATCCATTCGGAAGGTGCACAGCCTGCTGCTCTCTGTGTTGAAATTGTATAAGTCCCAGATTCACTACTTACTTTCCTCAATACTACCCTGAACACAGCATCCCCACAGGTGGAGTTAATTTAAATAAATAAATCTTTCAATTCGAAGTACCTATTGGAAAATTCCCTTCCGGCACTAGAAATATTAATGATAATTTCTATAGGCGTAAGTCACCACAAAATGCCGCACGGCAGAACAGATGTACTAGCACAGGAGAATGGTGCTATTGAATGCAATTTCTAAAACAGCAATAAGACCAATAAGCAACAACCTTATTGTATGCATGTCTTCCTAGATGATAAAATCATTAAAATAAGAATGTTTGTACTCGCGCATAGTTAAACTTTCTTGTACCGTAAGGCGTAAATGGAAGGTTTTTTTTTTAAATTAATATTTTTAATATGTTTTTTTTTACCATAAATACTCATTGTTTTAAATGTTACGCAGTGTATTATAAAGTTCTTCAAAACAAGGATAGGATATGCTCCCGATGCACTCCACACTCGTGTATTAATTTTCGATCGTACGCGTTACTTATTTGATATTTCTGAAGGGTATTGCTAATAATGTCTATATTGTGAAATTTTGAGTTATATTGCGCACATATACGGGGAATTGGAGATTTTTGTATAATTCTCATTCCACATGTGGGCAAAGAAGTAAATTGGATTGTCATGTTGATCTTGTCGGAATATGAATTTTTATTAAGTCAGTTAGCTCTGGCGGTCCAGGCCATTATTCAGAATTTTAAATAACAAGATTTGGTCAAAAATTAAACGTCGTGTATGAAGGGACTTAAAATTGTAAAAATTATTAGTTTCGGTGTAATTTGAAAACAAATTAAAATTTACGTGTTTAAAATTTGTTTTTATTTTTATTCTTTCGATTCTTTCAATATGGGCTTGGTAGAAAGAAGTCCAGATCGGTGCGAATGTTCTGTATATATTGTAAGCTATTTAACTGTAATCTACACTTTTTTGTAATAATAATGATAATTCAGCTACCTACATTTAATTGCACGTACAGATAAGGTTGTATTCCACTGTAAAGTTGGAACACTGGAACAGAGAGCCATGTCAACGTTTTATCTTATCTTCGATGTTAACTATCGATTCATTTCATTCGGTGAAATCAGCACTGACAATAATGCACTTCAGCTTGCAGATAAGCTAGTACCTACCTAGTTTTTGTAAGTGTTGTCCAGCCTAAAATAATATATCTTTCGGAAAACCAGTTCCGCCAAGTTATTATAAACGTAAAGGAATCGAAGTGTCATCACGCCTCCCCTGATCAAGTACACTGTAAAGCTGTCCGAAACTTTGGTTCAAGAGGGAGAAAGCGCAACACCACATAATATAGTATTCTAGCTGAAGTCCCCGACGTTGCCCAAGCTTTATGCAGAGTTTTTCGAAATATGATCTGGACAATAATTTTACTCTTATTTGATTAAAATTTTATCAAAAAGAATTAAAATTCGGTTTTGGAATGGTAAATGGGGTTTATAGAAAATTTAACGTAGACAATCACTTTCCTCATATTTTGAAGGTCAAGTGGACAAAATTCATTTATCTCGGAGTGCAAATTTGTTTAAAAAACAAACCCACACTGGGGTCACACCGGGACACTCTTATATGAATAACTAACTTTTTCCCGCGGCTTCGCTCGCATGGTATTAGGGGATTCCCACTCAGCCTCCTCCACCTTCCCTCTCCCCACTCCACTCCCCCATCAACCCCCCCGCCCCCTCCACCCACCCCTCCCCCAACTCCTCCCCTCTCCACCTTCCCTCTCCCCACTCCACTCATCCAACAACCCCCCTCTCCCTCCTACTCCTTCTCTACCCTCCCCACTCCAGCTCCCCCCACTTTCCTCCACCCCTCCCCCTTCTCCTTCCTTCCCTCCCTCCTCTCCCACCCCACTCCGCCTCCTCCACCTTCCCTCTCCCCACTCCACTCCCCCATCAACCCCCTCCCCCTCTCCCTCCACCCAACCCTTCCCTCACCCCCTACCCTTCCACATTCCCTCTCCCCACACCACTCCCCCCCATCAACCCCCTTCCCCCACCCACTACATTCTTCCCTTTTCCCCTTTCCCCTTCCTTCCCTCCCTCCTCTCCCTCCCCTAACCCCCTCCCCCCACCCTCCTCCCCCCACCCTCCTCCCCTTCCCCTATCCCCCTCCACCAACATCCTCCCAAAACCCCCTCCCTCCCTCCCCACTCCCCCCCTCTCACCTCTCGCTTTCCACACATTCATTCCCGATACATTCAGTTTTCAAACTGCTCGCGTGCCACCTATTATAATTTTTTATACAAATTTCATAATGCCAGAACTCAACGGTAGTTTTATACAAAATAACGAACAAAAAAAAGAATTATCCAATTTGGTGCAGTCGTTTGGGTTTATGCGCATACATACATTTCGGTGATTCATTTTTAGAGATACTTATTAAGTACGACGCCAACAGCACTCTTTTTAGGGTGAATTGCCTAATAAAAAAACATCTTTTCCAAAGCGACAATTGGTTGACGTTTGCAATAAATCGATTTTGTTATTGACAGAAAACGTATGATAAATAATTTCATAACGCCAGAGATTATTCATAACGCCAGAGCTTACCAATATATATAGCCTATAGATCTCGCAAATAATGTGCTTTCTATTAGTGAAAGAATTTTTAAAGTCCATTCAGTAGTTTTTGTGTGAAAGAGTAACAAACATACATCCATACAAACATTCACCTTTATAATATTAAATAATTAATGATAATTAATTAATGATAATTAATTAATGATAATTAATTAATTAATAGGATAGGATGTAAAATATTCTTAGTATCGCCAGTTGAAAGACCATCGTTCCGAATTTAGGTTGCTTGAAATGGCTTCATCCACGGTTGTCTGAATAGCCAGGTAGTTTCCAGCCCTCCTATTCCCCATCTTTTCCCCCTCATTATCTTCAGCCTCACAACGCAACCCTATTGGGGATGCCATAGTCTCACTGACTCCAGATGGTTCAGAGCTGTTGGACTTGGGTTGAGCCATGGAACTGGCAGAGGAAGAATGAAAGTAAGACTGAATGCTGTAGAAATGCGATCCCTGTGTGATCAAACCATATTTTACTAATGTATACCTACACGGTATTGCCAAATACTGTTTTTTTTTTGCTTACATAATTTCTAATTTATATTTTTGTTTGTTACAGGTAAGGATACGCTTCTTCATCAACTTAATGATGCTCCATCATGACACCGTGACCAATTTCTTGAGTCAGTTTAGAAGACCCAAGAATCGAGAGAGTGGGTGAGAAAATAAGAGTTGTTGTTCTTCGAAGAGCTATTTAGAAAAATATTATTTGTACTTGTTCCTCCGTGCATTTCCGGACGCCTTGTATTAATTTTAGCCTTAAAACATTGTTATTACACCAAAGTCATTATAAAATATGTATACCCGTTCTAGAGATCTCAAAATTGGCCCACGGAAAATTCGGTAATTGCCGTCCTTCCAATGTTGCCATCTTGACGGATTTGCCGTCATATGTGTCTAACGGGATTTACAGGATGACGGATTTCCTGCTGGAATAGGAATAAAAGGCAAAGTACATGATTTTCTCGTCAAAAATAACATATTCGTCCTAGCAACCCCAGGGTACGAAAATTTGTGGAGAATTTTTATCCCTGAAATTCTCTGTGCCTTTTTAGGGAAAGGAAAAAAGGATGAGGGGTGGGTAGGAATCTGAGGGTTAGTGTGCCAAGCGCACTTGAAGTGAAATGTCACAAAACTGCGCTATATAAATGAAACGTTATTATTATTTTTTTTATTAGAAAGAAAAAGTTATAGAATATTACAGGAAATCAAATAAAATAAAATATTACGGAAAAAAGAAAAGTCCCAATAAACTACTTTTAAGTAGTTTGTCAATGGGTGCTTTTACTTTGAAGTTTAAAAAATAAAACTTATTATTATTAGGCAGTTAGACATTTTGTTGTGTTAGTGTCTAATACAAACTATTTCTTTCGGCGAGCCAATTTTTCAATATAATATTTGTTTTTACAGTACTTGTACACTTTTTTAATTTTAGCGGGTAACATATTTAAGCAAGTAGGTATCATGTAGTCCAGCGTTCTTGGTCCATATTTGTTTAAGGGCCCGCAACCCGGATTTCTACCGATTTATTACATATTTCCCTTAAACACGGTAAGATAATATCTAGACTTTGCCCGCGCCGAAACGCAAATTATATAAAATTCTCTCGATAGAAAAAAATCGCAAAGTATGCTTCAAAAATTATTATTAACACGTTTGTTTCAGTTATTTTACAAGTTATATGTGTAAAAAATTCACAGTGTGTCTTTAAATGCTGTTTAAGATAATGCCCGCGAGATTTTTGCTCTATTTTAAACGAGTCGTGTTTTTAAACGACTTCAAAAAGGAGGAGGTTCTCAATTCGACTGTATTTTTTTATTTTTTTCATTTTTATGTTTGTTACCTCAGAACTTTTGACTGGGTGAACCGATATTGATGATTCTTTTTTATTTGAAAGCTGGTGCTTTCCGTGTGGTCCCATTTTAATTTGGTCCAGTTCCGACAATGGCATCCATGAGAAAACCATATAAGTCTTAAAATTGCATTAAGTATGTGCGCGACAAATGGACGAATAACTCAATATCACGCCAACCGATTTCGATGATTCTTTTTTATTGGAAAGGATGAACTTCAAGGGCAATTTGATGAGAGTTTGGTTAGGTTCTGATTATCGAATCCATGATAAATTAACGAAACTCGGCCGAATCTCTTTATTTGACCCTAACGTCGTTATGGTCAAATTATGTCTGTCTCATATGAGCCGCACATTTAGTAGGTTTACCCATATTCAGACAAATTAGTTAGTGTACTTCAGATTCACTAAAAATCAAAAAATAAACAAAAATTTTAACAAAACAAAAAACTACTTCAAAAAATGCAATAAAAAGTAAAAAAATAATTTCGTATTCTTCTACAACTTCATAATCAACTTACTTTTTCTAATCATGAATATGTAGGTACGATTGTTATTTTTGGAGTCGGTGTCAGCAAGTCGCTTGTGCGACACAAGCACATCTCACCTATAACTATGTATGTAGTTACAAACCTACCTTGACTGATACCGACTCCAAAAGTAACAATCGTACCTTCATATTGATAATTAGAAAAAGTAAGTTGATTATGAAGTTGTAGAAGAATACGAAATTATTTTTTTACTTTTTAGTGCATTTTTTGAAGTCGTTTTTTTGTTTTGTTAAAATTTTGGTTTATTTTTATTAAACATTTTCGCAATTTTCGCATCGATTTTGTCGCTGTAAATGTTAGCGCTCTCCTCTAACATTCGTAATTTCGTATCTCTCCATCTTCTTCTTTTCGGGCCTTAAGTCATTAGGTACGATTAGTCCTTCATTTAACGTGAATCGAGTATTGTAAGTGTGGTCCAGTCTATTTATGTATATAGGGCTATTCATATGCTGAAAAATAATTTTAGGCCACAGAATTGCTCTTACTGAGAGAATTTTGAGTTTCTGATAAAAGTACGGAACATTGTGCCTTTGCTCGTATAAACTTTTATGAGCTAATAATTTAACTAATGAATTTTGAACTGATTGAACATGATTTACATTTGTCTTACAGGAAAGTCCCCAAGCTGTAATTCCGTACCTTATAATAGATTCATCTAATGATAAATAAATTATTCGAAGTGTGCATATCGGAACATAGAATTTAAGTTTATATAATCTACTAACAATAGATCTCAGACGTTCACAGACTTTATTTATTTGTAAATCCCATTTGAAAAAGCAGTCAATAATTACACCAAAATGATGATTCCAAGAGTGACGAACATATAAATCCCTCCGTCCCACTGCGGTGCAATGCGATGGGTCGAAAGAGTCCAGCTGAAAAGGTCTCCCTCAACCAGCCTCTCCCGATCCGACGCGGTAGTTGGGCAAAAGCATCCGTCGCCATACCTAGACAAACCTCACACCATGAACCCGGGCATCCCCTACCAAGTCAGCAAATGTAGCGAATCACTTGGGTGACCTATGGTTCCCAGGGCGGCGGTAACCATGCCCGCCTCCCAAATTGAAGTGAGGGCGACACTTATTGAGTTGTCCAGTTACCTTATTTCGGTCATTCGACACCAATTCTTTGAATGTCCATCTTTGTCATACATAATGAACGTTTGAATTGAAATTTTACTGTAAACGTATGTAGTTATGTTACTTTCCACATGTCGTGTTACTTTTGTGAGACAATAACTTAACTTTACATTTGTAATGCCATTGAATTATACACCTTAAACTGTTGTAAATAGGTCAAAGAACTCGAACTAAAATTGTCTCACCGATTTGTCAAAAATAATTTTTATCATCACCTACGCAAATTACACAGTGCCTAGTAATATGACTGCATAACCAAAATCCATTTGAGCTCATTATGTCGAAACGTGTGACAATCATCTCAGACGCAATCATGGTTCGTGGTCATTAAACCCACTGCTGGTCCAATTCATATTATCTTATGTTTTGTCATCTAAGTGTTTAAATTAACTTTTTTTATCTTCTCCGACAAGTCCCACGAATTAAACACCATCAACGCCAATTTTAGAAGTCAAACTTTTTGGCTTCCAACCCTTGACACGCCGACAATAACAGATGCCAATAACTGATTTTATAAATTAGGAGGGGTAATCATAAAGGTTTTTTTAAATAGATGCAAAAAAAATTAAGAAATGAACATTTTCTATTAAAACGTCGAAAAATTTCGAAAAATTCACAAAATACAATCCTTCTACAGGGTGGACCTTAACTGTGTTCGCGGTTTGTTTTGTTATTTTTTTAACAATGCGTTGAGCGAGCGCGGTTCGGGGGGTATCGTTAGAAGCGTTATTTCGTGGAAATATTTAGTCGCCTTGGCGCTTGGAGCCGTTCACGGGAGAGCAGCGCGCATTTTGTGTTCCTGCATATTACATAAACAACTATTCCGTGACGATTTCGAGACGAATGTACCGTGCTCATTTCGGTTTACGAGACATTAATCAAGCACCAAGAGCAAAATCTATTCGGAAATGAATCAAAATGTTTGAGACAACCGACTCAATAGTAAAAACAATTAATGAAGGCCGCCCGAAGTCAGCGAGGATACCAGAAGTTATTCAGCGTGTTAGTGAATCAGTGAGGGAAAATCCACAAGAAACTACTCGCAAGAGAAGCCAAGACTTATCCATTAAGAGGACCACTTTACAAAGAATTTTACGCCACGATTTACATCTAAAAGCTTATAAAATTCAGTTGACGCAAGAGTTGAAGCCGAATGATACCGATCTTCGACTTAATTTTGCCAATGTGATACTGGAACCTTTTGACAATTTTTTCAACATAATGTTCAGCGATGAGGCCAATTTCCATATTCATGGCCATGTTAATAAACGAAATTGCCGGTATTGGTCTGAGAATAGAAGAAGAAGAAGAAGACCCCCCGACAGAAGCATCAACGTCCCTTGCATGGCTCGAAGGTCGTTGTGTGGGCTGCAATATCAGCTAGGGGTATCATTGGCCAATATTTCTTTGAAAACGAAAGGAGACTTGCTATGTCAGTGAAATCTAAGAATTATTGTCAGATGCTTCAGGAGTTCTTGGTCCAGCTCTTCAAGATTTTCAAGGCCACAATTCCAGGAGCTGGTTTCAGCAAGACGGCGCCACCTATCACACTGCTAAACTATCCATGGACCGTTTGAAGGAGATGTTCCCCGGAAAACTCATTTCACGAGGAGGAGACATTGAGTGGCCCCCACGGAGCCCAGATTTCAGCTCGTGTGATTATTTTTTGTGGGGGTACTTAATATCAAGAGTCTATGAAGACAATCCGACAACAATAAATCAATTAAAACAAAACATTGTACGGGAAATTAACGCCATCCCACGGGCAACTTGTCATCGTGTTTTTTGAGAATTTTCGAATCCGCCTTAGACAATGTCAACAGGCTGATGGAGCTCACTTGGACAATATAATTTTTAAAACTTAATGTCATTAAAATTTCCATTTATTGTAGTTCTTGAAAATATTAATAAACCATGTCTAAGTTCTACCATTATTTATTTATTGTTAATTGAAACTAGGTATACAGTTAAGGGCCACCCTGTATTTAAAGAATTTGCGACATAACTCTCAATCCACTTTATATCTCTTGGATATAATTAAAAATATCGGTATATTAATACGTGAAGCAAAAATTTTGTACCCCTTTTTACGAAAATTGCGCGGACGGAGGAGTATGAAATTTCGCACACTTATAGTTTATAAAGAGAAGGAGTGCAGAAAGCTAATTTTTTTTTAAAATTATGCGTAAAAAAATCGACCATTGGGCGACCACTAGTAATACTTATTCCCCAAGAATAACTGAAAAAATCTGACATTTTGGGACAATTTAAAGGTTGATGTATCGAATTTGTATTTATCTGTACACGCGTAAGGCATTTTTATTATTAAATTTCAAAATTTTCATAAAGTTTTATTACTCACGCGGAAAAGTCAATTAAAAATAATCATTCAGAAATAACCTATCTTCAAATCTTAACAAAATTAAATTAACAACAAGACATTATTTAAAGGATTAAAACTGACAAAAAATAACACAAATAATAGTAATTATGTTGAATTATACTAATATGGTATTGAATTGATTATTAGAATAGAAATTATGTACAAAAACATTACATGAACCGCCCGAGTTCGATGTTGCAAACCTAAAGTCGGGTCCATAGCTTTGACATTTGCCTTGACAGTCCCATAACAACATCCAATGTTTGTCATCAACATCATAAATAATGACAATTTTTGTTGTGTTTCGAGCTTCCCATGTTCGACGGAAAACATTTTCTAAACATTCCATCCCGGTGAAGCGGGAAGGCAGGCGGGGGCCGGCGGGGGGGTGGAAAAATTCATTTTTTGACAAGAGCCTCGCGATGCGGTCGTGTATGTAGAATAAACGGAACGTCTTTTTGTGCTTATGTGCAATAAGCGAGTGTAATCACGAGTTTAAAATATTATTACACCTAAATATAATATAATAATAAATATATTTGATAATAAAATTACAATATAATTATTCTGTTTTGACGTCTACGTAAATATTTACGCACTGAAAATTTTTAAAAGGCAACTTTAGGTCCTGCATTAATCGATATGAGTCTAAAATCTTTCCTGATAAATAAATATCTGTGTTTTCTTCCTGATGTAGCATATTTTCTTCATCTAACGCATTTCAACATTTATGTAAACGATAAACGTCAAACATTAAATTTTTTTGCATTAGGTATGTCAACTGCGCGGCCTTAATAATTATGATTTTAAATTGTAAATAAACACTGCCGTAATGGATGATTATTTCTTTTGTGAACTCACTTGTAAATAAAGTCTATTAACTTATAAATCGGTTTCAGAGAGACGGGAGAAATTGACCAATTCAAATCGGTATTTTACTTTTGATGCTACGTAATTACGCACTCAAATTTTTAATAGTAACTTTAGGTCGTGCAATAATCGATCTTTCCTGATAAATAAATAAATATCTATTAAAATATCTGTGTTTTCTCCCTGATGCATCTCTTTTGTCATCAGAACGCATTTTAACTTTGATATAAACGCCAAAAACGTCAAGTGTTCATTGCGTATCCGTGGACAGATCCGTACCTCAGACCACTTGTCAAATTGTGTGGACCGTGCGAACTTCACCCCAATCTTCGAACCGTGTTTCAACAAACGGAGGAGACGGAAATCAAAAAATGTTGATGTGATGTTTGAGGGACTGACACGGAAAATGTTTGAGCTTTGAACCCACCTTTATAATGACGTAGTTCCAAAAGTTCCAATAATAAAATGTACAGTCTTTTTACAACGTGTAATAAAAACACCGTTTAACGGTCGTTTTATAAGTAAGACTGTGAGTAGGTATCGAAAAATATTTTATGGCTAAAACCACCGTACGGTTGCCACAATACGGTTGAGCGTAAATATTAAATATAAAGTTTTATAATCGATTAGATGTGAGGACCTAATACTTGTATCGATGAAAAAAACGACCAAGAATGCCCATTGTTTAGATTGTTAATATTATGTTCGCCATAACACTTGACACGATTGTTCTGCACGTGATATTATGAGTTTATTGTTTTATATTTCCACCTCATTGTGCTAATCGACTCCTTTGTTTGTATCCGAGAGTCGTATCATTATTCCCTTTATCGTATCATGCAATTATCTATGCACTTATCTATGCACAAAATATAAAATAATCTCAAAGTCAAGCGAATTTTCATATTATGGCAAATGAATTCAACCATATTGTGTGTGGCAACTGATATTAACTATAAACATAAAAATCACTAGGTATTGGACAGTAAGGATCGGAGTGAGGGGTTGGGCGGTTACTCTACTGAGTGACCAGTGACGTCATGTGGAAGAAATTTTCCTTTGTTTGAATTTGAAGAAATTTAAAAAAAAGCGTTAAAAAAGTCATTGCAGACCTAAATTTCATTTACACTTTTTACTCCAAATAATGTCAGGAATCGCTGGTTAAAGTAAGTCCAGTACCACCCAACACCCTGTATATGTATAGATTTGTGTTATTTGACTATTTATTAATTAAAAGTTATATGTAGTTAATTTGGGAGGCGGGAATGGGTGTCGCCGCCCCGGGAACCTTTATTGGACAACCAACACCTCTGCCATAGGTCACCCCAAGTGGTTCCCTACGTTTGGTGATTTAGCAGGGGTGCCAGGGTTCATGGGGTGGGGTTGTCTAGGTCTTGGAGGTGGATGACCAGGACGCACTGAACCCCAGATTTCTACCCACCCCTTAAACCCCTTTCCTTCCCAGAACTAATAATACCGTTTCTAAATTGAGATATCTTACGTACATATTTTACAGACTTAAAGAAGTATTGAATATTGACAAATTGAAAATGGTTTATTTTTCTCTGGTGCAATCTTCACTCATGTATGGAATAATAGGATGGGGTGGTGAGCTTGATGCTTTTATAAAACCTTTACAAACAACTCAAAATTATATTACAAGCAATAATTGTCAGCCTGAAACACTCATTTACATTGAAAAATCTCCCGAGAAAAGATACTTGCCCCCAACGGGACAAGCCCCCATAGCTCAGTGGTCAGAGCATTCGACCGGCAATCGGAAGGACACGGGTTCATGTCCCGTTGGGGGCAAGTATCTTTTCTCGGGAGATTTTTCAATGTAAATGAGTGTTTCAGGCTGACAATTATTGCTTGTAATAATTGTTACCCTTTGTGCTATGCATAAAAATCTTGTCTAAACGTTAGTTTATAAATTAAAAAAATAATAATCAAAATTATATTATCAAAGTTATGTATAATAGAATTAAAACATTTTCGACAGATGCTTTATACAAAGAATCTAAACTTTTCAGTCTCCGTAAACTATTTATACTGCAAACTATGAAATATATCTTTAAAAACTTAACAAATTCGAAAAAAATGTAAACAGAACCAACATTAGAAATAATAATGTATTCTAACCCCCCAAACACACACAAAACAAATGCAAACTCACAGCAGCTTTATTGGACCTCGTACCTTCAATAGTTTACCAAAAAATATTCAAGTTGAAACTAAATTTCCGCATTACATAAAAGAGTTAAAATTATGGCTAAACCATACAGATGTAAAAACTCTATTTATTTAGTTTTATATCACTTTCTCACAAACTTTACACCTATTATTACAATTTATTACACTATACACGAATTTAACCGTACACTATTGTTTACACTTTTTGTACAAACTGTTAAAACAAATTTTGTTTTTGCTTTATATACCACTGTTTGTTTTTTTCTAGGTACTAAATAAAACTTACTTGAACTATATTACCCACGCACAGGCTGCGCCTTAGTGAGTTCCCACATTATTGTTATGATTTTCAAAATATGTAAATATAAAATGTAAAATATGTGAAAAATAAAGGAATTAAAAAAAACTCTCCTCTCCTTCCTTTCCTTAAATAAAACCCTCCATCCAGCATCCCCAAAGATGACATAGGCCCTGAGGGAAATTATTTTCCTCAGGGCCTCCTGTGTGGAGCTCATGTTAACCACCACCACCACCGTACGGTTGCCACAATACGGTTGAGCGTAAATATTAAATATAAAGTTTTATAATCGATTAGATGTGAGGACCTAATACTTGTATCGATGAAAAAAACGACCAAGAATGCCCATTGTTTAGATTGTTAATATTATGTTCGCCATAACACTTGACACGATTGTTCTGCACGTGATATTATGAGTTTATTGTTTTATATTTCCACCTCATTGTGCTAATCGACTCCTTTGTTTGTATCCGAGAGTCGTATCATTATTCCCTTTATCGTATCATGCAATTATCTATGCACTTATCTATGCACAAAATATAAAATAATCTCAAAGTCAAGCGAATTTTCATATTATGGCAAATGAATTCAACCATATTGTGTGTGGCAACTGATATTAACTATAAACATAAAAATCACTAGGTATTGGACAGTAAGGATCGGAGTGAGGGGTTGGGCGGTTACTCTACTGAGTGACCAGTGACGTCATGTGGAAGAAATTTTCCTTTGTTTGAATTTGAAGAAATTTAAAAAAAAGCGTTAAAAAAGTCATTGCAGACCTAAATTTCATTTACACTTTTTACTCCAAATAATGTCAGGAATCGCTGGTTAAAGTAAGTCCAGTACCACCCAACACCCTGTATATGTATAGATTTGTGTTATTTGACTATTTATTAATTAAAAGTTATATGTAGTTAATTTGGGAGGCGGGAATGGGTGTCGCCGCCCCGGGAACCTTTATTGGACAACCAACACCTCTGCCATAGGTCACCCCAAGTGGTTCCCTACGTTTGGTGATTTAGCAGGGGTGCCAGGGTTCATGGGGTGGGGTTGTCTAGGTCTTGGAGGTGGATGACCAGGACGCACTGAACCCCAGATTTCTACCCACCCCTTAAACCCCTTTCCTTCCCAGAACTAATAATACCGTTTCTAAATTGAGATATCTTACGTACATATTTTACAGACTTAAAGAAGTATTGAATATTGACAAATTGAAAATGGTTTATTTTTCTCTGGTGCAATCTTCACTCATGTATGGAATAATAGGATGGGGTGGTGAGCTTGATGCTTTTATAAAACCTTTACAAACAACTCAAAATTATATTACAAGCAATAATTGTCAGCCTGAAACACTCATTTACATTGAAAAATCTCCCGAGAAAAGATACTTGCCCCCAACGGGACAAGCCCCCATAGCTCAGTGGTCAGAGCATTCGACCGGCAATCGGAAGGACACGGGTTCATGTCCCGTTGGGGGCAAGTATCTTTTCTCGGGAGATTTTTCAATGTAAATGAGTGTTTCAGGCTGACAATTATTGCTTGTAATAATTGTTACCCTTTGTGCTATGCATAAAAATCTTGTCTAAACGTTAGTTTATAAATTAAAAAAATAATAATCAAAATTATATTATCAAAGTTATGTATAATAGAATTAAAACATTTTCGACAGATGCTTTATATAAAGAATCTAAACTTTTCAGTCTCCGTAAACTATTTATACTGCAAACTATGAAATATATCTTTAAAAACTTAACAAATTCGAAAAAAATGTAAACAGAACCAACATTAGAAATAATAATGTATTCTAACCCCCCAAACACACACAAAACAAATGCAAACTCACAGCAGCTTTATTGGACCTCGTACCTTCAATAGTTTACCAAAAAATATTCAAGTTGAAACTAAATTTCCGCATTACATAAAAGAGTTAAAATTATGGCTAAACCATACAGATGTAAAAACTCTATTTATTTAGTTTTATATCACTTTCTCACAAACTTTACACCTATTATTACAATTTATTACACTATACACGAATTTAACCGTACACTATTGTTTACACTTTTTGTACAAACTGTTAAAACAAATTTTGTTTTTGCTTTATATACCACTGTTTGTTTTTTTCTAGGTACTAAATAAAACTTACTTGAACTATATTACCCACGCACAGGCTGCGCCTTAGTGAGTTCCCACATTATTGTTATGATTTTCAAAATATGTAAATATAAAATGTAAAATATGTGAAAAATAAAGGAATTAAAAAAAACTCTCCTCTCCTTCCTTTCCTTAAATAAAACCCTCCATCCAGCATCCCCAAAGATGACATAGGCCCTGAGGGAAATTATTTTCCTCAGGGCCTCCTGTGTGGAGCTCATGTTAAAAAAATTGTACGGTCAGTTTCGCCCTTGCGAAAGGCCACCATTCACAATTAATAATAATAATATTTGGATGATTTATATAGCGCCGTTTTTGTGAAAAATCACCTCAAGGGCGCTGTACAAACTTATAATACATTTCTAAAATCTAAAAAACTACAAGCTAGGCAAACAATTATAAACAACTTATGGCTAAAAATTGCATACATCGGTTCATTGACTACCGATACGAAAATATGTGTACAATATTTTGACCAATGAACGCGATGCTGCATAAAATTTAATGAAAACAGGACCATACTTACCTGGGAGGTCGCTTGAAATTAACACTGTATATTGTCCATTTAAAGAAATTTAGATAGAGTTCGCACGCAGAGGACATTATTGTGAACACATGTTATTTAATCCTGAAAAATATTAATATGTAATGTATTTTGACGAGTGTATTTTGGAAAGTAAAAGCAACATGTAAAGGTGGGTGGTGCAGTAGTACCTATAAGGATTTGATATTTCTAAATGTGATTCGTCAAGAGACAGATTGGTGTGTAAGGAATCGAGTAGGAATTGAATCTAGGTATCGATCTGTTCAGATTCTGTTTCAGATTTTCGATTGCATGTCGCTAATATTGTCTTCATTAATTAAAAATAATATAAATTTACTAAAACGTTAGATAACTTGGAAATTAAAAAATCCCTTAAAAATAATAAATCAATTATCAACAAACAAAAAATATTGTCTTATAGCCCAATCATGGATTTGTTCCCCTACCCACCCACTCTACATTAATACCTACCCACCCAATCTACATTATTAACTAGCAACGGCTCCACCCCCTACCATAATAAAACATTGTTCGAAACTGTCGAATTATTATAAGCTTTCCCTGAAGAAGGAACGTTTGTTCCGAAACCGGTCGGATTTACGCTTTATTTAGTGGTTTATACAAAGTTGTATTGTTTCATTTTTCTATAAATTTACTAGTTCTAATTTCTGCGAAGACACGATGTACATAATTAATGTTTTTGTGTTGATTTATTTATTTATTAGATTGACGAATGCGAGATGTCTGCGCCTTAATGGCTACACTTAACGATTTATTGTTAAAGTTTATCATTCCGCCATTGTTTATAATATGCGTGTGTTGAATGCCTTGTCATCCAGGATGCATTTAATCGCAGTATGCCACTGTACAAATATGCTGGTTTCGTTTTCACCGTGATAAGAAACTGTGGCATTACTGTTTTTATCCGGCTCACGTTGCGTTTAATACTATTTTATTTATTACTAGCTGGTTCCCGGCATGCGTTGGTACGATATTCAAAGAAATAAATTGTTTATCCCTGCATGTCCATTCTCATGCGTCCCCGTTCCTCTCCCACGTCCCCTTCCCCTCCTACGTTTCCCTTCTACCTTTCCCGTCTTCCCCGTTCCTCAAACCCCACCTCCTTCGTATCCTTCCCTTCCCTGCCTTTCCTCCCTGCCGCTAAAATATATGAAATACATACATTTTCAAACCACTCGCGCACCACCTGTAGTAATTTTTTAGTACAAATTTCGTAACGCCAGAGCTTACCAAATTTGACTCAATCCATTTGATTAGTTTCCGAGATTTGCGGACCCAAATACACGGAACCTAATTTTTTGTGTATAGATTATTTGGCTAATATATTTAAATTTTTTCATTTGTAGAAGATACATATTAAATATATGTGTAAAATAGGTGTAGAATATATTCGTAGTCCTCCTCACTAGGGAATCCTGGGAGGTCCTATGCTGAGGGGGGCTGTGTTTTGAAGTTTTCAGCGACTTTATGGTACAACTTCATGGTTTGTTTAAGTGTTCCAGAAACTTCTATGACTATGTTTTTAATGTACTAGTAATTTTTTTTTTCGCCACGATTTAATGTCCTTAATCATGTTCAGAAAGTAAGTGTACTGAATTTTTTTAAAGTGTGTTAAGTGTAAAAATACAGGCTATTGTTGATACACTTGTTGACTATTTTTTCCAAGTAATCGCCATTCCGTTCAATGCATGTGGTGAGCCGTGGCACAAGTTTCTTTATGCCCTCCTCGAAGAATTCTCCCACCAATTTCAGAACTACTTTCTGCACCTGCTCGTCGGTTGAAAACTTATTTTCATCCATATATGCCTTTAGGAAGGTGAAAAGGTGATAATCTGAAGACGCCAAGTCAGGGGAATACGGGGGGGTGGTTCAAGACATCCCAACCAAATGAGTCCAAGAGGTGGTTATGGCTGTGTGAGGACGGACGTTTTCGTGAAACAAGCACAACTTCTCTGGCTAACATTCATTCCCCTCCCTTTGTTTTGAATGCTCCTTTTGAGTTTTTTAGGGTATCACAATATTGTTGTGCATTGATGGCCTCAATATGAGGCAGATATTCGACCAAAATTATGCCTTTTCGGTCCCAAAACACTGAGGCCATGATTTTTTTGCCCGAAATTGTGGTTTTCAATTTTTTGGCAGATGGGGAATCGGTGTGACGCCACTTTGACGACTGTTTTTTTTAGGCGTGTAATGAGTCACCCACCATCATCTCCAGTCTCCAGTCTCCAGTCACAATAAAGCTCAGAAATCCTCACCTTTTTTCTTGTAGGTGTTTTTCCTTCCGTGAGTAAAAAGCGGATCGCAGCACTGGGCGCACGGACATATGAATATACATGGACCTGCCCTAAGTGATAAAAACGTATTATTTCCCCCTCCACATGGCGCCGGCTGAAGCACCTCCTTGGAACCGGCTCGCTCCATGGGGAGGGGATAGAGCCTCGCTTGAATCTAAAATGTGTGACGTCATCATTCTTGCCGTGAACAGCTAGAAGGTAACATCCATACATTTAACGAAATACAACGCCAAAACAGTAGCGTATTCTATACAATATATCTACATATCAATGTGCACATAGCGAATGTGGGCGGTTCTCCAATGTGCTCATCGGTGGTTACAGGGGTAAGTAAATTATGAAACATTTGTAATAGTGTTTTAACTAAACACGGCAACAAAATATTGCTATGTGTATTGGGGCGAGTTTTTTTGGGGCGAGCATTTGACCTTAGCAAATATGTTATTATCGTGGCAAGCAATTCGCGCTCCCATGTAAAAAGGTCTATTCATTCAAAGCAGATTTTGCTTTTAAGAACTAAATGGTGATATTGTAATGCGAGATGCCTATTTACTGTCAGATTGATTGTATAACGAATCACAGTCATCTTTCCCCTCTTCGCCCTCCATGGTTTGGTTTGACCCCTCACCCGTAACTGCTTGTCTAGTCATTTGGATGTCTATGACTGGGCGGGATTTTTTGCCGACATCTTTCACGCAACTGGACGCTACAACGTGAGTTTACGTACTACGGTGTACCTGCGATGCTCGCTCTGGTCAGGAGATCCCCTCTACAAATCAGTGTTGAAAACCCTCAAAAAACTAAAAACCACCGCTTGTTATGGTCACAGTACACTTACTTTCTGAACATGCTCAGTACCTTTAGGTACTGCTAAACATTCAGAGCTTCTTTGTCCAAAGGTAGAATTATACTTTAGTATGTATGTCTGTTTGTTGGACTCTAGTTTTATAGCTATGTGAGGTATTTTTTTTTGAGGTGATGAACCAGAGTGTTTTTAAAATAGATTTTTTGCATACTTGCAATATCAAACTGTTTAAAAATTTCTGTTGTTGACGTCCTTATGGGGACCTTTAGTATGGTCTTTATGATGCAATTCTGAGTTGTCTTCAGTTGTTTTACATGTATTGATGCTGCTGAGCCCGAGAATAACATTTGTATTTTTTTTTATTTTTGAAATTCACTTCATTTTATTATTTCAAAAACATTACAAAAGTGTCCATTTTAATGCGTTTTTGAATAGCTTCATAAAGCATAATTATGTGTAGCAGAAGTAAAAACAAAAATATTCTATAAGTAAGTTTTTTTAAGTTACACGGGAAGCACTGAGAAAAGAATCCCTCTGGGCCTATATCTTCTTTGGGCATGCTATGTGGAGGGTCTTTTTAGAAAAAGGAAGATCTGGGAAAGAAAAATGCAGGGTGACGGAGGCGTGAATCCATCCATCCCACTGCGGTGCATGGAGTATCCCCACGATCGGCCCGCAACGCAGCAGGTAGGCAAATGCATCCGCCGCCAAGACGTAGAAAACCTCACCCCATAAACCCGGGCACCCTTGATAACTCGGCGAACCACTTGGGGTGGTGACCTATGACAGAGGTGTTGGTTATCCAATAAATGGTTCCCCGGGCGGTGGTACTCATACCCGCCTCCCAAATTGAGGTTAGTAAAGTAATGCATAATGCGCAGATCTTTAAGGGTCAGTACTCAAATGACGTCATTTCTTCCATCCGCGTTCACACGGTAAATTTGCTTCACTTCTTTCGTTTGGCATCCGCTCCGTGTACACTTCCCTTTCTTTATCTCATCCGTTATGCTTTTTTCGTCTTAACTTACTCGACGGTTCATTGCAGATACCGGCGTTGATAAAACTGTGAAAGCAGTTATGCAATGAATACCAAGAAACTGCTCGAAATGTTCCAGTATTAAACATACCAGATCTGCAACACTAACTAGCTTCTCGAATATCGCTTTGTGTGGGCGATTTGCACCGTATTATATTCGCTTTTACCTGTTTTGCACCAGATTCAACATGACAAGTCTCTAAATTAATATTGTCTGCTATTGAAACCTTCGTATTACAAATACATTCGCGTAGGCCAGGAATGGTGAACCAATGGCACGCGTGCCATTAATGGCACGCGACACAACATTTTGGGCTCGTCACTGATCAGTGATCACAAAATTTATTATGCACTACGAAAAAAGTATGAAGTAGGTGAACGAGGTGATTTTCTCAGTTCAAAAATTATCGGAAATACTGAATTTTATTATTTACCCTGATGTGACGTCGTTTGATAAACTGAATTTATCCCCATTCGATTGGATAGAAATTGATGAATTTGAAATGCAGCCGATTGATTTCCAGTTTAGTTCAATATGGATAAAAAAAATTGTTGAAAAAAGGAGAGAGTCAGAATTAATTGAAACAGAAAGATTGACAGGTAATATAAGTGAAAATGCTAATAACTAAATTTTGGAAACATGGAATGCGTTACCACACACATTTAATTGTTTGAAGAAGCTGGTTCATGCTATTTTAACAATATTTCCATCAACCTGTGCCTGCGAGTCATTATTTTCAGAGATTAATAGCATTAAAGAGTCGGTTAGAAACCGTTTGGCAGATGAGTTCAGTTCAGCATGCATTCTGCTAAAAGTAACATCTTACAACCCTAACATATGTTATTTGTCATCTAATCTACAACAACAGAAGTCACACTAATTTTACTTTCATTTAAATAATGCGTATAATGCAAAAAGTTCCTATTTAGTAGTAGTAAAAAAAGAGTTTTTAATTGATTCTAAGTATTTTTTAATATTATTTTCCCAATAATCACAAAGCCAAAATTATTTGATGGCATGTCTCTGACCTCATTAAACATTTCTTTAGAAAAATTGCACTTTACGTAAAGGTTCGCCACCCTGGCGTGCTTTATAATCATACAAAGAGAGCAGCCAAAATATGGGAATTAGTTTAGGATTGTTTTTATTTCTTGTTAGGGCAATCCAGGTGAGTTACATAACTCATTTTCAGAACTTAAAATTCGTAGGTGGAAGGTAATAGGTTTAATCATAGGTGGGAGGTAACAATTTTACAAAGGTTTTTTTTTATGTGAATATCTCACAAGAGCCAGTGAGACTGTGACATCCCCGATGTATGTATGTTGTTTATTTATTGATTAACGCCCTTTTTCGGGACTTTTACATATGCATGGTAAGAAATATACAGTATTTATTGTACATAACTGAACTGCCTCAGTAACAATATTTTATATTTGTTTTAAAGATAAATTGAAGATGTCCACTGACTTGGTGTAATTGTTTCCCTCCATTAGTTTTCTGAACAAAGAGGAATACATATAGTACTCAGAATTTCTGCACTAAAATAAATCCCGACTTCTAGTATTACGTAGTGGTATCCGGAAGCTGAAGATAGCGGGGGGGAAGGAAATGAGGGAGAGGAAGGTGGGAAAATGCCTGACAGTTCTGGTCACCAAACATGGCTAAAGCCATTTCAAGCAACGTTTCAATTCTGAATGGTGGTGATCTTACACCAGGACAATACTGAGAGTATCTTCCACTCTGAAACGTGCCGCAAATAAGCTATATAGATATTATTTTTAAATTAATAATTTGTGAAATAACACAAATTAATCCAATATAATTTAGTTGCGCACGCCGGGATTCGATCCCGCGACCTTCCGATTGCGAGTAAAAAGCTTAACCTCTCGACCACCTTCCCGTCAAAGGTATTGTAATATCAAAAATATAATTCTCACATATAGTACCTACAGCATACAAATAAAAGTCATGTTACTTAAGTAGAACAAACAACAATAGAAAACAAGTGAAGAAAAAAAAAACACAAGAATATATGTGTTCCCGCCAAGAGGGTTATAACTAAATATTCGGCAATCCACTTCTGTATAAATATAATGACAACAAAATGTATAGGTAGGTATAGGTAAAACACTTTAAGTTGGAAGCAATAAAAATGCTTAGTATTGATATATTGGTCTCTGTAAACGTCAAGCGACGCCCACAAAACCGATAAGGCTCTCTGTCTTGCTTACGCCCACTTATTGCTACTAGTTAGAAGAGAGGCAAGTTTTACGACACCCTTTTGAGGCTGTACTTACAGGATCTCCTCTTCATTCGGTTCGTAATTTGATTTAAACATACATGCACCTACATTTTGCATACATGCATCTACAAGTGACAAATTTTTAAATTTGAAATAATAAATAGTTTTCATTATTCGAATCTTTATTAGAAGATTTACAGTGTTTGTAAAGTGTGCAAGTTTAATATGTATTGCGACATCATGGAGTCCTGTTACGAAATGGAACGTGGCTAATCACTGAATGGACCAACTCGTGAAATTTTATCCCGTATTTTTAATTATTTTACTTATTCATAATGTAAAAAACGGTGGTCAACTTTTAAGCATAAATGACTTGTATGATTTGACGTCTAAGGCAACTGGATTATCACAGACCTATTCAACAGTTAATCTTTTTTACCTTTGTGTTAGTAATCTGTTATATTTTAGATAATATATGTATAGATAGTTGCTGATGATAACTGATACATAATTAAATAATTACTGTTGCTAATGATTGCTAACACATAATTATAAAAAATAAATAATTCATAAGCAGGCAAATTTTTAAGCACAGATTTTGGAAATCACACTTCATTTCAACATTAGGTTCTGAGTTTAGGTAAACCAAGTAATTCATGCGTATTGAGTTTTAAACGAAACTTTACAAATGTCAAATCCGTACAAAAATGGCGGTAATGGAGATGTTTTATATGGAATATTTTTAACTTTGAATGAAAACCGAATTTAAATGCATGTTTTTCCATCTATCCTGACCGAAACCGGTGTTTCTTTTGGTAATTAAGTTTAACAGTAGTTTACTTTTCAAAATCTATGCCTATTAAACGTGTAGCGGCATGTGGCGGCTTGTGGATTATTTACTTTATAAAATATTATATAAGTATGAATATTTTAATAAATTAATCTTTTTAAACAACACAATATATTTTTAACCTTGTCGTTTTTTATGAATACCCATTTGAATTCAATCCTGAAGATTATCACATTTAGTTAATAAACTTATTTTTCTTCCTAAACCTTCAGTATTTCTATAAAAATGTTGTAAAACAACATTAGTTTTATGTTACCGATTTAAACACGCTTTGGATTCGAATTCCCAATTGTGAAATAATTATTAATTGCTTTTTTGTTAAAATCCTAAAACGAAACACCCCGTGTGAAAGTTTTGCATCTGTGTGAGTACTGTGATGAAGTCAACTTAACTTGCGAGACCTATAACACTCACGGAATGTAGAAGGGAGCAGTTTCGTCTGGAACGTAGTTCCTTTCAAGATGAAATCACCATCTGAGAGGTAGTTCACTTTCTTTACTTGAATTATTGCGAATTTGAATAGTTTTCAAAGAATGCGATGCGATGCGATGCGATGCGATACGATAAAGCGATTGTTTTAAGCGACTTATATTAATGAGCACCTCGTACTCGCGGACCTGCGTGAACACACTGACTTTTTGGGGGGGCAAGAGGGGAGACGGGAAAGGATACATTTCTTGCCATTAATAGAATAAATAATAAATTTCAAGAACACAAAAGTCTCTCTTACCGAGTTATCACTAAAAGCGGCGCGAACAATATGAATGATTACAAATAAAGGGAAACAAAGGGAGAAAAAAAGAGACGAGACAGAACAAAACATGACAAGAAAATTTATATTTTCATTTTTAATTATGATTTATTTATTTATATAATACATGTTACATAATTGTGGCATTTACATAAAGTAGATATATTGAATCACCATACTAGGCGGCTGCCTGTTTCATGGTGACCAATGGAGTAGTTACTATTATACAAAAAAAATATCTTAAATAGCAACAATTATTATAAGCAATAATTATCAGCCTGAAACACTCATCCACATTGAAAAAATCTTCCGAGAAAAAATACATGACGCCAACGGGACTTGAACCCGTGCCCTTCTGATTGCCGGTCAGCTGCTCTCCCAACTGAGCTATGGCGGCTTATCTTATACCCGCCAAATGATTCAATATATACTAGTGTTTCATTCAACAATTACTGCTTATTATATTTTTTCCACCTGAAAACAACCAACTTTATTTTTGCGAGAGAGACACTGTTAGTGTTAAATCTGTCGCTAGGTGGCGTCGAGACAAATTATGTCTTCATTTATTGGGGAAATACTTACACTTGTCAAATATTAATTATTATTTTTAATTGTTAAACTAACGTTTAAGACAAGATTTTTATGCATAGCGCAAAGGGTAACAATTATTATAAGCAATAATTATCAGCCTGAAACACTCATCCACATTGAAAAAATCTTCCGAGAAAAAATACATGACGCCAACGGGACTTGAACCCGTGCCCTTCTGATTGCATAAAAATCGTTAGTTTAACAATTAAAAATAATAATCTTAGATAGCATTAAATTAGAAAATTTTTATTGTGCTAGGTGTTTTTGTACATATCTGGAAGCGAATTATATAGTGTGTAGGCAATATAGTTCAGAGATTTTGTACCATATTTTGTAGTGTGTGTTTGAGGAATGCGGATTTTATCGTTATTTCGAGTATTGTGGTTGTGGATGTCTTGATTGTAAAGTGGCTTGATGTTAGTGTGGGATGTTTATTGTAGAGTAATTTAGAGTTGAAACGGATATCCGGTAACTATACCGGATAGTAACTCAATATCCGGCCGGATACCAGATATTCAAAAACTACGATAATTGCCTATAATAAAATGCAATACATTAATCTTTGTGAAGTAAATATCAATAAAATGGCTTATAATTATGACGGCTTTTATTTAAAGTCGAAAAAGTTACAAAAAAACCATAAGGCCTACTAAAAAACTAAAATTTTGTTCTGAGATATTCACTCTAGTGATAAATACATAAATAGTAAATATCTAAAGTAAAAACTTACAAAAACCTCGCAGAGTAGCGAAAACTTCAATTAACATGATTAACTAATCACAATCGCACCAGTGCGGCGCTAAACTCGTCACGACATACAACGAGGCAATGGGCCGAATATCCGGCCGCCGGATATCCGGCCCCGCAGCTCGCTTGATATCCGGTATCCGGCCAAGCAACTATCCGTTTCATCCCTAGAGTAATTTTTAGGATGATGCTTGTGATTTCATGTTTAGGAAGGACTGTGATTGGAAGGATACCGGGAATTGAATAGATGTCCCTGACATGAGTGTCCCATATATAATATATTGGTAAAATGACGGAAAATAATCAGGTCTCAATGGCTGAGTGGTTAGAGGCATTGTCCCGATAAGACGTTCCTGGCTTTGATTCCCAGTTGCGATCGTTGAATTTTTTTCTATTTAATGTTTCGTTTAGGTCTATTATTTACTTATGTTCATCTTCAATAATTAAATATTTTATTGGTAGGTATAACCTTCAAAATTACTGCAATTAGAATATTTTAATTTTGTGGTTCTGACGATCGCGCTAAATATGTTAAATCTTATTACATATATGTGTATCTGCAGTAACGACGAGTATCAACAACAGTCGCCGCCATTTGTAAACTGTTTTTGCTCGATGGCACTGATTGATACGAAAATCCGTCGCGCGCCTGTCCTGTACTTTAGCTTAGTGGACCTTGTTGAATTATACCTAGAAATCTACAAAAGTACGTAACAAACGACATCCGCACCAACGTACAGTGCTACACGTATAAGTTGGCGAAAAAGGAGTGCGCCTTCGTCTATGACAACGATTGTAGACGTGTGGTTGCCAGATTAAAACATAGAGATATAGCTTTATTTCATGTTTACCCCACCGCCAACTTACAGCACTGTAATCGAACACATCGTTTTGAGGGAAATCTAAAATGGCATATTTTAATCGCTATAAAAAAATATTCAATGAAACAAAACAATGAAAATACCCTATTTATCCGTAGATAGATCTGGCTTAAAAGCTATTACATTTGTTTACAATAGCTCCTCACAGGATTCTCTTGATTCCCTGAGGAGATCTCTTAGGGCCTGTGTCATCTTTGGGGATACGGTGTGGAGTGTCTTTTTAGGGAAAGGAAGGAGAGGAAGTTCTGGAAAGGAAAATGGGGTGGCTAGAAATCTAGGGGTCAGTGTGTCCAGGAGTGACGGACGTATTTGTGACGGACGACATTCGTACCACTGCCGTGCAAGGCGATGGGTCGAGAGAGGTCGAAAGGTCTCCCTCAACCAATCTCTCTCGATCCGGCCCGCCACTAGGTAAGTGGGCAAACGCGTCCGCCGCCAAGACCTAGACAAACTTCACCCCACGAACCCGGCACCCCTGCTTAGTCACCAAACGTAGCGAACCACTTGGTGTGACCTATGGCAAAGGTGGTGGTTATCCCGCCTCCCAAATTGTAAAAGGTATGATGCTTTGTATAGTCAATAATATACTCGTATATTGTGTCCCTTTCAAAAGTAAAATACATAGTGACCCGCATAGACATCCAAATTTAAAAGACGATGAGGGTTAAAACCAAACTATGGGGGGGCGAAGAGGGGAAAGATGACTGTGATTCGTTAAAAAATCAATCTGACAATATATAGGCATCTCGCATTATAATATCACCCTTTAGTTCTTAAGGGTCGCATCTCGGACCACTCTTATTTAATATTTACATAAATGACATCTATGTATGCTTTCAAAATAGTTACTTTGTGTTATATGCGGATGATATGAAAATTTTTAAACCTGTACAGTCTTTATCTGATTGTATAGAATTACAAAGCGATCTTGATCATTTGTGCGCGTATTGTGAATCAAATTTACTCTCCTTAAACATTTCTAAGTGTCACTCAATTACATTTACTAGAAATAAAAATAAAATCATCTATTCTTACAACTTGAATAATAAACCTTTACAATCTACGTCTACATGTAAAGATCTAGGTGTTTATTTAGACAACAAATTAATTTTTGATAAGCATATCGAACACATAATATCAAAATCCTACAAGATGCTAGGTTTCCTATTAAGAATATGTAAAGTTTTCAAAAGTGCTAAGACTCTTGAAATGTTGTTTTGTTCATTGGTCAGAAGTCCACTGGAGTATGCGTCCCCGGTATGGAATTCTCAATATAAGGTGTACATAGATATAGTAGAAAGTATACAGAATAAATTCTCTAAATATTTATTCAAGAAATACAACAAAACTACAAATAACATGTTAAGTTTACAAAAAAGACGCACATTATCAGATCTGCTGTTTCTGTATAACCTGCTAAATAATAAAATAGATAGTCCTGAATTGCTATCCACTATTGGTTTAAATGTCCCAATGAGGCGTACCAGGCACACTTCTCTTTTTCATATAGAATCCAATAACACTAATGCAGCGAGTAACTCACCAATTACTCGCGCAATCATAACTTATAACCACTATGAAAAATTACTACACTTAGACATTTTTCATGATTCCTTGCAAACATACTAAACTAATTTATTAAATTTCTTGGCGTGATATAATTGTTTTAAAATTACTTACACTTAACTTTTCATTAAACTTTAATCAGTCAATTACAATTAGTGAGCATATAATTCTTGATTTCAAAATGTCTCCTTATCTCTCCCCCCCCCTCTTTTCTTCCCTTTTATTATTATTACTTCATTCATTCAATAATTAAGTTTTAAGACCGGTTCATATCTCAGGCGTAATTATCAAATGACATTCTATGGACTTACGTAATAGGTACATAACCATGTAATAATTTAATTTAACATACCTTATAATCTGTATTATAATGTACTGTGTATGTCTTGATAAACAAATAAATAAATAAATAAAAAGCAAAATCTGCTTTTGAATGAATAGACATTTTTACATGGGAGCGCGAATTGCTCGCCACGTTATTAACATATTTGCGAAGTCCAATTGCTATATGATGAATATTTTGTTGCCATATTTAGTTAAGACACTTTTACAAATGTTTCATAATTTACTTACCCCTGTAACCAGCGACGAGGTCACTGGAGAACCGCCGACATTCGTTATGTCCACATGTTTTAGGGTAGGTATAATGCCTAGCACAAGCTATCGTTTTGCCGTGTTATTTCGTAAAATGTATGATGTGAGCTCGACGCTGGTCAGGACAAGAATGATGACGTCACATTTTTTAGATTCAAGCGAGGCTCTCCTAAGCCCAGCCAGCTCCATGGAACCGATATGGGGAGGGGGAAATAATACGCTTTTATCACTTAGGGCAGGTCCATCTATATTCATACGTCCATTGTGACCCGTCACAAGTAATTCTTTATGGCATTTATTTAACCTCGCTACAATGTTTACTTACTTGCAAAGAATGTAACAGTGTAGAGCTATTGTACCATCCAAGAATCTATTTGGGTTTGCATACAATGGGCGCACAGGCCTAATATAAATAATGCTGAACGAAGGCTGAAGTAATTGTTTAGTACATAATTAAATCCCTTTGCTCGGGCATTTGCTTCTTAAGGGCCCGCAACCCGGATTTGTACCGATTTATTACATATTTCCCTTAAACACGGTAAGTTTTAAAGCTCTTAAAAAAATATATGTTATTCTTGAAGATAATATCTAGACTTTGCCGGCGCCGAAACGCAAATTTATAAAATTCCCTCGGTAGAAAAAAATCGCAAAGTATGCTCCAAAAATTATTACTAACACGTTTGTTTCAGTTATTTTACAAGTTATATGTATGAAAAAATTCACAGTGTTTCTTTAAATGTTGTTTAAGATAATGCCCGCGAGATTTTTGCTCTATTTTAAACGAGTCGTGTTTTATTAAACATTTTCGCAATTTTCGCATCGATTTTGTCCCTGTAAATGTTAGCGCTCTCCTCTGACATTCGTAATTTCGTATCTCTCCATCTTCTTCTTTTCGGGCCTGGTTGCAGGGCCTTAACCATTAACCGGAATCGTGGGTCTATTTGGACCCGAAAAAAAAAATTCTCCTCCATATGTTCTTAATAACTAAGAAGAGATGCGAGATATCCCTTTTTAAACTGTGAAACTACTAAGTTAGCTTTCTGATTGCAACAGGCGGGAAACTTTTAGCCAGTGGGCGCTCGCGGGTCTTTACAAATTGGCCTAAATGTAGAAACCCAGTAAAATTAGAAATACTTCGTTTTTTCTTATTGTATTTACTCAAATTTGTTAAAAAAGTATTGAAATCAAAAGATAAAGTAATTATGCACTCTGATAAATATAAGTTGATTTATCTTATGAATGAAGCTTAAAATACTAAAACTAACTAACCATCACGCCTTTTAAGCCGCCGCTACCCGAATTTCTACCGATTGCTTACATATCTCCCTTAAACATTTGCAGTTTTAAGCTCTTAAAAAAATATATGTTATTTTTGAAGATAATATCTATACATTCCCCAAGCCGAAACTCAAATTATATGAAATTCCCTCGATAGAAAAAAATCGCAAAGTGTACTCCGAAAATTATTACTTTCAAGTCTGTTTCAGTTATTTTACAAGTTATATGTATGAAAAAAATCACAGTGTTCCTGTTTATGCTGTTTTAGACAGCCCCCAAGAGATGTTTGCTCTATTTTAAACCCCAAGAGATGTTTGTGTTTTATTAAACATTTTCACAATTTTCGCATCGATTTTATCGCTTTAAATATTAGCGCGCTCCTCTAACATTCGTAATTACTAATTACGTATCTCTCCATCTTCTTTTTGAGCGCGGTTACGGCGCCTTAATGCAGTTACATACCTACATTTACCCTTTTGTCAATATTTCTTATCAGTCTTCCCATCTCTCTAAAAACCTACCCATCTACTAAAACAATAACATTTTTTAAGAAATTAGAAGGCATTTTGCTATTGGGTCCGTTTGGACCCATGATTCCTTATACGTTTGTCATTGGTGTGTCGCAAACAACTTATTCCTAAATAGCTATAAATGTAAGACACTAACATTTTGTCGAACAAAGACCCCACTATCTTTCAAATACACAATAGATAATAAAATCTTAGAAAAAATCAAAGAAATTAGGGATCTTGGAGTTGTGTTTGATTCGCAATTAAATTTTATAAATCACATACAACAAATAACTAACAAAGGCATGAAAACACTAGGATTTATAATCAGAACAATCAAAGACTTCGATTCGTTGGAAGTTATAAAAATCGTATATTTGTCACTCGTACGCAGCTTGCTGGAATACGATTCCATAGTTTGGTCCCCATATTATCAAATTCATATAAGAAATATCGAAAGAGTGCAGCACAATTTTTTAAGATTTATTAACTTCAAGTTACACATACCTATTCAACACATTAACTACACATCTTTACTAAATACACTTAAATTGCATTCCTTAGAAAACAGAAGAAAAATAAACGACCTAACTTTTTTGTTTAAAATTATTCACTCCGAATTAGATTGTTGCGAACTCCTGCATCTCATTGACTTTAAGGTACCAACTCGAGCGACAAGGCAAAACATATTATTCTGCAACAATAATTCTCTAACCAACTACCACACACACGCATCAATTTCTCGACTACACACACTAGGGAACAAATATACCTCAAGTATCGATGTATTTTATACAAGTTTACCGTTATTCAAGAAATATCTGAACAATATTTTTATGTAGAATATTTTGATATCTAAGGAGCATCACGTAGGGTATATTGCGTATATTTGTGTATTTCTATCTCTCTGTAAAAACTTGTTAACGTTTTCTTTTTATGTATCTTGCATTTTGTCATGAATTATTTATGACATTTAATCAGTCACCTGTAAATTTTGTATTTACTAACATACCTACTAATTTATTTTCTATGCCATTCACAACTAAGATACTTTCTCTTTTATTGTAATGCACTATCTTTCCTTAAATTTATCTGTATACCTACCTTTCATATGATGTTTACTTGTTATGTTTTTATAGTTTATCTTTTTTATTAAAAAAAAAAACTGTCTCTGTATCATAAACTTGTCATGTAAAAGCCCATCAGGGCATTGAAAATTAATAAATAAAAAATAAAAATAAATAAATAATGACGTTTCCGGTTAAGAACTAAGGAGTGCAAGCGATGTATTGTATTATACTCGTAATAATGGTGAGTGACGAATGCCTCGGAAAGTTAAGTGTGGGAATCGTTGTTTACAATGGAGCTGATAGCTGCGAGTGTGTGCAGTGTGCAGTGTGCAGTGTGCACTCACTAGAAAAGTAGATAAGATTAGATAAGTTTATGAAATGCACCAAGGGTTACACTGAATCAGTGGCGTTTCGTTTCCTATTTTCATTGGAAATTCAATCGTAGATTCAAAAAGGGAGAAAAAATTCACAGATCCTTCATATTTGCCCGGATATGAAGGATCTGTGAATTTTCCACTCTACTCCCCGAACTGGAATAAGTAATGAAAAAAAATGTTATTTCAAAACCACATCGTTTATTGTAATGCATTATGATACAATTGTTTATTCTCGCGTGTCCTTCCCCATTCGTCCCGTTCCCCTTCCGCCTCCCCTTCCTCTCCCGCGACCCTTTCCTCTCTCGCGATCCCACTCCGCCTTTTCCGCCTTCCCTCTCCTTACTCCTCCCCTCGCCCGCTTCCCCTATCCCGTGAACCCCCCTCCCGAGTTCCCCTCCCCCCTCCCGGGTTCCCCTCCCCACCCCTCCCGCGAACCCCCTTTCCCGAGTTCCCCTCCCCTTCCCTCCCTCCTTCCTCACCCCTCTCCCAACCGCCTCCCCCTCCCGTATTCCATAAATTCAGTCCCGGTACATTCCGTTTTTCAAACAGTTCGCGTGGCACCAATTGCAATTTTTTTTACAAATTTCAAGAGCTCACCAGTATATAAAGAAACCTTCGCGGGCTTGCTCACAACAACTCACCAAAGTTTCATCGCAATCGGATGAACGGTTAGCAATTCATAATTTCATGATGCCAGAACTCACTATTGTATATAAAAACCATCGCACACATCAATTCCCCAATGTTTGAATGAAATAAGTAAAGTCGCTCTGAAGTCTGAAGTAATGGCGTGACCAAGCGAAACAGGCAAATTTGTTACCTAACATAGGTACATATTTAAAATATCAATAATTTTAAAAATCCCTATACAATACTAAAAAAAAAACAGCTGCGTGCTAAATTTATTTCGTCAAACTCGCGAACTGTCAAACATACGAAGTTTTCTGAAATTATTCAATTTCCTGCCCAATTTTCTTAATTTTTCTTTCCGTAAAAACCATCTACAAAGTATTAGAAAACTTTAAAAAAAGCTTATAGGTATTATTATTATTTTATTTGCTTCAATTCGAGTGGACCCGAGTCTACTGTACCGAAGGGACAAAAGTCAAATGTTTGACAGGAAAGGATGTAGAGTTCATATGGGAAAATGAAATTGTTGTTTTTACTATCTTCCGAGTAATTTTTCCATATTTTCTCACCGTTTAAACCTTCCCTGGACTACGACAAACATTTCAAAACCAAAATCAGCTAAATCGACCCAGCCGTTCTTGAGTTTTAGCGAGACAAACGAAGAGCAATTGATTTTCATAAACAATGTTTTATTAAAAAGAATAATAAAAGTGTTTTATTCACAGTCTTTTGAATTCTAATGTAAAATAGTGATCTTCATCTTGTTTCGGCAATCAAGTGTTTTCAATTTCATCAATTTTGGAATAAACTGTAGATTTGTATAAAACTGAAATCCACGCCGCCCGCCACAGATACTATTCTTTATATATTTTCATAGATTATTATTTGAGTAATATCAATAAACAAATGCTAGCCCCCTTAATAAAAGTGTCTTATATATTACTCTACTGATAAATAGCCATTTACAATACAAAAATGTTTGTCAACCCCTCGGCCTCGACCATATTCTGGCAGTAGGTCGGAATATTTGAATATTTGAACAAGCGCACTTGAAGTGAAACATCACAAAACTGCGCTATATAAATACTACGTTATTATTATTATTATTAATATTTCCACTTTGCATTAAAATTCAAATAAATGGAAGTTAATACTGTGGTAAATACTGTGAAGTATCCGAAAACTCTTTTTGAAATACGCTTTCAAAGTTTATATTTTTAAGCAGGTAATTTTTTTTAAATATATTCTTTTAAAACATTTTAAAAATGACATGACTTACGTTTTTTCTAACCTAAGTTATTGGTAATGAAAAAATAAATAACAACACACATTTTATCACCGCTCTCTTTGTTGTTTCGTGTTAGAAATATATTTTTTTAAATTCATAAAGTTTCATAATTTTTTTTTCAAATTGCGGTTGAAAATATTGGCCTCATAAAGTGTACATTTTAATTCTTTTGTGGTTAAATTTTAGATTTGAATATATAACGTGGTGTTTTCTCTTTCTAGCACTGTTTAGAGTTTAGACCATGGTTACATTTTAATACTTTTGTTGTTGAATTTTAGATTTGAATATATAACGTGGTGTTTTCTCTTTCTAACACTGTTTAGAGTTTAGACCATGGTTACATTTTAATTATTTTGTGGTTAAATTTTAGATTTGAATATATAACGTGGTGTTTTCTCTTTCTAACACTGTTTAGAGTTTAGACCATGGTAACATTTTAATTCTTTTGTGGTTAAATTTTAGATTTGAATATATAACGTGGTGTTTTCTCTTTCTAACACTGTTTAGAGTTTAGACCATGGTTACATTTTAATTCTTTTCTGGTTAACTTTTAGATTTGTGTATATAACGTGGTGTTTTCTCTTTCTAACACCATTTAGAGTTTAGACCATATTTCTAACCACGATAGTAAGGAAGAGACATCGATTTTTATGAAACCTCTAAGAGCTATTCCGAAAAGCGGAAAAATTAGCCTGGGTTATTATTCGCATTGCTTTATTTTGCAGTATTTGCATTTTTTTATTTTCTCTTGACTGAAAAAAAAAGAATACTTGATCAGTGCCTACATAAATAAAGTGTGGTGATATAATTGTATCATATATTATCTGACATGTTTCTTTATGTACCTACTTTGTTTCTGATTCTGCCGAGAACTGATATTTTTAACTTGTTCATTTTTTTAGAAATTCAGTTTTGTGTCTATAATATTGTCTGACTAGATTCACTGGATACTTATTCCGTTGTTAGTCATGTTGCTACTGTACTCATTCGTCAATATAAAGAATCTGCTCTTTGACCTTATCACATTCAAACAATTATTATTATTATGGCTCTACCAGCTACTAGTACTGTATCAAAATATAACTAGCCGTTGGAAAGAATAGTTATATTGTTTCAACGTCCAACGCTGTTGATAATAATTAGCGCCAACAGTTGAAATATAATACGTACATGCGAATATTATTCAACGCAGTCAACGATTCACCTGCCTAATAAATAAAAAAGGGTTAAGAGTTTGCACTTCGTGAACAACATTACTCGATATTTCAAATGGTCTTTTGGTAATGTAGGTACCTACTGCACGTTTTTTTCCCATCCAATACGACCGATACGCAGCGCCAGGGGACAATCAAATTTATCTACGACAAGCAAAAAATAACCTATTGATAATTATCAATGGCGGACGCCTAACAGCTACGTTTTGTACCTATTGTTTTCAACAGTTTTGGCCTGTTAAATCAAACGGGTCAAGAGATCACATTTCGTGAACGATATTATACCTAATTTGAAATGGTCTTTTGGTAATGTATGTACCTACTGAACTTTTTTTTCCCATCCAATACGGCCGATATGCAGCGCCAGGGGACAATAAATTTATTAACGACAAGCAAAATATATCTTCAACGTCTTTTAATATTTCAACTGGGTAATATTTTCAACACCGAAACCAACGTCTTCCAACAGTTTCAACTTTCAACGTTGTTATAGGATTATTATTACGTGTGTGGGGCATACAGATAATAATAATACATCAATGATCTGGGGAACCAACCGTTAAAAGGGATTCCTTAATACGATTTTGATCTATTTTTTGTTTGTTTTTTTGTTAGTATCGTGTCGATCTCCTATTATAGTTGCGTCAACGTCGACATTATTTTTAACAGTTATTTACAACAGTTGAAAATCGCCAACGATAACGACGTTGGCGTTGGATGGAATTATCGTCAACGCCCAGTACTACCAGCTACCAGCCTCTCCGCACTTTGGTTCGTTCGATTGCTCTAATAAGAATAATTTAACATTGCCGTTCTGTTAATTTCAATAAAGAATAGATGGCTTTATTATTTGACGCAGTGGAGGATTGACCAATCAGCATTAGGAACAATGAACAATATATATTTTTATTTCTTTATAAATCGTAAGGAGTGGTGGACTAACGGGGGGGGGGGGGGGGGAGGAGGGGGCCTCAAAACGCCTCCATGTTCCCTTGATCACATGCTAAACAAGACTTTAAGGCACCAGGACACTGTATTTTTTTTTCCTTTTTTATTTCATCTTCTGAAAGATGCGTTAGTTAAGAATTCTTACACCAAATGTTTTAAAGAAATTCGATAAATTGACGGAGATACAGCATTTTATGTAAAATCGTTTTAAAAAGTTTGTGTATTGAATTATCATCCAGCAAAACTTCGATCGCGTTTTTCTCGAAACTACGTTTTTCAACCTGGTTGACAACATATACGATTTTCCTTAAAACGTTTGGTGACAGCATTATTAAAAAATGCATCTTTCAAAAAATTGTTTTTTAAAAATTGATAACAAAATTTTTACACTGTCCTGGTACCTTAAAGCCTTGTTTAGGATTTGATCAAGGGAACAGGGGGCGTTTGGAGGCCCCCCAGGACCAGAGGCCCGGGAGAACTGAATAAAAATCTTGTAAAATTATATCAACTCTTGAACTAGTGGGAGGCCTCATCAAGATACAAGGGATACAAGATATAAATAGCCCTTGCCCGCAATAATGTTGTATCCAATCAATCGTATTGACGGAATAATGTTGGGCATATGTGGGTTGGGTTTAATTTGAGAGGTGGGTATGGGTACCGCCGCCCCGGGAATCATTTATTGGATAACCTACACGTCTGACATAGGTCAACCCAAGTGGTTCGCTACGTTTGGTGACAAAGCAGGAGTGCCCTGGTTCGTTGGGGTGAGGTGAGGTGAGGTTTGTCCGGATCTTGGCGGCAGATGTTTTGCCCGCCAACTACCTGGCTGGTTGAGGAAGACGTTTTGACCTCTCCAACAGAGAAGACGTTTTGACTCTCTCCAAACATTAGAGGGATAGATTCATATATCCGTCACTTCTGGACACACTGACTCCCAAATTTCTACCCACCCTTCATTCCCTTTTCCTTCCCAGTACTTCCTCTCGTACCTTTCCTAAAAAGAACCTCCACATAGCATCCCTAAAAATTATATTATCCCTGATGGAAATTATTTTCGTCAGGGCCTCCTGTGTCGAGCCAATGTATAATGTGATTTGTTATATAATGCCCTTATCATAATCACGGATCATGATTTAATTCATGGGAATAAATGGAGAAAACGAACACCTTATGGCATCAACTAGAAATGCTTCAAAGCCAAGAAGCTGAAGGATGCCGAAAAGTAGCATTTGTCCAGAAAAAATATTATTAAGCCTGATTTTTAACTTTTGAAACAGGTTTGTGGTATATGTTTATGGTATGGTAAGTTGATCTCATGAAAATATCTCGAAAGTAATTGGTTTGATTTATTCATATAATTTGTTTTTGCTTTTTAAGCTCAAATACATCAATGACATTTGTAAATTTGTGTTAGAAAAGCATGTTGCTTTCCGTAAGGTACGAAGAGTACATAAAACATATTGTGGAATAACGTTGTGTATTTTATAAATACAACATTTTTCCGCGAATTCACCATAAATAAAAATGAATCGCCGAAATGTATGTACGCGCATAACTTCCGAACGACTGCACCAAATAGAATAATTATTTTTTTGTTGTGTTCGTTATTGTCAGAACAAGGTTTGTATAAAACTGCAGGTGAGCACTGGCATTTTGAAAATTGTATAAAAAAATTGAAATAGGTGGTTCGCGAGCTGCTTGAAAATTGAATGTACTGGGACTGAATGTATGGAATGCGGGAGGGAGAGGGGTGGTCGGGAACTCGGGAGGGGGAGGGGAACTCGAGAGAAGCAGGAGGGGGGAGTGGGGAGAGGGAAGGCGGAGTGGGAACGCGTGAGGGGAAGGGGGTGCAGGAAGGGGAGGTGGAAGGGGAATGGGAAAGGACACGCAGGTAGAAACAATTTATTTATTAAATGGCATAGCAACGCATGCCGGGAACCAGCTAGTTCTTGTAATAAATTCTAATTTAATTTCCTTTCTTCAGTACTTGTCGTATAAAACTCTAAAGAATTGCTTATTTATTGTATTTTAAATATTAAATGTTATAAAACATAACTGGTTATGTTTTTTCCATTTTTCTCGGAACAAGAAAATGGTTCGATACAACATTTTTCCTCAAGGGCTCAAATAATATATGTATATGTTATAGTCAATCCTCGAAGCTCCGGCGCTCCTAGGTTTGACTAGTCAATCAAGTTCTAAATTATTATTGAAAACCAAAAACGATTTATAAAACACTGCAGTGCCATCTCTTAGCATAAACACCAAGCTAACATTAATAATACTAATTAGCGCCATCTATCAATACTTTCCAGTGCTATTAACCAAACGTAAACAAAATCTCATTTTAACCGTATTATAAAGTGTGATATTTGCGAAACCCGTCTGAAAATTACAAATAATCAAATTTGACAATAAATTAGCACCAAAAAATCCACAATGGCAAGCACCAGAGGCAAGACAACTTCTTTGGAAAATGAAGACAAAATCATCCATTTCCTAGAAAAAAAAATTGACATAATAAAAAAAGAAATAATATCTCAAATAGAAAATCAAAGTATTGAAAACCAAAAAAACATCGACAGCATTAAGAAAGAAATGTCAGAAATCATAGAAAAAAAATTCTCTACTGAATTGAAAGACGTAAAAAACATCAAGCACCAATTGAGCGAACTCACCAAGACCATCGACTTTCTTTCATTAAAAATCGACGATTATGAGGTGGAGAGAATTAAACTCCACAAAAAAATTAAAGAAGTTGAAAAAGAAAATAAAAATTTAAAATATGTTGTAAACCAATCTCTGCAAAATTCCCTTGATACATCACTTGAAATCAATGGAATTGAATCAAAGAAAGAAGAAAATCCTAAAATCGCGATAGAATGCATCTTTAAAAAAATAGGGTGTGAAGACCTACTTGAAAACAATACCATAATAAATTCCTACAATAACGCCCTAAAAAAATGTATAACAATAAAGATGGCCACCAAAGAAGCAAAAGACAGGATCATCTCCCAAAAAAAGAAGGCGGGATATTTCTCCGCCAAAGACATTAACCACTCCAATTCTGAAAACCCCATCTACATTAACGAAAAGTTAACGCCACAAAATAAACAACTGCTCTGGCTAGCGAGAGCAACAAAGGCGATGGGTTACCAATATGCTTGGACGAAGAACGGCAATGTCCTTCTACGCAAAAACAAGGATACTCCAATTATACATGTCAGAGACGCAAGCGACATACCACTTCAATAACCTGGACTCCCTTTTGTATCTTCAAAGATGACCATCCGGACTCAATAAAAATGGCCCCTTCTGAAGAAAACACCATCCCTGAAACTCATGAATGTGACAATTTCGAAGATATCAACACATTATTCAACAATACATCGTTCAACATACTAAACATGAACATTAGAAGTATTAGGAAACATTTTGATGACTTCTGTATCCTTTTAAATTCTTTATCCTTCCAAATAGATTTTATAGCACTCACTGAAACACAAATGCGCGAATGCGTTCCGTTCAACTTACCGAACTATACTACCTTTTCAATTCCGACTAGACATACCTCTCACGATGGCATAACCATATTTTACAATGTACACTCCATATCCAACATCAATATAGAAAACCCAAACTTCAAATATTCCAATGCTGCCCACGCAACTTTTACCTCCAAAGCGAAAAAATACTCAATTTTGACGGCATACCGCTAGACTCTTTATCTACAAACCTGTTTACTCAAGAAATTAAAACTTTTATTAAAAACAATAGCTCTAACCATTTCGATTTTGCATTTTTTTTGGGTGATATTAATATAAATATTCAAAACGCCTTACTAAATCCGGCCGCGAACGAATATCTAAATGTTATGCATTCCACAGGATATCTATCGTACATAAATAACACCACCAGACCTAATCATCCTAATGATACATGCCTTGATCATATATTCCTAAAATCAAACAAAAATTACCAATATAAATCCGCTACACTAAAAATTGACATAACTGACCACTATCCTACCTTCTACGGCCACCATACTCCAACCTTGCCCTCATCGATCTCATGGATCTCTGCTGATACAAATAATTTTAACAAAACAATTACTAAAATCAACTACTCAACTCTAAATAACTTACTGAACGAAGAATCGTGGATCGCGGTACTATCTAATGATGACCCAAATTTGACTTTGAATACCTTTTACGAAGTACTTCAAAAACATATTCTAAAAAGTCAAGAACAAATAACACCACCAAAAAGTAAACACAAGCACATAAAACCGTGGATTGATAATTTCAAATCAAATCAAATCAAAAAATATTTATTGTAAAATAAAAATTACAAAAGGTGTAAAATAATCAATACAACACAGAAACAAACTTTTCAAAATCTACAAAAATCTTGAAAATCAATGCACAACCAAAAACGAAGCACAGATCCACACCAAACGGAATGAATACATTTTATTTAGAAACTACCTAAACACAATCATAAAAAAACGAAAACAACAATACTACTCCACACAACTACATAATGCTCACAACGACTCAAAAAAAACATGGCACGTAATAAATGAAATTTCAAATAGGAATCAAAAGGTTGACAAAATTCCCCAAAAAATCATTACTGATAATAACACCACCATTGAAGACGCTGAGAGCATCGCAAATAATTTCAATCACTTCTTTACAAACATTGCCCCAACCCTAATAGATAATAACCCGAGTCTTAGTATTTACTCGAATCAAATTCCTCCCGACCTTTCAGAGTCTAATGATACTACCTCTGAGCTTTCTACTTTCAAAGAAATAACAGAACTTGAAATCTCAAGACAAATTGACAACCTTAAAGAGAAGTCTGCAAATGGCCCAGATAACATAAGCAATACCACCATCAAATCAATTAAAAAACATATTATCATTCCATTACATCACATTTTCAATAACTGCATCAAACACAGCATTTACCCCAATAATTTTAAACTCGCTCACATTATTCCAATACATAAATCCGGATCCCAATGTAAAACAGACAACTACAGACCAATAACTTTAACTTCACAATTATCCAAGATCTTCGAAAAGTGTTTAAAACGACAAATTATGAACTTTTTAGAATCCAAGGTAATCCTCTCAGCTAATCAATATGGTTTTAGAACTAACCTGTGCACCGACGACGCTGTATTTAGTTTAACCAAAAACATATATTCAAATCTAGACTCTAACACTAAATCTCTAACCATCTTCTTGGACCTAAAGAAAGCGTTCGACACAGTCAACCACAGAATTCTATTAAAGAAAATCTTTAACATTGGAATTAAAAACAAAAGTTTCATGTTATTAAAAAGCTATATATTAAATCGCCAACAACGCACAAAAATAGGATCAAGCTTAAGCACTTATGGTCTAGCAAAACATGGTATTCCTCAAGGAACTGTCTTAGGACCACTTCTCTTTCTAATCTACATCAATGACCTTTGCAATATTGTAATACCAGGTAAAATTCTCTCTTTTGCCGATGACACTGCAATCACAGTACAAGGTAAAACTTGGGAAGATACAATCAGTAAAGCCAACAAATGCATTGCAATAGTCAAAGATTGGCTAGATAGAAATCTTCTTAGCCTAAATTATGATAAAACTATTTTTATTCCCTTCTATAATTCCCAAAAGTCATCCCCTAAAAATAATCTTAACTTGAAGTTCCATAATGTTAATTGTAACTTTGCGACATGCACAAACTGCGAAGATGTAAAATTAGGAAAATATATCAAGTACTTAGGTGTAATTATAGACAGCCAACTCAAATGGACTTACCATGTAGAAAAAACTGTAAATAAACTGAGATACTTAAATTACATATTCAAACGTATGAGCAATATCGTCAATACAAGAACCATGAAACTTGTTTATGATGCATTGGTGCTTTCGTCCATTTCCTATGGAATAATCGCCTGGGGAGGAACATACAATAACCATATAAAACCATTGGAAATTGCTCAGAAGTCCATCATTAAGGTAATGTACCAGAAGTCCAAGATGTATCCTACCAATCAGTTATTTCAAGAAACTGAAATACTAGAACTAAGGCGGATCTACTGTATCCAATGTCTCAAATATATTTTTACACGTCCAAACAATTTCAGTAAAAACACATATCGTTCTAGCCAGAGACATAACACTAGCGTGTACACAGTGCCTCACTGCAAAACCAGACTGGCCCAAAGACACATTACCTACATTGCCCCAAAACTATTCAATTCCATACCCCACTCCATCAGCAAGAATCAAAATCTGAACGTACTTAAAAAAAATGTTAAAATCTGGGTAAAAAATAATTTGGAACTGAATAAGATTTTTCTGTAATTCAATCAGCATCTAAAATGTGGAGTCTTTCTGAATATTTAGAATAAAAACAGGAAATATATATATGTATATATATTTAATACTCGTATGTACATGTGTATTTAATTGAGTATGGGTGTAAATGTGTGTTTATCTTAGATATATTTTTAAATTTTTATACTCCTTTGAAGTCAATCATGTTGATCACTGTAGACATTATGCATATATATATATAAATTTGTGTGTTTATCTTACATATATTTTTTAATTTTTAAACTCCTACGAAGTCATTCATGTTGATCACTGTAGACTCTATGCTTATATATATATTTTTTATTTTTTTATAATTTTATTTTAACTACCACTGTTATTCACATAATATAATACCCACACACAGGCTTCGCCTTTGTGGGATTTTTTTTTGTTACTTACTCTTTTGTTATTATGTATTTACCCATATGTAAATGTACGAAAAAAACTTTGCTAATAAAAAAAAAATAAAAAAAATCCTCAGGTCTGACTTGAAGTCTTAAACCCGAAGGCTTTGGTCAAACCTAGGATAAACCAGTCATTCCGCGAATGACTGCGTATCGACCTTGGACTATGACCTATATATAAAGGGTATTAAGGGACAAACTTGACTTGCTTTAAGACGCCTCTACCCGAATTTCTACCGATTTCTTGCAAACCTCCCTTAAACATTTGAAGTTTTTAAGCTCTTAAAAAAAATATATATATATTTTTGAAGATAATATCTAGACATTCGTCACACCCGAAACGCAAATTATATGAAATTCCCTCGATAGAAAAAATCGCAAAATACGCTCCAAAAATTATTATAAACACGTTGTTTTCAGTTATTTTACAAGTTATATGTATATATGAAAAAAATCGCAGAGTTTCTTTAAATGCTGTTTTAGACAACCCCCGCAAGATTTTTGTTCTATTTTAAACAAGTCGTGTTTTATTAAACATTTTCACAATTTTTGCATCAATTTTTTTGCAAGTACTAGCGCGCTCCTCTAACATTCGTATTTTTATATCTCTCCGTCTTCTTCTTTTTGTGGGTGGTTGCGCGCCTTAAGCAGTGATTCCTGTGAGAATATTTGGAGTCAAAAATAGAAGCGAAATTTTGGTATCCCGTGACATTTTTGTCGTATTGTTTTTTCAAGTTAAAACATAAGAAATCAGTAGGTATTGGACAGTTGAGGTCAGGGTGAAGGGTTGAGCGGTTACTCGACAGAGCGACGAGTGTTGACATGCGGAAGAATTTTTTTTTGTAGGGTTTGAAAAAAGTCACCGGGGACAAAAATTTCTTTTACATTTTTTACTCCAAATAATCGCAAAAAGTAAGTCAAGTACGTCCCACAACATCCTGTATATATATTTACATAGTTTTTTTTTAAATCTATCATTTTACAACCGTTTTAGAAAGCAACGCTCGTCTAATAAAAGGCGGTGAAACGTATTCAAACAAAGATTTAATATTAACGTTTGTTGGGTCAGTATTCAAAAATACACACTTCGTAAATTTCCAATGCAAACTATTATAATCTATGTTATGTAGGGTGATTTTTTAATCGTGACAAATAAACAATAGCTGCATTTTTCTGCTTTCTGCTTATCGTGTGCATTCCTGCCCGCAGAAGTTGCATATTATTGTATCTAGACCATGTCACCGTCACCATCATCATCATCAACAATCACCTCGGAATGTAGATACACTCACAGTGATTACACCTTTACACTTACACGCATCATGATCACGTGTAAAACAAACACACAAACAACACTCACTATAAAATATGTAGATTTAGAAATTCAGCACAACCAACCTCCGCACAAACGTCCCAATTTCTAATTCAAATGGCTAAAAATATTTGTGAAAAAAATCGTGAATAATAAAGTGGATGCAGCAGATTTTTTGTTCTCCATTTTTTGGGCAACTCGGGGTTAAAAAAGTTTTTGGGTCGGGTCATTTTAAAATACAACAAGCATACCTGACGTTATCCACCTGGCGATCGTTTTTTTTTCAAATTTAACTTAAATAATTTAAAGTTCAAACTCGATTTACTCGAAAACGAAAGCTCAAATTTGGAAAAAGTTTTACCACAAAATCGACTCCCAAAAGTGAACTAATATTTGTATTGATGATTTTACAAAGAAGTTTAAAGGTTCACTCTGGCACCCTTTTATCAACATAGGTATACCGAACGTAAACATTTATTTTTTCCCCCAAATCGGGACACCGTAAAAAAGGTAGGTACTTAAATAATACTCGTAATAATAAATTTGAACAACTCATACAGCGCTGTTTACGCGGAAAATCGCCTCAGAGTGTGCTTTAGACCACACGACTGAAGTAAAACTTCACTAACTTATATCTCCCTCTCAACTTCCGTTCGCCTCGCCCGATCACACTTTTCATAACGCTCTCGTCACGTATTCATCAGCTTACTCCCCAAGTCAAGCGTGCGTAAAGGTCCGACCGTTCGCCTCGCCCGATCACACTTTTCGTAACGCTCTCGCATTCACCAGCTTACTCCCCAAGTCAAGCGTGCGTAAAGAAGTTTTCAAAAATGTTTTTAAATTAGCACGGATTTTACGAGTGAATTAACTTTACTAAATAGGAGGTTAGATCACAACTCGTCTGGCAGCTATAAGCTTATACCAAGCGCATGGATTATTGAAATTCTAGCCCCTTAATAAATTAAAAATATCTTATAAACGTATTCGTTGTAGGAGCCCTACACTTTCATACAAGATAGTATGTTTTTTTCATATCACATATTACGGTTAGCTATTTTATGTATTTCAAGATTACCGGAATGTTCGTGAAGGCGCATAATGCTTTATTTTCGAAAACGGGACATTTTGGCGTCCCGAAGCCTTGTTCGGGGACACGCTGCATGAAAACGGGATGTCTGGTCATGTTAGGTATACCCAATGATTTGATCAAAATCGTATTTTTAACCACCAAATGTTGCAATTCGCTGCTCTGTGCGCTGTTCCGCACAGTCACTCGTCTCTGTTCGGTTGACCTCGAAAATATTCGGTTACTGCTTAGAAAATATGTACCAGAATTTTTTGGAGTCGGTTTGTTTTTATAAATGAACGAGTGTGGACCTTGAATGAAATCAAAACACGAGCATCATGTGAATATAATTGATGATATTTAGCGGTTTGTGACCTACTGAAGAACAGGCTTTATGGAATATTATAATTGTGGCCATTAGTTGTTAGTCACACCTTCATTGAAAATAATACCTACTCTAAAATACCTTAATTAAATGATTGCGTTGATATTTAATGTGTTGGTCTTTTTATTTAATTATTTTAAGAGTATCAACAAGTGTCCGGAGTCTGTGAATTGCGGATTGTTGTGAAACCAAATAAGTTTTAGAGGGAAGGAGGAGGTGGGTAAGAGAAAGGTTGGAAAATACTTACCCGGTTATTTAGATTTGGTTAACACAAAAAAATAATTTAATAAGTAAAATTTTAAGCAACCCCCAACCCAAAAAAGAGCTGATGACCTTGAAACGCCTGATTAGATTTTCGTGAATTGTAGCTAAGAATCATCTCGATCATGTCAGCTTTCAAACAAAAAATGCATCATAATCAGTCCATTTGTTTAGGAGCTACGATGCCACAGTCAGACACTCAGACAGACAGGCACACAGTAATTCCAACTTACGAGTACAACACCGCTCCTTGCGTCGGAGGTTAAAAATTAGCGTTTCACATTCCGAATTTCTACATATTTCAAAATTATAAAAAACACGTCTAGTTCTATATATTTTACATTTCATAGGTATGAAATAATTCACAGTGTTTCTTTAATAATTGCTACTTAAGACATTTGTCGAGAGATTTTGGCTTAATTATAAAATAAGTAATGTTTTATTTAATATTTTCGCTTACGTCTATTAAATATATATTTTTTTTAAATATTAGCGCGTCCCCTCTAACATTTGTGTTTACCCTTTCAAACAATCTTCTTAATCTTTTTGTACACCTACTACTTACTCGGCTAAGTGACCGAAATGTGGTAGAATTTATTTCTATGATATGAAGAAAAAAGAAGTCACCGGAGACCAAAATTTCATTTTTTTTTTTTTTACATGAGCTCCACACAGGAGGCGCTGAGGAAAATAATTTTCCTCAGGGCCTATGTCATCTTTGGGGATGCTGTGTGGAGGGTTTTTTTAGGAAAAGGAAGGAGAGGAGAGTTCTGGGAAGGAAAAGGGTTTAAGGGGTGGGTAGGAATCTGGGGTTCAGTGTGTCTTGGTCATCCGCCTCCAAGACCTAGACAAACCTCACCCCATGAACCCGGGCACCCCTGCTAAATCACCAAACGTAGCGAACCACTTGGGGTGACCTATGGCAGAGGTGTTGGTTATCCAATAAAGGTTCCCGGGGCGGCGGTACCCATTCCCGCCTCCCAAATTGAAGAAACTTAATTAATAAACTTTAATTCTAAATTATGTCCGAAATCACTGGTTAAAGTAAGTTAAGTCCCTTAACCCTTTCCACTTCAAGCCTTTTTTTGTTTTTATTCCACCAGCTCCACGCCAAAATTGCGTTTTTTTAAGTGTTAGTATTTTTTTGTAAATAAAATTAGTATTTTAAAATAATTGAAAAAAATTCACAGGCGTAGTCCAAAATGATGATCCTTTTTATTTGGATTTATATTTTCGGCTTTTGGCCTTTTCGAGGATTTCTTTTTGAACGAGGATTATTTCACTAATACCTACCCAATCAAGCTATAGAAAATAGAAATCGGAAATAATCCATTCAACGAGTACTTGCACGAAAGCAAACACGATAAAGTTGATAAGATGTTGATGACAGCACGTTGCGACAATTATTACTAGTGTACTTTTGTAAAATCGATTGCTGCGCCTCTACCTGCAGTCAGGCGCAGCCCGAAACAAAACTCATCCATCCCTCGACCATAGTACTAAAGTATCGTTCGATTCTAGAATGTGTATTTCAATCGTGATTCAAAAATTCTCCTATCTTAAAATTGTCCGAAAAAAGAAGTACATATTACACCATCTCGAGTGTAACGCGACATTGGAGCTGGTGGAACAAAATCAAAATTGAGTGACATTCAACATTGTAGTGGAATGTTTTAACACTCTGAATTTGTGCTGTGGAGTTCCTCGCGGAGTTCACTTGCTTGATATTTTTTTGTATTTGCCGACAATAACGGACGGATTTTATTTAGCAAACTCTGTTTTCGTCCTTCCCGAATGTTTGCCACATGGCGCCAAGGCCATTGATCTCATGTCGTGCTTTCCCATATTTGTCTTTTACCTAATCTAACCTAACCCACATACAGTGATAAGCATTGAATATTTTAAAAACTGAAACTTTGCCAAAAGAATTTGTGGCAACGTCGTACATCCTTTGTACATCTGACCTGTGTTGATGGAAACCGCACACAAACAATAATAAACAATTTCCTATATCGGTATTTCTTATTCTTGAAGATGTCGTAAAATCTAACAGGTACAATTATAGAAACTAGATAAAATTACCTTTCAGATTTTTGTATTTGAAATATACTTTAGTGTTTAAAAATTGCAATCTTTCAGACTTCAAACACAAAAAAAGTCGAAAAAAGCTTACCACATTCCTTACACAGAACCAACTTGACCTTTTACAAACCTTTTGTGCCAATGTGTCGACTATATAACTATTCTACTACCCACCGTAGTGGCAAGATTCCTGAAATATTTAGCGATGATCCCCAAAACTTTACAAAATTTCTTACAATTTTTTAATTGGATAATTTTTTGAGTGCCGTTTTTCTGAAAAATCAAGGGCAACGTTCAATATCCCATTAAAAAACGCCTACAACCTAACCTAACTTAATCTATTTATGATGTGATGCGCTACTAAGTAATCCAAAAAGTGATTTAGGTTTGAAAATTAGTTCGCTTAGAAATATTTTAGATGCTTTAATTAAATATTGTGAGCAGAACCCAGTTGTCTTTGAAATAATCGAGTATTTTTTCTTTAAAAATAAAGTCAGGATCAGGCTTATAAAAACTGCTTTAAGGTTCAAAATCTCCCGCTTACGAACCCTTTTTCGGTTATGGTTTTATTGTATAATGTGTAAAATTATATTCTGTACAAAATAATCGTAAAACATTTAACTACATATTTGTACCCGAGCTTCATAAAATAAAATAAAACGCGCTTTTTGGCAATGTTTTTTCGTGAATAAATCACAAAGGGCGGCTGGTGTTAAACGGGAATTTAAACCTACCTATCTATCTATCTAAATTTCTTGAAATAGAAAATATACAGTGTTAATTTTAAGCGAACTCCCAGGTAAGTATGGTCCTGTTTTCATTCAATTTTAGGCAGCATCGCGTTCATTGGTCAAAAGATTGTACATGTATTTTCGTATCGGTGATCAATGAACGGGTGGATGCAATTTTTAGCCATTAGTTGTTTTTAATTGTTTGTCTAGCTTGTAGTTTTTTTTTAGATTTTAGAAATGTATTATTTGTTTGTACAGCGCCCTTGAGGCGATTTTTCACAAAAACGGCGCTATATAAATCATCCAAATATTATTATTATTATCGTTATTTACATAAGGAGTGTTTTTGTTAGCGGCCTGATCCCGTTTTCAACACCTAGTTTTTTTTTTTTCACTTTTAATGACTTTTCAAAGGAGTGATGGAGTGCCACTTTGCTGTGTTGTCCGATCACCGAATAATTCACACCTTGTGGAGGTACTCTCTGTAGGGCTGTCTCACCTTTACTATTTATTATTTACTTTGGTCGAAGGCTGTCCAACCGGTCGTAACTCCGATCGATGAGCATTGAGCAAGCCAGCCGCGGAACGCTACCGACTAATTGACCCTTTGAAATACCAAGGTCAACTGCTAGAACCCGTGATATTACAGTTTCCTGTAGTTTCCATTATACCGAATGTTTTGAGTTTACTTCCTAATTTAGATGATGGCTTCTGATTAGCCGACGGGATGCGTGTGATTACCATTTCCATGTCGAATTTTAAATGAAGTGTCGGGATATTATCTTGGTACAGACTTTATTAATGTTCTTAGCACAATTTTGAAGTAAACATAATTTTCTTCTTCTTTTTTCTGCTCTGTGTTCTGGGTGGACGATCGACAAAATCCTATATCAATCCGGCATTGACCAAATCCGTCATTTTATGGTCAGTTGTCGATATTTGCGATCACGGTCAATAATTAGTAAGAGATATTCCGACCGACGATTGATAACTTTTATAAATATCGCCTACTCTAGCCCTTTCACCGAAATGTGTCGACCATAATATAACAGTGTGCTGAAGTAGACATTTTCTTCGATAATTTATACAGATTCAGAAAAAAATGTCCTGCTATTGGTTAAAAAATGTAACATGTAACAATTTTAGAGCAAATTATCAAATGTGTCTCTTACCTCTCTTTTTGTGTTATTTGTCATTTGAGTGAGTTTTTATATAATTTTGTAATAAATTTTATGTGGACGCTATGTATTCTTTGACTGAGCACGTTTTTGTAATTTTATATAGGGGTCGTCCATTAATCACGTGATGTTTTTTAGCAACTTTTTAACCCCCCCCCCCTCCCGTGGTGATATGTGGTGAGGTTTTAGACTAACCCCCCCCCCCCCCCCCCCAAAATCACGTGTATTTTTTTAGTACAAAGTATTTTGAAATTTTCATAATATTATCACGAAAAATAAATATACGTGATATCTCATTATACCCCCCCCCCCCCCCTGGTGATATTTCGTGATTTTATCAGACCCCCCCCCCCCCTCCTTTCGAGCCTCACGTGTTTAATGAACGACCCCTTATGTGAGATGAAGTGAGAACATCTGTGAAAAAACCAGTAAATTACGTTTTTTTTAAATCACGTCTGTAATATTATTATACAAGTTTGTCTGATTTTATGGGAGTTCACTGCAGAAATGAACTTTAGAGAAAACAGTCACTACTCATTAACACTTCGCCCTCTCTCTGTTCACCTCCCTAGTCTCTATAGTAGTCCCAGATGGAGGTCACACATACGTCATTACGATCGTCTCTCCCTTCTCACACGTCTTGCATGAAAACAAAAAAGACAGAAAATACTGGGCTGCTATTCTCCAAGCCAGGTCGCTCGCAATCGCCGTCGAAAGTACGTACATTAATTGGTCGACTTGGTTATTTTCGAGCCTCGTCGAAGGTACATACTTAGGCGTCAAACGTCAAAAGTCATTCCACACAACGAGTAGGTCGAACCAGTCGATACCGAGTAGCGAGTGGTTAGTTGTTGGCGTATCATACGCATTAATTAATTTAAGTAAAAATCTAGTATTATTGTTTTTCCGCGCGAACTTTCGCACTCAAAAGACATTGTATATTTTGATAAAGTCGTTTTAAGGTTCCCTATTACAATGGCTGATTTACCAGCGATTTTTTTGGTTGCTTCTTATGTATCCTGAACTCGCAGCCATTTCGAATTATCAACTCGTAGAAATTATACGCGGTAAAAATACGTGTACCAACTGTTTGACACTTTAAACTCACACCATAGAAATCTCAAAAACATCAGGAACATAGACAAATATGCACAGGGCTGCCAATATAAAATCATCTCTTCAACCTTTCGACGTTGAAGAATACGTAAAAAGGAAACATTCGACAAAGTTCGTCGTGACCTTGAGTAATTTTTCGTTCGTAGATGGCGCATGACGAGTAACGATTGATCGTTGCTCGGGAATCGCAGCCCTGGACCGCTGACGTCACGTTCTACCTCTCTAGGGCTACATCAATGTAATGCCTTGACAACCCAACAATCCCCAATAATAATAATAACAGTTCCGACTCGTTAACCGTCATTTGCATGCAAATGTGCGATTTGTTCTCGCTATCGACCATTCGCTGTTTCCCTGATTCACGGCTATGCTGAATTTACTATTCTCGTGACTGTATCAACTCAAAAGATAAAATAAACCAATAATTGTACTTTATGTCCGTATCATTTATGCTTTTAGTGGTTACTTCAGAATTACATCTACTTATTTCTATATTGTTTTATACCAATACATAATTTCCGCATCCCATAGAAAAGTGTTGTAAGTATAAATTTTTCTATTTTACGTTTAGTGTCTGAAAAGTAAAGTGATTGTGATTATCTATGCCCCGTGAAAACCATATTTAAGTTAAATCACTCCATCTCATCAAGATGTTGCTAGTATCAGTAGAGTACAGTAGAGGCCCATTCTGTGAGAAATATTATTGTAACAATAGATATTGTCTTTCAACACTTATATTATTTTGTGTAATTTATAAAATTGTTAACCTTAAGTCAAAATGAGGTTCAAAATTTCATTTTAAACAATGACACCTAAATTAAAAACATAAAGAAACAATAAATACATAAATAAATATATAGGGGTTATCGTATCCCATAACTTTGTCAAAACTAAAAGATCACACGGATGGCATTTCTAAGGTGTCACTTAAACTATAAAATACAATCACATTTTAATGAAAATGGGCACATAAATGGAATGAAAAAAATAATTTGATCAAAACGGTTTCTTTCTTATTTATTTTTTTTAATAATTATTTGATAGTCACTTTAATATTGTAAAGAAAGATTCACTTTAACGTAACCGCTTATAAATCTTTGATTTTTTCATTAAGTTATTTTTTACAGATATATATATTTTTTAAAACCTTAAGGATATAATATTTTTTAATTTTATCTATTGTTGAAAATGGTATTAACTAATGAAATAAGGAATGATAACATGTTGTTTGATCTCTCAACACTTTGCTGTTAATTCATATATTTTTATCACTTATAATTTTCTCCGTTTATCATTTTATTTTCAAATTTTATTATTTTGCTTTTACTTAACTGTTTGGTAATGACCGATATTTGCGTGTGCTATTTTTATTAAATTGTGAAATTATTAACCCCGATACAGGCGAACCCTAGTGGTGTTAATAATTACTTGCTAAAAAAAATGTAAGTATTTAAATTGTAAAGAAGCAATAAATAAAAATAAATAAATCTCTTTTCGATGGGACCGTTTGTTTATCATCCAGTCTTTTGTTTTCGCTCTCCTGTAACATTAAGTTTTTTGACTTGCAACATTTTTCTAAGGGATGCGGGAAGGGTGCAATTATTATGTGGTATAGTTACGTGGGGTAACCGTGCGCGATTTTTACATTTGAATATTTGTATTAAAACGCTACAAATGTTTGTTCATTTAGAGAAGGAAAGGGCCTAAAAACTCCTCGAATATTAAATAAATATGGAAGCCGTACTCTTGAATATCTAATACCAGTGATTTTTAATAAAATCAATAAAAAACATAAAATTTGAAAAAAATAAGAGACTATGTCCTAAAATGATAAAACTATGGTTAATGAACGAAAACTCCATGTATCTTTGAATATCTTAATATAGCTGCCTACATATCTTGTTATTAGGCAGATATATTGAAATATCTTATATATTTATGGTTGTAAGTTAAATTATCTAATATTACTATGTGATCTATTCTGATGTTTCCTTAAAACTATAAATGTATTTACAAATATTTTCTTAGATATTATATTAAGAATGTTTAAATTGTTAGAACCTGCAGACAAGCTGCCATATGACAGCTTTGTGGGTCTACTCAAATTTTTTGTACAAAATGTATTCTGTAATTTAATAAATAAAATAAAAATTTAAAATTAAATATTATTGATTATTAAGGTTTCTAAAACAAACAGAAAAATCTTACACGTTTCATAAATAAATAAAAAGTTCACTTGCATGTCGATTGCGTACACTTAAACCAAATGGGGTAAGCGTACGCATTCGGTCACTTTGCTTTTTTAGTGTAAACAAATAATTTTTAAAAAAATCGACTGCAGTTCACACGCGGTAGAAGTCAAACCTTCACCCACACAATCTCAACCAATAGGAGCCTTGTAAAGTGAGCTCATAATCAAGGCGGTCAATGCGCGCAGCTTGACAGAGCGCGACGCTTCGTAGGTACTGTACGTAAATAAGGTTTTATTCTATCTCATTCACTCGCAGGCTAAATCCTATAGATTTTATTTTGTAGATGTATGTGTTTGTCTCTTTATAGTGTCACTCGTTTCCATTTCACCGAGTTTAAAGTCGCAACGTTGCTAAAGGGGTTGTTCTTCTTTTTAACCCACATAACGTTGTCTCCACCAGTGATTGAAGAAAAATTCAACAGAATAACCAGCATTATTATTTTATAATTACTTTAAAATCTACTGTACTCAAATATATTAAAATATAAGTAGATGTGCTATCTGCTGTTTTTACTATGTGGGTCTGCGCTTCCGGGTGTCGCCGATATTGTTTACCAATTAACAAATAAACTAAAAGAACAAATAATTAACGAATAAACCAAACGAACGTTAAACTAAATGAACGAATTCTTTCCTTATTCAAAATATATTGTTAACCAATATTAATGCACATTTTCAAAAAATCAACGAAATGAACAAATTCTTTTTGTATGAAAACTACGCTAATTAATCTATTCTGTATTTGAATATCTTTGACTGTACTAAAGACGTAACGATCGTGTGCGATTTAAAAAAAAAATGTGTTTATATTATTGTAGTAAAAATTACGTTACAGAGTTGTAATTCCTCGTGATAGAAGTGTATTTCATACAAATCACAGTTGTCTCCTGTCACGTCGACTTGCGTATATTCTATAATGTTACAAAAAATGATACAACTACATAAAAAAAAAACTAAAAAAATTAAAACTATTTTTAAACTACAAAAGATATAACCTATCAAGTAACAGCGATTATTATTTTTTATGATGTTTAATAAAATATTTTTTAAAAATCTCAATAACTTTTCTCCTTTTTTTTTACGAACTTTTATGTCTTACGTTAATTCTGTCACGTGGGTTGTCATTCGAAATAGGTATACACGCAGCTCGTGTTTATCACCTCCGATAGGTATTTTAAGCCTCCTTCCCCCCTTGCTACAATTTCCTTTCTGAGATCCAGAGAGAATTCATTTATAGTAAAAACAAATACCTCACTTTAGGTGGAAATGTGACAGAATGGTAAAAATTATGTAGGTTTTAAGAGGGTATTACCAGAGAAAACCAGAAATATTTAATTTTTAAATCAGATTTTAGACGTATTGACTCTTTTCCACCAAAAATTATAAATGGATTTCGAAAGATTGTTCCTTTGTCTAGCATTCGCATATTTTAAATTTTGAGAAAAAATGTTTATTTTTGGTATAATAAGGTTATGCCATAGGTCGTTGGCAGTTTTGATAAATTTTCAAAAAAGATTTTGTATTATACCACACCCATTTCAAATCATATAATCATGTAGTAAAATAAATCAATATATTATCTGGGTATCGCATGTTTTAGAATTTGAATTTTAGTTTAAATAAAATCATAAAAAAAATATATACTTACATGTGTTTCTTGACGAAAATTGGTCCGTTTGTATATTTATTTGCGCACTTACAAACTAATATATTTCTGATTTTTTTAACATTTTCATTTAATTTAGACCTTATTGATAAATGATAAATACTTATAATCAAAACATTATTACAAAACGTACATTATTTTAATAGTTTTTTCAACACGCCTTTCAGCATTTTTGGATGTAGGTATGAATTAAAACAAAATTTGGAATGAAATAAAATTGACATCGAGTTATAATTTTAAAAAGCTGCTACGGAGAATAATTAATCTTTCTCATTGTAACCGCCCTGCACGATCGTAAGAACAACTTTCGACGAACTGTGGATTTTCGTCCGCTGACTGGTTAAACGCTCTTAAAAAGAACAACCCAATGAAGTTTTCACTTCAAAAACAGGAGGTGAATACGTTCGTCATAATTCCTACCTCCCTTCGTACCATTTTTTTTTAAATTACGGAAGCATCAGTGATACGAAGATCAACAAACTGTACTCGGTACATAATTTCGCTTTTCAATTAAACCGAAGATTCCGGTCGTGCATTAAATTGCATTCCCGAGCAACAGAACTGTATAATTGAATACGGTAGAGGCCTCACCTATCATACTAATAAAATAACTAATAACGAGTGAGTGTATGAGTGTCGGGTGAGGTGTATAAATTCCACCACGTCCGGCACTAGGCGGTCGTACAATTTGCACGCTTCTACTGACCAGCGGTGCCGAAGAAGTACCTAACCTAGCCAAACCCTACGCTATTCGTGGACAATGGCATAAAATATTTTTTAAAAAAATACACATTTGTTCCAAACTTTTTTAATCTAACATCGCCCGACGACGTTTGCGGGATCGAATCCCAGCGTGGAAAAATAAATTTTATTTGATTAATTTGTGTTATTTCACAATTAATTTATTTAAAATAATATATAATATGCTTGCGGCACGTTCCAGAGTGGAAGATACTCTCAGTATCGCCCTGGTGTAAGACCACCATTCAGAATTGAAACGTTGCTTGAAATGGGGCCAATTTGGGGGGCGGGTATGGGTACCGCCATTCCGGGAACCATTTATTGGATAACCAACACTTCTGCCATATGTCACCCCAAGTGGTTCGCTACGTTTGGTGACTTAGCTGGGGTGCCCGGGTTCATGAGGTGAGGTTTGTCCAGGTCTTGGTGGCCGATACGTCTGCCCACCTGCTGCGTATTGGGCAGGATCGAGAGAGACTGATTGAGGGAGATCTTTTACCCTCCAGCCAGTATCTCTCAACCCATCGCCTGGACACACTAATCCCCAGATTCTTACCCACCCCTTATACCTATTTCCTTCCCAAAACTTCCTCTCCTTCCTTTCCTTACAAAAACCCTTCACACAGCATCCCTTAAGACAAAGGCCCAGAGGGAAATTATTTTCCTCAGGACGTCCTGTGTGGAGCTAATGTAAAAAAATGGCTTTAGCCGTGTTTGGTGACCAGATATGAATAGCCGAGTACTTCCCAACCTTCCTCCTTCCTATCTCCTTCTCCTCCCCACTACCTTCAGCCTGACAACATGCCCCTAATTGGGGATGACATAGTCTCACTGGCTCTAGACGTGAACAGCTGGGACTCTTGTGAGGCATTCTAGGAAATTATGAATTCTTTTAAGTCAACATGAAAACAGTAAAAAGGGTTGGTAATATAATTTACGCAAGATATTCCCCAAATACATATTAAAGTAATCTATAACCCCAAGATAATTATGTCTAATAACCAAATAACTGGAATTTCAGTCGTTAAACAGCAATAAATATGAGAAAATTCATCTAATTTGAATAAAAGCCTTCTGTTAACCCCCTCCCCCAAATTGTATGTATATAAACCACAGTATAAGTAAGAAATAATTTTACCACTCTGAAGATGGCCTTAATAGGCTGAAACCGGCTACGGTCAGAAATAAATAAAGTGAAAAAGGTTTAAAATTATTTTAATATACAATTATAACGGAATTTTACCACGAATTAATCATCAGTACCAAAAATAGATAATTTATTATCTTGTTTAATCCCTTGAGCGTCCATATCTAGCTATTTATATAAAGAAGATTAGAAATGCAACGAATGGTGATTTGGCCGAATACCGAATATTCGGCCGCCGAATATTCTTCTAGAAGAATTTCTTTTAGAATCTCTGAAAATTAGTATTAGAGCCTAGTAGTACCGAATCTCATAATGATTTTTCACCACCAGGTAATAAAATAAAACACCAATGAGAATGATAAAACGTTTGAAGAAATACACGAAAGTTTCTGGAACCGATTCAATGAAGTTGCTACTTCCAATAGGTTAACTGAGGGGATGGAGAAAAGTGAAATTGTAAATGAGATAAATTTTTATTTGAAAAGTGCTCCTCTCGATCGTAAGGCAAACATTAATAGCAGCTGGTGGTCTGCGAACGCAAAACCATATCTAAACCGATAAATACACCGATAAAATAAACCAATTCGTAGTAAAAATTATTCTAATAGAGTATTAAGTTTTGCGCTAATATCATTTTTAATTTAATTGTAATTATTTCTAATTTGCTTTTTTCTTTTGTTACAGGTAAGGACGCATTTCTTAATCCTTCTGACAGCTACAAAGATACAATCCACTGAACAAGGGATAACCACATCAAACCAAACGAATTGTCTAGCATTGGTGAAAATTGGTGAGAATTGTTGAGAATGTCATCATAACACTGAGTTTGATCATAGACATTATGAATATATTTGGACCTGCCCCCTAAGTGATAAAAGCGTATTATTTCCCCCTTCCCATTCCGGTTCGATGGAACCGGCTGGGCTTACGAGAGCCTCGCTTGAATCTAAAAAATGTGACGTCATCATTCTTTTCTGGACCAGCGTCGAGCTCACATCGTACATTTTACGAAATAACACGGCAAATATGGTAGCATGTGCTATACATTATACCTTAAAATAAGTCGATAATAACGAATGTGGGCGGTTCTCCTGTGTGCTCGTCGCTGGCTACAGGGGTAAGTAAATTATGAAACATCTGTAGAAGTGTCTTAACTAAATACGGCAACAAAATATTCGTCTGTGAAAAGTTGCGAACTTTACTTTGCCGCATTTGGACTTGGCAAAAATGTTAATAACGTGGCGAGCAATTCGCGCTGTAAAAAGGTCTATTCATTCAAAAGCAGATTTTGCTTTTAAGAACTAAATGGTGATATTATAATGCGAGATGCCTATATACTGTCAGATTGATTTTTTAACGAATCACAGTCATCTTTCCCCTCTTCGTCCCCCCATATTTTGGTTTTACCCCTCATCTGTATCTGCTCGTCTATAAAATTTGGATGTCCAGTTTGATGAGTTTGATCCATTTTCAACTTTGAAACTTACTTTATAACTTTTGTGTGGGAAAATTTTGTCATGTATATTGCGCATGTTTTAATTATATGAATATATTTTTAAAATTTGTATATGTCGATCGTCCAGTTGATTAGTCTGACAACTCCGAATACCAAGTTTTGAGATAATGAGGCAAAGCAATATTTGAATACTCATCATTAATTAAATATTATTGACATGTGTCGTGTGTTTTACATATTAAATATGCTATATAAAATAACACCGTGAAGTATAATGGTTCGATACATTAGTAGCATGACATTTTGGAATATCCTACCAGTGACCCAGAAAAAAACCAACAATTTTTCTGCATCATAATAGATTTGGTGGTTTTTATGAGTAATGTTCCAGGTAGAGGGTACACTTTTACATACAACATTCAATGCAAATATAAATTTTCCAGAGATGTCTGACTAATCAACTGGACGATCAATGTGTTTGGGGAGTAAAAAAACATGGAATCAAAGTAGCCTTTAAGAATGGGGCGACCGACGTAGATATACAATGATATGTAAGTCAATCCCAAAAAATAATGGTAAAACAATGCGAGTTCGAATATTCAAGTAGGTACAACGAAATTATTATAATTGTTGAGGAATCCTGAAAATATCTAAAAAACGCTTCACTAAAAAAACAGTTAACTTTGGCTAAAGAAGGAGGAAGCGCAACCCGGCATGATAACCCAAAAATTAATCACTATAATACTTTGGCCGGGAAAATCTCAAGTCATATCACAGATAAAGCCATTTTCATTGTGAATTGTGTATAGTCTTTCACACCAGAGCGATACTGCCACTGATAACAAGAAACATAGATTATTTTAAAATTTCAGACTTTTAAGTTCATACTTTTAAAAGAGTTGATATGTTATTGACTATTCGATAGTAAATTTAAAATGAATGTCACTTGTGTATTTCCTATTTACCGATGAGGTCATTTACCTTAGTTCCTAGTTAACCATCCCAGTTTTCAAGAAATTACTGTTATCTTGTTAAATAAATATAACAGGTTTGCTTTTTGATTTGTCTATCTTTATACATGGTGTCCGGAAACTAGTAATAGGTATAAGCGGCAATCAGGCGAATCTATCTCAAATTTGGAGTCGATTTTGTGGTATAACTTTTTTGATATGAGCTTTCGTTTTCGAATAAATCGGTTCCCAAGTTGGAATTTTTTAGGTTAAATTTGAAAAAAATCGGTCCCTACCCTGGGAGTTTAATATCAGCTGTTTAATGTCGATGTGTGATTTAACCCGGCTCAAAATGTTTCCGACTCTTGACCTTGACACTTGACATGGCCCGACTCAAGTATCAAGCGACCTCCCAGGTAAGTATGGTCCTGTTTTCATTAATTTTTAGGCAGCATCGCGTTCATTGGTCAAAACGTTGTACGTATATTTTCGTATCGGTGATCAATAAACCGGTGTACGCAATTTTTAGCCATAAGTTGTTTTTAATTGTTTGTCTAGCTTATAGTTTTTTTAGATTTTAGAAATGTATTATAAGTTTGTACAGCGCCCTTGAGGTGATTTTTCACACAAACGGCGCTATATAAAACATCCAAGTATTTACACCCCAGATTTTATGTCCGGGTTAAATCGTTCCCGCAGGAACTTTCACGCACTTTTCCACAAATGATCACCTAGTCAATCCACGTTGTGTACTTGCACTATATAAGTATAATAAATACAAAATATTACAAGAACAACATGTCAAAGAGACCAAATGGGAAAATAATTCACCGACTCCAGATATTTTCATATCAGAGGGTTCGGCTCGGTGGAACTCCTAATTGGACCTATAAACCCTACTGATCCCTCAATATAAATATTTAAAAAATCTTTTGTAATCCTACATGTATTTTAAATGACTGATTTTTGCATTTTTATATATAAATTATTTGACAAATCTAATATGCCTAAAGAGAGCTAGTTATAATGCCAGTAGCCGAAATAACAAATGGTAATATTTTTATATTCTGAGAATACCAAATTCTTTTAATCTCATTTCCTAAATCTGCATATTTTATTATTTTTTCAGAAACAGATTTTTGAATATTACAGGAATTTGGAATAGCGACATCAATGATATAAGTTATTTTCTTAAATTTTGTCATGAAAAATTGTATCAGGTCTATTACGATTAATTGTTCTGTCTGTTAGTATAGTTTTATCATAATATATTTTATAAAATTCATTTTCTAAAAATGAATTTGGTTCATATTCATAATATGGTACTATGTTACGGCAGTCAATCAAGTTATGTTTAATTACCAAACTTTGGTGAATTATTTTTAAAACCTGAGTGTGCCTAAATGTATACTCGGACGGCGCTAATACAGAACATCCGGAAAAGCCAAACATTTTCTACATAAATCATCAATTTTATCTTTGATTATATGCTTCCTATAATTTTTAGTTATAATGACTCTATCTTGAATGGCAAGCATAAATCCTTCTATTTCTAGCGCTCAACTCTCCAATACTCAACCATTTGTTTTACGAAAATTTGTCAACTTACGTTTGGTTGAGATAATTGAAGTGTTTTGCGTGAATAATTTTATTTGACCAGGAATCTTATAATTCCTGAATAGTATTATTAGATTATTGTGTGAATAATTTTATTTTACCAGGAATCTAATAATTCCTGGTTAGGGAACGTACCCATACTACGTGACCAATTTTTTGCAATTTTAAACCCCACCCCCCCCCCCCCCCGATGACCAAAAACCTAAGAAATCCGCCGCTTATTTGTACCAAGCGTGGTATTTTGAAGACCCCCCCCCCCGAACAGGTCACGTAGTATGGGTAGGTTCCTTTAGTATTATTAGATTATTGTGTGAATAATTTTATTTGACCAGGAATCTAATAATTCCTGGTTAGTATTTATAAGAATGTTGGCATTATTATTATTATCTGATTACCTTGATCGCGCCATGTCCTTCCTCGGGCGTCCCTGATTTCTTCCATTCACATTTGCGTCATATATTCTCCTTATACTCCTTTCTTCGTTTATTTGCTATACATTCCCAAACCATCACTCCCTTAGTCTTTTGGTCCTTAGTTACATAGCATTGCATTCTTTGTGGATGTCCACATTTTTAACACGATCATACCACGATCATACCACGATCTTACCACAGCATTCAGTCTACTTTCTTCCTTTCTCAGCTAGTTCTATGCCTCACTGTCATACATCAGGGTAGGTAGCACTCCACTGTGGACTGCTAGCTTCGCTTTTTCTTACATTTTTTTATTAGCGCCAACGGCATTCCGTCCTCCATTAATAGTTACCTGCATTTACCCCTTTTTCAATATTATCTCTATCAGCCCTCCGTTCTCGTTAAGCTTTGTCTTTATCCAATGTTCAAGAATAGTTTCTTTTCTAATCGTAGGTCTCTCTCACTCTATATTACACTAGTATATTGTAAAGTCTTCTCATCGCTTTGCTTTCATATTATTTTGAGGTTCGCGGCCCAATTCAGTATGCACGTCGTCCCTCGCTCAGCGTGACCAGAATGCGTAGAATGACAATAGTAAAAATCTCAACCGACTATCGGTACTAACTTTCTCATATAACACCGGAATATGTAAGTCACCGATGGGGATAGTCTCATGAATACTGCATTAGTTGAAAGTGAGATTTATCTAAGTATTTATTTCAAGACATGCAGAACTGACGTTAGAAAAAAACACAAATATTTTCGCAAACTATAATGAAGATTTAAGGTTTATTTTTCTTATTCTGATCATCTATATATATACATATAAAAATCAACATATGTTTGTTTCTGGGTTTGTATGTATATATGTATGTCCACTCTGCGTTGCTAAACCATTCCTCCGATTGCGATGAAACTTTGGGGATCTGATGTGCGCATTCCCGCGATGGTTTCTGTATACAGTAGTGAGCTCTGGCATCACGAAATTACGCATTGCTAAACCGTTCATCCGATTGCGATTAAAATCTGGTGATTTGTAGGGAGGAGTGGGGAGGGGGAGCGGGAGGGTGGCGTGCGGAGGGGGGAGTGGGGAGTGCGGAGCTGGGAGTGATGAGTGCGGAGGTGGGGAGTGCGGAGGTGGGGAGTGGGGAGTGGGGCGGATGGGGGTGTAGGAAAGGGGGGTGGGTGGAGGGGGGTGGGGTAGGGGTAAGGGAAGGGTGCGGAGGGGAGGGGGGGGGGAGGTGAACTCGGGAGCGGGGAGGGAGCCGCCTATGTACTATAAATGTGTAATAATTATAATATTTTCTTTCATAATTATTGATTTGGAAAATCTTACGTTCCGAAACACTTGCAACTGGTTACGACGTCTTTGTGACGTAAAACTGCCACTGGCTGGAAGACGGCTTTCAACTTCGGTTCCCGGCGTGATACAAACAAATATTTAAGTCGGGACATATCAAGAGTCAGAATAACACGATGAGAAGACGTACGAATGTGAACGAAGCAAGGAGTGTGTGTGTCGGAGAAGAAGAGCGAGTTGTTTGGCGGTCCATCCACTCTGTTTACCTTGATGCTTAAGTTAGTTTAATGGTTAAGAACTTTTTCCTCAAACATCAAGCAATAATACACATCACATCCAACGGAACCAGGGTTAACGTTGATTCATATTATGACTACTGATGACAGGTAAAGTAAACCAATCCTATGTTAATCATTCGATCATAACAATGAAAGCAGTAGCTATAATAATTGTACTAATAGTTTTGCTTTGTTCCAACCAGAAGACCCATTCTATATCTTTTGTTAATACGGCATCGATGTCAGACGTAATCGCCTGTCAAATTTGTGTGATTTTCTATGGCTTGCAAATTGCTTTTTCAACTAGTTTAAAACACAAAATACTGCTTACAGCATGATTATTATTTATTCATTTAATGTACGTTTAAAGTTGTATAGCATGGATTTGACATTCGCGAAGTTTTATTTCAATCTACTAAATACGCTTGAATTACTTAGTTTGACCAAATTCAGAACCTTTTTAAGCCGCCGCACAATGGGGTAGCTCTATAAACCGCGTTGGCAGAAAATCAGAAAGTCAAGTGTTCTTTACAATGAAACAAGTATGCTAGTTTTGAAGTTCATTAAATGTTTCATAATTCCCCCGAAGCGTGTCGCCCTTATCGCAATACTGACGGAAAGAGATCAGTTTGAAATTGAACTTTGTGCGGGTGACCGTGTCAGTTTTTGCAGTCGCGTAAAATTCAATACGTTTCAAATGTAAATAAAGTGAAATCTACAAAGTGTTTAGATCCAATTTAGATCAAGTTCAAGATGAAGACGATGTCTACTGGTATGTACTTTTATTATTTTATAGTAGTTGTTAAAAATCTTTCACGACATGTCAAATTTGGATGAAATATTTTTTTGTGAATACATTAAATATCGAGGCAAATAGTTAAAAGTTCCACTAGATTCCGGCATATTTAATTTTTTTTTTGTATACTTTAGTATCTCATCTACTAGACTAACTTCTAAGAAGTTACTTTTATGCACCATTTTATTAATTACAATACCTGAAAGTGAGGATTATCAGTTTTCATGAAAAACGGTTCTAGTCTTATAATCAATGTGTTTTGTTTTAGATGCAATTTCTGAAGTGGTTCGTACGAGATTCGAGTTATATATAATCAACTAAATCTAAAACTCAAAAAATAAACAAAAGGACAGTGAAAACAATTCCAAAAGATGTACTGCAAATGCTAAAGATACCAGACCCTAATACGACTACAGTACATGATTCGGTGGTTGAACAAAGTAGTGATGACGATAGTGTGTTGTCACAATACGATTAAGACGATCTATTCTGTGAATAACTGTTAATAAATATCTTGCGAAATGAAGTGAGCATTATGACTAATTTAACGTATCGCATATTTTCAATTTTATATTTTTGTACTAAATATATGTGACCTTTCGAAATTTTTTTTTCACTTATTTTTATTAACATGTCTATACGAAACTAAAAATCGAAAAAGGTTTTGATGCAATTGCAACCGCTGATTAGATGCCAACTTTCGGGGTCATCCACCCCATTGTGCGCCGCTACCCGAATTTCTACCGATTTCTTTACACCCCTTAAACATTTGAAGTTTTTAAGCTCTTAACCCATTGGCCACAAACCCCGGCAGCTTGCCGGGTGCGCAACTCAGGTATTTAACCACAAACCCCGGCGCGCTGACGGGCTAGAGTAGGTCCGCCAAAAAAACGGAAAACAAGCACGACAGAGACATTTTTTAATAAAATTTTAAATGCTGAACGCTCTGTAGGTAATTAATAATTTATTTCGTAGAATTGGCCATAATATGTTTCTTATGTTTTTTCCCTGATATTTGTGTTCCGAGTTTTGTATGCAGACAGCCGCCATTAAATTTCTTCAAAATTGCGTGTGGGTTCTAGGCTTTTGGTAGTGACCCTGAATGTCCCTGATTGCTTTGAGGACTATCAAATCAAATTATTTTATTAGTTATTAGGATATATGTATGTAAAAACATAAATTATTATTGTTCGATTTATTAATTTGTTGGAAAAAAACTTACGACAAAAGAGAACGTTATATTTGTATCCTTATTTACACATATTGTAATATTTTTAAAAACTTTATTTTTATGTTTTTCTGTACCTTAATTTAATATGTAAACAAATCAAAAGAAATTAATTCATTTGAATATACCATAGACATCAGAATGAATAGACCAGAAGATACAGATGAGGGGTAAAACCAAACTATGGGGGCGAAGAGAGGAAAGATACTGTGATTCGTTAATAAATCAATCTGACAATTCACATAGCAATATTTTGTTGGCGTGTTTAGTTAAGATACTTTTACAAATGTTTCATAATTTACTTACCCCTGTAACCAGCGACGAGGACACTGGAGAACCGCCCACATTCGCTATGTCCATATAATATGTACCTATAATGTACAGCGCAAGCTGCCGTTTTGGCGTGTTATTTCATAAAACGTATGGACGTTAGTTCCGCGCTGGTCACTACAAGAATGATGACGTCACATATTTTAGATTCAAGCGTGGCTCTCTCCCCTCCCCATGGAGCGAGCTGGCGCCAAGGCGGAGCTATAGCCGGTTCCATGGGGAGGGGGAAAAAATACGTTTTTATCACTTAGGGCAGGTCCAGATATATTCATATGTCCGTGGAATATACGGTTCAAAAGTTACAATAGATTTAGTACACCAATGCAGGTTTTCAAATTTTGTACATACTTAATTCAGTGGTGAAGGCCAATTTTTTAGCTCATTAATTCCGTGGCCAATGGGTTGAAAAAATAAATGTTATTTTTGCAGATTATATCACTTCCCACGCCGAAATGCAAATCATATGAAATTCCCTCGATAGAAAAAAATCGCTAAGAAAATTATTATTTTCAAGACTGAATTTTTTACAAGTTATATATATGTATGAAAAAATTCACAGTATTTCATTAAATGCTGTTTTAGACAGCCCCTAAGAGATTTTTGCTCTATTCTAAACGAATCGTGTTTTATTAAACATTTTCACAATTTTCGCTTTAATTTTACGGTTTTAATTATTAGCGCACTCTCTCCAACATTCGTAATTACATATCTCTCCATCTTCTTCTTATTGAGTGGGGATACGGCGCCTTAAGGCAAAGCTAATGAGGCAGCATACACGTAAAGAATAATTGAATATTTGGGGACGAAATACATTAATTATTCCACTAACCGCCGCACTTTTAGGCACGGATTATGGGAATTACACTTCACTTCAACAATTACTATAAGAAACATCTATATTATGTGCGTGCACAAAATAGGGTATTAGGTTATTAATTTGGGCAAACGAAGCAATTAACGCAAATTTAGATTGAAACGATATACAACTTTAAACGTACATTAAATGAATAAATAATCATGTATTCTTCAGCATTTCGCGCTTTAAACTGGTTGAAAACGCAATTGCAAGCCATAGACAATAACACACCCAACTTTGACAGGAGATTACGTATGGAATCGATTCCGTATCCACAAAAGATACAGAATCGCATGGCAGGTATATAATACAATTTCCATCACCGGAGAAACAAACAGATGGACGGTGACCGGAAAACTCAGAATTATGCAACTTCAACACCTTTGAAAAGTCATTAAAAGTGATGTATAAAATGTTACGTTACGTCCTAACGTAACCTAACCTAACCTATTAGGTTAGGTTATGGGCTATTTTTTATTTTATTTTTTCATAACTTTTAATCCCTCAGGCCTCGGCCATATTTTGTCGGAAGGTCAAAATATTTCGATTTGCAATAAAATCCAAATAAATGGAGTATTTCTGAACGCATCCGAGAACTGTTTTTTAAAAGTGATGAAATACACTTTCAAATATTATAATTCAAAGGAAACATATACTTTTTCAATTTTTTTTTTAACGTTTTATCTAACTAAAATTACTGATTCGAAAAAAAATTAAATCGCACATTTATTTTATTACACAAATGTATTATAAACGTTTTTGTTAACTCACTTTTTTGTCTTTTTTTCAAAGTAAATCTTTTTTTTAAATTGCGGCGGGAAATTTTGGATTCATAAAGGTGTACATTTTAATTATTTTGTGCTCAACTTTTACATTTGAATATGAAGCGTGATGTTTTCTCTTTCTAACACCGTTTAGATCATATTTCTGATCATTTATAGTAAGGGAGACACAACGATTTCCGTGAGACATATATGAGTTGTTTCGAAAACCGAACTAATGACTTCTTCCATCACGGGACCAACAGATGGACAATCAAGTATTACAGCCTGAAGGTGGCTGCTAAACTCACCCTATGGAAGAGTGGAAAGAATTACTCGCCAATTTGTTACTAACTTCGACCATATACACGGTGTCCCGAAACTCGTAGTACACACTGGTGAATTTACATTACACTAATTGTATGTGGTGTATCTTTTTGAAGTAAAACTTCTTTACGCACGCTCGACTTGGGGGTAAGCTGGTGAATGCTTTACGAAAAGTGTGATGTTACGAAAAGTGTGATGTTATGAAAAGTGTGATCTTACGAAAAGTTACGAAAAATGTGATGTGGTCAGTAATAGATGCGAACGGTGAACGGGCGAGGCGAACGGTTTTTGAAGTAAAACTTCTTTACGCAAGCTCGACTTGGGGGGTAAGCTGGTGAATGTGTTACGAAAAGTGGTTATTGTTACGAAAAATGTCATGCGAACGGTGATCGATTGCTAGGCGAACGGTCGGGCCTTTACGCACGCTTGACTTGGGAAATTATAAGGATAAGGATGGTCACCCCAAGGTCGTAAGTGACCCCAAGGTCGTAGGTTACCCCAAGGTCGAAGGTCACCCCAAGATCGTAGGTCACCCCAAGGTCGTAGTTCACCCCATGGCCATATTTCACCTCAATGTCATATGTCACCCCTAGGTCATAGGTCACCCCGTTCGCTACGTTTGGTAACTTAGCAGGGATACCTGGGTTCATTGGGCGAGGTTTGTCTTGTAGTTTTACTTCAGTCGTGTGGTCTAAAGCATACTCGTTTTTTTTGTTTTTACTTTTTCGAGTAAATCGAGTCGAAGTTGAATTTTCGTCATTTTTATAGTGGATTATTGATTAGAACCTCAAATTGTAATATTTAACCGTTGAAGATAATACTAATGAAGCGAAAAATGTAAAAGATAAAAATCAGAAAAAGATCGGTCGTACCTAGGAATTGAACCCAGGACTTCAGTCTTGCCGAGGCGTTGCTCTACCACTGAACTAATTCGGTCATTAGAATTGAAATTCAAACACTTTTGCACACTCTTCCACTTATTTATTTTCACCATGACCGGTTTCATCCTACTACGAACATTTTCAGACTGTTAGTTGAGATTCTTATGCTACGGTATTTACACAAACTTAGGCAGGGGTACAAAACATTGTATCTGTATAATGAATGTTTCTATTTTGATAATTTAAGGTATTATAAGTTATTTTGTTAATTTAAGGTCCATATAGGTAATTATAAAGTTCATTATTAAAATTATGAAGAATGCGTCCGATGGCCAGCTCTGAGCATTGAAATGATATAACCCGCAGTTCTAGACTGTTGATGTCATTTAAGAAGCGCCTGCAATCTTCACCAAAATTGTCCATGGTGATATTGGATTGTACGTGACTGTAAACACGCCCGACCAAAACATCAATGTATCAAGCTGTGATAAGTAAATCCCGATGGCTATTTCTCGGTGGGTTGTTTGCCGCGTCATTACGAGCGTCAAGCAATATTTCTTCACAGAACTAATTTGAAGGTGTAGTCGCATAATATTGCAAATTTACACAATCATTTACGAGTATCAAAACTCCTTACAAATCAAACTTCCGACCAATCCATTGTTATGTCATGACGTGGCCCTTATAACAGTTTTTTCTTTAAAACAATCGAGCAACGTCCAGGCAACTTGAATTTGTTCTCAGTTGTTCCAACGGCACGCCGAAATTAATAATACTCATTCTGAGCAAGAACCGACTGAATAACTACCATGAAAATAATTACGTTACAATTTATCAAAAGTATGTTGGTTTTCTAGTAAATGCAAGGCGACGTTCGATAATTTATTCGTTTCGATAATATAATTTCAATTCTAATACAATGGAATTCCACTACGAATTAACAGTTCAAAAATTAGACTCATTAATTAATTCGGTCATATTTTACTGCAATTGCTGAATGAACTTGTCCCATGATTTTCCAGACTCTCATCCTGTATACGAGTATCTCTCTTCAATAACAATCTCTCATCTCCGATGATTGGTGTTTTGTCCATAGATATAGATGATTTACGATCGCGCTATTGTGTAAAAATCAGACTCGATAATTGTCTTATGTTTTTGCCAATAATTTCTGTAAAAAATTTTCACGTTAGCTTTGTAAATGTATTGTGAGTTTATTGTTAATCACATGTTTTCAATGCAATTTAGCTCTGTTCGTCTGTATGTAGTTTATTACTAAACGAAGCTAGATAAATACAATCTATAGCTAATAACAGATAAGAAATAACTTATCGTTGATATGTTTGTATTACCATTTTCCAGTTCTTCATTTGGATGTCTGAAAAGATACGTTGGCAATTAAGTTTGCTTTTGAAATTTTTATTTAGATGTACGTAAATTTATTCATACATCTAGTAGGAAAATATAAAAAAATACAATTTACGAAGTAAAGTAGTGGGTTTTTATTCGTTTGTATCAATCTCGGAGTGGAAGACATCTACATTTTTAAAATTGTTTCCATTACCAAATGTCGATGACATATTCAAGCAAGCTTCCATTATAAAAAGGTGTAAAGAAAAAATAACAAAGAATATCAAGAATTTTTACAAACTAATGAGAAATGGAAACCAAACCCAATTTTTAAACCTAATTTTAAAACAACTCAAATGCAAAACATTCCAAGCCATAAAAAACTATAATAACCTCCCTTCTGAATTACGCTGCATCATCAACCAATCAGAACAAATAAATAAAATTAAACAATTTAAAATAACAAACTTAAAGTAAAAAGTTAATATTTTATACAAAACATATTATAACTTTTTTTCACATGAGCATCTTTGGGGATGATGTGTGGAGGGTTTTTTAAGGAAAGAAAGGAGAGAAGAGTTCTGGGAAGGAAAAGGGTTTAAGGGGTGGGTAGGAATCCGGGATTCAGTGTGTTCTTGTCATCCCCCTCCAAGACCTGGACAAACCTCACCCCATGAAACCGGGCACCCTTGCCAAATCACCAAACGTAGCGAACCACTTGGGGTGATCTACGGCAGAGGTGTTGGGTATCCAATAAAAGTTACCGGGGTTGCGGTACCCATTCCCAAATTGAAAGATGACTTACAACCTAAGTAAGAATCGTCCCTCCCTTATCAGGCATAAGAGCGCTTCTTTTCTGATAAGGTATACATGACTAAAAACGACCCTTAATATAATATTTTGTAAAATATATATGTAACTCTTATTTTTTTATATTACACTAAAAAAAATCAATATCGCCCTTGTAAAAGCGCACCATTCAGGATCGAATAACGTCGATTGAAATGGCTTTTTAGGCCGTGTTTTGTCACCAGTTCTTAATAGCCAGATACTTCTCCAACTTCTTTTACCCCATCTCCTGCCCCTCCCCAGTATCCTTATTCTCACAACACCCAATTGAGGATGCCGCATTCCCACCGGCTCGAGACGTTTGGGAGTAGTTGGAACATGTGTGATATTCACGTTAACAAAAATTAAAGCATTTAAGGAGTAGAATAACATTTAAGTAGTTCATCTGACATAGTTCATCAACCATAGATTGATTACCAATCCTCGTCCAATCGACTACGCAATACAGATCTTATTCGGCATCTGGTACTGAAGATTGATGCACATTTCGTCGTCGAATGGAAGGTTTGTAATATCACTAAAGCCCCTGTAAACGTTCAAAATTGTTTGTCAAAGATTATTTCTTCGTGGTTTGTTTGACAAACATCTCAAACAAAGCCGCAGACTACAAAATAAATTGATAAACACGTAAAATTTGTCAAATTATTTTATCGTTTACACAGAGCACTCCCGTTTTATCACATGAGAGATTTGATCTAAGGGCGACCGGCCAACTCAGAATGAAACCAACTCAGAACCAACCACATCAGAAAGGTCGTAAGGAGTGATGAAAAAAAAATTGGTTAAATAGGTTAAATGAGGTTAGGGTGAACGGCTATTTTAAAATGATTTTTTTCACAGCTTTTAATGACTTTTCAAAGAGGTGTTGAGTTGACTTAATTCTGAGTTGGTATGGAACCGATCTAAATGGTTTTAGAAAGTGAAAACCCCACGCGTGTAACCTAATTAAATGCATTTTTTTTTTGGTGGTTTCCGAGAGCAATTTGATAAAAATAAATAAAATTTCTAGAATTATTTATTCATTATTTTTTTTATGAAACAACAAAAGCGTTAGGTGACAATAAAGTTTATAATAAATACATTTGCCTAATAAAATAAGTTTTTTTTCTTCTTTTTTTCTTGTTATTTGTTTTTGGGGTGTTCTGCCGTGTTGCGCTACCTCCTTCTTTAGCTAACATTTATGCCCTGATGATGGACACTGCAACGCTGTCCGAAACGTTAGCTAAAGAAGGAGTAAACTAAACGTTAGCAAAATAAACAACGTTGGCTAAAGACGTAGGTAGCGCAATACGGCATAACACCCCCAAAACAAATAACGAAAATACTTTTGTGAGTGAGCCTTTTTTAAAACTTTTTTTGCATAAAATTTTTTAATATTATAAAAATTATATTTTTATTTCTAATAATGGATTCCATTTATATTAATGATTTAAAAAATATTTTTATTTTTCGGATATGTTCAGAAATATTCCATTTGTTTGGATTTTATTGGAATGCGGAAATATTTTGACATTCTGACAAAATACTCTCGATTTCTGAGAGAATAATTACTTTTTGCAAAATGTGGATGAAAATAATAAATGCACAAATTCTTACAATATTATGATGGCTACAAATGTTATAATATTAATTCATTTATTACCTGGATTTTGTATCAGAATTCAGAATATTGTAATCAATATAATGACATCTGCTGTTCGTCCATAAGCGACAAAATGAGCTGCGGTTATGTCTGACTATACCTGTGGGCATTAAGCTCAACGTTGCATTTACACAAACCTGTCGCGAACACTGCACTTTAATAACACTGCGCTGCATTTGCGTGCATGAATGAAACGTCATTAAATAATTCCTTCGTTGCATGCTTCAAAGTCATCTCATAGTGTACGTAGCGTGCAAATATACCGCATTGTTTCCTCCTCATAAAAACAAATTCAAAATGTTATTGTCCTTCAAAGCAGTTTTTTGGAGGTTTTCTCTCATCCCAAATGCATACTGATTGCTGGTGTAAATAATCTTGACCCCTTTAGAGCAATTAAATGCAAGAATAATTGAACGGAGCTGATCTCTGACGATATTTTTGTAGTATTTGCGTGCGGTTGGACCTTCTAATAATCATGTTTTTTTAACATTAGCTTCACACAATTTGGGAGGTGGGAATGGATGCCGCCGCCCCGCGAACCATTTATTGGATAACCAACACCTCTGTCGTAGGTGTCAACCCCAAGTGGTTCGCTACGTTGTGACTTAGCAGGGACGCCCGGTTCATGGGGTGAGGTTTGTCTGGGCCTTGGCAGCGGATGCGTCTGCCCAACAAGGCAGCATCGGTAGATATTGGTCGAGGGAGACCTTTTGATCTATCCAGAAGGTATCTCTCGTAACATCGCCTTGCCGCAGTGGGAAGGATGGTTTCATACGTCCGTCACTCCTGGGCATACTGACGACCCTCAGATTCTTATCCAGCCCTCGTACCTTTTTCTTTTCCAGAACTTCCTGTCCTTCCTTTCTTTTATAAGACCTTCTACATAGCATCCCCAAAGATTTGACATAGGCCCTAAGGGGATTATTTTCGTGTGCTAATGCACAATAAACACAAAAAAATATTTTCTGCTAGACCTTCGGGGATTCCGTGTGGAAGGTATTTTTAAGGAAGGAGGTCTAGGAAATTCTGGGAAGGAAGTTGGTATGAGAGCTGGGTAGGAATCTAGTAGGAATGAGTGTGACCAGGAGTGACATTGCTACGTGGGTTTTCTCGCCAAGCGGCAAAACCATGTATACATTTCATAAAACAACTCAGAGTATTATAATACTGACCAGGTACTCACAGACTTTATCCTTAAGGAAGCGCCAATTCTGGACGGGATATGGATCCCGTCGAGAATATCTGTGGATCCCATTAATGCTCAGGGGTGGATCGTAAACCACGATATGTGTCATGCTTTAAAGGGGTGGTATGCAGGGTACATAATTTAAAATACGGAGATTGTGAGATCATACATATAATTTAAAAAAAATATCAAACATAGGTCGAAGCCTCACTAGACAGGTGGTTATAAATAATACATTTGACTTACCCCCATGGAACCGACCTTTTTACTATGAGTACTATCGCTAGCTAACTAATAAATGACCGTCTAGTAGCTGCAAGGCTCAGGCAGCATTTCCTCGTGCAGGTTCCGGGAAGCCATCGCCGAAGCCGGGACATGGAGTCGGTTCCGCCGTCTAGTGGAGGTCATCAAGCGGCCTTTCATCGCGTTCAAAATTATCAAGAAACCCCGCCGGGGGGTGTTTTCCGATGATGTAGGTTTGGCATGTAGTGATGCCTGCCCACGGGCCAGACGAGTGTCAAGGTCGGCGGAAAATTACGTTCCCGCCACAAAGAACATTGAATAACTTCACGGGCAAACAGGGCACAGATCATCAATCAATTCGGAGCTCTGTCAATTCGGATGCAGAAAATGTGAGGAGGATGAAGAGATTACAATTCACCTATGGTGCCAATTTACCGCACTGCCAAGCGATTCTGTATCTTTTGTGAATACGGAATCGATTCCATGCGTAATCGCCTGTCAGATTTGTGTGATTATCTATGGTTTGCAATTGCTTTTTCTACGGCCTGATGTGTCAGCTGTCAGCGCTGTCGCCGAAATGCGTAATGCGAAAAAATTTAAAAAAACGAAATGCTTGAGTAAACATGATTATTTATTCATTTAATGTACGTACAAGTTGTATACCATGGATTTGACATTTGCGAAGTCGGCGACAGCTTACCAGGGTTGTTAATTTGCAGGGATTTCCTCAAATTGCGGGGAATTTTTTATTTTATTTTTTATTATTTATTTATTAACGGACTTAGTCTAATTTACAACAAAGTATCACGAAATTAGGAAATGAACATTGTAAAGATGACGATGGTACATGAAAGGAAAGACAAACAGATAAAATAGAGTAAAATAGAAGTGTCAAGTCACGTCAAGACTTTGCAAAAATTAGAGTAAATATAAAATATCTTCAATTGTTTAAAGAGTGACAGAAATCATTTAAGTTAATACCAAAAAATCGAGGTCTTGACGTGAGTTGACCATTCTACACATTCTGGACAGTGGTGAGTTATAACTATAATTAGTCGAGTGCTGATTGAGGAAGAGCAGGTCTTTATTTCTGAGTCTCGAGAAGGTACATATATTGAATGTGATGAGTTGTGGTAATTTAGGTGAATCGATTAAACGGTTGAATAATTTTGAGGAAACAAATGAGATCAAACAAATTTGTTATTTTGTTCTCCCTAATTTGGGGAATTTGAACATTTATTGCAGGTATTTTGGAATACAGTCATTGGCAACTATGCAGCTTACACATCAGCCCGTAGAAAAAGCAATTGCAAGGCATAGCAATCACAAAATGTGACAGGCGATTACGAATTTAATCGAATCCGTATCCACAAAAGATAAAGAATGCTCAGAGATACCTGGAAAAACACCTTGTGGAACCAGGAGATATAGCCAATTATCCATGGCATTGACCACCATGGTGAACTTTATCAAAATGACCGGGTTACTGTCAAAGGAACGAAGTAAAATAGAAGATATCACAATGGCTCATGGCCTGAGTGGTTAGGAACCATGTGAACCGTCTCCGTTTTATTGAAATTAAAGTAAAGCATTGTATTTAACCACTGTATCGCGTGCATTGTCTACGCGTCGGGTGTGTTCTCGCGGCTATTTTTCTCGGAATACGCAATCGTCCGTTCCTTCCATTCGGTGTAGTTTTTCTATAGGCTGTTTTGCTTCGATGACCACGCCAAAAGATCCTACGGTAAATGCAATTACCTACCAGAACACCTCGCTTGAATATTTTCTCCAAAGATAAACATTGCAAAAAATTTTCGCTCGAAATGCATTGCAATTTTCTGAAATTCGCCATAATTTTGTGATGTCTTAGTTTGGTTTTCCGTTTTAGAACTTTATCCTATATTTTCATTTTACAAGCACACTTGTGATATATCTTTTAACGCACTTCTGATTATTGTTATTATATGAAAATATATAAAATTATGTATATCTTTTAAATTTTGATAGCTTTATATTACATTAGCTCTGCAAAAGGAGACTGAGGAAAATAATTTCCCTCAGAACCTACGTCGTCTTGGCGATCCTGTTAGGGTTGTTTTAAGGAAAAGAAGGAGAGGAAGATCCGGGAAGGAAAACAGTTATGAGAGATGGGTAAGAATCTGAAAGTCAGTTGTACAGGAGTGACGGAAGTGTGAATCCACCCCTTCCAATGCGGTGCGAGACGATGGGTCGAGAGAATCCTTCTGGAGAGGTAAAAAGGTCTCCCTTTACCAGTCTCTCCAAATCCGGCCCGCCATATAGTAGGTGGGCGAACCAGAGTATAATTCCGCAGCCAAGATCTAGACAATCCTCATCCCGGGCACCCCTGCTAAGTCACTAAATGTAGCGAACCACATGGGGTGACCTATGGCAGAGGTGTTGGTTATCCAGTAAATGATTCGTGAGGCGGCGGTACCATACCTACCTCCCAAATTGAAAACAATGTTACACAACGGTTACAACGGCTTACAATTTGTGCATAAAATTTCTCCGATAAAAATCATTTCTCCCCACAAACTAGGTTATCCAATCAAATGTCGTCCTGCGTATTGAATCGTCAGGTATATTTACCGAATCCACTTCAGAGGGGATGTGGAGAGAGACGGGCTATGGGAACAAAAGGGACAGGTATATTCCAGGAAATGTATAACAGAGTAGTGGGCGTATTGCGAGGGGGAGAGGTCACCCCAATGTCTCTAGTTTGTACCTACTGTACGGCCAACAATGAGTCACAATATTTTGGGTGGGAACGAGGAGGCGTTATTTTACTTTGTTGCAAAATCACTAATACCAGGCATTTTCCAAAAAACTCAATTGGATAATTTTGAAAAGGGTAAAATTGGATATTTTTAATATAAGAAAGAAGATATATTTGCTGACAAATCCAAATGAAACATGAAACAAAACAAGACACAGAAAATAACGGTCGCAATTTTTTTTTTTTTTTTACACTGAATACCGCACAAGAATCTCAACTGCTCCCGTCTGGAGCCAGTGAGACTATGGCATCCCCAATTGGGGTATGTTGTGAGACTTAAGGTAGTGGGGAGGGGAAGAAGGTGGGGAAGAGGAAGGTTGGGAAGTACCTGGCTATTCAGATCTGGTCACTAAACACGGCTAAAGCCATTTTCAAGCAACGTTTCAATTCTGAACGGTGGTCTTACACCAGGGCGATACTGATAGTATCTTCCACTCTGGAACATGCCGCAAATATATTATATATTATTTTTTAAATGAATTAATTGTGAAATAACACAAATTAATCAAATAAAATTTATTTGCGCATGCCGGGTTCGAACCCGCGACCTCCGGATTGTGAGTCAAGAGTCTTACCCACTGGACTACGGAGGTCGCAATATTTAGAGAGTGGAAGATACTACTAGTATCGCCCTGGTGTTAGACCACCATTCAGTATTGAACTGTTTGCTTAAAATTACTTTAGCCGTGTTTGGTGGCCAGATCTGAATTAGTTCTGTATTAAAATATAACTAGCCGTTGGAAACAATAGTTATATTATTTCAACGTCCAACGCTGTTGAAAATAATTAGCGCCAACAGTTGAAATATAATACCTACATGCGAATATTATTCAACACAGTCAACGATTCAACTGCCTAATAAATAAAAAGGGTTAAGAGTTTGTACTTCGTGAACAAACATTACTCGATATTTTAAATGGTCTTTTGGTTATGTACGTACCTACTGCACGTTTTTTTTTATTTTCCCATCCAATACGGCCGATACTCAGCGCCATGAAACAAACAAATTTATCAACGACAAGCAAAAAAATAACCTATTGATAATTGTCAATGTTTTGTACCTATTGTTTTCAACGGTGTTAGAATGATTAAGTCAAAAGGGTCAAGAGATCACACTTCGTGAACGATATTATACCCAATTACACAAGGTCTTTTGGTAATGTACATACCTACTGCACGTTTTATTTTATCTTCCCATCCAATACGGCCGATACGTAGCGCCAAGCAACAAGCGAATTTATCAGTGACAAGCAAAATATATCTTCAACAGGATAATATTTTCAACAACCACCAACGTCTTCCAACAGTTTCAACTTTCAACGTTATTATAGGATTATTTTACGTGTGTGTCGCATGGGGCATAGAGATAATAATAATTAATAATACATCAATGATTCGGGGAACCACCCGTTAAAAGGGATTCCTTAATACGATTTTGATATATTTTTTGTTAGTATCGTGTCGATCTCCTATTATAGTTGCGTCAACGTCGACGTTATTTTGAACAGCTATTTTCAACAGTTGAAAATTGCCAACGATAACGACGTTGGCGTTGGATAGAATTATCGTCAACGCCCAGTACTAATCTGAATAGCCAGGCACTCCCCATCTTCCTCTTCCCCATCTCCTCCTTCCCCACTAGCTTCAGCCTCACCACCAGTGGCGGCTCGTGACTGTTGGGTGTGCTCAGAGTGCTAGTATTAAAAAAAATGAATTGATGCGAAAAAAAATTTTTTTTTTCAATAATTGGGTTTTTGTATGAAGATTTTCAGTTAATCCGTGCGGCCAAGCTGAAATTTCCTGAAATTTTCAATAATTGGGTTTTTGTATGAAGATTTTCAGTTAATCCGTGTGGCCAAGCTGAAATTTCCTGAAATTTTCAATAATTGGGTTTTTGTAAGAAGATTTTCAGTTAATCCGTGCGGCCAAGCTGAAATATCCTGAAATTTTCAATAATTGGGTTTTTGTATGAAGATTTTCAGTTAATCCGTGCGGCCAAGCTGAAATTTCCTGAAATTTTTCATACCGGAAATCGATTTTATTATTAAAAACCTTATTAATGCCGTTTTTTTCTTAATATTGGCACTCTATCACGCCCAAAAGTCACAAGGCGCCACTGCTCACAACATACCCCAATTGGGGATGCCACAGTCTCACTATCTCCGGATGGTTGGGAGCAGCTGGGACAAAACTGGGTATCGAACCCAGGATCTTTGTCTTACCGGGAAAAGGCTTATAACCACTGAGCTATGGAGACCAATTTTTTTTTTTAAATTCGTCGATCGTCTTATTACAATTATCTGAATTTAAGACTCACATAAAATAGTAAATAGTAGAATAAAAAAATTATTTTTCAGTTTAGTTAGGTATTTTGTCGTAAAATCCAAAATAAAATTAAGTATGAGTAGGCCACGCAGCCGTTCTTTTTAAAACAGGAGCAAGTTAGCATGCTACTTGTTTATTTTGCGTCCGTTTTGTACAGTAAATCGTTGTGATCAAATTATACCAGAGTCGATTCACTCAATCTCGTGTAGAAGAGAAATGCAAGGGTTTGGCGATGACTCAAGTTGCGATTTATGTCCCATCTAAAAGGGGGCCCTAATAAATCTTATAAAAACACTTTCGACTCTTGACTGAGGTGAATTTGAGTTGATGGGAGGTGGCGGAGTGTTGCATAGGTCATCCTAACTAATATTAGTTTTTAATTCAGCCATTTATAGATAATGATAATAACACTGTATAATTTTTGTATTAACAAATTTAACCGTTTTTCGTATTTAAAACAGAACGAAATTATTTATGTTGTTGAATGACAGATGGCCCTACGTCCGTCTCATCGAACATTCATCCACACATGCGCAAGACATTCACGAGAAGCGTCGCGTCATTTTGATATTTCATTCGGCATCATGTTCTCGCGTGGGCAAACCATCGAGCTTATTTGTGTTGACGGACTGACAAAAAATATTATACACTCAATTGCTCTTCGAAATTCGTTTTGATTTTCTTTATTTCATGTTCCTACTTTAGTTGGTGTTTTTTGTTTTTGTTTTTATGGGCGGTCATCGTCTACAACGCTCCATTCCTCTTTCTGTCATAGATCCGATCCCCACACACTTACAACACATTCGTTATTTTTTATTTAACAACCAAAATATTCATTAGAAAAAAATTATATGGCAGAACAACGTTTGTTGGGTCAGCTAGTTTTATTATAATTTTACCAATTTTCAAATCATTACATACTAGTACCATATGTTTACACTAGACTTCATTTAAAGTAACTATCCTCCATTGGCCACCGTGAAACAGGCAGCCGCCTAGTATGGTGATTTAATGTAGATATCTACTCTATGTAAATGTCATATTTATGTAACATGTATTTTATAAATAAATAAATAAACTTAGTCCCTATTGATTCGCAGAAATTCACGTGTGGCAAAGTCATCAACTGGCCATTCAGCGTCATTTTTTTTTTGACAGTTGAAAGGTTCCCGTTAAATGCCGATTCTAACTCCGTTTCAGCTTTTGAATAAAGTGTAATTAGCAGAAGGAATACAAATATCATGTTGTTAATTAAGCTTCTCAGCTTATTACAATTTCATAGAAAACTGAAACGCACGTAAAATTGGTCTAACGGGGACCTTTCGAATTGCAAAAGAAAAAAAAATACGATGAATGGCCGTTTGATTCTTTTGTCAGGCATAAATTTCTGCGAAACAACTAGAGAGTAGTGTTTTAGGAGTACTTACCTAATCAAATTTAGATTCTTAAAATAATGCAACTGGTTCAGGTCAGTTCTCTTAAAAAAATAAAACAAAACTGTGTGAAGTTGACATGCGGTACAAGTGGAACCTTCATAAAACTAAAGTAGACAAGAGTGGGAAGGCTACGAAACACCGCACAAAGAGGAGACCGATAGGCTATAAAGCACCGCATTGATTATACTATCTCATTCTCTCGCAGGCTAATCCTCTAGATTCTAGATGTATGTGTTTGTCTCTTTTTAGTGTCGCTATGTTTCGTTTCGTCGAGTTTCAAATCACAACCGTGGTAAATAAGTTATCACTCTTAAAAAAAACCGAGAGTGTAATTCGCACGCGGTAGAAGTGCCTTTAGAAAACTAAAGTAGACTAGAGTGGGGAGACTACGAAACACCGCACAAAGAGAAGACCGATTATACTATCTCATTCTCTCGCAGGCTAAATCCTACAGATGTACGTGTTTGTCTCTTTTTAGTGTCGCTTTTTCGTTTCATCGAGTTTCAAATCACAACGGTGCTAAAAAAATTTCACTCAATAAAATTTAATCCTGCATTCATAGATTTTATTCTGAATTAATTCCGATTCTTGGTAAACACACGTCAGCAAAAATGCACTTCAAATGCATGTTTGTTACTTCAAAGCAGAAAATGCTTTGACGATAAACGCCAATTTGACGCTTCGCCGAACCCGCGATGGGTACCGTGCACGTACGATGTACTCGCTTAGAAAGGTCTTCACTGTACAACATCATAATACGAATTATGTAGATGGATGGGGAAATAAACAAGCAGATAAACAACTAGACTGCCTAGAGTAGTTCTACCGGCCCGTTTCCGTTAAACAGTAGTTTGTGAAGCTTCGATACGTATTGCATCGAGTTTGCATGCGATGTGATGGCGTGTTGTGTGCTGCAAGATATAGGCAAATAATGAATGGACACAGTGGGCTGTAGAAATTGAGGAACTGAAAACATTACTAAAAATTACGTGTTTGGTCGTGGCCAGATCTTAACAGACAGTCGCAGTTTAAAATGAGTAGATATAATTTTTTTTATTTGTGGTTTTATTTTTCAGCTTTTGTTGACTGCACGCAACTGCGTATCATCAGTCATGTTCGTGAAATATAATATACAGAGTGTCAAGGGTCATACTTGACTTACTTTAATAAGTGATTCCTGACATTGTTTGGAGTAAAAAAATCTCCGATGAGTTTTTAGATCTTTTTTTTTTTCAAATAATCCTTTCTTAAAAATCCTTTCCAAATTTCGACACTGGTCACTCAGCCGAGTAACCCACAAACCTCTCGCCCGCCCCTAACTCTCTAATACCTATTGATTGTTTAGGATTTTAGAAAAAAAAACAAAAATGTCACCGGAGATAAAAATGTTAGTAACATTTTAATTTTAGTAACAATAATGTCAGGAATCAATGGTTAAAGTAAGTCAACCACGTCCCTTAACACCCTGATTTTAACCAGAGATTCCAGAGCATGTTTGTAATAAAAAAAATGTAGATTTCGTTTTTCTGTCCGATCTTGGCTTTACTCCAAATATGCTCAGGAATTGCAGGCAAAAAATTCTTACGGATTACTTAAACGGATTACTTACGACGGATGATCCCCTGACAGTTGCCACCCCTCCCCCCCCCCTCCCGGGTACACTTATATGAATCGACACTGTATGGAGTATGGAGCTTTGTCGAGAGTCATCCAGAGGAAGATCAAAGAACTCCTGGATGACTCAATGCTCCAAAATATTGCAGAGAAACGGCCTGGATAAAAGCGATACCCAGAACCGAAGAAGTTATAGCCTGAGAACGAGAAGAGCCGACCCTAACAGCCTACCTCGGTGATGAGTTGGGACAGTGCAAGGAAGAAGAAGCGGGGGGGGGGCAACTGTCGGATCACTATAGGTACAGTTAGATGACGAGAATAAGCAAATAATGCAGCCTAATGTTATCCCCGAACTGTTAGACAATGATACATTATGAATAATGCGGTCTATTATTGCATTATCTATGGTCATGGGATAATAAAGCACACATCATCTTCTTCTCAATGAGGCCATATTATTATCTTTAACTTTGTTTTGTTACGATTTGAGTCACCGTCTTTTCTCTCCAATTGGCCGCGGTAATGGTAAAAAGTCGACGGAAATAATAAGTTGTCATTCAGGGTCAGCATAATTATTATTTTTCAAGAAAATGTCTGCTTCTTTATGAGACTTATTACTTGTTACCTTTAAAAGATGGTTTATAAAATTATAAGGTTGCAGCAGTGCACGGTATAATATATTGTAATAAGGCACAGCGATCCGCCTAACAGAAACTCAAATGACATTTACAAGAATTCAATGACAAAATTCCATTTTCAATCAGGGAACCTATAATGACCATATCGTCAACGACCGACCACACGAGGCTTGGATTTCAAGCCAGGATTGCCAGCTACTACGCCCAGAGCGATTTACACGATGCCAGGAAATTTTAAGCTAGTATCATTTCAGTTACTAAAGTAACACATCCATCCAGCTTATTTTGAGTATTCTCCTGTAGATCCACATCTCGAATGCCTCAAGTCGCATTATCAGTTCTTCAGTAAGCGTCCATGTTTCCATTCCATAAAATAATACCGAAAACACGTAGCATCTTACCATTCGCATTCGTAATCCAAGGTTGAGTAATCAAGACTGCAGCTTTTAATAAATATTTTTGGGAAAAACTCACTACACACGCCGATCATGTACTAGCTTCGCCGGTCACACAAAGCTAAACAAAAAAAAAGAAATTACACTGGTCTGCGCTCATTGGTCGCTTTGATTATGACCTCATTTTTCAAATATTGGTTGAGATTGTTTTGGTAAAGTTTTGCTTCTACCGCGTGTAAACTGCACTCGTTTTTTTTTACCAATGGTCGTTATTATTCACCCGCGATATTCTGTGAATCCCCAAGTTCAAACGTCATATTTTTACCGCGATGTTTTTTGACGTTTATTTATGATATTGAAATCGATATTGTTTTTAAGAGGAATATAAACGCTAGAAATATTTCGAATCTCATGCCTGCCAAATTTTAAAATCGAGCGTCTTTTTGCACGAGGCAAGTAAGCGAAAAAGTGGTTTTTAATTTATTTTGTGCATAATTTTATAAGAACGAAAAAAAGTTAGAACATGGAAAACATCAAAAATAGTCTTAGCCATAAAGGGGTATTTTTTTTAAATTGTTTATTGTATTAATTCATAGTTAAGTCATGAAAAAACTTTTTTTTTTTGGTGGTTTACGGTTATATTTTTTGTTACGTAAATAATAATTTTATTTTAATTCCAATACATAGAAAAGCTAGTAAAATCTTCGATTTATCCGTCGCATATTTTTTGATATTCGTACTATAAGCCGATTCGTCGTAAAGATTAATCAAAATAGTATCTAAATGGGGTTTTACGTATATATTCATCTTAATCTATTTTACTTGCCGACAGGTTGTACGTCGATAATACAGGTTTCTGTTGTGCGTCCAGATGGCGCTATTGCCAGTTCTATCAGGTGACAGTAACTGCCAAGACAATGTTTTGATATAAAAGGCTAGTTTCTTGTATATTCTGCTTCTTTATTATCGCTAATCGTGGAAAAAAATAAACAAGGCTTGTTTGGCCTTTAGTTAAAGAACGGGGAAAGGGCCCTGGATGTTTTACAAGCTGCACAAATAATTGTCGCACTAGCAGTTAAACCCGCTCCGCAGGATTCTACTGCTAGGCGCCTGCGGCGGCTTTAGGTTCGGCTTCGCCCAGGTAGTGTTGGTGACCATTTTATAAATCCAATAGGAACTGGTTCCAAAAATACCCCGTTCCTCGGATCCACTGTCATCGAGTGATAGCTAGTCACCGGGTCATAGTTACCAAGACAGGCCACGAATAATACTGTTACAAATGTATTTTAAAAACGCATTACAATTTTTAATTTTGTAATCTTTTTAAAGAATAAATAAATTGAATTGAATTGAATGTCCTATGTAATTATAACTAAGTATTACCGTCAATCTTTCCATATCCGGAGATATACTACATATTCACAAATTTGTAGCAGTTATACCTAGGAGGGACACGTTCCCATCCGACCTGCTGACGGAGTAGCGACATCTTGTGACGAATTCTTCAATTCGAAACCGAATTCTAACGGTAGCTTTGTTTGAAATCCCACGTTAACAGATGTTATTTGTGGCGCTGCGCATATGGCGTGGCTTCAGACATGCAATCGAAGCCGGGTTCTGAAATTCAACCACGCAGACATAAGGCTATTAATACTGTTCGATGTCGAAGTGTTTTAATCATATTTTAACCCGAATGTCTGTATCTATATAAAATAACTCAGTGAAATTTGTCAGTGCTTTTAAAATGAAGAAAGGCCAAGCCATTTCCTAACAGATGTCAATAGTCAAATGTGATCATAACCAATGTGATCAGATCATACTAAATACCGCCCAATAAAACCACGGATTAGCCCTGGATTGGTGAAATCTGTGCGAGAAAAACAACGTTTATTCATTCGTTATAAAAAAAATCCTTGCAAATTATATATTAAAAAATACCTTTGTCAAATATCGAAATATGCTTACAAATTTAATAAGGAATACTAAAGAACAATATTATAAAACAAAAATGCCACAAGTAGAATATGATAAAAAAAAATGTGGTCGACAATCAATGAAATTATTGATAAGAAACGGAAAGGGTCGGAAATTCATAAACTGGCGTACAATGGTAATTCTATAGACGTAAAAGATGAGCCGACTCAATGTGCGAACTTTTTTAATAATTTTTTTTTTGCAAATGTTGGAAAAAATTTAGCACAACAAATTAACCCTTTAGCTGCTAACAAAACCACTGAGGTTTTTGAGAGAAATTTAACAGATATAAATAAAGTGCAATTTCTTGAACCCACCTCGGAACCGGAAGTTTTAAATGTAATTAGTTCACTGAGAGGTGGCTCAGCGCCGGGATATGATGGAATAACAGTAGAAACCATAAAAAATCTTAAAGATTTTCTAAAAATACCTATCGTGCATATCATTAATTTAAGTTTTTCTGCTGGAAGATTTCCAAATAACTACAAAAAAACTGTAATTAGTCCGATCTTTAAATCTGGCAACCCAGAGGAAATGACTAACTACCGGCCAATATCTCTGACATCTAACATTTCTAAAATAATTGAAAAAAATAGTTAAAAAGAGACTATTCCTATTTCTAGAAGAAAAAAAAATTCTGCATTCTAACCAATATGGCTTTAGACCTAAACTAGGAACACATGATGCCATTGCAAAATTGACTTCTCTAATTATGGGGAATTTAGATAGACGTCGGAAGTGTCTGGGAATATTTATTGATCTAAAAAAGGCTTTTGATAGTGTGTCGCATTCTAGGCTGATCGCTAAGCTAGAGAAAATTGGACTGGAAGACAAAGCTCTATCTTGGTTCCAGAGTTACTTAAAAAATAGAGAACAATACGTCAAACTAAATAATTCATTAAGTGAACCCTTGACTTCTGAATATGGAATTCCACAAGGCACGGTAATCGAGCCTATACTTTTCCTTATATATGTCAATGACATGTTCAGTCTCCCTCTTAATGGAAATGTTATCTCATATGCGGATGACCGAATCATAATCGAAGGAATAACATGGACAGGAGTGAATATAGCTGCGAATGCTGACATTAACATATTGAAGGAATGGTTTGATGATGACTTACTTAGTCTTAATGTAGAAAAAACATCATATATACCTTTTCACCTTGCTGATCCTGTAACTGACTTCAATATTAGAGTAATAGTGCACAGTCGTTCGTGTAAAGGAGGAGAATGTAACGATAATTGTAAAATCCTTAAGAAAACCACGGATGTCAAATATCTAGGGATCACTATAGAAAGTAACATGAAATTTAAGAAACATGTCGAAAACTGTGTCAAAAGAATTAGAAAACTTACTTACATATTTATACATTTAAGAAATATCCTAAGTCATTTAAATATTAAAATGGTTTACTTTGCTTTTGTGCAGTCAGTACTGCAGTACGGCATTATCGCATGGGGAAGCATCTATAAGAATAATCTTTATCCGATAGTAACGACACAAAAAATTATCATCAAAGTTATTATTAAAAAACCAAGAATTTTCCCAACCAACGAACTTTTTGAAAAATTTAAGGTCCTACCGGTTTCAAAACTATTTCAAGAAAGCGCTATTTTAACAGTTTTTAAAGAATCTGAAGTGTCCTCAACACGAAGTATAAGACCTACAACATCTGGGAACTTATATGTACCTAGATGCAACACGACAGCTGCACAACACCATTATGAATACGTAGGCCCAAAGCTATATAACGAATTACCCAATGCAATAAAAAGTGAGAAAAACTATCTTAAATTTTAAAAAAAAACTCGCGTTGTATTTATTCAGATAAGCAACAGATTATCTTATTTGTATCGATGATTTTCAGATACAATCTGTTTCCAATATTTTGCTGATATTATATTTCTATAATAATATGTATTTTTCTAATTTTACAATTTTTTGTAATATCTTACAGTATTTTATTTTCATTTTTGTAACAAATTATCTATAAGCAGTTCTAAAAAATATAAGTACATAGACTAGCTCCCCAATTAGACCCGAGAATATTTCTCTACTGATTGGGTAACCATAAAAACTGATAATGTACCATAAAACTGATAATGTAACATTATTATTGTAAAAAAAATAAATCATTGGTTATGCTAGCGTATGACGACGGTTAACCACTTCCAAGCTAGGGCCTCTGAAGAGGTGCTGACAGCTGACTGCACCACGCAGCCTTGCATCGAGTTGCATTTGCATAGTGAGCGGAGTCGTTGCTAGTTATGTACTTCCTCGCTTATTGACAACGAGATGCAGCAAAGGAAACAACAGTATCCTTATTTCCCAGACGGTAGTGTGCAGTGCACTGCGCACTGCGCACTGCACATTGCACAAGTCACTTCTCCATGGGAACGATTTGCCGTCGATAATACGAGTAAATCAATAGGCCACTTGCAACATATTTAAAAAAAAAAAATCCGGTTCAGGCAAATATTGTAAGACTTTCTGTATTTTTTTTAATCGTATTTTTGAAACCCTGGCGATTTTTTGAAAATTTCAATCCGATAAATCAGACCATTTTTTATAACCCGGTTAGGGGGTCGTCCATTAATCAAGTGATGTTTTTTAGAATCTTTTTAACCCCCCCCCCCCGTAGTGATATGTGGTGAGGTTTTAGACTCCCACTCCCCTCAAAATCACGTGTATTTTTTTAGTACAAAGTATTTTGAAATTTTCAGAATATTATCACGAAAAATAAATACACTTGATATCTCGTTATACCCCCCCCCCCCTGGTGATATTTCGTGTTTTTTTCCGAACCCCCCCCCCCCCCCCCATTTCGAGCCTCACGTGATTAATGGACGACCCCTAAGCCCCGCCACACATGCTCACACTCGCACTCGTTCACGACACTGCGCCAATGTCGCATTGACATTGGTGGACACGTGTGTGTCCGCATTTGCTTTCACGAGTCGTACATCTGTCAGTTTTTAAATAGATTATTGTTAATAAGGAAATCATCCGGAAAAAAAATATGAAGGAGATGTCCAAAACGAAAACGAAAAATTTAAAAATTATTTTAGAATGACTAGGAACGATTTTAAAGAAGAACATGCGATGATTACTTCAGATTTAGAAGATCAAGGATATGGTGGTCATGAACGAATTAGTATTGAAGAAAAATTAAAAAAGTATTCATATAATCTGGGTTTTTGACGTCGTAAAAACATTTTTCGCTTCGAACAACTTCAATGAGTTCCTCCATTTTACAAACACTCCACTCAATGTCTCGGTCACCTAGCCGACACGCGCGTACACGCTCATGTACGTGCCTGCGTCGACACGTCAGAGCAAATGCGGAGTTTGGTACTGCGCCATAGGTTTTAAATACTGCCACTCGCACGCGGCTCGTGACGGCCAATGCGAGTGTGGGCATGTGCGGCGGGGCTTAGACGGGACATAATTTATGGGTGCGAAAAAACGATAATTTTATAGCCGAAAATCATTTAAAAAAAGAACGATTTCCACACAGGAGAATAACGAGGCATACCAAAAATATTACATCTCATAAATATGTTTTTCCTTGATCCATCTTATTGATCGTAAATCTTTATAATGTTCAACGTCTATATTACTAAATCCAATGTAATATACTTGTACTTGTAAATTATAATAATAATAAAAATTTGATTTTGTTAAAATCAGCACCATTACCATTAAACCTCTAACACACGTACAGACAGCATAAATTGTACGGGGTTCTCTCATAACATCTGTCAAAAAGTCAAACCAAATGATAAGTTCGCAGAGAACAAACAATAAATCTAGTGAACGATGTCAAATTAAAAAATTCGCCTTAAATCAAAGTGTTGCCACATAAAAAAAAATCAATGTGGAATTTTACAAAATTAAAAGGAACACTTTCAGAGACGGGACATTTTCATGTAGTGTCGTCACGAGCCCAAATAATGGATTTATTTATTTAAAAAAAAAAACTCCACACGATTTTTTCCAAGTCGTTATGAAAACCATGCAAGTGGCCTATTGGTGGATCGTATTCTACTAGCGAGTTGCCTTGTTGCGACTGTGTACTAGTATTTTACATATTTTACATCTTGAACTAATGAACACACAACACACAGAGTCAAACCTTATTTTATATGCGCTTATTACCAGAGAGGGCTCGTGACTGAAATTGCTAGCAGTGCTGTTCGCTTTTAAAATGTTCATAGTATGTAATATATGTCTGGCTAATTAATTAATGCTGCAAATCATGCACTACTCTACGTTACATTTGTATAATCGTTTTATAAATAATTCATTAGTTAAATTATTAGCTGAAAAAAATGTATACAAAGAAAGGCATAATATTCCATACTTTTATCAGAGTCTCAAAATTCTTTCAGTGAGAGCAATTCTTTTTATTTTTTATTTCTGAATTTTTATTTTAGTAATTTGTACATTTAAGTTTACAAAATTTCTAATTAATTATAATTCTGTGGTATAAAATTATATTTTAGCACATAAATAACCCTTTATATATAAACAGGCTGGAACCCAACCATAATACTCGTTTTAACAATGATGAAGGACTAATTGAACGTAGTTATGCAGAAAGCAGCCAGGCCACAATTTTGGCAAAAATGAGATATTGTTGTAATCCGACGGAGAAACGTCCATTCTATGTTCTATTAAAACCAGCCAGGTCGCTTTCATACAAAAATTCGTAGTAATCGCCTTCTTAAATATTTGCTGATCACGAAAACACCGTTTAACAATATGCAGAAAGCGCCCACGGCACTCATATTCAGCAGAAAACAGCCAGAGACAACTGGTCGATTTTGTCAGTACAAGTAACATTTTGCTTATGACGTTTACCTGATCTGCAGAAAACGGTCACGGCGCTTGTCTGTTTTCTACACTATAGCGTTCGTACCGAAACTTTCAAGTGGCGATCTACAGAAAGCGCTCTCGCATTATAATAATAACTTGTTTTTTGGGAAAAACCTATAATTTTAATTATGTATTATCATTTACTAATAATATTTCATTCATTCAATGAAATCCTGTAAGACTGCTAGACAAAATTTATTAGTCAGTTCTAACAATCTACTAATATTAATTTTAAAATTTAGGAACTGAACCTATCGTGTAACATTATTTTAACGCATAGAAATAAAATATTTATAGTAAATTAAATAAAAATAAAAAAAAACAATGAAGAATGAATATAAAATCAAAAAAGTACAAAAGGCTACATAGAAAATTAGAGACAAAAATCAGTACATTTTTTTCAGCTTACATCTTCGTTTGAAAATTACTCAACTTTTTTTTAATAATTAATGTTAATAAACGAAATGATAAAAATCAAGATTTTTTTAATGATATTTGATAATAAAAAAAACCTCTTGATATAAAATATTTTTTTAAATATCTATTTTAATTACGTAAAATAAATGCACACATGTTGTAAGCACTAATTACAAGCATAGATTTCTAGTAGATGGTTATAGAAACCCACAATGAATATAATAATAATATCAATGTATTTTATGTTTCACAAAGTATTACGTATTAAAGTTTAAAAATTAATATTATGAATATAAAATTACTAATTGGATATAATAGTAATATCTATATAGGTAACTACTGATTTTAAGTAAAATAATAAATCATAATTTCATATGTTTAGTGTATTTGGTAGCTCTGGCTGTTTTCTACGAATTGCGTATTTCGCAAAGTAAGGCCGGATGGTTGATTGCTGAGCTTACATTCTCAATAATGTATTCTACAGAAAGCAGCCAGACCTTATAAAACACCAATATCTCTAAAAACCTACCTTTATCTCCACTTTAATGTTATAAGAATGTGATTTCTATATATTATTTATAATTTTTAGAAGTAAAAAACATCCTAGGTGTTATGTAGATTTGATTATTAAATCTTTAGACAAAAGTGCTCGTATCTCCGTTTGAGTTTTTTGTGGCTGGCTGCTTTCTGCATAACAGCGTTCAATTGTACCTAAGCATACAAATAAATACGGACAAAGAACGTTGTTAAATATGTTACCTGCTGAAATTAAAAACTGTGCCCAAAACAAACAATTTGTGAATTTACTGAAGACTTGAATTAAAGAATTAATTTGTATTAGCTTACAATGACATATTATTCTTAAGACTTTAAAATTGTTATTTATGTTGTCATAATAATTTTTCTTTTCTATATATTTCTGTAAAATTTTAAATTTTAATTTTATATACTTAATTGTAAAAATGTCACTATTAACTCACTATAATAAGATCTTTAATGTAAAGAACCCTTTAGAAAAACTGCTAAAAAGTAGTTTATCTGGACTTTTTTGTCTTATATTTGTAAAGTGTGTAAAATAAATAAAATAAAAAAAAAACAGCTCCGTCAGCGTTCGCAAAATCATGTCGAGAGTAAAAAAGATGCTGAAAATCTCGCGAAACCGATTAACTTCACCACGCACGAGTGCCAATATGTGAATGTTGTTGCGCTAACATTGTAAATTAGTATTCCCAAACAAATACGTTCTCAATTTGGTGCCGCCGCCATACAGTCAAATTAATACCGTCGTACAGGCGGGTACAGCCGGTACGGCTGTATTGGTACCGCTGCCTCTTAGAATTTGGAAATATTGGAATTATTTATTGGATAACTAATACCTCTGCCATAGGTCACCCCAAGTTGTTTGCTACGTTTGTAACTTAATAGGGATGCCCGGCTTCATGGGGTCTTGGCGGCGTCTTGGTCTCGAACATCGCCTTGACCGCAGTGGGAGGGATGGATTCATTCGTCCGTCACTTCTGGACACACTGACAAAACTTCCTCTCCTTCCTTTCCTAAAAAGACCCTCCACATTGCATCCCTAAAAAAATGACACAAGCTACGAGGAGAATTATTTTCCTCAGTGCATCCTGTGTGGAGCTAATGTAAAAAAAAAACAATAAAAAAATATTAGGAATATTTACTGTTACATTACATGCATTACAGATCTGATCTTTTTTCTCGGGTCTACGCTAGTTTAGAAATTTATTAAATTTGTTAATCGGTGAATTTCATTAAGACACCCACAAGAAGTAAAGCTTCGAAGTGATGTCCAAAGAAACTATACAAAACTTGTGTGTTCCTTGTCGTTCTGAACAGACATTGTGCAGTAACGACTATGTATTACTAACAACGGTAGGGCCGTTACAATAATATACAAAGTGATTGAATACATGAAAGGAAAGGATAGCTAACACACAGGCGAGGAAACTAAATAAATCTAGCCGCGGTAACGATGCAACATATTACCGCGACCCCGTGAAACATCGTATAGTCTGTCAAATAAAAGAGTAGAAAATATAAAAAAACGGAACTACAAAATTTGTAAGCTGGCAACACCAATTTACCTGTCAAATATTATTTTAAAGTACAATAACACTGAAAATACAGAACACTGTACACACATTTAAAAAAACATTTTTTTTGTTCTTAAAAAAAAATTAAAATCGAAGAAGCACTGTTTTGTGCAGGTACCTGCTTAATGACATAAATTTGATTAATTTGTGTTTTACAAAGTGATTGGCTTTCATTTAATTTAACATAAATTTGAATTTATCGGTAGGTAGAAAAGAAGAATCATTAATGGTGAGTTTAGTTACACTACTTTTAGATCCGAATGAGTTAAATATATTCAGATCTAAAATTAGAGACATGATCTAAAGCCCGGGCAACGGCTAGGTAGGTACTTAAGCTTATAATTAATAAATGTGAGCAATTTCTAAAGTGTGCTTTATATTTTGTTACAATATCGTTATTCTTTATTATTTTAGCACAAAATTGCAAACGTATAATAATAATATACCTATATGCAAATATTATTTAATTTTATTTAATAATATTAATAATTTGAATTTGCAATGAATAAATTTTTTTCACTTTTAGCCCTTTTTAATCTTATCTTATCTTATTAATATATAAAACAAAGTCGGGTTAGTTACACTATTTATAACTCGAGAACGGCTGGGCTGATTTTCATGATCTTTGATTTGTTGGATTTGTCTCCGCCCCGGATGGGATAATAACTATTAAAACATCACAAAAGTTAACGAAATAAATAGTTTTAAAGAAAATTATTTTCCCCATACATTTTGTATGGAACGAATTCTCCTATTTTGAAAGAACTGCAGCAATATTGTGAGGGGTATAATATTGAACTGTGCATGAATTCCAAGCATTCAAAAACGTCAAATGTCAATGCGTTGATTGTTGTGCATTTGTTTTTAATCATATAATACTGCCCTTCTTTCTTACACACTCAATGTCAATAGTCGAAAATGAGACAAATGGTGAACGTATGTCTGCACACCTCCAAAGGAAAAATACAATAATTATAATAAATCTCTGAAATGAAACGCATTTTTTTACATAAGCTCCACACAAGAGGCCATGAGGAAAATAATTTCTCTCAGGACCTATGTCATCTCCTAAGATCCCCTAGGATACTGTGTGGAGGATCTTTTTAAGGAATGGGGAGGATAGAAAGTTCTGGGAAGGAAAAAGGTATGAAGGGTGGGTAGGAATCTGGGGGTCAGTGTGTCCGGGAGTAACGGACATATGAATCCATCCCTCCCACTGTGGTGCAAGGCAATGGGTCGAGAGAGTCCGGCTGGAAAGGTCAAAAGGCCTCCCTCAACCAGTCTCTCTCGATCCGGCCCGCCACGCAGCAGGTGGGCAGGCGCATCAACTGCCAAGACCCGGACATAAGTCACCTCATTAACCCGGGCACCCCTGCTAAATCACCGAACGTAGCGAACCACTTGGGGTGATCTATGGCAGAGGTGTTGGTTATTCAATAAATGGTTCCCGGGGCGGCGGCACCCGTATCCGCCTCCCGAATTCCCGTAAGTAATTGTAAAAGTAAGAAAATCACAAAAATATAAATCCGTACACAGCGCCATCTCTGATACTGACAAAAACAAAACACGGACAGTTGCGCATTGATAATTACTTCATTGCCTAATTTTTAATTTAATAAAAAAACTGAATTTAATTCAACAGTTATTGATTCTGAGGCGGTACGTTCGTCGGGTTAGCTAGTTTTTAATAAAAATATAGATTACACAGCTTTAGATTACCACCATGGTTATATTTTTAGTATCGCCACTTGAACTACAGTGGCTCCCTCCTATGGTATTTACTCTTATTTGACAAACTGTGGAGGCGTTTTTAATATTTTCACGTTAACGGAACGGTGACCGTTCCTTATCACTTATCACCTATCACATTAATGCTATTTGTTTACGAGAGATGGGAAGGCTGAAAGAGATATTGAAAGAAGGGTGAATGCCGGTAACTCCATTAATGGTGGACTGAATGCCGTTGGCGCTAATAAAAAACTGTCAAAAAAAGCGAAGCTAGCAGTCCACAATGGAGTCCTGGTACCTACCCTGATGTATGGCAGTGAGGCATGGAACTGGCAGAGGAAGGATGAAAGTAAACTGAATGCTGTTGAAATGAGATAGATCCCTGAGACTATGTGTGGTAAAACAATGTATGATCGTGTGAGAAATGTGGATATCCGCAAAGAATGTAAGGCTAATGTAAGCATAATGAGTAAGATTAAGAAAGGGACCCTCAGATGGTTTGGGCATGTAGAGCGAATGAACGAAGGAAGTAGTGTAAGAAGAATATACGACGCGAATATGAATGGTAGGAGAAGTCGGGGACGCCCGAGGAAGACATGGCACGATCAAGTGAATCAGATACTTGAGTCGGGTCATGTCAAAAGTCAGAATAATAGAAGAGAATGTATGAGACGATGTATGAATGTTAGTGAGGCAAAGAGTGTGTGCCAAGACCGAGTTGTTCGGCGGTCCGTCCTCTCTGCCTACCCCTGCGGGGAAACGGTGTGATGGTTAGTTAGTTAGTTAGTTACATTAATGCTGCAGCTCTTTCTTACGTGTTAAATAATGATGATGAGATGAGACACACTATGTCTGTTTCTTCCAAAGTGCTACTTTTTCCTTTGGAGGAAACAGGCATACGTGCATTTTGTGTTTCATCTTTTGTCTCACCATTATTAATGTGTAAGAATGAGTTGCTGCATTATTGTGATATGAAACGTTTTTTTTTTTTTTTTCATAAGTTTTTATTCCAGTAAAAAAGAAAATAACATTTTCACTTACTTAACTAGAATATTGAATTATGTACTTTTTACATTATATTACATAGTTTTTACATTTCATAACCTTAGATTACATTAGATTGCAATACTAATATTTACATGATATTATATTACCATACGATATTATTCACTATCACTACTTTGTTTTTTGTGAATAAACATGAACAATTTTTTTTTTTGAATTTGCACACACTTTTTTCGTTTTTGATATCATCTGGAAGGCAATTATATAAATTGCCCCCCTCGTAACTAATTGATTGCTTACCGTAGTTAGTATGAATGGTGTTTAAACGTATGTTATCGTGTTGTCGTGTAAAATGTTTGTGTACTTGGGACGTTTTAATGAATTCTGTGTTTGTATGTATGAGTTTATTATTTATTTTGTATAAAGGACACATATATTGTACTCGTATAGTTTTCTTAATGTTAGCAGTTTTGTTTCCAAAATATAATTTTTTTGTGGATGTTTTGGATTCGTAGTGAAATAGTTTTTTGATTATCTTATTTTGAATTACCTGTAATTCATTGATGTATGTTTCATACGCATTACGCATACGTATGTTTATTGCTTGTTTGTACCGTCGCCGTTGCGTAAACGTGGGAATATTAAAAACGCCTAATGACGGCAAAGATCTATTTACGAGTGAGGGAGATAATAATATTAATTTGGGTGATTTATATATATATATATATATATTTTTTTTTTTTTTACAGTGAATACCGCACAAGAATCTCATCTGCTCCCGTCTGGAGCCAGTGAGACTATGGCATCCCCAATTGGGGTATGTTGTGAGGCTGAAGGTAGTGGGGAGGGGAAGGAGGTGGGGAAGAGGAAGGTTGGGAAGTACCTGGCTATTCAGATCTGGTCACCAAACACGGCTAAAGCCATTTTCAAGCAACGTTTCAATTCTGAATGGTGGTCTTACACCAGGGCGATACTGATAGTATCTTCCACTCTGGAACATGCCGCAGATATACTATATATTATTTTAAATGAATTAATTGTGAAAAAACACAAATTAATCAAATAAAACTTATTTGCGCATGCCGGGTTCGAACCCGCGACCTCCCGATTGTGAGTCTAGAGTCTTACCCACTGGACTACGGAGGTCGTATAGCGCTGTCTTAGTGAAAATAGCGCTTTACGCTATATTACAACAAACTGACGGCCGTTGTTCCATTATAATTTGCTACTCTAAGGTTTTTCCACTGAGTCAAGGGTTTTTTTAAAGTATTTTGGGTCTTCCCGGATTCCTGCAAATTGATTTTACACTTCCCTTCCCAACCCTAATTTTTACCCGGTTTCCCCTTCTTTCCAGCAATACAGTTCCGCGACCTTCCTCAAGGATTAAGTACCCCCCCATCTCCCCCTTCGCACCCATCACCCGTTCCACCGTATCGACCCCTCATACCGCCTCTCCCGGCGCAGACCGATGACGCACAGTATCCCTAATGGCATCATGACGTCACGGGAATTTTCCTGTACAAATGAATTAACTAACCATCACGCCTTTTTTCACGCAGGGTAGTCAGAGAGGATAAACCGCCACAAATCTCTCTCACCACGAACTCCTTGCTTCATTTTCATTCATACTTCGTCTCGTACATATTCTTCTGTTATTCATAATCTTGACATCACACGACTCAGTACATATTATATGTATTTGTTTCACTCGATCATGCTATATCTTCCTCGGACTTCTCGGACGTCGTCTACCATTCACTTCTGTGTCACGTTTCTTTACACCGATTTCTTCGGTCATACACTCTACATGCCCAAACCAAGCGTTTCGTTTCTTTATCTATAACAACTCCTCATAAAATTTTAAAAAAGAAAGACAAACGGGCAACGAATTACGAATAACCTGACAATATTTGAAAAAAATCTACTACAGTCATTATTAGCGGAAAATTGTGCAATGAAGGAGTACTTTTTTTTTTCATTAGCTCCACACATGAGACCCTGAGGAAAAAATATCTCTCAAGGTCTGTCTTTGGGGATGCTGCGTGGAGTGTCTTTTTAGGGAAAGGAAGGAGAGGAAAAGTGTATGAGGGGCGGGTAACGGACGTATGAATCCATACATTACAACCCATCCACTGCGGTGCAAGCTGTTGGTTCGAGAAAGTCCGGCAGGAGAGGTCGGGAGAGGGTTCGGTCTCTCTCAACCAGTCTCTCAAGATGTAGACAAACCTCACACTATGAACCCAGGCACTTTTACTAAATCACCAAACATAGCGAACCACTTGGGTTGAACTGTGACAGGAGTGTTGGTTATCCAATGAATGGTTCCCAGGGCGGTACCCATACCCGCTTCCAAACTTAGCTAGCTTCATATCCTTTTATAACTAGTGTTCAAAATTAACCTACGACCTATTCTTGTACTAATGTACATTTCACTAATAAAATGTTATTTCTTTGTTTCAGGTAAGCATCACGTTCATGAAAATATTGCACGCCCTAATTTGTATTTTTCAACGCATCCTTTGTGGTAAGTAGTTTATTATACATAATATTTTTAATTTGAATACCGCACATAGTCCCAACCGTCTTGAGGCAGTGACGAGAAATAGGAAGGTGGTGAAGTAACCTGGCTATTGATCTGGTCAGCAAACACGGCTAAAGCCATTTTATGCAACGTTTCGGTTCTTGATTAAATTTCTTCGGGCTATACTTAGAAATCTACCACAAGTCATGTCGCAAAAATTATACTTAATACCCATAGAATTAGACCTGTGCCACACACAGCTATGAAGATAAAAGATCATTTGGCTTGGCGTATTTCGGCCTATGCTGAAATGGGCCAAGCCAAATGATCTTTTATAGCTGTGTGCGACACAAGCATAAAGAACACAGAAATACCACGTGGACTTGCTTCGTAATCCAAATATGTTTTCATTCAAATTTGTATGGAAAGTACTAGTTTTAGTTTTCTTGTTTAGTCTATGTTTAATCGTATACCTACCTGTATTTTTTAATGAATTCTGTGAAATAACACCAGTTAAATTAAAATAACCGCACCCCGTTTTCCCATCCCAAAGCAGCTTTTTGACGCTTGATGAAATTTTGTTCACAAAATAAGAGGAAAATTGATACTGTCTATTTCTGATGTCGAATTTTTTCGTATAGCCCGGACAAAGCCAGGGACAACAGCTAGTCTTTATATAAAGAAAAGTGATTGGGCGGTGTGGCTTTGTTTTTTATACAAATCTACAGTTCGTCGCCTTAGTTCGTATTTGTCCAACAGACCATTAGAAAATTTTACAGGAGGAGAAGGTTTTCTATTTAATGAAATATTATGATAGGTATAAGATAAAGCTATATCCGTAAAGGTCCCATTAGTTTAAATAATTCTTAGTTAAGTTATTAACTATCATTTTTTATACTTTATTTTTAATTTTAAAGTAGAGCTTGAACAAAAATTAAAATGGTCTGTTGGACAAATAAGAACTGAAGCGACGAGTTTTATTTCGAGATTGATGAACATTTTACCTTCAAAACAAGAGGAAGGTCACTGTCGGTCACATTTCGATAAACCTTCCGCTTTTCCAACCCCTTGAAACAGAATCCCTTGATGTAGAAGCGAGGCAATGCCAGGGACTAGGAGCTAGTATTGATATATTTTTTATCTAATCAACTACCACATGATTGGTATTATAGAATTTAAAAAAAAAGTTCTCTGATTTCAGTGGAAATTTTGGTTATTATTTATTAACTAGCGAGTACAACTACCACTCAATATCACTCAAAGAAAAAAATTGTTTATTTTGTGTATTTATTTTTTTTTATTCAAAAAATTTACCCAATTTACTCAAAAAATTGTTTATTCCTGAGTGTCTTTTTCCAAATGTCCCCTTCCCCTCCGTCATCGGAGACCAAATTTTATTTACTCATAATAATGTCAGGAATCACTGGTTAATGGGCTCTCCACACGACACTGCATTTAGTGACTGCGGCAGTAACTACAGAGAGCGTGGAGTTGAGCAAACTAGCGCCGTCTCATTTGTTAAAGGGCCGCTAGAACGAGACAGCGCTAGTTCTCTCAACTCCACCCTCTTTGCAGTCACTGCCGAAGTCACTACATGCAGTGTCGTGTGTAGGCCGCTTAAAGTAAGGCAAGTACGTCCCTTACCACTCTGTATATAGAAACCTTAACGGGCGTGTGCCCAATAATTCACCCAAGTTTCATCGCAATCGGATGAATGGTTTAGGGACGCATACGGGACAAACAAATAAATTTTGTACCCGAGGTCTAAAAACTATTCACAGAAGTAGTAGATAGATATGCTCGGATAAGTTGCATGTATTCAGGCGAACGTGTTTTTATTTCGAAATCTTGACATGTTAGAATTTGTCAAGTACTCAAAATATCTTCTCCGAGTGTAAAGTAGCGTCAAGTGATATGCCTAATAAATAATATTGCCTTGTAAGTGTGTACTCTAAGTGTTATTATGTATTTTAATTGGCCCACATTCTTACCACCAGATGCGGCACGTGGTATACTTTTTCTGACCGTGAAACTATTTTTATAAATCTAACACGCAATCATTTTACTTTGCATAAAAATAATAATATCGGTTGTCTATTCTGCGTCCTGGATAACAATTTGCGAGGCGGTTATGGGTACCGCCGCCCCGGGAACCATTTATTGGATAACCAATACCCTTGCCGTAGATCACCCCAAATGGTTAGCTACGTTTGTGAGGAGTGCCCGAATTCATAGGGTGAGGTTTGTCCGGGTCTTGGCGGCAGATGTGTCTGCCCACCAGCTTACGTGTAGCAGGCCGGATTGGGAGTGTTGAGGGAGGTCTTGTGACCTCTCAAGCAGAACTCTTTTGGAACATCGTCTTGCACCGCAGTGTGAGGGATGGATTCGTACGTCCATCACTCCTGGATCCACTGGCCGCCAGATTCCTACCCACCCTTCATACCTTATCCTTCCCAGAACTTCCTCTCCTTTAAAAGACCTTCCACACAGCATCTCCAAAGATGACATAGGCCCCGAGAGAGCCTCTTGTGTGAAACTATTGTAAAAAAAAAGTTGCAATTTCAAAATTGGAACTAATTGTGCTAAGAATTAAGACAAGAACGATTCCGCTATAAACGATTCTCGATATTAATTTACAAATCACAGTATTTGTACCTTTTTTCGATGTCAATGCAAAGAAGAAGGTCAATATTTAACAATAATAAAAAAATGGTTTTTACTTCGTAGTGAAATTTTTGGCGCTCGTTTTTATATTTCAAAATACAAAAAATAAACAAATTGCGCATTTCCGATGTTTACAGTAATCTAATATCTTTTAGACTAATCCTTAAATGACGAATCTCCAACATCTCAAAATTACCAGCAGAAGCATGCCATGAAACTGGTACTATCTGTGCCGCTGTCTTACCAAAAGATATAAATATTAATTATATATTAAAATCAATATACCAAAAGATATGAATAATTGTTTGATTTCTTCATTTCGTTCCTCTATCAGTGTTTATTGATGTTTATATACACTTAAATTAGACGAGTTGCACCCGCGATAATTTGATGTTGCACCCGCGATTGCTTGAATAGCTAATAATTCATTGCTTGTTTTTGTTTTCTATATATTTTATTTTATTTTTTTGGTTGATTAGTTTAACGCCTTACTAAATATTAAGGCATAACATAATAAATATTTCACAATTAACAGACTTTTGTGTTTTTGTCTTATGATCTGGAAAGGGTGGGCCAAATTGGTTGCACCCGGGATCGCACTTTGAACCTCCCTCCTGACAATTTAAATATGTATTTCAATAAAATTCTTATCTTAAATATAATCATGAATCGCTGAATGTGTTACTAAGCGCAAATCTCGAGAGCAGCTGAACCGATTTCGCTAATTCTTTTTTTAGAATATTCCTTGAAGTATGACGATGGTTCTTACGGAGAGAAAAATTAAGAAAATTGCGCAGAAAATTGGATAATTTCAGAAAACCTAACGACTATCGCACGTTTGACACTTCACGTGTTTGAGAATGACAATTTGCAAAACAATGATTGTTAAAAATCAGGATTCTATTTTTGAAAATCTTTTAAGTTGAAAAATTTATTTAAAGTAGGTACTCCCCTAATAGTTTGAATCGAATCAAGAATTTTAGCTATTTTAAATAGGTACCAAATTTAATATACATAAAAAATGGAAATTTGAATAAAAATTGTAAAAGGTGGCACGCGGGCTGTTTAAAAACTGAATGTACTGTGATTGAATATATGGAACGCGGGAGGAGGGTTGGCGGGACGAGGGAGCGGGAAAGGGAAGAGGGAAGGCGGGGAAGGTGGAAGGGGAACCAGGGAGGGTGAGGGGAACCTGGGAGGGGGAGGGGGACCTGGGAAGGGGGAGGGGAACTCGGGAGGGGGGTTCGCGGGGCGGGTGAAGGGGGGGAGTGGAGTGGGGAGAGGGAAGGTGGAGGTAACGGAGTGGGAACGCGAGAGGACGCAGGAGAAGAAGAAGAGGCGGAAGAAACAATTTCTTTATTAAATGGCTTAGCAACGCATGCCGGGACCAGCTAGTAAACTAATAAAAATAAAAATATAGTGAACATGTTAAAATGTAGCTCTTCCAAGAATAATTTCATTAAAAATATATTTTTATTTTATTATTAAAAAGCTTTACATGCGTCTAAATGTTGCACCCGCGATAATGGAATCACCCACAAGCGATAAAATACCTACCCGTAATACAATATTTTTAACATAAAATCGTTTTAATAGCAAGAATTCAGACTATCCCTTGATTTTTCACACTATTTATTTTATTATAAGTGCAAAAAACCACCTTAGAAACGATAAATCTCGTTTATCCTACCGCGCCCTCTTTTCAAACAGACCCTTAAACTATCACCAGCACCCTTATTTTTCCAGGCTTTATTACCACTACTTCTTCTCATTACTCTCGCTGCTCAAGGGTCGTAAATACTAGCGAAGCATCGTAATACAACCAACTACCTATATACGTGTACTGAAAGCACTAAACTACCACCTCCCCCCCAATCTGCCCGGGGCGACCTTGGGGGCGGGTCGAGGACAAAGGGTCTGTGACGTCACTGGGGGGAGGTGACGGGTGGGTATTTATTGTGACTCACCGTCGGATTTCACCTTGAGTTTGCTCTCAAGTAGATGCTAAATAATTGTACTCAAAACTGACATGTTTTTCAAATTTTATTTTTATTGTACGCTAGCTGCAGTCCCCGGCGTTGCTCGGGATCTTCGCATAGTTTTTCGAAATCAGATATAGACAGTAATTTTCTTATTTTGAACGACAATTCATCAAGACCTTTTAAAATTCTGCTTTAAGGGGTGTGAAAAGCGTATGGGGTGATTTTTATGGTGACCGGACAACTCAGAATTAAATCAATCTGGAACCTCCTTTGAAAAGTCATTGAAAGTGATGAAAAAATGATTAAATAGGTTACGTTAGGTTAGGATATGGGCTATTTTTCAATTAATTTCTTTTCATAGCTTTTAATGACTTTTCAAAGAGGTGTTGATTTCGCATAATTCTGAGTAGGCATGGAACCGATTTTAATAATAATATATTCTCCTTACACTCCTTTCTTCATTCATTCGCTAAACATGCCCAGACAATCGATGGGTTCCTTTCTTAATCTTGCTCATTACGCTTACATCAGTCTTGCATTCTCTACGAATGTCAACATTTTCCCCACGATCATACATGGTATTACCACAGGTACGCCTCGGGAATCTCATTTCTATAGTTTGCTTTCAACCTTTCTCTGCCAAATTTATGCATCACTACCACTCGTCAGGGTAGGTACCAGCATACCACAGTGGACTGCTAGCTTCGTTTCTTTGGATAATTTTTTGTTTGCTCCAACCGCATAAGTCCTGCACTAATCCTTTTTTTAATATCTCTATCAGCATTTCCATCTCTCGTAAATAAACACACATACTTCCCAAATACAAAAAAAGACTTTTTAAAAATAATTAAATGCATTAAAAATATTTTTTTTGTTATATACCTTCCTCCCGTTTGCCGGAAGCCATTCCACTGCATTCTATAACATTAAGAAAATAGGTAGAATGAAAAAAATATACAATATTACAATTTACAATACCAATAACGGCAATAACTGTCAAAATGCCACGTGTCGTGTCTGTCTCTCCCTGTTCCCTTAATAATTCAGCACTGAAGCCTCGTTCACAGGGGAGTAAAAATAATGTTCGATGCCAGACTTTTGGCGCGGGGGGCTTGCGCACGGCCAAATCTCAATTGTATTCGCTCCAAGCGCTAGGCGTTTATTTGCTACAGTGGGGTATTTTCACAAACTAGAGATACCATTAAAAATGGTGGAACATTTTAATATGTTTGAATTGACAGTCCACGCATAACACACATTCCTAAATCTTTTATATAAAAGTCAATATTTGTTTTTTTCTTCGCATTTTATGCGGTGCCACACCGTTCATCCGATTACGTTGAAACTTTGGTGATTTGTTGTGCGCAAGCCCGCGAAGGTTTCTATGTTATAGTGGTAAGCTCTGGCGTTACGAAATTTGTATAAATGAAAATGTGTGTATTTCATATATTTTGGCGACAGGGAGGGAAGGAAGGAGGGTAACGAAGGAGGTGGGGTTCGCGGGAGGGTTTGACGAGGGAGGAGAAGGCGAAAGGGGAACACGGGAGGGGAACTAATTCAGACAAGCAATAAAATGTAACCTACCCATAATGTAATATTTTTAACATAAAATTATTTTAATTGTCATTTTTAAAATGTTAACTCATTTTTCAAGAATTCAGGCTATCTCTTGATGTTTATTTTATTTTATTTTTATTTTAGTTTATTTAGGAAACAAACAGTTATACATATTTTAATAAGAAAGTAACATATTACATGATTGCATTAACCAGCGAAGTTTCCGCTACAATTTATAATATATAAACATGGATTAAAACATTAAAGAAAACATAAAGTGGTAGAAAAAAAAGAAAAAAATATATATACAACAGAAATGAAAGAAAAAAACACACACAAATTAAAGCATATGGGATATATAAATCATCCAAATATTATTATTATAATAAAAAGAAGGAAAACCAACATAATGAGAATGAAAAAAATAACATGCAGCAGGGGTGGAGAGTTCGTAATTAACAATTTGTTTTAATTTTTTCTATTATGGATTTAATAAATTGGCCTGAGGACAAATGGAAAATATCAGCGTCGTAAAAGATATCATTGTATTTTGTGCACGTCCTTCGGAGAAATGAATGTTGTGTGTAATTTGTTTTTGAGTGTGGGATGTGGAATAGTTGGTTTGACCTTGTGTTTCTTATTGGACAGTGGAAATTAATGTGTTCTAGAAGATAGTTGTTGTCAGCAACGTTGTTAATGATTTTGAATAAAAATTTTTGGTCGGATATATTTCTTCTATCTTCTAAAGTTGATAAATTATGGAATGTTAATGAGTCTTTTAGGTTTTCTGAAGTTCGAAAGGATTTAAAGTCTAGGTGTTTCAATATCTTTTTTTGAATTCTTTCTAACCTTTCAATATTTACTTTGTATTGGGGATTCCATACGACTGATCCGAATTCTAATATTGAGCGAACAAAAGAGACGTACAGTATTTTGATTACGTGTTTATGTTCTAAGTTCTAATCAGGTTCGGTTATTATATCATTATAGGCCAGTTGCTTTATAAAACTGAAATAATCACAGAACTTGAGTAGAACTAGTCTAGTCTAGTCTAGAAATATTGCATTCTAAGTTTTTAAAACCATATTCAAATAAAAATAATAATAAAGATATTGAAAATATATATATTTTTTAAACTGCCAGGCTGCTGGTCGGCAGACGAAGGAAGTCATAAATAGGATGATTTAGACTACAAGTTTACGTTAGTTTTGATCTTGTATTCGATCTAATCGAAGCAGCAGGGCAAGCGAAACCGATATGAAACGGACGGGGTTCGGAAATTTCCGTCGTTTTTCGGACGAACGCAGCTCTTGTGGCGACGGTGCGGTGATTGTTCGAACTTCCAACCACCATAGACGGCATAGACTATTAGGTTATCTTAAAAAGACTATTATTATGATAAATTTGTTTAATAATATGGGCACGCGTTGGCGGCGAAGGACTTTGTGGCCAGTTTCCAGTAAGTTGTTTCGCGTCGAAAGGATCTCCCGTCCGATGGGTACACTCGGAACACTCAAAATTTATTTTTTTATGATTACAACTTATTTCATTTAAAATCTTGCATTCTAAGTTTTTATAACCATATTCAAATAAAAATGATAATAAAGATATTGAAAATATATATTTTTTAATATATTTTTTTTTAATTTTAAAAGATTCTACACAAAAACAGCCAGACTGCTTTTTGGTTGTTTGTTTTTTGGGTGTTATGCCGTGTACGCTACCTCCTCCTTCTTTAGCCAACGTTTCGGACAGCGTTACAGTGTCCATCATCAGGGCAGATGTGTAAATGTTAGTGGTAAAATGTGTGCTTAAGTACTTCAAAGCAATACCGTGTTGCCAGCTCCACTCCACTGCGAGCTGAAATTACAGTAAACTTGAAGATGGTTTTCTGCATTTAGCTTTGGTGTAGCCGTCAATTACCGGATACCAAGAACTATTGAGCTTAGCTCCGTCGTCTCTATTATACTAATAAGTCATAAATGGGATGATCTTGACTACAGGTTTTCGTTAGTTTCGATCTTTTATTCGATGCAATCGATGCAGCAGGGCAAGCGAAACCGATATGAAACGGACGGGGTTCGGAAATTTCGGGTGAGGGGCACCGCGGCAGGTTTCGTAAGTGGTTTGGCGTCTAAAGGCTCGCCTGACAGATGGGTACACTGGGAACTCTTAAATATATTTTTTTTATATTTTTCGCTTATTTTTTTAAAATATGGCATTCAAAGTTTTTAAAAATATAGTGAAATAAAAATAATAATAAAGATAAAGAAAAATTAAAAAAACTTTAAAAATTCGTACACAAAAATTTGCCAGGCTGCTGGTCGGCAGACCGCTAAATTCTTATATGGAATGTTCTGGACTATAGTTATTCATTGGTTTCATTCGTGTAGTCGATGACGTAAAATCGACCATTTTTTCCCCACTTTGACGCCGGCTGCCTCCGAACTTGCCAGGCTGCCGGTTGGCAGACCTGCTTTTTTCTCATTTTCTAATCGACCTTTATCATATGAGACCATTCCCGTTCATGTAGTCGATGACGTAATTTTGACCAAAAAAATCGCTGACTATTTCCATGACTGCGCGGCTCCTGCCAACAGGCGCACCGGCAGACCAGCTTTTTTAAGGTTTTCTAAATGCCCATTATCACTTAAAAATAGTTTCTCCGTGTAGTCGATGACGTAGGTTTACCTATCTCGCCTCCCGGTCTATTATGTTCAACAGCTCGACTGTGGAATGATTTGCCGGCCTCTGTGTTTCCTCCTTCCTACAACATGGGTCTCTTCAAGACCAATGTTCATTCCTTCCTCTCCTCAAAAAGACCCTCCACACAGCATCCCAGATGACATAGGCCCTGAGGGAAACTATTTTCCTCAAGGCCTCCTGTGTGGAGTTAATGTAAAAAAAAGAACTTACACCGCGTGAAAATTGACTTAAGAGTCCATCAAAATTTTTGAAACAATCCGATCAATAATAAATTCATGGTGAAATTCCATTTAAAAGATTTTTTTATCAATTAAAACACTTTTATAACCTTTACCACTTTTTATTTTCGGACCGGTTTCACCTTACAGCGGGCATCTTCAGACGGGTACAATGTGAACTAAATCTGTGGTCGCAATGAACGTTGTTAGCTAAATTTCCAGTTATTATAAAAATTCTGTGAAAGTTGTATTCGAGTTCTTATGACGTAGGAACCGCTACTGGTTGTTAACACAAGTATCATCGGAACCCGGGTATGCCTATAAACATAAATATTAGCCGGTGTGACGTCATAACCGCCTTTTCCACTATTACGCTATATGGGGAGGTCTATCTTTTCTTTGGTGCGTGCTCTTTCTTCACCCTTTCTGAAAAAAGACCCCACGTGCAGATGAGGCCTGACCACAGTACACACACAAAGCTCGAAGGGTCGTTCTTCAAATATTACTATAATTGTAAGTCGGCGGCCTTCCTGTGACGTCACCGTCACAAAATACATACCTATATCTTGAGGTGTACAGTTGTTGTGTATTTACACACGTGGAGCTACGAAATGCCGATACACTGTAAATAATAAATATACTTAGTCAATATAAAATGATTATTTTACATTATTATTTTATCGATAAGTTTATCCATCAATCGATTTATTTATGTGTACACTTTGTCTGGAAAATTAATCATAATAATAATAATATTTGGATGATTTATATAGCGCCGTTTTGTGAAAAATCACCTCAAGAGCGCTGTAAAAACTTAAAATACATTTCTAAAATCTAGAGAACTACAAGCTAGACAAACAATTAAAACAACTTATAGCTAAAAATTGCATCCACCGGTTCATTTACACCGATACAAAAATATATGTACAAAGTTTTGACCAATGAACGCGATGCTGCCTAAACATGAATGAATACAGGACCATACTTACCTGGGAGAGGTCGCTTGAAATTAACATTGTTTATTGTCTATTTAAATAAATTTAGACAGAGTACGCACGCAGAGGACATACTTATGAACACATGTTATTTAATCCTGAAAAATATTTTAGTATTAATATATATTCTTTAATGACTGTATTTTGGAAATTAAAAGCAACATTTAATGGTGGGCGGTACAGTAGTATGTACAAGGATTTGATCTTCCTAAATGTGATTCGTCAAGAGACAGATTGATGTGTAAGGATTCAAGCAATTTTAATTCAGTAAGAAAGGTGTGATTAAGACAATATATAATAGGCAATACAAGTATGATACTCTGTGGTGTATCGTAAAAGCTTCCGCCTTGTAGAGACAGATGGCGGTGGCATCAGCTTTAGAGGGTTTACACTACGGTTTGCCATCAGCGGAAGAATCCGCTAGATGGCAAACCGTAGTGCTTAAGCTCTCCGGCAGGGGGATCAGGGGGCTCCGAGGCGGTGTTTCAATTATCACTGGGCAGAACCATTTTAGCTAGCTCCTAGTTAGGTTGACTACCGCAGTCCCATTTGTATACGCGAAGTATAAATAAACGCAGTTAACGAACCAGATTCTATTTATTCCAAGAAGTTATCTCCATCCAACTGGGTTGGAGAATCTGCTAGTGTGTCTTCAAATAACAGAACACTACATACTCTCAGATATATATATATTGAAATTAAGGGTATATGAGTCCAAAAAGGTAGGTTTTTAGTTTGGACCTAAATTCTGTTGGGCTTGTTATGCATCTTAATTCCGGAGGGAGTCTATTGCAAACCTTAGGCCCAGATACTCCAAAAGCACGATCTCCAAACATAGTATTTGGCTTTCGTATAGGTTCTATTAGTCTGCTTATAGCCGGTAAAGTTGCTGATCTAAGGGTTAATTGCCTCGGACCAGTATTTTTCGGGACGCATAATTCAGAGATGTGAGGTAAATTCAGATCATAAGATTATGTAACTCAAATAGATTTCATAGAAAACACCTTTATGAATCCAAAGATTCCCACCGCAATTTAAAAAAAAAAAATGAAACTTGGGGAATTTTTTATTAATTATTTTTACATGACAAAAAAGTGAGTCGACGATAACGTTTATAATACACTTGTCTAATAAAAAATTGTGTGTTTTTTTCGATTATCAGCAAGTTTAGTTACATGAAACGTAAGGTAATTTTTTTATTTAAAATTTTTTATGGTTATTTCGTGTTATAAAATTTGAAAGCGAAAATCATCACATTTCAAAAACAGTTTTTAGTTTTCGGATTCGTTCGGACATCTTCTATTTATTTGGATTTTATTGTAAAGCCGAAATATTTTGACCTTCCGACAAATTAGGCTCGAGGCATGAGTGGTTAAATATTTACCTACTTAATTATAAACCGTAATATAACATATGTTTCATATAAAAAAAAAATTAATTTCAAATATGGAATTATACAATTTTTCTAAAGAAACTTCCTATCTCATGTACGATTCCTTTTGCAAACTTTCTTCAGGCAGGTAGGCAGGTACTATAATATAGGAAAAATTCGAATAAGAAAGTTCAATTAAAAACGACTGACATTTGAAAAAATAATTCAGTGAAGAAGTCGATGACGTCCGAGGAACACGTGACACGTTCAAGTGAATGAGATGCTAGAGTGGGGTGGTGTCAAGAGTCGGAATAATAGAAGAGTATGTATGAGACGATGTATGAATGTGAATGAGGCATGGAGTGTGTGCCAAGGCCGAGTTGGCGGTCCGTGCTCTCTGCTTCTCCCTGCGGGAAACGGCGTGATGATTAGTTAGTTAAAATCTTTACTGAACCATTTAAAAGGCCACCATCTTGAAACGGAAACGAAACCTATAAACAAATCTACAGACAGACGAAATTAGTGCAAAACGGTCGGTTTAAAACAGGACTTCGCTATGCTCAGTCAATACTACCTGGATTATTTTATAGCGCCATATTTATTAAATAGCACTCCAAGAGCGCTTGATAAAGCTATACGTCATAAAAAAATACTCTTGCGTGAGTAAGAGTAGTTACTCACTACACGCTTAAACCATCAGTTTCCGTACACCGTGTATTTAGTTGAGTGTACCTCTTAATATGGAGAACAATAGATGAGCTATACGATTGGCTCGAATTGCAAAATCTCTTTCTATCTTATATCATTATGGCTGATATAGATTTATTATTGTGTGGGCGCTGACTCTAAGTTCAATCACCGTTTTGTAACCGCTGAAAACCATGTCAGAATTTGCAAACAAAAGTATTTTTTAAATATTTTTCTATGAGTCATAAATTCTTATTGCGTTGCGATATTTTCTTTTTGCTTAGTCACTAGTGACGATTTTCTTTTTAGTACCTAACAGTTAAACGGTGACCACGTTTCCTTCTATTTCTTCAGGGTCAGCACTCTAAAAGAACACTTTGTAATTTTGTAATGCTGTGTTGTAAACTTGCGGGAAACGCCGCTTGCGGTTACATTTTTGCTTTGTTACTTTCCATTCGTGGCTTGGCTCGCGTCTCGGTTCGCAAATGTACACGCAGCCTAAGGGCTCATATGTCACACGTGCACTTTGTATCAATCAACGTCATCACCAATCTTCAAATAGTATTAATAGCCTTGCGTCTGTCGTACTCACTCAATTCACAACTAGATTCAGTGTTGCCATCTATATTATTAATACACTTTCATTAAGAATTCAATTTCAAATATTTTCCAGTTTGCATGATTCAATAAATTTCATTATTATCGATATGGCATGAAACTCAGTTGAGACTATTAAATTCTGAACTTCCGATGAGTTAATAATAATATTCAATGCCCAAATGTGCTAAATAAAATTCAATTTAATGTAGGTACTGCGCGTTCAACACGCTCTTCTGTCCTGTTCAGGGGGGATCAATGCGAGCGAACTGTACAGAACTCTTGCTTGAACAGACTATGCAATAGTTACAATAGTGTATGATCCAAGGTGGCAATTTTCAATTGCGAACTTACCTAATAGTATGGGACCATAAAAGAGTATTTCTCTGATGTTTCAAAATAATACAAAACCACTTTTGAAATTCGATTTCGAATTCAAGAATTTGTCAAAGGATACGCACAAGGACGTGCCCCCTCAGGTATAAGTACTATGTATTTGTAGAATTTGAGTATCTCTCCGGATATGGAAAGACTGACAGTAGATAATACTTAGAGTTGTGAATAATAGTATCACGCGGCTATATACTACATATAACATCATTGCCTGTCGCGGTTGCTTTGTACCGGTGACTAGCTGTAACTGGATCACAGTGGATCCGAGTAACCGGCTATTTTTGGAACCAGTTCCTATCGGATTTATAAAATGGTCACCCACACTCAAACTGGGCGAAGCCGAACCAAAAACCGCCCGCAGTGCCTAGCAGCAACAACCTGCCGAGCGGGTTTTTAACTTCTAGTGGTAAATGATTCTCTAAGGTGCGCCGCGATAAAATACGAATATTTTGGCACTAGAGATAGAAAGTTATGTACCTCCCGCTCTATGAGTGTTCGTATGAAATATTTCATAGGAATTAATGACCATGGGTGCGTTCTGAATTCTGCTCCGGTAAACGCATTTTGTTCTGCGGATTTATAAGTGGCGCGCTGTTCAATATTATAATCATCATCAAACAGTATTAATAGCCTACGATCTGCGTGTGGTTGAATTCGAAAACCCGACTTCCATTGCATGTCCGACGTCACGCCTTATACGCCGCGCCACAAATAACATCTGCGTTCGTGAAATTTCAAGCAAAGCTACCGTTGTAATTCGGGTTTTGGTTCAAGAATCTGCCAAAAGATGTCGCTACTTCCGTAAGCAGCTCGCATATATTACCTAGGTATAAGTACTAGGATTTATAGGCGGTTATAGGCTATATGCAATAAACGATTATATTACATATTATGGCGTCATTGGGTGTTTCGGTTACTTTGTCTCGGTGACTAGCTGTCACTGGATCACAGTGGACCGAGGAACTGGCTATTTTTGGAACCAGTTTCTACTCAAACTGGGCGAAGCCGAACTAAAAGCCACCCGTAGGGCCTAGCAGCAAAAACCTGCGGAGCGGGTTTTTAACTGCAAGTTTATAAATAATGTTTGTCATTTTCGCCTTTGCTACTGATTTGGAATTCACTGCTCACTGCACGTACAATCGTTAGAGAAAACCGACACTGCTCCTAACTAATGAATTGTAGAGCAGTATTATGGGAACCCGGTGCCGGTGGTGTCTCTGATCCCTCTGATCCAAGCTACCAGGTCCCAGTTTGGCAGATCGTGGGCGACGGATGCTGCGACGGACACTTATCGCTAGGAAACGATGATAACACACTAGACTATATACTATGTACAGTGTGCACTGCGCCTGCAGCCTGCACTACCTGCATGCACAGCCACTGATGCTGCACTCACTGCCCAACAAGAAACCGCATTCATTTGCGTATATTATTCCTGGGAGATACCCGAAATGAGATCACTGCAGTTTCTATAGAAAATCTCTGCTAAAAACCTTAATAATCATAGATAATTACTTGCTACCACAAAGACGTTGGGTTTTGTCATACACAATTCAAAGGAGGTGACCAATCGTGTTAAAGCTGCTTTACTTTAGCTTATTGCATAGGTTCTCAACCTTATTTTGCCCACCGCCCACTTTGAGATATTTTTTTTACTTACCGTCTGTCTCGAATCTGAAACAGCTATTGCCACGATTATATTTACCACAACTTGTTAGGGTGGGGGGGGGGGGGTTTACTCTTTTTTGGACCATATTTATTTACCTGCCCACGCCCTCACTGTGCCATCTCAACGCCCTCAAATTTTCTCTGGGTCTTCTACTGCCCCCCCTGAAAGTCTCAAACGCCCACAAGGGGGCGTTATAGCCCACGTTGACAACCTATGGCTTGGTGCGTAGCATTCTCGAGAGTGGATCTCGGGTATGAGGACATCCTCCGTGTACTAATAAATGGCTTTTTATTGTCTATTTTCATGTATTATAATAATATATCAAAACAAATATAAAACTTAATTATTTATACTTTAAGTTATTTGTGACGGTTTCAGCCTTTTAAGGCCATCTTCGGACTGGTACAAATTATTCTTAATATACCGTTTATATTTACATAGGTAACATATGGGGTAGGGGGAGGAGTAGGGGTGGTCTACGAGGATTTTATTCAATTGTATGGGTTTTCCTACATTTAGTTAAGCCGTCTCGGAACTTACCTATTGCATACAAAACTATTGCTTTTACTAAACAACGATAGTGTACCTTACATTATTTGCAAGCATTGTAAACAATCGTTAAAAAATATTATTAAATATGCATTAATGACGAAAAAATAATGAAATATTATGCAGTATCAACAAATAAAGCTAAAATGTGCACTAACGACAAAAAAGGCTAAATTAATATGTATTATGCGTTATGCAAATGTATAAAATGCGTTGTCTACATAATATCACGTTCGTCGAAATGTATAGAAAACGAATGGTCGGCACCGGCACATTCTGCCTGCTGAATACCTAATATATCGGACACACAGATATAAATAAATAAAGTCAATTAAGCGTACATTTTTATTTTTATTTTATGTGAGTAGGGTAGAGTGGGGATGGTTGAAACACTTTTACTTTAACTATGTGTAGTAATATTTCTTTCGTACTTATGGATAAGATGTTTATACTAGATATTCTATGATCTATCTCGTTATCAAATTAAATTTATTGGATGGTTACAACTCGTACAGGTAAGCTACAATAACCACTTAAAGACGATGGGGAAATCTGTTTCAATTTTCGGTGTGGACGATTGAAACAGTATGTGGGGATAATTGAAACACTCTAAATATCTTTGGAATAATTGTAGTAATTTTAATCAATGTTAAACATTTTCTTTATTATAACAGTACTCAATGAGATCATGAATACTGATAAAACTTATCGCAAGTATTTTAAAAACCATGAACGTAAATGTCTTTGAAATGAAAAAACTTTACATACATTTTTTATTATTTGTATTTAAGTGCTCTTAATTATACTAACTATGAGTACCTATTTGGCATATTCAACATAGTTTTACTGCGATATTATCCTGGAGCAGATTAGAACAGTATTAAAAAATAAGTTTTTCTCTTTCATACAAAAGTGCTTGTTTCAACCATCACACTGTTTCAATCATAACAATGTTGAATTTACCTCTGACTTGAGAGCATTTTTTCTGTGTTAAATTCAGCAACTTTAAAAAGTCGAAAAAATAGAAATTAATTGAATTTCAAAAAACTTTAAATATTCCGTTAAGGGGCATTATTTTATTTTATTTTATTTTGCAGAAACAAACAGTACATAATTAAATAGTAGAAAATAGTTCCAAAGTTATAGAATTTAACACAATAATTGGTACCAATGACGTGTCGCCGTTATATACTTATGTTTTTATGTGATAAATTTTACATTTTACCTAAATTAAGTTAGTAAAAGACTCGCAACAATAACATTTGGCTGTCATCAGTTCTTTTGTTTTGCTCTTTCAAAAAATATTCTTAAACCAATCTTTTTATTGTGTTTTGGCTGTAAAAAGTTTAGTGTGTTGGAATCTTCTCCCCCCTGATCTTCCAGGAGTCACTTCTTGCTGCTCATTTTCAGATATTTATATAATTTTTTTACTTCTGTCACTTTTTATATTTGCTGTAATTTTTTGAACAATGGAGGAGGATTTCCCTCCTGTACCCCTTACAAAGCCCCCAGATCCCCCTCCTGACCCTCCAGATGGAGACATTTCAGATAAAATAGACTTTTCAGAACATTCAAACATTTCAGACAATGAATCTGTCATCCTAACCTCAATTAAAAAAAGAAAATTTAGTCCCCTTTCCCCCAAAAAACATGATTCGCCTTTGTCTCCTCAGTCCCCTCCAGCTCTTCCTCAACCTCCTCCAACAATCTTTTACTCTACTCATTCCCGTGGCCCCTACATTGTATATGCGCAAAAAACTGAACAAGGTAAAACCATCCATCCTCTTGAATTTGGTAAATTTATTTCAAATAACAAGAACCTTTCGATTAAACCTGGAGGTGTTAAAGCCGAGGGTCGCTTCCGAATCTCTGTTGAATTCCTGTCGGGTTCAGCCGCCAACAACTTTATCAAAAATATATTTATTTCATCAAATTCTAAATTCAAGGCGTACATCCCAACTTTCAATGTCACTCGAATGGGCCTGGTCAGGGGTATCTCGACCGATCTGTCCATTCCAGAAATCCTGTCCTCACTTTCAACCCCCCAACATATCGGCAATCCCATAAAAGCCAGGAGGCTAAATTATAAGGACACCTCTGAGGGCATCGTTTCCTGGAAGCCCTCCCAATCTGTCGTCATCACATTCGAAGGACAATCTCTTCCCTCCCATATTTATTTATTTTTCAACTCCTTACCAGTTGAAATGTACACTTATCCCACCACTCAATGTTACAACTGCTGCCGTTTTGGTCATACCAAAGCTGCATGCAGATCCCCTCCCAGATGTTTCAAATGTGGAGAAAACCACTCGACTGACCAATGTTCTTCTCTCTCTTCACCTAAATGTTTTAACTGCTTAGGCGCTCATTCCGCCATTAACTCTTCTTGCCCCGAACAATCTCGCCAAAAAAATATAAAAATTTCTATGGCCTCTGAGAACTTGTCTTTTCTGCAGGCTTCTAAATTATTCCCGCCTGTCAAAAAATCATTTTCCGAGGTTTTATCCAGTAACTCTTCATCCAACCCTTTCGCCTCCTCCTCAACATCTTCCCGTTCAACAAAATTCACATACAAAAACCCTATCTCTAAACAGGCTCGTGGATACGATCAGCAACAACACAACTCACTTCTCTTAAATCCCAATGGTTCTCCTCTTTCACACGCCACAAATGGGTGCGCAAACAATTATAATTCATCCTCAACAAACTATCAAAAGCTTTCTGAACAACTCTCCCAAGATAATTCTTCATTTATTCAAACTCTTATTATGCTTCTAATTGACCTAATTTCTTCTCAAACTAATCTACCGTCCAACGCTGCTTCTATTATTTCCACATTAAAATCATTTATTCAAAATGGCTCTTCAAGATGTCAGAATTCTTCAGTGGAATAGCCGCAGTGCTATTTCGAACAAATCAAACCTTCTTAACCTATTAAATTCAAACCTTGTTTCTGTGGCTGCTGTCTCGGAGACATGGTTTACTCCATCCACCCACTTTAATGTGGGAGGATACTCCTGTCTCCGCGATGATCGCCCGGAAGGTACGGGCGGTGGTGCTGCCCTTTTTATTAAAAAATCCCTTCCGTTTTTCCCAATAAATAATATCAAACCCCCCAATGCTGACTTTCAAATGGTTGCAGCTAAAATAAAGGACACTTCCTTTGTTTCTATCTATCTTCCCCCAACATCGCACTTCAATAAACAAGCGTGGTTGCAAATTGTCCGTCAACTAAGCCCTCCTTTCTTTTTATTGGGTGATTTTAATGCCCATTCCCCCGTTTGGGGTTCTGCTTTCTGTGATCGAGACGGTCGAAGTGTGATGGATTTCCTAGATGAATCCAACCTTTTTCTTTTGAATGACGGATCTCCTACTAGAATCTCTCGCCCCAACACAAACCCCAGTGCAGTGGATCTCTCCATATGCTCTATTAATCTGGCACCTCTCTCCTCGTGGGTGGTGTCCCCCGACCCTTGCTCCAGTGATCATTTCCCGATCACCATCACTTATCAAACTTCTTTCCATTCAGACAAGTCCCATATTTCGACAAAGATTAAAACAAAACACACCAAATGGGACGAATTTAACTCACATATGGATAAGTTTATACAAAATTTATCCTATACCGATACATTATCTGTCAAAGATGACTACGATAACTTCAAATCAATGCTCGTAACTGCAATCAATAAATCAAATCCTCCCCCTAAAACCAAATCTCTCAAAAAACTCCCTCCAACTCCCTGGTGGGATGAGGAATGTTCCAAAGTAGTGAGAATTCGGAAAGCTAAATCTCTTTCCTATCGTCACAATATGACTATGGAGAACTATCTCATATACAAAAATGCCGAAGCCAATGCCAAAAGGGTATTGAGGTCAAAAAAAAAATCCGGGTGGTACAACTTCTGCAGTTCAGTGTCTCCGAACACTCCAATTTCGGAAGTTTGGTCTATGATTCGAAGATTTCGATCCTCCTTCAGTCCAACATCTCCTCGAGCTTCTCATTCTAAATGGATAGACGAGTTCTTGGACAAAATTGCCCCCCCTTCTGTACCTAACTTAGATGAAATAACTCCAATCCACAACACTCCTATGTCTGATCATTGGCTTGACTCTCCATTCACTTTAATTGAATTAAAAAATTGTTTATCAACAGTCAAGGACTCATCTCCAGGCAGAGATGGTATACCTTATAGCATTATCAAAAATAGTAATGATAATGTTCTAAATCACTTTTTAAGCATCTTAAATAAAATCTTCCAGACTGGCATAATACCTGATGACTGGAGTTCTCAAATAATCATCCCAATTCTAAAATTAAACAAATCACCCAATTCTGGATCCAACTATAGGCCAATTGCTCTTTCATCCACCCTTAGTAAAATTTATGAAAAATTAATTAAAAACCGGTTAGAATTTTTTGTCGAGAGTAATCATCTTCTCTCTCCATCCCAATTTGGATTTAGGAAAAAGAAATCTACACAAGATAACCTTGCCATCATCAGCACTGATATTAATTTATCCATTTCTAACAAAGAAGTATGTCTTGCAGTCTTTATAGACATAGAAGGCGCCTTTGACAATGTTTCCATCCCAATTCTTAAAAAAAAACTTTTAGGCCTTGGCTTACCCCTCATGTTTGTCCAATCTATTATTAATCTTTTTCTCGATAGGAAAATTTTCATTGAGCTACCAGATGTTACTCCTCAGAGTAGGTCAATTTGGAAGGGTTTACCCCAAGGCGATGTATTATCCCCCTTACTGTATAATATATGTATACACACACGATATGCATGTCACCATTCCCCCTCAAGTAAAAGTTGTTGAGTTCGCAGATGACATAGCTTTCTTCTTATCATCCAAAATCATTCCATCCGCCGTCAAATATCTTAATAAAGCCATGGATGCCCTTTGCACATGGCTTACTTTAAATGGTCTTGAACTTTCAGTACAAAAGAGTCAGTGTGTTACCTTCTCAAATCGTCATAATAACCCCCCTGTTCAAATTTTATTTAAAAACTCTCCAATCCCCAATGCTTCCGAAGTAAAATTTTTGGGAGTAACATTTGATAGGAAACTTAAATGGTCTTCCCACATTAATAATATAGTTACTAAATGTGAAAAAAATTTAAATATTATCAGATCATTGACTGGCGTTTGGTGGGGTGCACATCCTATCTGCATTAAGTTGCTCTACAATGCACTTATTCGAAGTCATCTCGACTATGCCTGCCCACTTTTTAGTACTGCATCCAAAAATGCACTCAGTAAATTAGACAAAATTCAATCTAAGTCATTGCAAATAATAACTGGCGCGATGCAATCGTCGCCCATCAATTCCCTTCAAGTAGAATGTTCTGATCCTCCTCTTTATTTAAGGCGTCAATTATTTGCTGACAAATTTGTTCTTAAATGTTTAAATTCTAAAAGTCATCAGATTATTCCCAGAGTCTCGTTGTTCAACGACTCAACACATTCATCTACAATCAGAGCTCGAACTAAACCTCTCCCTGCCATCTGTAAAAATTTTCGCTCTCTCTCAGAGCTTCAAATTATCAAAAATGATCTTCTTCCTTTGTACAAATTAAAATATAGTCACGTCACCCTATCCCCAACGATATTAGAAGGGATCGGCATCCTTAAAAGTCATTCCAATCTCCCAGCCCGTACTGTCAATAATATGTTCAATGACATTATTTCTTCTAAATGGCCCAACTCTTCTCTTTTATTTACTGATGGCTCCAAATCTCCGGACTCTCCTAACTGTGGTATTGGTATTAACGTTTACCACAATAATTCTAATGAAAGAATATTTTATTCAATTTCAAACCAATTTTCAATATTTTCTGCCGAGTGCATTGCGATTATTGAATCTCTCAAATATATAATAAAAAATAATTTTGAACATTCTCTTGTTCTCTCTGACTCTCTCAGTTCCCTCCAAAAACTTAAAACAAGTCCTCTTCTTCATCCTGATGATCACTTTGTATGTCTTATTCGAGTATTGATAACCTCCATTCAAAGCTCTGGAAAAACTGTCACTCTGATTTGGATTCCTGGACATGTTGGCATAGTGGGTAACGATATTGCTGATTCCTTGGCAAAACAAGGAGCGTCTAACCCTACCGTTACCCTCGTAAACCATATTCCCCTGTCTGATATTTTTTCCATCATCAAAGATAGATCCCGCAATGTTTGGACAGAGTATTGGAACATTGCTAGTCAATCCAAGGGTGCCCGTTACGCCTCAATACAAAGGACTATCCCATCAAAACCGTGGTTTCAAAAATTCCCCCATTTTTCCAAAAAAGAAATTTCCTTACTTATTCGTATGAGAATCGGACATTGTTCCGTTCCTTCTCACCTTTATAAAATTCATGTGCTTGACTCCCCAGATTGTACGTTCTGTGGTCTAGATGTGGGAACTTTAGATCACATATTTTTTGATTGTCCCTCTCTAAATAAATATCCTCTCTTCTATCAAGCGTTATCAAAAATTGCCTCTCCTCCATTCAACATCTCATCTCTTCTAAGTCTGAACTCTACTCCAATCTTCCATAAAATTCTGAAATTTGCACATTTAAATAAAATTAATATATAAATTCACCTTTCCTTTCTCTGTAATTATAAATGATGGCCTAGAACACCCTTGAAGGGTGAAAGCCAGAAATAATTGAAAAAAAAAAAAAAAAGTTAGTAAATTATTGAAGGAGAGGGGTGTGTGTGTATGCGCGTGTGTGTGTGCGGATGTGTGTGGATGTGTGTATTAACATCCATTAAACAATTAAATAGTATCTATTAAAAGAAAAGAAAAAGCTGAATGTGCAATTCACATGCGGTAGAAGTGAAACATATAGAAAACTAAAGTAGACAAGAGTGGGGAGACTACGAAGCACTTTTTTTATCAACGTGAAGGATTTTATAGAAGGACAGAAATAAAGAATTGCAAGATTAGGTACCTACCCATCACAAATGATTCAATGAGGTAAAATATAAAAAAAAAATAATTTAGAAATGATAGGGTGCACTCACCCAAATACGAAATTATTAAAAGCAACCAACCTTTTGAGTGAATATCTTTTAAAACAAGTATGGGTATGTTCGTAGGTAATTACAAAGAACTAACCAAATGACTGCCTCAAAACAGGCTAGCCCAGTGAGTCCGGTTACGTGTAACCTAAACTTAAAACTATAAATCTCTAATATTTAAATATTACCTACTGTTCACGTGTATATTTTTTTCTTTGTACTTACATAATTGATAAAACAATGTATACTATTAACGTAGATTTTTTTTAGTTATAAATGTAAAAAAATCAATAAATCATCATCCACTTTCAAGATCACAGAATTACATCTAGTGGGAAGACTTAATGATTTGAAACTTTCAGAAAGAAGAATAAGTACAGATTTAATATTATTACATAAAATACTGCATTACAAAATTGACTGTCCTGCCCCCCCTAGCATGGTCGATCGATATAGGTTTTATCGAAAATGTCGGTAACTTGAAATCGCTCCCGAGCACGACTGCAGGCCACTAACGAAGAAATAACAGTTCACGTCAAATAAATTAGGAACCATTAGTCGTTGTAAACTATTGTTGTATTGTATTGATGACAAGTTACCGATATTTTCGATAAAACCTATATCGATCGATCATGCTAGGACCCCAGCAGAATTACTTCAATTTATCAATATCCATGTTCCCAAAAAATCATACCGACATTTATTACCCTTTTACTTCAATAACACCAGGACACTAGCTTATCAAAATTCTCCGATTCTGAGACTTCACAGTGTAAGAAATAAATATTCTAATCTGGGCGATATATTTCATATTAAAACTAACCTTAAGACACAAATAGACCTATGCACCGACCAAATAACTTCTTTGTTACTACTATATATTGTTTTGAAGAATCTCTTATATTCATTTATATGCGTGAGGATTCTTAGTTTCTGTTTACATTTTTATCTATGTATTTTGTTTTGTTGCAACGTTTTTTGTTATTAATCTTTATATTTTCTTTATTGTTTAAATTTTTAAGTATTTACTTTGATACAAATAGTTTGTAATAAAACATTTCGTCAAGCTGCGAGAGTAAAATGAGTTATAAGATAATTTTTTTTTTCTTAAATATTTACTTATTAGTGCTAAATCCAATAATGTCCCCTATGCGCGATTGAGTCACTCGCCGGCTAGTGCGCTTTTGTAGAAACGTCCCAACAGACCTGACGGAGTTTCGAGTGTTGTATCACTCTTAAGTATTGTAGTTTTCGAGTAAATTGAGATGTTTCAATCATAACCTGTTTCAATCGTCCCCACTCTACCCTTCCTCACCAGAGTCCCAGCTGCTCCCGTCTGTAGCCAGTGAGACTATGGCATCCCCAATTGGGGTATCTTGTGAGGCTGAAGGTAGGGGGGGGGGGGGGGGGGGGTTGAAGGAGATGGGGAAGAAGTAGAAGAAGGGAAAGTACCTGGATATTCAGATCTGGTCACCAAACAAAGCTAAAGCCATTTCAAGTAACGTTTCAATTCTGAATGGTTGTCTTACACCAGGGCGATACTGAGAGTATGTTCCGCTCTGGAACGTGTTGCAAATATACTATACATTATTTTTATTGCATTAATAGTGAAATAACACAAATTAATCACACAAAATTTATTTGCACACGCCGGGATTCGAACCTGCGACCTTCGGATTGCGGTCAAGAGCTTTACCTTTCGATCACGCCGGTCGTCACATAATAATGAGGAAATTAAAATTGAAATTAAAACACTTTGTAACATATTTCCACTTATTTATTTAAATAAGTGGAAATAAGTTAAAAAGTGTTTTGATTTCAATTTTAATACAATATAATTCCACCACGTATAACAGAACAATAAATAAACTCATAATGAGGAAATTAATTAAAAAAAAGTCGGGTATCCATGTTTTATCATATATGTTTACCGTCCTTGCAAATACTGTCAAAATGTAAAATTCGTAATTTCAACGTAATTTTTTTTTTTACAATGTGGACCAGTCAATTTAAAACTGGGAGGCGGTTATGGATACCGCCGCCCCGGGAATTATTTACTGGATAATTAACACCTCTGCCGCTAGTCCCAAGTGGTTCTCTACGGCTGGTGACTTGGTGGGGTGCCCGGGTTCATGTGGTGAGGTATGTTTGGGTCTTGGCGAAACCAACCACGTGGCAGACGGGAGAGACTGGTTGAGGGAGATCTTTTGACCTCTCCAGCAAGGATTCTTCACAGCACCGCAGTGGGAGGGGTAGATTATATTATTCTCATACCCTTTTCCTTCCCAGAACTTCCTCTCCTTCCTTTCCTAAAAATACCTTCCACACAGCATCGCCAAAGATGACATAGGCCCTCAGGGAAATTATTTTACTCAAGGCATCCTGCGTGGAGCCGTTGTAAAAAAAAAAGTTCCTAAAATGGCAACACTCTCACTAGAGTACGACTTAAAAGTATGATTGCTTGTCGTTGTTGCGCGATTTATTATCCCAAATTGAGCCCTTTAGTTACCAGGCGAACCATTGAAATTACATTCATTAGGGGAGATATTTTTAATCCCTCATGCCGCTACAAAATATGTCTGCCGTGTAATAAAATCCAAATAAATGGAATATTTTTTAACTTATCTGATACTAGCAGACCCGGACACACGTTGCTGTGGCTAACGAAACACAACGCCATTACCCAATCTTTATAAAATCTACACCACCCGCTTGCCAGCTGCCCGCTGCCTGAATTGAATATTTGAATTTATCGGCTCTTCTCTGCTATAATAAAACTAATTAACTCGCCACTAATTATATAATGCTTGCAATGCAACACTGGATATTTGAAAAGGGAAAATCAAATACCTGCCTACTCTAGGACATCTATTTTCCAATTTCTTCCGTAGAACGAATTTCAAAAGTGACTATAGTACGGCCCGACAGCCGTTTTAAATCGCACAAAAATATGTTTTCTTTGAATTTCTCGGCTTTTCTCTAATATAATTTACATGTATTATACATATAAATATTCCTCTTCAATCACTGTCTATTGGTGAAAATCGTATGAAAATCCGTTGCGTAGTCTAAAAGTTTAACGCGCACATACATTTTGAGCGACTTCATTTTATACTATGTATTGAAGTAAAAACTGTTTTTCAAAGGTATCTAATAATAAATTCTATCAAATTTTTGCAAATCGAAATAAATACATAATTAAAATTTTGCATGCAATCGTAAAAAACGTTTCAAAAATGTCTCATACGACATCATCGTTCTTAAAATGTGTAATGTTTTTAAAATTCATAATAAATTTTTGATTTTGAAAACGATCGAAAACTGCTACAACGTCATTACTCATTACATTACCTATGACGTAGAAAACGCTACTGACGGCTAAGACGGCTGTCACCGTCTTTGGCAGGCGTAACGTCAACAATGCCGTATTCACAAACAAAAATGAATAATATCTCGTTAGAGTTAAAAAATTTATTCGTCAACATGAAAATAAAATAAAAAGGATCGTAATCATCGTATTTTTTTTTTTAAATTTGTATTCAAACAACAGTGAAAATCGCCATTTCCGTCAAGTCTTGTGGGAATGGACATTGACATTTCAAAATTGGCACTGATTTGTCGGGAATTCAGCTAAAGAACTGTTTCCACTTTTTACCTTCAATTAGTCCAATATGAACTCTAACGCTCTCACGCCGGACGACTGGAAACTATTGAATCCGGTTGCCGTGCACTGCTACTCGCTAGGTAATAGTGGAACACGTTTCGACTAGATATTAGTATGCAATAGCGTACTTGTTACTATCCCGTGATTTGATTAAAATGATTTATTTGCAAATTCCACACGGGCAGTTAGGAAAATATCTTACTTATGGTTTCCAGTGAACATAATTTTAAAAATATTTTCAATCTTATGTGAAACTAGCTGAAGTCCCCGGCGATGCCCGGGCTTTACATAGAGTTTTCGAAATCAAATGTAGACAGTGACCTTCCTCATGTTTTGAAGGTCACAGGTGCAAAATTTCATCAACCTCAATTGCATATTTGATTTGCATACAAATCAAATCCAGACCGCCCGTTTGCCATCCCGCTCGTCCACCACATACAGACTTTCTTATTTATATATTTCACCCAATTTACACAAAACCTTGACAAATTACCTAAACCTTCCTCATGAATCACTCTATCTATTGGTGAAAACCGCATGAAAATCCGTTTAATAATTTTTGAGTTTATCGCAAACAGACAGACAGACGCGGCGGAGGACTTTAATTTATAATATGTAGAGATAATTATGTCATTTTTAGTACGGATATTGCCGTTCTATCACATTATATTTCATTGCAAAACAAGCACTTAGGTCTTACAACGTTTCGCCCACAGTATTAAAGATTCTAGCAGTTCCTCCATCGTGCAGAACCAATCCATACACAATATACACATGTTTCATTATGTATTTTTATATATCGTATTATATGGATTTATGTACTTAATTCATTTTCGCAAGCAGCCGGCAAACTGGTTCGCCGGGCCAAGAGGAACAAATCCCTAAATGCCAAGACCAGTCCGAAGGAACCAAGGCAAAATGTATTTTCATTAGGCGTGCTTTGAAAATTATATTATTTGTGATGTGATTTTTCATCTTTTCTTGGTTGTTTTTGGGGTATTATGGCGTCTGCCGATCGTATTGGGTTTAACAAATTTAACATGTCTTATTTTTATGAACCCCTAGGATAATTTATTTGCTTTTGGGAACAGCTCACATAGGTCTCATAGAAATCGTTGTATCTCCCTTACTGTCATGATGAGAAATATGATCTAAACATTTTTAGAAAGAGAAAACATGATGCTTTATATTCGAATCTAGAAGTTAATCACAGGAAAATTAAAATGTGCACTTCTACGAAACCAAAATTTCCGACCGCAATTTGTGAAAAAATTATGAAACTTAGTGATTTTATTATTAATTATTTTTTACAGAGGACAAAAAACTGAGGTGATAACAACGTTTAGAACACATTTGTCTAATAAAATATGTGTGTGTGTTTTTTTTTGTTGTCAGTAATTTTAGTTAGGGTGGGTTGTTTAAAAAAATTTGAACAATTCATCAAATATTTTAAATAAATTTTCACGTTCTGCGAAAGTATTCAAGTTCTATGATTATTTCAGTTTTATGAAGCAACTGGCCTATAACAAAACTTCAATAGAACTTGGAACATAACTTAAAATTAACTTAAGATATTAATTTTATATAAGAAAAACTCTTTTATAACTTTTGAAGGTTATTCCCATCAACGTAATATATCATTGAAGAAGAAGATAACAATAATAATAATCTAAACGAAAATAGGAAAGAGAACAAGACACAGAAAAAGACAATGGTCGCAACTGGGACTCGAACCCAGACTTCTCGTCTAACTGGGACGTGCGCGTTGACCAATTTCGCTATAGCCACCTTCAGCTGTCAAACCGAGGTCTGGATTCGAGTCCCAGTTGCGACTATTGTCTTTTTCTGTGTCTTGTTCTCTTTCATATTTTCGTTTAGATTATTATTGTTATCTTCTCCTTCAATGATATATTACATTGATGGGAATAACCTTCAAAAGTTATAAAAACCAAACGCATGCCCAACAAAATATATGTACACGGTTGACATTGGTCACATGAGAACGGGTCGCTTCTTCAAATCGTTTTTGTGTTCAACAGCTCGGCTGTGGAACGATTTGCCGGCCTTTGTGTTTCCTCCTTCCCACAACATGGGTCTCTTCAAGACCAATGTTCATTCCTTCCTCTCCTCAAAAAGACCATCCACACAGGATCTCAGATGACATAGGCCCTGGGGGGAATTATTTCCCTCAGGGCCTCCTGTGTGTAAATGTAAAAAAAGACAGTTTTTCTCCAATATTCCATTTATTTGGATTTTATTGCAAAGCGGAAATTTTGTGACCCTCTGACAGGATATGCTTTAGGTCCTTTAGGCACAACGTTTACAAAATGCAATTTCCAAATAAGGCTGTGTTCGCCAGTTGGACAGATTTCGCGGAGGCTGTTTCTTTGCTTTCTTACGCAGATAAACTAGCTGCCCGCTCCTCCCGCTGGCTGAGAACCACTCCCGAGTCTGACGTAACCCTTTTCGGATATTAATTTTGGCTAGACGTTATTATGTAGCATAACCTGTACATGATGATGAGTATAAGTAAGTCTAAAGTCATGGTATTTAAAAGAGAGAGTACGAAAACAACGTGCAACATAGTTGTGAATGATGAATACTTGGAGCAGGTGTATGAGTTTGTGTATTTGGGAAGTATGTTTACGAGATATGGGAAGGCTGATAGAGATATTGAAAGAAAGGTACTCGTAAATGCAGGTAACTCATTTAATGGAAGGCTGAACGCCATGGGCGCCAACAAAAAAACTATACAAAGAAGCGTAGCTAGCCGTCCATAATGTAGTACTGGTACCCACCCTGGCAGTGAGGCATGGAACTGGCAGAGGAAGGATGAAAGTAGACTGAATATGTAGTAGTAGAAATGAGATCCCTGATGCAAATGTGTGGTACAACACGATCGTGTGAGAAACGTGGAGATTCGCAAATAATGCAAGGGTGATGTAAGCGTTATGAGTAAGATTAAGAAAGGGACGCTTCGATGGTTTGGGCATGTAGAGAGAATGAACGAGGAAATGAGCATGTATTTGACGATGTATGAATATAAACGTGGCAAGGAAAGTGTGCCAAGTCCGAGTTGTTTGGCGGTCCGTCATCTCTGCGTACCCCTGCAGAAAATGACATGATGGTTAGATAATTAGTTAGTAATCTGAACACGGTATACTGACGAACAATCAATCACGACGTAGTAGGCAGAGAGGATGAACCGCCAAACAACTCGGTTTTGGCACGTACTCCTTGCATTCGTACATCGTCCCATGTATAACCTTCTGTTATTCTGACTGCTTACCATGGCCCGACTCTTGTATTTGCTTCACTTGATCATGCCATGCGTTTCTTGGAACCTCACTTCTACTATTCACACTCGCATCATATACAGGGTGTATCATCATGTACCCCGCCATGTACACCATGTAAACTTTAACCCGCGATTCCTGAGCTTATTTCAAGTAAAATATTAAGATGACATTTTGCTGTCCCCTAGATTAGGTTAGGTTTTTAGACTAGTTCACTCACTCTTACTAATTATTCTCTTTTCAAAAGTGTTCTGCTTTGTCACGGAACCTACTTTTTAACCGATAACTAAAAACTGTTCTTGAAAGGGTGATAAATTGCGCACTTGAAGTGAAATATCACAAAACTGCGCTATATAAATACTACGTTATTATTATTAAAATACGCTTTTTATTTTTATAAATAAAATAAACATATAATTTTTGAAGTATAAAAATATTTCATGCAAACATAAAAGGTTTTAAAAATGGCTCACCTCAAAATCGATTGTGAGTTTATTTATTTGTAAGAAACAGTATACAGTGATAACAGATATACAAGTGAGCTGAAGTCAAGCCACAGAAGTTTCTTATGCTAAAGTACATTGGAAATGAAGTTTTAATATATTATAATTTAACTCCATGTACCTGTCCTTCTATAAGTAGAGTTGACAGTATTAAATATCTTGGTATTCAAATAGATGATCTTCTTATATGGAACGTACATGTTACAGACCTAACGACAAAACTGAGGAAACTTGTCTACTTCTTTAAAAATGTTAGAGATATATTAAATAGAAAACAACTGAAAAAAGTTTACTGTGCTCTTATACAATCATCACTTGAATATGGTATTATCAGCTGGGGAAGTGCCACAAATACTTGCCTGGAGTCTTTAGTAAAGATTAAAAAACTAAATTTGAAGGTTATTCTGAAGGTTATTGAGAACGAACACTGATTTTATTTTTAAGACACTGAATGTTCCTAACCTGCAAAAATTGTATTAAAAAAATATCCTGCTTTATCAATTTAAAAATGCACACATGTTTGAAGAACGAATAAGCACTAGAGCATTAAGAGAGTCAAATGTAAAATCTATTAACATCCCAGTTTGTCAAACCTCTTATGGGCAAAGAAGTTTTAAATATAATGCAACAAAGCTATTCAATTCTCTACCTCCTGAAATTAGAAACGCGCAATCCAAAAATGCATTTAAAAGTAAAATCATTGATCACCTCAAATAAACATTTCCACACGAGTATTTAATAACATACTTACCTTTATACCTACTGTTTGTATATATGTAACCATGTACCTACTGCAATCTTCTATATATATGTAACATACTTGAATTGTATATTTAAAGAAAAAAAAGATTTTATATCAACCTGTCACTTTCATAATATTTTTCATAATATTACTTAAACAAAATCATAGATAACCACTCTGTAAATTGCCATCTCAACACAAGCGTTTCGCACCAAGTACGTCACGCCATTATTATGACCAAATGTAATATGAAAATAATGAGAAAAAAAAATAATTTTGAGTTATAGGAAGGGGAGAGGAAGAGGAATATAGGAAAAGGATAGTAGATGCTCCCTATACATTCCATACTCTCAAATTAATAATCGATCGTACGCGTTACTTCATATCGATATTTCTTATAGCTGTTCAGTTATAGAACATATATATGAGAATAATTTAATCAATCTTTATCATCGGAGCCGCCTGTACAGTTGCAAGGGTTCAATCGCAAGACCATCTTTCGACGAAATTTGACGATAACGTTTGCCTAATAAAAGATGTGTTCGTTTTTATTATTTTTCGTTATCGTTATCAGTAATTTTGAGTGCGTTCAGAAATACTCCATTTATTTTGATTTTATTACAAAGCCGAAATATTTTGACCTTCCCACAAGATAGGCTCGAGGTCTGAGTGGTTAACCTTCTAACTTACCTACCATTGGTACCAACCATCTGTACCTGTACTCATCAGCAACAGCTGGCATTCAACAAGAACTAGAAAAACAACTACCATCCACATATTTACAGTTGTGCATTCAACTCGATTCTATTTATTATTATTATTATTATTATTATTACGCCAAACCCGTTAACATCTAAAGTATTTGTATTTTTAATCCCGCTTTTCGTCATTAATGCAAATGGGGTCTTATGACTTTCTGAGCGTGTTGAATGTGTCACCTTTGCAGTTGTCGGAGACGTTGTCTGCTTCACAAATGGTCAGTGGATGCATAGAATAAACAAGAACACGAGAAATGCGACGTTGGCGTGTTTCTGATTCAAAAGTCTGACCATTCTTTGCTTAAATTTCTTAAGTTTCATCTTTAAGTGATTTTATGTTTAAGTTTCATATTCAAGTGATTTTATGCAGATAGTAAAAAATTGTAATAATTTGAACAGACCATAGATCACAAACAGTACATAACAAATACCGAACAGTAAATACATATTCAAAATAAGCAATAAACACTTGTAGTAGTATTTTTTATCAATATTTTACATAATATAATTACGTAGAACAATGACAGATCAAATAATATTCGCCATTTTAATCGGTAGGTAGCAAAATAGAACACATCCTTTTTTCATCCTGAATCTATATAAAAAGATGACCCATATGTAAACTGAACGAAAAAACATTATGTATGGCTACCGCTGACCCGTGAACCATTTGTTCGATAACCAACACCCTGCCATAAGTCACCCCAAGTGGTTCGCTACGTTTGATGACCTAGTAGGGGTGCCCGGGTTCACGGGGTGAAGTTTGTCCAGGTCTTGGCGGCACATGCGTTTTCCCACATACTGCGTGGTGGGCCGGATCGGACTTGTTGAGGGAGACCTAATCTAGACCTCTCCAGTCGGACTCTCTCGACCCATAGCCTTGTAGCGCAGTGGGAGGGATGGATTCGTCCCTCCTGGACAGATTGACCCCAAGATTCCTACCCACCCCTGATACATTTTCCCTTCCCAGAACTTCCTCTCCTTCCTTTCCCTAAAAAGACGCTCCACACAGCATCCCCAAAGACGACATAGACCCCGAGGGAAATTATTTTCCTCAAGTCCCTCCTATGTGGAGCTCATGTGAAAAAAAGTCGATGGCGATATTGGTTTCTATTCAAATCTACATTATGGAAGTCATTTCTAGTGCATATTTTCTATTCAGTGTTTGTGTATGGATATTACGTGATTTGCATCTGATAATTTTTAGTAGGGTTGTCACAAGTCGCAAGATAGACCGTTGAAATGTTTGTTGTATAATGAACATTTATAGGTTGACTCAGCATACGTTACGACAATGGCATTATTATAAACGCAAAAAAACCAAATATATGCTTATTCACTCACCATATACAAATGGTCAAAATAAGGAATTGCATATAAAAAGTCATTCATATGATTGTTTACATACAAAAAACCAATCCCAACAGTGTAATTGCCCAAATATAGAAAAAGTGTACCAATATACATACCTTGGTCTTACTATAGATGTCAATTTTAACTGGTCAAATCATATTGAAAAAGGATGTAATAGATTAAGATCCATATTAGGGAAATTTTACCACCTAAAAAACTTTATTGATAAAAATATATTATACTGTATATACAACGCATTAGCAGAATCAATTATGGGATACGGAATAAATAGTTGCGGATTAACGTACAAAACGTACTTAAATAAAATAGAACAACTACAAATCCGTTTCCTAAAATTGATATCAGGCAAAAGTTCAATTATGTGAAAGCGATTATAATTTTTTTTTCTCCTTGTGTAATGTCCTCTCTATAGACAGTAAGGTAGATTATCAATTAACGCTAGATGAATTCTGGAATACAGAATTCAAAAAACCTGTAAACCACAACTACCCTACTAGGCATAGAGAAGCACAAATGTTTATTATTAATAAAGCTCAAAATGTATACGGTGATATAACAAAGCGGCATAGAATTCCGAAAATATTTAACGCATTACCTGAAAATATTAAAAATGAGACATCTTATTCAAATATCAAAAAAAAGTTAAATCATTCTATCTCCGTAGAACATGAAAGCAAATAATATTGTATACAAATACCCAGATCGAATATTGATCAAATACCTGGAAATTACTATCACACACTGTATTCATAAACATTATAATAATTAGTAGTTTATAATAATTAGTATTTTAGATTTTACACAGTTACTACAATGTAAAATATAAAAGTATAATAGTATTAATTAAATAGGAAAAATGAGAGATTTCTTACAATCAAACTGATTGATCAGTTTTGTAAGATTTTAAAGATAAATATTGTAAAATTAAAAAAAAAACTGAATAAACATACTTTTAAAAAAAAAAATGGAAAATTAAAAATGTTGCAATAAAATTTCGTTGTAAGTCAGCTGTCCAAAAAACATACTTTGTTAATTTGAAATATAAACAATACTCATTTTTTTTGTATGTGAATTCTTTAAGGGTAGTTCTTCGACCAAGATACGCCAATGGGGTAGTTAGGAAAATGACTAAGGTTTCCAATGTATTGTATTTATAAAATAAAAATTTGTACTTCGTTACAAGCTGATTATGTAAATTGCGCCTCCATATTATTATTATTATAATTGGATAATTTGTAGAGCGCCGTTTTTGTGAAAAATCACCTAAAGGACGCTTATTCCAATGGTACGAAGCTGATTGTCTTTTATTTTAAACGTAGCATTGTGTTGTTATTTGTATGTTTATGTTACAAACTGCTTGTGTTATAAACTGGCACACAACAGGCACAGCACATCAACAAATGGTTAAAAAAGTCTTAATATGAAACACTTACTAATACAATATTTATTAGAATTTTTGAACAAATATTTCAGTGTTTATATCATCATTAAGGTGATGCACTCAATGACGTTACATATTATCAGACGAGGGGTAGAAATCTCAAAGTGGGAAGACAAGAACAAGACAATTGTACTGATCTCGATATCTAGTACTTTAGTACTAAACTGCTACGCGTCGAGTAAGGTTAAGTCTTACCAGTAAGTAAATTGCATTTTAAAAAGTGTCAAAATGCTCTCCTGTGTGATGAGAAAATGTTTCAATTACACGGCAAATAATAGTAAAGGCGAATGAATAACATTTCATTTGTAAGTACACGCAAATTACTTAATATTATCGATTATTATAAATATTACAATTAATTTTCATGTTTCCCGCTCGCGGTTTTAAACGTCATTAGAGAAAATTGAAGTCCTACTAAAGTAAAGGGTCTGGACGCGCAACAGCCAAATTTCTGTTGCTAAGTAAACTTCACTGTTTTAAAGTAGACTGATCAGCCTAAACACTCTGTTTATCTGTTTGCTTGCGGTAAAACAACACATAAATCAGTAGTTCTAACAAGTATTGATGACAATCGCCACCATTTGAAAACTGTCGTTGCCCTATTAATTGTATTTATTGCATAGCTCGACATATCAAACTCCGACAGGCAACCGGACCTTTTATTCTAGTGGGCCTCAAGAAAAGGAGACAGCGAACGTTCCATTAAAAACTGACAAGCAATATATACTCGCAAAATAATGTGGCAAGTAAGCAACAGTCTTTTGTTTTCAGCGGTTTTCAGTAATTTCTTAATTCAAAAGTTATTCATGTATTAAAAAGATATACTATATCCACACCGAAGCCAAACTTCCAACGCAAGAACTACCCTTCTAAACACAATCGTCCGAAAGTTTGAAGTTGGAAGTTGGCCTCAGTGTGGCCGTACCATAAGACAATCAAAGAATGTGTGTTGTTTCTCTAATGACGCACAAAATTGTCGGACGGGGAACATGAAAATTAATTGTATTGCCTATAATAATAAGTAATTTGTGCGTACATATAAATCAACGATACTCAACCTTTTTTCTCTTCGGGCCACATACATGTATTTGTAAAGTTACGCGGGCCGCAACACTATACTGGTATGACGAAAAAAAATCATCAACCCCCCCCCCAACATTTTTTCGATTTAATTTTGAAGACACTCCGCCATTAATAATAATAATATTTGGATAATTTGTGGAGCGCTGTTTTTGTGAAAAATTACCTAATTATGCGTATTTATATTATAAGAAAATAGTACTTTATACGACAGCAAGAAATGCTTTTAAAATTAGTAGGTACCTGACTAACCTTTGACATTAACCAGTTTTTATGTATTATAATTGATGCGGTTGTTTCTAGAAGTGGCACTTTTATTTATAAATTACTAGCTGGTACACGGCATGCGTTGCTATGCCGTTTAATAAGGAAATAGTTTCTCACTGCGTGTCCTTTACCATTCGTCTCTTTCCCCTTCCACCTCCCCTTTCTCTTCCGCGTCCCCTTCCCCTCTCGCGTTCCCACTCCGCCTCCTCCACCTTCCCTCTCCCCACTCCACTCCCCCCCTTCCCCGTCCCGCGACTCCCCCTCCCAAGTTCACCTCCCCCCTCCCAGATTCCCCACCCCTTTCCCTGGTTTCACTCCAACCCTCCCGCACTCCATACATTCAGTCCCGGTACATTCAGTTTTCAAATAGCTCGTGTGCCACCTATTCAATGTTTTTATACAAATTTCATTACGTCAGAGCTCACCAGTGGTTTTATACAAACCTTGTCCTGATAATAATGAACACAAAAAAAGAATTATCCAATTTGGTGCAGTCGTTAGGAAGTTATGCGCTTAGCAACACATTGAGAGATTCATATTTATATTATAGATTTGCGCGCGTACTTGTGTGTCAAATATTTGTTTTTTGGGATTAAATCTAGCGTGTGTAAATAGCAACACTCTTACACATCTGCCCTGATGATGGACACTGTAACGCTGTCCGAAACGTTGGCTAAAGACGGAGGTAGCGCAACACGGCATAACACCCTAAAAAAAATAACAAAAAAAAACCTTATGGCCGTGAATATCTAAACAAGTATCTTACTCTTATACCAGATCGTGTGGACCATAATGATAATCCTTTTCGGGTGTCACTATCTGTGGCCTGTGCCTCAAAGTCGAAACGAATCTCAAGATTATAAATCGAATCGAATCGAATATTCGAAATTTAGAATGATAGTTTTTTTAAATCAAGTTTCTGATGGTAAAGTGGTTAGGGCCGCACACAAAAGCTTGGCGGGCCGCAGGTTGAGTATCGTTGATATAAATGAAAGGTTATTTCTTCACTTTTACTACACTGTTTGCCGTGTTTGGAAACATTGCCAAAAACCACGTTTTATTTTATTTTGCGAAGCTCAGGCATATACATTTAAATGTTTTACGATAGTTTTCTAAAGAATTTTGAATTTTGATTCAAGAAAACCTTTGATTAGCCTTTTTTATAAGCCCATGTTTACGAGAGATGGGAGGGCTGACAGAGATATTGAAAGAAGGGTAAATGCAGGCAACTCTATTAATGGAGGACTGAACGCCGTTGGCGCCAACAAAAAGCTGTCCAAAGAAGCGAAGTTAGCTGTCCATAATGGAGTGCTGGTACTTACCCTGATGTATGGCAGTGAGGCATGGAACTGGCAGAGGAAGGATGAAAGTAGACTGAATGCTGTAGAAATGAGATCCCTGAGGCGTATGTGTGGTAAAACCACGTACGATCGTGTGAGAAATGTGGAGATTCGCGAAGAATGCAAGGCTGATGTAAGCGTGATGAGTAAGATTAAGAAAGGGACGCTCAGATGATTTGGGCACGTAGAGCGAATGAACGAGGAAAGGAGTGTAAGGAGAATATATGACGCAAATGTGAATGGAAGAAGAAATCGGGGATTCCCGAGGAAGACATGGCACGACCAAGTGAATCAGATACTTGAGTCGGGCCATGTGAAGAGTCGGAATAATAGAAGAGCATGTATGAGACGATGTATGAATGTGTTCACATTCAGGAGTGTGTGCCAAGATCGAGTTGTTTGGCGGTCCGTCCTCTCTGCCTACCCCTATAACCGAAAAGGGGTTCGTGAGCAAGATATTTTGAACTTTGAAAACAGTTTTTATAGGCCTGACACTTTTTTTTGGGGTTATAAAAAGACTAAAATAAATACATATTCGATTATTCTAAAGGCGTATACGTGTTCTATTCGTAGTATTTAATTAAAGCATCTAAAATATTTCTAAGCGATCCAATTTTCAAACCAAAATCACATGAATTTGCGTAGCTTACTAGTGCACCTTACAATAAAAGTTTAATTAATGTGTTTATTAGTTATTTAATTAAGTTTAATGTGTGAAAATTTAATTAATTTATTGACAAGAAGGAACATTAGACATTGTCCTAACCATCTTGTTGTTCATTGCTCGTATTACAAATTTACAAAGTGTGTCTTTTTGACTGATTTCCCAAACGCATGTTATTTTTCCATTTGACTGTCAATTATAATGAATAGCAGGTACCCAATATTTTAAGTTTGACCCGATAACTTTAAATCGCCATCCCTGTTAGTTGCATTATGATTCTAGTCACACGTCTGTTCCTAATATGGAGTTGGGTATTTTTATGCCACATTATTGTACAAATTGGGTTAGTCGTGTGTCTTTTAGGAATATCATTATTTTGGACGATTTATGAATTAATTCGCTCGCAGAAGTCTTGGAGCTAAATGTCTATTATGGTTTATCATATTTTCAGAAATTAGTGTTTTTAAATACATCTAGGTATTTGAATTTCATTTTTTTTTAATGAATGAAGCTAATCTTAGAAGTGGAGTTCTTCCCGTCCACTTCCCGACATCTGATCGATCTGAATCTCGGCGGATGGACTCGCTGTCGATGACAATGCATTCTATCAACTTTTGGTGGCAATCACGCACACACGCGGACATGTATGTATGCATTTTTCTGAAATTCGTTGAAATTAAAGCAATTAAAAATGTCGGCCTTACCAAATCGCGATTTGGCATTGTGGACGGTACGGTTGATTTCGGTCTCTGGGTAGGAAGGTGCAATTCTTAGTCAACCAAAAAAAAATAAGACATTTGAAAAATTAACCCGTAAAAACATTGTTTTTTCATACCTAAGCGATTTATGCGCAGATCAACCATAGACAATATAGAACTTACGCCGTAACCGCTCCTGAGGCGATATGTAAAAAGTTATGCGACCCCCTTTTCTCCGAAAACAGGAGAGCGGGTCATTTTAATTACGGAGCTGTCTAAACGGGCGATGTCAAGTTGATAGATTCAGTAAAAAAATGGCATTTCGTGGCGCTCCCTAATTCATCTGACCCCCTCTCCTACCATAGGAAGAAATATTTGATAGCGTCGTGTGACGGTACAGCACGTAAGCGCTCGCGGTTCAACAGACTCTGCTCGCGCTTTTATAGCTATGTGTGTCAGGTGCATTACTTTAGAAAATGCGTTTATTATAGGTTTTTATTTTATTTGATTAACTTCCCAGAAAAGGAACCAAGACAATAAAATAATAAATGTGATTATTATTATTGATTTAAGAAAGTGTCAGTTGACAAGTACAATCAGCCGACATCTGTGTACAGATTACAGAGGCTGTGTAACTGACAGCTTCCTACAGTTCCTATTCTACATTAGACGCTAGAGATGTAACTACTAACTAATGGGCGTTTTACACGAAGATTTTTCTCGTCCAGTTTCCATACGGGTCATCGGGTTTCATCCAGAATCCATGTACCCGACGTGTATGGATTCTGGATGAAAAAAAAGTGTTTTTATTTTGGTACCGATTTTTGCGCAGTTTAAGATGGCAAATATTATTTGACATCAGATCTGTATCCTATCACTGTTTTACGTAACTAATTTGTGTAAAATTTTGAAGTTTAATTATTTTTATATTTAAAATACTCATTGATAAAAAATGCTACATAATATAATATTTCGTGTTTTTTTTACTGATTGTGAATGTTTAGGTATTACTTTCAGTATTGTGATTTTTTAAAAGAAAGACAAACATTCCCGGGTTACGAATAATGTTACCTACCTGTTGCATCCAAAACTGCTTACGAACTACAGCTTCAGATAGATGCGCGTGTAAATACTAAAAACAAAACGAGACGAAATGGTTTGCTGTAATAATAATTTGCTGCAGTTGGGTGATGGTATGTGTAGGAAAAAAAGGTATGCAAGGAAAAGGGAATGACCAATATCTTACCACCGTATCTCTGCGAAGGACCACACGACATGTGTTACAATATAGATCCACCGCGAAACCTCGAGGTAATTATTGTCACAACATAACGAATGAGTACAAAACGATATCATGTACTTCCAAGATAGTCAATTTTTTTCTTTTTACTTAAAAACTAGATTATGTGCACGATAAACACCAACAACTTGCTTTCAAGGTAATTCCAAATCTTCTGTTTTCAAAACAAGTGCACTCTAATTTGCACTATTTTTCTTTCCATTGTTACAAATTTCAATTTTTTTTCGCAAGGTTATGGTTAGAGAGTGGTAGGAACTGTGAGGAATGACGTCCCGGTAGGAACTAAGCATATTCTCATTTCAATAAAAAAAAACTGATAATATTTGAATATCTCCTACTACTACCACAGTAAGCGGAAAATGTTACTTGTGTCGTGATCGAGGACTTGACCAGCCGAGGAATTGAACACAAGACGCTTGGATGGGACTCAAACGCGATTCTAACTCAACTACTGCTTTTTCCGCGTGTATTTTTTATGATTTGTTGATGGCAACCGAAAAGGCAACTATAACAAACCAAATCAAAACCAAATTAATGCAACACAGCAGTTTTATTGGTCCTCGTACATTAAATCTTCTACCAAAACACATTCAAATGATAGATAAAATATCACTTTACATAAAACAATCAAAATTATGGCTAAATGATGCAGATATTGAAACCCTTTTTTTAATAAACTATATGTAAACCTTCATGCTTCACTTTTTAATACAATTCTTCTGTAACTTCAAGATTAACTTTATTTATCTTCTTGAAACCGTAACAAAAAATCAACTAACTTATATGTGTCACTTTGTTACTACAATATTTTCAAAGATACATTACCTATATTTTTAAATTTTCACTTTGAAATTTCCTTTTTTAATTTCCACTAACTTATTGGTGTAATTTAGCACTTTAGTTTATATTACCCACGCAAAGGCAGCGCCTTAGTGGGTTCCCATTATCTACTTTTGTCTTATATAAATTTTTAAACTTTTAAACTTTTTTTACATTATTTGTGTCTTGTGTTATGTTATATATATTTAGAAAATATGTAAAAAAAAATACTTTTGAAGTTTATCAAGATATAATGGGAAAAAAAAAAAAAAAACACAGGTGTGTTGAAAATTTTGCCATTTTTGACAGTTTTACTATCCTAAGTATTTCTTTTCTACTAGTAAATTATATGTATTAACATGATTATCGTGTAAGGCCAACAATTTTTCTTATGGGTTTCGATATAGTTTCCATGCGGGGATCGGTATGACAAAAAAATACCGTGTAAAAAGACCATTTCTGTCTGAGAGGTCAGATATTTTTGGGCAATTGAATGCCAGTGACAAGCTACTGTTGTTACGCCACTGTCCGTAAGTGTTTATCTTCTCCGTTTTCTTGCAGTAGGAAGTGGAATGTACTGTAAGTAAGTGTAGGTACTGTCAGTAGCCCCTTGGCTGGTGTGACCGCTGGAGGAGAGGGACATAACATAGCATCACGCTCCACTACGCGACCGCACGTCGCTTCGTGCAATTCTTCATATTATATTCTTCGTACTGACGATAATAATTTTAGTAATGTGCCGACATCATAATAATATATTAATATATTGACGAATGTCATTTTATCAGCTTGTGAACATCGCGGATGTTTTAATTTATTCTAAGTAGAAATGTAGCCACTAAAGATGGGCATAATCGTTATATCTATTTACAAATGCTCGAAATGGTAGATACTTTCATAAATACTTTCATAGTATCGCCCTAGTAAATGACTACCATTCAGAATCGCGCTGCTTGATATGTTGACCAGATCTGAATAGCCATGTTCTTCCCCATCTCCTTCCTCTCCCATGACCTCACAACGTATTCCAATTGGGGTCTCACTGGCTACAGATGGTTGGAAGCAGTTCCTCCGGATTCGTAGCCCAGGATATTAACTACTCAGAGGAAACCGGGCGGCGTTTTGTTCATACAAATGTATTCCCCAATTTCATATCTCGATTTTGACACTACTGCAATTATAATGTAGATATCGACTACTAGCGTTTCGGTACGTTTTGCTTTATTGATAATTTACTTCTTATAGGAGTTGGGACCCTCAAAATATCGTTATAATTGTCTGGTTTTAACGCCATCAACAGGCGTTCAGTATACAAACTAGACAATGTATTAAAAAAAAAAAAAAAAAAACTTACGGACATAGAGTATTTTCTGCTAATGCAGTTAGTAAAAAAATTTTAGAGGAGAAAAATTGAGAACACAAAACCTGAGCATTATCAGCCTGAGGTACAGTTGTCCCTTTTGCTCAATATACGGGGGGGGGGGGGGGGTAAGAACGACAGTGATAGCAAGTTTGGTAAAATACCTATTGTTAAAATTTCTCGGCGATCGAGTATCCTCTTAACCACGGAATCCGTCAAAACAAAACCGTTTGCAGTGCTGATACGCTCGGTTCCTTGACTGCATCATCAACGACGTTGTTTGAATGCACTTATTTAATTTCATATCGGCGGTTGACTAACATCAGGGCAACCTTTAGTCTGCAGATGTAACAAACAATTTTTTTTTAAATATCTTAGATTAGTTGAAAAGTCAATAAATGTCGCACATTAAAGTAAAAGTTGATATATGTCCAAGACACTATCTAGATTGCATTTAGTTCGGGCAGAATCTTGTAATCATACCTAAAAATGGCAACGAGTTAAGAAAATTAAGATAATGTTGGTAGTTCTTAGTTGAAATACAGTTAAGTTAAACGTCACGTACATTATAATCTACGCATTCACAGATGGCGCCAATTAAATTATTTTAGATTTTTAATACTTTTTGCACGTTACGCTTTAAAATATTAAGGTATATTAATTGTTTGCGCCCGTACATATTTAATATGAATATAAATAAATAGTTTTATCCTTAAACAAACCCAAATCTTCCAAGAAAGGCTGAAAAATTCGATTTTGTATCGGTGACCCAATCCAATATTGTATTGTCAGTCTTTCTTCAAAGATTTGGGTTTGTTTATTATTCATATTCTATTAACTAACTATTTATTCACATTAAATATGTACGGGCGCAAACAATTAATTCACCTTAATAATTTAAAGAATAATCTGCAACGTGCAAAAAGTGTTAATAACCTAAAATAATTTGATTGGCGCCATCTGTGAATGCGTAGATTGTAAAGTACGCGACGTTTAACCTTAAAATTTTCGTTTGGTGGTTACTCATATTGTCTTCAATGATTAAATGAATATACCTAGTTTTAACATTAAGTTTGTGTATTTCCCATATGATGTAATTATGACGATATCCGGATGCATGTTACGATTACTGGGCGAGTATTTGCTGGGCAAGCGATAAGCAATATTAAGGGACATTTCCGCGTATGAGTTATTATGTTTGTTTTAATTAATAAGTGAATGTCATTTCTTTACATATATGTTTCTTTGTTTGTCTCGTATGCGTTCCTATACCATTGCAACAGAGTGATTTTGAGAGCATAATAAAGAGGATTTTGGCCTCCAGGGTGTCCTATACGCTCGTTCCTAATTATTATAAGAGATTTTAATCTTAATAAAAGACATGGTGTTTTATTATGGAGAAGGTATTATTATTTACAAGAAGCATTCGCAGTTTTTCGCGGCTATCTAGACTTATGAATTCGCTATTCTTTTACGAGATTTGGTCGCTAGTGTGGAGGTCTGTTAAAACTATTCACTTCCTAATATTTTAATTAATAATGTATAAGTATAATTAGAATGTCGCTGTAAGTGATTGTAAATGTTTCGATGTCTCTGTACTAGAAGGAGCTTGCTTTTATTTGACGGCAATAAGAGATCGACTGATATGTTTGTGAACATGTCATGTATTATTTAGTATGCATATTGTAGTCAAGTATGTGTCTAATGAACCCTTTTGTCTCTTTTCAGGACCAGTACGAGAACCTGTCCCTGCACACACAGAAGGGCATCGACTTTCTCGAGAAATACAGCCACTTCATCAAGGACCGCTGCGCCATCGAGACGGAGTATGCGGGCAAGTTGAGGTGAGACGTTTTACCTTCTTATCCCCTTCAATTTCCCTCAACTTTTCCTTCACTTCTCCTTTCACTTTCCCTTCGCTTCCCCTTCACTTCCTTCGCGTCCCCTCCACTCCCCCTTTACTCCCCTTCCACTGCCCCTTCACTCCAGTTTCAGTTACCCTTCTCTCCCCCTTCACACCCCTAACAACCATTTCACCTCCCCTTCACTCTCCCTTCAGGTCCCTTTCACGTCCCTAACAATTACTCTTTACTCCCAATCACTATAGCTTCACTTCCCCTTCAATTTCCCGTCTCGTACCCAACACACCCGCTTACCTCCATTTTACCTCTATTTTACCTTCTTTTCTCCTTCAATTCCCCTTAACTTTTCCTTCACTTCTCCTTTCACTTTCCCTTCGCTTCCCCTTCACTTCCTTCGCGTCCCCTCCACTCCCCCTTTACTCCCCTTCCACTGCCCCTTCACTCCAGTTTAAGTTACCCTTCTCTCCCCCTTCACACCCCTAACTACCATTTCACCTCCCCTTCACTCTCCCTTCAGGTCCCTTTCACGTCCCTAACAATTACTCTTTACTCCCAATCACTATAGCTTCACTTCCCCTTCAATTTCCCGTCTCGTACCCAACACACCCGCTTACCTCCATTTTACCTCTATTTTACCTTCTTTTCTCCTTCAATTCCCCTTAACTTTTCCTTTACTTCCCCTTTCACTTTCCCTTCGCTTCCTCTCCATTTCCTTCGCATCCCCTTCACTCCCCCTTTACTCCCCCTTCACTCCAGTTTGAGTTACCGTTCTCTCCCCCTTTCACACCCCCTCACTTCCGCTTTATCTCCCCTTCACTCTCCCTTTAGGTTCCTTTCACTTCCCTAGCAATTCCTCTTTACTCCCAATCACTCTAGCTTCACTTCCCCTTCAATTTCCCGTCTCGTACCCTACACACCCACTTACTTCCATTTTACCTTCTTTTCTCCTTCAATTCCGCTTAACTTTTCCTTCACTTCCTCTTTCACTTTCCCTTCGCTTCCTCTTCATTTCCTTCGCGTCTACTTTACTCCCCCTTTACTCCCCCTTCACTCCCCCTTCACTCCAGTTTCAGTTACCGTTCTCTCCCCCTTCACACCCCCGCTTTTTCCCTTTACCTCCCCTTCACCATCCGTTAACTCCACATTCACGTCTCTATGAATTCCCCATCACTCTAACTTCACGTCCCCTTCACTTCCACTTATCCTCCATTTTACCTAACTCCCCCTTCACTCCATTTTCACGTCCTCTTCTCCCTTCATCTCCCCTTCACTCTCCTTTCACGTCCCATTCGTATTATCAATTCCCCTTCATATTATCATCTGCCGGAAACGCCATTCTGAAGGGAAAGTTTTATAAAACTTTATATTGTTATTACTACCGATTCAAATTGTCTTTTTAGAATCTCCATTGTTCTTAGTAGAATTATAATCTCACACTGTTATTTGTTTATCTTGCCCTTATTTTTGCATACATCCTGTTTTTTGTCAACAGACACTTTTAAATTTATCATCTTTTGTTTGTCAACTTTCCCCCTTTTGTCATCCTTAATTTTTGTACAAATTTCCCTAATTTTGTGTGCTTACCATGTTTTTCCCCTTTTAAACTTTTCGACAAAAAAACACCATTATAACACTTCACTACCTGATCATTTTGACATATCGCACATCCCATCTCATCTTAACAGAAGGATTTCAATCTTTAGAGCACAGGCGTCGGGTGCGAATGCTATTCCTTGTTCTACCGGTATTACAATGGAAGATGCTCCGAGGGACTAGCGTCATTGATCCCTTCGGCACCGGTGCATAGTCGGGAAAAACGCCAAACGCGTGCCTAACATATGTACACGGTTGAAATTTGTCACATGAGAACGGGTCGCTTTTTCGACTCGTTCTTGTGTTCAACAGCTCTGCTGTGAAACGATTTGCCGGTCTCTATGTTTCCTCCTTCCTACAATATGGGCCTCTTCAAGACCAATGTTCATTCCTTCCTCTCCTGCATCTCAGATGACGTAGGTCCTGAGGGAAAGTATTTTCCTCAGGGCCTCCTGTGTGGAGGTAATGTAAAAAAAATCCCGTAGAAAAGTGTCGTAAGTTAAAACGTTCTATTTTACGTTTTATCTCTGAAAAGTAAAGTGATTGTAATTCTATGCCTCACGAAAACCGTATTTAAGTTGGATCTTTAGACGGAACCGCTTGTTCATCATTCATTTTTTGACTTATGACACTTTTCTATGGGATGTGCGATATGCCATACTTTTAGATTAAAAAAAAAAAAAAAAATTATTGACTGTATGTTGTGCTTGCTTTAATTTCAGGAGACTTGTAAAAAATTACCAACCGAAGAAAAAAGAAGAAGATGACTATCAGTGAGTATTGATTTTATAAACTTCTTTATAAAAACACTTTCTTTTATTCATTAAATATATATTATAATTAATATAATCATTAATATAATTAACGAATAAAAGAAAGTGTTTCTATTGATTATTTGTTAATTTCATTAATAATAGTCGACCATCCCTCTTTTGTCAATATAATATTGTATATCAGACCAGACGTATAATTAGTAGATTACCCACCCTCCACAGTGTACAGTGTACACAGGGGAGTTTATGAAGTATGGCTCATCACTAAGGCTGGGCGCATACACACGTTTTCCGTATTCGATTTCCGAATTCGTTTTCCGTATTCGGACATCCGAATGCATGGAATCAGTAGAAAATACATTAACTGACACACACGTTCGCTTTTTTTCCGAACGGAACAAATTCCGTACGTACGTTTCGAATGCAAGCTGGCGCGTTCGGAGAAACCTACTGGAAAAAACCTAATGACGTCATGCGGAACGCAGCGCTTGCATACATTTTGTTTGTGCCGGCGCACACGTTCGGAAATTTCTATTCAGATTCACTATCGCACCCGCACCGCGTGCATCGGACGTATTCTTTGTATTTGTAACGCATAGAATCGCAACACGCTAATGTGTGAGGCAGAAACTTTCATTATTAATTCATTATTTTTCATCATTTCATTATTTTTTTCTTCTATCATTTCATTATTTTTTTCTTCTTCATTATTAACAAAAATGCAATTGCTAATAAATCGTCGTCATCCATCGTCGTGCGTTCACCTCGCTATTACTATCTGTACTGACGTGTATACATTCCGAATGAAGAAAAACGAACGTTTGCGCTAGTCTCACGGAATTCCAAATCGGAATTCCGCATTAGGAAATCGAATAAGGAAAACGTGTGTATGCGCCCAGCCTAACTTGTACAAACTAAAACCTCCATCAATACACATACGTCGTGTCCAGTCCACACCAATGACGTTATATATTTCACCTAGAGTCGCCATTGTCTCACAAACTCAAGATACAATGTGGCAAGTAAGAAACACTCTTTTTTTTCAGTAAATTCTTAATTTAAAAGTTATTCATGTATGTTGAAGATAGATATTTAGAGGTGTGTGTGTGTATGAACGATATAGATGTAAGAGCGGGCGGCGTTTTCATTTGCACCGAATACTATATTCCTTGGGGGTGGGGGGGGGGGGGTTAAAAATTGCAAAAAATTGGTCACGTGGTATGGGTACGTTCCCTATATACTTAAATCGTTTGATATCTCACTTTCTCTAATGGCACTAAAAATCTTCCAGAAATAATCGAAATAATTGTATTTTTATAGTGACCGACTGAAGGTTCGGTTTCGGTTTCGGCTAGATTCGGCAAAAAAATCTAGTTTCGGCATCAGTTTCAGCAGAAAATCTGAACATGTTTTGTTATTTTTTATAAAATTTGTTTGTTTTGTAGAAGTAATATAAAAAATATATTATATTTTCGCATACTACAATTATTATTATTTTTTTTAATTTATTTAATTTTACACGTGTTAACTGTCTGAATAAGTGTAAAAAATAAGCCAAATAACAGTACCAAAACAATCGATTTTTAACATGTCTAAAAAAGGTTCGGTTTCGGCCGAAACTGATACAGAACGAAGATTTGGTTTCGGTTTCGGTGGAAAGTCCTGTTTCGGTCGGACACTAGTTTTCAGTATATTTTTTTAATTGTGTTTTGAATTCTTTGAAATTATCATCACGACCTCCGTAGTCCAGTGGGTAAGACTCTTGACTGACAATCCGGAGGTCGCGGGTTCGAACCCGGCATGCGCAAATAAATTTTATTTGATTAATTTGTGTTATTTCACAATTAATTCATTTAAAATAATATATAGTATATTTGCGGCATGTTCCAGAGTGGAAAATACTATTAGTATCGCCCTGGTGTAAGACCACCATTCAGAATTGAAACGTTGCTTGAAAATGGCTTTAGCCGTGTTTAGTGACCAGATCTGAATAGCCAGGTACTTCCAAACCTTCCTCTTCCCCACCTCCTTTCCCTCCCCACTACCTTCAGCCTCACAACATACCCCAATTGGGGATGCCATAGTCTCACTGGCTCCAGACGGGAGCAGTTGAGATTCTTGTGCGGTATTCATTGTAAAAAAAAAAAAAAAATTACGGAATCTTAAATTTTCTGTTAGTTTGTTTACTGAACGTCTGTTGATGGCGTTCGAACCAAGCAATTTTAACTTTTTTTTGGAGGGTCCTAACTCCTATAAGAAGTAACTCATAAAAAAAAACAAAACGTACGTACACGCTAGTGGTCGATATCTATATTACATTAAAAGATATTAGGTCCTTACATATGAAATTGGCGTTTTGTATGGGAGGAACATAAAGTTGATTTTTTTTTAATATAATGTATTTATTTAATCAAAGTTTGTACAATTGCTATCTATGCACTTTTGCCATCTCATAGGTAGTTCATCGATCCCTTTACTAAAAAAACCATTCGGACGGGAATCAATAAAATCTTTGAAGGCGGTTTAGACTGCCCCATCGGAGTTGAATTTTTTGCCATGCAAGAAGTTATCCAAATTTAAAAAAAATGGTAATCTGTTGGGGCAAGGTCCGGAGAGTACGGTGGATGTCTTAGACATTCCAATTGAAGCTCCTCTAATTTGGTAGCCGTCTGTTGTGCAGTGTGTGGTCTAGCGGTCAACGCGCGTTTGTTGATTTGCTTCACTCAATTCGTGAGGTACCCACCTTTCAAGCTTTTTCACCTTCCCAATTTGCTTCAAGTGGATTAAAACAGTTTTATCACTAACACCGCAGCCTGCAGCTAACTCGGACGTGGTTTGCGATGGATCCGCTTCCACAAAAGCCTTCAATTCTTCATTATCAACTTTGGTCTCCGGCCGTCCACGGGGCTTGTTCTGCAGGTCGAAATTTCCAGAACGAAAACGTTGGAACCAAAAACGCACTGTGTTTTCTTTTGCGGCACCGTCGCCATACACATCATTAATCCTTCGAGCCGTTTCTGCAGCACTGGTGCCACGGTGGAACTCGTACTCGTAAATAATGCGATATTTCAAGTTTTCCATTTTGTAAACTAAGTGACGCAAAGAAAAAAAACAATTAAGGAAAAAACAAATGAATTATAATTTTAGAAACACAAATACATGAGTAAATAGCTGTATAAATTTGAATTTGGAATTCCTAACCAAAGAGAAGATATTTGAGATCAAAGTTGCCAGTACGGCAAAACGCCAATTTCATATGTAAGGACCTAATATTTGCAGTAGTGTCAAAATACAGAGAGGAAATTGGAGAATACGTTTGTGTGAACAAAACGCCGCCCGGTTTCCTCTTAAAGCGCTAATTCTTTTCCCATGATACAAATTGTTTTTATATTCAAACAAGATGAAGTCCCGGCTTTACGCAGAGTTTTTCGAAATCTGGCAATAATTTTAATATCAAGTGTACAAAATTTCATCAAGAAGTACCAACATTCTGTTTAAGTGGTGGGAAAAGCGGATGAGATGTTTTTTCGAAATCTCATCTTGAATCTAGAAACTGTAGATTTATGTGCCCGCCCGCCATGGATACTCGTCTATACAGGGTGTCCGGGGGTAAAGTGCATTAACTTCGGGAGGTGATTCTACATGATGGTAGGAGTAAAAAAGATTAACAACTTTTTCCGAAATTCCAACTTTTTTTTTCACATACAAAAAGACGTAGGTACCTACTAAAAATCCTTTGTGTGAGGTACGATTTTACTTGCTAAGAACCTACCGGGCACGATTGTGGCAATAAAATCGTTGTGAATGGCCCGTATCGTAAAATTTTATCTTTTTAATAATAATAATATTTGGATGATTTATATAGCGCCGTTTTTGTGAAAAATCACCTCAAGGGCGCTGTACAAACATTTCTAAAATCTAAAAACTACAGGGTGTCCGGTGGCAGAATTAGGTTTTAAATTTCGAATTTCTGTGAAACGGCTAAGCGGACGAGCGGGGAGGGGGCCGCGTTAGCTTTGTCGTTCGTGCGGATTATTTATTCACGATCAGTCACGATGTCACAGTGGACTGGAGAGCAACGTGCGTTCGTAATCGAAGCCTATTTCAAGGCTAACGATTTTTGTGCAATTGCGCGTCGAAGATTTAGTACGCGTTACAGTATTCGATGTTTACGTGATGCCCCAAGTGAAGATATGTTTCGATCATGTGTCCGGAGGTTCCGGGCAATATGTTCGGCGGCAAACGACTCACGGCCGGGGCCCAGGAGGACGTCGAGAACAAATGAAAACATCGAACTCGTCACGAACAGTTTGCGCGATAATCCGCGTCAGTCCGTGCGGAAGAGAGCGGCTATCCTAGGGCTTCCAAAAACTATTGTGCACGAAATATTGAAGAAAGACCTTAAATTTCATCCTTTTAAGATTCAAATTGTGCAAGCGCTTAAACTTATAATTACAATTTACGTAAAATTTCCTGTGAGACAATATTAGAGCGATTTCGTACGGTAAACACTATCTTTTGGAGTGATGAAGCCCATTTTCATTTAAATGTAAGTGTAAATAAGCAGAATTGTCGTTATTGGTCACCTAAAGGACAGAACCCACGTTTAAAACATCAACAGCCACTTCACAGTCCCAACGTGACGGTTTGGTATGCATTGTCTAGCAGTGGAATAATCAAACTTATTTTTTTGAAAATCGTCGAAGGCAAGCCATTACTGTGAATAGGGTTTCTTATCGGCGCATGTTTAACGATTATTTTTTGCCAAAAATGAGAGAACATCCTGCCTCCAATTCACACACATGGTTCCAGCAAGATGGCGCAACGCCTCACACTGCTAGAGAGACGATGGCGCTACTTCGTGATTTGTTCCCTAAAAAAATGATTAGCCGTTTCGGTGACATCCCCTGGCCAAGGGGGCACCAGATCTCACTCCTATGAACTTTTTTTTGTAGGAGTACCTTAAAAGTAAAGTGTATGAAACCGACCCCGCGACCATCTCTGCAATAAAAGAAAATATCATTCGCGAAGTTAATGGTATCCCGATGTCACTTCGCCAGCGAGTGGCACGAAATACTGAGGCCAGATTGCAAGACTGTGTCCGACGTGATGGTCTACATTTAGACGAAATAATTTTTAAGAAATAAAATGCTCACTTCTCCTCTTTGTAACAGTTATTGAAGTAAATGTATATCCTAAGCAGTTTATTTTTTATTTCAGTTTTAAATCCTAATTCTGCCACCGGACACCCTGTACAAGCTAGGCAAACACCACAAATCACCAAACTACCCCTAAAAGTTGGAATTTCGAAAAAAGTTATTTATCTTTTTTACTTAATACTATCATGTAGAATCATCTCCCGAAGTTAATGCACTTTACCCTCGGATACCCGTATATATTACACGGTGTCCGGAAACTCGTAGTACAAGCGGGAACACATTAAAGCGTCGATGACACAGGGCGAGTTTACAAGCTACTATCTGGGAAATTCACTATCTGTTAGTAAACTCGCCCAGTGTCATCGTGTTACTTGCTAACTAGCAGTGACTAGCAGATTGTTGACAATCTACGAAAAAAAGTTGAAAGATCGTCAACTTTACTTACCTACACGCTTGCTCCGCTTGCTCGTGATTGGTTTATTTATGTTTCCAACATGGCTTCCGATAAACAGCTGATTTCGACTGTCAAACATCTAAAGAATTAGTTCACGCAGGCGTCGTTATTCTTGTTACTGGCGCTAGCAGCGGCCTCAGTTTTCTATGCTTCTGAGCGAGTGGACAGTTTTGTGTCATCATGACAATCTCACTCGCCGATTAACCCGCTTTTAAACTTAGTAGATAGTAGCTTGTAAACTCGCCCTGTGTCATCGACGCTTAACAGAAGATTTTGTGGTATAACTTTTTAAAATACAAGTCCGAAGTTATCAAATTTGAATAAAAACATTAGTCGCTTGTGGGTTAATTTCAGCTGTTAAATATTAAAAAAAAAAAGTTTTAACACTTTAAGTTGTCGAAAAAAATTGAAAAACATTTAAAAAAATAAGTTTTTTCGGTTCTCTATGAGATGTATTTTTATCAGTTTAGATATGAATAGATATGGATTTATCACCGTGTATAAATATATGTAGATAGATTGGACCTTCTTAATTTTAGTAGCAATCTTTCTGCACGTTCTAAATCTATTTTCTCATAGAATGTTGTGCTACCACGAGCTTTGATCAGCAAATTATATTGAGGACAGTGGTTTTGTAATTACGCCGGTAATCACTATGGCATTACTAGAGTTTGTAGTCTAGACTCCTAGACTGTCTGGCACCTCTGTGTTCAGAGCCACCTCAAAAAAATGGTGAAGGAGGCATAGAAGTTATTTATGTTTTTTTTATGAATGTATTTTTGTTTTCTGTGTTTTTGTCTTAAGATTCTTACTGAAATTCAAAATACTTCGATAATTGTATATTTATTATTCATCTTTATTAATTGTATTACAATTGGTGAGGTACAATGCCAGTCTCACCTGTTGTGCTGAGAGCAGGCGCAGTTTGTAACAGAAACACAATATTACTTCAAAATGAATAGAATACTTAGTTTTAACCACTTTTGTTGTTTACAAAACCAACATGTTTCGTAAATAATGCTTACTTCATCAGGGTTTACTTAAAACTAATTACAACAACAGACATAGACTTAGATGTCAATGGATAGGTGGTGTGGGAAGGGGAGGGGGGGGGGGGGGGGTAATAGGGCATAATTTACACAACTTGCTCCCTTTGTGACGTTTATGTAAATTATGCCCTATTACCCCCTCCCCCTTACCACTCCCGCCTATCCTTTGATATCTTAAGGGGGGAAATACTTTTAGATTTAGATGAATCAACATTTTTTTTATTTCATAAATTGTTAGTATAACTATTTAAGAATATGTTCCCAAAGTTTTAAATAAAAAAATTCAATTCGTTCCGGTGTTAGAGGGTGTTTAGATGTGCTTCCCCGAGCGTTTAACCAGCCAGCGGCCGAAAATCCATATTTCGTCGAAAGTTGTTCTTACGATCGTACAGGGCGGTTCCAATGAGAAAGATTAATTATTCTGCATACCAGCTTTTCAAAATTATAACTCAATATTGATTTTATTTCATTCCAAATTTGCTTTAATTTATCCCTACATCCAAAAATGCTGAATGGCGTGATGATAAAACTATTAAATTATGTACTTTTTGTAATTAGTTTTTGATTATAAGTATTTATCATTTTTCAATAATGTCTAAGTTAAATAAGAATGTAAAAAAAATCTGAAATATATTAGTTTGTAAGTGCGCAAATAAATACACAAACGGACCAATTTTCGTCAAGAAACACATGTACGTATACATTTTTAATGATTTTATTTAAACTAAAATTAAAATTCTGAAACATGCATTTCCCAGATAACGTATTGATTTATTTTACTGCATGATTATATGATTTGAAATGGGTGTTGTGAAAATTTAACAAATCTGCCAACGACCTATGGTATAACCTTTATTATACTAAAAATAAACATTTTTTCTCGAAATTTAAAACATGCGTTTCCTAGATAAAAGAACAATCTTGCGAAATCAATTTATAATTTTTTGTGGAAAAGAGTCAATACATTTAAAATCTGATTTAAAAATGACATATTTCTTCAAAATTAATATTTCAGTGCCGAACTGTGTGGTAAACTTGAAATGCGTTTCTGTCAAAATGACTTTTTTAAAACTTGTGTGCGCTCTAGCTCAGAAAGTTTTTAATCAATCATTTTATAAATTTGAAAAAACTTTCTTTATATAATTACGCTCTATATGAACCTAAGTTCGTAGTAATATCTTGCCCAAAGTATTTTTTAGTTGCAAAAAAAGTTTCAAAAATGGCAAAAAATCAAGGTTTCCTGTTTACACACATATCTTAAACTATATTCAACACCCTTTTAATTTGTGATGAAAACTGTGGCCTCCAGAATGCACCCAGATGGCTACGTCTGATGGTGACCTTCAGTGGGTAGCAGCTCATAATTTTCATATTTTCCGAGGAAATGCTAAAAAAAAATTACAATATTTTCTTAAATAGATGTGTGAAAGTTTAAATAAATTATATACATTTCTTCCATGCCAAAAGAATTCATGAAAATAATGTTTAAAAACCTAGTCCTAAAGGTATTTCCCCAAAAAGTGTATGTCTATTGTTGTAATTAGTTTTAAGTAAACCCTGATGAAGTAAGCATTGCTTACGAAACATATTGGTTTTTTAAACAAAAAACCTGGTTAAAACTAAGTATTCTATTCATTTTGAATTAAATTGGTGCCACAAAATAAGTTCGAATAGCATGCTTGTAAATAAGTCGAGGCGCAGTTTATAACACGTATAACAAAAATCCAAATAGCAACACAATTTAAAGTTTAGAATAATAAACAATCAGCATTGTAGTTACCATTGGAAATGCATACTTATTTATGGAAATATATAAAGAAACAAAATTTAACTAACTAACTATCACGCCGTTTCTCCGCAGGGGTAGGCAGAGAGGACGGACCGCCAAACATCCCGGTCTTGGCACATATTCATTGCCTCATTTACATTCATACAACGTCTCATACATTCTCTTAGAAGAGATAATAGATTATTATTAGATAATAGATTATTCTGACTCTTGACATGGCCCGACTCAAGTATCTGATTCACTTGGTCGTGCCATGTCTTTCTTGGGCGTCCTCGACTTCTTCTACCATTCACATTTGCGTCATATATTCTCCTTACACTCCTTTCCTCGTTCATTCGCTCTACATGCCCAAACCATCGGAGCGTTCCTTTTTTGATCTTACTTATTTTATTACGCTTACATCAGCCTTGCATTCTTTGCGGATTTCCACATTTCTCACACGATCACACATGGTTTAACCATACATACGCCTCAGGGATCTCATTTCTACAGCGTTCAGTCTACTTTCATCCTTCCTCTGCCAGTTCCATGCCTCACTGCCATACATCAGGGTAGGTACCAGTACTCCATTATGGACGGCTAGTTTCGCGTCTTTGGACAGTTTTTTGTTGGTGCCAACGGCGTTCAGTCCTCCATTAATAGAGTTACCTGCATTCACCCTTCTTTCAATATCTCTATCAGCCTTCCCATCTCTCGTAACAAAATTTAAATGTAATGATTTAATGTATTATAAAAAAATTATGTTTGTATGCATGTGTGTATATGCATATGTTTTTATATTTTTCTGTATATATTTTATTTTTTTATCTTTTATTTTGTCTTCTTATATTATTTTTTATATTTTTATCTTTTTATATCCACGTCTACTTCGGTACATATCTTTTTCACTAAATAAAAATAGTTATTTACCCGCCTCGGAACAGACTTTGTCTAGTGAGGTGGGTAAAAGAAATCTATGTACATAATGAAAATAAAATAAACGCCAGAGTTACCGGCACTGAAACTGAACTGAATAAATTGTTTTTGAAAAAATTTTTAATGTTAGATCTTGGTTGATGATCCAAGACTTTTGGTGTCTGATTTATATTTAACCAGATTACTCGAATTTCGTTCCGCCTCAGAATCAATAACTGTTCTGTTAACTTATTAGCTGAATTAAATTCAGTTTTTTTTTTATTAATTTAAAAATTACACGGTGAAGCAATTATCGATGCGTAACTGTTCGTGTTTTGTTTATGTCAGTATCAGAGATGTCGTTGTGTACGTATTTATATTTTTTATGATTTTCTTACTTTTCAATGGGAATTGCGTTTCATTTTCTTTATACATATTATGAGAGATTTATTATAATTATTTTATTTTTCCTTTGGTGGAGTGCAGACATACGTTCCCCGTTTGTGTCATTTTCGACTGTTGCCATTTAGTGTGTAAGAAAGAGGGGCAGCATTATATGTTTAAGAACAAAAGCAAAACAATCAGCGCATTGACATTTGACGTTTTTGAATTTTTGGAATTTACTAACTATTTAATACTAGCTTTTGCCCCCGGGGGGAAACCCGTGTTTCCACCCCCCCCCCCCCCCCATAACCCCTCCCTTCCCTCCTCCCCCCTACCTCCCCCTCTCCCCCGCTCTCCCTTACTCCTGCCCACCCCTCTATACATTCATTTTTCAAACCGCGTGCTACCTGTTAAAATGTAACAATCAAACACGCGCAGTTTCGCATTTATAATTATTAGTGTAGACATTTATAATATTAGTGTAGATTAGTATTTTATACATATTTGAATTTTTACTATCATAGGGATCTCCATAGTAACCAAAACAAATAACTAAATGATAGCGCACGTCAAACAATTACTTAGCAACGCTTTGCTTTTCGTCTTGACAATAAACGTATAATAAATAATTTCATAACGCCAGAGCTTACCAATGTGTACAGCCTATAGTACTCGCAAATAATGTAGCTTCCTATTAGTAAAATAATTTTTAAAGTCCATTCCGTATGTTTTGCGTGAAAGAGTAACAAACATACATCCATACAAACTTTCGCATTTATAATATTATAGGATTATACTTATCACAATATTGCCGCAGCTCTTTAAAAAAATGAGAATTCTTTCAATACAAAATGTATGAAGAAAAGAATTTTCTTCATAAATATTTTTTTTCGTAAATTTTTCCGATGTTTTAAAAGCTATTCTGCTATTCGGGGCGGAGACAAATCCAACAAATCAAAGATCATAAAAATCGGTCCAGCCGTTCATGAGCTATAAATGGTGTAACTAACCTGACTTTGTTTTGTATAATAAGATGTGTTCTGTCTAATGGCCAGTGGAAGTGCATTGTATATAGCTTTGTTGCAAAGTATCTAAAATTTCTTTGGCCAAAAGTTGTTTTAGCAAAAGGGATAAACAAGAAAGAGATTATGGACCTTTGGTTCTAGTATCTCCAACAGTTTGAACATTTTCAAAAGCAGTGTTTTTGAAGAGATATGCTAGTACGTTTTTAGCATAAAGTTGCAAAGTCCAAAACACTAATTTGATTATGTATGTATAAGAAATAATTTTTAACCTACTTTATTTTATGACACATTTTTGACCCTTATAGTCATTATTAATCATTTCCGTAATAAGATAATGTTTGTAATTGTTATTTAAATATTATGAATCAGAGAAGTTTAACAATTTTTTTATTTTTTTATGTTTTTTTTTTTTTACATTATCTCAATACAGGAGGCCCCGAGGAAAAAAATCCTCAGGGCCTATATCATCTTTGGGGATGCTTTGTGGAGGGTTCTCTTTAGGGAAAGGGAGGAGAGGAAGTTCTGGGAAGGAAAAAGGTTTGAAGGGTGGTTAGGAATCTGCGGGTCAATGTGTTCTGGAGTGACAAACGTATGAGTCCATCCTTCCCACTGCGGTAAAAGGCGATAGGTCGAGAGAGTCCGGCTAGAGCGGTCGTAAGGTCCCTCATCCAGTCTCTTCCGATCCGGCCCGCCACGCAGTAGGTGACCTAGACATAACTCACCCAACGTAGTGAATTACTGGGGGGGACCTATAGCAGGGATGTTGGTTATCCACTAAATGGTTTCCCAGGCGGCAGTACATGAGTACCGCCTCTCAGATTGGAAAGTGATTTCTGCACAAGAATTCCAATTATTTTTACAACGGCACTATTGCATCTCCAATCGGGGTATGTTGTGAGGGTGAAGGGAGTGGCGATAAGAAAGAGTTCGGGTAGAGGAAGGTTGGGAACTACCTGGCTATTCAGATCTGACCACCAAACTTGGCTAAAGCCATTTTAATTAACGGTTCAATTCTGAATGGCGGTCTTTCATCACATATACTGCTGAATCTGGGTGGAACAATTTTCCTCAAGGCCTATGACATTTTTTCATCAATGTAGGGGACGGGTATGGTACCGCCGCCTCGCGTACCATTTATCGGACAGCCAACACCTCCGCCACTGCTCCCCCGTGGTGATTCGCTACATTTGGTGACTTAAACAGGGATGCCCGGTTTCATGGGGTGAGGCTAATCCAGGTGGATGGCGGTTCATGGGATATCCTCTGACCTCTCCAGCAGGACTCTCTCAACCCATCGCCTTGTACTGCGGTACGGATTAATACGTCACCCATGGACACACTGACTTCTCTCTTTTCCTTGAAAAAATCCTTCACCCAGCTTAAAACGCAACAATGCGACGTGAGTAACCGTTCTTATATTGTGCTTGCCCAAATGCAAGTGAAAAAGTTTTATTGAGAATATGTGACATACTAACACGCCTTTCATTGTATTGGTGAATTTACACCTGTTTCCTTCTCCCTCCCAACCAACCCTAAGCTATATAAAACAGGTTGATGATTTAGACACCCATTCCCTTACAAAAAGGATTTTTCTATGTATATTTACATGTAATAATATAATAACAATAATTGGTCTCTTTTGAATAAATTGTATACTAATTAGTTTGTGCTTTAGGTACACCCCTTGCAAGGCGTTCCGGCTGATGATGAATGAGATCAACGACCTGGCGGGCCAGCACGAGGTGGTGGCGGAGAACTTGCAGGCCAGCGTGGTGCGGGATCTCGCCCTGCTCACCAAGGAGATCAAGGAAGAAAGAAAGGTATTAGGACTACATTTTTTTTTGTTTTATATAAAAATAATTAATAAAAAATTCACGAAACGTAACAAATGTTCGCAAACATGCCAAGTTTGACTGTCGATTACTTTTCGGAATATATTACAATTATTAGGAAGTGTCTATGGTACACCTTTAAATGCAAATACAAAGTAGCGTTTGCCTCTTTCTAATACTGTTTATATATTAGGGCTTGCTACGTGACCCACTTTTTGCAATTTTTAACCCACCCTTCCCCCTCGGTGACCACGTGTAGTATATTCCAAGACCCCCCCCCCTCCCCCAACAGTTTTCACATAGTAATTCATAAATATGGTTTTGAATCATTTCTTGCAAAAAAAGTTTAAAAGAATTTATTTGGCTTATATTTGTCTTTATTTATACGGCGCTTGCTGCATGACGGCGATAGTGCATGCATATCTACAAGTGGAAAAATATTATCAAGATAAAACTTATGTCATAATATATTGTAACCAGAACTTAATTTAGATTTCTAGATTGATGTGATAAAAACTTAAGCCCCCGCCCCTCATTGTGATCAAGTGTGGTATTTTGAAGATTCTCCTCTCCCCCCTGAACGGGTCACATAAATAATAATAAATAAAATATAAAAATAAATGTTTATTCCAGTATGTGGGTAGGAGAGTGCAATCCCACACATTCCATAAGGGTATAATATACACATACATGTACAAAGTATTTGAAAGGAAAAAAAGAAAAAGAATGTGGATATGAATGTACCCGAAACAAAAAAAAGATAATAAGCTAACAGTAGTAAAAGGAAAACAAAAGAAATAATAATATTAAGCTTTCAGGATTCTGTGAGCACGTAAGGAGCCAGTATTTTTCTCCAGTGTGCATCAATACTGGATGATGGACTGAGGCGGGCTTCCATGACGAGGATGTTTCCAGAGCTGGTTATCCTTTCCCTAATTCCTGCCACTCTGGATCTAATAAGGGCTGCAAAGCCAGGAACTCGCCCCTCCGTGAACATCCGGGAAGCGCTGCAATATCTGGGGAGACCAAACATTATGCGGAAAGCGTTGTTATACTGAACCCGAAGTCTTTCTATACTACTCTTTTTGTAGTTTGCCCAGAGTTCACACGTATACAGTGTTGCGCAGAAGGAAAGAAAGAGTGTCCTTTTTACAGCAGTACTGCAAAGGCGGAATCTTCTACTGAGCATGTTTGCTTTTACACTGATTTGCCTATCGATGTCGTCGTCGTCCATCAGATTACTGGTGATTATGTGTCCAAGGTATTTAGTTCCTTCAGTCACATGCAGGTTCACACCATTCAGGGTAGCTGGAGGAATATTTTTTGGTCCTTATCCATATCTTACGACCAGTAGAGCCGTTTTAGTGGGGTTGTATAGCATGTTTGTTTCTTCAGCAAACTCTTCGCAGATCTTTAGAAGAATAAGTAGGCCCCTTATGGATGGTGCCATCAATACCATGTCGTCCGCATAACTGATGTTGTTCAGACACTGTCCTCCAATTTCGCAGCCTACCCCTGCATTGTTTAGCCTGTCGGTGAGTTCGTCCATGTACAGGTTGAACAATATCGGGGACATGCATCCTCCCTGTCTAACGCCACTCTTCAGGAGGAAAGGTTTGGAGAGTCCATCTTTCCACCTTACTAAGTTTTCCTGCTGTCTATGCCACGAGTCGAGGATATGTATCACCGCCAGTGATATGCCTCTTTCCCTTAGTTTATCTCATAGTAGAGGGTGAGAAACCCTGTCGAAGGCCTTGCTCAGATCTAGAAAACATGGTGGTCTTTTTATTCCTGTAGTATTCCAGGGTTCTTTTTACAGTAAATATAGCAGTATCAGTAGACATTTGCTTTTTGAAGCCCATTTGGTTGTCATTAGTTTCCAAGCTGGGTCCGATCTGGTTTAGTAGTAGACGTTCGAATAATCGTGCGATAGTGGTGGCAATTGAAATCGGTTTGTAGCTACCCTGGGAGGTAGAGTCCAACGATTTAGATTTGAGAATGGGAGTTAGTATTGTTCTTGTCATGTCAGTTAGTAGGTATCCATTCTTTAAGATGTCGGTAAACAGACTCGCCAGCAGTTGAAGAATTGGTCCTCCAGCGTGTTTGATGTGTTCGATACTCAATCCGTCGTGACCTGCTGATTTTCCAGCTTTCATGTATCTCAGGGTGGTGTTGACCATGTCTGCTGTGATCAAGAGGCCACTGTCTTCATTTGGGATAGGACTAGGTGGTGGTTTGCTTGCAGAGCTCGGTGAGGTCGGAGTAGAGATGGAGAAGTGATCTGCAAAAATGTTAGCAATTGCTTTAGTGTTTGTTTCATAGTATGTGTACGATCCCTTATATACCTCACCATAATACAAAAGGAGATTGAACGACTTTTATGAGTCCCGTGTACCAAAAGGCACCAAAATATCTGAATGCGTAATATCCTATGTCCAATTTCTATTCATATATATATATCCAATCTCTAAAAACAATTTGTCTAATTCCAGAAACAATTGAACGAGGGCGCTAAGATGTCCACCACACTACAAGCGCAGGAGATATCCCTGGAACGCGCGCGGAGAAACTACGAGAAGGCCTTTCGGGAAGCGGAGAGGGCGTTGGACCACTACCAGAGGGCTGACGCAGACCTCAATCTTAGCAGAGCGGAGGTACCAAACTCTAGTCCCATCCAGAGGCGTGCATTCCATACAGCCACATAAGCAACCCTACCTTACTTGCACAAAATGAATATTAAATTTTGTAAACTTATTGCAAGAAATCGATCTATACTTTCAAAAATATGTGCAAAGTTCCCGCTACCAATCGCAGCGCTGCGTGTACTGTAACTGTAACTGTACCAGCCACACACTTTAACGTGTCAAAAGCAGTGTCACTCACAACGTGTCAAATGTCACTTTCATAGAGTTTTCAACATTGACTTTCATTTAAGAATTTACTCAATTTTGTTAGTGTCTAAAGAGACGGAGCTTTTCAGTTTTCAGAACAAATGCGACGGCCAGCAAATAAGGGTTCATTCCAGTCCATTTTTACATTTCAAAATCACGATTTTTCATCATTTCAAAATGACGAAAAAATCAATAAAAAATCAACAATTGATTTAGACATATTAAATACTATATTTGAATGGAATTCAGGTGGAGAAGCAGAGGATCAACATGGCACAGAAGTCGCAGATGTGCGAAGATACCAAGACCGAGTACGCCAACCAACTGCAGAAGACTAACGACCTGAGGAGGTCGCATTTTAACCTATCGCTGCCCGAGGTCTTTCGCCAGTTGCAGGTCTGTCCTAGTATCTCTTCTTAATCCATCAACCATTTTTAATCAATCTTACCCCCTTACTTAATAAATTTTACACATATTCGCACACCTAGATAAAGAGTAGTACAACTCAAAATACCTCTTTTTTCAGGAACAGCGAAAAATGTTTTACTCGATTTCTATTAGACCGATTAAAAATATTGTTATATATTATATTGTATGTTATTTTACTAGGATATTTATTTGCTTAACCCCTCCGAATTTTCGAGAATATTAGCTTTTGGTGTCTTAAACGAAATGACATTTTACGAAAACTTTTAGTTATAACCGCTTCACAATTAAAGCTCTATAAATGAAACATTTCTGAATGTAGCCGAATAGTAAAAACTGTTTTTGACAGGTTACAAAATAAGCTTTCGAATTATTATATTACAAATAAATATTAACATTTGTAAATATTAAAATTTAGAATGCAAACATTAAAAAAATGTGAAAATGACTCACGTGATGTTTTTATGTGAAAACGGTACTAAAATCACAGATTATGTAAACAACAATACTTATTCTTTTGTATAAATGTGTAATAAACACTTTTTACACCTCACTTTTTTATCATTTCATATAAAAATATTTAATTGAAATTAACAATGTCGGGCGCCCGTAGGAAATTTGGCGGGATAAATTATGTGTCAGACTGCGCGTCTGACAGAATGTTCTTTTTATGTATTTCTATGGACAACTTGAATAGAGATGTGCAGCATGATTTACTATCGACCTTTCACTTTTTATTTTACGGATGTAACTAAAACAATAACGGAATTATAACGGTTTCTATGGAGACACACGCGCTGACGTGTAAACACGCTTATTGTACTTGACTGCTGTCGTATTTTTAACGCATATATCTGCTTACTTTGCGGAGGGGTTAATTACTTAACCATCAAATTCATGTGTCACGCGTTTATTAATTAATTTCGTGTTGTTTTAGTATTTGTGACAAAATCATTGTTTAATAATTTTATCAACTCAAATTGATAAATTGTGTAAAATAAACAGTGATAAATTTTGAATTAATGCACTCTTATTCCGTATATTTTGTTTTGTAATCTTCACAATACCGGAGTAAGTGGATTGGATATGTAGAACACCCCAGAAAGAAGACAAGTTCAATCACGAATACCAAATCAATTAAAAATATTCACGCACTATGACTGCGGTTAATCACGAATACAAGACTAAGTCGAAATAATCCAATCTTTGTGCGTATTGACAGCACCTTCCCCTACAGCTGGTATGTCGTAACTGGTGATGCGTTACTATTGTTGGTGTGGGTTTTCGTAGAGCAATTCAGAAAGACTGACTGAAGTGCCATCTACAATTTTATTGATGGAGATTTTTAAACAGGTGTCTTTGTGGGTTGTGTAGTTTTCGACGCAGATTCCGAAAATGGCAATAACTCGATTTTGGATTATTTCGAGTTGTGCTATTCTTTATCTAGGTGTGCAACATGTAATTTGGGAGGTGGGTATAGATACCGACGCCCCGGAACCATTTAGTGGATAACCATCACCCCTGCCATAGGTCACCCCAAGTGGTTTAGCAGGGGTGCCCACGTTCTTTGGGTGGGGTCTTGGCGGCGAATGTTTTTGCCCACCTGCTGCGAGGTTGGCCGTATCGGGAAAGACTGGTTGAGGGAGACCTAACCTAGGCCTCTTCAACTGGACTCTCGACCCATTGGCTTGCACCGCAGTGAGAGGGATGGATTCATACATTTGTCACTCCTGGACACATTAACCTTCAGATTCCTATCTATCCCTCATACCCTTTTCTTTCCAGAACTTGCTCTACTTCCTTTCCCTAAAAAGACCCTCCACAGCATCCCTAAAGAAGACATAGGCCCTGAGAGGAGCTAATTTAAAAAAAAAACTGACAAACAATCATTTACGATGCATTAGTGATTGTGTAACCACTGGAGCGACAGAGCAATTTAAAACTTTTTTCTCCGATTGCTCGAGATTTTTTGGTTATCATTTTGAATATTTTCTGCCCGTATTAAAAAAATCATACCTCCAAATTTGAATATGGAGACATTCAAACTGATTATAGTTATATATAGTCAATGAATTCACCTATCTTTTGTCGATTATCACATACTCTTAGGATTTATAAAAAAAAAAATTATAAAATCGCAAACTTCTACTTAATTACTTACAAATGAGGAAAAATTGGCAGTGAAGCAATCCAAGGTATTTTAAAAAGTGCCACATTGTGGCAAAAAGCACTTCAGTGGATATAAGTTACGTAAAATTTAAAACATTTTATTAGCAAGGAAGTTAGTGTGTAACACCATCTATGTACAGTAAAATCTCCATTGATCGTTCCTCAAATAATTGCGTTATTTTGCAATACAAGTTAGGTTATGTTTCTTTTTTCCCAAACGAATTTCGCATTATTTGCATAAATGTCAAAATGCCAAAAAGTAGCGAATTTCATGTAAAAATTTGCAATTTCATGCTCCAACAATACTGCATTATAACCGTTTCATTGTTAGGTTTGTATTGTTATTTACGCATGCAAAATAGAAGTCTGTTGAACAGTCATTGTATTGTTTTGCAAAGCGCATGCAACATGTTGTGGTCTGAGCACTCTTCTGTTTGGCTTTGAAATACTGGCTTCATTGTTAGAATGTTGCAACACTGGAATTAGCACGTTCTTGTATGTATGCTTCTGTAACATTCATGTACGCTGCGAGGTATAGAAATTCAAAGACCAAATTGATCGTACAGTTGATTAGTCAAACATCTCCAAATGGTTCCATGCCAACTCAGAATCAAGTAAACTCAACACCTATTTTAAAAGTCATTAAAAGCTATGAAAAATAATAATTTTAAAATAGCTTCCAACCAGGGGTCGGAATTTGCATAGGTGTCTAACATGAAAATACAACACAAAGCAAATCGTAATTATCGTCCCACCACATTTACCACAGTACGACTACAACCCTCCCCTCCAGCCCTGTCATAATATGGCTCTCTGATATATTTGTTATCCTGTTTCTTTGACAAATTGGCTCTTCTCACTTGAAAGTTTGCCAACCCCTGCCCTAACCTATTTAACCAATTTTTTATTCTTTTTTTTTTCATCACTTTTAATGACTTTTCAATAAAGGTTCCGAGTTGATTTCATTCTGAGTTATCCGCTCATCCTCCAAATACAAGTTTGAGATAACGAGGAAAGCAATATTCAAATGCTCGCCAACGTCATCTACTGGATGGTTACCCAATCTTTTAACTCACACCGCCATCTGTTAATTTGCATACAGATCAAATCCATACCGCCCCCTTGCCAGCCCGCTCGTCCACCACTGTCTGTATAGACATTCTCCTTTAATTATACATTTCAACCAATTTACACAAAACCTTGACAAATTATAAACCTAAATCTTCCTCATGAATCTCTCTATCGATGAAAACCGCATGAAAATCCGTTCAGTAGTTTTTGAGTTTATCGCGAATAGACAGACAGACGCGGCGGAGGACTTTAATTTATAATATGTAGAGATATACTATAACGGTTCGGTACATTAGTATGAACCCAGAAAACATCAATTTTTTGTTTATCCACTACAAGTTTTGTGCATTATAATTGATTTGGTGGTGTTGAGTAATTGGAGTATTGTACCTGATAGAGGGTATAGTTTTACATATAACTGTATATTCAACTCAAATTCTGATTTTTCGGAAATGGCTGGTTAATCAACTGGACGATCGATATGGTAGTGTTACAATGAATATATGAGAAATCCAATAATTAATTTTTTTACTACAATCTCAAATTAGATATTGCCATCTTTGGAATTATTGCAAAGTTCTTACCAGTAATTGTGTTCCAGGGACCGTTATCTTTTCATTTTTGGGGTCATATTCTACTTTTATTTTTTACATTAGCTCCACACAGGAGGCCCTGAGGAAAAAAATTTCCTTGTGGCCTATATGTCATCTTTGGGGATGGGAAAAAGGGTCAATGCAGAACATTCCACAACATTCGAGAGTGTTCTGGAATGTTCCATAATGATCTGGAATGAGGCCCTGAGGAAAAAAATTGCCTTGTGGCCTATATGTCATCCTTGGGGATGGGAAAAAAGGAGAGACATTCTGGGAAATAAAAGTGAATGAGGGCTGGGTAGGAATTCAAGGGTCAATGCAGAACATTCCACAACATTCGAGAGTGTTCTGGAATGTTCCATAATGATCTGGAATGTTCAGGGATGTTCCCAAACGTTCCAGACTATTCCTGAACATTCCACATCGTTCAAGAATGTTTCGGGATGTTCTGGAATGTTGTGGAATGCCCTCCAATACTCTCGAATGTTCTGGCCTGTTTTAAGCCTCAATTACATTGAGCGAGTTTACAAGCTACTAGCCGGTAAGTTTAAAAGCTGGTGAATCGGCGAGTGAGATTGTCACACAAAATGACACACAATACTGTCTACTCGCTCAGTAGCGTAGGAAACTGAGCTTGTAGGTCGCTGCTGGCGCCAGTAGCGAGAATAACGACGCCTGCATGAACTAATTCTGTCAGATGTTTGACAGTCGAAGTCAGCTGTTTATTGGCCGCCATATTGAAAACATAAATAAACTTGACGACCTAAAAGTTGACGACCTTTCAACTTTTTTGGTAGATAGTCAACAATCTGCTAGTTAGCAAGTAAAACGATTACACTGGGCGAGTTTACTAACAGATAGTGAATTTCCCAGATAGTAGCTTGTAAACTCGCCCAATGTAATTGAGGCTTTAGAAATTTCTAGAGGGCGAAACTTCCAGCCCTTATATCTTCGAAAGCACACTCTTCAGGTAAAAAAAAACGGGAACCTTCTTCATGGATGAGGGATAGAGGGCTACCACACCATATAACTCCCTTGATCGTACTGGGACTCGTTTCTGAGTTTCGGCAGCACGCACATTGTACGCTTTCTTTTATAATATATATTGATTGTCGTGACCGTCTTTTACATTAACGGTGAATGTATCTTTTCAGGAACTGGACGAAAAGCGGATAAAGAACATCAAAAACTTCATCCACAGCTCCGTGGAGATTGAGAGAAACGTGTTCCCCATCATCGCTAAGTGTCTGGACGGCATCGTCAGGGCCGGAGACCTGATCAACGAGAAGGAGGTTACATTCTCATTTTTCTGAAATATCCACATCCAAGCTAGCAGTCCAATGAAGTGCTGGTACAATAGTCATCCAAATTGATAGACCAGCCCATCAGGGAAAGGGGAACAAACCAAATTGCGCGGAGCGGGGAATTGGCATGACCGTCTCCCGCCCTGTGATTTGTCAATAAATAAATCTGACAGTATGCAGGCAACTCGCATTGTAATATCATTCGATAATAAAATCTGCTTACGAATTACTAGTCCTTCTTATGCTAAGCGTACACCAAAATCGATTTTGTCGGCCGATGGCGGACAGAACTACCCGGACGAGTAATTCGGACGTGTATGTGCTTACACTGCTACAGTGTTACCACTTGTGCCGACATTGGACGTTGCCGGTATTCTGTAGTTGACGGTGTTCAGTGTTGCTCAATCAGAGTGAAAAAATGTCTGGAACCGCTATATCCATTTCCGATGCAAATTCAGCCCATAACCGTTTCGAAACATCTTGATTATTGTAATTTCGATTCAATTTCTGTAAATTCAATTTCTTGAATTTTTATCCCACAGGGTTGGTCTATTATAAACACAGCTAATTAATTTTTCAATATCCATAGTCGTTTAGGTAGATAACAACCAAATTTAACTATAAATACACTCAATTTGCACTGTAGATGCCGGCAGATTGGTGAAAAATCCCAACAAGTTTGGACTCTACAGTTTTCGAGACGGTTCTCGATCGGCCGTTTTCAGGTGTCATCGGACGATGACGGTCGTGTTTGTGCATGCGCTCTCTTTCTTTTACAATCGTCAACCGAGCAAACTTCGGCCGATGACGGATTTGGTGTACGCGAGCCATTACAATGGCACACAAATTGCTGGCTGCATAAAAAACGTGTTAACAAATCATGAATCGAATAAAAATGTTCGGGTTTGTTTCCAAAATCAAATATTTTTTTACACTATTATTATAATTTACTCACCCCACTCGGTTTTGTGTCGCTACGCAACCTGATTTGTAGGCGGTTCAGTTAAAAATAAAGATTTCAGTTAAAAATTAAAAAAAGAAAATGTTTCAAATCCAACGCAGAAAAGTCCCACAATGGACTGGTGTCTAAAATATGGTCACGTAAGTCTCCAGCTCGTTGAAATGATACTTGATTTTATGTTAGGGCAAGTCTATCAATTTGGATGTCTATGGTTGGTACCTGCCCTGTTGTAGTATGGCAGTGAGGCGTTGAACTGGCAGAGGACGGATGGAAGTTTTGTGAGTAGAAATGAGATCTCTAAGCGTACATGTGGTAAAATCATGTGAGAAATGTGGAGATTTGCATAGAATGTAAGGCTGATCAATCAATTATACAATACGGCATTATAGGATGGGGAGGTACATATACAAATCAAACACAAACAATTTACATATCACAAAAACTAATAATAAAAACAATTTAAAAAAAACCCTACTCATATTCATCAGAACTATTATTCAAACAATTTAAGATCAGAAAATTAAGTGCATTATACTTTTATCACGCAACATTACAAATTTATAAAGACAGTATAAAAAATAAAGTTGCACCCTTTAAAAATAACAGAAATCTTAGACAAACATCAAAACTTCCTATTCCAAAATGTAAAAAAACAATAGGACAGTTAAATCATAAATATCTCGGAGTTAAATTTTTTAATTCACTACCTGAAAAAATCAGAAACATGGACAGTAACTTAAAAAAATTTAAAATTCAGCTTAAAAATTATACTGAAAATTTGAACTGAATAAAAAATAATAAATTGAACCAATGTAATAACACCCCCCATACACACAAGCCCTGCTTATTTATGGGGGTACATCAAATACATGTATTATGTAATTAATTATTGTGTAAAATTTATTATATTTTATGTATCTTTTTATAAAAATAAAAAAAAATGTAAGCGCGATGAGTTAAAACTTAGATGGTTTGGACATGTGGAGCGAATGAACAAAGAAAGGAGTGTAAGGAGAATAAATGACGTGAATGTGAATGGTCGAATAAGTCAGGGACACCCGAGTAAGACATGGCACAACCTCATGAACCAAATACTTGAGTTGGGCCATGTCAAAAGTCAGAATAATAGAAGGGTATGTACCAGTTTTAAAAAAAAATATTTTTATTTTTATTGAGTTAGTTTATACTACATGAATATAAACTAATAAGCACAATGTAACATTTCATTTGATAAATTTAAATATTTTTACAGTAAGCAGTTGATATATGAATGTGAATGAAGCGAGGAGTGTGGACAGAGTTGTTGGGCGGTTTATCCTCTCTCGTATCCCTGCGGTGAAACAGTGATGGTTAGCTAGTTAGAGATCAATAAAATAAAAATTTATATTAGAATGGTATAGCCAAGCTTCGCTTAAATCACATGTTGCGCAATAATTTTACATGAATTCCGTCGCTAATAAGAAGGGACGTCGAAGGTTTTCACCAATCTGTTGCTTTTTTTCAGTACCTTCTTTAACCTCTGACAGGCCGGAGACGCGCCGGCGCGCGCGTCATATGCGCATGCGCGAGAAAATAATTCAAATATTTGAATAATACTTCCGACAAAAAACTTTTGGTCTACGATTTTGGCCCTTCTATGTACACAATTTGTATGAAGAACAGTGTCAGAATCGCTTGCGCTGTCATTACTCTCGGAGACGCTACAAGTTTCATTCACCTTGTCACCCTGGAATATTTTTAAAACGATTTCTTCTATGACAATCGGCTGTCAGAATTTGCCGCGAATTTAACGGTCGCAATTAATGGGTGTATCGCGAATAAAACGATCATAAAACCTATTAATTTACGTAATAAATGCAAGTAATGTGGTTTTCGTAGATAGTTTATTGTGATGTGAACGTGTTTCAGTTAATAAAATATACAATAGCTCAAAATTTATCAACAAAACATTCAATTCAAAATTCAAAGTGGTGGTTTTTTAGTGTTTTTTTGCGAAGTTCCGCGAATTTCCGCTAAATGTCATGGCCCGTGACCGGTTAATTATTACTTAATTATTATTTTGTTTTTCAAATTTTATTGATGTACCTTGCAGGACACGATGATGGTGATCGAGCGCTACAAATCTGGCTTCCTCCCCCCCGGTGACCACCCCTTCGAGGACCTCTCCAAGACGGGCGGGGCCAGTGCGGCGGGCCCGGGTGGTGGGCCGGCCCGCGATGCACCGGACGGACGCGGGCCTGACCCCGCCGCTCCACGCCGCTCCAACCCCATGACGGCGCGCGGAACCGTCGGCGCCGGCAAGCTTAAGAAGCGCGTCGGCCTCTTTGGCATATTCAGCAGCAATAAGGTAAGGAAGCTGCCAATTGCTGGCATTTTCTGATGCGTCTAATTTGACTTTGTCTAATGGGGCTAATTTGAGATTGTCTAATGGGGCTAATTTGACACTATCTATTGGGGCTAGTTTGACCTTATCTAATGGGGCTAGTTTGACATATTCAGCAGCAATAAGGTGAAGAAGCTGCCAATTGCTGGCACTTTCTGATGCAACCAATTTGACGTTGTCTATTGGGGCTAATTTGACATTATCTAATGGGACTAGTTTGACATATTCAGCGGCAATAAGGTGAGGAAACTGTGAATTGCTGACACTTTCTGATGTCACTAATTTGACATTTTCTAATGGGGTTAATTTGATGTTATCTAATAGGGCTAGTTTCACCTTATCTAGTAGGGCTAGTTTGGCACTCTATAATGGGGGCCAATTTGTCATTTTCTAATGAGGCTAGTTTAACCTTATCTAATGGGGCTAGTTTAACTCGAGATTTAATTAGAAAGGGGTAAAGTTTTGTACTGAAGATATAGGATTATACGTTTATGTAATATACATAGGTAGGATGATTATAAACAAGACGTAACTACTTAAATAAATTTAGATTTGTCTGTTGATAACCATTGCTAGAAAGGCATTGTTAATTTGTTTTCACCTATAAAATATATTTTTTAGACTGGTTCTGGATTTTAAAACAATGTACCATGATAATCATAATTCACGCTTTTTAATAATGTTTCAAACTCGGGCTAAAGTGGACTCATTTTCACTAAAGTAAAATGGTGTTGGTTAATAATAATTTTAAATAAAAAAATATTAAATATTGTCATCACTCAGATGCAAAATGAAAGGTCTTGTTATCATGTACTGCATAATCAAGTACACATTAATAGATTGATTATTATTTTTATAAATTTAAAATATTTATTACTTTCATAGCATATTTGATTTGTTTCCAAATACTGTTTGATAAAAACTTGTTGATTGCACGGTAATTATCTCTTTGATTTTCCTTTCTGATATTTCCGATATATCCAATGTAGAATACTTTCTAATGTATTATTGTAATTAGTCAAAATTTCTTAAATAAAGTACATATATCAAATGGGACGTATTCTTATCAACATTCGACACAGCTAAATTGAGTCTAAATTTCCTAAAAGTTACATAAATACAGGAGTAATTTATTAATGAATTTTATTTTATAAATAGTACATTACAATACATAACAGTGAAACCTCTCTCTATCGTTTTTGAATATTTGAAATAAACAATGAATGCAGGAATACAGAAAAAGCTGCATTACTTATTTGAGGAACGATCGATGAAAATTTTAACGTCTGGCTTCTGTCACATATTATAGACATTCTTTAGCTGTGGTGTTTGTGTTGAAATACTGTCTCCCATTTATTTTTGTATCTAATAATTGAACTAACCCATAAATTTAAATATTATTGTAATCATATGGCATATAATTAACATTGTTCTTTTTTTCTGTCGGTGTCTTTCCATATTCCTTTCTATCCACTAACCTATCATTCCACGTAATATTCATTCCCTCTTACTCCACAAATCCTTTTTGCATCCTACACTTTTCCCACTTACCATTTATTCCACTTACCCTTTATTCCACTTACCATTTATTCCACTTACCACATATTCCACTTACCCTTTATTCCACTTACCACATATTCCACTTACCCTTTATTCCACTTACTCTATATTCCACTCTATATTCTCTATATTCCACATTTTATTCCACTTACCACATTTTTCACTTACCCTTTATTCCACTTACCCTTTATTCTACTTACCCTTTATTCCACTTACCCTTTATTCCACCTACCATTTATTCCACTTACCCTTTATTTCATTTACATTTTATTCCGCTTATCCATTATTACCGTTTCCCCTTACCAAATTTCCCCATTCACCTGGGTTGGATCAACGTATGCTGCTCTGTACAATAATTACAAATAAACCACAATTTAAATCAAAAATGTAAGTAGAATTTGATAATAGATTTGACGCCTTTTATTTATTTTGTTTTCTATTTGTTTTGCATGGGTGAGTTTTGTTTTTATTATCCTTTTATTAACACTGAAAAAAAAATTCAAAACACTTATTTATTTTATTTTCACACCTTTGATTTTATTTTTAAAAATTGTCTAAATGTTACACAACATATAAATCACAGCTAATTAACTTTTATTTTTTTCATAACTGCCAATTATTTTATTTTTGTATTATGTGATTTAAAATTCAATTCTTTCCCTAAATTAAGTTATCTAATAAAATAATATAATTCAACTTGCAAAGACTTGCATTTGACCCTCAAATATTATGAGATATATTAATTTTAATTAAAAAATTTACCCAAATAATATATATATATATTTTTAAAATTAGTTGGCATGCGAAATGTGGCTTTAACGAAATAATTATTTTTTGCCGCCTCTTATTTTGTGTCTGTATATAAAACATCCATTTGTATTTCCACACGCTTTCCGAAAACGCTAACCAAATTGTCGTACGGACCGACAGAAGCTAATTGAGGCGTGCAACTCAATAAAGGTATGTCTTGCTTTAGCGCTTCGTGGCTGTCTATAACCAACCCCCATTATATGCATAACTTGTAGAATATATTAATGTAGGATTATTCAATTTATACCTACTACTAGATTAAAATTAATTATATTGTTTCATAAATACCGCTTTGGCTATTAGAAGTGTGTGTTTTTTTTTTCAATTCAAATCTGATCAGAAGATCGATTCTGCATCTTTTGTAGATACAGAATCGATTCCATACGTAATCAATCACCCATCAAATTTGTGTGATTGTCTACGGATGGTCTACGGCTTGCAATTGCTTTTACAACCAGTTTAACCTCTGAGTGGCCACGCCATTTCACGAAAATTCACAAAAATTCACTAAAAAAGCACCACTTTGAATTTTGAATTGAATGTTTTGTTGATTAATTTTGAGCTATCGTATATTTCATTGACTGAAACATGTTCCTAGAACAATAAACTATCTACCAAAACAACATTACTTGCATTTATTACGTAAATTAATAGCTTTTACAATGTTTTACTCGAGGAACACGCATAAATTATGACCGTTAAATTCATGGCAAAAGTGACATTTCAATGTCATAGACAAAATCGTTTTAAAAATATTCTGGGGTTGCAAGGTGAATGAAACTTGTGGCTATATCATCTATGATGTTAGCACAAGCGATTTTGACCGTGTTCTTCATACAAATTCTGTACATAGAAGGGCCAAAATCGCAGACAAAAAGTTTTGGTCGAAAATTTTATTTAAATTTTCGAATTATTTTCTCGCGCATCCGGCCCATTAGAGATTAAAACAGAAATGCTGTAAATATACACGATTATTTATTCATTTAATGTACGTTTAAAGTTGTATACCATGGATTTGACATTTACGAAGTTTCATTTCAATCTAAATACGCATGAATTACTTAGTTTGCCCAAATTAAGAACCTATTTTAGTCAAAGCTATTGAGGCAGTATGTACGTACAGAATAATTGAATATTTGGTGACGAAATACATTAATTATTCTACTAACTGCCGCACTTGGCACGGATTGTGGGAATTACACTTCATTTCAACAATTACTATAAGAAACAATTATTTTCGGGCACAAAAAAGGTTATTAGGTTCTTAATTTGGGCAAACTAAGTAATTTACACTTATTTAGATTGAAATGAAACTTTGCAAATGTCAAATACATGATATACAACTTTAAATGTACATTGAATGAATAAATAATCACATAGGTATACTTACAGTTTTTCGTGTTTTAAACTAGTTTTTTTTTAAAATTTTTTGTTACATACATAAAAATATTACAAAAAACATTTCTTTTGATAAGAAGTAAAAAAGAAGGAACTGTAAAATTAAATATGTAGCTTAAAGATAAACAATAATACAATTAAACAAAAAAAAAAGATATTACAATAGTATACATATATGTATGATATCAAAAAAAAATCCCACGTTCTAAAATCCCAGTCCCAAAACAGTCACAAAAATCCCAGTTGAAAAAGCAATTGCAAGCCATAGACAGTCACACAAATTTGACAGGCGATTATGTATGGAATCGATTCCGTATCCACAAAAGATACAGAATCACATGGCAGATGGCGCTGGTGCTATTGGATATCATTTGCGTGATATAACAAAAGATATTTTAAGGATTTAAAGGCATTTAAAAAAAAGGTTGATAAATATGGTAGTTAAAGAATTAAAGATTATAATTAAATTATTTATTAAATTAAATTAAGTTAAAGAGTGTCAAAGAATTATTAAAAAATGAACGGAGAAATGTAAATGCAAAAGTAATTGGGAAAAAGGAAGAGTTGGTTTATTCGTAACCGCAACCTATTTCAGATTGTTTTCTTATGAATGTTCTCATACGTATCTTCACATACTTTTAACAGAATACAGTAAGAAACGAGTTTTGCTGTTTTTTTCAGATTGGCTGTTTGAGTTAGAAATAACAATTTTTCAGAAGATTTTCTGAACTAAATTGTTGAAAAATGAGGTTAACTCAAGTTTTGAAATGGTGTTTAGTTATGAAAATCGCTATTAAAATAGCTTTTTGATCAAATTATACCGTACTTATAATTATAACAGATTTCAGAGGCTTTATGGTCTGATGAAACAAAATGTTTATTGCAAATACATATGAGAATTTTATATAAGTTTATAAACTGTTCATCACTTAGAAACCTATGACCTGACTTTATCGAGGAACATAAAAGCACAATATTAATAAAACGTTGAGACTTAATGACTATTATTATTAAACTTTGGCTAATAATGCATAGGAAAAATGGCCGGCATGATATCCAACTCCACCAGCGCCAATGGCTGATACGAGCATTTCAGATTACATGTCATTGGCAGAAATCGTTATTTGGCAACGAGCCCCGCCTTATAACTATAGTTGCCTTAATTCAAGTTCATTGATCCAATTTGTAAAATAATAGTAAAAGTTTCATCTTCCATACAATAGATGAAACTTTATTTTAAATACAGATTGTAGGAACTTTGTTTGAAGGTGGTGACCTACTTAAGTAATATAGGTGTAAGATAAAATTCCTGTGTTTTATTCAAAGATATAAAGGTGGGCCAGAAAGTTGAGTGGATTTGAAAAATTCTGTAATTCATATATAGCCTGGGAAATTTATTTTTTAAAAACAACATCATTCGGATGTAAACCATCGCAATGCAAAAACTCTTCAAATTTAAACCTCACATTTGTAAAAACTCGCTTTACATTGTGCTTGGAATAGCTGATTTCTTTCCAAATATTTGACTTCAAGTGTGGTTGGATTGTTTTATTAAACTTAACTTTTAATTTATACTGGCAGAAAGAAGTCAGATAATATATGAATTCCTGGGGAGCCATGGAATGTTCCCTCGGCACAATATGTGTTGTCCCGTAAACACCTCGTTTACAGCTGTCAATGCCACACTTTACACACGGCGTGTCATGCCATCTTGTTGAAACCGTGTTTTGCTGTTACAGGCTTCAAATACTTGCAGTTGCAGGTAGAAAAATTCTCATAACTTTGTATACCAGTCAGAATTTACGGTTGGAGATTGGGACTTGGGTACCAGGATTGCATTGTATTGAAGCCCTAACTTCACTAAATGCTTCCTCTGTTCTTGTTGACCTTAGGTGTTCTGCAGGCCTCTGATATTGAGAACGGAACCCTTGGCTTCGATCCTTCTGACCCCCGACACTTTCACTGGATGTCACGCAAATTGAACCCGGAGCGAAATAAAAGCCTAACAGAATTGCATGAATTGACTTTTTTGTTAAAACTCTTCAACAATACGCACGCTGCGCACCCTTGAAACGCTCCATCACGACTGAATTTCCAAGAACCGAGCGACCTCCAGTGCACCGCTCTCGCATACCATTTGGACGCAATGGTGTTTTAAAATTTCACGTCTTTCTGGCCCACCCTGTATAAATGTGCAATTTGTGCCTATATGCCTTTTAAAATCGTCCAGCCTTCTTTATATTGCTTAATGCGTTATAATATTAATTAAAGCTAAAAATCAGCTACATAAATTTGTACAATTGTATTAAATCTAAATGATGTTAAATGCTTAAGGCTAAATCAACTTTTGTATCTTGAAAATTTGACAAGAAAACTTCTACACAATTATTTTCGGTAGTCATTCTATACTGCTTAACAAATTAGATTTAGTCTTGTTGAAGACATTATCTGATCCGAATGACTGACTTGATTGCAGAACAATATCTCTATGGATGGAAAGGAGGACTACGGGGATCTGCCACCAAACCAACGGCGGAAAAAGCTGGCTGCTAAAGTTCAGGAACTCAAGAAACAAGTAAGCTCTTGCTAATAAATCATAGACATTAAAATACCCCCTTACACCATTCAAATTTTAGTGTGTAGGTATTGTCTTTGGGTGTGCTTAAGAATTTAATTACTACTCGAGCGATCGGGATTTGTAAGTGTTCGGTTTTCGATTCGGCCATTCGATTTAATAGATATCCAAATAATAATACACAAACATGTGAATTGCTTACTGGGGTTTAAAGCCAATGAATCCAACTAATTATATCAGATACATTGCATATCCCTGTGAAGAAAGGCCTTGCAGTATAAAATCAATAGTTGTTTCCTCTACCGACCGAAGCTGGTGAGGTTGCTCTCCATTGAACTCTTCAGATGTATCACAAGGAATGGAACAAAGTTCTCCAACTTCGCTGGCATTCAGGTGACAGTCAGTGTTGAAAACTCAATAAATTGACGATGATAAAGATTCAGTTTTCTATTCTAAAGTCTCAGTTGGTATGTAGTTGCCACTTGTTGGTTTTTGTTTACTTGTGCAGTGGTAAAAGCACTAGTAATTGACACTGGGTGGTGTTATTTCCAGGTTAACCAAGAACAAGCGGCCATGGATGGCCTAATGAAGATGAAGGGCGTTTACGAAGCCAACGCTGCCCTCGGGGACCCAATGACTGTAGAAGGTAACACATATTAACAACACTACTGCAAAATTGATATTGTTTAATTGAATAAGGCTTGCAATTATTCTATTAACCATTTATGGATATAACTTTCTGAATCGCTGTTAGATCATAAATAATAAATCTCCCGTGTCTAATGGAATAGATTAAAATACACTTAATTCTGTTTTTACATGGAACTACGTTTCACAGAATTCTGTGAAAAAAAAAATACAGTTCTTACTGTAAAATACTGTATAGACATTATCAATTTTCAACTTTATCAATTTTCTACTTTATCATGCATGTACTATTGAAATATATACTTTTGAAAAATGTATGTGGGTCAAAAAAAAGAACATGGTGAAAATCACCCTTCTGAGTGGGGTGAATTTGATGTACCACGATTTTATAAGCTTGTTACACCAATAAAAATACAATATTATCCCAATCCCGAATAAAAATATGAGTTTGAATAATCAAGTAGTTATCTTATATCTTATATATATATATATAAATCTAAAAATGTTTGTATGTCCGCTATGCGTTAGTAAATCATTCATCCGATTGCGATGAAACTTTGGGGATTTGATGTGTGCATGCCCGCGATGGTTCCTATATATATATAAGGGGCCATCCATAAATAACGTCACACATTAACCTGTTATTTGCCGGAGACGCGTGAAAAAAATTAAAAAAAAATTCGAATAAATTATGTTTGTCTGCGATTTTGACCCTTCTATGTACAGAATTTGTATGAAGGACAAGGTCAGAATTGCTTGCGCCAACATTTCCCCATAAGACGGGTAAAAATTTAATTCACCTTGCAACCCCAGAATATTTTTAAACAGTTTTATCTGTGGCACCAAAATGTCAAATTTGCCGTGAATTTTATCTGTCAAAGTCGATGCGTGTTCCTCGACTAAAACATCGTAAAACCTATTAATTTACGTAATTAACGCAAGTAATGTTGTTTTGGTACATAGTTTATTGTTCTAGGAATGTGTTTCGGTCAATAAAATATATGATAGCTCAAAATTAATCCACAAAACATTCAATTCAAAATTCAAAGTGGTGCTTTTTTAGTGAATTTTCGTGAAAGGGCCTGGCATTTAACAGGTCAATGGGGGGGGTCAAAATTGCAAATTGTGTGATGTCAACGGGGGTTTCACAATGGTGACGATGTGTAACAGGGACGGGGGGGTCAAAAGTCATGAAATTCGTGTGATGTAATTTATGTATGGCCCCTAATAGTGAGTTCTGGCATTATGAAATTTGCACACGAGCTGTTTGAAAACTGAATGTATCAGAACTGAATGTATGGAATATGGGAGGGGGGAGGGGAACTCGGGAGGGAGGTTCGCGGGACGGGGGAAGCGAGAGAAGGGAGAGGAGATGAGAGGGAAGGCGGAGTGGGAACGCGAGAGGGGAAGGGGCCGCGGGAGAGGAAGGGGAGGCGGAAGGGAACGGGATGAATGGGAAAGGACACACAGAGAGAAACAATTTCTTTATTGAGTGGCATAGGAACGCATGCCGGGAACTCGCTAGTATAATATATTATATATGGATCGATAGACACTGATTTGCTTTACTATATAAATGACACGAAACTATTGCAATCGTTGAGAATTTATAAAATGTAAGTAAGTACTTACATTTTATAAATTCTCATTTCTCTGTCACTATACTGATATCTAAAAACAGCTTCACGATTCAACCGACAATAAGTTTGAATATAAACTAAAACTAACTAATTTTCAAAGAGTCCATTGTATCCGCATTGCCTGAAAAAAAATTATTAAAAAGAAGCGAGTAATTTCTGAGTGAAAGCGAGAATTATTGCGGTGAACAAAGTCACCCGATTCAAAAGATACCTCATATTATATACCAATGTATAGAAAAATGGGAGATGTGTGTATGAAAATAACTCTAGGATATACAAAAATAAAGCACATAGTCGTTTTTTCCTGGCAGGTAGAATTAGAGGCTTTTCTGGATGTGGTATTGTAATGTGAAATATTGTTTGCAGGCCAGCTGAACGAATGCGGCCACAAACTGGAGAAGCTGCGCGCGGAGCTGGCCCGCTACACGGCGTGGCTGGAGGCCGCATCAGGAGAGGCCGCACCACCGCACGGTCACACGGGCCTCAACGGAGGGGGCCACAGGTACTGTCTGCAGCTTTATCTCTATACAGTGTCCACATAATCTTTCTACTATTTTTATATATCTCATCAAACTAATATATATATAGTCACAACATGTGTAGCATGAAACTTTCAAATGACCGCTGTTATTATGTAATTGACGCAGACTTGTGAAAAATCATGGGACAATGTTGTATAGTAGGTTGATAATTGCATGTCAACCCCTCAGGCTAATTTGTTCACTTTTGGGAACAGTTCATATAGGTCTTATAGAAATTATTATCTAAACGGTGTTAGAAAGAGAAAACACCATGCTTTAAATGTAAAAGTTAACCACAGAAGAATTAAATTGTGCACATATAAAGGATGTCTGAAAATTAATGCCAGATTTGAAATTTATTTGGATTTTATTACAAATGGCCATCATTATCATTACATAGTATAAAATGAAGTCGCTCAAAATGTATGTGTGCGTTAATCTTTTAAACTACGCAACGGATTTTCATACGGTTTTCACCAATAGATAGAGTGATTGAAGAGGAATGTTTATATGTATAATACATGTAAATTATATTAGAGAAAAGCCGAGAAATTTAAAGAAAACATATTTTTTGTGTGGTTTAAAACGGCTGGCGGGCCGTACTATAGTCACTTTTGGAAAGTTCTACGGAAGAAATTGGAAAATAGATGTCCTAGAGTAAGTAGGTATTTGATTTGAATTATTTTATTTGATGAAGTCGCTCAAAATGTATGTGCGCATAGATCTTTTAAACTACGCAACGGATACTCATGCGGTTTTCACCAATAGATAGTGATTCAAGAGGAAGGTTTATATGTTTAAAAACATGCTTATTATAGTAGAGAAAAGTCCAGAAATTCAAATATTCAATTCAGGCAGCGGGCAGCTGGCAGCTGGCAAGCGGGTGGTGTGGATTTTATAAAGGTTGGGTAATGGCGTTGTGTTTCATTAGCCACAGCAACGTGTGGCCGGGTCTGCTAGTTTGTAATAAAATCCAAATAACTGGAATATTTCTGAACGTCACGGAAAAATAAAAACTGTGTTTGAAAGGTGATGTAATAAGCTTTCAAATTTAATTACTAGAAATAAACATATAATTTTTGAAATATTAAAATTTTTAATGGATACATTTACATATATATTTTAAATGGCGTAATTTACTTTTTTCTAATTAAAATTAAAGATAATGAAAAAAAAGAACATACATGTTTTATTAGATGTATTATAAAAGTTAATGTCACCTCACTCTAAATGTTATCGTCAACTTTGTCGTTTCATATAAAAGTAATTAATAATTAATAAGAAAATCACAAATTTTCATAGAATTTTTTCAAATTGCGGTCGTAAATTTTGGTTTTGTATAGTCTGTCAAATAAGAGTAGAAAATATAAAAACTGGAACTACTAAATTTGTAGACTGGCAACACCAATTTAACTGTCAAATATTTTTTTGAAGTGCAATGACACTGAATGTATAGAACACAGTAAACCACATCTTAAAAAACATTTTTTCTTCATGACATAAATTTTATTAAAAGGTGTTTTATAAAGCGATTTGCTTTAATTTAATTTAACATAAATTTGAATTTAACAACAGATAGAAAGGAAGAATCACCAATGGTGAGTTTAGTTACACTACTTTTAGATCTGAATGAGTTAAATATATTCAGATCTAAAATTAGAGACACGATCTAAAGCCCAGGCAACGCTAGGTACTTAATCTAGTATTAAATAAATGTGAGCAATTTAATATGTTAACACAAAATTGCAAAGCTATAATAATAATATACCTGTATGCAATTCTAATTTTGAGATCGGTGGGTATCTATACTGCAATGAAAAAATATTTTTTCCAGTATTATGCCTTTTTAATTTTTTTATAAAAATGTAGGTTACACAGCTTTACTTTAACACCATGAGTTATGTGTTTAGTATTGCCATTTGATCAGCAGTGGCGCCCACCTATATTTTCTACTCTTATTTTACAAACTGTATATGTGTACATATTAATGCTTCTGTGGTTAACTTTTAGAGTTGAATATAAAGCATGGTGTTTTCTCTTTCTAACACCGTTATAGATCATATTTCTACTAACCATGATAGTAAGGGAGACAACGATTTCTATGTGACCTTTTTTTATTTTTTTTATTACATCTATATGATTTGTTCCAAAAACCGAACAAATAGACCTGACTGGTTAAGCGCACTTGAAGTGACATAACACAAAACTGCACTATACAAATATTACATTGTTATTAATATGTATTTTTTTTTTTCTTTTCTTTTTTCTTTTGAAAAGAAAGACAAACATTCCCGGGTTACGAATAACCCAAAAATGTTTGAAAATCTCCTACTACCACCACAGAAAGCCGAAAATATTGCTTGTGTTGTGATGGAGGACTTAGCCAGCCGAGGAATTGAACGTGCGACGCCCGGATGGGATCCAAGCGCTATGCCCACTCAACCACTGACCGGTCTTGTTGTTGTTTGTATTGCAGACATTCCATTGGCAGCAACGAAGAGTCGCTGTCCAGATCAGCCAGTGACAGCAGCGTGGGACAGGCAAAACATTCCGCTCCACACACCCCGCAACCTCACCACGGGTAAGTCCACCTCAATTATTAGCCGCAACCTCTACACCAAATTTTCGACATATTTCTTCCAGAAGCCAAACTTTCTAATTTTTTTCTTTATTATTAATTATTTTGGTACATACGTTGGTAATTTTTCAATATATAGAGGCTTTTTTTTATATAAACATTTAAAAAGTAGAGAATAATACATTCCATTGAGATATATGATTTAACCCCGCAGGCCTCAGGCTTATTCTTTCAGAAGGTCAAAAAAAGTTCTCTTGGCCAGTGGCGGCTCGAGCACTTCTTTAGTGGTGGGGATTGATATTTTTTTACATACTGTACCGCAATCTCACCACCCGTAGAATATAATATAAAATTTCTCAAAAAAATATTTTATGGTCTAATCATGCTAGTCGGATATCTAAACACAAAATAATATAAAATATCCAAAGATATACGCCAATTTACAATATAGTATAATAAAAATAAAGCTTTATCTTGCAAGATTATTATCAAACTAATTTGAACGCGAGCGATTCTCGCCCGAAACTTCGCAACCAAATGTTTCTGTGGGGATCCAAAGAATTGTTCCCGCGGGTAATTGAATTCACATACGACTGCGCATGCGCAGTTGCATACGATCGCGAAACAACGCAAGGAAAGTATGGGGATACTTCGGATCGTCCCCCAAGTGCGCATTAGATTCTGCGCACTGAGAAATAGACCCGCTGTTTTGTGCTCCGTACATTGTTCGCTGTACGCGCGTAAGGTCTTATTAAAATCATCCGGAATAATTATTTGTTTTTTATTTCTGCAAATGTTAATTACTTTTATGTTTAAAGAATTCATTCATTTTGGTGAAGACAAAGCATCGACTGTTATTTCCTTGAGTAGGTTTTGAGTGTAACTGGCGGGGACCGCCCCCATTGTGAAGAACCGCCACTGCACTTGGCAATAAAATCCAAATAAATGGAATATTTCCGATAGTATCCGAAAACTAAAAACTTTAAAGGTGAAAAAATACGCTTTCAAATATTGTTATTAGAAATAAACATATAATTTTTAAAATATTAAAATTTTTAATGCAAACATAAAAAAGTTTAAAAAATGTTTCACCTTATGTTTGTTATTTGTTTCTCAAATTGCAGTTGGAAACTTTGGTTTCATGAAGGTGCACATTTTAATTTTTCTGTGATTAACTTCTAGATTTGAATATAAAGCGTGGTGTTTTCTCTTAACACCAGGTTTAGATCATATTTCTCACCGTGACAGTAAGGGAGATACAATTATTTCTATGTGACAGACCTATGTGAGCTGTTCCCAAAAGCAAACAATTTGGCCTGAGGGTAAACGGTGTTCAAAGAGAGTACACCACACTTTGTATTGCATTTAAAAGTTTAATATAGACACTCACGAATTTTTTAAATTATTCTATGACACAACATTTGTAAGGGAGATACAATTATTTCTATGTGACAGACCTATGTGAGCTGTTTCCAAAAGCAAACAATTTGGCCTGAGGGTAAACGGTGTTCAAAGAGAGTACACCACACTTTGTATTTGCATTTAAAAGTTTAATATAGACACTCACGAATTTTTTAAATTATTCTATGTCACAACATTTAGCATTTGAAAAGTGTTTTGTCAAGGTGTGCAAATTTTTTAATAAATATTTACACTCCCGAAAAATTTCAATAATTCTATGAAACAACATTTAGCATTTGGAAAGTATTTGTCAAGGTGTGCAAATTTTTTAATAATTTTTTTTTGTATAAAACATCAACAAAACTGTTTATGACTTTTATTATACCTTTGTCTAATTAAATATATGTTTTTTTAATTTAGTGTAAAGTGGTAATTACAGTTAACACAATAAAATTCATCGGTAAGCAACTTAACCACTCCGACCCGTAAACGTGTTTACACAACAATATAACAATAGCAGTCAAGTACAATATTAAGCGTGTTTTCACGCTAACGCGTGTGTTCCCACGGAAATCGTTAAACTCTGTTATTGTTCTAGTGATAACCCTAAAACAAAAAGTAGAAGATCCATATTGAATCAAGCTTCACATTTCTATTCAAAGTTGTCCATAGAAGTATATGAAAAAGACTTATTTTGTAGAAACAGTTTCAACCGCCAAATCGCCTACGCGCCGTTAGACATTGTTAATTTTTTATTAAATATTCTTGTATGAAATGGTAAAAAAGTGAGGTAACTAAATTGTTATATATATTTATACATAAGCTTATTTCATAACCTTTCAAAAACAGTTTTTAGTATTCAGCTACGGTCAGAAATGTTTCAAATTTATAGAGCTTTAATTGCAAAGTGGAAATAACACAAAGCTTTTATAAATCTGACAGTTCGTTTAAGACAAAAAACTTGCATAATCGCAAAATATCGTGAGTGGTTAAAAAACTTTTTCTGTTTGCGTTAAAATTTTTAATATTTTTAATTGTCTAAAGTGTCGATTTGTAATACTTAAATCTGAAAGACTATTTAATTTTGAAATGCATTCAAAAACAGCAAATTTATCGGGAATCGAATGCGAAAATATTAACCGCATTTCGTCAGTTCTCAGAAGCTCAGGGTAAAAGTAATTTATATTTTGCGATGACAGTACCATCGATTTACAGTTTCACTGTTTCTCTTTCTGTTACCTATTTCTCAAATTGTCGTTACATACCTTTTTGATTGCATCTATTCCAGGTCGGGTGGCAGTCCTGAATCGGGACTGGGCACGTCGCACAACAGTCTCGGCGGGGGCGGCGGCGGGGGCTCCAACGGCGCAGTGGGTCCCCTCGGCCCCGGCTCGGGCCCCCACGGCAGCGAGGGGCCGGGCTCCTCGGCCGGAGACCGCGAGGAGGGGCCCCAAGATGTGGACGGTGACGATGGGGAGTTCTACGAGGCAGAGCCCCTGCAACCTCTCGGCACTTGCAAGGCCCTCTATCCGTTTGAAGGTATGGAACCAACATTCACCATCCCCTTTTTCCAATATACAACAACTATTATTATCGTAGTAGAACCCGAAAATTCGAAAAATCTCCTAAATTTTTTAAAAAGTCCGCAGTAATATTTTTCTGTACAAAATGTTTTATAATTCGAAATTCATTAATTCATAGTCAAAATTTATTTATGTCCGCACACGAAAATCTGTCCATGTAATTCATGAAAATATATGGTTACTAGCAGTTAAAAACCCGCTCCTCAGCACCCGGCGGCTTTTGGTATTTATAAAATGGTAAATCCGATAAGAACTGGTTTCCAAAAGTAGCCGGTTCCTCGCATCCAGTGACAGCTAGTCACCTGGACAAAGTAACTGCGAAAGGCAATGACTCCTTATATAATATACAATCGCGTGGTATTATTATTCACAACTGCCAGTTACAATAATAGTCATATATTATCATCAATATTTCCATACCGGTGAGATTCACGAAATTACAAATCCAATAGTACTTACGCCTTCCAGGTGATGTTTCTCACGCTAATTGGTAACATAAGTGGCACCATCTTTTGGCATTATTGGCCACTTTCTTGAATTCGGTTCTATTACAAAAGTAGCTTTTAACAAACTTCAAGTACGAAGATGGTTTTGCATAAGGCGCGGTATCAGAGATATATTCGAAGTCGGGTTCTTAAATTCAACCGTACAGACGCAAGGCTATTAATAACATCTGATTTCCTAAATCTGAATCTGACAGGCCGGTCTAGAGGTAAAACTTTGTAGAATTTCCAGTACGCGGTTATTAACCAGTCAAAGGCCAGGCTATTTCACGAAAATTCACTAAAAAAGCACCACTTTGAATTTTGAATTGAATGTTTTTTGGATTAATTTTGAGCTATCGTATATTATATTGACTGAAACACGTTCCTAGAACAATAAACTATGTACCAAAACAACATTACTTGCATTAATTACTTAAATTAATAGGTTTTATAATGTTTTAGTCGAGGAACACGCATAAATTGTGACGGGTAAATTCGCGGCAAAATCTGACATTTCTAAGTCACAGATAAAATCGTTTAAAAATATTCTGGTGTTGCAAGGTGAATGAAACTTTTACGCATCTCATAGAGTAATGTTGGCCCAAGCGATTCTGACCCTGTTCTTCATACAAATTCTGTACATAGAAGGGCCAAAATCGCAGACAAACAGTTTTTGGTCGAAAATTTTATTCAAATTTTCGAATTATTTTCTCGCGCATGTGCATACTACGCGCGCGCCCGCGTGTCTCCGGCCAATTAGAGGTTAATCGTCGTAATTTGTATTTTTATTTTGTAAATTTGAATCTGACAGGCCGCACACACCGGTAATCGGCAGCAAAATTTCTATTTACATGGAAATTAGTCAATTCAAATGAAATGATGTAATCGACTAAAAAAATTCCATAATTATCCAATATTACCAATTTACTTGGAATACCTGAATTTGAAAGGGCGGCCGCAAAACCCGATTTTCTACAAATTATTATTATTATTTTTTAAATTTGGATTTTGAATTAACCCCTCCGCAACGTAAGCAGATATAAGCGTTAAAAATAGGACAGCAGTCAAGTACAATAAGCGTCTTTATACGTCAGCGCGTGTGTTTCCATAGAAATCGTTCTAACTCCGTTATTGTTTTAGTTACATCCCTAAAACAAAAAGTAAAAGGTTGATAGTAGATCAAGCTGCACATCCCTATCAAGTTGTCTATGGAAATACATAACAGGAATCAGCTGTCAGTCGTGTAGTTGACAAAAATATTTACCGGCGCAAATTTGCTACCGGCAGCTCCACCGCGCTCAACATTTTAAATTTTTATTAAATATTTTTATATGAAATTATAAAAAAGTGAGGTGACAAAAGTGTTTATTACACATATATACAATAGAATAAGTATTGTCGTTTACATAATCTGCGATTTTAGTACCGTTTTCACATAAAAACATCACATGAGTCATTTTTACCTATTTTTAATGTTTGCGTTCTAAATTTTAATATTTACAAATGCTAATATTTATTTGTCATATAATAATTTGAAAGCCTACTTTGTAACCTTTCTAAAACAGTTTTTACTATTCGGCTACGTTCAGAAATGTTTCATTTATAGAGCTTTAATTGTGAAGCGGTAATAACAAAAAGTTTTCGTAAAATGTCATTTTGTTAAAGACACCAAAAGCGAATATTCTCGAAAATTTGGAGGGGTTAAAGGGATTCTACTGTATTATTAAAAGTAAGAAACTTAAAATTTGTATTATTTTTGAATATGTTTGGTGTTTGTTTCAGCGACATCCGAAGGCTCCATGGGCATGCGAGAAGGCGAAGAATTGCTCCTGGTGGAGCTGGACCAGGGAGACGGGTGGACGCGCGTTCGCCGCACCGACCTGCGCCAGGAGGGCTTCGTTCCCACCACCTACATACAGTGCACCATCTTCACATAGTCGGCGTAAGTACCGCACACTCCATCACTTCGTACTTCATCACAAGGCACCGACTGAGGGACAATCTTACTCTTACTCAGGTCGGCCAAATTTGACGTATCACGCAGAATGATCACAAATTGTGCTTTATAATGTTGAAGAAGTTTCTAAGGTAACTAAGTAGGTAGGGATGCAAAGAGTCGGTCTTGGCACACACTCCTCGCTTCATTCATATTCACACATCGTCTCATACTTACCATTCTGTCATTTTGACTTTTGACGTGACTTCTCTTCACTCTTTCCTTCCCCTACCATTCACATTTGCATCATATTTCCCTTACACTCTGTTTGGTTTTGAAATAATGATAATATGCACAGTTCCTACCGGAATGTCATTTATCCATCCTACCTTCCCCCAACCAATGTCACCTCGCTGAAGAAAGCAGGGAACAATAACAACAGTGTGAGATGACTTGACATTTGTAGCAACTAGTTGTGTTTAATGTGTTCGCCTTCGAATTTGGTAAGTGCCTTGGTTTTCCTTTTTCTTGCATTCCATAATTTACCACACAGATATTCATCCAATTTCAGAGAAACATTTTCGTATTTGTTTGCATTTACAATCTATTTTCGCCAGTTGCATTTGAGGCTGTAATTTCGAAACAGTCTCGGATGCAACACACTCCTTTCTTCGTTCGCCATCTAATGGCCGTTGTTCCCAACTTTTCGATCGATCAATCTGAGTCTCCGATCAGCTAAGTGATTGGTTTAGTAACGCTCTATTCGCCTGTTGGTCACTAGATGCGTTGCAAATTGTACATGGTTTTTAGGGATCTCATTTCTATAGCATTCAGTCTACTTTCATCCTTCCTCTACCAGTTCCATAGCTTGTTGCCATACATCAGGGTAGGTACCAGCACTCTACTGTGGACTGCTAACTTCACTTTTGAAAAATTTTGGTTAGCCAAGTCCTCTATTAATTTATTGCCTGCATTTACCCTTATTTCAACTTCTTTATCAGCCTTTCCATCTTTCGTTAAATGTATTTCCAAAAATACGTTACTAAATTTAACATTGTGTTATCAATTCTTTCAGAACAGATAGTTGGCCGCCCTGCCACGTGCTGTGAACCGACCGGAGAAAACTGTTTTGCCATCAATTTGCGACAAACCCGAGAAGCCGCCAAACTTCGTCCAAACTTCTTCAAAACCCAACATGTGATGTGCTGCGCCGCAAGCGCGCTGTGTATATAATTTAAAGTGTATATTTTATTATAACTCTATAATAAACTGTCTTATATAAATAGACTTCGCTGGAGCAATTATTATTATTTATTAAGTTTTTATCGAAGGACGATGAAGATAAAATGGCTATTACTGTGACCGGTCGTGTTTTTTGGACAAAGTGTTATTTTTTTTATCCGATGACGTGAATTGAATGGACAAATTGTTATTATTTTTTTTCATTTATGAATTTTATTGTGTTAAGTGCAATTTTGAATGCTCAATGTATCTACATATTATAATATTGTAAAGCTTTCGCTTTTGAATGTAAACTGGTTATTTATATAAGAAAAACAATTTTTATTTTATATTCTTTATGTCGTTTAATGGTAAACTTGTTCTTCTATCTGATCCTTCCAAAATACTTTGTCATTGAAATGAAGTACATTAGGGTGGCCATTGAGATCTTTCAAAACTGCAAAATATAATATACTTTATTTCTACACTATTATATAGGGTAGTTTGTGGCATGGATTAGGCGTATTCACCCCTAAGGCCTCTGGCATATTCTGTCAGAAGTTCAGAAAATTTCCTATATGCAATAAAATCTAAATAAATGGGATACAGTGAAACCCTCTTAAGAAGTTCCCGTTTAAGAAGTTTCGTGGCTTAAGAAGTTTGGTTTTTTCGGTCCCTCGGTCCAAAATTGGCCCAATTTTTCTCATATATAAGGTTTTCCTGCTTAAGAAGTTTATTTTTTCCGGTCCCGTGGAAAACTTCTTAAGAGGGTTTCACTGACATATTTCTAAACGTATCCGAAAACTAAAAATTGTTTTTAAAAGGTGATGAAAAATGCTAATAAATTTTTTTAAATATTAAAATTTTGGATGCAAAAAAAAGTTTAAAAAATGGCTCACGTTATGTTTTTTGTATCTAAAATTACCGTAACAAATGCATATTTTTTTAGACAAATGTATTTTAAACATTATTATCATGTCATTTCATAAAAAAAATTATTATTAAAAAATTCCCAAAGTTCCATAAATTTATTTCAAATTGCTATTCGAAACTTTGTTTTCATAAAGGTCTACATTTTACTTCTTTAGTGGTTAATATAAATTTCATCAATTTTTCTCCAACTGCAGTCGAAAACTTTGGTAACGTAAAGGTGCACATTTTAATTTTTCTGTGTTTAACTTCTAAATTTGAATATGAAGCGTGGTGTTTTCTCTCTCTAACACCTTTAAGATCATATTTCTCACCAAGACAGCAAGGGAGATACAACGATCTTTATGAGGACTGTGCGAGCTGTTCGAAAAAGCGAACAATTTATCCCGAGGGGTTAAAAAGAATTGAGTGCATTTAAGGCTCGGTGAATATCCTGTCTGTATTTTGTTTCGTAGAAAAGATTTATATACGAATAACAAACAAAATTCATAAATATTTTAAAACGTATATCATCCACATTATGTAGTTATTTTCTATCTGTGAATGAACAATTATGTAATTTTTAGTGAAATATGTTTTCATTTTCATTGTCGTATGTTTTCCTTGTATGAAATGAACAAACTAATTAACTGTATTGTCTAATTCTTGTTTTGGTGACCTCTCCCTGTGTCAACAGGAGGCTGTTAACTGGTTAACATTGGAGCAAACTATTGTATTGTAGCTAATTACACAAATAATATGAATATTTAAAATAGTGTCTATTAATTAAAGTAACAAATTTGTATAATTCAAACATTTATACATGCCATTTAACTGTTAAACATTATTACTATTATAAGTTATTATTATTATTATTGTATATAGCTAAAGCCACAGCATTTCCGTCAAGTGATTGCGAATGGTGGCATAAATGATTGTATTAACCATAAAATGTACAGCGATATATTATTGAAAATAGATTTAATTTGTTTTAACATCTGTGACTGCTTTGTAAATAAATAAATAATTGATTTGTTAAGATTTAAGCCAGAAGTAGATGTTATTTTGTACTTACAATGTTGTATTGAATTGAAGCAATCGTATATAAAGTGTATATGTAGCTAATTTCTATTTTTACTAAGGGCGTCAATTAATTTTTTATAAAACATGTCGTTCTTATTTCACTACGCTCCACGGTGTTCAAATCGATTAAGTGCGCTTAAAAATATATAGACTTATATTGGCCTCAATATGCATCCTTCATTATGTAACTATTAATGCATGTTGTATGTGTCACAAACATGAAATTACACACAAACTCACGGCTAATGGGTGAACATTTTTACTCTGCATCTTTTGGTAGTGGTTTGCACCCTTGACTTTTAGTCTGGAGGTTGAGGAATCGATTCAATCCATCATAGGTAAACTTGACTTTAAGTCGGGAGGTTTTGGAATCGATTCAATGCTACATATTCTGTCATAGATAAACTTGACTTTCCTGGAGGTTGAGGAATCGATTCGACGCCATTTGATCCATCAAAGATAAATTTGAGTTTTAGTCCGTAGGTTGCGGGGATCGATTCAATACTATTCTATATGTCATAGATAAATTTGAATTTAAGTCGGGAGGTTGTGGAATCGATTCAACACTATTCTGTCATAGATAAATTTGACTTATTTGGAGGTTGAGGAATCGATTCATTACCATTTGATCCATCAAAGACAAATTTGAGTTTTAGTCAGGGGGTTGCGGGGATCGATTCAATACTATTCTGTATTTCATAGATAAACTTGACTTTAAGTCGAGAGGTTGTGGAATCGATTCAATAGTATTCTGTTATACATAAATTTGACTTATCGGAAGGTTGTGGAATCGATTCAATACCATTCGATCCGTCATAGATAATTTTTTTTACAAAACCTGTATTATTAAAATACTATCAGTATTGACGTCAATTTGATTAAATGTCTTTCAAAAAGGGACTCACTATTCTAAACTTACTAATGACTTAGAAAAAAAATGTGTTTGAAAATAAAAACTGCAATTTTATGCAAAGTAAGCGTGATCAGCCAAATGAAGTAATATAAAAAAAATGTTGGTTAGGTTTGCACTTTTATTTTCAATTGTGTTTTGCAAGAGTTTCCTGAAAATCAAAGATTCTTTGAGACTTGAAATATTTTACGCATTTCTTTTCATCTTATTAAACTGACATTGTCAGTTTTATATATAAAAAATAAAACATCTTAGATGCATTTTTTTGTTGTCAAAACTTCCATTAGAATTTATTTTCTTTATTTAGTTTTTGAATTAATTTAATTTATTTTTAAATTACCTGCTGGGCGGGTTGATGATTTCGATAAAAAAAGTTGCAACTTTTGGTACCTACCTATTCTACCTGTTGAAATTAAAAATTCAATTTATTACGTAAAATTAAATTGTATTTATTATATTTTATTATTATTTTGTCAGGTTATTTTAAAAATTGCTTAGTTACTCTCGAATGAATGATTGATTATCTTTTAAAACAGGTCAGTTAGACCTCACCATTGTAATCTGATCTTTATGTAAGTCATTATTTAACTCTATAAATAAATTAGAACTTAAAACTTCACAAAGTTGAAGTCGTGATCAAATATTATTAATGTCTAAATTTAATTAGAGTGGACCCCAATTGGAGCAATATCCAGCTTTGAGACTATTTTACTGTCATTACATTAACAATCTTTATCTTTCCCCTTACCTGCCAGTAGCAGTTCAAAACATCTTAGTAGAACTATAACGAAATATTAATTCTTTCTTGTTTGGAGCGGTTCTGGGCCGATTGTGAACTCCTGATCATTTTAAACCGATCACCAATGATCGATCGGGTTAATTTTTCAAAAAGAGATTCAATTAATTGCTGAGCTATCAGCTCAGTTAACACGTAGCGAGCGACCATAGGTGTATAAATTTTGTAGACCGGACATCTTGAATCTCATTCTCGCGACAAAGAAATAATAAAAATTGTAAGTTTGTATCTAAATCAGATCATACTAGCGATTAGCATACCGATAAACCTTCACGCCGTCGGGAATCAGTTCCAAAAGTAACTGTTTTAAAAATAAGTTCCACTTGTCAGTCTCCAATAACTGAAACTGAGAAAGACTCGATACGCCCGGTCTACACAATTTACTTATATCTATGGTCTAATTATTTGGCAATAATTTCGGTTGTGGTCGATGCAGGATTAATTTAGAGATTTGCTTAGATCCTGTACGCACTCAATCGTTGTTCTATCCTTCATAGTTCAGTTCATTCCTTTAGGACAGTATCCCAATTTATTCAGTAAAGTTCACAATGTCTTCTGGTTCCACCACACGGTATTCAACTCCCCATGTATCCAAAATTGGACGATTCAGCATCAACAAGCATCTACTACCATACATCTGTGTGGAGGTTCATACACAGGCTTCTGTTTTTATACATTGTCAACATTGTAAACTCGTCAGTGATGCTAATCTCTCACGACCAGCCAAAGAGGTTGTTCCCGCTCACTTCGTCGTCGGTACTTTAAACATTTCATCACGTGAGCAATGCTAGGAACAAAACAGACAACAAAGAATGACACGATATAAAAATGACAGCTGCAGCAACTGATTGGTTGTGAGTGAGATTATAAAAGCAGTCTAGTTACGACGTTTGAAGAATTCAATGATTAGTGGCGACGCGGGTCTTGCGATTTCGGTAGCGATGTGTACAGACTTTGCCCGGCAAGTTGTTTGCAACGCGAGTACACAATATGATCATCAGATACTTATAGATGAAGGATTGATTAGTGTTTTTTCACATTTCCTACAGCTATGTTGGTAGTGTCCTACAGCTCTCTTAGTGGATTTCTAGCTACAGTGGAGGGGGGTAATCCGGCGGTAACCCTGGCTAATCCGGCGCCCCCTGTAATCCGACACATCAGGATCAGAATATTATTCAGTTTGTCAAGCAAGATTACAAGAAAAACCCATTTCTGAGAGCCGTATCTAAGGACCAGCCTATATTAAAAACGTTAAAAGAACTCAACATGAAATATTTGGTTTTTGCTCTTTGTCAATCTTCCGAAGTAATGGAGCAAATTGCTGCAGAAACACAGATTACTTCGGGAGATTTGGAGATCTGGTGTATATCTAGTATGATTCCTAGTTCCAATAGATTCTTTGATTTGTAATTTGTCGGATTACAAGGTACTCTTATCCAAAAAAATTCCGGACTATAGGGGGTCTTAGGAAGTACTCTATAATCCGACAAATTCGATAATCTGACATCGCCCTGCAAAATGTTTGTCGGATTACCGCGGGTCCACTGTATATTGAGCATATAGTGAGTTTAATCTTGCTGTCGATTGAGTTGTGTACAGGTCTCTAATAATACATAACTATGGTTTGAAAAAAATTTCAGTGCAATTCTAAATTTTTTATGTTTTGGACTCGGCTATAAACAAATTAATTAATTACACACTGAAACATGCTAAAACTGATACGTATTTCTCCATCCTCCTGATAGCAAATCCATACGATAACGAACATTAATAAATAAATAAATACTCGCAACAGGTAAAAAACTCGGCTAACTTATATAGCCACTATTCATAGGTTCAAGCACAGAATAGTAAACTCAAGACTTTTTAAATAAATATATCATATTTATTTAATCGAAAATATATGTTATCGTGTGGATAATCTGTGAGGAGGATGGTGAAATACCCCCTGAAAATGTTATAATCTAATTAGCAACAATTATTATTAACAATTAAGTATTGAAACACAAAGTTGGTTGTTATGGCCAAACAGTTGCTGAAATGCATAATATTAATTCATAGTTAAAATCAGTGTAATTATTGTCTTGTATTACATTTAATACAATCCGGATGTGTTATTTTCCCAGTGGATAGCTCCTTCCACGCCATATGTCCTAAGGTTAAGTTGTCCTCGAGGTTATAAAATTTTATCTAGTGCGATACAAATTGTACATAATTATCTTATATTATAATAAAATGTAACCTCTGTGCTAAAATCATATACGAAAAATGTAAATTGTTTTGTTTTTATTTTCATATTAAAATTATTTCTTTTACGTCTTTTGTTTCATTTATCATTTTCTTCTTTGTTTGTGTATTATATATGTTTCTCCTATTCTATGTTCACATGTTGAACACCATTATTTGTAATATGCTAAAAATCAAACAAATTAATGCCTGTCAGTTTTTAGTCATTTAATTTAGGTACCAGAAAGTACTCTAAAACACCCCTAATGTAGACCCCTATGTCAGGTTCTCTAGATTGATGAAATAGTGACCTATCTAATGTAGAAATCAAAATATTAAAAATAATCACAGCATTTTTTATGCCAAGAAAACAATGAACAATCTTCATTCCTGAGTGATTAATAATTTCTAGCATTTGTCCACAGAATGTATCCTCTTTTGGTAATATGCATTTATGGTAAATTCAACAATATCCTGCACGGGTCGCAGCGAGACATCAGCTCGCACAAGGGTCTGCAGATGTCAGTATATTTATAGCCAGTAAACTGTCAGTTTTGCTTATTGAAACCATCTTTCAAATAAACTACATATAGACCGGTTAGTCATTAAGTTGACAAATATCTCTGGTTTCCACCCAGGGGTCTTCTTCTCGTGCCCTGTCCGTTCAACGAATGTTGGCAATCATGTTGGCTATGCGGACTTTGTTTACTGCGGCCCGGAACAGCTCTACAGTAGACTGGCAAAACCACTGTCTCAGGTTTTTCAGTCACAATGTTCTCCTTCTACCAGAGCCCGGTCTTGCGGCAAACTTTCCCTGCATTATGAGATGCAAGATCTCGTCCTTCTCTGGATGTCTCATCGCATGTCGTAGATATTGAAGTTTTCGGATTTTTATTGTTTTAATAACTTCATTTGTTTATTCATCTGAACTGTAACATGACCCAGGGGTCACAGGTTCAATTCCTTTGTTAGCTGAGTCCGCCTTTTTTGTCTTTATTTTTAAAGAAAAAGCATAATACGTTCATTTGATTTTTGGCTTATTATAAATCATAATTAGAGCTTTCCAACATATTTTAAAATGTTTAATTGCTCACCTAGCTTTATTTCAGCATTGTTAGCAAAGTCAGACGCTTCTCCTAAACATATCTTGTGTTTGTGCTATTAAAATTTAAGTAGTTAAATGCCATTTGTACATTAATTAAATAATTTCCCAATGTATATTAATTATGTGCTCCATTTTTAGCTTAATGACTGTCTTGAACAACAAACTATAACATGTTCCGCTTTTTAAAGCTACAAATAATATAGATTTTTTTGTTTTCTTAATTTGGTCGTACCTTTGTATTTATTTTTCAGGTATTATGTCAAATTGTTTAAAAATAAAGGAACTTTTTTCTAATTAATACTGTTTTATTTTCTTCCTGTAATACTGATAATATCGTTGCAAGAAAGCAATACTGCTGTAACAGCCAAAAACCAAATTATTCACAAGAGTCAAAAAACTTTTTAGATAGAAAAAAAATCGTAACTTTTAAACCAGTGGTTACGGAAATGCCATTTTTAAAATGCTTAGCTGAAAAAATATGATCTATCAAATGGTAATATTTAAATCTTTTATAAGTGAAGAAGGGCAATGTTTTTGGCGCTTACAGCAGTTGACATTTTTTTTGTGTACGCCAAAAATGTTTTAAACACCGCTACTAAATGTATGAATACTGAAAATCAACTATTTTCAGCTGCATAAATTGCTGTAAGCGCCAAAGTATATCAATATTAAAATTTTTAATAGCCGTAAAAGTGTGTCGTTATTTTTTTAGGCCTTTGATTGTAAACCGTTTGGTTTACAACAAAAAAAAAATATGTTTGAAATGAAAACAATTGACAATCTTTATTCGAAACTTTTAAAATGTTAAAGAGTAAAAATTATTATACAACAGAAGACAAATATGTAGGTACTTATTATAATAAGATAACAACAAAACATACGAATTTTTCTAATCTTTCGTTAAGAAAACAAATACAGTAAGTAAGTAAAGGCAGAAAACAGAACCTCTTGCTAATTCTTCTAACACACATGGGTATGGGTACTGAAAAGTTGTAGTAAACGACAAGTATTATTAGAAAGCAAACAAATAAAATGTAGTAACCGCCGCGAACACTTAAACGCAATCTTTGAAAATGCTGTAAGCACCAACCAAACGTGTAATGTTTCCATGTACTTAAGTGATTTTGTCGTTTCTTTTAAATATTGAATATTGTTGTAACTGCCAAACGTAAAAAACATATAAACATATTCAGTTAAAAACGTATTGTTGACAAAACAGCTAGTTTTTCCAACGTTGTACAGTTCTTATTTATCATCATATGTCACGGGACCCAGATAGATCGAAAACAAAAAGAAAAAAAAACCCGCAAAATGGTGTTTATAAAGTATTTTTGTAGGTAGTGGTGGTTACAGCAGTATTGCTTTCCTGCGACGATATATATCGAGCCATGATCGCAACTGCCAAATGATCGTAACCGACAAAAACAGAATTTTACAGGAGATGTTTTTTTCTTCTCATTTTTTAAGTAATGTACTTATGGTACCCAACTTTACGGAGAATGTTTGATTTATTGATGCTGTTCGCCCCACATTATGGAAACAGTTAAATTTGCACTGCTTTAGGGATAAATGGCGGTTTTGACGTTTTGCCTGGCTATTACGCAATGCACGATGTCGTTTACGATGTTTTGCATATCATACAAAATGGACCAAATTTAAAAAATAATGAAGTGCTTTTTTTTATTAATTGGTAGGTTCGTGTTTTGTTTACAATATTTGGGAGGCTGGTACGGGTACCGCCGCCCCGAGATTCGGGAACCAACATCTCTGGATAACCAACACCAACATCTCTGCTGTAGGTCACCCCAAGTGGTTCGCTATGTTTGGTGACTTAGCAGGGGTGCCCGGGTTCATGGGGTGAGGTTTATCCGGGTCTTGGCGGAGAATGCATCTGCCCACTAGCTGCATGGCAGGCCGGATCGGGAGAGAAAGCTTGAGGGAGTCCCATTGACTTCTCCAGCTATACTCTCGGAACATTGCCTTGCACCCCAGTGGGAGGGATGGATTCATAAGTCCGTCACTCCTGGACACACCGACCCCTAGATTCCTACCCACCCTATTTCCCTAATTCCTTTTCCTTCCCAGAACTTCCTCTCCTTCTTTTCCTGTAAAGACCCTCCACACAGCATCCCCAAAGATGACATAGGCCCCGAGAAGACATATTTTCCCCAGGGCCTCCTGTGTGGAGCTGAGGAAATAAAAAACGATGGAAATTATTATACGCACATTCTTTATTATTTTTGGACCTACAACACAAACACAAAAATAGGGCGGTAGATATAAAACAAGAAATCCAATTTTTTAGAACAAAATCTTTCATCACAAAACTTTGCATTTTAATTATTATAAATGCAAATATCAGTAATAATTGCCATTACTTGTATCATGGTGAGTTTATATTTCAAAGCCTCACTTATAAAATAAAGAATAACAAACCTACATCGATGATTCAAAATATGGGTACTTCCCCACCTTCTTCTTCCACATCACCTTCCCCTCCCCACTTACCTTCAACCTCACAGCGTACCTAAATTGGAGATGCCATAGTCTCACTGGCTCCAGGCGAATAATAGGATGGAGTGGTGCGCTTGATGCTTTCCAAATAATTCAAAATTATATTATCAAAGTTATGTATAATAGAGTAGAACTTTTTCGACGGATGCTTTATACAAAGAATATAAACTATTCAGTCTTCGTAAACTATTTATACTGCAAACTATGAAATATATCTTTAAGAATAAAAACAAATTTGAAAAAAATGAAAACAGAATCAAGATTAGAAATAATAATGTATTTTATACCCACCAAACGAATACCAAAACAACGCAAACACACAGCAGTTTCATTGGACCTCATACTTTCAATCTTTTACTGAAAATTATTCAGGTGGCAACTAAACTTCCCCAATACCTAAAAGAGTTAAAAATATGGTTTAACAATGCAGATGTTGAAACTTTATTTTTATAATTTACATTATTTTTCATACAAACTTTACACTTATTATTACACTGTACACCAGGGTCACCAATTACTTTCATTAGGGTCCGTTTTTTAAAATAACATGACCGTCGCGGTCCGAAAGGGAAAAAGCCTACCCCCTCCCCCTCCCCCCGGCTTAACAATTTAAATAATAAACTTTACAATTTAAATATGTGTAGATACAATATAAATGACCAACTAAAACAAATGGGTTCCGGAACATTATTTTATTAAATAATAAACAAATGTTATGTGTAAATGAACTACTAATACAATATTATTGAGAAAAATTACATTTTTTGCCTTGGACTATCCGTCTGAAGTTTGAACTAAAGTTTGTGCTGGCTATTGTCATTAAATCTTAGAGATGTTCTTCGGTAAGTCTGCTCCGGAATTTATTTTTAATGAAGTTAATCTTGGAAAATGCAGCTTCACAAATATGTGTTGACCCAAACAAAGTGAGAAGTTTCAAGGCAATTTTTTTTTAATTCTGGGTATTTATTAGCACAAATTTTTTTATCCAAAACTCTTGACGAGAAATTCCCTGTTTTTAGTGTTTTAAAACTGTATTTTCTTGGAAATCAATCATTTCCACCTGGAGAGCAGCTTCATTGCTTCATTCATCACCAGGATGCAATCAGTAAATGTTACTGAGGATGTCGGAAAAATTATCAAAATACTTACTCCAGTTACATTTGTAAAATATTTTGTAATGTTAACACAAGGTCCGCACAAAATAGGTCGGCGGTCCGGATCCGGACCGCGGTCCGCCATTTGGTGACCCCTGCTGTACACTATTGTATACACTTTTTGTACAAACTATTTAGACAAATTTTAATCATGTTTTTGCTATGCCCATTGTTTTGTTTTTCCTAGGTACAACAAAATATATTTAACTATATTACCCACGCACAAGCTGCGCCTTAGTGGGTTACTCTTATGATTTTTATAATATGTATATATAAAATGTAAAATTGGAAAAAATTAAGGATTAAAAAAAAATTGACATGAGGGAGCCGATTGCGGATGTTGGCAGAGACGGGTAGTTAAATGAAAAGCATCAGGTCGAAGTAGTGAGTCAGTCTGTTGAGCTACGTAGCGAAGGTCGAAGCGGAGCGGAGTGACAGTGGTGCAGTGATGTGTTGCTGATGTTGTTGCTGCGTGATGATGGTCAGGAAGCTGCGGCGGTGAGGATCACAGATCTTCAGGGAGCCGGCGTGTTGCTCGACACCGTGGCGGTGGAGATGTGACCTTGGTCCAGGTGGTCGATCGACGTCGTGATGACGGATATGGCGGCTATGTGTCCTTTGAGTCAGAGCACACACGTGACGCAGGAAGGAATCGCTCCATTTATACAGGCGCGACCGGTGGAGTAATTTTCCATTCGCCGGCAATGTGTACGCTGGAAGGTACTCGAATATACCCGGTGCTGAATGCTTAGGCAACTGCTGGATCGCGAACTTTCCAGGCGGTGGCAATATAATTATTTATCGAGACGGCCGGTCGTAGTGTATATCGTGTACGGTAAATAGGTACCTAAGCAGCTAACCGGCACTGTGCGAATATTAGATGGTTCTGGAGTATTCTTTCTGATGGTGAAAAGATAATGATGTGTCGCCACAGACATAAGGAAAAGTATACCGTTCTTTTATTTATTTATTACTAATTATTATCGAGTTAGTTTATACTGCATGAATATAAACTAATAAGCACAATTAACATTTAATTTGATAAATTTAAATATTTTTACAGTAAGCATAACATTTCTTTTTAAATACATTCATTCTTTCTTCATTCCTCATACTTTCAGGCATTTCATCATACATCTTTAGTCCTCTGTACATTAGGCAGTTCTGTGATTTTGATTTCTTCATTTGTGGCAATCGAACTCTGTTTATATTTCTTGTTTCGTAATTATTCTATTAAAAACAATTTCATCCTTAAAGTATTTTGGCATTTGGTTTTTCATAATTTTATGCACAAAAATTAACACATTAAATAGTAGTCTCTATTTTATTGGAATCCAATTTAGCTCCTCTCTCATTTGATTAATACTTGCGTATTTGCCTTTCTCCAGTATACATCTCATAGCTTTGTTTTGTATAACTTCTAGTTTGTTTAAATTTCCTTCATTGGACAAATATAACATTGTAGAGCAGTAGTCCAAATGTGGAGCAACAATAGTTTTATAAATGAGCTCCGTAGTGTTTCTATTTAATTTACGTCAGTCTTCTAAGAAAATTTACCTTTTTTGATACCCTTTTTAGCACATATTCAAAGTTTGCTGTGAAAGTCAGTTTTGAGTCGAGTATTACACCCAGGTATTTGATTTCATTTACTTTTCCTATTTTTTCACCATTAATTGTCAAATTTAACCCTGTGTTACGTATTTTAATGCCTATTTCCATATATTTTGTTTTGTTTACGTTCAGTTTCAACTTGTTTAATTTCAGCCATTTTGCTATATTTTGTAGGTCTTCATTTATTGTATTAATTGCTTCTATGTAATCTTCACACGAAATATAGATTAAGGTATCGTCTGCAAATAGTCTAATTTTGCAATGTTTAATAGTTTTGATAATATCATTTATGTAAATTATAAATAGAATTGGACCTAATACCGACCCTTGCGGGTTTGGCACCGAGGACTTGTCAACAAACTGCCTTCTTACGGACTTCCCGCATCCTTGTGTACGTGGATTGCCAACTTCTTGAGGGAGAGGTCGATTCAGACGGTAGCCGATGGTTTCACCTCTTCCTCACACTCGATAAATGCTGGCATCCCACAGGGATCGGTTCTGCCTAAGACTTTGTTTTTGTTGCACATCAACGACCTTTTGTCATGTGCACCAATTCATTGTTACTCGGATGACAGTACAGTTCATGATAGCTTTTTGTTTGACAAGCCCCCAAAGGGCTTACAAACTCCAACAGCTCGTAGGGCTTTGAACCAAAGAATGGACGGTTACCTCGAGAGTGTTTTCTCTTGGGGTAAAAATAATCTCGTTGAATTTAATGTTTCAAAGACCCAATCTTGTCTGATTACGTCTAAAAGGGATCGAAATGAAAATCTAGTCTCTTTCAACCCTAAGTGACCAGCTCAGATATGGGGGCTCCATCGAAGCCAGAGTAAAGTTAGCCTCCCAAAAACTGGGCGTACTGTACAGGGCCCGCAGATACTTTAATAGTACACAACTGCTAACCCTGTACAAATCACAAGTACGCCCCACGGTTGAATTTGGCAGCCACCTCTGGTCTGGAGCTCCAAAATACCTGAAAAATACCCTTGACTCTGTGCAGAAACGGGTGGTCCGTTTGATAGATTCTCCCATCTTAACAGACGGATTGCAATCTTTAGAGCACAGGCGTCAGGTGGGAATGCTATCCTTGTTCTACCGGTATTACAATGGAAGATGCTCCGAGGAACTAGCATCATTGATCCCTTCGGCACCGGTGCATAGTTGGGAAACATGCCTAACGCATGCCCAACATTTGTACACAGTTGACATTTGTCACATGAGAACAGGTCGTTTCTTCGACTCGTTCTTGTGTTCAACAGCTCGGCTATGGAATGATTTGCCTGCCTCTGTGTTTCCTCCTTCCTACAACATGGGTCTCTTCAAGACCAATGTTCATTCCTTCCCCTCCTCAAAAAGACCCTCCACACGGCACCTCAGATGACATAGGTGGTCATATACAATAATAATATTGTGTGTTTTCCAGGGATTTGTGTCTGGCAATAGGGGAAGATCAGTCTACCTGATAAGTGAGCGCTGGCTTCTTACCAGAGCATCAGACTGGGACTATCTGATGAGGTAAGTTCCACTAGTAACTTGCAGTTACCCCACAAGAGTCCAATCTGCTCCCCTCTGGAGATAGTGAGACAATGGCATCCCCGATTGGGGTATGTTATGAGGCTGATGGTAAGTGGGGAAGGGAAGGAGATGGGGAAGAGGAAGGTGAGGAAGAACCTGGCTATTCAGATCTGGTCACCAAACAATTACAATTTGGGAGGCGGATGGGTACCGCCGCCCCGAGAACCATATTTTATATTGGATAACCAACAGATACGTTTTAAGATTTTCATGGCCAAAAGTATTTTCTTTATTTGTTTTTGGGGTGTTATGCCGTGTCGCGGTACCTCCTTTAGCCAAAGTTTCGGACAGCGTTGCAGTGTCCATCATCAGGGCAGATCCGGTAGATGTGTAATTTTTAGTGGTGAAATGTGTGCTTATTTACTTAGTGCTGGCGACACGGTATCGCTTCCAAGTAAATAAGCATTGGTTAAAGAAGGAGGTAATGCAACACGGCATAACACCCCAAAAACAAATAATGTGGATAATCAACACTTCTGCCGTAGGTCACCCCAAGTGGTTTGCTACGTTTGCTTACTTAGCAGGGGTACGTGAGTTCATAGGGTGAGGTTTGTCCGGATCTTGGCGGCGGATGTGTCTGCCACCAACAGGGTGGTAGGCTGGGTCGGGAGCGACTGGTTGCGGGAGATCTTTTGACCTCTCCAGCAGGACTCTCTGGAAGAAAATGAAGATAATGTAAAATTGTATTGTAATGTAAAATAATTTCTTTAAAGAAAATGAAGATAATGTAGGTGGTTCTTATTCGAAGTATGGTACAGTTAAACATGACCGAATTTCATATTGACACCGTGGCGGAGTGGTTAGCGCATTTGCCCGGAAAGCAAGAGGTCCTGGCTTCGAGTCCCAGAGGTGTCAATATGTTTTTCTGATTTTTCTGTTTCCAGATTTTCGATTGAGTTTCGCTTATATTGTCTTAATTTATTTAAAAATTATATTTGTTGCTAAGTCGTTTTAGACTGTCGAATTTCTAAATATTTTGAGCCGGACTTCCGCCTAGGCCTGGGAGGCCTCGCCCTAGGACCCCTACCTCGGGAGCGATTCACTCCACACAGGAAGAGGAAATAGGAAATAAGAACATAGGACTCTTTCACATTTAAGCAAAATTTGTTACTTGCGCATTGATGGAGGAGCAGAGGATTGAACTCACGACGCCTGTCGTGTCGAGTTCCTGGTGAGAATCTGATATGCTTTTAAGGTTTCCATTTGGAATAACACAAAAAGGTTTCAATTATGAAAATGCTAAGGGATTTTCGTCTAAATATTGTCGGGATATGACAAATTAAAATCGAAAGGATTTATTGGTTTACCCTCCCACCTAGAAAGGATTTATTGGTTTACCCTCTCATCTAGAAAGGATTTATTGGTTTACCCTTCCACCTAGAAAGAATTTATTGGTTTACCCTCCCACCTAGAAAGGATTTATTGGTTTACCCTCCCACCTAGAAAGGATATATTGGTTTACCCTTCCACCTAGAAAGGATTTGTTGGTTTACCCTCCCACCTAGAGAGGATTTATTGGTTTACCCTTCCACCTAAAAAGGATTTATTGGTTTACCCTCTCATCTAGAAAGGATTTATTGGTTTACCCTTCCACCTAGAAAGGATTTATTGGTTTACCCTTCCACCTAGAAAGGATTTATTGGTTTACTCTTCCACCTAGAAAGGATTTATTGGTTTACTCTCCCACCTAGAAAATGTTTCTAAAAAGACCCTACTCACAGCATCCTCAAAGATGACATAGGCCATGAGGGGAATTATTTTCCCCAGTGGCTCCTGTGTGGAGCTATTGTAAAAAAAAAATGATGCGGAAAGAAATTTTTCCCCTAGTATTCGTAATTGCAGCCCATACATGGGTGGATTATTACATTCACAAAGAGGAAAAAGCACTGCACAGCTGCTAACCATGTACAAATCACAAGTGCGCCCCATTTGAATTTTGCAGCCACCTCTGGTCTGGAGCCTCAAAATACCTGAAAAAACCCTCGACTCTGTGCAGAAACGGGCGGTCCGTTTGATAGATTCTCCTAACTTAACAAACGGATTGCAAACTTTAGAGCACAGGCGTTGGGTGGGAATACTATCCTTGTTCTATTGGTATTTCAATGGAACATGCTCCGAGGAACTAGCGTCATTGATCCCTTTGGCACCGGTGCATTGTCGGGAAACACGCCAAACGCATGCCCAACATATGTACACGGTTGACATTTGTCACATGAGAACGGGTCGCTTCTTCGACTCGTTCTTGTGGTCACAGCTAGGCTGTGGAACGATTTGCCGGTCTTTATGTTTCCTCCTTCCTGTTCATTTCTTCCTCTCCTCAAAAAGACCCTCCACACAGCATCTCAGATGACATAGGCCTTGAAGAAAATTATTTTCCTCGGGCCTCCTGTGTAAAGTTAATATAAACAAAAAAAAAAGAATTAAAAGTAGTTAGCTACTTTCACTAATGATTTACATTTTTAAAACCTTTCTAAATGCAACAAAATATTTACAAGAATATCTCTATTTCGAATATTGTTTGATACACAATTCAAAATAATTAAGGCGGTTTTATGAATTTTGTAATTATTTTAAATGTTTTGTGGGTGTGGGTACCGCCGCCCCAAGAACCATTTTTTGGATAACCAACACCTCTGCCATTGGTCACCCCAAGTTGTTTGCTGCGTTCGGTGTCTTAGCAGATGTGCCCAGGTTCACGGGCTGAGGTTTGTCCGGGTCTTGGCGGATGTGTCTGTCCATTAGCTGCATGGCAGGCCAGATCGGGAGAGAATGGTTGAGGGAGTTCCTTTGACTTCTAGCCGTACTCTCTTGGAATATCGCCTTGCACCGCAGTGGGAGGGGTGGATTCGTACGTCTGTCACTCCTGCACACACTGACCCTCAGAATCCTACCCACCCGAATTACCCCTTTCCTTCCCAGAACTTCTTCTCCTTCCTTTCCTCAAAAGACCCACTACACAGCACCCCCAAAGATGACATGGACCCTGAGGGACATTATTTTACTCAAGGCCTCCTGTGTGGAGCTAACGTAAAAAACTATTCGAATGTTTTCAAAAACTTACTAAAAAATGTCCTCCTTCCCCCTCCCTCCTCCCTCCCCCCGTGTGAGTGCTAAACAGTTGACTCTGACTCTGAACAGTTGGTACCCTTGTGCGATGTTGGTACTCAAAGCATATTTGAAATTTATGAATGTAATTTTTGGCCTCCAGCATGTCTCAAAGTTAATTCATAATACCTATAATAATTAGTTGTTATTGTTCCTGTGTATATATAGATACAGGACCCAGTGACTCTCCTCTCCAAAGAAGAGTGCCGCAGAGAGTTCCCACCTGGCAGTAGAGGTGACGCGGGTGGAGTGATGGACAGTCACCTGTGTGTCACCAGCAGTGGGAGTGAATGTGTAAGTAACAATGGCGCAACTATTAATGAATTGAATGCACTACTCGATGGGCCTTGCGGGCTATTCTGTCATTTTGTTAATATGCTATTTCAATATCCCAATAATTCCCATTTCTTATTAAATTAAATACTTAACACAAAATAATGTTATTTCACATTACTTTTCTTATAACATAAATAAATCAACGGTATCTTGTTGTATTGGTTCATTTAGTTGCAAAGTGTCGCTACAGTTGCCTAGTAATTCGGAGGTCGTGTCTTCAAATTCCGGCGTGCGCAAATAAATTTTATTTGATTAGTTTTTGTTCATTTTATAGTGAAATATACTCTCAGTATCGCCCTGGTGTAAGACCACAATTCAGAATTGAAACCTTGCTTGAAATGGCTTTAGCTGTGTTTGGTGACCAGATCTGAATTGCAATGAACTCCTCCACCTTCCTCTTCCTCATCTCTTTCCTGCTACCTTCTGCCTCACAACATACCACAATTGGGGATGCCATTATCTCACCGGTTTCAAACGGATGGGAGCAATTGGGACTCTTGTGCGATATTCACGTACCTAATCAATATAATAACATCACAAACAGACGCTAAGATGATAGAAACACCTGTTCCTTAGTAGATGGTTATTTGATGGCTAGTTTGTGTATTGGTGTAGTCCCATGGCTATGACAAGGGCTCTTGTGCCGTGAAGCCAAGAGCTGCACACTGACAACATCACAAACAGACGCTAAGATGATAGAAACACCTGTCCCTTAGTAGATGGTTATTTGATGGCTAGTTTGTGTATTGGTGTAGTCCCATGGCTATGACAATGGCTCTTGTGCCGGCAACACTGGCAACATCACAAACCGACGCTAAGATGATAGAAACACCTGTTCCTTAGTAGATGGTTATTTGAAGGCTAGTTTGTGTATTGGTGTAGTCCCATGGCTATGACAATGGCTCTTGTGCCGGCAACACTGGCAACATCACAAACCGACGCTAAGATGATAGAAACACCTGTTCCTTAGTAGATGGTTATTTGAAGGCTAGTTTGTGTATTGGTGTAGTCCCATGGCTATGACAATGGCTCTTGTGCCGGCAACACTGGCAACATCACAAACCGACGCTAAGATGATAGAAACACCTGTCCCTTAGTAGATGGTTATTTGATGGCTAGTTTGTGTATTGGTGTAGTCCCATGGCTATGACAATGGCTCTTGTGCCGGCAACACTGGCAACATCACAAACCGACGCTAAGATGATAGAAACACCTGTCCCTTAGTAGATGGTTATTTGATGGCTAGTTTGCGTATTGGTGTAGTCCCATGGCTATGACAATGGCTCTTGTGCCGGCAACACTGGCAACATCACAAACCGACGCTAAGATGATAGAAATACCTGTCCCTTAGTAGATGGTTATTTGATGGCTAGTTTGTGTATTGGTGTAGTCCCATGGCAAGGGCTCTTGCACCGTGCAGCCAAGAGCTGCACACTGACAACCAGTGGCGGCTCGTGATTTTTGGGGGTGCTAGAGGGCTGATATTAAAAAAATGGCATTATTGATATTGTTGTAGCCGAAAATATATTTTTTATTTTTTTGAAATTCAGTTTTTTGTATGAAAAATTTCAGGAAGTTTCAGTTTGGCCGTGTGCCGCACAGATTTCCTTAAAAATCTTCATACGAAACAACCATTTTTGAAAAAAAAAAATGATTATTTGATGGCTAGTTTGTGTATTGGTATAGTCCCATGGCTATGAAAAGAGCTCTTGTGCCGTGCAGCCAAGAGGTGCACACTGCACAAAGTCTTTTTTTTATCATTAGCTCCACACAGGAGGCCCAAAGAAAAATATTTTTTCTCAGGGGCTTTGTCATGTTAGGGGATGCTTTGTGGTGGGATTTTCAAGGAAAGGAAGGAGAGGAAGTTCTGGAAAGGAAATAGGTACGAGGGTAGATAGGAATCTGGAGGTCAGAGTGCGCAGGAGTGAAGGACGTATGAATCCATCCCACCAAAGGCGATGGTCAACGGGTATAAAAGACCTTCTTTGACCAGTGTCTCTCGATCCTGCCCACCACGCGGCACGTGGGCAGACGCATCGGCCGCCAAGCCCTGGACAAAACCTCTCCCTATGAACCCGGCCACCCCTGCTAAGTCACGGAACGTAACGAACCACACTTGGGGTGGCCTATTTTTATTTTTATTTATTTTATTTTAAGTTTTTTTTTTTTGTTACTCGGCCTTCCATTATTTGTCAAATCTCGATTCACTCTGGGGGAGATTCTGCTGACGAAGTCCACTTCTTCTCGGGTAATTTTGTATCCAGCTGTAGCACCGATTTCGAAAAGAGTGTCATAAACGTTTTCATTTTAGTTTTCTGGAATTTAACTTAATGTTATTTGGAAGATAATATTTTATAGATATTTATTTTATATTATATATTTTATTTTATATTATATAGATTAGGAAGTCTGCAAATGATTTTTCTAGAAATTCAATTTTAAATTTGTTAAACTTTGCAGGAGTTCCGGTAAGGTTACTGGCAGACTTATTCATTGTTTTTTTAAAATTATTTTAATGAAAAAAAGCGGAAGAGCAAAATTTGACAGCAGATTGAAGCAATGTTATTGATGAGTTGATAATAATGTGCTTTTTAAGCTCATTGTCTCTCTGAATTAGCCGTTCTTTAAATCGTCGCATTCTGAAATTTACAAACAGATAGACAATTTTTACAATAGATTGTTTCTAACTTGCCACTCTTTTGTGCACCTATGGCAGAGGTGTTGGTTATTCAATAAATTGATCCCGGGGATGCGGCACCCATACCCGCCGCCAAAATTTGTTACTTTCCGCATTGACTGACTATAATGTGCATATTTCAGAACTTATCGGGACAGCTCACAGCCAGCACCGGACACAGAGTGGCCTGCACATAGCTGCTGGTGGGGCTCCACTTGGAATCCAAGTTCGAGGGTTCCACCTGCACGGAGCTGTTCCTCCGCCTGTCCTCCTACGTTCCCTGGGTGGAGAGTGTGGTGTGGCCCTGAGCTCCCTCTGTCCGCCTGTCCTCCCACGTCCCCTGGGTCGAGAGTGTGGTGTGGCCCCGAGCTCCCTCTGTCCGCTTGTCCTCCTACATCCCCTGGGTGGAGAGTGTGGTGTGGCCCTGAGCTCCCTCTGTCCGCTTATCCTCCTACATCCCCTGGGTGGAGAGTGTGGTGTGGCCCTGAGCTCCCTCTGTCCGCTTATCCTCCTACATCCCCTGGGTGGAGAGTGTCATGTGGCCCTGAGCTCCCTTTGTCCGCTTGTCCTCCTACACCCCCTGAGTGGAGAGTATGGTGTGGCCCTGAGCTCCCTTTGTCCACTTGTCCTCCTACACCCCCTGGGTGGAGAGTGTGGTGTGGCCCTGAGCTCCCTCTGTCCGCTTATCCTCCTACATCCCCTGGGTGGAGAGTGTCATGTGGCCCTGAGCTCCCTTTGTCCGCTTGTCCTCCTACACCCCCTGAGTGGAGAGTATGGTGTGGCCCTGAGCTCCCTCTGTCCGCTTGTCCTCCTACATCCCCTGGGTGGAGAGTGTGGTGTGGCCCTGAGCTCCCTTTGTCCGCTTGTCCTCCTACACCCCCTGGGTGGAGAGTATGGTGTGGCCATGAGCTCCCTCTGTCCGCTTATCCTCCTACATCCCCTGGGTGGAGAGTGTGGTGTGGCCCTGAGCTCCCTTTGTCCACTTGTCCTCCTACACCCCCTGGGTGGAGAGTGTGGTGTGGCCCTGAGCTCCCTCTGTCAGCTTGTCTTCCTACATCCCCTGGGTGGAGAGTGTGGTGTGGCCCTGAGCTCCCTTTGTCCACTTGTCCTCCTACACCCCCTGGGTGGAGAGTGTGGTGTGGCCCTGAGCTCCCTCTGTCAGCTTGTCTTCCTACATCCCCTGGGTGGAGAGTGTGGTGTGGCCCTGAGCTCCCTTTGTCCACTTGTCCTCCTACACCCCCTGGGTGGAGAGTGTGGTGTGGCCCTGAGCTCCCTCTGTCAGCTTGTCTTCCTACACCCCCTGGGTGGAGAGTGTGGTGTGGCCCTGAGCTCCCTTTGTCCACTTGTCCTCCTACACCCCCTGGGTGGAGAGTGTGGTGTGGCCCTGAGCTCCCTCTGTCAGCTTGTCTTCCTACATCCCCTGGGTGGAGAGTGTGGTGTGGCCCTGAGCTCCCTTTGTCCACTTGTCCTCCTACACCCCCTGGGTGGAGAGTGTGGTGTGGCCCTGAGCTCCCTCTGTCAGCTTGTCTTCCTACATCCCCTGGGTGGAGAGTGTGGTGTGGCCCTGAGCTCCCTCTGTCCGCTTATCCTCCTACATCCCCTGGGTGGAGAGTGTCATGTGGCCCTGAGCTCCCTTTGTCCGCTTGTCCTCCTACACCCCCTGAGTGGAGAGTATGGTGTGGCCCTGAGCTCCCTCTGTCAGCTTGTCTTCCTACATCCCCTGGGTGGAGAGTGTGGTGTGGCCCTGAGCTCCCTTTGTCCGCTTGTCCTCCTACACCCCCTGGGTGGAGAGTATGGTGTGGCCATGAGCTCCCTCTGTCCGCTTATCCTCCTACATCCCCTGGGTGGAGAATGTGGTGTGGCCCTGAGCTCTCTCTGTCTGACCATCGACTGAGAAAAATTGTCATTAGTCCTTTTTTTAAATCTTTTTCCTTGTTAAGTATTTTTTTATATGTGTTTGCAATTATTAATGTCTTCATATTTAGTTATGTACTTGCCCAAACCCGTGAAAAATCACGGGATATTCTTAACATTTGTTCAATCATTTCTATTTTTGAAAATGACAATAAAAATGTATACACATGGGTGTATACATATCTGTTCTTTGGGCAGATATTTTATACATGTTTATTTTTTGTAAATTTATTTACTCTTTTTTATTTGTTAATAATATTTTCAATATTTTGTAACATTACCCGTCTCTCCAGTGACTGCCTGGGTTGCCGGCAATTTAATTAATTAAATTAATAAAAACAATATTATTCTGTTAAAATATTATGCTTACTATGGGTAGTGGGGAGATACTTTAATTCATCTACAGCAGGGATGTTCAAACGGTCGATCGCAAGTGCTTTTTGAGTCGATCTCGAGAAAAAATTCTCGATGTAAATAGATGTATTCACAGTTTTGTTTTAGTTGATCCTAAATTAATAAGACCGCCCATTTTTCACGCCTTTTTGTTTAAAATTTATTTGTAACTTATATTGTCAATGGTTGCGCATTTTGGTTGTTGTATACTCTTTCCTCATCTGTGGTGTGTGATGTCACAAGTCCCCATAAAAAAAATCGTTAAATTATTGCATATTCATGGTGAAATATTGTTGAATATTGCCCCTTTCAAAAGCCCGAAGTTATCGATCTAGTTTCTAGTGTGTAGTTTGGTTTATTTATGAGTCAGTCAGTTCGAGTTGTAACTTGAAGGCGATACGAAGTTTATTAATAAATAATTCAAAATGAGGGCGGTGAATAGATTCACTCTTAATTCAAAACCAGTTATGTGATCAGAATGTAAAATTCCAGTTCTGGATTCATCTGCCGACATATTTCGAAGGAAAACATTCTCTTATTCGACGTATAAAATTCTAGTTGCAGACTCTGTATGTGCTGCAAGAATAAAGAAAAATCATTTTCATCTAAGTGTAGTTTTAATTCGCCGCACACAGATTTAATTTAATCCAGTTCATTATGCAAAATTTCTGTTGTAATATTTCGAAGGCAAACATTCTATTATTCGAAGTGCAGTCATAAAATTCAAGTTACAGATGTATGTACTGCCAGAATCAAAGAGAAGCCATTTTCATGTTCGGAGTGTAGCTTTAATTTGCCGCACACAGATTTAATTTAAACCAGTTTTGTGTTTAAAATGTAAAATTCCTGTTGTGGATTCATCCGCTGAAACATTTCGAAGGAAAACATTAGAAGGAATAAAATTTTTGTTGCTGACTATGCATGTGCTGCCAGAATAAAAAAAAACCTTTTCTTGTTCTGAGTGTAGTTTTAATTAGCCTCACAGATTTAATTTAAACCAGTTTTGTATTCACAATGTAAAATATGAGTTGCGGATTCATCTGCTGACACAAGGAAAACCTTCTCTAATTCGAAGTGCTATTATAAAATTCTAGTTGCGGACTATTTATGTACTGATTCAAAGAAAAACCATTTTCATATTCTGAGTGTAGTTTTAATTCACCGCATACAGATTTAATGTAAACCAGTTTTGTGTTAAGAGTGTAAAATTCCAGCTGTGGATTCATCTGCTGACACATTTCGAAAGAAAAACATTCTCTCATTTGAAGTGCAGTAATAAATTTTTTGTTGCAGACTATTTATGTACCTACTGTCAGAATCAAAGAAAAACCATTTTTATTTTCTGAGTATAGTTTTAAATCACCGAATACAGATTTAATTTAAACCAGTTTTGTGTTCAGAATGTAAAATTCTAGTTGTGGATTCATCTGCTGACATATTTTGAAAGAAAAACATTCTCTTATTCGAAGTGCAGTTAAAATATTCTAGTCGCAAACTATTTATGTACTGTCAGAATCATTTTTTTATTCTGAGTGTAGTTTTAATTAACCACAGACAGAATTTAATTTAAACCAGTTTTGTGTTCAGAATGTATAATTCCAGTTGTGAATTCATCTGCTGACACATTTTGGTGGAAAACATTCTCTTATTCGAATTGCAGTTATAAAATTCTAGTTGCAGACTATTTATGTACTGAGTGTAGTTTTAATTCACCCCATACAGATTTAATTTGAGCGAGATTTGTGTTCACAATATGACGATAAATTAAATAACAAGTTGTCGATTCACCGTGCACTGAGTGAAGCTTTGCATTGATTTGCAATTTGCATGCCCATATGCCGCAAATTCTGAGAAATTGACTGTTTCGTGTGTAAGTGTTGCTTCGGGAACGTGCGTAAGAACTTGCGTAAGAATGCAGAAGCGATTTAAATTAAAAAATTAAAGCCTGCCCTGGGTACCATTCTCGATTTCCGAGAGCAGTTATAAATTAGAGTAGAATTTATGAACATGATTTTTATTGGAAGTAACATATGATATAAAAATCGGCATTAAATGAGGTCGCAATAAAAAAAAACAAAACGATTTCCACCCCCCCCCCCCCCCCCCCCCACCGACGCTACATCATGTCAGGGTCGATCGATCGGAGTCTAATAATATTGAGGTAGATCGCCAGCAGTTCAAGTATGAGCACCCCTGATCTACAGTATTGAATTATTCATAACAAGCATTTCCAATTTTGAAAATGACAATTAAATTCAAAGAAAATTTGAGTTCAATTAATCATATTTCACGCAGTACTAACAGACATTACAGACAACATTAATAAGTTTGTTCGTTGTAATCATGTACCCTTTAATGAGTTTTTGTATTTTTATGTAGGAAACTATTCTGTGTTCTAACTGAGTTATTGTAACTGGATTGTTCAAAGTTCACACATAAGTGATATCATTTGTCAAAAACCAGCAGAAATAAATAAATAAATGTGGATATAGGAATGTATTAATGTAACACCACGAAGTGATTTATTAATAATGAATTTGCTGCACATTTTTAATTTAATTTATTTATTACATTTAAAACAGATCCACTTTGTGTTGTTTAATATAAACATTGATTTTTCACGTAATTTTGACATTTTTATTAAAATTTTCTTAAACTTGGTACATTGTTAATGTCACTAAGAACTAAGCCATGTATTGGGATTCCTTTATACAGTAAACTATTCTGTATTTTTGTCTTGTTCATTTATTTAATTTGATGTTTTCTGTCTTGTATGGAAGTCTTTATTGTTTTGCAGTTTGTAAATAATAAAAATAATTGGTTGTGATTAATTAATGTAAATCGCGACCGTTTCGATACCGTTAGTATCGCCATGGCATGGTGAAGATCATTTGGACCAGAGGTCGGCCCGTGGACTTCTTACTTGCGGCCCGTGAATGTTTTGTAAATAAGTTATAAATATCAAAATAAATGCATTTTTTTTCTCTATTTATTAAGCCGTACATCGGCTAAAAATAAATGCATTAATTAATGAGTAAGCGTGCCTCTTATAGCTCATTTACACTCTCGATTATAAATGAGCTATAAGAGTGCGAGTGGCGAGACGTGTTCTTGTTTTGTAACTTAGAACAAGCGCTAGTATCAATGCAATTACCATGGGAAAATTTGGTAAGTGTAACAACTGACGGAGGCAGGAACATGAGTGGACAAAATAAGGGTTTGGTAGGTAGAATAAAAAAGAAACTGGCAGAGATAGGATGTGACATCCCTTTATTTTTTTCATTGCATTATCCACCAAGAAGCGTTATGTTCCAAAGTCGTATTATGGAAAGAAGTAATGGACATCGTGGTATCGACTGTAAACTACATTAGAAAAAATGGGTTGACTCATCGTCAATTCCAGCAGTTTCTGTCAGATACGGAAGCAGATCATGTTGTTTATTATTCTGAAGTGAGATGGTTAAGTAGAGGTGCAGTACTGAAAAGATTTTTTGATCTCAGAAAAGAAATCAACACTTTTATGAATGAAAAAGGCAAATCTATTCCAGAGCTAACAGACACTCAATGGTTAATAGACCTTGGATTTTTGACAGATGTAACTCAAGAATTAAATACGCTGAATGTACGGCTTCAAGGTAAAAACAAACTAATCTCTGATATGCACACAGACGTAAAGGCATTCCAAATGAAAAACAAACTCTTTATAAAACATATTGATGAAAAAAAGTTAGATCATTTTCCGAATTGTAAAAAGGCTGTCGAGGAAGCTGGAATTAATTTTCATTGGAAAAATGATAAAATGAAGGATATTTTAATACAACTACAAAGTCAATTCAGCGACAGATTTGGTGATTTTGAGAAAGTTTCAAGCAAACTAAAAAATTTCCTCCTCTTTTTCGCGTGATATTGAGGATGTACCGAGTCATTTACAAATGAACGGAGGTTCTTAAAAGCTCTTTCTATGAAATCAATGATCTTGTTAAATTTTATGGCAGCTTGCCGTCTGATTTTGAGGAATTGAAAAGGATTGCTCAGCAGTTCATTACAATTTTTGGTAGCACTTATTTACGCGAACAAACTTTTTCAATTGTCAATTAAAGAAAAAATAAATATGCTTCTCGTCGGACAGATGAGTATTTGAGAGCCATTCTACGAATTGCAACTACAAATATGACAGCTAACATACAAGAAATAGCCTCCCAAATGGAACATCACACTGAAATTTGTATAAAATCAGTTACACATCTGCCCTGATGATGGACACTGTAACGCTGTCCGAAACGTTGGCTAAAGAAGGAGGTAGCGCAACACGGCATAATATCCCAAAAACTAATAACAAAAATACTTTTGGCCGTGAAAATCTAAAATCGTACCTATTTTGTAGTTTTACATTAAATTTCTGAATGATTTACGGTGGTTATTTTTCTAGCTATAAGCTCCAAGTATATAAACATAATGTAAGTATTACGTGTACGAATTAAATTCCGTATGCTTTAACAATTTTGAATAGCATTTTTATTTTTTCATTATATTGGGCATCTAGGTTTAATATCACAAGTGCGGCCGGCCTTTAGTTTATTTTGCCAACTTGTGGCCCTTCTCTGCCAAAAGGTTGCCGACCCCTATTTAGACCATTCCACAATAGTTCAGAATTTTATTTAGTAAATCAGGCAATCTAGTTCTTGCTAACTTTTGATCTCCTAACAAATAATGATTGATTTATTAATATATATTTTTTCAATCCTGATATTTATGTAATTATAAGTACTTGTTTTTGTTGTGAAAATTTTACAATAAAAACACGTATAAATTTGATGTAGACCACTTTTATTTTATAAACACTCTACAGGTTTCAGAAGCACCCTTCCTTTTTTTTTTTACATTAACTCCACACAGGAGGCCCTGAGGAAAATAATTTCCCTCAGGGCCTATGTCATCTGGGATGCTGTGTGGAGGGTCTTTTTGAGGAGAGGAAGGAATGAACATTGGTATTGAAGAGACCCATGTTGTAGGAAGGAGGAAACACAGAGGCCGGCAAATCATTCCACAGCCGAGCTGTTGAATTTTCATTCAATTTTCATTCATCCATTCTCATTTTCCAAATGCAGTTAAAAAAAATCAAATTGCATACTATGTGATGCAAAAATCTGTGGAAAACCATTTTTGAGTTCTGGATGCAGTTTTAAACCTGGAGAAACGCAAACAGAAAGTTAAAACCAGTTTTGTTCTGCAAATGCAGGATAAATTTCAAAACCTTTCTGAAGTTCCGAGTGGAGTCTTCAATTCTAATATGCTGCAAAATTCGAAGGAAAGTCATTTGCTGGCGTGAAAATAAAATTTTAACAACCCATTCTTAAGTTAAAACCAGTTTTGTGTTCAGAGTGTAACGATAAAATTTCAATTGTGAGATAGTAAAGGTGTGAGTCCTCAGCTTTAATTATTAATGCACGCAGTACACGAAAATGGTTTTACTCCGATCTTTGTAGCACAAATTCTTCAACTTTAAAATCTTGCACGTGGAACTCGAAAATGGTTTCCTTTGAAATTTCATTTGTAACTCTGTTCATCTGCGGACCCATTTCGAAGGAAACCATTTCCAAATTCTATTATTGCAAGATATTCCCCGAGTTGCAAGATATGAAAGTTTCAGAATATGTGCTGTAAATATCGGAGGAAAACCATTTACATGTTATGGGTGTAGTTTTAATTAACACGAGTTACAGATTCAATGTTAAATTGAAACCAGTTTTGAGATGTGCTTAAAATTTGAGTTGCACACCGTACGCTCGAAAAAAAATCATTTGCTTGTTCCGTGTGTAAGTGTAACTTTTATTCAAGCTTTTGGATTCTCACACAGACTTACTCTCAACTTAAATCTGGAAAAAATATGAGGTTAGTGTAGGCCGGGTCAACGAATAAATATACCGTCAAGACGCCATACACACGTAAGGTCACCAATCAAAAAACTTTTTTTTTTCAAAATTAGGACTAAGGCAAAAGTTTGATTTAAAGATTACTATTTTTTCGATTATACTTATACATATAATTATACATTAAAATATGCAGAATCTTTATTTTTAGTAACTAAAACTAGATTTTGGATAATACCCAACCGAATATTGGATAAAATAATTTAGTAAGCAGCTAATCGTTTGGTGTAAATACTGTCGGAAGTTGACTTGGTAATCGGTGTAAATAGCGCTTAGTCCACAAATTCAAAACGCATATTTCGGATTCATAAAAAACATTTTCTGAAAACCTCCAAATTACTTATTATTCTTTATTTATTTATTCATGTAAATAAAACAATATAATAAAGAAAAAAAATAATAGAGATGATTGATCATTTTTCTTCAATCAGTTATCAATCGATTCTGGTATAATTGCATTCAAGTTTTGCGTCTATTAGAAAAGTGAACTATCAAAAATCCACTTATCTTGTTTTTTTTAAATGATCTTTCAGCACTAATAAAAACGCTAATAGAATAACAACTTTTTCACTAATTCACGACAGTCAATAGATAACCATCCATTTCACGAGTTTACGTTTACGATAAAAATAACATTACGAAAATAGAATGACACAAGGAATATTTCAGGGAAATCGTCGGCTGAGCAACACTTCGAGCTAGGAAAGAAAATAAAAAAAATAATAAAACATTTTTTCGGAAATCCGCGACCAAACGAGCTAAATAACAGTCAGTGTTCAAGCGTAAAATATGTTTTGCGGCAATTTTGCACTTTCGTAAGTTTTTTCTCCACGTCCGAGTGTCACCCCCCCTTCGGGTGGCACCCGGGGCGGTCCGCCCCCCCCCCGCCCCCCTCGCTACGCTACTGGGTGGGGAAGTACATGGCTCATAAAATATAGTAATCCCGACGGACGTAAAGCCGAGAATACACATGACAGTAGCTGGCACACTTGCATGCAAGCTCCTTGCACATGCCAGCTACTATCATGTGTATACACTAACTTGCATGCCTATAACTGCCATGCAAGTAGATAGCACAACATTTGATTTTTAGGCAGCTACTGGCAAGCAACATGAGGGAGGGGACGCGGGGGGCAACGAAACTGGCATGTGTGAACGTCGCGACAGGTACAGGCATGCCAGTAGCTGACTTTAATCTTCTTTTACTTGACTTATTTTACTCTTCTTTTTTTCTCTCATTAAATTAGCAATTCTCTCATTAAATATGCAAGTTAACTTGCATATGTTTCCACATTGTGCCAGTAACTTGTACATGCCATTAACAGGCATGCAAGCCACTGTCCCATTTTACAGGCATGTGTATTCTCGCCTTAATGGATGACGTTTCAAAATAACATTTCCATAGACAATGAAAAATTTAAGAAAGTAATCGAAAAAATCGGTATTTGGTTATTGAATCTGGACGTTTCTTACGTAACATGAAGTTCTTCGCCGGTGGATGATTTAAAATGGCAACACTTAGATTTCACCATACAAAAACTATATTTTTTGCTTAATTCCGTAATATCTATGGACAAATCCCGGTGTGCTTGCTGTCACTTTTCTTGTTGTTATTTTGGCTTTACTCGTTTAGTCGATTTGTGCACATTGAAAGAGAGCAATAAGTCCTTCTCTCAATCCTTCAAATCCTTCAACGTCGTTATAAAGTTTTAGCAAAACAAAACTACCAGTCCTCGTGTAAAATAATGGATTCCACCTCCATCAAGTTGGAATCAGGTACAAGTGCTGAAGGGGGTGTTGCTGTGACATTTAAGGAAATCGATATAGAATATCCCTTTATAAAAAAAGAATGTACGGAATCCAATTCCGAATACAATTCAGGTACATATTTGCTTTTTCTTTTTGGTAAAGTAGATGTAAATTATGGACAAGCCGCCGCATGCCGCTACACTTTAAATAGGTATAAAATTTGAAAAGTAAACTACTTTTAAACTAAATTACCACAAGAACCATCGGTTTCAGTCGGGATAGACGGAAAAATATGAATTAAAACTCGATTTTCATTAAAAGTTTAAACATCACCATCTCCATTACGGCCATGTTTTTTTGTATGGATTTGACATTTGCGAAGTTTCGTTTCAAACTAAAAACGCATGAATTACTTAATTTACTTAAACTAAGAACCCAATAACCTATTTTGTGTTCCTAAATACTCGTAGTTGTTTCTTGTAATAATTGTTGAAATGAAGTATAATTTCCGTAATCTGTGCATAAAAATGCGGCAGCTTATCCATAAATTTGATAAATGTTTTACGGACGCAAAACACAATCGAAAATACGAATTAAAAATGTAGGTCCTTGTTTCCCAAATACTTGTTTTATGCTCATACTCATACCTACATATTGATCCTATTTACTCGGTTAAAATACATTAATTTTTTTAATTATTTAATATTTGTTTGTTTTTTACAAAAAGTATTAATTTTTGATATGTTATACAGTGTTATAATGGAATATAAAAAAAACATTATTTATGCATTAAACCGCTTACTCGTTGACACGGAAAACTTTTTATCCAAACAGTTAGATTTAGCTTTATTATTACGAAAAGTGAGTGAGTGTTTCAGGCTGATAATTATTGCTTATAATAATTGTTACCCTTTGTGCTATGCATAAAAATCTTGTCTAAACGTTAGTTTATAAATTAAAAATAATAATTAATATTTGACAAGTTTAAGTATTTCCCCAATAAATGTAGTCATAATTTGTCTCGATGCCACCTAGCGAGGGATTTACCACTTACAATGTCTCTCTCGCAAAAATAAAGTTGGTTGTTTTCAGGTGGAAAAAATATAATAAACAGTAATTGTTGAATGAAACACTAGTATATATTGGATTATTTGGCGGGTATTTGATAAGCCCCTTATAGCTCAGTGGTCAAGAGCAGCTGACCGGCAATCAGAAGGACACGGGTTCAAGTCCCGTTGGCGGCAAGTATCTTTTCTCGGAAGATTTTTCAATGTTGATTAGTGTTTCAGGCTGATAATTATTGCTTATAATTATTGTGTATTAAAATAATTACACAAACCCGCTAGACAAACCCTGCGTAGCCAAACAAACCATTCAAAACCTGGGATGTTTTTTAAAAGTATGATGAAAAGCGAGTTTATTTTAGAGAATTTATTTTATAAGATTGGTACTTTCGACAAATGTCATATTTGATCGTCTATTTGTTAAAAAAGGAACATTCCGTATTATCCGTGCATCAAACTTCGACAACACGAACGTTCCGTGTTATCCGTGAGGTGGACTAACTGCACATTTACCAAAAAGCCTTTCCTCACTATAAAGCGACAAGGCTCTTGTGTTTGGTGGGGAAATTCATGCTCAATAGAGAACTCCAGTCCATTTTTTTTTTTTTTTAATGAATAGTGACCTTCTAACTTAAATAACTGCATATTTTTTATTATTTATTTTTAGAGTTAGTTTTAATAGTTAAAATAATTGTCAAAATTTTAATTTTTCAAGATTCCCCGAAAATCACCGTATGTATAGTGAATCGTGTAACATCATGACTCCTGAAAAGTTACTATAGGATCGGGCAATCGGCTGATCAACTGCAGCCATTTTGAATTCGGTCTTCGAAGTATTCTCTCTAGAAGTACCTATCATTACTATTTTTTTTGTTCAGTAGTTTTTGAATATTTTCAATAATAGACAAACTAATAAGAGATACCTTTATTTTTGAAACATTATTTAGGTCTAAATAATGTTTCAATAAACACAACAATTATTATTTATCTAAATCTCTATAAACAGTATGAAAATAAACCAAAAACACGAAATGTTGAATGGCGACGTCGTACACTTCAAGTCGTGATTTCAAATTTCAATACAACTTCAACATGCTATCACCAGGTGAATAGTTAGCAGTGACGTCACCACTAACCATTTTCATAATACCAACTTGACGCTGTGTTTTAACGAGACGTCTAAAAATGCACTTTTTAATAATTTTTTAAAAACTCTGCGTCTATTATTAGTAAAACTTATATATTCAGAATCAGCGTTTATTGGTGTATATGAAGATATTTTTTTAAAGCAATAATATTTTTCACTGGATTTCCTTATTATATGAAATATTGCAAATAATAACAAAAATAAGTAAGAATAACTCGAGATTTATCAATAATAGATTTCAAGATTTAAAAGAAATAATAATAATAAATATGTATATATGTGTAAATAATATATATACAGTAGTTTCAGTAAATTTTCAATTCAAGCTGGAATTCGTGATTATTTTCAACTATAGAGAACTCCAGTCCAATTTTTTTATTTTTTTTAATGAATAAAGACCTTCAAACTTAAATAACTGCATTTTTATTTTTATTTTTATAGTTAGTTTTAATAGTTAAAATAATTGTCAAAGTTTTAATTTTTAAAGACTCCCAGAAACGCACCGTATCTATGGTGCTCTTCACCCACCCATAGTTTTTTACTTTTTAAGTTGTCATTTTGAATCAGTGATGTCATGTCGAGGGAAATTTCCCTAGATCTAGGGGAGAAAAATATTTTTTAGGGATAAGGGAAATCAGGACAAAATCTAGGGAAATTTCGAACTCTGGCAAAAATTTTATTACATATGACAATATTACTGGTAATATTTATATATATATATATATATATATATATATATACGTATATATATTTTTTGGAATTCCTATGAATCTTAATTATTGTTCATGTACTTACATGCAATGTTATTTTTAACACTGACAACTCAAAATGATATTATGGAACGTACCGTCTTCAAAATACCACGCTTGGTACAAATGAGCGGCGGGTTGCTTATGATTTTTATTTTGCAAAGTGTTTTTTTTATTTGGAATTCAGTTTCTAATTCAGTGGTGAGTGTATTCGTACTTTTAAATTATTACTTCACGTAGCAAAAAGTGTTTTATTTGGAAAATCACGGTATTATTAGTATATTTACCAAGTTCCGATATCTTTCCAATTAATTATCATATTAATTAACATATAACAGGATTAGTGTTACACAATCGGGTGGCTACGTAGGTAATTGCGTAAATGTGAAATTTCACTTCGAAATCTAGGGAAATAATTTTCTTGGGCTGAGCATCCCTGATTTTGAATTTAAGAAAATGGCGGAATAAAATTAATATAGGATGACTCAATGACTTTTGTGTGAGAAATTGAGGCGTTTTTATTTAAGATTAACTGCTTTTAATATAGAAAAACATTGGTAAAATGTCCACATTTCACCGCTACTGTTATTGTATTTAATCAAAGTGCAATATAAAAACAATAAATCATCTCTTTCATTGCAAATACATGTGACATCGTGTTTTGTGTCAGGCGTTACTTTGTAGATACACTGTTTTATGTATAATACATACAGAAACACTGGTATTTATAATACACTGATCATGACGAGTGTGTAACAACTTGTATAAAAAGCCCTATACTAAAAACAATTTGAAAATACATAACAAAATGTCAAAATAGGACGACTTTAACCTCAAATAGACAAAATTTATTGCAGATTGTCCGCAAATATAGCCCTTTTCGTAAATTGTTGAGGGCCTAAATTATGTTTCAATAAACACAATAACTATTATTTATCTAAATCTCTATAAACAGTATGGAAATAAACCAAAAACACGAAATGTTGAATTGCATAGGTACGTGTGCACTTCAAGTCATTTCAAATGTCAACACACTATCACCAGGTGACAGGTTAAGTGTGACGTCACAGTTAACCATTTCAGTAATGCCAACTTAACGCTGTGTTTTGAAAGAGGTTTAAAAATGCACTTTTTAATATTTTTTTTAAAACTCTGCGTTTAATATTATGAAATAAAACTTATATATTCAGAATCAGCGTTTCTTGGTCTATATGAACATATTTTTTTAAAGCCATAATATTTTTCACTGGAGTTCCTTATTCTCAGATTTAACCGGAGGTTGTTGAAATAAGTTATACCTAGATAGAGATAAGTATTTTGAACGTGCTTTGTATTAAATTTTGGGATTTTAATAGTCATCTGATATCTTGCTGGTGTATTTAATTGTAAGTTATTTAGGTGTGTATTATATTTGAAAGATTGTAGTATTAAATATATTTTTTAATGTTTTTTGTCTATTGTATGGTACATTGAATTTTAAAAAGATTTTTTCAGTAGAAAATGTAAACGGTGTTTTCGGGATAACCTTACTTAACAATCTATGAACTATTAGGTCCTTACATATGAAATTGGCGTTTTGCCGTACTGGCAACTTTGATCTCAAATATCTTCTCTTTGGTTAGGAATTCCAAATTCAAATTTACACAGCTATTTACTCATGTATTTGTGTTTCGAAAATTATAATTCATTTGTTTTTTTTCTTTGCGTCACTTAGTTTACAAAATGGAAAACTTGAAATATCGTGTTATTTACGAGTACGAGATCCACCGTGGCACCAGTGCTGCAGAAATGGCTCAAAGGATTAATGATTTGCATGGCGACGGTGCCGCAAAAGAAAACACAGTGCGTTTTTGGTTCCAACGTTTTCGTTCTGGAAATTTCGACCTGCAGAACAAGCCCCGTGGACGGCCGGTGGCAAAAGTTGATAATGAAGAATTAAAGGCTATTGTGGAAGCGGATCCATCGCAAACCACGTCCGAGTTAGCTGCAGGCTGCGGTGTTAGTGATAAAACTGTTTTAATCCACTTGAAGCAAATTGGGAAGGTGAAAAAGCTTGAAAGGTGGGTACCTCACGAATTGAATGAAGCAAATCGTACTCTCTGGACCTTGCCCCAACAGATTACCATTTTTTTCGAAATTTGGATAACTTCTTGCAAGGGAAAAAATTCAACTCCGATGGGGCAGTCCAAACCGGCTTCAAAGATTTTATTGATTCACGTCCGAATGGTTTTATTAGTAAAGGGTTCGATGAACTACCTATGAGATGGCAAAAGTGCATAGATAGCAACGATACAGACTTTGATTAAATAAATATATTATATTTAAAAAAATCGACTTTATGTTCCTCCCATACGAAACGCCAATTTCATATGTAAGGACCTAATATTTTGAGAGGATTAAAAATAACATTATATGTTCCTCCCCAGCCTATAATACCGTGTTGTAATATAGATTAAACAATTGCATAGTACTCTCTTTTTTGGTTTTCTAGTCTAAGACTATTTGTAAGTCTTACAAATATATTCCCTAATTCTTTTGACAAGTTCACTAATATGTGTTTTCGTTCAAAATGTTGATCTATATATACACCAAGATACTTAATTTTGGAAGTTGGATTAAGTGTAGAACATGCTTGATTACAATTAGTTCCACTACATTTATTTTGGGCATGTTACAATTATTAATTCTGGTTTTGATTTAAATTTATTGACAGATAATGGAATAAATTTTGTTTTTTCATTATTTAAGGCGAGGAGATTTTTAAATATATTCAGCCTTACTAAAAAAAACCACAGCGCGACCGATTAACTGTTTTATTGCAATAACATAAATAAAGCTCGTATACACTAAAACACGTTTTATTACCAATAACGTTTCTTACGTGGTCACGCTGTTAAAACGCATTGAAGATGTGACAACGTTGTATATGGTTTTAATTTACTAGGAAACAATGTTGTTTTAATTTTTCTCCGCAAGGGGCATTATTGGCGCGCCTATGCATTAGTTCTTCGGCCCGCGACAGCCAGCGATGACAAAACAGCTCGGTGTGTTTTATGGCGGGATATCGAAAATTTTGTGATTTTACTTAATAATTTCTATTGTAGTGACGAATTTACTCTTCTGTTCACATAATTGATATATTTACCATGTTATTTGTGTGGTTTACATCAGTTTAATCAAGTTATTGTACAAACGCCGTATTTTCAAAGTTGAACTGTCAGAATATTGTTTTTTATAGGTTACTTAAAAGATAAAATTTTCATTTATTATAAAGTGTATTTCAAATACTCAAATCTAAAAGGTAATTTTATCTAGTTTTCATAAATGGTATTTGTTTTTACGACACCTTCAAAAATAAGAAATATATAGAACATTCAAAATACTATGGAAAAAGTACAAATATCGTTCGGACATCCATGGTTAAAACAGAGATAAACTACCCTCTCAGGCCGTGGAAACCATGTGTATTTCTTTCAAAGAACAAATTTTTAATTAGTAATGTTTTCACATCCGCGGCTGTTTGTCAATTGAATAAATTTTTCACTGGGTTTTTTATTGCCTATTTTTATTTTTTATTGTTTTTTATTTATTTTTTATAGCCACTGGAGTTCCTTATTGTGGTATGTTGTGAGGCTGTAGGTGGTGGGGAAGAGAAGGAGATGAGAGAGAGAAAGTTTGGGAAGTATCTGGTTACTCGGATCTAGGCACTAAACACGGCCAAAGATATTTCAAGCAACGCTTAAAATCTGAGTGCGGCAGGGCAATACTGAGAGTATCCTCCACTCTTGAACGTGCCGCAAATATACTATATATTTTTTAAAATATTTAACTAATTCATCAAATAATGTTTTTTGCGCACGCAGGAATTGATACCCGTGTCCTTCAAATTGCTCCTCAAGGGCCTTTTACTCCTCGACCAGGAGGTCACCAAAAAAGATTAAAAAATCAAATTATTAAATTTCAGTATGTCAATAATCGCAAATTCAAATTAAATTAAAATACATTTCAATTCAGTTTCAGTGCCGGCAACCCGGGTTTTTTTAAAATTTTATTTTCATTCATTCGAAGTTTTCTTTTACCCGCCTCTCTAGACAAAGTCTGTTCCTAAGCGGATAACTAACATATTATTATGTTTATTAAAACAGTATATGAATACTTATATTAAAAAAGATATGTATAAAATAAGATATGTACGTAAAACGGTATATAAAATAAAAAAAAAATATATAAATATAATTCTGTACACACTCTAACACGAATGGGTAAGGTATCCCTTTCAATAGGCATTTATAAATTGCCGTAATTGTGTTGGTGTGCGGTTGACTGTGCAGTCAGCAACAATTCGTTGCAGAGCTTCGGAAGTACTGCAACGATACAATGTCGATATTCCAACACAGAGGTATTTCATTATGTTGTGTTACCTATATTCATTTTTATAAGATACCTGACGACACCTCACAAAAGCCCCATTTCATGTGCGGCGTGCAGATGAGGGAACTACATATTCTACATAACCCCTCGGTCGGGTGACGTTATGTCTGGGAAGAAGGTGTCGGTAGAAAATTCTGTAATTCTGAACTTGAAGAAGCCTGCAAGAAATGATGTAGGAAATGTAGATATCGGCAGAGCGTTCCACATAAGAGCCGTTTATCCGTGAATACAGTGATATTAATATAGTCACGTAAATACTTTAGTTTTATTTTCGATGGGTTATTGCAACTGTTTCGCCCCGTTGATTGGTTCCATTTTATTACAAGTATTTTCTCTTGGCAGGTGAAATGAGTTTAACGGGGCCTTCAAACTTTGAGGGAGCCACCATCAAACGAAGTGAAATTTCTTACACTAAAATAGATCTTAAGATTTCTGCTATCAAAAAGGAATATTTTGAGCTCTACGAAAGAATTCACCAAACGGCGGGTAAGCCAAATTTCCTTGATAATATTATTTTGACCTCTCATGCAGCATGAGGTACAGGCTTTAATAAAGGGACAATCAGCTAGACTTTTCAATCAAATCTTTCGTTAAATTTGTTAACCGCGTAACGGAAATCTCTAACAAGAGCTTTCTAGCTAAATGTTGGAATTTATAACTAGGTTATCTCTAAATTTAAACAATATTAACCGTACTAAACTGTTGTATTTTGTCTTTGATAAAACTCCGCAGAGGAACTCACATTACAATAGAGTCATATGTACGTGGGGGTACCCAAAAGAAACCGAACTGATGTTGTGGTGGGCCGAGTTTTATTTATTTATTTAAAATTTACGGCACAAAGTGCCATTTACAAATATGTGTTATTTATTATATTTAAACAGTCATAGTACAGTGAAGAAAGATTGTTTTTTTCTCATAATAAGAGAAAAAGAGAAAAAATTTCTAACAACTAATGAAAACTTCAAAAGGATACAATGAAATAAAAAGAATAACTTGTTATGAAGTAACCTCGTTACAATACGTAAGGCTGAAATGTTTGATAAGTAGAGCCTTCTTTTTGTAAAGTTTTGCTTTTTGCTCGGAAAAACTGGCACAGAAATACTTGAAATATTATAAAAATGTTGAAATGAAAAAAAATTGGATCATTTCGGAATTCTTCTTTCAAAACAAAGCATGCTTCCATGCGACCTTGTTTTTGTTCAGCAGTCAGCAGTCGAGACACTGATTTGGCAGACACCCTTTTCATCCTCAAATATTCCGTTAAAATTTGCTGAACTGAACTCCAAGTCACTCCAGACAGCTTCACAATTTCTTCAATAGTCCGTCGTCGATCTTCCAGGATGATTTCTCGAATTTTTTCAACATTTTCATCGATTCGGGCCGTGGATGGACGACCAGAGCAAGGTTTGTCGTCTGCTGCTTTGTCTTTATTTATTTATTAGGTTTCTACTTTAAAGGGAAATTTTATCAATTTTTTGTAAAAGGACTATGACATAATAACATGATATAGAGCAGCGTTTCCTAACCTGTTTAGACCTGAGGACTGGCACAAACATCGAATAGTATTAATAGGCTTGCATCTGCGCGGTTGAATTTAAGAACCCGGCTTCGAATGCATGTCTGCATATATAAAAAATCTGTCTACGTGAAATTTCAGACAAAGCTATCGTTGTAATTCGTCATTGCCTGTTCCATGACCAGCTATCACTGGATCACAGTGGATCCTCGAATCGGGCTATTTTTGGAACCAGTTCCTATTAGATTTATAAAATGGTCACGAACACTAACTGGGCGAAGGCGAACCAAATACCGCACGCAGGGCCTATCTTTTAACTGCTAGTTTGTATTATTTCCCCAACCGGCTGTCGTCTACGACTAAGATGCGCAAGCTTTAACTTTGTTTCTTTTGCAGTTGATTCAGCTATTCGACCTGTTTCCTCGTACAATTCTCCTGTTCTGACTACAATTTTAATTAACATGAAAAAAACGGCACTCTATATATTATCACAGGGCATGTAAACCGTTCTCGCGTTCTGACTGCAGTATTTGTGTTCATAAAAAAATGTATTAAAAAACGCGCATTCACAATCAGTACGGAGAATTAATGCATTTTAGGGTTTTGGCTGTAGCTATTATGTTTTACAAAGCTCTACTTTGCAAAGACACTTTTTTCGAATGTCGGAATAAAAAATACGATTTTAGATTTTCACGGCCAAAAATATTTTTGTTATTAGTTTTTGGGGTATTATGCCGTGTTACCGTGTTATTATGATGGACACTGCAACTCTGTCCGAAACGTTGGCTAAAAAAGGAGGTAGCGTAACACGGCATAATACCCCAAAAACTAATAACAAAAAAAAGTCGGAACAAAACTTTAATTTGGCATAATCTCGGTCAAACCGGGACTTACCATAAGTTTAGGCATCAAGAAAGCTTAGCTTTTAATCAAACTATCCATAAAGTAAATACACCCATTAGACCTGTGGTTTCACATTGTAATTCCCCAGGTTTTAAACTATCCTCACGAATGATTGAGTGAATAAAAGTAATGTGTTCGCCAAAAATTTGTTATTCAAAACTCTTTTGAACTGATTGATATCTTGAAAATTTTTGTATTTCCTAGAAGTACTAAACTAGTATCCTTTGATGTCGTTAATTTATTTCCTAGTGTACCTAATACTGAAAGTAAGGAAATTGTTTCCAATTATTAAAGGATTTTAAATAACCTAAGGATCTCCGTTATTTGTTTTTGGGGTGCTACGCCGTGTTGCGCTACCTCCTTCTTTAGGCTACTTTTAGTCAAATGCTTTTGGCCGTGAAAATCTTAAAACGTATCCAACCTAAGGATCTGTCTAGTGACTCGATTATTAAACTTAGTTTTAAATCAAAACTATTTTCAGTACGATAATGTCGTGTATCAACAAAAAGAAGGACTTCCAATGGGAGTCCCTACCATTCCTCTAATTTCTGATATTTATTTATTAATCATTAACGCCCTTATGGACTTTTACATTTATATTTTTTATATTTTAGTACATACAGGTGTGTTTGGATGACAAAGAAAACATAAATAGATTTTACACACGGTACATAGAAGTAAAGCTGGTAAATAAAAAGTATAGCATTATACAATAAAGAGAAAAAATAATCAGTTTATGTATATAACAAATAATAATAATTAATGGGTAATTTATATATGTTGAATACATAGCGAAGTTGATTTTAAACAAAAATACGCACTACCGACTTGTACCGCACTAAAATTAATATTCAAAACGATTCCATTTTGACCAATTACATTATCGTCAGAATTTCTGCATAATTTAATTTCAGAACACAAAATACTTTATTTTGCTACCATGGAACATTTCAGGTTTAAAAAATAATGTCAGATACTTCAGTAAACTATCACGGAGAGGACAAATTAGTTCGATAATATAATATAACAGGGTATCTAATTACAACCAAGTAATTTTGTTATTATTACCTATTACAACGATAAACAAGAACAGTTTTTGTAAAGTTTGTTTATAATTTTTTTTTGTTACTTACTTTTTTGTTATTATGTATTTACCCATATGTAAATGTACCAAAAAAACTTTGCTAATAAAAAATAAATAAATACTAACCTTTATTACGGCCCTGTATGGTAGGTGTTTTACGGAACATAACTATGTGTGTTTACGATAAACTGTGCACAGAAGATTTCAAACTGGGGATTTATAGTTCTATTGTAAATATTCCAATATGCTGAATTTAAATTTCGACACTGACTGATGACGATAAACATCGATTGTGTTATATTTATTTCAGAGTCTGTGAAGCCTTTCGATAGGCGAGTTTTCGAACTAATTATAGTACGGCGCATTCAATCTTGTTTTACGGGTATGTACTCACAGTTGGTTTAGTTTGGTTACATCAAGGGCGTCCAGTCTGCCATTTGATATATTGAAATGACATATTAAATATGTCATTTGATACATTGAAATGACATATTAAATATGTTCGTTTCGAAGTTAATTCATTTAATTTTAGTAAGTCCATTAGATATGTGTAGTTAAGTTCTTCGATTGGAATTCCTAATTTATAGTTTATAAATCTCAGAAACTTATGTTGCACTCTCTCAATTTTTTGTTGGTGAATCTTATAAAAAGGAGTCCAGATTGTTGAATTGTACTCTAAATGGCTTCTTATCAACCCAGTGAACAGCAATTTAAAAGAATGAATTATTTTAAAATCTTTTACCGTCCTCAATATAAACCCCAAGCTTTTCATGGCCTTGTTAGTTATTTCGTTTATATGAGAAACAAAAGATAATTGACTGTCAAAAATATTACGTAGGTCCTTAATTTGTTCAACTCTTTTTAGAAAGATGTTGATGCTGTATTCATGTGTAATAGGGTTTTTAATTCGGGCAAAAGTTGTTGCTTGACATTTTTCAATATTGAGGAACAGTTTATTATGGATGCACCACTCTTGGAGCCTCACAAGATTTGTTTGTAATACGCAACAGTCATTGAGATTAGTAATTGTTTTGTAAATTTTAAGATCGTCCGCAAATAAAAGTACCATAACTCCATTAAAGGTTGTAGTTATGTCGTTGATGAACAAGGAAAACAATACTGGTCTTAGATGTGACCCCTGGGGAACTCCGGTGAAGATTTCGAATTGATGTGAAAAGTGTGAGTTGAGTTTGACTGAAATTTTTCTATTGTATAGATAACTTTCAAACTATCTCAAAATATGCCCCGTTATTCCAAGGTATTTTAATTTGTGTATAAGTATTTTGTGTGAGACTTTGTCGAAAGCTTTACTAAAGTCAGTGTATACTACGTCTGTTTGAAGACGATTGTGCATATTATTAAATAAGTATTCCTGATAGATCATCAAATTTGTAAGAATAGACCTTTTTGCCATGAAACCGTGTTGTCAATGTGAAATTACTTTATTAATCTCAGGAGAGAGTTTAAAGAGCAGAGCAGATTCAAATATTTTCGGGATCGACGACTGGATACATATGTCTATAGTTGGATATATCGGATTTATCACCGTTTTTGAAAATTGGAGACAGAAAGCTTGTTTTCCATTTATTCCGAAATGTGCCAGTTTTTATTGACAGTTAAAAAGTTTAGTAAGAGGATAAGTTAAAACTGATAAGCATTTCGATAAGAAGATTGTAGGAATGTTATCAGGACCCGCCGATTTTTTCAGGTCTAGGGACTTTAATTTTAACTTGAATTTATTTCTAATATAACTTTATTCAAAAATGCATTGATTGAAATCGATCTGGTTATAATTAGATGTTGTGGCGTTGAATAATGGAGAGTTGTTTGCATATTTATGAATTGTTTGGAAACAGTTATTTTTAATTAAAAATCCCCCCTTTTTAGCAATGTTTTACTTTGGAAGAGGTATGTGGATGACATCTTCTGAATTTAGACAGGATCGGAACCTCAACTCGACAACTTTCTTAACCTTTTAAATTCCTTTCTTAATAAAATAAAATTTACGATAGAAATAGGCAATGATACCTTAACTTTTTTGGATTTAACTTTATGTATTATAAATAATATTATCGATTTTAGTATACATATATCGTAAATACACTGATATAGTAATTCATAAGACCTCTAACCCAAGGGCGTAGCGAGGTACGGGCAGGGGGGGGGGGGGGGGCAGCTGCACCCCCCTAGAAGGTGCAGGAATGCTCACAAACTGTAAAGTTTACGTCGGTAGCCGATTGTTTGTGAGAATCAATTTAATTTTTATTATTACCTTTTTAGTTGATCATGATTAATGAAGCATCAAGAAAACGTGCCCATCAGTGACATTGCGCTGTTATTAAATCAGTTTTCATTATATGTGTTCAACTGATAGCCAAGTACTCAGGCATATTGTAACCTATTGCCAATGAACCTATTGTAAATGCTTTACAATCGGAAACTATCAATATATACGCATGTATGAGTCATATTAAAGGTATAATTTCTGTTATAAATGATCATCGAAGCAACGTAGACATAGAGAGCCAAAATATTTTAGATATTTCAATTAGAACTGCAGCTGCCTTTGGAACTGGTATACAAGTCCCACGCATTGTATCTTGCCAACAACATCGGTCCAATTTGCCTGCTTTCGGATTAATGTCGCTACATCCATGTATAATGCAATGTTGAATACGTCGTTAATTGATTTTAAAGAAAAAGCACAAAGTTTTTGCCTATACTACGGTTTACTTAATTTTAATCAAGAAGCCGAACTATGGTATAAAAAATAGCAGAACAAAGGTATTCCCGCAACTAAAAACGCAATACTTATTTCCTTGGCACAACCTTGCACTACAAGTGACATAGAGAGGTCCTTTTCTACACCGCGTCGTGTTAAAACATGGCTGAGATCATGACTGAAAACCGTTTGAACGCAGTAGCTTAGCGGGGTGCCACCTGATGAGGAGGTGACACTACTAAGAATATTGCCACAAAAATATTGAATTATATTATATTTTCGTAGCTCTACGGCTCCCCGTGGAATGTCACGAATTTTGTGTGCCTGACGGTCTTTCTGTAGACGAAAATAGCCTATTTATGAAATTCTCTAGCCCCCCCCCCAGTAGGTATTATTTTGTTGCAGCATTTACCTTAGATATATTCTTGGTTTGTCTACACCTGCCCCCCCCCTTAACAAAACACTAGCTACGCCCTTGCTCTAACCACCCTGCTTCACAAAAATACTTCGCCATCCACTCCATGATACACCGCCTAGTTATATCCCAATGTCTAATAATAATTTCCTTTCTGAACTTTCTATAATAGAACGAATTGCTGTAAATAACAGATAGGAACCTAATTTAAACGAATATTTGAAAAATTTGGATACGAACCAAATTTGTTAACATTTAAAACTTAACAAAATTTCAAAAATAAATATCGTTGTTTTTAATTGATTTGGGTTAGTTGAGTTGATTTGAATTGATTTGATTTGATTTGAGATTTGAGTTGATTTGAGTCGATTTGCGTTGATTTGAGTTGATTTGGGTTAATTTAAGTTGATGTGAGTTGATTTGAATTAATTTAAGTTGATTTTAGTTTTTTGTGTTGATTTAAGTTGATTTAAGTTGATTTCAGTTGATTTGAGTTGGTTTGAGTTGGTTTGAGTTGATTTAAGTTGATTTGAGTTGATTAAACTAAGTTATTTGTCTTTTAATAAGATAAATAATGCTATCACAACAGGGCCATAGCTAGAGTTGAATTAAAGATAGAGCAGCGGTAATTACACGTACGCACTTTTAAGGGGCGGCAAAATTTCACAATATTAAATTTTAATCATTTCTTTCATATTTTTGTTGCATATATGATTCAGACCGATTGAAATTTTTCATTACTTATTCTGACAAACCTGGGGAATCCACTTTCTTCAAATGAATAATAATGTCATCTTGATAACTGCAGCGACTGGCAACACCGTCCGGGTCGAATTTTGTTTTGCGCTTGGATTTTTTATGACTAATATTCAGTGAGAATGATTGAGAGAGGTCCGTGGGCGATGCGCGACAATTCTAAGAAAGTTTCATGGATCGTCACGTGTTCCAATGGATCATAAAACCATCCATGTGTTCCAAGTACAAAAGTAAGAGGAAACCATTTTCTTGTTCTGGGTGTAGTATCTGAGCTTAAGCCGAGGATTTAGCAGATTAACTCCTGGGTTAAAATCAGTTTCATGTTCCGAATAATCTGTCGAAATTCCAGTAGCGGATTAATCTGCTGACACATTTCGAAGAAAACCGTTCTAATATTTCGAGTGGAGTTAAATTTTTTATTTCAAACCATTCCACAAAATTCGTAATTCATAGGAAAACCATACTACGCATTATAAGAGAGCAATACTAATTAAATCTGTGGACACACAAGCAGATTCACCCTTAATTTAAAACCAGTTTTGTGATCAGAATGTAAATTTCCAGTTGTGGATTCATCTGCTGACACATTTTGAAGGAAAACGTTCTCTTATTCGAAGTGAATTGGAGGTTATCCACCACATACCCGCCCGGTGTAAGTAACAAAAGGTTACTATTTAACAAGGACTCGTATTTTTTATAGAACGACCCTACAATTACAATTAACTAAAACTAGATCCCTATTGTCCCTGCATACGTTGTTAGCGAACAGTATGCAAGTGCTTGATCTGATGACAAACCGTTTAGTATGGAGAAGGCCCGAAGATATCGATCTAGGGATTGGTTTATTTATGACTCAACCGTTGAATAACATCCCCAATCTGTTTGGGAATCCCCCCTAAGCAGTGATTGCAATACGCGCAGTCTCTCACCACTTACTTCAATTCCATCTATGGGCAGAATAAAGAATTGACATAATAGCGCCGTTTACACACACACTTCGGAGCGACCGAGTCCCGCGCCACTTCAGGCCGCCGCGCAGAAAAGTCCCACAGTGAACTGCGCTGTAAACCTATCGGTCTTTACTTTTCTGCACGGCGGCCTGAAGTGGCGCGGGACTCGGTCGCTCCGAAGTGTGTGTGTAAACGGCGCTAATATGATTCTTTGGTTAGTTCGGAACTGTTTAGTTAGATGTCGCTACGCTACACTAATAGGTAGTATTTTTTTTCAATCATGTCAAACAATGAACAAACAGTTTACTAGTATATTATCATAGTCGATGGTATTTCTTAAGGTAGGGCACGGGTATTTTAAGGTAGGGCATTGCCCCCTAATGCCCCCCCTAGCTACGGCCCTGTATCACAAAGTGAAAAATTGTCAGAAGAAGTTTTCTTCGAAAATAAATATAACTGAAGATGTTTTCGCTGATTACGAATTTTATTGGTTAGGGCACTCTTCCGCTGAGCGCCTCAAATATTCTTCATATTAATAATAAAGGACAACGCTTAGATATCTATGAAGCCTTAGAAATAAAAAAAAACCCTTAATAATAATTCTTAATTCCATTCCAGGGTACCATGTAACAATAATAAGAATAAACAAAAACTCTGATATTGGAATACCTATTTCCAGCCAGTATAATGTTCCCAATATTAATGATTATGATGTTTATATTTTAATGTTTATAGTATATTTTAAATATAAAATTTAAAAACGTAAATAAATGATATATTTATATGTTGTTATTTCAGCCATCATATCTATGTAGGCATAGTGTATATTTAAAATTCTTTGCCTCTACCATTTGTCATTACAAATTACATAAATGTATCCATAAAATAACTAACCTAAAACTGCAAAATGAATGATTTTTTATGTAACGCTTTGGATAAAAAAAATTGTATAGGAGAAAATTTGTGTCACTCCATAAAAGATTTCAATTTAATTTGTCCTGATAAAGGATTTAGCCTATTTCATGTAAATATTAGAAGCATAGAAAGGAACATGGATGAATTAATAATACCATTAAAAGAATTAAATTATTTCCCGGGCTGCATAGTTTTAACAGAAACTCACTCAGCCGGTGAATTGAATTTCACTATCCCGGGGTACTCTTACTACACAACAACAACAAAGTTAAACAAAAACTCTGGTATTGGAATATTTGTATCTAACCAATACAATGTACTTAATATTAAAGAGATTCACAGTATTAGTAATGTTAACATATTAAATATTGAATTTAAAGACATAAATAAACATTATAACATTATTGCTATTTATCGAACACATAGGTCGATAGTGTCACACTTTATTGATGAATTAAAAAATATTTTATTAAATTTTAGAAATAAAAACAATGTTTTTGTTGGAGATATGAATTTAAATATCGCAAGCGACTATTCTAGTAAGGATAAAGATAGCTATCTCAACATGTTAGCAGAACTCAATTAGTTATCGTGCATAAATTCGTACACTAGAGACGTTCGAGGTCAACGACCTTCATGCTAAGATCATATTTTTACAAATATACCGGATATCCAAAATATAACAGCAGCTGTCATTCACACAACTATCACTGATCATTATTCTTGTATTTTTAACCACAAAACCAGCAATCCAATATTGCCATCATTTAAACAAACAAAATCTTCCAAAAAAGTACTTAATATGGATACATTAAAAAACAAATTTCAATCAGAAAATTGGATCGAATTATTACAATGTAATGATGTCAATATCTGCTGTAAAATATTTGAAGAAAAAATATCTAAATACATAAATGACTCGTCAAAAAATATAATTCCCAAACACAAACTGTCTAACTTCAAACCTATGAAACCATGGATTACTCATGGATTAATAGTATCTGTACGACGTAAGCAAGCTCTTTATAAATTAACAACTCAACAACCTAATAATAAAAACATACTTAATCACTTTAGAGCATATAAAAATAAACTTACATATATCATAAAACATACTAAAGAAAGTTACTATAAACGGAAGTTGGATCTAGCTGAAAATGATAGTAAAAGAGTATGGACGGTTGTAAATGAAATAATTGACAAGAAAAAGAACAATAATAACGAAATCAATGCTATTAATCATGATAACTCAAAAACATGCTGTAAAGAAAACCCCTCAAAAGCTGCAAATATATTTAACACTTTCTTTGCAAATGTTGGGAAAAATCTCGCCAATCTCATTCACATTGATCCAAATATTATAACATCTCCAGACTGTAATATAAATGCTAAAAATAAAATGACAACATTTGAAGTTACCACAGAGGACGAAATAGTTTCTATCATAAGCGATATGAAAGGAGGATCTGCTCCGGGCTTTGATGCAGTCACGGTTGATATTTTAAAAAAGATAAAAAATCAAATTTCTAAGCCATTAATGCATATAATAAATACAAGTTTCCAAAGCGGAGTATTTCCATCAATTTACAAACAAACTACTATTACCCCAATATTTAAGTCAGGTAATCCAGAAGAAGTAAACAATTACCGTCCCATATCAGTAATCTCAAATATAGCAAAATTTTTTGAAAAACTAGTTAAAAAAAGAATGAGCCAATTTATAAAATGCAACGATATAATTAATGAAAACCAGTTTGGTTTTATGGAAGGTAGAAGCACACAAGATGCAATTGCAAAATTAAGTAGCCTTGTACATAGTTCATTAGATAAATCATTTAAATGCCTGGGAATTTTTATAGATCTCAAAAAAGCATTTGACAGTATATCACATGACAAACTTATAAGTAAATTAAGAAACATTGGATTAAATGGTTCAGCTCTAGAATGGATAAAAAGCTATCTTTTCAAACGTCCCCAAGTTGTAAAAATTAATGGTGTGCTTAGTTCACCAAAAATGAGTCATTTCGGCATACCTCAAGGTACAGTCCTGGGACCGTTACTGTTTATTATCTATGTTAATGACATATTCATACAAAAACTAAACGGAAAAATAATATCTTATGCTGACGATACTGTCATAATAATTGAAGGTACGGATTGGAATACTGTTAATAATCTAGCTAACATTGATATTAACATATTGAAAAATTGGTTCGATAAAAATCTCCTCTCTCTAAACACTGAAAAAACAAAATTTATCCCATTCTCTATCAATAAATTCAAATTAGAACCAAATTTAAACATCATAATACACCAAAGTAAATGTAATAAAACTAACTGCAATCAAGATTGTGCTAAACTTAGTCCAACTCCCAAAATCAAATATCTTGGTGTATATATAGATCAACATTTTAAATGGAAAACACATATTTGTGAACTCGTCAAAAGGATTAGGAAATGTATTTATATATTTATTAGACTTAGAAATATTCTTAGCTTAGAAAACCTAAAAAGAGTGTACTATGCAACTGTTATCTATATTGCAATATGGTATTATTGGCTGGGGAGGAACATATGACAATATTTTAAATCCCCTCAAAATTGTTCAAAGGTTGATAATTAAGGTAATCTTAAAAAAACCGTCTAAATTTCCTACTGAAATCCTTTTTTTAATATTCAATGTGCCTATAATAGACAAAATCTATAAAAAATATTCAATTCTTCAAATTTACAAAGAAATACAGTTAAATACTCGTAACTTCCAATTCAATACATCAGCAAGATACCAGAAAACTATTAAAATTCCTAAATTTAATACTAAGCACATCCAAAATTCCTATCTTTATCTGGGCATAATCTATTATAACAACCTCCCATTTAAATTAAAAACCATCGAAAATATGCAGGAATTTAAGCCCAAATTAAAAAATTACCTGAAACTGCTATAAAAGTCCCAAATATGTTTACTTTGTATCTTAAAGTCTGCTATTTTATAAATCATTTATTCCTTCTTTTTTCTTTCATTTCTTAGTTTCTAAATCTCTGAGTCTACTATTGTATAAATCTTGCGTTCTTTCTTACGTATCCTTTACTTACTTATTACAATAATTTTTGTTACTAACTTACAGACCTGACCTGACGGCTTACCAGACCTGACGGACCTTACCAGACCTGACGGCTCACTAGCAAACACCGCCACCGAAAAGGCTAACTTACTAGGTAAAATGTTTGCGGATAACTCAACCCTCGATGACCAAGGTGCTGTCCCGACGTCGGTTCCTCACTGCGGTTTTCGTATGAAAAAGCTGAGGATCCGGCATCGGGAAGTACTCCATGTTTTACGAGGGCTTGATGTTAATAAAGCTAGTGGGCCTGACGGAATACCTGCCCTGGTACTGCAAAGGTGCGCTGCAGAAATAGCTCCAATTTTGACGAAGCTTTTTAAACTGTCCCTGAAGACTGGCTCTGTGCCCTCTGGTTGGAAAAAAGCGGTTATCCATCCTATTCCAAAGAAGGGTGACCGCTCCAACCCGGCCAACTACCGCCCCATAGCGATCACATCAGTTCTGTCTAAGGTGATGGAACGTGTGATCAACGACTAACTGCTCACATACCTCGAGAAGAACAAAATTATTAACGACCGTCAATACGGATTCCGGCGGAACCGCTCGTGCGGTGATCTTCTCGCGTATGTGACGCATGTTTGGGCGCGATGCCTGGAACGTTTCGGTGAGACCCAAACGGTTGCACTGGACATATCCAAGGCCTTTGACCGGGTTTGGCACCGAGGACTTGTCAACAAACTGCATTCTTACGGACTTCCCGCATCCTTGTGTACGTGGATTGCCGACTTCTTGAGGGAGAGGTCGATTCAGACGGTAGTCGATGGTTTCACCTCTTCCTCTCACTCGATAAATGCTGGCGTCCCGCAGGGATCGGTTCTGTCTCCAACTCTGTTTTTGATGCACATCAACGACCTTTTGTCATGTGCACCAATTCACTGCTACGCGGATGACAGTACAGTTCATGATAGCTTTTTGTTTGACAAGCCCCCAAAGGGCTCACAAACTCCAACAGCTCGTAAGGCTTTGAAGCAAAGAATGGACGGTTACCTCGAGAGTGTTTTCTCTTGGGGTAAAAATAATCTCGTTGAATTTAATGTTTTAAAGACCCAATCTTGTCTGATTACGTCTAAAAGGGATCGCAATGAAAATCTAGTCTCTTTCAACGGAAGCAATCTTCCGAACAGGCCCTCCATTGATTTGCTTGGTGTAACCCTAAGTGACCAGCTCAGGTATGGGGGCTCCATCGAAGCCAGAGTAAAGTTAGCCTCCCAAAAACTGGGCGTACTGTACAGGGCCCGCAGATACTTTAAAAGTACACAACTGCTAACCCTGTACAAATCGCAAGTGCGCCCCACGGTTGAATTTGGCAGCCACCAAACCACTGGTCTGGAGCTCCAAAATACCTGAAAAATACCCTCGACTCTGTGCAGAAACGGGCGGTCCGTTTGATAGATTCTCCCATCTTAACAGACGGATTGCAATCTTTAGAGCACAGGCGTCGGGTGGGAATGCTATCCTTGTTCTACCGGTATTACAATGGAAGATGCTCCGAGGAACTAGCATCATTGATCCCTTCGGCACCGGTGAATAGTCGGGAAACACGCCAAACGCGTGCCCAACATTTGTACACAGTTGACATTAGTCACATGAGAACGGGTCGTTTCTTCGACTCGTTCTTATGTTCAACAGCTCGGCTGTGGAATGATTTGCCGGCCTCTGTGTTTCCTCCTTCCTACAACATGGGTCTCTTCAAGACCAATGTTCATTCCTTCCTCTCCTCAAAAAGACCCTCCACACAGCATCCCAGATGACATAGGCCCTGAGGGAAATTATTTTCCTCAGGGCCTCCTGTGTGGAGTTAATGTAAAAAAAAAAAAAAACATGATTCTTCCATTTATAATGATTTTTTAATTTATATTATGATTTTTTTAAACTCTTCAGGATTTTTATTTTTAAATTATACAAGATTTTTTAACCTTCTTATTATTTACAATAGCCGTTATTACTAACTTACACGATCATTAATTTACTAATTGAGCTAGAACTCCCTCACCACACACAAGAGCATTGTCTCTTTATGGTGAGGAAAGGCATTTTTTTAAAATTTTTTGTTAACCTTATGTAACTATGTAACTGTTGTAACTTCATATGTATTTTTAATAAACATTGCCAATAAAAATAAAAAAAATAATGAGTCCATTATCCATAAACAAAATTTCTCATTTTTTCAAAAATTCTCATTGGTATCTTTATTATAACCTTAATTTTTCTAAAATACTTTTTTTTACCTAAAAGTGTGTATTAAAAAAATCTTAAAATTTCCTTGAAAGATTAGAACTAATTTTCAAAATAATTGTCCTTGGTTAGGTGGAAATATCTCATAGTTGAAGACAAGACAATTATTGCCGGCTATCAGAAAAGATCAATTTTTATTCACTGCTCATGCAGCAACAGCAATTCTAGAGACTACTTCATCCTTATTCAAACTTTTTTTAAATATTTTCCTTCAAAACATAAATTTGACCGTTTTATAATATATTCAGATATATTATGTCAATATAATATAACTATCCAATATATTGTACCCGCTTAGCTGCTGCAAGTAGCTTAGCATCAGGAACTTTGTTAAACGATATGAATTAATCCAACCATAAATACAAGTATAAATCATGTAAATAGCACCCACAACAAATGTTTAATGTACAACGTCTTTACACATATAATCAAGGTTATTTGTTACTATTCCAGGTAGCGTTAAGGTGGAGACTGTACCCATCAAGGCAGAACCAGGACCCCGAGAAGAAGATGTAGTGGTAACTCCTTATACAGAAATAGAAATAGACCTGCCAGATGTTAAAAAGGAATGCTTAGAGCACTCTGATAGTATTGCCGAGACTACTGCAGGTAATATCGATTTTTGTTTGTTTGAATTTGTTTTAATAATTTTCTCGTTTCATTATAGATAACTTTTTCCATCGTTTTTTTCAGACATGGTATCGGACTTGAATATCTTGATACACCCTGAAGAAAAATCTCATTCATGTTCCTATTGTAACCAATCATTCTCAGACAAATGGCGTTTAAGAAGACACTTACGCACCCATATTGGAGAAAAACATCATTTTTGTCCCGATTGTAACTATTCCTGCTCATACAAGTCAGATTTAACAAGGCACTTACGCACCCATACTGGAGAAAAGCCTCATTCATGTCCTCATTGTAACTACTCCTGTTCAGACAAGTCAGCGTTAACAGTGCACTTGCGCACACATACTGGAAAAAAGTCTCGTTCATGTTCCTATTGTAACTATTCCTGCTCTCGCAAGTCAGATTTAACTGTGCATTTACGCACCCACACTGGAGAAAAACCTTATATATGTTCCCATTGTAACTACTCCTGCTCACGGAAGTCACGTTTAACATTTCACTTACGCACTCATACTGGAGAAAAACCTTATTCATGCTCATACTGTAACTCTTCATATTCTCAAAAGGGATATTTAAAAAGGCACATTCTAACCCATACTGGAGAAAAAACTCATTCATGTTCCCATTGTAACTACTCCTGCTTCGAAAAATCAGCGTTAACAGAGCACTTGCGTATCCACACTGGAGAAAAACCTCATTCATGTTCCCATTGTTACTATTCCTGCTCACGCAAGTCACAGTTAACAATGCACTTACGCACCCATACTGGAGAAAAGCCTCATTCATGTTCCCATTGTAACTACTCCTGCTCACGCAAGTCAGATTTAACAATGCACTTACGCGCCCATACTGGAGAAAAGCCTCATTCTTGTTCCCACTGTAACTACATCTGCTCACGCAAGTCAAATTTAAATGTGCACTTACGCACCCATATCAGAGAAAATCTCATTCAAGTCCCCATAGTATCCACTCCTGCTCACGCAAGTAGCATTTAACAGTGCATTTGAAGAAACCTTATTCATGCTCCTGTTCAGCTGTTAATGTTCTTTAAGGGGACATTTAGATAGTCACATTCTTATTCAAAATGGAGAAAAACCCATTGTAATTTCTTCTCTTTAGACAAATCACGTTTAACAAGACAGTTACGCGTTCATACTGGAGAAAAACCTCATTCGTGTTCCCATTGTAACTAGTCCTGGTCACGAAATTCATAAGGCACATATGCTTCTAGACTGGATAAAAACTTTTTTCATGTTATCTAAAGGATAATTTAAAAATTCACATTTTAATTCACACTTTAATTCACACCGGTGAGAAAATTCATTAATGTACCATTGTAACTACTCCTCCTCATACAAGTCATCGTTAACAGAGTACTTACGCACCCATGCTGGAGAAATACCGTATTTCCGTGCCTTATGTAATTATTCAAGTTCACAAAAGGGATGTTTACAACACATTATTATTTATGGTTGAGAAAAAGCATTGTCTTGTTCCGGCTGTAAGTATAAGAAATAAATGTATTTAACCACGCATAGACTCAGTGCAGAGAAACCAGTTTCGTGTTCCGGTTTTTTCAGTTCCATTCACGTTTATGAAAGGGGAGTCGAAAAACGTCTCATGCTGACTCAAAGTAGAGATTAACCATTCGTGTGATGCGATTGAAACCAAATCTTCTAACCTTACAACTTTTATCACATCTGTCCCTCTCGGCCACTCTCGTTTTTTCTTCTCTGCGCGTCGCAGTACTTCCCCACCTGAAATATAAATAGTTGTAGCGGTCACTTAACCCGCTCTGATAAAATCTACCGCTGCGCCACTGGACTCTATGGAACGCGCGAGAACACTCACGGCATACCTACCTTCGCTACAAACAGCGGTTAATAATATCGCCACCGCCTAGAAAGGTCTAGAGATAGCACCCTACAATATCTGTACGGCGCCGAACATTCTCGTCAACTGCCGAGTGGCACGCATTATCTACCGTGAGAGTAATTACTCGCCGCGGCTATATAAGCAGCAGCTCCGCTCGCCCGCTGAGTCTCAGTCTAGTTTTCATTCATGGTTCGACATTTACACACCGGGCAGTGATACAGTGCCGCTACGCCATATCGGCCCACGCGGGCTGCCCGTCTCGCAACAAGTGAATAACGTTTGTCCAGTGTGACTCCAGGAACATTTCCAACACCTTCGAGGAACTTTCTCCAACCACCATCCGCTGTCCGGCCCATTCGCGCCTCGACATGAGATGTCTCCGTCCGCAGCACATAAAGCCCGCCGTGCTTTCTGCTTGGGATGCAACCCGTTCTCTGGCAAATCGAAACCCATCGCGTTCCGCTGCCAGAGATCATCCTCATCGCCTCTCAAGGTTCCTTCCTGCGTCACGTGTGTGTGCCGACTCAAAGGAAATACAGCTGCCATATCTCGTCAGCACGACGACGATCGACCGCCTGGACCAAGGTCACTTCTACACCGCCATGGTGTAGAGCAACACGCCGGCTCCCTGAAGACCAGTGATCTTCACCGCCGTAGTCTCCTGACCTTCTTCACGTATCATCACGCAGCAGCATCACTCACGGCACCACTGTACTCCGCTCCGCTTCGACTCTCGCTACGTAGCTCAACAATAAAGACTGACTCACTACACCGACTGACGCATTCATTTCTGTCTCCCGTCTCTACCGATCTGGCCCGCTCCCTCATAGTGTATGATTACCAAATAATATAAAAACACAGAATTGCTTAATCCAGAATTGCTTAATCCAGCACTGCTAATGTAGACAATTTTTTTATTAATTTTATTATAATTGGCATGAATTCCTTATTCTATTTTAGTTCTACTCTGAATCGTGTCTTAATCTTATAATGTGAAGTGAATGTAGTAAACTTTATAAAAATTTGGCCGCTGAAGGCAAGATTTAAAAAACACCGTGTGAGAATATGATATTCAAGTTCCTTACTATGCAGACTCTGCTGAAATTTTCAAGCTTTTGGAAGTTATGAAAATTACACAACTTTACGACAATGGGTGCTTTCTCTAGTTTTAAAATTTCGAGAGTCTTACTTTTCTTTAAAAAAAGAACGCAAATTGTTTGATTATAATTATTAATCTGAATTTAGAAACTTTTTTATTATATTATATTTTATTTTTTATTTAATTGAATATAATAACATCTAGTACAATATAAGATATGGATAGTCCCACAAAGCTGTGACAGATCAGCTTGTCTGTAGGTTCTACCATTTAATATTATTACATAACACACATTAGCCTAAGTTACAATATTAATACCTAATATAAGATTTAGTTATTATTTTTTAATTTATAAACTAACGTTTAGACAAGATTTTTATGCATAGCACAAAGGGTAACAATTATTACAAGCAATAATTGTCAGCCTGAAACACTCATTTACATTGAAAAATCTTCCGAGAAAAGATACTTGCCGCCAACGGGACATGAACCCGTGTCCTTCCGATTGCCGGTCGAATGCTCTGACCACTGAGCTATGGCGGCTTATCAAATACCCGCCAAATAATTCAATATATACTAGTGTTTCATTCCACAATTACTGCTTGTTATATTTCCCGTTGGCGGCAAGTATCTTTTCTCGGAAGATTTTTCAATGTAAATGAGTGTTTCAGGCTGACAATTATTGCTTGTAATAATAAATAAGATTTAGGATAGATAAATATGTTGTTCATTTGTTAACCACTTTTTTGTCAGTTTATGGCAGGGTTTCTCATTATTTTTTAAATTAATGTTTTGATTCAACATGTTGTAAATCAAGGGTATCATATATTCGAGCGTTCTGCTACCATACTTATTTGATATTCGTGGTATTTTTATGCCTTTGTTTTCGGTAAATCTTGTTGTGCACCAATCAATTTTTATACGTGTTTTCTACCGAATTATCCATAATTATAATGTACCAGAGAAGCCCTTTAATTGGAAGTAGGCCCTCAGACCCATACAATAGTAATTTTAAGTTGTTTCTTTGTTTGTAAATGCTAGGTTTAACAATTTTTTAATTATAGCAGTTTGTAAATTTTGAATGAATTTATTAATTTTATTCGAGTGTCCCCAAGTTCGAATTCCATATATAAGTATGGATTTGACCATAGAATGATATATAAGTTTGAGAGTGCATCGAGGCAACACAAATTTTAATTTATAAAAATTACTCGCCAATCATCGGAGCTGGTTGCAAATTTTGATCACTTGTTTATCCCATTTAAAGTTATTATCTACGATTATGCCAAGGTAAGTATATTCATTTGTAAATCAATTTTTTCACAGTAGCAAATGTTATCAATTTTTTTATGTATACATTCAAAATTATGTGCAATTATTTTAGGTAAATTCCACGTTTTCAGGCTCGGTGATCTTATATACATACATTTAGTTTTTTTGACATTAATAATTAGTCCTACATCATGAGACCATTTGAGCAGCTACAACTAGTGCAGTATCATCTGCAAAAATGAATGTTAAAAACAAATTGAAAAAATGTCAAAAATGAATGTTTCAAGCTGATCGCCTCGACGCAAGCGCTACGGATCCGCCAATTAGCGGATAATGAGCACTTCATCGTCGCACCTCTTGAAAATGCACGAGCCGTCGAAGGACAGCTGCACTTCATTCATACCCTAGATTTATCTAAATTAATTGAACAATCGCAACAACTAGGAATTAATTACGATAAATTTATAAAAAATAACAATAAAACCTTACCGCGTAATGGATTAGAACGTTTGAAATATTTAATAGATCATAATAATCAGATGATTTATAATTTAGTTGTAAATAGAAATAAAAGAGACCTAATAAACGGACTCGGTACAATAATTAAAGGGATTACGGGAAACTTAGATGATAATGATTTAGATAAGTTAGTACAACGAATTGAAACTAACCAAAATATAAAAGAAAAGAGAATCTCGTTGAGTTCAAAATCATTGGAGGATTATAACGGTAAACTAAAAAAATATTTCACATAACCAAATGGTACTTTGGTCACAAATGAGCCATGACCATTATGAAGATAAGACAGACTTGTCGATTACACATTTGATTTTTCAGATTGAAACTATTACCGAATTAATAACTAGAATTACAAAAGCTATCACGTTTGCCTCTCATGGAATGTATCACCCTAGCATTATAAAACCGAGGGTATTTATGGAAACCATTTCACATGTAAATCCTGAACAACTACCTTCTAATGATTTTGATATTATTCGACGCTTTTTGTAAGTTAAATTCATTAAAGTTAAACAAACTTTGCACTTTATTCTCTCTCTACCTTTAGTAGAACACACCGTTTATATGTAAGTAGTTTTGGAAATGATGGGAATTATGTCGTTATACATATAACAGAATGAGTTTTTCTTTTGCCCTGTTTAATTTATCTTTGTCTTACTAACTTATTTTTTGCATTTTGTTTTTCCTGTTAAGCACTTGCATACTGCTTACTAAGAACGTATGCAAGGACACTGGAGGTTTAGATTCGTTCAAAATAAATGTAGCTTCGTTTAACAAAAAAATAGAATCTTGCGAGAGCCTTGAAGGAGTAACCATCTGTTACTTATACCAGGGCGGGTAAGAGGTTGATAACCTCCACTGATTAATTTGTGTTATTTCGAATTTCATTCATGTAAATAATATGGTTCCATAACAACTCTGAATCAACTCAATCAACATCTATTTGAAAAGTCATTAAAAGGTATGAAAAAAAAATTGAAAAATATCCTATAACCTAACCTAAAGTAATTTTTAATGACTTTTCAATTCATTCATTCATTCTGAGTTGTCCGGTCACTACATATTATATACTAGCTGACAGATACCTGTAGATACCCTAGCTGTAGATACCGGCCTTGCTTGGGGCTGTTTTTTTAAATATCATAGTCCGTGCTCCCAATCGTGTTTTTTTAAATTAACTCCACTCAGGGGTTTCTTTAAGAAAATAATTTTGCTCGGAGTCTATGTTTGATTTTGAATTGAGAATATGCGTAGTTATTACCATTTATCCAGTTCCTACCCCTCCATTACTATCACCTTGCTGGTTAAGTACTTGAAATTTGGAACAATGGCAAGAAACATAGTGCAAATTCGAGAATTTTTTTGAAAAACAGAAGAAGATTTGGAACTACCCCGGAAACAATATGTTGGTATTTTGCTTGTACATAATCTTGTTGTTAGTTGAAAAGAAGGAATTTGACCATCTCGGAAATACTTTAGACGTGAATACCTGCATACAGAGCATGAATGAATTCTTTAATGTGAGTGTTCAAACGAGTCATAAGAATACTCTAAGACGAAGGGCGTGGTCACATTTAGTACAAGGGAAAGATTTAGAATACACAGAATCTTTTCCGTCGCGTTTTCGTCGCACACAAATTATGTTATAGGTATGTATACTCTGAATGCTGCACACAGAAGAGAAAACAATATTACAACTCTCACTGTTATGTACATACGCGGCCTCTGAATGTTTACAGTTCAATGGAGAATAGAAGAAATATTTATAAAATGCATTTATTCTAGAGAGCCAATTTTCAACAAAAAAATGTGATTATAATTATGTAGGTACAGGTTCCTGTTTTACCACAGTTACCATTATTCCTTTCATTTAACTTCTTCTTGACTCGTCGCGTCGGGTCTTTAAAAGCCTAGGTTTTATAGAAATGCTAATTATGTATATTTTAAATGTTCCAACTGATTTCTTACTTTACGTAGCTTCCTAAAAGGGACTATACTTGATGCTAGCGCCGCCGACATTCAGTCTGCGCATGTGCGCTGTGAGATACAGACGTGTGTTTCGGCGAGAGGCTCGACAAAAATCAACAAAATACAATGAAAAACCAAGTTCATATGTTTTTTCATTGTATTTTGTTGATTTTTTTTGTAATTACAATAAGTCTGTATCAATCTCAAATAGATACAAGTTTGATAGAAATTACAATAAAAACACATAAATTTGTTGTAGACCACTTTTATTTTATAAACACCAAGGAAGGGTGCTTCTGAAACCGGTACCGTTTTATAAAATAAAAGTGGTCTACAAAAAATTTATATGTGTTTTTATTGTAAATTGTGGCGAGCCACAAAGTTAATGCTTTTTATCAATATTTTGATAGAAATTGTTTAGACTTTTTTTTAAAGTTTACTTTTGAAAAAGTATGATTCAAAATTGGTGTAAAAAATGTTCCTTGTTGAGTTTTATATTGAAAATTAAAATCTAATTTAAAAATATCTATTTTATTTTAATGCAGCCCCTTATCACCTGACTACAATCAGTTAAAAAAACACATCTGTGAAATCTATTACATAAATTTAACCCTTTCAATACCAGAATGTTTCCAGCCATTGAAAAAAATGTTTTTCTACGTTTTCGAGTTTTGCGATTTTTTTTCAATATTTTAACGTTTTTTTTATCATATGTTTTGGAAATATTTCATGTTTCTGAGGAAGAACATTGGGGTTTCAGGGGTAAAGTAAAGGGTAAAGTAAAGTGGTAGTAAATCAAATAACGGGTAGTCCAAGAAGCATAAATTATTTTTTTACACATTTTAATACACAATAATAACTAAAAATTATTTTTTTTATACCAAAACCATTTCCCTAAATTAACACAAGACAAACATATACAAATAAAATAGAACAAGTACAATTAAAATTGTTTGTTTTATTCCATCCTTAATGGTGGAATAAAACAAAACAATTTCTTTCTCTCCGGAGACAAAGGGCTACGCCACATTTCTCACATTTTAGAAATGTCTTCATTTTAATACGTAGTTTACATCGCTGTGGATTATCCATGAACGTTGGTTTATGCCCAATACCATCATATCTCAGATCAGCGATTGGACGTGGTGCTGGCAGGGCACGTTTTTTATACCTTGCTAGGCCCTGCTTCATCCACCAAAGAGCAAGGTCGACCCCTTTTTTTATTTTCGAAATAATTTTTTAATTCGAAGATAAAACCATGTTTGTGCGATATACTCGTAATTCCACCAACATATTATTAAGGTCGACCCCGCGTATGTATGCGCGATGCCCCCGCGATGATGGCGGGACATAGCACATCAACGTGTACTGAATCTGCCTGGTACCATCGCTTCACAACCGTCATGGGGTTGTGTCCCAGATTTGATGATACGACATGGACAGGCTTCCGATCGAACCATTTTAGGGCAAAAACATTGAATTGCCTCTCACATCGGTAATCATACGAGCCGCCGTTTTGGGATTTCAGTAAGGAGTCAGCCACAAACTCACAACCAGGCAAGCGGTTAGTCCTTACTGTTTCCACGGCTTATATGACTACCGATTTCAAGGAAACCATAAGTGCATGAGAAGTGAACCAATTGTCAGTGGCGACTTTGAAATTACGGTTTGGGGGATACCCTCTACCAACCTCAAAACAATGTCTCCACTAATACCGAGGGCACTCTTCTCTCCCACATTAGTGCTTTTGCCCGTGTAGATCTCAAAATCATAGACGAGCCCACTGGCTCCCGCTAGGGAGAAGACTTTGACGCCCCACTTACGTGGCTTATTTTTTATATATTGTTTCAAATTACTCCTCTCTTTAAACGGTATCATGCGCTCGTCTACAGAATTGAACTCCTCAGATTTGATCTTGGTCATATTTTCCTGCAGCGCATTTACAACGGCCTTACTTTGAATAACTTGTCATAGCTCTCGTGTCCACTGATAATCAACATGTTATTGTCATTCAAATGTAAACACGACCGTAACTTTGTGAAACGATTTCTAGGCATGACATCAGCGATGAGAGATAGCCTCGTATCATTCGCCCAGTAAAGGTGGAATGCCGGATACTTGAATATACCCATCATGATGTGCATGCGTATATAGTTTATTTTATTTTTCATATTGTTATTTAAAAAAAAAGGAAATTATTATTATTTTTATCGGCCTTGTATTCTTTCCGGATCTCCACAATTAAACACTGTCTTACCTATAATATACCTACATGTTTTTACAACACATACTTTATTTGGTGTAAGTTAGTGGTGCTGGCGGCACGGTATCGCTTCGAAGTAAATAAGCACACACTTCACGACTACGAGGCATGGATCCTGATGGATCTCATCACGTCCACCATCAATGTCTAATCCCCAGATGGTGAACGTCCTCCTGTGGAACGCCAACAGCATCCGATTCAAGACTGATGAACTGCTCGCTCTGGCAAATAACACTAATACTGACATTATTCTCATTTCAGAAACACATCTAAAACACGACACACCGTTGAGAGTGCCCGGCTTTGAAGTTCACCGAGACGACCGATTGGAAGGAAGAGGTGGAGGTACCGCCATATTCGTTCGACAATCAATCACTTCTACAAGAATCCCTACTCCGAAGCTAAAAAATACTGAGGCCACGATTATCGAAGTCATCATAGAGGATAGACCGCACACCTTCATCGCCGCCTACTGCAATGAAGCCAACCGTCTGGTGAGAGAAGACCTGGATAAACTACTTAATTTGCGCCCAATTGTTGTTTTAGGAGGAGACCTGAACGCAAAACACAACTATTGGAATAACTACATAGGCAACGCGAATGGGAAAACGCTCTTCACGCATATGCAGACACATAACTACTCGATAATGGCACCGGACAAACCGACATTCCACTCAACACGCGCAAAGTACCCTAGTACTCTGGACATCGTACTCGAGAAAAACGCTAAATCGATCTCGCCACTGCGCACGCTGGATGAACTTTCGTCGGACCACCTGCCCGTGAGCTTCAGTATCGGAGGGACAACTTCAAGGAGCCCTAGAAAACAGCGAAATTACAAAGACGCCGACTGGGAAGGATTCAAGAAACAGATAAACGAACAAATACACCTCACGTCGGGGACTCTGCGCTCGAAGGAAGAAATCGACGAGGCCGCAAGCACTCTCACGGAAATCATACAACATGCACAAGACACATTCATACCTCTCAAAGAAGCACACACATACACGATCAAGCTTCCCGAGCACGTATTATCGCTCATCAAGGAGAAGAATCGCCTGCGACGCATCTATCATAGTACGCGCGACGGCTACTTCAAAACGGCTTACAACACGCTACAGCGGGAAATCAAGCAAGAAATCACCGACCTCAGACGCGAACTTTGGACGAAGAAAGTTACATCACTCACGCCAAAGGACAACAGCCTATGGAAAATGGCAAAAGCGCTGAGACGCGAAGATCACACGATTCCCCCGCTTGAGAAGCTAGACGGATCAGGGCTGGCACTTTCGCTTGAAGAAAAGGCAAACGCGCTCGCCGACGGATTCGAGAGAGCCTACGCAGCCACGGACGGCCTATCCGACCCGGAAACGGATCGACTTGTAGAAGAGTCTCTACGAAATCTCGAGCAAGCCGAGCAGACGAACGCCGCCGATATCCACTTCAGCACGCCAAGCGAAGTAGCCGTCATCATCAGACGATTGAAGACAAATAAAGCGCCGGGAAACGATCAAATACACAACATTCTACTCAAACATCTACCGCAGAAAGCCATCATTTACATCACAAAGCTGTTCAATGCCTGCCTCATCATCGGACATTTCCCTCAGATCTGGAAAACGGCGACCGTGCTGCCCTTCTCCAAGCCAAACAAGGACAAGAAGCAGCCGACAAACTATCGGCCGATCAGTCTACTTTCTACGCTGAGCAAGGTATTTGAACAGGTTATACTCAACAGGCTGCTTCCACACCACGAAGAAAACAACACTTTGCCAGACGAGCAGTTTGGATTCAGAAAGAGGCACTCCACTACCCATCAACTTACCAGAGTAGCGGAATTCATCGCCCGAAGATTTAACGAACATCGCTACATCGCCGCTGCACTGCTAGACTTGGAGAAGGCATTTGACACCGTGTGGATCAAAGGGCTACTGCACAAATTGCACAAAACAAACACGCCCATATACCTAACGAGAGTGATTCAAGAATACCTAAAGGACAGATCCTTCCGAGTTTTCATCAGGAACGCGCTGTCATCGATACGTGAGATTCCAAAGGGCGTGCCGCAAGGAAGTCTACTCGGACCTCATCTATTCAATATATTCACACACGACATCCCCCGTGACGAGAGATGCAAGCTATCTATTTACGCAGACGACGTCAAACTTTACGTTTCCTCGCTGAAATCAGACATGGCGGCCATTTACCTACAGAGAGCGCTCGACGCACTCGTAGAGTACTACAAGCAATGGCGACTCAAACTAAACGAGGCGAAGACCGAAGTCATCATGTACACGAGGAAACGAAAAAGAAGATCACCAGATGTCAACATCGAAATGGGAGGGCACGTCCTAGAATGGAAAGATGAAGTCGTATACCTGGGCCTGACAATGGACTCACGTCTCAACTGGAAATCTCACATAGCCAAGATGCACGCAAGAGCCAGAAAGGCAGTCGGCGCGATGAAGCCCATCTTCAACAGAAGAAGTCCGCTATTTCCCAGAACCAAGCTCCTGATCTACTACTCGCTCATTCGACCGGTACTGACATACGCTATTCCCGTGTGGAGTAGTATTTCTCACTCCGACCACTCGAAACTACAGACGCTACAAAATCTCTGCATTAAAATCGCATACAACACTAGAATCAGAACGAATTTGAAAAGACTACATGCAAGAGAAGACATTCCAACATTATTCGAATACACACACCGACTGACAGACCGATTTTACAAATCTCTGAGACACAGTAAAAATAGACTTATAAAGGAAATCGGTCAATACAATGCACCTAGTGACTTTACTTTCAGATATACACACAGACTACCTAAACATATCCTGATGGACCTGAACCACATCTGGTATGAACCAGATTCAGACGCGGACGAGTGAGCGAGCAGTAGGTATTCCTAACTACCAGACGCCCCCCCTGTAACTTATGTTTACATATCTATTTATATATCTAGATAATATTGTATAATATGTATGTTTATGTATGTCTATTCTAAAAATTTCCCATAAAGTATATATTGCACATAAAAACAGACACATACACCCCACACCACAAAATGCAGGATTTCATATACCGAAATCACTGAAGGCCGACCAGTTTCATGTTGACTGCCGGCCGACTCTTCCCGGATGAGGTTTTTCATGGTTTCCTCATTCCCAAAGGCAAATGCGGAAGAACTCCAAATTAAAAGGACATGACCGCCTCCTTCTCACTCCCAACATAACACAAACAGACACGTATGTATATATGGCATTCGACCGCCGCTGCTCTGATGATGAAGATTGATGTTGAGTCTGGACGAAACATGCAATTTTAGTAGGGTTTTTAGATAACAATTTTTCCCTACCGATGAAACACGAGACCTTTAAGACTATAATAGCCAGGTAACATTTTTAAATACCCACATGAGGTAAAAATTGCAAGGCGCAAATGACGCCGTTCTATTTATAAAGAACATTAACTTTAAATTCAGTAAATTTAAATGATTCATCTCTTCAAGATATATAAGAATCTAGTAAATGAAAAAAAAAAAAAAAAAAAAAAAAACTAAAAATTACACATCTACCGGATCTGCCCTGATGATGGACACTGCAACGATGTACGAAACGTTGGCTAAAGAAGGAGGTAGCTCAACACGGCATAACACCCCAAAAACAAATAACGAAAAAAACATACTTTATTTATTTAAGTTTTTATTCCAGCAGGGCTGGGAGGGTAGTGCAATCCCAGTCTGCCATATTACATAAAAAATGAAAATAAAATAATAATAATAAAAATTAATCACAAAATTAAAAACAAAATAAAATTAAACAAAAATAAAACAGAAATTAAAATTTAAAAAATAAATATTGGCTTTTTTTATCGTCCATCAGGGAACTCATCATCAATTTACTCCACCATGATTCACAAGCTGACTCATAGTGGAGTAAAACCTTTTCATGTCCCGAATGCAGTTATACAAGTTCTCAAAAGTATGATTTGAAAATCCACAGTAAGATTCACAGAAAAGTAAAACCTTTTTCATGTCCTGACTGCAACTACTCGTATTCTAAAAAGGGATATCTAAGAAGTCACTTTGCTGACTCGACTCAAAATGGAGAAAAACCTTTTTAATGTTCCGACTGCAACCATTCATGTACTTCGAAGAGAAATCTAAAAATCACATGTTTACCCACAGTGGAGGAAACCCATTTCATGTCCTGACTGCAACTATTCTTCTTCTCGAAAAAGAAATAACTAAAACGGCACTTGCTAACTCACAGTGATGAAAAACTTTTTTCTTGTCCCGACTGCGACTATTCAGGCGCTACAAAACGGCATCCAAAAAGTCACATGTTTACCCAGACTGGACTAAAACCTTTTTCATGCCCCTGCAGCAATTAGTCATGCTGTACAAAGGAACTTCTTAGAAACAATTTGCTGACTCACAGTGATACAAAACTTCCTTGATGTTCTACAAAGACACCAAAAAATCACATGTTTACCCACAGCAGACAAAACCATTTTATTGTCCCGAATGCAGTTATTCAAGTTCTCGAAAGGGAGATTTAAAAATCCACAACGCGATTCACAGTGGTGAAAAACCTTTTCATTTTTTTTACATGAATACCGTACAAGAGTCCCAACTGCTCCCGTCTGGAGCCAGTGAGACTATGGCATCCCCAAATGGGGTATGTTGTGAGGCTGAAGGTAGTGGGGAGGGAAGGAGGTAGGGAAGCGGAAGGTGGGGAAGTACTTGGCTATTCAGATCTGGTCACCAAACACGGCTAAAGCCATTTCAGGCAACGTTTCAATTCTGCATGGTGGTCTTGCACCAGGGCGATACTGAGAGTATCTTCCACTCTGGAACGTGCCGCAAATATACTATATATTATTTTAAATGAATAAATTATGAAATACACAAATTAATCAAATAAAATTTATTTGCACCGCCGGGATTCGATCCCGCGACCTTCGGAATGCGAGTCAAGCGCCTTACCGCTGCACTAAGCCGGTCGTCGTCGTTTCATGTTTTGATTGTAACTATGCACATACTACGAAACCTATCTATGTAAGTATATGTAATATTATTATATTTTAGCAGTAAACTAACCTGTGTGTACATAATAATTAAAAAGCAAAGCGTTGTTCTTACTAAAAACTCTCGTATAACATCATTCATATGTTCCATAAATTTTTCATTATTTATTTTATTATTTCTTTTATATTTTCCAAATTTCGTTGGCATTTTCTGGCTGGGCTGCGCTAGCAAATCTTCATGAGAGCCTTTATAGGCCAATAACAGCTGATGATGTAAATCTCTCGCTTTTGAGGACAATATAGTACCTACAAACTCACTTTAACAACACTGACTACAGCAATTTGTGTTTATGCGTATTGCGTGTTTAAAACACTAACTTGGAAGATTTTAATTCCCTAGTTTTTTTAAATTTAACCCATTGGCCACAGAATTAATGAGTTAAAAAATTGGCTTTACCACTGAATTAATTTTGTACCAAAAATTCAAAACCTGCATTGGTGTACTAAATCTATTGTTACTTTTGAACTGTATATTCAAATGATTTAATTTCTTTAAATTTGTTTACACATTAAATTAAGGTAAAGAAAAAACATAAAAATATATTTTTTTAAATATTAAAATTTGTGTAAATAAGGATACAAATATAACCTTCTCTTTTTTCGTAAGTTTTTTCCGCATTTTTATTCAAAAAGTTACAAAAAAACTTAATATAAAAAAATCGAACAATAATAATTTTTGTTTGTATATATATGATAACTAATCTTATATATAAAAATGAATATTAAATTTACAATAAGCCGCCGCACTTTTAATAGGCACAAATTTTGGAAAGTACACTATTTTTAAACTTAGTCATTCTAAATTTCGATTACATAAAATTAAAATTAGCTTTCGTCTTGTGAGATTGTACGCCAGAATCACACACCATGTTACACAAACCTAGCGTAGCCGCTGAACTACTTGAAAACTGGGATGTTTTTCTTGCCTTGACGCGAGTAGGCGTTATAAAGGGGCACTTTCTTTTGTATCACAAACCATGTTACACAAACCTAGCGTAGCCGCTAAACTACTTGAAAACTGGGATGTTTTTCTTGCCTTGACGCGAGCAGGTGGTATAAAGGGGGCACTTTCTTTAATGTGTGCTAATTATTTTACTATGAATTATCACTATGTGGTTTCTATGGACAAGATTCAATATGGCGTCGGCGTCAAAACGGAAAATTACGCGAATAAAAGTTTTTACGAATATAAATTTAAATGCACGTTTTTCCGCCGTTCTCGACTGAAACAGATGGTTCTTGTGGTAATTAAGTTTAAGGGTAGTTTATTTTTTAAAATATATGCCTATTAAAAGTGTAGTGGCATGCGGCGTCTAGTCGTAAATTTACCAAATGAATCACTGAATGTGTTGCTAATTCTTTTTTTAGAATATTCCTTGAAAGTTGCGCAGAAAATTGGATAATTTCAGAAAACCTAACGACTATCGCACGTTTGACAGTTCGCGTATTTGAGAATGACATTTTTAATCAGGATTCTATTTTTGAAAATCTTTAAGTTGATAAATTTATTTAAAGTAGGTACTCCCCTAATAGTTTGAATCGAATCAAGAATTTTAAATATTTTAAATAGGTACCTGTGTTCGGTACCAAATTTAATATACATGAAAAATGGAAATTTGAATAAAAATTGTAAAAGGTGGCACGCGGGCTGTTTAAAATCTGAATGAGCTGGGATTGAATATATGGAACGAGGGAGGAGGGTTGGCGGGAAAGGGGAGAGTGAAGGCGGGGAAGGTGGAAGGGGAACGCGGGAGGGGAAGGGGACGTTTGAGGGGGGAGGGGAACTCGGGAGGGGAGTTCGCGGGACGGGGGAAGGGGGGGGGAGTGGAGTGGGGAGAGGGAAGGTGGAGGTGACGGAGTGGGAACGCGAGAGGGGAAGAGGACGCAGGAGAAGAAGGGGAGGTGGAAGGGGAACGGGACGAATGGGAAAGGACACTCAGGGAGAATTTTTTTATTTATTAAATGGCATAGCAACGCATGCCGGGACCAGCTAGTAACTAATAAAATAATTAGATTCGACTTCCTTGCACTTTCGAACTTCTCGATCTCAATTTCGAACGAAGTCGGCAGAGAACTTAAGAAATTCAAGATAGATGCTGAATTTAGGCATTTTGACATTATATCCGAGATAAATGCACGTCCAAACTCCCTAAACCCGATTTTAAAACAAATCGATAGATAACTCGAGAAATTCACGACTAATGCCGAAATTACGCATGCCGCGCCGTGTCGGTCAGTGACTGGTACAATACGCTGCGTATACCAACTGACTCCATATTGTAGATATGGTTTCCACCAAGAAAGTAACAGTTGTTCGTAACATCATCTTCTTCTCTTTCAAGGTCAGAATCTGTTCAATATTTGTATATAGTCAGCATTTCTTCAACAACAAAGTTGAAGTACCCAAATAAGGGGCGGCGAAATATTCCTCCACCCCGGGCGGCCGACACCCACGCTACGCCACGGGGAGGGGCGGTGGGGGGTGGGGGGGACTTAGGTTTTTATCACGTAGTCACAGTAGTACAATATATTTTGACATAAGTTTTATCTTGATATTATATTTTTTCCACTTAAGGCGGATAATTACTTTTAGGCGGATTAAATGTTGAGAGTGCCCTAGGCAAGCACCAAATCGACGCCCCTCTAGCGGATTTTTTTTTACATAGGTACCAACTTTCATCACAATCGGTTAAGTAGTTTTTTGCATGAAGAAGTAACATATACCTATACACTGTTAGGTGCGTAAATAAGCCCCACGAGAGGCGGCAGTGTTAAATGTGTGGAAGGTTCGCTAAAGGGCCCCCACGTTGAAGACAGTGTTAAATGCTGCAAGAAAGGCTCCCAGGTGGAAGCCAAGGTTAAATACTCACAGAAGTGCCCCCTTGTGACCAGCTCAGTTGGAAGGGTATATGGAATCTCCCAGGGCAGGGAGGTCGGCCGCAGCAGAGTCTACGAGCATCAGTAATGACGCTCCCAGAGTGTATCGGTTAGGAACTTCTCTACAATTAAAGACGGAAGGGTCGATTTACATGGTTTATTCAATAACTCAGGGGACAAGTACAATCACAGTAATTACATCATGGCAAGCATTGGACAAGAACCTACAAGGAGGCGGAACATGGCCTGGCTGTACTTCAAAATTGGCTAAAAGTAAACTCCCTTATATTAAATGTTAGTAAAACTAAATATCTAACTTTCTCCAAAAACAAAAGAGGACAACCAATGAATGTGCATACCCTCAAATTACATGAATGTCAAAATACTTTTCCACAATGTTCCTGCCCGTCTATAACCCAAACCAAAAGTATTAAATATCTTGGGATTGAAATTGATGAAAATCTACAGTGGAATTCACACATTGATCTTACCTCAAAAAAGCTAACAAAACTCATCTACTTCTTCAAAAAATTAAGAAACATCTTGTCGATAAGGGATCTAAATAGAGTATATTATGCTTTATGCCACTCTCGATTGGAATATGGAGTAATAGGATGGGGCTCAGCAGCATCTAATCACTTGAAACAACTTAAGGATAACTAAGAATTGCATTATAAAGACCATTCTAAAGGTCCCCATAAGGACGTCAACAGCAGAAATTTTTAAACAGTTTGATGTTCCAAGCATACAGAAAATCTATGCCAAAAACATTCTAGTACATCACCACAAAAATGATTCAGAGGCAGACACCTCACACGCTCATAAAACCAGAGCCAAACAAACAGACATACTTAATATACCAAAGTGTAACTCTTCATTTGGTCAAAGAAGTTCTACATTTTTAGCAGTAAAGTTATATAACAAACTCCCTCTTAGTATCAAACAAATAAATAAAAAAATAGCTACATTAAGGACATTAAATGTTGGCTGAAGAATCTATCGGAAAATGAACTTACTAGTATAGTACTTAAAACATCATAGAAGTTTCTGGAAAACCTTATCCAATCAATGAAGTTAAACCATAGAAGTCGCTGAAAAACTTATCCAAAGCATAGTCTTCCTCAGCACAGGATCTCCTAGTGAGGAGGACTACGAATATATTTTATATATACATCTAACTAACATGTTTCATATAAAATGTAAAAAATATTATATAGTTACTAAATAAAAAAAGTGGGGTATGCTACGAATTGGGCTAGTCTAAGTTAAAAGGTCTCTCTCTCCGGAATTCATCCTCGCGGGTCAGCGAAAACTAAAGGAAACAGCACGTTTAAAGAGGGTAAAGTAGGTTAGCTTACGGGGTGGTGGTAGGCCGGGGTCCCATGGCGTCGTCCACGTGGGGTGCGCAGGAGCGCCTCCGTTCAGAGCACATGTCTGGTGTCTTGCTTGGAGTCCCGGACCGTAGAAAGGAATTTAAACATGGTTCACACGATTCGGCCAACTTAGCCCGAACGTGGAGTAATGATTCGTATCCCGTGGCAAAACTAATGCGATCGACGAGCGCGTGCCTCGTGCAAACCGCAGCGAACAAGGGTCGCGCAATGTGCGACTGCTCGTGGTCGCAGCAGGGAAGGAATGGCGGCGCTGCAGCTTGCGGTTTGATGTGACCATGGATGAAAAAAAATAGAAATACTCAGATTGTTCATGGATAAATCTTGTATAGACTGGTACAGTTCCATGATTATAAAACTAACAATGAACTCAGAGTGGTCAACATGGAAAAACAAATTCTGTGAATCATTTGCAAACAAAGGATGGAACCCTGTCACATACGCACTATCATTTAGATACAAAGATGGTTCTCTGTTGGATTATGCTATGAGAAAAGATAAAAAAGTTCGGTTCATGGGCGAAATTCCTAAAAAATAAAACTAGTTATTTTTATACTAATTTGGGGTCGGGGAATCCGAATCTGAAAGAATTAGGCGGCGGCAAGCAATATTAACTGAATTACACGACTTTAAAATTTTCTATACACACACACATGAAAATAATCATTTCGGAAGTATTTTGACACACGTAGTACAAAGATCATAGAAAAACAAGGAATATACAAAAACATGTGCCGGCAGTGTTACCAGCTCTCAAAAATATTTATCCCTATATCAATAATTTCCGACACGATAATTCCTCACATAACACATTAACCTGATGAATTACGACTATCTCAACGGCCGTATTCTTAAACCAAAAGTATGAAAATTCGTAGTCTTAAAAATCCGTAACTTAACCTAACCTAACGCTAGGTTTGTGCCCCTTTATACCGCCTGCTCGCGTCACGGCAAAAAACATCCCTGTTTTCAAGTAGTTTAGCGGCTACGCTAGGTTTGTGTAACATGGTTTGTGCCCCTTTGTACCGCCTGCTCGCGTCACGGCAAAAAAACATCCCTGTTTTCGAGTAGTTTAGCGGCTACGCTAGGTTTGTGTAACATGGTTTGTGCCCCTTTATACCGCCTGCTCGCGTCACGGCAAAAAAACATCCCTGTTTTCGAGTAGTTTAACGGCTACGCTAGGTTTGTGTAACATGGTTTGTGCCCCTTTATACCGCCTGCTCGCGTCACGGCAAAAAAACATCCCTGTTTTCAAGTAGTTTAGCAGCTACGCCGGGTTTATGTAACATGGTTTGTGATACAAAAGTGAGTAAAATTTATAATTTATAAAAAATAAGTACTTAAAATATAAACATGTTATTTTACCTTATTAATATTACTGCTTTGGCAACACTTAATTTTGTGTGGTAAAAACATCTATGTTATCTTGTTTTTCTATGATCTTTGTACTACGTGTGTCAAAATACTTCCGAAATGATTATTTTCATGTGTGAGTGTATAGAAAATTTTAAAGTCGTTTAATTCAGTTAATATTGCTTGCCGCCGCCTAATTCTTTCAGATTCGAATTCCCCGGCCTATAGTTAGTATAAAAATAACTAGTTTGATTTTCTAGGAATCAAAATGCTTCCAAAATGGCTATTTTCCTGTATGTGTATAAAAAATTTTAAAGTCGTGTAATTCAGTTAATATTGCTTGCCGCCGCCTAATTCTTTCAGATTCGGATTCCCCGACCCCAAATTAGTATAAAAATAACTAGTTTTATTTTTTAGGAATTTCGCCCATAAACCGAACTTTACCCAAAACTTCTATTGGATGTGAGAAGATCAATTGACACCGGTACTTTGATAGATCTTGTTGCTTCCGGACTACCAGAATTCATACTTAACAAGATCGATAGAGAAGGATTACAAGATACTGTAGATTTGTTGAATGAAGTAAACAAGTATGAACATATGGTCAACAAAAAAAGATTTATGAATCAGAAAACATTTGGAAATGCAGAACATAATAAAAATGGGGGTAAAAATCCATGTAAAATTTGTGAAAAATTGAATAAGGGCATTCGTTACCACCCTGAAGCTACATGTTGGTTCAAAACAAAAGAGGATGAAAAATTTAAGAGAAATGCCATTAAACATGTAAACAATTCAGTGATAGAAACTGAATTAAATGAAAATGATCAAAAAAACTAATAGTAACACCATTAATAAAAGTCAAACTATTACTAAATGATTAATTAAAAATATACGGAATTTATGATTCGGGTTCAAATGTTTCTCTAATTAATTCTAAATTATTGAAACTAAAAGGAAAAGGAAACAATTTGAATGAAGCAAATTTAGTAACGATTAATGGTGTTAAAAAGACGAGTGGTTTGACAACGTTAAACATAAAAAATTTTGAATTGGAGAAAAAAGTTGATGTGTACATTATTGATGAACACAATTTCAAGTATGATTTTTTGATTGGATTAGACATGATAAAAGACTTCAAACTTATCCAAAGTGAAGACTTACAAATATCACAGAAACTCTGCCTAAATAATACAAATAAAAAAGAAAAATATTCTACAGATATGAAAACGAATACTGAATTTAATCATATAGAAAAACACAGAATTAATTTTAACGAACATGTTAAAGAAGAAGATTTTAAAATAACAATGAATCATTTAAATAATGATCAAAAAACAGAAATAAATGAACTAATAGACAAATACACATCAGTGTTCGCGAAGAGTAAATATGATGTTGGCACTGTCAATGGATATGAAGCGAAGATAGACTTATTAGTGGATAAATATTGTAGTAAGAGGCCTTACAGATGCAGTGTAGAAGATAAAAAGGAAATAGAAGAGCAAATAGCAAAATTATTAGACAATAAACTGATAGAAGAGTCGTACAGTCCATTTGCTGCACCGGTTACTCTAGCATTTAAAAAAGAAGAAAACAAAAGATCCAGATTATGCATAGACTTCAGAGACTTAAATAAAATAGTAATACCTCAAGCTCAACCATTTCCATTGATTGAAGACCTAATGACAAAGACCAGAAATTGCAAATTTTTTTCAACGCTGGATATAAACTCAGCCTTTTGGTCTATTCCATTGTGGATTGAAGACAAAAAAAAAACAGGATTTGTAACACAGGAGGGACATTATCAATGGACCTGCCTGCCTTTTGGATTGAAGACTTCTCCGGCAATTTTTCAGAGGATATTAAGCAATATATTGACAAAATATAAACTAAACGAATTTGCTGTCAATTACATAGATGACATTCTTATTTTTTCAAAAACTTTTGCTGAACACATTGATCATCTGACAAAGCTGCTGAATGCAATCAAAACAGAAGGTTTTAGATTAAAATTTACAAAATGCACATTTGCATCAGATATGGTAAAATATCTGGGTCATATAATTCAGAATAATTCAGTCAAGCCAGTAAAGGATAATTTGATTTCAATAAAGAATTTTCCTATTCCAAAAACACAAAAGAATGTGCGACAATTTCTAGGAAAAATCAACTTTTATCATGAGTACATTCCGAAGAGTGCAATAATACTAGATCCTTTGCATAATTTATTAAGGAAAAATCAAAAGTTTATTTGGACTGATAAATGCCAAAATGCTTTTGAAACGATGAAAAACCTAATATGCTCACAACCGATCTTGGAAATTTTTGATCAAGATTTACCAATTAATATATATATACAGATGCTTCTCTAGAGGGTGTTGGAGCTATTTTAAAACAGACAATCTGATGGAAAAGAAAAACCTGTTGCTTACTTTTCGAAAAAATTAAACAGCGCACAGAAAAAGAAAAAAGCAATTTACTTAGAATGCTTAGCTATAAAAGAGGCAGTGAGATACTGGCAATACTGGTTGATAGGTAAACCATTTACAGTTTATTCAGATCACAAACCGCTGGAAAATATGAATATCAAATCTAGAACCGATGAAGAGCTGGGTGACTTAACATATTACTTATCCCAATATGATTTTCAAATTAAATATTCTCCAGGAAAGTACAATATTGAAGCTGATTGTCTAAGCAGAAACCCAGTCTTAGAACCAGATGAGAACCAAGATGAGCAATTAAAAGTTGTCAACTTAATAAAATTAGAATATATCTTAAAAGATAAGGTCAAAAATGAGAAGATACAGTGCAGAAAAGATAAATTGATATCGAAGAATAATGTTTATTACAAGAAAGTAAAAAAAAAAAGAAAAAATAATTCTATCAGAAAAATTCAGCATAGATTTTATCAAAAATGTTCACACAGACCTAGGTCACATAGGAATTGGAAAAATTCGGTGTTTGGGTAAAATTCCTAAAAAATAAAACTAGTTATTTTTATACTAATTTGGGGTCGGGGAATCCGAATCTGAAAGAATTAGGCGTCGGCAAGCAATATTAACTGAATTACAGGACTTTAAAAATTTTTATACACATACAGGAAAATAGCCATTTTGGAAGCATTTTGATTCCTAGAAAATCAAACTAGTTATTTTTATACTAACTATGGGCTGGGGAATCCGAATCTGAAAGAATTAGGCCGCGGCAAGCAATATTAACTGAATTACACGACTTAAAAATTTTCTATACACACACACTTGAAAATAATCATTTCGGAAGTATTTTGACACATGTAGTACAAAGATCATAGAAAAACAAGAAATATACAAAAACATGTGCCGGTAGTGTTACCAGCTCTCAAAAACATACCTTATAAATCGACCAAGTCTTCTTCGTCCGTCGTATTAACACATTAACCTGATGAATTACGACTATCTCAACGGCGTATTCTTAAATCAAAAGTATGAAAATTCGTAGTCTTAAAAATGCGTAACCTAACCTAACCTAACGTTAGGTTTGTGTAACATGGTTTGTGCCCCTTTATACCGCCTGCTCGCGTCCCTAACCTAACCTAACCTAACGCTAGGTTTGTGTAACATGGTTTGTGCCCCTTTATACCGCCTGCTCGCGTCACGGCAAAAAAACATCCCTGTTTTCAAGTAGTTTAGCGGCTACGCTAGGTTTGTGTAACATGGTTTGTGCCCCTTTATACCGCCTGCTCGCGTCCCTAACCTATCCTAACCTAACGCTAGGTTTGTGTAACATGGTTTGTGCCCCTTTATACCGCCTGCTCGCGTCACGGCAAAAAAACATCCCTGTTTTCAAGTAGTTTAGCGGCTACGCTAGGTTTGTGTAACATGGTTTGTGCCCCTTTATACCGCCTGCTCGCGTCACGGCAAAAAAACATCCCTGTTTTCGAGTAGTTTAGCGGCTACGCTAGGTTTGTGTAACATGGTTTGTGCCCCTTTATACCGCCTGCTCGCGTCACGGCAAAAAAACATCCCTGTTTTCGAGTAGTTTAGCGGCTACGCTAGGTTTGTGTAACATGGTTTGTGCCCCTTTATACCGCCTGCTCGCGTCACGGCAAAAAAACATCCCTGTTTTCAAGTAGTTTAGCGGCTACGCTAGGTTTGTGTAACATGGTTTGAGCCCCTTTATACCGCCTGCTCGCGTCACGGCAAAAAAACATCCCTGTTTTCGAGTAGTTTAGCGGCTACGCTAGGTTTGTGTAACATGGTTTGTGCCCCTTTATACCGCCTGCTCGCGTCACGGCAAAAAAACATCCCTGTTTTCGAGTAGTTTAGCGGCTACGCTAGGTTTGTGTAACATGGTTTGTGCCCCTTTATACCGCCTGCTCGCGTCACGGCAAAAAAACATCCCTGTTTTCAAGTAGTTTAGCAGCTACGCCGGGTTTATGTAACATGGTTTGTGATACAAAAGAACGTGCCCCTTTATAACGCCTACTCGCGTCAAGGAATAAAAACTCCACAATACTAGTTGTTGTACCTTCCTAAAATATTTGAGAATCAATTATAAAAAATAAGTACTTAAAATATAAACATGTTATTTTACGTTATAAATATTACTGCTTAATGGCAACACTTAATTTTGTGTGGTAAAAACATCTATGTTATCGTGTTTTTCTATGATCTTTGTACTACACGTGTCAAAATACTTCCGGAATGATTATTTTCATGTGTGTGTGTATAGAAAATTTTTAAGTCGTGTAATTAAGTTAATATTGCTTGCCGCCGCCTAATTCTTTCAGATTCGGATTCCCCGGCCCATAGTTAGTATAAAAATAACTAGTTTGATTTTCTAGGAATCAAAATGCTTCCAAAATGGCTATTTTCCTGTATGTGTATAAAAATTTTTAAAGTCCTGTAATTCAGTTAATATTGCTTGCCGACGCCTAATTCTTTCAGATTCGGATTCCCCGACCCCAAATTAGTATAAAAATAACTAGTTTTATTTTTTAGGAATTTTACCCAAACACCGAACTTTAGCCTAGGAATTAATCAAATGCAAAAAATGATAAGCTCATGGTACACATCAGAAAACATGACAAACAATATAAAGAGAACTTGCGAAAGTTGTGCAGTATGTTAGAACAAATCAAGAGGTCAAAATAAATATGGATTGATGTCCTACTTGGGTCCCACAACAAAACCTTTTGAAATATGTTCTATTGATACGATAGATGGTTTTGGGGGTTCACGGTCAACAAAGAGATACTTGCACCTGCTATCAGATCATTTCACGAGGTTTGCATATATTTTGACGTCAAAAACTCAAAATACCAACGATTTCATCAAACTCTTAAACTCCACAGAAACTAATGACATTGGCATGATACTATCAGACCAATATCCGGGTCTTAATTCTAGAGAATTCAAAAAATTTTTGGATGAAAAAAATATTCCAATCATTTTTACTGCAGTAAACTCGCCTTTCTCAAATGGATTAAATGAAAGATTAAATCAAACGCTAGTCAATAAAATTAGATGCAAAATCAACGAAAATGACTTAAAAGTGGCTTGGACAACTATAGCCCGTAATTGTGTAAAAAACTATAATTGACTATAATGAAACGGAGCACACTGTCACTGGTTATGCGCCTCAGTACCTACTTAACGGCACAGATGTTACGATTTTGCCAAATGAGTTAAAACTTAAGAAGACTGACATTGATTTGATTCAAGACAGAAAAAAAGCTCTGTAAAATACTATAAAGTCACATAATTACAACAAGATGATTTACGATAAGACCAGGAGACATATTAACTTCAAAGTTGGTGATACTGTTTTTGTGGAGAATGGAAACAAACTTAACAGGAAGAAGCTCGACGAATTGAGAATCGGACCCTACAAAATCATAGAAAAATTATCATTATATTATAAATTATAATTATTTCCAAATTTTATTACGGTCCTTTCCTTAATTGCTTTCGCCGTTCTGTGTTTGCCGCTAGCTTAAGCTCCTTGTGTCTACCGCCAACTCCCAAGCTAGCGAACTTATTGTAAATGGTGCACATTTGTTCAGTTCCGTGAATTTTTGACATTAAAATACCTAAAGGTATATCAAAGTGAAAAATCGGGAGCTTCGATAACACTGGTTCCGTCGGATACTGTCTCAAGGCCGACTAAAGTAGGAGGCCTGGGCACCAGTCGAATTTTGAGGTGTCAAATAGCTATAATGAACAACGATAGTTTGCAAATGGCGTTGATTGTTATTATAATTGTTGTTTCTGCTAATTTGTATGTTGTTTTACCGCAGAAAAGTAAATAAAGAATCATTAGATTATTATTACAAAAAGTAAATTTTACTTAGCGATGGCATGGCATCGACTTTGTAATTTGGCTGTTGCGCATCCAGACCTGTACTTTAGTAGGCCTTGAGTTCTCTAATGACGCATAAAATCTTTGGGCGGAAAGCAATTGTATTATTTTTATAATCGATAATAATAAGTAATTTGCATGTATTTACAAATTAAATGTTATTCCTTCGCTTTTACGACTGTATACCGTGTAATGGAAACATTTTCTCATCACACAGGAGGGAATTTTGGCGCTTTTTAATGCAATTTACTTACTAGTAGGACACGACCTTACTCGACGCGTGGCAGTTTAGTACTAAACATAAATAAACCAATCCCGTACTAAAGTACTAGAAATCGAGTACTCTACAATTGTCTTGTTGTTGGCTTCCCATTTTGAGATTTCTACCCCGCGTCTAAAGTATGTAACGTCTTTGTTTAAAGTTAGGTCGTTCGGTGAATAATAGCCATGGTAAAATTATTATTGGAATAATTATGTTGACGATTACTGTCAATTGCAGACGATTCCAGTTGATAAACCTTTAGGTATTTTAATGCCAAAAATTCTCGGAACTGAATAAATGTGAACCATTTACAATAAGGTCGCTAGCATAGAAGTAGGCGGTAAACACAAAGAGCTTAAAGTTAGTCAAAGTACTGGAAATAGTCATATAGTTTTAGAAAGCAATGAAGGATGAGATAAAATTATTTTTACGGAGGATAATATAATAATAAAATTTGCAGCTAGCGGCAAACACAGAACGGCGAAAGCAATTAAGGACCCTAATAAAATTTGGAAAGTTAGAACTTATTGTCGGCAGGGACACACAAAACAATAAAATAAAACCCAATATCACCGCGTCGGGCGAAGGCAATAAACCTTTTCCTTTGGCCCACGAAGCCGCTGCCGCCGATGGAATTAGTTTTGGAGATCTACCCCAGAGCAAGTAGGAAGACACGAACGAGAATTTCACCACGAAGTCAGTCACCATTTGCCCGGCCTAGGGCATAAATAAACCAATCATGCCTAGGGGTTGGTACTCGACTCCGCTAACGGAGTGTTCCGACCGCCGGGAACCGCGCGAACCGAATCCCGACCAGTGATCAAACACGAGTGTTTTTCAACCCGCCCAGGGTTTTGCAACGCTCTCCAAACTGCACGCGACCCGCGCAATTTCCCGACCAGGGAAATTAAGAGGAAACCGGGTGGTGTTTTTTCCATACAAACGTATTCCTCATTTCCCTCTCTGAATTTTGACACTAGAGAAAATATTTTTTTACATAATATGAATATTGACCGCAAGCGTGTCGGTACGTTTTGATTTTTTTGATAAGTTACTTTTTATAGGAGTTATAACCCTTCAAAAATTGTTAAAATTGCCTTTTTTTAACGCCATCAACAAACGTTCAGTATACAAATTAGACGATGTATTTTTAAAAAAAGCAAAAGGTACAGACATAGAATGTTTTCTTCCAATACATTTGGTAAAAAAAATCTTGGAAATTGGTTCAGTTTTGGAGTAGAAAAATGAGGACTACAAAACCTCGATTTTGACAATTTTATTTGGGTATTATCAGGCTGAGGTGCATGTGTCCCTTTCTCTCAGTATTCGGGGGTGAGGGGGGGCGGAGAGGGTTTTGTTGAATACGTATACAGTCAACGAAGTGATGTGACATTCTCAATAATTATATCGATACACTAGTCCACTAGTGTTGTCATGTCCCGAGTTATCGATGTTTTTTTAAAATTATTTTTCTGTTTGGTGACTTATTTTGAGTGTGCCAATACTTACCGAGCTTATTTACTAAAGTTATTGTGACAAATTTAATTTGTTTACGTCAAATAAATTAATGGAAAAAAATTGAAAAAAAAACACCTGTTACAGACAGACCCCGAGATGATTCCGTTCCGTATTGCCGAGTTGGATATGGAACACAAAAATTAATTAAAATATTTTTTGATAACTTTTGAAGGTTGTACTCAACATAATATTATCCCTTTATAGGACACTTTTTTTAAGATACAACTACCGAACCAAAAAAAAACTTTTATATTTGACTAAATATATTGTTCTAGATTTTTTTTTCAAAAAAATTATATTTTACAAGAAAATGTGTGATGGTAAGTACATACACCACTGATCGTTTGATGGAATGCTGGTACAGCGTATGTTCAGTGGTACATGCATCTACCACATGTTGTTGAATCGATTATGTTATTATAATATCATATTATACAAATGAATATTGAAATCTATGTATAAGAGGCACCATATTGTTTATTGTGCTACATATTAGGTACATACACATAACTAGTTTAGTTTTTATTTAACTTTTTTAATACGTTATATTATTACATAAAAATGCACTTTTGGGAATACCTCCTACATCACTTGACATTTTCAATCTTCTTCAATGATCTAATATTTTTTGTTTTTAAACGCTTTATTGTAAAAAAAATTACTGTTTAACATCTACACAATGAAATTAAAACAATTTATGGTCCAGACCTTTCCCTCGCCGGTAAATTTCTTGGTATGCGACCGTCAATTATTTCTGGTAAAAGGCATTGGTGGTAGAAATTTTCTAACAGTGGAACGATTTTTTGCCAGATTTCATCGTCCCTCTCAATTTTTTCATACAGCAAACCTTTTGGACTCCACACAACAAAATAACAATAATTACGACGAGTAATATGTAACTGGCCTTGTACTTGGTAGAAGTAATTATGATTCCGTTTTAATGTTAAAGAATGGTCTTCCAATTTACAGTAATCAATTATCTTTTGTGCAATTCCCTCTTCTGGTGACATATTTGCTATACTATAAGGGCATTTAATTTCAATTATAGAATCCTCACCGATAAGGCCATCCGGACTTGCCGTTAAAAAGTTTTTGGTTTTATCGATAAATAGCCCACAAGCGGATACCTGAAAACTTGTTTTTTTTGAAAATTGCTCTATTGCTAGGCTTTCATTTTCTTTTCCATAATTTGTGGCCATAGTTCCTTTGAATTGTGAGTACAGTAAAGAGTTTAGTACTCCCGTAACTGAAGTTTTTTGCCGAAGCTTATATATTTTTCCAAAGTTAGACGCCGTTATCCGCTTACGTCTTTCAATTGCCCACAGATTGTTATTGCTTTGGCCTACCGTATTCCGTTCGAGCTCTTCCTTATTGGTTGAAGATAATTCTTTGAGAAATTCCTCTTTTTTCGTTTCAAATATTTCAGGTGGCATATCTGGTTCTAATTCCAATTGACCATAATTTTCATCGGGCCCTGTAACTTTTTTTCTTTTTTCTGTCGTATTTTCATTATACTTTAGTTTTTTTTTTCGACACATTTGTTTATTCTCCTTCGAACGTCGTTTTCTCTCTATAAAGTGCTTCGTGTATTTGCCGGGACTGTGGCCTTGGATTTTCTTTTGTATTCTTGAATGGGTTGCCAATTCACTATTCCACGAAGTTACTGCTCCAAAACATCTTGCTTGGTAAGATCCTCTTGTAGTAAAATTTACCCTTTTTCCACCTATAAATTTGGCGATAACGTTGTTGAATTGCTCCACAGTGTTATTTGTCACGTCAATAATAAGACTTTCTGCATTTGCTATTAGAGACAATAAGAATTGTTGGATATCAGTCCATATTCCACAATCTCGAAGATCGCTTACTAAATTTGGATCATCAGTATACTTCTCCGGCTTGCAATAGTACGATGCACAATTTTTATGATCACCAAACACATGATTTGCGGTATTTTTTATGTCCATTTTCAAATTTTTTATTTTATCACTTTGTACTGTGTTTTCTTGCTCTTTCCTGTAATTTATTGCTCCAACTACAGCTCTTCTCATGCGTAAAACGTTTGCTTCAACCTTTTTCCTTATATGAACTGGTACAAAGCCTTTAGCGTTGTTGGTTTTTTTCCAAGTGCTTTCATTTTGTTGCAAAAATTGCGGAGTAAGTGATTTTTGCACTCTATTTTTTGTACTATATTAGGACCATATGGCATTTGTTGCATTATTTTTTTCATGATGCTGGAGTCGCCATCACCAACTAGTTTGTTAAATTTCAATCCATGCATTTCCATGCTTCTCGAGAACCCTTCTGCTATAATGTGGGCTTCCATGGCATTAGCACTGTCACGCCAGTTTATGAAGCACCTGTGCTCAGAAGCAACTATGTGTAGTTTAGTAGCTCTAGCACATATGCAGCAGTATGAGTTTCGCACTCCCAGGAATAAAACCTTTTTAGTTCGTAGTCCAACTATGCACCCTGCGCCAGATGAGGAGCTAAATCCACTTTTGTACGACCTCTTTGCCCAGGAGCCATCTGCAACCACCGTTACCAAAGGATAGCCACCCTCGTCTACGTCACCGTTTAAAATGGCTAGCCTTTTTTCTTCTTCACCAGCTGCGATCATTTCTTCTAAGGCACATTCTTCAATTGTTGGCCCTAAACATTGTTCTATGTTCGTGTAAGTCTTACAATCCATATTTGGCATATTTAAAACCCCACAAATTTCATTCCATTGTGAATACCCATTTCCTGTACACATCACTCCTTCGACGACAGCAGTATTTATAGACATTTTCCGTTTCGGGTCTTCGGAGTGAATGTATTCTATTTTCTTGCACATTTTGCACTCGAAAACATACTGGCTTAGAAGACCATTTCGTCGTTCCTTCATAAATTTTAAATCGGAAAATGTGCAGTTGGTGTGTTCGTGCTTTATATTTGATATCTCCGAAAACAAATATTTTATATCCACAATTCTGCGACCTTCGAAATTATCGGTTTCATCAATATGGTCTGGTTCTATCACCAAATCATCAAGCGTTGTTGATGATGATGAACTTGCGTTTTCGTCTATATTTGGAGCAAATGATTCATCCATGGAAGTTTCATGCATTAGTGAAGATGTAGTTAAGTTTCCAAAAGTAGTATCGATGACATCCATATCCCTGTAAATGCAAATGATTTATTTATTTAAATTTGTCCATCCCATTTTCCCGTTATACATGCTACATAATACACGGCTCTCATAGCATAAATCTTTAGGTTTTTCTCGTAAGTCGCTCACGTAAGAGAGTTATGGCAAAATTATCAATGTAAACGATACCCATTGGTAATTTTGCCATAACTCTCTTATGTGAGCAACTTACGGGAAAAAAAACTTTACGTACGTAAAGGTAACCTTAGGAAGGTTCAGTAGTAAGAGTGACAGGAAAGCGATATTTCGACTTACCTAGATGTCGAACGTGGTGCAACATGAATCTGTCGTTTGATACTAATAATCGGTTTTTTTCGTCTAGCAGATAAAAACAAACGCGCTTTGTTTCCATTTCTTTTACCCATTATTTATCTGTAAGAAAAAATTTTTTGAGTTGAAGGTAGGTAATATAGTAGTCGATTTTATGTAACTCAATTTCTAAATACACATATCTTATGCTACGTATATATTTGCGAATAGTGGCGTGCACAGAATTTGAAAAATGAAATTTCGGAAAAAAAATAATTTTCAGCTTCGACAACATCATTAATGTCGTATTTTCAATCTTAGGATTCTAGCCCACTGAAAAATCAGTGCACGCCACTCTTTGCGGACAGAGACGCGAGCCGAACCACGAATTATGGTAAAGGTACGAAGCAACCGCAAGCGGCGCAGCGTTTCGGGCAGTTTGCTTTTGCTTCGTTCCTTTCCCATAATCCGTTGTTCGGCTGGCGTGTGTATACGCAGCCTAAGACGTAGAATAATATTTATTATAGGTTACTAGATATGTTAACAAATGTACCGACTTGCACTAATGCACTTTATGCATACAGTCAAAACTGATGAATTTACGTTATTCAGGGAGAGCCAAAAAACAACAACATTTTTAGCGATATTTATATGTTTAATTAAAAAAGGAAATTGTGTTGTAATATTGAGTTTTTATGAATGAATAGTTTATGTTTATAATAATAGTTTATGAATAATTTATGAATAGTTTAGTAGGTATCTACTCACCATATGTCCTATATGTGTAAATCGTGAGAAATGACCAAACAGATTTCAATATTCAAGGGGGTTTCAGGGTCAAAATTCGAAGGTCTGTATTTGACGTAGAATAGTTTCCAGTAAAAAGGCTAGTCAAAAACAGTAGAGTGATGCAGCCAGCGAAAAATAAAAACACTATACAATCACAAAGTACGTGATGTACCTACTGCGCCTATGCTGCCGTTTTATAAAAAAGATGGTATGAATCTCCCGATATTACTAAACCAAAACAGCGTGCATCTTACTTTACTAATAGTAACAAGATGAATGAACTATGAGCGCAGAAGATATCTATTATATAGGAATACGCACGCTCAAGTCGCGACGCGTATTGACTTATCTGTTGCAGCAGGCAGCAACCTGTATACACGCACCCACAAGTCTCATTGACTTGTGCGTGTGCAGAAGATGAGCTCGGAGCAGGCAGTCACATGTATTTGTAGTAAGTAATAATAATAATAAAGTTAAGTACAATACAATATTAAATAATGTAGACCTCGCTATTTTATTACGAATATGTACCTAGGCACCTACTTAATTTTTGGAATAAATGAATAACAGTAAATGAAATAATAAGAACGCGAAGTCGCTGGCGGGCGCGGCGCGGCGATTCGTGCTTCCAACACCTGCAGCCACGCACACACACGCATTGGGGTTCACCAATACACCGATAGCGCTTTTGCTGTCCCCGCTGAGATGAACGAAATAGAAATAATTTTTACAAATACCTATCGTTAAAATTTCTCGGCGCTCCTGCGCGCTCTTAACAGACACGCACGCGGATTTCGACCAGGACCGCCGATACGTTCGCGAACTTCCGCCAGGAAGTCCAACCAAGTGACCGTGAAAATTCCGACCAGGAATTTGCGCAAGTTCCACTTTGCACAAATTTTCACTACAAAGAACTCTCGCATCTCTACCTGTGCAATAACAAGTGAAAAAAATAGATAACTAAGTGTAAAGTGCCTAATGACTGCGTGTTTTCGCGGAGACTCCATCATCAGCATCCAAAGGGAAGTGACTGAACATTTTAATTATTTTAACCACCGAAGTGATTAGATTCTGAACAATTACATAAAGACTTTACCGTAGAATTAAGCAAACAGACATTTTAATTTTAAGACTAATTAAGTGGTTTTAAGACTAACACTAGATTAACAATTAACACCTGCCTTTTGAGTCCTACTAGAATAGATGTATCGTTTCTTAATCAGTAGCTTTTTTAAATTTGTTCCTCCTTAATTTTAAGTTTATAGTTTTAGTTTGAACCCTCTGAAGGCTCTGGTGTATCACAGTGACAGCAAAGGCACCGGTTCCATGTAACCGGGACTTGAATATCGATCATCTCTAGTCTCTGCTGCTTGTTTTATGTTTTGTTGTTTATTCTTATTTCTTATTTCTTATCATTCTTATTGTCATTTTTGTTTATTCCACTTGTTGTCTGTGTGACGGTTGAATTTTAAATTATTGTCTTGGAAACGCGAATTACTGTAAGTATACGTGATCATTTATCATTAATAGTGTTTGTTTTAAGGTTTATACCATCGTTTAATCATAACTGTAAGATGTTGTGGCTTTTTGTTTAGTACATAAAAATGGTAACTTTCTAACCTTAAAAAGAATATTCGCCTTGAATAACACGTAGAGTTTAGTGGTTTGTATTTGGACAAAAATGATTCATGATTAAATAACGTATTACATTAGAATTTATATTAAATTTACAATAAGCCGCCGCACTTTTAATAGGCACAGATTTTGGAAAGTACACTATTTTTAAAATTAGCTTTCGTCTTGTGAGATTGTACGCCAGAATTACAAACCATGTTACACAAACCTAGCGTAGCCGCTGAACTACTTGAAAACTGGGATGTTTTTCTTGCTTTGACGCGAGTAGGCGTTATAAAGGGGCACTTTCTTTTGTATCACAAACCATGTTACACAAACCTAGCGTAGCCGCTAAACTACTTGAAAACTGGGATGTTTTTCTTGCCTTGACGCGAGCAGGCGGTATAAAGGGGGCACTTTCTTTAATGTGTGCAAATTAAAAGTGCGGCGGCTTATTGTAAATTTACCGAATTATTTATGCATTAAACCGCTTACTCGTTAATACGGAAAACTTTTTATCCAAACAGTTAGATTTAGCTTTATTATTACGAAAAGTGAGTATTTATGTCGGGGGAGACCAAAAAACATGCAAAAAATATGCATTTAACATTTTAATTTTGTTAAAATTAATTCACTCGCGTGGTAACGCCATGTTTATTCATCGTTTTTATTTTAACATTTCATCAATGCTGCCAATCATAGAAAAAATATTTTTGCGTAAAACAAAGTGAATGCATCATTGACAAGTTTGTACCTGTATTTATAACAGTAGAACATGGAAAGAAATGTATTAAAATAATTACACAAACCCGCTAGACAAACCCTGCGTAGCCAAACAAACCATTCAAAACCTGGGATGTTTTTTAAAAGGTATGATAAAAAGCGAGTTTATTTTAGAGAATTTATTTTATAAGATTGGTACTTCCGACAACTGTCATATTTGATTGTCTATTAGTTAAAAAAGGAACATTCCGCATTATCCGTGCATAAAACTTCGACAACACGAACGTTCCGTGTTATTCGTGAGGTGGACTAACTGCATATTTACCTAGAATTTATATAATAAATATGGTACTTCGTCCCCAAAATGTTCAATTTTAATATAACTAACTTAACCAACACTCCGTTTCTAGGGGTAGGCAGAGAAGACGGACCGTCAAACAAATCGGTCTTGGCACACACTCCTTGCTTCATTCACAGTCATACACCGTCTCATACATTTACTTTTGTTATTCTGACTCTTGATTCAAGTATCTGGTACACTTGATTGTGCCATGTCTTCCTCGGACGTCCTGACATGATTCACATTCGCGTCACAAATTCTCCTTACACTCCTTTCTTAATTCAGTCTCTCTGTCCAAACCATCTGGGCACCCCTTTCTTAATCTTACTCATTACGCTTACATCAGCCGTACGTTCTTTGCGAATTTCCACATTTTTCACACATTCATGTACCACCACACATGCTTCAGGGACCTCATTTCTGCATACATTATATAGGTTTACCTCAATGACTTTAGGGGATGTAACATTATTAATTTGTAACTAACAACAGTCCTTATGTAGATGGTGATAAGGTTTAAATTCCCGTTTTGATTTATGTATGAAAAAAAAAAACCTCGCCAAAATACGTGTTTTCTTTTATTTTGCGAAGTTCAGGCATGTTGGTATGCAAATTTCTTAGGATAATTTTCTACGGAACTTAATTTGTCCCATTATATAATAAAACTACAACCGAAAGGGTTTGTAAGTAGGAGATTTTGAACTTTAAAGCATTTTTTATAGGCGTGATACTTTATTTTTTCTTGACTTTTCAAAGGCAAATACTTGTTCTACTCGCAGTATTTAATCATCTCTACATATTATAAATTAAAGTCCTCTGCGTCATCTGTCTGTCTGTCTGTTCGCGATAAACTCAAAATCTACTGAACGGATTTTCATGCGGTTTTCACTAATAGATAGAGTGATTCGTGAGGAAGGTTTAGGTATATAATTTGTTGAGGATTTGTGTAAATTGGTTGAAACAGAACGATAATTGTTAGAAGTGTCGGAAATAGTCGAGCCGCTCGGGAGCTTTCATCAAAAACACCGCCTATTCCCTTTAAGATATAACAAAACAATGCATGGTGGGAAATTCCTCCTTTATAGATCTACAAAAAAGTCCTTGATGGCATATATCTATCTTTTACGGATAGCTTACTATACCCATTCTATCTTCTAAAAAAATTGTCAAGTACGATGCGTTAATTGAAAAGTTAGTTACCTTAAATACGTTAGTTACCTTGCATTTCATGCACATTATTATAATCTTTCGCACTATCTCTACGTATTATAAATTAAAGTCCTCCGCGGCATCTGTCTCTCTCTTTGCGATAAACTCAAAGATGACGGTGGTTATAAAGATTGGATAACCATCCAGTAGATGGCTTTGTGTTTAGTTAGCCACAGCAAGGCGTGGCCGGGTCTGCTAGTCTAAAATATTTCTAAGCGATCTAATTTTCAAATCAAAAACAAATGGGACGGCCTCCGTGGTCGAAGGGCAAGGCTCTCGACTAGCAATCCGGAGATCACATTTTTTTTGATTGATTTGTTTTCACAATTTAATCATTTAAAATAATATGAAGTATATTTGCGTCACGTTCCTGTGTGGAAGATACTAGAATCACCCTGGTGTAAGACCAAAATTCAGAATTGAAACATTGCTTGAAATGGCTTTAGCCATGTTTGGTGATTACGTCTGAATAGTCAGGTATTACCCCGCTTACCTCTTTCCCATCTCCTTTCCCTTCACGCTTAACAATTTTGAGGGCAGTTAGAGATACCGTCGTCCGGGAACCATGTTTTGGATAACCAACACCTCTGCCATAGGTCACCCCAAGTGTTCGCTATGTTTGGTGACTTGGCTGGGGTGCCCGGGTTCATGGGGTGAGGTTTATCCGAGTCTTGGCTTGAGAATGGTTGAGGGAGTCCCTTTGACTTCTCCATACTCCATACTTCTTCATACTCTCTCGGAACATAGCCTTGCACCGCAGTGGAAGGGATGGATTCATACGTCCGTTGCTCCTAGACACACTGACCCCCAGATTCCTTCTCACCCCTAATACCCTTTTCCCTCCCAGAACTTCCTTTCCATATTTCCCTATTTAGTCCACGCTCAAAACACACTTTAAAAATTAATTGTACTAGGTAGATTACAGCTAGTAATAAGCATAGACATATGAATATTATAGACCTGACCTAAGTGATAAAGGCGTATTATTTCCCCCTCCCCATACCGGTTCCATGGAGCCGGCTGGGCTTACGAGAGCCTCGCTTGAATCTAAAAAATGTGACGTCATCATTCTTGTCTTGACCAGTTTCGAGCTCACATCGTACATTTTACGTAATAACATGGCAAAAATGATGGCTTGTGCTATACATTATACCCTAAAATATGTCGATCATAACGAATGTGGGCGGTTCTCCAGTGAGCTCGTCGCTGGTTAAAGAGGTGAGTAAATTATGAAACATTTGTAAAAGTGTCTTGTAATGAATGTTCTGATGAACTAAATACGGCAACAAAATATTCGTTTGTGAAAAGTGGCGAACTTTACTTTGCCGCATTTGGACTTTGCAAATATGTTAATAATGTGGCGAGCAATTCGCGCTCCCATGTAAAAAGGTCTGTTCATTCAAAAGCAGATTTTGCTTTTAAGAACTAAATGGTTATATTATAATGCGAGATGCCTATATACTGTCAGATTGATTTTTTAACGAATCAAAGTCAACTTTCCCCTCTTCGCCCCCTATAGTTTGGTTTTACCCCTCATCTGTATCTTATCGTCTATTAAATTTGGATGTCTATGGTAATAAGTAATTCAGTAACCGGAATTGAAAAATATTGCATTTTAATGGTTATTTAGTTATCTTTAAAAATGCAAAATGTCATTTCTCAAGGAACGCCATGTTGTTAACTTTTTCCACGCGATTGTATCAACAGTTGATACGGCAAAAAGCCATGCCTCACACGCGCCCGTATCAGCCCTTGTTACGCTAACTTCGGGTGCCGATATCACAGCGCTCCTATGTCACAGTTTTTTTTCCTGCTCGCTAGGACATTCGTGTAACTATCACGATGCTGACATCTTCAGGCATATTTCGAAACTAAAATTGTATTTCGTAAGGAACATCTATAATCAAGTGAATGTGTCCTTGTGCCTTTGAGTGCCATAGTTCACAATTTACTTGACAGATGGCGCTAGTAGTAATTCGCAGTATTGGACAAGCGCCATATTGGACAAGCGTCGATAACATTTATTGTCGAGATCGCGCGTATTCTAAACGTTTGTGTGTGTTGTGAAACTGTGATTTTGAATTTACATAAAAATTTTATTTATTTAAGTGTCATCAGAAGTTTTAGAACTTGTTTATACAAATTAATAATAATAAGTGATTGAGGTACCACTTGTGTCTATCAACGCAGTGTCCTGAGTACAAGCACGCTGATAAATGGCGCCGCCTTTAATAACATGGGTACGTTTTTGAATGGAATTTGATGTTTTTGTTTTTATAAACATCTAGGAGTGTTTACAGACGACGATTTGGTTTCAAATTGTAGATAATAATCTCATCTGTTTATATAGTATGATAAATCATGCCATAGTATGCTGTAATTTGACATAAAATTGGATGGATAGGTATTTGAAAACATGTACCGCGTAGGGGTATTGAAAAAACGGAGTAGTTCAATGCGGGGAAAAGGTTAATTACGACGGCAAACGTCTCGCTTGATTTTTCGTGTTTATAAAACCGAACAAAATAATGATTAATATGCATTATTTATCATTTCCGAAGATTGCAATTCGAACTTATTATGTCTAACTGACAGAAAGTGATTTATTCTTTTAAAAATGCATATTTCATTGTCGTAATTAACATGGCGGTCCTTGAAAAATGACATTTGTTTTTTAAATAAAGAAAAAAAAAACATCAAAACGTAATATTTTTCAATTCCGGTTACTGAATTACTTATTACTAACCATTATCAACCTAGTACAATTTGTTTTAATTTTTTAAAGTGTGTTTTCTGCGTGGACTTGACAGGGAAATATTTACCAAAAGACCCTCCACAGAGCATCCCCAAAGATGACATAGGCCTTGAGGAAAATTATTTTCCTCGGGGCCTCCTGTGAGTAGCTATTGTAAAAAAAAGCTTCATAACATTGGGGATACCATAGTCTCAATGGCTCCAGAAGGGAGTAATGGAGACTTGTGAGTTATTCACATAAAATTTAAGATATACATGTGATTGTTTTAGCGATTAGTATTATTAAGCTTATAATGTCTACAGATGTCTCAACTGATGTCTAAAAAACGTGCATCCAGCTCGCAGATAGAGTTTTTAATATGTCGGCTCGAAGAGATGCCGAGTATGGCTGTGGTGCGGCCCCAAGGGAAGACGGAGCGCAAACAATTTGAAGATGACTGGTCTTCTTTGGCAGCAACACTGAATGCCATGATGTTTGGAACCATAAAACCAGCAGAAAAATGGCTTCAAGTATGTAAAAATTGTTTTATCCTACTCATCCTATTGCAACTACGAGGGGAGGGTTTTAAGTTCGCGGAACAGGGGGTAAGGAGTATAAATAAAAATCCAAATTTATTTTTCCTTTTCAATATATTCACCTGCTACCCTAATACATTTTTGGATCTTTCAATTAATTTATGTATACCCTCAAAAAAAAAAAGATTTGCCTTTGTCTAAAAAATATGCTGAAATTGCTTCCTGAATCCTTCACTTCTTCATCACTTGAAAACTTTTTCCCCCGATGTTCTTTTTTCACGTTTGGAAATAGGTAATAATCACTGGGAGCCAGGTTAGGACTGTAAAGTGGGTGTGGCAAAATTTGGAAGCCCACCTTCTGCAGGGCAGCCGTCGCAACACGGCTCTTGTGAACAGGCGCGTTGTCGTGCAGAAGGAGGTCACCTTTGGTCAATTTTCCCCTTCTTTTCTCTTTGATGACTTCCTTTCATTGCTCTAGGATTGAAGCGTAGTAATCTCCGGTTCTGGAGACACCTTTATCTTTGTAGTCGATCAACAGGATTCGTTCTGAGTCCCAAAAGACTCACCATGATTTTCCCAGCCGATTGTGACACCTTAAACTTCTTTGGTGGTGGAGTGCCTTTCTGTGAGACTGCATTGAGTCCTTGTTTAGACTCGGGTTCAATGATGAACCCAAGTTTTACCACCAGTAACAATTTGATATTTACCAAGCTCCCAGACTCTCCACCCATTAAAGGCTCCAAAGATTAAGATGGGCCGGACATGTGCACCGAATGCCAAGCACACGAGTACCGAAGAAGGTTCTGACAGGACACCCGGGAGGTAAACGGAAGGCGGGCAGACCTAGACTGAGATGGGAGGATGATGTCAGGAAGGATGCAAGAAGATTACTCCATGTTGCAGATTGGAAGACGGCGGCCGAGGACAGAGGGCGGTGGAGGCTTATTTTGAAGGAGGTCAAGGCTTGAAATGGGCTGTAGTGCCATTGAAGAAGCACAATTTGAGCCAACACTCTATCTTTGTCTTCCCTACAGAGGTCCAAAAATGCACGAGAACACTCCACGCGCTGTTGTTTTTGAGGCACCGTGAGCATTCTCGGCATCCATCTTGCACCGACTTTAGTCATGCCCAGATGGTTGTGAAGAATTTTTAAAATGGTTGTATCTGATACTCCGATTATTTCTGCGAGCTGTTTTTTCTTTAGTCGGGCATCTTCTAATATTAATTTTTTGACTTTAATAATTTCCGGAGTGGTCATCTCCATCGGCCTTCCTGGCCGTGAGTCGTCTTGAAGTGACTCCCTGCCTTGTTTAAAGAGAGTATGCCACTTGTAAACCATAGTTTCACTTCGACAAGAGTCCCGGATTAAACGGATGACATCTCTTCCAGTATGGTCTGAACTGATTTTCCTTGCTTGTTAATTCACAATTGCTTCCCGATTGACTTGTTTGGTTGACGATAGCTCAAAGACCAATGACCGAATTACGATAAAACCCGGTATTTATACTAATAATGAGTTACTCAATTAGTACCTAATTCAGCAAATTCCTCACTAATCACCTACCTACCCATTCCGCGAACTTAAAAACCCACCCTCGTACTTACGAATTACAGCTTCAGATGTGTTTGAAAATGGATGAAACGAGAAAACAAGGTATGCAAGGAAAAGGGGATAATCAATCACTTACCACTGTATCTTTGCGACAACACGATCAAAATATAGAAATATAGTTCCACCGCCATTTGTCTAATAAAATATGTATGTGTTTTTATTTTTTCTGGTTAGAAAAAACGTAGTTGAGCCATTTTTTTTATGTTTGTATGCAAAATTTTTATATTTCAAAAATCATGTTTATTTCGATTTATAAAATTTAAATGTGTATTTTATCACCTTTCAAAAACAGTCTTTAATTTTTGAATACATTCAGAAATATTACATTTATTTGGGTTTTATTGTAAAGCGGAAATATTTGAACCTTTTGACATAATAAGGTCAAGGCCTGAGAGGTTAATTACTGCAAGAAATTACTTATTACATGCACAAAATAGGTTATTAGTTAGGGTTATTGAAAAAAAAACTTAACCTTTGCAAACATTAGTCTGTACTAAAAAACCGAAAAAGGCAGCACAAGATCGTTTTATTAGAGAAATTTTGAATATCAAAAAATTGTGGTCAGCAGAAGAGGAGAACTAGCATGTTGTTAGCTTGTCAGCTTATTTCAATTTGATAAAAAAAGCTGAAATACGATCAATGGGGACCTTTAAAAAATAAAATAGCACTGTTTGGTCTTGAAATGATAATATGCATAGTTCCTAATGGGGTGTCATTTCTCCAGATCCTACCCTCCCTAACCATATCACCTTGTTGGAAAAACATTTGAAAATAGAACTATGACAAGAGGGAATTCAAGTGATTTTGTTTCTGAAAAAACAGAAGAAGTTTTGGGACATTGGAAGTAACCTGAGATGAAGATTTTGGTTGGTTGTTCGTGTTCATATATATTTGTTTATGAACTAAAAGAAGGTGTTTTGACTGTGTCAAGATCGTTTTATACTATTTGTGTTGTGGCAATATTACCTTGAGTTACCACGGTGAAACTAAATAAATTATATTCATAATTGTGTTATTCGCCTTTGCAGAGGTAAGTGGTTGGTTTCCTTCTTGTAATCCATTATTTTTCCCATTATTATCACCCATATTCGGCAGCCGAATATTCGGTGACACTTCGTACATTTTGCGGGCGACAGGTTCCGACCTGCATCATTGACGAAGCTAAGTGTAGTTTATGGTCAGACCGAAGGCCATTCACATTTTTTGTTGGTACTTGCCAATTGATTTGAGATTTACTGTATTACTTATGTTCTTTATTTTATGCAGGTGCTTGCAGGTTTTTATAGATACAATGGAGCCTCATGAATGAGTTTTTCTTTTGCCCTGTTTAATTTATCTTTGTCTTACTAACCAATTTTTTTTGCATTTTGTTTTTCTTGTTAAGCACTTGCATACTGCTTACTAACAACGTATGCAAGGACACTGGAGGTCTAGATTCGTTCAACATAAAAAAATATTGCTTCGTTAAACAAAATAATTAGAATCCTGCGAGAGCTTTGAAGGAGTAACCATCTGTTACTTATACCAGGGCGAGTAAATGGTGGATAAACTCCAGTGCATCATTGACATGCGTGTCGTAACTACGTATTTTTTTAAATTTGCGAGTAGGTCGGGTAACAACATGCATTATTTGTTGATTGTTACATCAAATTGTGTTACTTATAGTGTGTAACACGTCTGTTTGTTCGCAAAAAGCTTTACGAAATGGCACTATTTAATAAGAAAATGCCTATTTGGAAATATTATGAAATTTGTACAGAAAATATTAAATTAATAATAAAAATTAAATTTATATGCATTTTATAATGATATGGTGTTCGGTATTCGGCTGAATGATTTGCAGTATTCGACCGAATACCGAATAGTAAAAAAAAGTAGCCGAATTGGCTGAATACCGAATAGTATCCGAATATTCGTGGCATCTCTACAGCAAAACCATTTTCGTTTCGTTACATTGTCTAATTTACAGTCCATTTCCAAGTGCATCTGAAGCTGTAACTCAGAAACAGTTTCGGATGCAACAAGTGCTGAATACCGCACAAGAGTCCCAACTGCTCCCGTCTAAAGCCAGTGGGACTATGGCATCCCCAAATGGGGTATGTTGTGAGGCTGAAGGTAATGGAGAAGGGAAGGATATGGGGAAGAGAGAGGTGGGGAAGTACCTGGCTATTCAGATCTGGTCACCAAACACGGCTAACGCCATTTCAAGCAACGTTTTAATTCGGAATGGTGGTCTCGCACCAAGGCGATACTGAGAGTATCTTCCACTCTGGAACGTGCCGCAAATATACTATGTTTTATTTTAAATGAATAAATTGTGAAATAACACAAATTAATCAATTAAAATTTATTTGCCACGCCGGGATTCGATCCCGCGACCTTCGGAGTGCTAGTCAAGAGCCTTACCGGACTACGCCAGCCGTCGCAATGGCAATTTTATGACAATGTTACATTTGAATTTCTGCGAAACAACTGGGCCTGTGGAAACCATGTGGATGTATTGTATGTAAATAAAATAAGCATTGAACTTTACTTAAAGGTTCGTTAAACAATTATCCAAGGACCATAATTTACATTTTGAACAATATCAGTTATAGTAGTAGTGAACACAAAGCAATTCGCGAGCTGTTAGATTGGCGGTAATCGGAAACAGAATGAATCTTCTTTTCGTTCGACACCGTTTTCTTTTGACGGCCTCCGTGGTTCGAAAGTAAGACTCTCAACTCACAATCCGAAGGTCGCGGGTTCGAACCCGGCGTGCGCAAATAAATTTTATTTAATTAATTCGTGGTATTTCACTATTAATTGCTTAAAATAATATATAGTATATTTGCGGCACGTTCCAGAGTGGAAAATTCAATCAGTATCGCCCTGGTGCAAGACCACCATTCAGAATTGAAAGGTTGCTTGAAATGGCTTTAGCCATATTTGGTGACCAGATCTGAATAGTCAGGTACTTCTCCACCTTCTCTTACCCCTCTCCTTCCCCTCCCCTCTACTTTTAGCCTCACAACATACCCCAATTGGAGATACCATAGTCTCACTGGCTCCAGACGGGAGCATTTGGGGATTCTTATGAGGTATTCATATTTAAAAAAAAGCCCATTGTTGGTAAACTTCGGTGGTAAAAAGGCCCGTGTCCGTTATTAGGCCCGTGTGTTACGAATAGCTAATAGGAGGTAATGGCTTATCATTTTTGCTACATTGTTCGTTAGCCACAGACCCTTTTTATCAGAAATAAGCAAACTGTAAGACAGTTTATCCGGAGTCATTATTAATTTCCTCCTTTGTTTCAGACATGGAGAGATTTAAAAAGCAACATTAAAAAAAAGGCATTCCTCTTCAGAGCAGATTCGATACGAAGTCAAGGAGGTGTGAACAGGGCAATTCCCTTAACCCCCTGGGAGAAAAGGGTGCTCGCTCTTGTGGGATTGGTACCGGTAATTTTTTTTTTTGTAATATAATATACATATTTACTAACAGAAACAATGTAAGTAACATCATTTATAGAAAAATGTGTTTCAACAAGATTTATTTTTGGGTTATTACGACGTGTTGCGCTACCTCCTTCTTTAGCCAATGTTTCGGACAGCATTATAGTGTCCATAATCAGGGCAGATTAACCCTAGATAACTAATCGCTCGTCGAGGCGACAATGCGCTACTCGGCAAAATTCAAAATCACCTACTTCCCCCTGCTCCCCGACCTTGACGCTTTCATTACCTTCCTAATTTGAGTAAACAGTGCAGCACGTGACGCATACTAGGATGTGCCCTATGACCATCTCGTCATCCGCTGGACGAAAGATTTATATTTGCCGGAGACGCGCCAAATACAAGAAAAATTCGAACAAAAAATGTTTGTCTGCGATTTTGGCCCTTCTATGTACAGAATTTGTGTGAAGAACAAGGTCAGAATCGCTTGCGCCAACATTACCCCATATGATGGGTAAAAATTTCATTCACCTTGCAACCCCAGAATATTTTTAAACAATTTTATCTTAGAAATATAATTTTTGCCGCGAATTTTAGCTGTCAAAATTGATGCGTGTTCCTCGACTAAAACATCGTAAAACCTGTTAATTTACGTAATTAACGCAAGTAATGTTGTTTTGGTACATAGTTTATTGTTCTAGGAATGTGTTTCAGTCAATAAAATATACGATAGCTCAAAATTAATCCACAAAACATTCAATTCAAAATCGTTTTTTTTTACGAAATTTCCGTATTTTTCCTGGAATTTGCTGGCCTTTGACGGGTTAAGAGCGTTTAACCAGTCAGCGGCCGAAAATCCACATTTCGTCGAAAGTTGTTCTTACGATCGTGCAGGGCGGTTAAAATGAGAAAGATTAATTATTCTCCATACCAGTTTTTTAAAATTATAACTTAATATCGATATTATTTCATTCCAAATTTGCTTTAATTCATACCTACATCCAAAAATGCTGAAAGGCGTGATGATAAAACTATTAAAATTATGTTCTTTTTGTAATTATTTTTTGATTATAAGTATTCATCATTTTTCAATAATGTCTAAGTTAAATAAGAATGTTAAAAAAATCTGAAATATATTAGTTTGTAAGTGCGCAGATAAATACACAAACGGACCAATTTTCGTCAAGTAACACATGTACGTATATATTTTTTAATGATTTTATTTAAACTAAAATAAAAATTCTAAAACATGCGATACCCAGATAATGTATTGATTTATTTTACTGCATGATTATATTATTTGAAATGGGTGTGTTATAATACAAAATCTTTTTTGAAAATTTAACAAATCTGCCAACGACCTATGGTGTAACCACGTGTAACCTTATTATACTAAAAATAAACATTTTTTCTCAAAATTTAAAACATGCGAATGCTAGATAAAAGAACAATCTTTCGAAATCCATTTATAATTTTTTGTGGAAAAGAGTCAATATGTCTAGATTTCTCTGGTAATACCCTCTTAAGGTACATTCATATATTCTTATATTTATTGATATTCTTGGCAAATCTTCTACAATAGAAGCTCCGGTTCTATCTACGTCAAACGTGCGTGAAATTTGCTACCTGTGTCCATCCAAGGCCCGGAGGATGACCAAACACCGTTGCACCAGATATAGAAAGGATATTTGTGGTCCACATAATGTTGACACGTGTAGACTGATATTTTGATATTAATTTGTACTTAATTTGTTCATTATAAACCTTACTTTTGTGCCATGTAAATATTTTTGATTTATTTCTAGTGTTTTATTGCATAGTCCACTCGACGAAAGTGTAGTTACAATGAAACAATGAAAACAGTTTATTTATCTAGGGTTAATGATCATAATAATACCCATAAATAAATCATGATAATACTTTTCGTTGTGGAAATCTCAACTTTGTTTTAATTTCAAGTTTTTATTTTATTTTATGTATTCAATAATACAGGGTGGCGCAAAAGTCATCACCCTCTCGGAGGAAGCCATAATTTTTGCAAATGGCGGCAAGCTTCAGTTCTGCGTTAACATTTGTGAAGTAAACAAATACAAAATATACAATAACAATGCATGAAACGCTATACTCCTCAAGAACTGGGAAAAAAATTGAAAAAATGCATTTTCGGGTCGTCTAATCTCTCGTTTTGGTGATTTGCACTGGCCGGCAAGATCGCCCGATTTAACCATTCAGACTTCTTTTTGTGGTGTTTCTTAAAGTCACGAGTCTACTTCAACGAGCCTCAGACTCTTGAAGCCCTCAAAGAGAATATCCGTCAAGAATGCGAGAACCTATCACCGGAAGTTCGGGAAAGGGTAATGGAAAATGCAATACGGGCCCGTATGGTCACAATTCTGGCGGTGGCCATTTGGCCGATATCATTTTCTCGACTTAATAAAAAAAAAATTAAGACATCAAATAAACAAAATCCAAAAGCAGAAACAAAATTTTTCATTTGTTAAAAAAATTACAGTCAGAGAACTTCGGGTGACAACTTTTGCGCCACCTTGTATTATTATTCAATTTATAAAACAGTTTGTTTATAAACAAGTTCTGCTGGTAAATTATTATTACATGTGATAGTTGTTTCGCCTACTGAAGGTACCATAGGCCACTTACAGACGATTTTTGTATTTCTTGTGCATTTACTATGTAACAATTTTTAGATATTTTGTTTTGAAGAGTTTGACTTTCCATGTAAATTTGTTACATAAATTTTAATTTATCTGCTACTGGTTTCGACACATCCGTGTCATTCAACAGCAAACTTAAAACTAACTTATAATTTATACAAGTTCAGAAATGATTAGATTTTATTAGGTGGGGGAAGTGGGAGGGGTGACATCTCTTAACCTCTGAGTGGCCACGATATTTCACGAAAATTCACTAAAAGCACCACTTTGAATTTTGAATGGAATGTTTTGTTGATTAATTTTGAGCTATTGTATATTTCATTGACTGAAACACGTTCCTAGAACAATAAACTATCTACCAAAACAACATTACTTGCATTTATTACGTAAATTAATAGCTTTTACGATGTTTTAGTCGAGGAACACGCATAAATTGTGACGGTTAAATTCGCGGCAAAAGTGACATTTCAATGTCATAGACAAAATCGTTTTAAAAATATTCTGGGGTTGCAAGGTGAATGAAACTAGAGGCTATATCATCCATGATGTTAGCGCAAGCGATTCTGACCGTGTTCTTCATACAAATTCTGTACATAGAAGGGCCAAAATCGCAGACAAAAAGTTTTGGTCGAAAATTTTATTTAAATTTTCGAATTATTTTCTCGCACATGCGCATATGACGCGCGCGCCCGCGCGTCTCCGGCCCATTAGAGGTTAACGAGGATTACGAGGCAAACGCACCGTCAGCTCTAGCGTTAGCGTAACTACTTTTAAGAGTTTGTGTCTTAACACAAGAGCAGTATTAAGAAAATCTACATATTTAAAAAAACATATTTATTAACCAAGATAAGCACAAATACATTTTTTGTTTTTTTTTTTACAGTTTGAAGTATAATACATATTTTTTGTTTTTGTTTTTTGGTAAACACCACCTCACTAGGCTGAGCCTGTTCCGAGGTGGCAGGAATTTAGTCAAATTTTGATTACTTAATCTTGTAAGAAAAGAATTTAATTTATGTATGAAAAGATAAGAAAAAGAAAAAGATTGAAAGAAAAAGAAAGTGAAAAAAGTTGAGAAACATAAAAAATATTCATACAATTAATAAGAAATATTACAATTTAAAATGATTATATACTTAAGAATACTAAGAAATTTAGAAATAATAACAAATATTTGAGAGGAAAAGAGAAAGATACAGTTTAGTGTGTTGTTATATGGTATACATTATCTGCCCGCAGTCCGCAGTGTACAACGCCTTTGTTGAATATCCACGAATGAATTTTGTGTTTTAGATTAGCATTTTTAGCCAAATTACGGTAATGTCTTTGTCTATAGGTAGTATTTGTCTTTGGAGTCATGTGTTGGTGTCTGTGTCTTGTGTCGTAATTGTGTTGTGCAGTATGATGGTTTAGTTTGTCCTTTTGGTAATGTATAATTATAATTTTGATGTACAGTTGTTGTATGTTCAATACAGCAAAGTCCTTAAATAACTGTATTGTCGGGAATCTATAAGGTTTTTTTGTAATAATTTTAATTAAGGCTTTTTGTGCTTTGTCGAGAGGGTCCATATTAGTTTTAGCAGCTCTACCCCAACCAATCATACCGTGAGTGATAATTGATTGGGCTAGTGCGTAGTATTTAGTTTTTAGAGTCTTCATTGGCATTATGTTTCGTATGTTTTAAAAAAAAATATTACTTTTCTAACTTTACCCGCTGTTTTATTTATTTGTTCTGTCCATCTAAAATAGTTGTCAATATAAATGCCTAAGTACTTGATTACCTGAGTACGAGTTAGTGGATTGCATTGACAGCTTTTTTTGGATGTGCAATCATGTATGGTTAAGCTTTCATCAAGTCTTGGTTGTCGTCTGGGATCTATGCTAAATGTCATGTACTTTGTTTTGTCAGTATTTAGTGTCAGCAGGTTGTTGTCTAACCAATATTTGATCCTGTTGATTCCTTCTGTAGCTTTCTTGTATACACTTGTCCAAGAGTCAGAAGTGAAAATAAGAACAGTGTCATCCGCAAAGTAAATAACATCTCCGCCAATGTCTAGCTGGCACAAGGAATTTATATATAGTAAAAATAGGATGGGTCCTAATGTACTTCCTTGGGGGACTCCATAAGTAATGTGTCTGTTTTGGCTTGTTGCGTTGCCTACTTTTAGTGAGTGGCTGCGGTCAGTTATATATGATTTGAACCAGTCATACACAGAATTTTTAATACCTATGTTTTTTAGTTTTTTAAGGAGGATTTTGGATTCTAATTTTGAACATCTGGCTATCACAGTTATTTTGTTTTCCTCTAGAAAAAAATAATCTTTTTTTATTATTTTAACTAATATTTTTATGTTTTCTGGTCAATAAAAGTGTAGTGTGTTGTTCCTTGAGGATTCTTCTCCCCTCTGATCTTCCAGGAGTCACTTTTCGTTGCTGATTTCCAGATATTTATAACCTTTTTTATTTCTGTCACTTTCCATACATTTTTTCTTTTGTAATTTTGTGAACAATGGAGGAGGACACCCTAAAAAGCCCCCAGATCCTCCCCCTGACCCCCCAGATGGTGAAAATGTAGTAATTTCGGACAGTGAATCTGTCATTTTGACTACCACAAAAAAAGGAAGTTTAGTCCCTATTCCTCAATAAAACATGACTCTCCTTCTTCTTCTCAGTCTTCACCTGCTCTTCCTCAACCTCCTCCTACAAACTTTGGGAGGAATGCAGATCCTGCCAATGTCTGGAAATTTAATAAAAAGGCACTTTCTAGATGAGAAAAGTTTGGAGAAGCTGAATAAAAAAAAAATTAAGGCGCGCTCGGCAAAATTGAGGGAGATACAGCCGTTTAAAGTATAAATAAAATTTCACTTCGTGAACCGATACTACGCCATTTTGTCACTGTTATGTTGGTATCCCAGACCTGATACAAACGAAGCTAGATACGATTGTAGCCAACTTCGTGGGATATATGAGGCGCGTAATTATGAAATTTGTCTAGCGGGCTTTTTTTCAACGATTTTTTGAACTGTTTTTCACCTTCCAAATTAAAGTAACCTAAGACTATGCTAAACATGGTTTGTGATACAAAAGAAAGTGCCCCTTTATAACGCCTACTCGCGTCAAGGCAAGAAAAACATCCCAGTTTTCAAGTAGTTTAGCGGCTACGCTAGGTTTGTGTAACATGGTTCGTGATTCTGGCGTACAATCTCACAAGACGAAAGCTAATTTTAATTTTACGTAATCGAAATTTAGAATCAAATATTTTCCACTTCCCCCAATGCAAATAGTTGCCTTTTAATGTAATTAAGGTGAATCAAAAGGTTTTAAAAAAAAAAGTGCGTATTAACCGTTGCCAGCGATCTCCAAAAATTACCATTATTAATTCTGTTGTTCATAATTACGCGCCTTATTATTTATCCCACGAAGTCGGCTACAATCGTATCTAGCTTCGTTTGTATCAGGTCTGGGATACCAACATAACAGTGACAAAATGGCGTAGTATCGGTTCACGAAGTGAAATTTTATTTATACTTTAAACAGCTGTATCTCCCTCAATTTTGCCGAGCGCGCCTTAATTTTTTTTTATTCAGCTTCTCCACACTTTTCTCATCTAGAAAGTGCCTTTTTATTAAATTCCCAAACATTGGCAGGATCTGCATTTCACCCCAAACTTTTATTCTCCTCATTCCTGTGGCCCGTTCATTGTGTACGCTCAAAAAACTCAGCAAGGTAAAACTATCCACCCTCTTGAATTTGATAAATTCCTATCAAATAGCAAGAACCTTTCGATTAAGCCTGGAGGTGTAAAAGCCGAGGGTCGCTTCCGAATCTCTGTTGAATTCCTCTCAGGTTCAGCCGCCAACAACTTTATCAAAAACATATTTATTTCATCAAATTCTAAATTCAAGGAGTACATCCCAACTTTCAATGTCACTCGAATGGGCCTCGGCAGAGGTATCTCGACCGATCTGTCCATTCCAGAAATCCTGTCTTCACTTTCAACCCCCCAACATATCGGCAATCCCATAAAAGCCAGGAGGTTAAATTATAAGGACTCTTCTGAGGGCATCGTTTCCTGGAAGCCCTTCCAATCTGTCGTCATCACATTCGAAGGACAATCTCTTCCCTCCCATATTTATTTATTTTTCAACTCCTTACCAGTTGAAATGTATACTTATCCCACCACTCAATGTTACAATTGCTGTCGTTTTGGTCATACCAAAGCTGCATGCAGATCCCCTCCCAGATGTTTCAAATGTGGAGAAAACCACACGGCTGACCAATGTTCTTCTCTCTCTTCACCTAAATGTTTTAACTGCTCAGGTGCTCATTCCGCCATTAACTCTTCTTGTCCGGAACAATCTCGCCAAAAAAATATAAAAATTTCTATGGCCTCTCAGAACTTGTCTTTTCTGCAGGCTTCTAAACTGTTCCCGCCTGTCAAAAAATCATTTGCTGAGGTTTTATCCAGTAACTCTTCATCCAACCCACCCGCCTCCTCCTCAACATCTTCTCGTTCAACTAAATTCACATACAAAAACCCTATCTCATAGATGACATAGCTTTCTTCTTATCATCCAAAATCATTCCATCCGCCGTCAAATATCTTAAGAGGAATATAAACGCTAGAAATATTTCGATTCTTACGCTTTATAAAATTTAAAACCGAGCGCCTCGCTCCATTCATATTTTGGTCTGATTTGCACGAGGCAAGTAATTTGAATTAAATATTGAAGCCATGATGTGGTGCTTGCAATATGTAAGAAGCACCCAGCGAGATCTCCGTTCGCCGATGCTTCCATACACTTGTTAATACCTTTTTACCCGATGGATGAATACTGTGAATTCTATTTGGCCAGCAGCGGCCGGACGGGAGCGTTGTCAATATTATCGACAATCCTCAAACCATGGGAAATGCTAATAAAGTTTAATATTTATAAAATCTTAATTGATTTTATGTATTTACAATCCGAACAAAAATATCATGAAAGTGCATTATTAGTACATACATTAAATACATATATTAATAATAAGAAACTTGATTGTGAAATATAATATACAATACCATAATGTAACTAATAGGTACGTACTTTTGTTATTTGTTTTTGGGGTGTTATGCCGTGTTGCGTTGCCTTCTTCTTTAGCCAACGTTTCGGTCAGCACTGCAGTATATATCATATCATCTGCCGGATCTGCCCTGATGATGGACATTGCAACGATGTCCGCAACGTTGGCCAAAGAAAGAAGTGGCGCAACACCCCAAAAACAAATAACGAACATACTTTTGGCCGTGAAAATCTAAAAACGTATCTAATACGAACTTTTACAAAACTAGGTATATCCATACCTAAAATTTATGTAAAATTCATTTTAAAAATATCTTTTTTTGGAAACAATCAAATCAACAACAATCACAGTATTAGAAATGATAAAGGAACAACTCACAGCTATGTAGGTATACATAATTTAAAAAAAGAGTGTGCTTTATACCTCACGATTGAAGTAAGACTTCACTAACTTATGTCTCCCTCTCAACTTCCGTTCGCCTCACCCGACCGTTCACCTCACCCGATCACACTTTTCATAACACTCGTCACGCATTCACCAGCTCACTCCCCAAGTCAAGCGTGCGTAAAGAAGTTTTACTTCAAAAAAATTATTATTTCGCTAAATCACATTTATACGAACAAGTCGGAAAGTTACACAAAAGATAGATAATACGTATTTCGGACGCATGGTGTTGTATTTCTCCGCAATTATTGTACTTACCGTGGTGACAGAGCCGCCCCGCGCAAGCTCTGCTCGGCAACTGAGCTAACTGAGATGGTCAGTGCGCTACGTTGCGAAATAAAAAAAGACAGCAATTCTTGTGTATCACGTACGTCTTTAAGGCGGCCCCTAGACGATCAATTATATTGCTCAATATTTCAAATTGTGCAATATTATTGACCGTTTAGGGTTAATATCGAAGATTGCTCAATGATTGAACAAAAGTTTGAGCGGGTTTAATTTTTATTGCACCATATTTTTCCATTGCATCGTGTAGGGTCAGTATTGCACAATATTTTTTTAATTTTTCATTTTATCAACTCGAAAACTTTGAGCAGTTCGTTTATTGTGCAATATAATTGATCATTTTATTGTGCAATGTAATTGATTGTTTGGATTCTAAGCGCCTTTCAATCTTATTGTACAATAAAATATATAAAATATATTCTACAATAAGATTGCATATACAATAATACAATAAAATATATTGTACAATAAGATTGAAAGGCGCTTAGAATCCAAACAATCGATTATATTGCAGAATAAAACGATCAATTATATTGCACAATAAACGAACTACTCAATGTTTTCTAGTTGATAAAATGAAAAATAAAAAAAATATTGTGCAATAAAAATTAAACTCGCTCATACTTTTGTTCAATTATTGAGCAGCAATCTTCAATATTAACCCTAAATGGTCAATAATATTGCAGAATTCGTAATATTGCGCAGTATAATTGATCGTCTAGGGGCCGCCTAAGACAAAAAAAGTTTATTCGAATTTACATACCTAACATTTTTATTTAAGTTTTTATTCCAGCAGGACTTGGAGGATAGTGCAGTGCAATCCCAGTCTGCCATATTACATAAACAATAATATTTTATAGAGTAAATAAAAATTTAAAAGAAATAAAATATGATTACAGTGAAACCTCCATCTATTGTTTTTGAAGGGGCCTATTGAAATAAACAATGGATGCGGGAAAACAATGATTGTGGGAATATAGAAAAACACATTAATATTAAAAGGTTTAATGTGTACCTATACAGGGTGTTAAGGGACGTACTTGACTTACTTTAACCAGTGATTCCTGACATTATTTGGAGTAAAAAATGTAAATGAAATTTTGGTCTCCGATGACTTTTTTTGACGACTTTTTTTTTTTTTTCAAAAATTTTTTCTTCAAAATCAAACAAAAAAAAATTTCTTCCTCATGTCGTCACTGGTCACTTAGCCGAGTGTCCGACGAACCCCTTACCCCGCCTCCAACTGTTTAACAACTACCATTTTTTAATGCTTTTGTAGAAAAAAAAAAAAAAAAAAACATCAAAAATGTCACCGGAGACCAAAATTTCATTTACATTTTTTACTCCAAATAATGTCAGGAATCACTGGTTAAAGTAAGTCAAGTACGTCCCTTAACACCCTGTATACATACATATTCTAAAAAAGAAACACATTTCAGTTATAAATCAATTTGTTTAAATAAAAAATATTGTAATAAAAATAAAAAAAGGAAGCTGCACGGAGACAAAAAAATTACACTTTGTGCTGTAAAAAATCTTCCATAGTCATTTGTTTTTGGCTTTTTTTATTGCCGTAGGAAATCTGCTTGCTGCTTCCATCAATCGGAATGTTTATGGCACGTGATTGTTGGATTTTTTTCCACTTCCTTGACAATTTTTAGTCTTTCTTGGAGAGTACGCACTTTTTTTACTGGACGGTTCATTTTTATGGTTAAAGGGCTCAAAAACTAGATCGTAAAAAGATAACACTCGCACCGCTCTGCCTGAATGTCTAACGACAATTAACGGACCCATCATAAATATGGACCCATAAATGATGAACGGTAGGTTGGCAGGTACCTAATTTAGCATTAAAATGTCAGAAACGGCCGCCAACAAAAGCGACAAACCGGTCTTTCTATCTCTTTCGCTCACCAATGTTATTGACCATTTATATACGAAATTTGCCACGTAATTTAAACGATCAATGCGGTAAAGAGAAACGATGAATGCGATCTAATTTTGTGTGTTTTATATGAAATTAATTGGGGACTACAAGAAATAACGACACATACGGGAAAACGATTATTCGAGGAATGATAGATGGAGGTTTCACTGTATTACGTATTACGTATTAGGTGGGAAGGTACCTAATGAAAACAATAAATGAAAATAAATTTCGAACATATGTATCTACATAACAAAAAAATAAGCATAAAAATAAAATTAAACAAAAATTAAACAGAAATTAGAAAAAAAAATATTTGTAAAATTCATTTTACATACAAAATAAAAAATAATAAAACAACAAACAAATCTCAGTATTAGACATTATCAAAGAACAGTTCACAGCTACACATATTTAAAAATTATTCTCATTGGATTTATGGATTCATACACCTTATCCATACCTTCAATGTTTGAGAACCAAAAATGCTAGCCGTAACAACTAATCCGCGTGTGACTACGATTATATTACAAGCAAAAAACGTGGAAGCCACGGCCGCAGATTCCACGTCCGTTTCGGGCCACGTTTCGCGACGTTATGGTGAAATACATGGCATGCATACATTAGCATGGTTCGAAAAATTTGACGTAAGAGCCAAAGTGGTTTTTATTTATTTTGTGCAGAATTTTATAGAACGAAAAAAAGTTAGAACATATATAAAGTCAAAAATAGTCTTAGCCGTAAAGGGGTATTTTTTAAAAATTGTTACTTTACTTCATAGTTAAGTCATGAGAAAACATTTTTTTTAGTGGTTTACGCTTATATTTTTTGTTACGTAAATAATAATTTTATTGTAATTCCAATACATAGATAAAGTAGTTGAAGCTTCAATTTATCTGTAGCATATTTTTTGATGTTCATACTGTAAACAGATTTGTCATAAATATTAATCTAAATAGTGACTTCACATATAGCTTCATCTTAATGAAGCCATGGATGCCCTTTGCACCTGGCTCACTTTAAATGGTCTTGAACTTTCAGTCCAAAAGAGTCAGTGTGTCACCTTCTCAAACCGTCATAATAACCCTCCTGTTCAAATTTTATTTAAAAACTCTCCAATCCCCAATGCTTCCTAAGTTAAATTTTTGGGAGTAACATTTGATAGGAGACTTAAATGGTCTTCCCACATTAATAATATAGTTACTAAATGTGAAAAAAATTTAAATATCATCAGATCATTAACTGGCGTTTGGTGGGGTGCACATCCTATCTGCATTAATTTGCTCTACAATGCACTTATTCAAAGCCATCTCGACTATGCCTGCCCACTTTTTAGTACTGCATCCAAAAATGCACTCAGTAAATTAGACAAAATTTAATTTAAGTCATTGCGAATAATAACTGGAGCGATGCAATCGTCGCCCATCAATTCCCTTCAAGTAGAATGTTCTGATCCTCCTCTGTATTTAAGGAGTCAACTATTTGCTGACAAATTTATTCTTAAATGTTTAAATTCTAAAAGTCATCAGGTTATTCCCAGAGCCTCGTTGTTCAACGACTCAACACATTCATCTACAATCAGAGCTCAAACTAGTCCTGGGTCGATCGATCGTTTTACACGACCCGGGTCGCTCACGACCCACTGGCGTCACGAGCGGGTCGCTCACGACCCACTGGCGTCACGAGCGGGTCGCGAAGACCCGCTCTTTTCGCGACACAAAATACGAAACTCGATTACTCATCACCCAGTTACTTTCTACGGGCGCGCCGCGCGGTAGACGCTCGCCGCCCAGACCGGTCAAGTCATACGTGACACGAAACCCAGGTTATAATTGTGTGAACGTTCTCTCACAGCTCACACCTGTAACTAGTAATGTCATGTCCCAGAAATAAATTTAAAAAAAGACATGCTTCAGGGGTTAAAAAAACAATGTTTTATCATGTTTTGAAGGATATAAAAACCTTGTAAAAAAACGTGTTGTTCTGAAGCTTTTATTGAGAATTTAAATAAGTAAATTAGCTGTAAGCTGTAATGCTTTATTATAATTTCTTTTTATTAAGGTCAGACATTTTACACTTTTACCAGTTTATAGTTTCTATTACAATGCACAATTACATTCACACCCACACGAAAAATTAAAAGTTTTTATGAAAACCGCACTTAGCACTTTGATTAACAATACCAAGATACGCTCTTATTAAAAATGTCTCCGTGTCTAGTCGAATATTCAAAAATCGAATCTACTAAACAATCCCGCTATGACGTGACACACGGGCAGGAAGCAGGATACTGTTACGTCACGCACGTGTGTGTGTTGATCGGCGACCGAGTGTCCGAGTGTGTCGCAGTTGCAGTTCGAGAGTTCCGGGAGCTGACACGTCTCGCCACTCGCCACATGGGCACCCGGCGATCGGTCCGTGAGTCACGGGGTGCAGGAATGTGTCGTAGTTGGTAGGTTGCGGGAGTGTGTCGCGGTTCACGGGTCCCGGAAGACCCGGGTGCTGACGAATAAATAACCCGCTCGCTCTTTGGTGGCTCGTGAGTGGGTTTCGACGATCAGGTCTTTCACGATCGACCCAGGACTAGCTCGAACTAAACCTCTCCCTGCCATCTGTAAAAATTTTCGCTCTCTCTCAGAGCTTCAAATTATCAAAAATGATCTTCTTCCTTTGCACAAATTAAAATATAGTCACGTCACCCTATCCCCAACGATTTTATAAGGGATCGGCATCCTTAAAAGTCATTCCAATCTCCCAGCCTGTACTGTCGATAATATGTTCAATGACATTATTTCTTCTAAATGGCCCAACTCTTCTCTTTTATTTACTGATGGCTCCAAATCTCCGGACTCTCCTAACTGTGGTATTGGTATTAACGTTTACCACAATAATTCTAATGAAAGAATATTTTATTCAATTTCAAACCAATTTTCAATATTTTCTGCCGAGTGCATTGCGATTATTGAATCTCTCAAATATATAATAAAAAATAATTTTGAACATTCTCTTGTTCTCTCTGACTCTCTCAGTTCCCTGCAAAAACTTAAAACCAGTCCTCTTCTTCATCCTGATGATCACTTTGTATGTCTTATTCGAGTATTGATAACCTCCATTCAAAGCTCTGGAAAAACTGTCACTCTGATTTGGATTCCTGGACATGTTGGCATAGTGGGTAACGATATTGCTGATTCCTTGGCAAAACAAGGAGCGTCTAACCCTACCGTTACCCTCATAAACCATATTCCCCTGTCTCATATTTTTTCCATAATCAAAGATAGATCCCGCAATGTTTGGACAGAGTATTGGAACATTGCTAGTCAATCCAAGGGTGCCCGCTACGCCTCAATACAAAGGACTATTCCATCAAAACCGTTTTTTGAAACAAATTAAAAATTCCCCCATTTTTCCAAAAAAGAAATTTCCTTACTTATTCGTATGAGAATCGGACATTGTTCCGTTCCTTCTCACCTTTATAAAATTCATGTGCTTGACTCCCCAGATTGTATGTTCTGTGGTCTAGATGTGGGAACTTTAGATCATATATTATTTGATTGTCCCTCTCTAAATAAATATCCTCTCTTCTATCAAGCGTTATCAAAAATTGCCTCCCCCTCCATTCAACATCTCATCTCTTCTAAGTCTGAACTCTACTCCAATCTTCCATAAAATTCTGAAATTTGCACATTTAAATAAAATTAATATATAAATTCACCTTTCCTTTCTCTGTAATTATAAATGATGGCCTAGAACACCCTTGAAGGGTGAAAGCCAGAAATAATTGAAAAAAAAGGAGGATTTTATGAGACACCGTGTCAAAGGCTTTGCTTAGATCGAGAAAAACTGCAATGCAACTTTTTTTATTGTCAACATTTTTTAAAATGGTTTCTGTTACTCTTAATATTGCATCTTGTACACCCATATTCTTTCGAAAACCATACTGATTTTCTGAGAAGATTTTGTGTTTGTATAAGTAGTGTACAAGTTGGATTTTCACTAGATTTTCGAGTACAATACAATAAAAAATATAAAATCTATATCTGTAAAAATATATGGAATATCGCATTTAAGAAAACTAAAAATGTGTCATATACGGCCGATTTAATACGTGTTAGGCTGTTTGAAAAGTTACAGAATCACTCTTCTGAAGGCCTTTCTAAATACGATTCGTAGGATTATTTTTTATCAGAAGACATGACAAAGTTAGTCACTTTGATCAAAGAAGTTGACATTTAGCCACTAATTTATTACTAGCAGTTAAAAATCCGCGCAGGTTTTTGCTGCTAGGCCCTGCGGTTTTTGGTTTGGCTTTGCCCAGTTTGGGTGTTGGTGACCATTTTATTATCCTGAAATGGTTCCAATAAGAATCGGTTCCTTGGATCCACTGTGATCCAGTGACAGCTAGTCACCGGGAGAAAATAACCGCCAGGCAATGACGTCATATGTAATATATAGCCGCATGGTACTATTATTCACAACTACCAGTTACAATAATAATCATGTTATCGTCAGTCTCTCCATATCTGGAGAGATACACAAAATTACAAATCCGTAGTAATTACATCTGCCAGGCGATGCTAATCACGCAAACTGTTGGCACTGTAAGTGGCGCCATTTTTGGCATTGCTTTAATTCGGTTCTATTACAAAAGTATATTTGTAAACAAACTACACGTACGAAAATGGTTTTGCGTAAAGCATGGCGTCAGAGTTGCATTCTTAGCCGGATTCTTAAATTTCAACCGTACAGTCTCTAGCATATTAATACTGTTTGATTGATTGATTGATTGATTAATTTCCTCCAATTTTTCAGGCGTCCATTGATTTAAAAAACAACATTCAACCAACGTCACCTCCTTTGACATCTGAGACAAGAATGGAAGAAGGTGAAGAATGTGGATTGGGTAGGGCAGTTCCCTTAACCCCACTGGAGGAAAAGGTCCTCGCTATCTTGCTGTCCGGGACTGAATCTGACGGTGTGGTGTTGGTATCCGTAAGTTTTATTTATTTTTTATTATAAAAAAATAGCGATTACCCGGCAATCGTTACAATGCCACGTAAAGAAAGAAATTGTTTCTCAGAATAGAAACCTTCGTGGGCTTGCTCACAATAAATCACCAAAGTTTCATTTCAATATAGGATGAATGTTATAGGAAATAATTTCATAACTCCAGAGCTTACCATTATATATAGGAACCTTCGCACTTGCCTACAGCAAGTCACCAAAGTTTCATCGCAATCGAATGAAAGATATATATCATCTTTATATGTACAGGGTGTTAACCCGTCTGCTTGTTTAGGAATAAATACATCCCAAAGCACGTAATCGCGTTATACTTTCATAAGACCAAAAACGTCCCGAGCGACCTTACATTTTAAAAGCTACATATCTCTCTTCCTCTCATGCAAACATAGGTATTTTTCTTTTAACCAGAAAGAGAACGAAATAATCCTTCTTTATTGTCTTTGAAATATGAAAGCTATCTTGCATAGACATTTTACAATCTCGATCCAAAGTGACGGTTTCAGTATTTACGGGCGAAACTGAGGCTTCCGGATTGTGAGGTGCGAGTATATTGAACCAAGCAGACGGGTTAAGGGACTTACGTTAACCAGTGATTCCTGACAATATTTGGTATAAAAAATGCAATTAAACGAAATATTGGTCTCAGGTGACATTTTCAATGTTTTTTTTTAGGTATTGGGCAGTTTTAGGGGTGGGGTGTGAGGGGTGGGGCTTAGGCTTAGGCTTAGGCTTAGGCTTAGGCTTAGGCTTAGCTTAGGGTTACTCGGCTGAGTTACTAGTGATTACATGTGGAAATTTTTTATTTATTTGTAATTGTTAATTTCCTTCAGGGTTCGAGGGATTTAAAAAAAAATGACATTATAAAAAAGAGGTCTGAGACAATGATGACTGGAGGTGAGTCGTGCAGGCCAGCTTCCTTAACTCCATTAGAGGAAGAAGTCCTGGCTATTGTGGGATCCGAGATTGAATCTGAATCGGACGATGTAGAGTTGGTACCCGTAAGTTTTATTTTTTTATAATAATAACATGTATACATATATTAAATAAGTAATGTTACATCATTTACAATAAAATACGTTACATACGAGGGTGGATCAATAAGTACCCGTGTTAGGAACGTTATCTCTTTTTAGGTCGGTATTCCCAACGTTTCTGCCATTTCTTTAATCCCTCCGTTAAAAATATGATTTGTCAAACTCTTCAAAATGCACTTCTGTTTCGGCGATAACATCCTCGTTTGAGCTGAATTTTTTCCCCTCGAGCCATGTTTTCATATTGAGGAATAGAAAGAAGTCTTAGGGCAAGTACGGCGGATGCGGCAACAATTATTATTTATTTATTTATTTATTAATCATTAACGCCCTTATGGGCTTTTACACACATTTACATTTTTATGTTTTAGTGCATACAGGTGTGTTTAGAATACAAAGAAAACATGAATAGTTTTTACACATGGTACATATAAATAAAGCTGGTAAGTAAAAAGTATAGCATTATACAATAAAGAGAAAAAAATCAGTTTTATATGTATATACGTATATAACAAATAATAATAATGGTGAGTTTTTAATATATGTGCAATTTATGTGTTGAATACATAGCGAAGTTGATTTTAAACAAAAATACATACTACCGACTTGCACCGCACTAAAATTAATATACAAAACAATTCCATTTTGACCAATTACTTTATCGTCAGAATTTCTGCAAGGAATTCAATTTCCGAAGACGAAATACTTTATACCATAAATATACCAATCCCCTTTATACTGAAACCATGGAATAATGTCAGATACTTCAGTAAACTATCACGGAGAGGACAAATGAGTTCGATAATATAATATAACAGAGTAACTAATTACAATCAAATTAAAATGTTAATCAAAGTATAAGTTGTTAAAGTAAATTATTACCTATTACAACGATAAACAAGAACAGTTTTTATAAGGTTTGTTTATAAATTATAAATTACTAACCTTTATTACGCCCTATATTGTAGGTGTTTTGACGGAACTTAACTATGAGGGTTTACAATAAACTGTGCACACAAAATTTCAAGATGGGGATTTATAGTTCTATTGTAACTGTTCCAATATACTGAATTTAAATTTGGACACTGACAGATGACGATAAACATCGATTGAGTTATATTTATTTCCTAGTCGATGAAGTCTTTCGATAGGCGAGTTTTCGAAGTAATTATTAGTAGGCGCGTTAACGAAGTACGGCGCATTCAATCTTGTATTACGGGTAGGTACTCGCAGTTGGATTAGTTTGGTTAAATCCAGGGCGTCCAGTCTGCCGTTTGAAATATTGAAAAGACAAATTAAATCACTCATTGTTCGTCTTGAAGTTAATTCATTTAATTTTAGTAAGTCCATTAAAAATGTGTAGTTAAGTTCTTCGATTGGAATTCCTAATTTATAGTTTATAAATCTCAAAAACTTATGTTGCACTCTCTCAATTTTTTGTTGGTGAATCTTATAAAAAGGAGCCCAGATTGTTGAATTGTACTCTAAATGGCTTCTCACTAACCCAGTGAACAGCAACTTAAATGAATTAATTATTTTAAAATCTTTTACCGTCCTCAATATAAACCCTAAGCTTTTCATGGCCTTGTTAGTTATTTCGTTTATATGAGAAACAAAAGATAATTGATTGTCAAAAATAATACCTAGGTCCTTGATTTGTTCAACTCTTTTTAGAAAGATGTTGTTGATGCTGTATTCATATTTAATAGGATTTTTAATTCGGGCAAAAGTTATTGTTTGACATTTTTCAATATTGAGGAAGAGTTCATTATGGATGGACCATTCTTGTAGCCTCACAAGATTTGTTTGTAATACGCAACAGTCATTGAGATTAGTAATTGTTTTGTAAATTTTAAGATCATCAGCAAATAAAAGTATCATAACTCCATCAAAGATTGTAGTTATGTCGTTGATGAACAAGGAAAACAGCACTGGTCCCAGATGTGACCCCTGGGGAACTCCGGAGAAGATTTCGAATTGATTTGAAAAGTGCAAGTTGAGTTTGACTGAAATTTTTCTATTGTATAAATAACTTTCAAACCATCTCAAAATATGCCCCGTTATTCCAAGGGATTTTAATTTATGCATAAGTATTTTGTGTGAGACTTTGTCGAAAGCTTTGCTAAAGTCAGTGTATACCACGTCTGTTTGAAGACGATTGTGCATATTATTAAATAAGTATTCCTGATAGATCATCAAATTTGTGAGAGTAGACCTTTTTGACATGAAACCGTGTTGTCTATGTGAAATTACTTTATTAATCTCAGGAGATAGTTTAGAGAGCAGAGCAGATTCAAATATTTTCGGGATCGACGACTGGATACAGATAGGTCTATAGTTGGATATATCGGATTTATCACCCTTCTTGAAAATTGGAGACAGAAAGCTTGTTTTCCATTTATTCGGAAAGATGCCAGTTTTTATTGACAAATTAAAAAGTTTAGTAAGAGGATAAGTTAAGATTGATAAGCATTTAGATAAGAAGATTGTAGGAATTTTATCGGGACCAGCCGATTTTTTCGGGTCTAGGGACTTTAATTTATTTCTAATATCACTTTCTTCAAATATACATTGATTGAAATCGATTTGGTTATCATTAGATGTTGTGGCGTTGAATAATGGAGAGTTGTTTGCAGAATCGTAGACTTTGCTGAAGAATTCAGCAAACAAATTAACGATTTCTTGGGGATTATCGGCCATTTTGTTATTTAAATACATATTAGAGGGTACACCGGAGTCATTATTGTTTAGTAGGTTTGAAAATTTATAGATATTTTGAGGGTTGGCAAGAGCCAATTCTTCGCAGTTATCGATGCACTTTTTGTAAACTAAACTTGGAAATTTTTTTGATGCTCGTTCTTAGTTCACAAAATTTTGCGTAATCAATAGGATCATGTGATGATTTGTAAGCTTTATGAGCGATTTTTTCGTCTCTAATTAATTTAATAAGATCGGTACTAAACCATTTTGGGTAATTATGCGTATACATTTTTGAAACGGGTACAAATAAATCAATAGCATTATTTAGAATTAAGTAAAATTTGTCAACCATTACATTGATGTTTTCTTCAGTGTCCAAAAATTTCCAGTCGGTTGAAGATAAAAGATTAATGATTTGATTATAGTCTGCTTTGAAAAAGTTCAACTTAGTTGATGCAGATGGATTTTTTTTAGTTATTGAACTGTTACATTCAATTATTAGAGGTGGGTGGTATTTGTCAACCGGGAGAATAGATTCAACAGATGCGGACACTTTTACTGATAAAGAATTGGAAAATACTAGATCGAGAAGACGAGAATTTATATTCAAAACACAGTTTAACTGTCGGAGGCTAAGAAAATTTGACATTTCGATTATATCATGAGAACCGTGGTGGATGTTGTCCGTGCATGAAGTTTTGTTGTTTTCTACGTCCCATGCAATATTAGGCAGATTGTAATCTCCTGTCAAAATAATAGTGGCGCCAGGAAATCTTCTCCGGATCGTTTCAACTTCATGGTAGTGGTCTTTGTATAGTTGAGCGTCAGAAGATGGGGGAATGTAGACGGAGCCGATAATAATTTTTTCCTTTTTGGTGGATACCATGATGAAAAGTTGCTCCAGATGTGTATAGATGCATTTAAGTTTTCTTGAATGAAGTTTGTTGTTTATGGATATTAACACTCCACCTCCCCTGGATTTATTTTTTTCATTTCTGTCTTTTCTGTACACTGTATGATTATAGAAACCTAGTTCTGAAGTGTTGATATTATTATTTAGCCATGCCTCGGTGAAGGCGTAAGAATCGTGATTCAAAGTGGGTAGGGTTGATTTTAGATCCTGAAGTTTAGTTCTAAGACCTCGAACATTTTGATAGAATATTTTCAATTTATCTTTTAGTTTTTTGGATGTATTTTCGTTATGGTAGGTCTATTGTTGATATATTTGATTGTAATGTCATTTTCGCCCGAAGCCTTTCTTTTTTCAAGTTCATTTCTTAATTCAGTTAATTGTTTCCTCTGGAGAAGCGATTGATCTTGGTAGAATCTAATGTTGTTTTTAAGTATGTGTTTTTTGGTTAATAATATTCTTGGCCATTTTGCTTCAGGAAACTCAACTTTAATTCCTCTTGGTTTGTCGTCTTTCCTTGTGCCTAGTCTATAGATTTTTATTTCTAGGTTGGCTGTTAAGTTGTCAATATCAGAGAGTATTTTTTTGACTGATGCTATGTCGCTGTTAATACATTCAATCTGCGATAACGATGTATTCTCAGGAATGTTACGAATTATCAGGTTTTTATCTCTATATAATTTTGTTCCTTCATTTCAGCGAGAATATCACAGACACTTGGGGTTTGTGAATCTAAAGGGGTGTGCGTATTAGGGGTTGCACTTTTTAGAGCAGACAACTCTCCCTCTAGATTTGCCATTTTAGCGCAATTCATGCAATTTGGCCATGACAAATTCCAGATGAATGTCCTGGTGCATTATCCGCTCGTAGAGCAATCGCGGCAACCATCAGGCTGACACCTTTCTTTCGCTTAACTTATCAGGTAAAGTATTAATTGTCATTCCGTACGTCACACCCACGCCCGCTGCTACTTTGCACACTTTAGTTTGGGTATCAGCAAGAATTATGTCATGGACCTTTTCAACGATTTCCTCGGCAACCAAGTCTGCCAGGTGGCCTGTCTGCTTTTCATTATAAAACAGATGTACGACCACGTTTAAATTCGTTAAACCAATATCTCACAGTTATCGTAGTTGGTGAAGGGTCCCCAGAGACAGCATCCAACTTTGCTTTTATTTCTTCGCATGTTTTCCCATAATAAAAAGAAAATTACGAATCGATGTTGCTCTTTTTCCATTTTATCGAAAAATATGAAACACATGTGATACAGCTGGCTGCCAAATAAAAAATGTAACAGTTTGAAATTATAATTGGCACCCAACGTGGGGCAATGTAATGCTTTAGAAATGAATACAAAACTTGGGCGTCAATGTAATGCTTAATTAAATAGTACAACTTTTAAGACATTAATATTTGAAATATAAGAATTGTGGCAACCATTAAATTATATTATTCAATAATAACGAAACCAGACCATGAGACTCTAATTCATAAACAAAATAAAATAATATTATTCTAATATTTTAAAACTCAGGGTCGTGTTTAGCCTACAGAGAAACTAAGAAACTAATAAAATCAATCGATAGCTTGTCGGGTTTTTAAATAAAATCAAATGTTTTCAAAAAGATTATCACGATGTGAAAATTACTACAAGGGGGCGGGCGCCAGTTTAAATTGAACAGAATATTAAATGGTAAATCAATAAACTCAAAACTAACCGAAGTATTAGCTCACAGGTTAATGGCGATTTCACCGAAGTATGTGTCTTCTCTCGTCGAAACAAACGTTCAGACCCTCTGACTTCCTATTTGGAACTCTTTCAAAAATAAGCTTGGCCGTAGTATGTTTTATCAACAGAAGAATGCAGGATTCCATTTGTTCTAATTATCTTTTCAATTAGGAATTAAAAATGAAATTGAAATCATGTGTAGCAACCGACTTAATTACTGGGTGCTTACTTCGCATTATAATTTCAAACTGTTACAAAATTAACCCATGAATTGGTCTGAAATTTAGTATGGTGTCGTTTGACAGATGGCAGCATGGCAGAAATGTCAACTTCCTCAGCAACGTCACCGATCTTCAAACACGGGTACTTATTGATTGGCTCTCGTATTTTGGTAAACTTTCAAAAGCTGGATGTGCTTAATAAAATATTTAAAAAAAAACCTTTTGATACACCTTAATTACTATAAAAGACAACTATTTGCATTTGAGGCGATGGAAAATACTGCTTTCAAAATTTCAATTACGTAAAATGAAAATTTTCTTTCATCGTATGAGATGGTGGCCATTTATATATACAATATTTTCTGTCATTTTGTTATGTCGAATGGGCAGTAATCTAAAGGTCTGGGGATGTTTGAATTCCTCTCTCCCAAAGCGATAATAATAATATTGTTACCGCATTAATGTCTTTATTCCAGAATGTGGGGAGGTGATTGCAAACCCACATATCCCGTACAGAGTATAAGTACATTATATTGAAAATATAGATCAGTTCACGGATATTATTCTTAAAGTATTACATAAGTTAATTAATTTCATAGAGAGGGGTAAAAATGTCTCCCTCAACCAGTCTCCCTAAATTCGGCCCGCCACTCAGTAGGTGGGCTAACGCATCCGCCGCCAAGACCTAGACCTCCACCCCATGAATCCGGGCACACCTGCTAAGTCACCAAATGTATCATTTGGCGTGATCTATGGTAGAGGTTTGGTTATCGAATGAATATTTCCCAAGGCGGCGGTACCCATACCTTCTAAATTAGTCTAATTGATAAATACAGTGAAACCCTCTTAAGAAGTTCCCGCTTAAGAAGTTTCGTGGCTTAAGAAGTTTGGTTTTTTTGGTCCCTTGGCCCAAAATTGGCCCAATTTTTCCCACATATAAGGTTTTCCTGCTTAAGAAGTTTGTTTTTTCCAGTCCCTTGGAAAACTTCTTAAGAGGGTTTCACTGTAGTTACAATTTTATTTCTTTTTGTCTTTTATTATTATTATTATTATATAATGAGCAGGCAGCATTCTGCTGATGCGCTCATATCTAATTTCACAATAGTTTGACAGTAAATTTTAATTTTTAACTATGTTAGTCCTTTTTTCCCTCCAAATATGAATCCAATAGAGCTTTGAATTGGTTTATGTTAGTTGCATCGATGACATGTTGTGGGAGTTTGTTCCAAGCATCCACCACTCTATTTGCAAGGAAGTGTTTTCTGGGATTAGATGCAAAAGGAGAATTATATTTTTATTAGTAGTGAAGATTCCTTGGATGCCAGGTAGGAGGGCAGCTGTAGTGTCCAGATAAAATTTTGAAAGTCTCGATCAAGTCACCCCTTTCTCTTCTTTTTTTTAAAGTTGATAATTTTAAATCAGATACTGTGAATTTACCAATATTTACATTCCCTCGCTAACTTCGTATAACTGAATCTGAATAGGTGCAGTTTTTAATTGTTCCAATTATAGAGACTTATAATAATGTATCTTTTGACTGTTGTTGTAGGTAAATACTGAAATGGAATTTGATGAAATTGAGGAAATTTCACAAGTAACTCCGGAAGTGGTGGGTGAAGTGGATTTAACATGTGTTATCTCACATCCCAGAAAAATTATAATTACCACTGAATCAATCTCACGTAAGACTTACACTTAAATACTAAGTACTGAGGAGAGTTATATTATTAAATTGTACATAACAAGCATAAATTTTAACAAAAAAAAAAATTGATTTTTTGTTTCAGCTAACAGAAAAGGGCTCTCTACAGAAAAGAACTCTCTACTGCTCGTGGAGGAGAGTAGAACGGCAAAAGAGGCTAGAGAGGATAGACTGCTCGACCTGGAAGAGAGGCGGCTCGATCTGGAAGAGAGGCGGCTTGACCTGGAGGAAAGGAGAGAGGCGAGAGAGGAGAGGCGGCTCGACCTGGAAGATAGGAGAGAGGCGAGAGCGGAGAGGCGGCTTGACCTGGAAGAAAGAAGAGAGGCGAGAGAGGAGAGGCGACTTGACCTGGAGAACAGGAGAGATGAGAGAGAAGTTATGCGGCTTGATCAGAAGGAAAAAAGAGAGGAGAGGCCGCTCAACCTGGAGGATAGAAGAAAGGAGTGGCGGCTTGACCTAGAAAAGAGGTGGCTTGACCTGGAAGATAGGAGAGAGGCGAGAGAGGCAGCTCGACCTGGAAAATAGGAGAGGGGAGTGGCGGCTTGACTTGGAAGATAGGAGAGAGGAGAAGTGACTTCACCTGGAGAATAGGACAGATGAGAGTGAAGAGAGGCGGCTAGACCAGGAGTATAGGAGAGAGGAGAAGCGGCTCGACCTCGAAGATAGAAGAAAAGAGAGGCGGCTCGATCTCGGAGATAGGAGAAAAGAGGCAACCAACCTTGAGGATAGGAGAAAAGATAGGAGGCCCGTCCTTGAGGATAGGAGAAAGGAAAGGCGCTCGACCTTGGGGATGGGAGAAAAGAGAGGCGGCTCGACCTTGAGGATAGAAGAAAAGAGAGGCGGCCAACCTTGATGATAGGAGAAAAGAGAGGCGGCTCGTCCTTGAGGATAGGAGAAAGAAAGGCGCACAACCTTGAGGATAGGAGAAAAGAGAGGCGGCTCATCCTTGAGGATATGAGAAAAGAGAGGTGGCTCGACCTTAAAGATAGGAAAAAAGAGAGGTGGCTCGACCTTGACGATAGGAGAATGGAGAGGCGGCTCATCCTTGAGGATATGAGAAAAGAGAGGTGGCTCGACCTTAAAGATAGGAAAAAAGAGAGGTGGTTCGACCTTGACGATAGGAGAATGGAGAGGCGGCTCGACCTAGTGGAGAAGTGGCTTGACTTGGAAGATAGAGAGGTGGCTCGATCTGCACAAGAGACGATGGCTGACAACGGAGGAACCTTTAATCGAGTGTTTGGAGAAGTTAAATGTAATTATAAACTTTCAATTATTTATAAATTATTAACCCGGCGCTTGCCGCTCGTGCTCCGGTGTGTCATGAGATTTTACACGCGATTTTGACCCTCATGTATAACCTTTCCCTTACTGTGCTAAAAAAATATGCGCGCTCCGGTGCTGTGTATTCAATTCACGTGTTAAAATCATCGATTTTATGTCGGAAATATATGAACATTCATAGCTTATCGCTTTTGTTTTTCGTAATTTGTGTTACAAGTGATAATACTTGTAATTTAATTGCTGAAAACATGAAAAAACCATCGTCCGTTGCTCAAAAAACGGGCGAGGAGACCATCTCAAAGGATTGCCCGCGAACGACTGAGGCGCTGGGCGCTGGGCTACTACCCAATACATATATACAGCTATGTATGTTAGGTACTACGCGGTCGTAGGTATCGACGGTCGATACACAACACGGCGGTCTCTGTTTCTCGTGTTCCCGTATAGCAAAGTAGAGCGAGACGTCACATAGCGTGTCATCTCCCCCCGCACACTCTTCGCGTATCACGGTCCACACTGGCACACGGTTGATTGTATTTGTGGTTTATTCCAGATATTTAACAAAATATCGCTGATTTTTAATTAAATTTGCTAATTATTTAAAATATTATTTTTTTATTCAGTGTGTAAATGTATAACGGAGGAATACCTAAAATCTGAACCCAGAATTCATTATATTTATAGAGATATAAAAGTTATTAGAAGCAATGTGTAGTATTTACGCATTACAGACCAGGAAAGGATAAAGAAAGTGTATGAAGAACACGGTCAGAATCGCTTGCTCTATTATTGCCCTTTACCATAGCGAAACCTGCAATGCAACTAGTCACTCCAAATAATTTATATTTAATTTTTAGCGAGCGCGGGGATGTGCGCAGTTCTTGCGCATGTGCGGGAAAAATTCCTTTATCTACGATTTTGACCCTTCTATGTACAAAATTTGTAAAGGACAGTGTCAGAATCGCTGGACACGAAATGTCATTTCTGCCGCCGGGTGCCGCGTCATAATTTATGCGTCTTACTCGACTAAAAAAATCAGACATCGTAAAACCTATCAATTTACGTAATTAACGCAAGTAATGTTGTTTTGGTAGATAGTTTATTGTTCTAGGAACGTGTTTCAGTCAATAAAATATACAATAGCTCAAAATTAATCCACAAAACATTCATTTCAAAATTCAAAGTGGTGCTTTTGCTGGCCTTCCCTGGCTGACCAGGGGTTAATAATTCCACGCCTTACTATTTTACCTTGCTGGTTCTGGCATTCTTGGAAAGAGGGCAATATTGTGCAGAACAGCACAAGCATTTATTATTTTGACCATCATTCGGGACGTATAGTAATGAACCCTTTGGTAGGGGACAGCGCCATCTTGTCTTTAACCTGCCACATCTCACATGTGGCTTTAGCTTTGTTCAACACGGAGACCACGGTAGCCATGTATACTTCCAGCGCTCACTCGCTCCCTGCTTTCCCACTCTTCAAACCGGCGCAAGTTATTTTATTTGATAAAGCATCTTAAAATAGAGCTGTTCATTGATAAAGTGAAGAAATGAACTAGTCCCAGCGAGAGTTTGTCCTCTTCTCACGTGTCTTGTTTGAAAACGAAAAGACAGAAGAATTGATTAAAATACTACTTAAATAAAATTTACTTAAACTAAAAATTGGAGAAAAACTTATAATTATGTTTATCCGTCAAGCTAATTTGTTCGTTTTTCAGAACAACTCATATAGGTCTCATACAAATCGTATCTCTTTTACCCTCATGGTGAGAAATATGATCTGAACAGTACTATACGAACATACTATACAGGGTGTCCGGGGGTAAAGTGCATTAACTTCGGGAGGTGATTCTACATGATAGTATAAGTAAGAAAAGATAAATAACTTTTTTCGAAATTCCATCTTTTGGGGGTAGTTTTGTGGTAAAAAGATAAAATTAGACCGGCGTGTACGAGCAGCATTATTATTTTCCGCTGTTGCCAAATCACCGACCCATGCGCTCTCCCAATTCTGTGTCAATGTTGAATTTGAATGTAACAATTTTATTCGCGTAATAGTGTTTCACTTTATAAATGTTATTGTTGTTAATCAAAACTTGTTGATTTAATGTGTCTTTATCTAGTGTGTATTTATTAAGACTGACCTAAAGGAACAACTTTATTCAGTGCGTGTTTTCTTCAGACATACTTTTGTTTATTTAGTTGTAGACTTGCCTAACTGTAAAAATTGTGTTTACTTGTGTGTAATTTTGTAATTGAATTATTGGGTCAATGCCTAGCTTTACCAACGAAGAACGGGCAGACATTCATTAATGAGATATGCCACAACGTACAAATTGATAATAATATTACTTTACGTTTACATGCTTGCTTACAAGCTGAAGGTAGACATTTTGAAAATTTGTTAAACTAGTAAAAAGCGATGACTAAGTGTTCGATTAGTTTATAATATTTTTATCGTTAAAAGCGTGCCTTCAATTGTTATTTAAGTGCAGTAATCTTTTTAAATTTGGTTTAAAACATACGATTTGTATAAACGTCAAATTCTCGGTCTTGTTATTGTTTACAAACGGTTTCCATGGATACAGGCCAAATCACAACCAAGCAAATTTACAACAATCGCGCCCGGCAAGCTAACAGCAACTTTGTCGGGTAAGTTCTATCTCACATTAAGGATTTTTAGTAGGTATCTTTTTGTATGGGAAAAAAGTTGGAATTTCAGAAAAAGTTATTAATCTTTTTTACTCCTAATAATGTAGAATCACCTCAAGAAGTTAATGCACTTTACTCCTGGGCACCCTGTATATCATTTTTAAACGAATTAATTGTGAAATCACACAAATTAATCAAATAAAATTTATTTGCGCACGATTCGATCCCGTGACCTTCCGATTGCCAGTCAAGAGCCTTACCCCTTTTACCTACTATTTCCAATAATAAAATTTTAAAGCATATTTCACCACCTTTCAAAAACAGTTTATAGTTTTCGGATACATTCAAGATTTTATTGGAAAGCTTAAATATTCTGATCTTTTGACAGAATATGCTCGAGACCTGAGGGGTTAAATTTTAGGTAGTGGTAGTACCATCACCGATGTAGCGGGCAGAAAGTTGCCCTTTTAACAAACCCTGATGAACAACCGAGACATGGCAAACCCCCATTTATCATTCTTAATATAATATCTTTGTTAAGTTTGGTTTTTTGTGGCAGAAGATCTTCAATAAAGACAATATTTCTTCACTGGCGAATTCCAACTTATTTATTCACTTATAAGCACATGTTACTATAATAATATTTTTCCCGACCCGGCAAAACACTAAAGTGGTCTTTAGACCATTAACTTAGTTGATTCTAGCTGTTTTCAAGAGATAAGAAGCGTTTTTCTCTAAAGAACACATTATTTATAACCAAAAAACGACTCACACAAACAAAATAAACAATGGCTGACAAATCAATGTAATACTGTGATATACAGAAATCTGCTTTATCAACCATCACTTCAATCAGTGCAACTATCCGTTGCAAGTAGGAAATCTGCAATAATAAACTAGCTTCTTAATGTTACGCTAGAGGTCAGTAACCTTCGCTTTTTAAACAATCTTCAATAAGTTAATTTCACTTATAATAAATATATTCAATGAGAATGGCTTACACCAAGAAATTTCAATTTAGGAGGCGGGTATGGGTCCCGTCTCCCCGGGAACCATATATTGGATAACCAACACCTCTGCCGTACGTCACCCCAAGTGGTTCACTACGTTTGGTGACTTAGCAGGGGTGCCCGGGTTCATGGGGAGAGGTTTGTCCGGGTCTTGGCGGCGGATGCGTCTGCCCACCAGCTACACGGCAGGCCGGATCGGGACAGAATGTTTGAGGAAGTCCCTTTCATTTCTCCAGCCGTACTCTCTCGAAACATCGCCTTGAACCGCATTGGGAGGGATGGATGGATTCATACGTCCATCACTCCCGGAAACACTGACCCCAGATACCCTCCCCTAATACCCTTTTCCTTCCCAGAACTTCCTGTCTTTCCTTTCCTAAAAAAGACCCTCCACACAGCATCCCCAAGGATGATATTGGCCCTGAGGGGAATTATTTTCCTCAGGGCCTCCTGTGTGGAGGTAATGTAAAAAAAAAAACGAGTGTTGAAACGTATCATGTTCGTATAAAATGTAACCTTGCGGCAGAGCAGAGACCAGGGCTCAGGATAGTGGGCCAAGTAGTTATCTGTCATGTAGGTAGGGTTTTCAGTCAAATAAAAGAAGAGGAACTTTATAAAAATGTATTGAATCCAAACCAAAAAGCAACAAGGAAGTGTACAAACTTCATACCAAGGTAACAAAAGGAAATATAAAAAATACACATACCAGATGGACTCCTAATGGACACGCTAAACTAACTATACGGAAATAACCCCGGAAGACGAACGCGATCTTGCTTCGCAGAGAGAGAACACGAGACGGGACGGGAACACCAGCCTTCCCATCCGGGAACGGCGCGGAATCCAGAGCACCAAGGTCGTCCTTCTAATTGGGCAGGAGGCCGCTATACCTCCAAGGAGCGCATTCAGCCACGGGCCATCTCGACGAGCTCCAATCAAAAGGCACGTGGCCCCCAACAGTATCCAAGTCTGGCGTATTACGGTAGTACGGTTAGCAGACCGTGACTTTGCGACGCGGGGTCGTGAAGGCATATTATAGTAGCCAACACCAGGACCAATTCACTTCACGATTCCTTTTCCAGAAATTCTTCCACAAAAACGGCCAACCAGCCACATCGGAAAAAGGTGGGACTTTCACGTCATCCACAATAAATAACTCGTACACGAACCTCGCGTGTTACGTAAAAACACCCCGCGTTCTTTTAGGTTTTAAATCGACTTAGATTCTCATGATAAAACGTAAATTTAAACTCTTGATGGAGAGTGACTAATTTCCGAAAAAACTGCCCATGCTGATTCGGGAGGAAGTGCCCATAAACAAAAAGGAAGCTCTCTCTTTTCCAAAAATTACCAGTGTCCAAAAAACACCATAGACAAAATAACCACCTAAGCAAGAACTGCATTAGTCACATAATTATTTATGTGACAGTGTGCTTTAGACCACACGACTGAAGTAAAATTTCACGAACTTATAAAATAACATATGATATTGACATAAGGGTGACCTACGACCTTGGGGCGACCTACGTCCTTGGGGTGACCTACGTCCTTGGGGTGACCTACGACCTTGGGGTGATCTACGACCTTGGGGTGACCTACGACCTTGAGGTGACCAACCTTATCCTTATCACGCCTCAAGTCAAGCGTGCGTAAAGGCCCGACCGTTCGCCTCTTCCGATCACCGTTCTCTTCGATTTCCGTTCGCTTAAAATGTATATATCCTTTTTCGTAACGCATTCACCAACTTCCCCCATGTCGGGAGTGCGTAAAGAAGTTTTACTTCAAAAAGCTATGCAAAGCTATTTTGTTATTATGTATTTAATTTCAACTTTTTAATATTTTTATCAGTATTAATAAATTTATTTTTATCTTTCAGTGGAATCCGGACCAACAAAATACCTATTTAGGCTTCCAACTTGATAACATTACATTATACAGTTAATATGTGCAATAAAAGGGCCTCTACAAAAAAAAAACATAAACCTCACATGGGCAGAGAGAAACTTTAAGACTACGCAACCAAACTATATAATGTAACTGCATGCCCACCACACTGAAGCAACTTTGTTACATAAAAGTATTTGTAACAAGGTGTTCTTATACACACTTTTATGGTTTCAGTGTGTGGCACCTCTAGTGCTTGCCAATTGACATTTGGACGTTTTGGTAATATTGCGAACCCTGCAATATTTTGGAATGCAAAAGTTGTTGATCCTAGACAGATTCAAAATGAGCAGTTTTGAAAAGAAAGCATCCCATTTTTTGTGTAACAGCCGAGAGCTCAGGGCGGTCCTCTCGTCCGCAACACGACGGATCCTTTTTGAAAATCGCTACAATCGTGAACCTTGGACGTCATACTCGCCATCTTGAGAGCTGACTGGAAGTCATCTTGGAGGGATGATTGGCATCGAGAATCATCCGCCTTTGCTGTTTCTAGAGGGTCCTTTTGGCTGGAAGCCATTTCTCTGGAATCCTACCCTTCTTACGATGTGAGATTCGTTTCACAAAAGATGATTTCATCATGAGTCACTTCAACATACGACGGTATTAACATGAACTATTTAAACCTAAGCAAGCCCAAGCCAGACAGACTTAGTTTCGGGATGTCATCTTTTAGTGGAATATATATTTTTGTATTTCTAATATCTTCTTTTATTTGAAAATCATTAACCTATTCCCCACATCCTCCATGCGAGTCATTTTTGCTCATAATAATTTCCCTTGTACATTGTTGCCATCTCATCCCCGGTAACAACTTCTAATTATAAATATATCTACAATTATTCATAATAACAAATCAGACTGGATCAAAAAAAGGTATTCACTTAACTAATATTATAACACCTAACCAAACATAACCCAACCCAAACATTTAAAACATAATATTAAAAAACAAAAACATGTTTTGAGACAGAAAATATTTACAACAATATTATAAAAATATACCTACCTGCTTTTCAAGATAATTATTTATCTAACTTTAACCCGTCAAAGGCCAGCAAATTCCAGGAGAAATACGGAAATTTCGTAACAAAACACGATTTTGAATTGAATGTTTTGTGGATTAATTTTGAGCTATCGTATTTTATTGACCTAAACACATTCCTAGAACAATAAACTATGTACCAAAACAACATTACTTGCGTTAATTATGTAAATTAATAGGTTTTACGATGTTTGACCGTTAAAATTCACGGCAAATCTGACATTTCGATGCCACAGATAAAATCGTTTAAAAATATTCTGGGGTTGCAAGGTGAATGAAAACTTTACCCATCATATGGGGTAATGTTGGCGCAAGCGATTCTGACCTTGTTCTTCATACAAATTCGGTACATAGAAAGGCCAAAGTCGCAGACAAACATTTTTTTTTTTTTTTTTTGTTCATATGAAGCGGATACTTTGTGATGTGACATTATTAATTTAAAATAAAACAATAACTTTGTAAACACCACTTTTATTTTTATACTTTATGCCGACCGGGTTTCGCTACAACCGTAGCTTCATCAGGGCAGTATAATACTCTACTAACATTAGGTTACATTTGTGTTATACATTTTTTGTTCGTATTTTTTTCTAATTACTTTCTCGCGCATGCGCACAATACGCACGCGCCGGTGCGTCTCCGGCAAATAAGAGATTAACTGCAACTAATCTTAAAGTTATGTATACGATACTGCCGCCATGGGTCGACCCACAGTGCCCTTCTTGACAATATCAAGGAGGATATGGTGTGTTTACTTATGTCGACGGAATAGCACTTAATCCTAAACATGCGAACACAGGTTCTCCCAGTGAAGTGTTCACAAAATGCTACAACTAATCTTTTCACATACAGCTATTGAGAGTTAACTTTTTTTTTACTACTATATTATATAAACCACTGTAATCATTTGTAAAATGTATGTTCAAGAATAGATATAAATAAAATAATAACGTCAGTCTTATGCAATCGGATTTGGCTCGATTGGTAGAGTTCTCGACACCAGTTCCTGGGTTTCCACATCCAAATACATTTAAAGAGCGCCGTATGAAGCATCAAACATCTTGTGCGAATGAATCTCCCTATGGATATTGGTTATATCTACCCTCGATAATATGGTAAATATATTCACATTCTGACCAACTACGACTTATAGGAGCCTAATTATTATTATTTTTTTTTACATTAACTCCACACAAGAGACCCTGAGGAAAATAATTTCCCTTAGGGCCTATGTCATCCGAGATGCTGTGTGGAGGGTCTTTTTGAGGAGAGGAAGGAATAAACATTGGTTTTGAAGAGACCCATGTTGTAGGAAAGAGGAAACACAAAGGCCGGCAAATTGTTCCACAGCCGAGCTGTTGAACACAAGAATGAGTCGAAGAAGCGACCCGTTCTCATGTGACCAATGTCAACCATGTACATATGTTGGGCACGTGTTTGGCGTGTTTCCGACTGTTCACCGGTGCCGAAGGGATTTTTTTTTTTTTTTTAATAATCGGAGACGGTTTACATATATATAGTTCCCGTGAGCACTTAGGCCATAGACCCATTATACTATCTCCCATTTTACCTCATTCCTTTGACAATAACCCAGTCCCTTTTATAAAGTTCACCAGGATTGTCATTCGAAATGAAGCTATATCTTCTGGTCCGACAATGTGTCTTCCCAGGTCTCATTTCCCCTCTTCACTCCTCCTTGGTTCCCTGAAGGCCCCACGACAGAAGAGGGCTTCATCTCTCCTCCTCACTCCTCCTTGGTTCCCTAAAGGCCCCACAGAGGAAGAGTTCACCAAGATGGCCTCATTTCTCCTCTTCACTCCTACATGGTTCCTCGAAGGCCCCGCATGGGAAGAGGACATCATCTTTCCACTTCACTCCTCCTTGGTTCCACAAAGGCCCCGCGCTGGAAGGGTTCCCTTCCCCTTGGTTCCTCAAAGGCCCCACAAGGGAAGAGTTCATGGAGGTGGCCTAAGCTCACCTCTCCACGGTTTCTCCTCTTGGTTCCTCCTACGGCCCCAGGAAGGAAATCCACAGAGGTGGCCCTCAGCACTCCAAGGTTCCCAAAAGGCCTCTAGTTTTCGAATGGTCAAATTTTTTTGTCCCACGAGTTCCCAGAGAAATAGAAGGTCCACTCCAGCAGAGCCCTGAGTGCTGGAGTGAGGTCTAAATACTCCGAGATGCGACCTTGTTTCTCGGAGGCACCGTTCGTGTCGCTGTTCCCCAGGACATTCAGCCTGAGCACGGTAGCTCACATCATGGCTTGGGATGGCTATTGAAGGTTTGTGTTTCCACTCCCTGAGCGATGGGTTCGCCGCACTCCCTACGCTGGCCGAAGGGATCAATGACGCTAGTTCCTCGGAGCATCTTCCTTTGAAATACCGGTAGAACAAGGATAGCATTCCCACCCAACGCCTGTGCTCTAAAGATTGCAATCCGTCAAATTAAATTAGGAGAATCTATCAGACGAATTGCCTGTTTCTGCACAGAAATGAGGGTTTTTTCAGGTATTTTGGGGCTGACCAGAGGTGGCTGCCAAATTCAACCGTGGGGTGCACTTGTGATTTGTACAGGGTTAGCAGTTGCGTACTATTTAAGTATCTTCGGGCCCTGTACAGTACATTCAGTTTTTGGGAGGCTAACTTTACTCTGGCTTCGATGGAGACCCCATATCTGAGCTGGTCACTTAGAGTTACACCAAGCATATCAATTATTAAATCGATGCAAAAAATAAATCTACACTTTCAAAAATATGCGCAAAGTTCTGCTGCGAATTGGAGCTACACACACGCCCCACAGATGTCCTACTAAAATGCAGCGTAAGCAATAACTACGGTTACCCAAATGCTACCAAGTCAGAGCAGATTATTCAATGTCAACATACAAACTACTGATTAAATTGTTATATATCGATGCATACTACGCAGAATATTATGCTCATGTGATATGTGCTGTATGTTTTGATTGGTGAGTGGTTGAGTGGGCATAGCGCTTGGGTCCCACCTGGGCGTCGCGTGTTTGATTCCTCGGCTGGCTAAGTCCTCCATCACAACACAAGCAACATTTTCGGCTTTCTGTGGTGGTAGTAGGAGTTTTTCAAACATTGTTGGGTTATTCGTAACCCGGGAATGTTTGTCTTTCTTTAAAAAAAAAAAAAATGTGTATTCAAGTAATATGCGTTTAGGTTTGTGTTCAGTGCTTGTGGAAACAAATTCAGTGGCAATCACTGACATCTGTTGATTTTTATCTATATTAATTAGTAAACTTCTTCCACGCACTTGTCGCATTGAAAACGTTTGCTATTTTTTAATAATTGTGTTTTATCAAAAAAAAAAAATGGAAATTTTAACCTTTGATACTTGTAGCAACGAAGAAAATTTGTCTTTATCTAAATTAAACCCATCAGGAACAGCTCATACAGTTCTCATAGAAAACATAGTGAGAAATCCTTACTATCATGATGAGAAATATGATTTAAACGGTGTTAGAAAGAGAAAACACTACGATTTATATTCAAATCTAAAAGTTAACCACAGAAGAATTAAAATGTACATCTATATGAAACCAAAGTTTCAGACAATTTGAAAAAAAATATGAGACTTGAGGGGATTTAAAAAAAAATATATTTTTACCAAAAGTGAGTTGACAATAATGTTTATAATATAATATTTTCCTAAAAAAAATATGTGTGTTTTTATTTTTTTTCATTATCATTAATTTTAGTTAGAAAAAACATAAGGTGGGCCATTTTTAAAACTTTTTTATGTTTAATAATAATAATAATAATATATCTTTATTGATCAAAAAAATTTAAGATTTATAACTACAAAAACAAAAAGTATATCATAATTACAGTTTAAAAGTTGCAGAAGTACAAAAGTTAATAACAGAAAACAAAATTCCATATATACAGTAGGTACTTAAAGAATAGAGATTTATAATTATAAATTTAGGTTTCTCGTAACCTGCCTCACTAGGCTAGCCTGTGTTGAGGCAGTAATTTTACGTCAATTTATTATACTGTGAACATACCTCAAGATACAGTCCTGGGACCGTTACTGTTTATCATCTATGTTAATGACATATTCATACAAAAAATAAACGGAAAAATAATATCTTATGCTGACGATACTGTCATAATAATTGAAGGTACCGATTGGAATACTGTTAATAACCTGGCGAATATTGATATTAACATATTGAAAAATTGGTATATCAAAAAAAAAAAAAAAAAAAATTAACATAATTCTCTATCAATAAATTCAAATTAGAAACAAATTTAAACACCAAAGTAAATGTAATAAAACTAACTGTAATCGAGATTGTGCTATACTTAGCCCAACTCCCAAAATCAAATATCTTGGTGTACATATATATCAACATTTTAAATGGAAAACACATATTTGTGAACTCGTCAAAATGATTAGGAAATGTATTTATATATTTATTAGACTTGGAAATATTCTTAGCTTAGAAAACCTAAAAAGAGTGTACTATGCAACTGTTCAATCTATATTACAATATGGTATTATTGGCTGGGGAGGAACATATGACAATATTTTAAATCCACTCAAAATAGTTCAAAGGTTGATAATTAAGGTAATCTTGAAAAAACCGTCTAAATTTCCTACTGAAATTCTTTTTTCAATATTCAATGTGCCTACAATAGACAAAATGCATACAAAATATTCAATACTTCAAATTTACAAAGAAATACAGTTAAATACTCGTAACTTTCAATTCAATACATCAGCAAGATACCAGAAAACTATTGAAATTTCGTTTTTTTATATAAGAGTTTTATTAAATGTACATTTGTTACTTAAATTAAATTTTTCCGCTTTAAGTAACAAATGTACATTTAATAAAACTCTTATATAAAAAAACAAAATGTCTAGAAATTGTTACATAGTTAATGCCCAAGAAATACAAAAAACTATTGAAATCCCTAAATTTAATACTAAGCACATTCAAAATTCCTATCTTTATCTAGGCATAATCTAATATAACAACCTCCCATTAAAATTAAAAACCATCAAAAATATGCAAAATAATATGCCCAAATTAAAAAATTACCTTAAACTGCTTTAAAAGTCCCAAATATGTTTGCTTTATATCAGTCTGCTATTTTATAAATCGTTCATTCCTTCTTTTTCTTTCATTTCTTAGTTTCTATATATGAATATCATAGAACTACCCAACCACCAATGGTTGGCACGTTGGTAGTGCTGATTTTCGTACTGTTTGGTATTTATATTTCGGCGGTATTTTTGAAATCTGACATCTGATTCGTATTGTACTAACTTGTAACGCTTAATCTAAAATTATTCAAGGCAATAAGAAATGTTAATGATTGCCGTATATTGTCCAATTACTTGTTCAAACTTTTTACATGGTGTCAAGATAATAGCTTACAATCCAACATAAACAAATGTCACATTATGAGATTTTGCTGAATAATGAATCCATTTTCATTATTCCATTAGTAATATTTCGTTATTAAAGGAATGAACGAGCACTGGACGTTTTAGAAAGGAAAATTTTGAGGCGTATCTTCGGACTGGGTTTAGAAAATGGATTTTGGCGCAGACGTTACAACAATGAGCTATATACTCTGTGGAGCTAAACGTCTCAAAATTTATAAAACTAGGAAGACTTTGGTGGCTGGGTCATGTGGAGAGAATGACCGAGCATCAAGCACCAAAGTCCCTGCTGAACTCTAGACCGATAAGGCGAAGGAGTCTGGGAAGACAAAGATTAAGAGGAACGACAACGTCCTCAAAGATATATCTACCTTAGAGATTCTAAACTGGAGAGAGCTGGCACAAAACCGAGATGAGTGGAGGAAGACTCTTGAGGATGCCAAGACCCACCAGGGGTTGTAGAGCCAAGAATGATGATAATGAATATTTTGTTAGTTTCTGTATTGGAAATTAATGAGTTGGGCGTATGGTTTTATTTCAACAATAGTTCAGCTATACATTCAGTTCAACAATATTACAATACAAGCTGGCTTCTTTACATTTTCGTCATCGAATACAGCTGATTTATATAGAGAAAATGTTTAACTCTGGATGTGCAAAAGAGCGTTGATAAAATTTGATTAAAAGGCTGATAAATTTTTTTAAATTCTGTCTTTCTTTTTCGCTATTTTCATGAATATATTGTATTCTTATGTATATTTGTAAAAGCCCTAATTCCAAGAGATTTCTTATCAGTGGTGAAACAAAGTCAAATCCTTTTCTGAAATGAACGAGTTTTCCACCCAGTAGTATTGAACCTATAAATTTTTTAAATTTTGCTCTAAATTAGAATTTTTTTTAACCTTTTTTGAACAAATATATTGCACAGACATTTTTGTTGGGTAATTTAATTTGCTAATCTCCGAAAAGCAAGTAATTCCAATCGGATGTGCCAATTATTAGATAAGTTCAGTAGTTTTCTCCTGTTTTAAAATCTTGTCTCATAAATAACATATTATGTTATGTTACTTAGTTTTTACCACATGAATGAACATTGTAGGCTTATAAGTTCCTATTAACTTGCTTTTGTCTATTATACTTGGTAATAACTAGATCAGATCTTATTATTTAAAATCAATACCCATCACAGTTTTATTATTTTTCTTATTTGTTAAGAGTTTTATTAGAGGTACTTATCTGCTGTAACGCAATTTATCTTTTCATACTTGCTATACTGTTATTATACTTACATACTGTAAATATATAAATGTGGAATTCCGTGTAAAAGCGTGATAGGGTGTTAATAAATTAATAAGTTTTATGATATATTACATTGATGGGAATAACCTTCAAATGTTATAAAAAGAGAATTTTTCTTATAATTTTTTTAAATAAGTTTTAGAGATAAAGCATATTTTAAAGTCCCCTTGAGGTGATAAATGGCCCTATGGAATTTGATTGTACTTTGCGTCCTTCAGTGAAGTTGTTGCATTGATACAGGGATATCGTCATGAATAAGGAACTCCAGTGAAAAATATTATGGCTTTAAAAAAACATGTTCATATAGACCAAGAAACGCTGATTCTGAATATATAAGTTTTATTTCATAATATTAAACGCAGAGTTTTTAAAAAATTATTAAAAAGTGCATTTTTAAACCTCTTCTCAAAACACAGCGTTAAGTTGGCATTACTGAAATGGTTAACGGTGACGTCACTGTTAAACTGTCACCTGGTGATAGTGTGTATTGTATTGTATTGACATTTGAAATGACTTGAAGTGAACACGTACCTATGCAATTCAACATTTCGTGTTTTTGGTTTATTTTCATACTGTTTATAGAGATTTAAATAAATAATAGTTATTGTGTTTATTGAAACATAATTTAGGCCCTCAACAATTTACGAAAAGGGCTATATTTGCGGACAATCTGCAATAAATGTTGTCTATTTGAGGTTAAAGTCGTGTCATATTTTGACATTTGCTTATGTATTTTCTAATTGTTTTTAGTATAGGGCTTTTTATACAAGTTGTTACCTTTGATTATATAAATGTCTAGATATAGCGCTCGAGTGACGAAGCGCCAAAAAAAATACCTGCCAAAGGTTGGCAGATAAGCTCGGCCTGTCCGTTCAGTGGCGACTCTATCGTTGTACGGTAAACACGTGTTGTGTGACATTTGAAAATGACGATTCGCGCTATATCAGTGTGAAGGAATTACATAGGACGATTGAAAACAACTAAAAATGTTAGCTATCATCGGTTAGTTACCTTTAAATAACCATTTAGTTAAAGAAACAATTCAGTTTTAATAGTGTAATTTGGTCTTAGGACAACGCCAATTGACGCCATGTTTTGACTCCATGTTTACAGGGTTGCTTGTTCTTCAAATTAAATTTTCCCGATAATTATTTCGAAGTAAAAACCTATCATATTTACGGTCTTCTGCATCAAGTTAATTTGATAAGATTGGTCGTCCAAAAATATTTGGCCTTAAGATATCACTATAAGACAAAATTGGATAATATTAACCGGGATGTAAAATCTATACGAAAACTGTTTAAAAAATAAATTCAAAGGGAAGGTCATTAAGAATAAATAATAACTATAGATATCTTTAGTTTTAAAAAGTTGCATTGTCGTTTTTAAAATTAAACGAATTATAATCGAAACATATTTTTTACCCACTTTTATGGGAAATACTCGGGAGCTGGTATCACTCAACACGCCTACAGTGACGTTAAGCGCTTAACGTCAATAATATAAGTTACGCATACTTGTGTGCGTGTCACGCACACAAGTGTTTCAAATCTGGCCTGTTCTTTTTGTCGGAATTACAGCGCAACACTCTATCTAGACATTTATATAATCAAAGGTTGTTACACACTCGTCATGATCAGTGTATTATAAATACCAATGTTTCTGTATGTATTATACATAAAACAATGCACCTACAAGACGCCTGACACAAAACACGATGTCACATGTATTTGCAATGAAAGAGATGATTTATTGTTTTTATATTGCACTTTGATTAAATACAATAACAGTAGCGGTGAAATGTGGACATTTTACCAATGTTTTTCTATATTAAAAGCAGTTAATCTTGAATAAAAAACACACCTCACACCTAAAAGTCATCACAAAGCATTCCGCCATGATTCTTCTGGGTCATAAACATAAATGAACTAATACCGTCATATTCTGGGTTCTTCATTCAAACAGGGATGTTCTGCCCAAAAAAATTATTTCCCTAGATTTCGAAGTGAAATTTCCCTAGCAATTACCTACGTAGCCACCCGATTGTGTAACACTAATCCTGTTATATGTTAATTAATATGATAATTAATTGGAAAGATATCGGAACTTGGTATATATACTAATAATACCGTGATTTTCCAAATAAAACACTAAACCAAAATTTAAAAGTACGAATACACTCACCACTGAATTCCAAATAAAAAAAAAACACTTTGCAAAATAAAAATCATAAGCAACCCGCCGCTCATTTGTACCAAGAGTGAAGACCCCCCCCCCCCCCCCCCCCTCCCCCCAAACGTGTCACGTAGTATGGGTACGTTCCCTAATATCATTTTGAGTTGTCAGTGTTAAAAATAATATTGCATGTAAGTACATGAACAATAATTAAGATTCATAGGAATTCCAAAAAATATATATACGTATTATATTTAATTATTTATGCATTAAACCGCTTACTCGTTAATACGGAAAACTTTTTATCCAAACAGTTAGATTTAGCTTTATTATTACGAAAAGTGAGTATTTATGTCGGAGGAGACCAAAAAACACGCAAAAAATATGCATATAACATTTTAATTTTGTTAAAATTAATTCACTTGCGCGGGTAACGCCATGTTTATTCATCGTTTTTATTTTAACATTTCATCAATGCTGCCAATCATAGAAAAAATATTTTTGCGTAAAACAAAGTGAATGCATCATTGACAAGTTTGTACCTGTATTTATAACAGTAGAACATGGAAAGAAACGTATTAAAATAATTACACAAACCCTCTACACAAACCCTGCGTAGCCAAAAAAAACATTCAAAACCTGGGATGTTTTTTAAAAGTATGATGAAAAGCGAGTTTATTTTAGAGAATTTATTTTATAAGATTGGTACTTCCGACAAATGTCATATTTGGTTGTCTATTAATTAAAAAAGGAACATTCCGTATTATCCGTGCATCAAACTTCGACAACACGAACGTTCCGTACTATCCGTGAGGTGGACTAACTGCATATTTACCTATATTTTTATAAATAATACCAGTAATATTGTCATATGTAATAAAATTTTTGCCAGAGTTCGAAATTTCCCTAGATTTTGTCCTGATTTCCCTTATCCCTAAAAAATATTTTTCTCCCCTGGATCTAGGGAAATTTCCCTCGACATAACATCACTGATTCAAAATGACAACTTAAAAAGTAAAAAAACTATTGGTGGGTGAAGACCACCATAGATACGGTGGGTTTCTGGGAGTCTTTAAAAATTAAAACTTTGACTATTATTTTAACTAAAAACTAACTATAAAAATGCAGTTATTTAAGTTTGAAGGTCTTTATTCATTAAAAAAAATTGGACTGGAGTTCTCTATTGCAGTGTTGTGAATGTTGTTTGTATTGTAAATTTATTACATTGAATGTTATTTGTAATGTAAAAAAATAAAAGAAAAAGTTTGTAATCAACCAGGCTATAATAATTAGCAAATTTGTAAAGATGCATAAATGTACAAAAGTAATAACTTATTACGCTGCTGTGTTTGGCCGCAGCTGGTCTAGGATTATGTTATATGGCATCTGATAATCTACATTCCACCTGATTCCTAAAAAAAAGATTACAAATTACAAACATTATAATGTTATGTGTATAAACCATAGTTGAAGAGGGCCTTAATAGGCTGAAACCGTTTACAGTCAGAAACAAATTAAGTGGAAAAAAGTTTTAAATTGTTTTAATATAATATTATTGTGATAATAGTATGCAATTTAAGAATTCAATTTAAAATACCAGAATATGTACATATGTTGCTGTGTGGCTGCCTGGATGCAGCTGGTTTAGGATTGTGATGGTCCATTGCAACCTATAGCTGATGGCTTAATGGCCTATGTTCCACTGAATCCTGAGAAAAAAAGATTAAAAGTGTTGGCATGACTAAGAATGTTGCATCAAGTACACCCCAGAGTAACTAACCATCACCGTTTCGCCGAGAGGCAGAGAGGATGGACCGCCAAACAACTCGGTCTTGAAACACACTCCTTGCTTCACGGTAGTGCCATGTCTTCCTCGGGCATCCCCGACCTCTTCTACCATTCACATTTACGCTATATATTCTTCTTAACCCGGCGTCAATGACGTGAAAATAATTACGCGGTCAATGACACCGGGAAACCGTGACCCGAATTTTATCGATGGGTTGTACCAACACTGAAAGGGTTATCTTGATTTTGAAAATTATTTATTTTTTATGGGTTCTTTGCTCATAAAAAAAAAATATAATACCATCACATTTTATAAATCAACTTTTTATTACCTTAGTAAGAAACACATGCAAAATCAACTATGAAAAAATAGCTATAGAATTTCATTTCAACTATAGGAAATAATATGTACCCGTTTTAATTTGACGCATGTGTATCTCTGTGTATCTCCTTCCGCAAGCGGCGTCGCACTGAGCACGCCGGTGGTGCGGGTAGAAGGGGGTTGTATCTCCAGCTACTGAAGCGCTCGAGTCGAATGGTTGACGGGAAAAAATAATATGGCCGTTTTAAATCGTTCCGGGGCATTATGACCCAGCGTCATCGACGCCGGGTTAAACTCCTTACCTCGTTCATTCGCTCTACATGCTATAATAATTATACATACTATAATATACTTATAATCTTACTCATATTACAATGAAAACACATAAATTTGTTTAAGACCACTTTTATTTTTATCATAATATTACACATACAGCAGCTTTGCATTCTTTGCGGATCTCCACGTTTCTTACACAATCATACATGGTTTTTACACACATTCGCAGGAATCTCATTTTTACAGCGTTCAGTCTACTTGCATCCTTCCTCTGCCAGTTCCATGCCTCTGCCAGGTACAAGTAATCTCCTCAGGGCAGGTACCAGCACTCCATTGTGGACTGCCAGCTTCGCTTCTTTGGAGTTGTTTGTTAGCGCCAACGGTGTTCAGTCCTCCATTAATGGAGTTACCTGCATTTACCCATCTCCCGTAAACAAACTTCCCAGATGCACAAACTCATCCACCTACTATATAAAACACTGTTTTTTTACTCTCTCTTTCAAACACCATCACTTTAGACTGCCATTCATATTATTATTATCATTAACTCATTCTTCTTACATATTTGTTCATCCTAGACACGAGAGACTGTAGATCTTCCATACAAATCAGCAAAACATCATCTGCATACGACGGGCAACATACTTTCAGATTACTCAATAAGAGTAGATCGTGACAATACTGTTTAACCAACTCAACCCAAAGTAGATTGTGATAATATTGTTGAAATGCATGTAATTAATTTCATTAAATTTATAATAATAATTTAAATTACCAGTATTTTCCCAGATAATCTCACTATCAGCGTAAATCAAGCACTGCGAATTTGTCTGAATTTCCATTTCTATGTTGGAGGTAGTCGCCCTAAATTATATAGGTTTGAAGTAGAAGTTGGTAGCAGGTGTGACCACAGCCTCCTAAAATATATACAATAAAGATTTATGAAACAGTTTTTAAATTATGTAATTACATAGAATGTATTTCCAACATAATTGTATATACACAGTCAAAAGTGAGAATAGATGTTTAGGTACTGGTTTGTCTTCTAAATTTCTATTATAATTAATAAATATTGCACTCGAAATTAAAATGTTTAATTTTTTTCACTCACGTTTGACGTGGAAGCTCTTGAATATTTTCTTTCATTATTTATGCATTAAAACGCTTACTCGTTAATACGGAAAACTTTCTATCCAAACAGTTAGATTTAGCTTTCTTATTACGAAAAGTGAGTAGGTATTTATGTCGGGGGAGACCAAAAAACAAGCAAAAATATGCATTTAACATTTTAATTTTGTTAAAATTAATTCACTTGCGCGGGTAACGCCATGTTTATTCATCGTTTTTATTTTAACATTTCATCAATGCTGCCAATCATAGAAAAAATATTTTTGCGTAAAACAAAGTGAATGCATCATTGACAAGTTTGTACCAGTATTTATAACAGTAGAACATGGAAAGAAATGTATTAAAATAATTACATAAACCCGCTAGACAAACCCTGCGTAGCCAAACAAACCATTCAAAACCTGGGATGTTTTTTAAAAGTATGATGAAAAGCGAGTTTATTTTAGAGAATTTATTTTATAAGATTGGTACTTCCGACAAACGTCATATTTGATTGTCTATTAGTTAAAAAAAGGAACATTATCCGTGAACGTATTATCCGTGCATCAAACTTCGACAACACGAACGTTCCGTATTATCCGTGAGGTGGACTAACTGCATATTTACCCCAATGTTATTTGAGCACTGTACGAATTTTTCATTGTCTGAGAACTGACGCGTCTCAAGTCTATTGCCTGATTTCAGCATGCATTCATCCATTCATCATTATGAGGGTTCAAATGCAAACGAACAACAACTGACAACATAAATAAACCAATTCCTCCCAATGGTTCGCGCTTTGATTATATAAATGTCTAGATATAGCGCTCGAGTGACGAAGAACAACGAAGACAAAAAAAATATCTGCCAAAAGTTGGCAGTAAGCTCGGCCTGTCCGCTCAGTGGCGACACATGGGCGACACTATCATTGTACGGTAAACACGTGTTGTGTGACATTTGAAAATGACGATTTGCGCTATATCAGTGTGCAGGAATTACATAGGACGATTGAAAACAACTAAAAATGTTACCTATCATCGGTTAATAACTTTTAAATAACCATTCAGTTAAAGAAACAATTCAGTTTTAATAGTGTAATTTGGTCTTAGGACAACGCCGTTTGACCCCATGTTTACAGGGTTGCCTTAAATTTTCCCGATAATTATTTCGAAGTAAAAACCGATCAGATCTACGGTCATCTGCATCAAGTTAATTTGATAAGTTTGGCCGTGGAAAAATATTTGGCCTTAAGATAAGACAAAATTGGATAATATTAACCGGGATGTAAAATCTATACGAAAACTGTTTAAAAAACAAATTAAAAGGAAAGGTCATTAAGAATAAATAATAACTATCGATAGCTTTAGTTTTAAAAAGTTGCATTGTCTTTTTTAGTGTGACATGTTAGTTTTACCATTTTTACGGATTTACCTGGATGTGGGCCACCTTCTTTATTCGATGATGATAAAAATTTAAATTTAGACACAACGATACCTGTCGGCCAGTTGGCAGCGTCTATGAATGTATATTTCTTATTTTCTGTATTTCTTATTTATTTTTTAAAAATAATCAAACAAAAATAAATCTCTTTTAACAATGATTTTCCTTTCATTTATATCATTATACGTAGAAAACTATCTTACTTAAATGAATTCAAAATTAAACGAATTATAGGTCCCGCTAAACCGAAACATATTTTTTACCCACTTTTATGGGAAATACTCGGGAGCTGGTATCACTCATCACGCCTACAGTGACGTACAATATAAGTTACCTATACTTGTGTGCGTGTCACGCACACAAGCGTTTCAAACTGTTCTTTCTTTCGGAGTTACAGCGCAACACTCTATCTAGACATTTATATAATCAAAGGGTTCGCGCATAAATGAACTAATACCGGTTCGCGATATAAAATCCTCGTGACAGCTGATCATAAATAAACCAATCCCCAGATCGATATCTTCGGGCCTTCTCCATAATAGAAGTTTTGTCATCACTGTCACCGTCACCAACTTAACCAAAAATAAAATGGTCCACCAAAGACAATAACATAGAGGAAGTTCAAGGCCATTTGCCACCATAGACAATATAATTTAATCTAATCTAATTTAAAAGAAAACTCTGGTAATCTAGAAAAAAATAATATTAACTATGACACATTAAACAATCTACTTCATTCAGAAAAATGGGACAATGTACGATCGACAGCTAACCCACATTCAGCATTAGAATTGTTTTATAAAACTCTACAAGATTATATTTCGAAAAGCACATACAAAATTGTTATTAATAAGAGAAAATATAAAAAAAATCAAACCTTGGATTTTTGTAGGACTAATAGTCTCCATTAAACAAAGAGATAAACTTTACAGAGAGATGTTAAATTATGAAAAAACCTGTCAAAAAAATAACGTAAGAATAATGTCTTTTATGAAAACAAAGTATTTGATGTATAGAAATTTACTCAATGGGTTAATAAGAAGTTATAAAAAGAAATACTATTGTGAACAAATTGATAATGCAAAAAATGATACCAAAAAACGTGGAATATTATTAATGAAATAATGAACAAAAAAAAAATGGCATCAACTGATGTGAAAGAGATTAAAATAAATAACAATATTATAACTGACAAATCGGCCATTGCAGAAAACTTCTTCACAAATGTAGTAGATCAAGTACTTGAATCTTCTAATAAAATTGATAGTACAACACCCGTAGACTCATCTTTGCATTTAGTCTCAACTTACGATTCAATTAACTCCTTAGAATATTTTTCACCTATCACGATAAACGAAATTGAAAAACACATTGATAGTCTGAAGTCAACAAATTCTACAGGAATTGATAGTTTATCGGGTAACACACTAAAAAAAAATCATAATATCTTAATTCCATTGCTACATATTTTTAATATATCACTAAAAGAGGGACATTTCCCAGAACAATTTAAAATCTCCACCATCATTCCAATTCACAAATCAGGAGAAACGCACATATTAGACAATTACAATTAATAGGTTTCAAAAAAGATACACTAAAAATTCTCACTAACTATCTCAAAGACAGAAAACAAAAAACAAAAATAGGGAATTTTTATAGTACTGAAACGAGGATAAAAAATGGAGTACCACAGGGTACTGTGCTTGGCCCAATCCTGTTTTTAATATATATAAATGATTTATGTAATGTTGTAATCCCTGGTGATATTGTATCTTATGCTGATGATACAGTAATAATTGTAAACGGAAAATCCTGGCTTGAAACTTATTTAAATGCATCAAAATGTATTGCACATGTCTCATCATGGCTAAATAGTAATAGACTCTTCCTAAACTACAATAAAACATTTTACCTACCTTTTTATAAAAACAGTAAAAACAAACCCCCCAATAACCTTAAAATTAGAATTCATAATGCTAACTATAATCAAGTAATATGCTCATCTTGCTCTGAAATTGGAAAAGTTGAAAAGATAAAATATTTGGGTATATGTATTGATACAAATTTAAATTGGCAATCACAAATAAATAATACCGTTTCTAAATTGAGATATCTTACGTACATATTTTACAGACTTAAAGAAGTATTGAATATTGACAAATTGAAAATGATTTATTATTCTATGGTGCAATCTTCACTCATGTATGGAGTAATAGGATGGAGTGGTGCGCTTGATACTTCTATAAAACCTTTACAAACAACTCAAAATTATATTATCAAAGTTATGTATAATAGAATTAAAACATTTTCGACAGATGCTTTATACAAAGAATCTAAACTATTCAGTCTCCGTAAACTATTTATACTGCCAACTATGAAATATATCTTTAAAAACGTAAACAAATTCGAAAAAAAATGTAAACAGAATCAACATTAGAAATAATAATGTATTCTATACCCCCCAAACACACACAAAACAAATGCAAACTCACAGTAGCTTTATTGGACCTCGTACCTTCAATAGTTTACCAAAACATATTCAAGTTGCAACTAAACTTCCGCATTTCATAAAATAGTTAAAATTATGGCTAAACCATACAGATGTAAAAACTCTATTTATTTAGTTTTATTTCACTTTATGTTTCTAAAAACTCTATTTATTTAGTTTTATATCACTTTTCTCACAAATTTTACACTTATTATTACAATGTATCATTTATTACACTTTACACGTATTTAACCGTACACTATTGTATACACTTTTTGTACAAACTGTTTAAACAATTTTTGTTTTATATACCCCTGTTTGTTTTTTTCTATGTACTAAATAAAACTTATATTAACTATATTACCCACGCACAGGGTGCGCCTTAGTGGGTTCCCACATTATTGTTTATGATTTTCAAAATATGAAAATATAAATTGTAAAATATGGGAAAAATAAAGGAATAAAAAAATAAAAAATTGCATTCGGCCTACTTTATTAATTCATTAGCCAAATAAATTATTTAAAAATAAAAATGCTTGAAAGCAGAAAAATGTTTTAGTTTCCCCAAGAAAACAACGTTCCATCTGACAAAGCCTGAGGGAATGAGCTTTACATAATTTTTAAAGCTCATTTTCTCAGCAAGGAGCTTTGTCAGATGGAAACCTGTTATCCTGAGGAAATCAAAATTCAAGCGTTAGTAAAAAACCTAAAATACTTGAAATATGAACTCCTTATAAAAGGAAAACATTTTCAAATAATGATTATGGTTTTCTACGATGAATTTACATTTTCTGCTTGAAAAATGATAACTCGGGGGTTCATGTTTAAATTCTTTTTATTTTCAGAAAGACAATCGATAATAGCACATAAAAACACTGGTTCGGTGAATTCGATGAATTGAAAAATGGTTTGAAAAAGAATATCGACACTGGAAAGGAAACATGGCTAAAGCGTCATACAGCTGTGACATTAAAGATTAACGTAAACAATAGCTGTATTAATTATTATAAGCAATAATTATCAGCCTGAAACACTCATCCACATTGAAAAATCTTCCGAGAAAAGATACATGACGCCAACGGGACTTGAACCGAGTGTTTCAGGCTGATAATTATTGCTTATAATAATTGTTACCCTTTGTGCTATGCATGAAAATCTTGTCTGAAACGTTAGTTTAACAATTAAAAATAATAATTAATATTTGACAAGTTAAAGTATTTCCCCAATAAATGAAGACATAATTTGTCTCGACGCCACCTAGCGAGGGATTTAACACTAACAGTGTCTCTCCCGCAAAAATAAAGTTGGTTGTTTTCAGGTGGAAAAAATATAATAAGCAGTAATTTTTGAATGAAACACTAGTATATATTGAATCATTTGGCGGGTATAAGATAAGCCGCCATAGCTCAATTGGGAGAGCAGCTGACCGGCAATCAGAAGGGCACGGGTTCAAGTCCCGTTGGCATCATGTATCTTTTCTCGGAAGATTTTTCAATGTGGATGAGTGTTTCAGGCTGATAATTATTGCTTATAATAATTGTTACCCTTTGTACATCTTGTCTGAAACGTTAGTTTAACAATTGAAAATAATAATTAACCACTCGGACCCATAAGCTTGTTTTAACGATAATATAACATTAACAGACATGTGTATGACGTACGAGGCGTACGTATTACAATTATACTTATTAAAGTAAAATTGAAAGAATATTTTATCAATACAAATGTCATTTAACCTCAAATAGATTTACGGGATAAATTAAGCTGAATGTTAATGTCTCATGTAATTACCTGATTTATGGATCAATTGCGGACACATTTGAAACATTTTTCCACCTCTGGAATTCCTGTAAACGATTTTTAAATGAAATATGCCCATGGCGATGTCAACAACACAAATTCAAATTCATGTTTGACGTTTAAAGTTAGACCTATTTATAATAAAATTCAGCTTTATCTATAAGAATTTGGTCCGCTCCTGTCAGTTTCAAGGTTAAAGCCAAGATTTACGCCCCTGGGCGGAAGCAACAGGTGGGGTAGCTAGCCACCCTTCCAGGCCGGTCGAGTCTCGCCACCCGCAGGATATTGTCCGTCTCCCATTCCTACCAACCGATAGTGTCCGGGGTTGGTTGTTCCGTTTACACTGTGTATATTCTAACAGAGGCGTCATCATGAGGTTGACCTGTTATATTTATGGTTGATGTGAGATATTTAGTTTTCTCAGTGTTCAATGTGAGCGTATTTGTATCTAACCACTTTTTTATAATGTTTATATCCGTTTCAGCTTTTTTGTAAACAGCTTGCCAAGTGTCAGCTTCAAATAGTAAAACAGTGTCATCGGCAAAACTAACTATTTTTCCCTGAATGTTAATGTTACATAAGTCGTTGATATATAAAAGGAACAAAGATGGTCCTAATATGCTACCTTGAGGTATCCCATAGTGAGTTGAGCACTGATTGCTAAGTGTGTTCATTATTTTCACTTGTTGCTTGCGGTCATCAAGGTAGCTCTTAAAAAAGTTAAGTTTGTTGCCTGTAATACCGATTATTTGAAGTTTGTTTATTAATTTACTGTGTGATATTGTATCAAAGTCTTTAGAAAGGTCTAAAAATATCGAAATACATTTTTTGCTTTTATCAAGGTTTTTCACAATGAAGTCAGTTACTGCGGCAATAGCGTCAGAAGTACTCTTGTTTTCTTGAAACCCGTATTGATTTTCTGAGAGTACTTTATGGCTCACCAGAAATTTTACCAACTGAGCATTGATAATTTTTTCAAATACTTTGGGTAGTTTGCTTTCAAAATTTTTATGTTTTAAAAATTATATGATTGGCACTTTTCAAAAATACTTTTTCATTTTTAAGTGGAAATATTCTGGCCTTCTGACAGAATATTTAAAGTTAGTTAAAAAAAAAAAACAACTTACCCCATAAGTGTATGTATCAATAAATTTGCTGTTTTTCATATTGATTAAAAACACTGTTCATGCACAGATTATAATATATAGCATAAATTCTTTGAAATAGAAGATAAGATAACAATAAGAAACTACATTACAACTCTAAATAGATTGTGAATTCTGTTTAACACGCCCTACCAATTCTTCACTGTAAGTATAAACAATTATTTATTCATAATATATGTTTTAAGTTTTATACCATAGTTAAAGCTTAACTGTAAGATTTTGTGGCTTGCTTGTTCAGTAATCTTAAAAAATATATATTATAAACCAGCTGGGCTACCCGGCTTCGCTCAGGACAACTTTTAACAGTGTTCTGGAATGTTCCACAATCATGTTCCCGATTCCCTATTTCTGAACATTGCACAACTCACTCCGCCACTCTTTCCAGAACTTTCTATCAAACCTACTAGCACTTTTCGGAAGACTTTTCTAGAAATTTCAGAGGGCGAAACTTCCAGCCCTTTTATCTTCAGAAGAATGCCCTTTAGGTAAAAACAGGAACCGTCATCCTGGAGGGGGATACAGATCTACCCAGGGCTGGGCAGTATTTGAATTACTTGTAATTGAAATACGTGTTTGAAATACAAATACGTATTTTGTATTTGTATTTCAATTACTTCCTTAAAATGTATTTTGTAATTGGTATTTCAATTACCTGCTGCTGAGGTATTTTGTAATTTGTATTTCAAATACTTATGGCTTCAAAATACATTTTCAAATACATTTAGCGATCTTTTTAATGATAATGAAAAATAAACTGACATAGATAATATATAGACTAAAAACGCTACAATCCTGTACTACTGTCTTGCGCTATAGCACTCTTACTAATGATTATTTGTAGTTCTCTTATCATTGCTTTATAATATACTGTACATTTTATTTATGCCATGCTAGTTATTATTTTTGTCCGGTGCTATAATAGCACTGTTATTGCACATTTTGTATCATATTATATTATACTTGTCAGTGCTTTGTATTGTACATTTTTGTATCATAGTATCAGATCAAGCACTACAGGAATAATTTGGCTGAATACTAGATTGTTTTAAGGTTAATTGCTGTAGAGCGCACTTAAAGTGAAATAACACAAAAGTGCGCTGTACACATGTCATCTATGTATATAAAAATGAATCCTTGTTTCCCTTGGTCACCACATAACTTCAGAACGACTTTACCTACTTCATCAATTTTTTTAAAGTTTTCTAATACTTTGTAGAAGGTTTTTTTTTTTCAATTATTTCTGGCTTTCACCCTTCAAGGGTGTTCTAGGCCATCATTTATAATTACAGAGAAAGGAAAGGTGAATTTATATATTAGTTTTATTTAAATGTGCAAATTTCAGAATTTTATGGAAGATTGGAGTAGAGTTCAGACTTAGAAGAGATGAAATATTGAATGGAGGAGAGGCAATTTTTGATAACGCTTGATAGAAGAGAGGATATTTATTTAGAGAGGGACAATCAAAAAATATGTGATCTAAAGTTCCCACATCTAGACCACAGAACGTACAATCTGGGGAGTCAAGCATATGAATTTTATAAAGGTGAGAAGGAACAGAACAATGTCCGATTCTCGTACGAATAAGTAAGGAAATTTCTTTTTTGGAAAAATGGGGGAATTTTTGAAACCACGGTTTTGATGGGATAGTCCTTTGTATTGAGGCGTAACGGGCACCCTTGGATTGACTAGCAATGGCTTTAGCCGTGTTTGGTGACCAGATCTGAATAGCCAGGTACTTCCAAACCTTCCTCTTCCCCACCTCCTTCCCCTCCCCACTACCTTCAGCCTCACAACATACCCCAATTGGGGATGCCATAGTCTTATTGGCTCCAGACGGGAGCAGTTGAGATTCTTGTGCGGTATTCACTGTAAAAAAAAAAAAAAATGTTCCAATACTCTGTCCAAACATTGCGGGATCTATCTTTGATGATGGAAAAAATATCAGACAGGGGAATATGGTTTACGAGGGTAACGGTAGGGTTAGACGCTCCTTGTTTTGCCAAGGAATCAGCAATATCGTTACCCACTATGCCAACATGTCCAGGAATCCAAATCAGAGTGACAGTTTTTCCAGAGATTTGAATGGAGGTTATCAATACTCGAATAAGACATACAAAGTGATCATCAGGATGAAGAAGAGGACTGGTTTTAAGTTTTTGGAGGGAACTGAGAGAGTCAGAGAGAACAAGAGAATGTTCAAAATTATTTTTTATTATATATTTGAGAGATTCAATAATTGCAATGCACTCGGCAGAAAATATTGAAAATTGGTTTGAAATTGAATAAAATATTCTTTCATTAGAATTATTGTGGTAAACGTTAATACCAATACCACAGTTAGGAGAGTCCGGAGATTTGGAGCCATCAGTAAATAAAAGAGAAAAGTTGGGCCATTTAGAAGAAATAATGTCATTGAACATATTATTGACAGTACGGGCTGGGAGATTGGAATGACTTTTAAGGATGATGATCCCTTCTAAAATCGTTGGGGATAGGGTGACATGACTATATTTTAATTTGTACAAAGGAAGAAGATCATTTTTGACAATTTGAAGCTCTGAAAGAGAGCGAAAATTTTTACAGATGGCAGGGAGAGGTTTAGTTCGAGCTCTGATTGTAGATGAATGTGTTGAGTCGTTGAACAATGCGACTCTGGGAATAACCTGATGACTTTTAGAATTTAAACATTTAAGAACAAATTTGTAAGCAAATAGTTGACGCCTTAAATAAAGAGGAGGATCAGAACATTCTACTTGAAGGGAATTGATGGGCGACGATTGCATCGCGCCAGTTATTATTCGCAATGACTTAGATTGAATTTTGTCTAATTTACTGAGTGCATTTTTGGATGCAGTACTAAAAAGTGGGCAGGCATAGTCGAGATGGCTTCGAATAAGTGCATTGTAGAGCAACTTAATGCAGATAGGATGTGCACCCCACCAAACGCCAGTCAATGATCTGATAATATTTAATTTTTTTTCACTTAGTAACTATATTATTAATGTGGGAAGACCATTTAAGTTTCCTATCAAATGTTACTCCCAAAAATTTAACTTTGGAAGCATTGGGGATTGGAGAGTTTTTAAATAAAATTTGAACAGGGGGGTTATTATGACGATTTGAGAAGGTGACACACTGACTCTTTTGTACTGAAAGTTCAAGACCATTTAAAGTGAGCCATGTGCAAAGGGCATCCATGGCTTCATTAAGATATTTGACGGTGGATGGAATGATTTTGGATGATAAGAAGAAAGCTATGTCATCTGCGAACTCAACAACTTTTACTTGAGGGGGAATGGTGACATGCATATCGTGTGTGTATATATTATACAGTAAGGGGGATAATACATCGCCTTGGGGTAAACCCTTCCAAATTGACCTACTCTGAGGAGTAACATCTGGTAGCTCAATGAAAATTTTCCTATCGAGAAAAAGATTAATAATAGATTGGACAAACATGAGGGGTAAGCCAAGGCCTAAAAGTTTTTTTTTAAGAATTGGGATGGAAACATTGTCAAAGGCGCCTTCTATGTCTATAAAGACTGCAAGACATACTTCTTTGTTAGAAATGGATAAATTAATATCAGTGCTGATGATGGCAAGGTTATCTTGTGTAGATTTCTTTTTCCTAAATCCAAATTGGGATGGAGAGAGAAGATGATTACTCTCGACAAAAAATTCTAACCGGTTTTTAATTAATTTTTCATAAATTTTACTAAGGGTGGATGAAAGAGCAATTGGCCTATAGTTGGATCCAGAATTGGGTGATTTGTTTAATTTTAGAATTGGGATGATTATTTGAGAACTCCAGTCATCAGGTATTATGCCAGTCTGGAAGATTTTATTTAAGATGCTTAAAAAGTGATTTAGAAAATTATCATTACTATTTTTGGTAATGCTATAAGGTATACCATCTCTGCCTGGAGATGAGTCCTTGACTGTTGATAAACATTTTTTTAATTCAATTAAAGTGAATGGAGAGTCTAGCCAATGATCAGACATAGGAGTGTTGTGGATTGGAGTTATTTCATCTAAGTTAGGTACAGAAGGGGGGGCAATTTTGTCCAAGAACTCGTCTATCCATTTAGAATGAGAAGCTCGAGGAGATGTTGGACTGAAGGAGGATCGAAATCTTCGAATCATAGACCAAACTTCCGAAATTGGAGTGTTCGGAGATACTGAACTGCAGAAGTTGTACCACCCGGATCTTTTTTTTGACTTCAATACCTTTTTGGCATTGGCTTCGGCATTTTTGTATATGAGATAGTTCTCCATAGTCATATTGTGACGATAGGAAAGAGATTTAGCTTTCCGAATTCTCACTACTTTGGAACATTCCTCATCCCATCAGGGAGTCGGAGGGAGTTTTTTGAGAGATTTGGTTTTAGGGGGAGGATTTGATTTATTGATTGCAGTTACGAGCATTGATTTGAAGTTATCGTAGTTATCTTTGACAGATAATGTATCGGTATAGGATAAATTTTGTATAAACTTATCCATATGTGAGTTAAATTCGTCCCATTTGGTGTGTCTTGTTTTAATCTTTGTCAAAATATGGGACTTGTCTGAATGGAAAGAAGTTTGATAAGTGATGGTGATCGGGAAATGATCACTGGAGTACGGGTCGGGGGACACCACCCACGAGGAGAGAGGTGCCAGATTAGTAGAGCATATGGAGAGATCCACTGCACTGAGGTTTGTGTTGGGGCGAGAGATTCTAGTAGGAGATCCGTCATTCAAAAGAAAAAGGTTGGATTCATCTAGGAAATCCATCACACTTCGACCGTCTCGATCACAGAAAGCAGAACCCCAGACGGGAGAATGGGCATTAAAATCACCCAATAAAAAGAAAGGAGGGCTTAGTTGACGGACAATTTGCAACCATGCTTGTTTATTGAAGTGCGATGTTGGGGGAAGATAGATAGAAACAAAGGAAGTGTCCTTTATTTTAGCTGCAACCATTTGAAAGTCAGCATTGGGGGGGTTTGATATTATTTATTGGGAAAAACGGAAGGGATTTTTTAATAAAAAGAGCAGCACCACCGCCCGTACCTTCCGGACGATCATCGCGGAGACAGGAGTACCCTCCCACATTAAAGTGGATGGATGGAGAAAACCATGTCTCTGAGACAGCAGCCACATATTGGTTTTGTATTTTGAGCGAAAGTCAATTATTACTCTCAAATATTTAATTTCAAATACTTCTTTCAAAACTTCACCGCCTATCAATGTCTTTTTTTGTTTGCGTTACTCGTTTTCCAATGTTCATAAATTTAGTTTTGTTTACATTCAATTTTAGTTTATTTTTCTTCAGCCATATTGATATATTATGTAGGTCTTCAATTAAATGATTCATTATGAGTTCATAAACTTCTCCTGTTATAGACATCAATGTGTCGTCTGCAAATAATCTTATTTTACAATGTTTCAATACTTTTACCATATCATTAATGTACATTATAAAAAGAATAGGTCCGAGAACAGACCCTTGTGGTACTCCCAATGTAATCTTCATTGGTTCGGCGATTGTCTCACCCACTTTTGTGGTTTGATATCTATTAGTTAAATAATCCTTGAACCATTTCAATGCCTTTCCTTTTATTCCATTTTTAGATAGTTTTTTAATGATTATATCTCTATCGTTTCAAAAGCTTGAAAAAAGTCTTCAGGCGAAATATCGTAAATTTGTAACAAGTGTATTTTGTTTTTAATAGATCATTGTGATGCAAAGAAATAATAAATGCTATAGATAACGGAATAGGCCACTTGCATTACATATAAAAAAAAAATCCGGTTTAGGCAAATATTCTAAGACATTCTGAATTTTTTTTTTTTATCGCATTTTTGAAACCCTGGCGATTTTTTGAAAATTTCAGTCTGAAAAATCAGACCATTTTTTATAAACTGGAAAGACGGGACGTAATTTTATAGGTGCGAAAAAACGATAATTACATAGCCGAAAATCATTTAAAAAAAAGGACGTTTTCCACACGAATAGCACAGGAGAATAACGGGGCATACCAAAAATATTAAGTCTCATAAATATTTTTTTCCTTGATCCATTTTATTGATCATAAATCATTATAATGTTCAACGTCTATATTACTAAATCAAATGTAATATACCTGTACTTGTAAATTATAATAATAATAAGAATATTATAAAATTTGATTTTGTTAAAATCCGCACCATTATTATTATACCTCTAAAACAGGTACGGACAACGTAAATTGTACGGGGTTCTCTTCATAACATCTGTCAAAAAATCAAACCAAATGATACGTACGCAGAGAACAAACAATAAATCTAGTGAACGTTAAATGTCAAATTCAAAAATTCGCCTGAAATCAAAGTGATGCCATATATAAAAAAAAAAAAAATCAGTGTGGAATTTTATAAAATTAATAGGAACATTTTCGGAGATGGGACATTTTCATGTAGTGACGTCACAAACCCAAATAATTGATTTATTTATTTAAAAATAAAAATAAAACTACATTTCTAAAAATTTTTACTAACATTTTCGTAATCTTAGTAAAAAAAATCTATCCACACGATTTTTTCCAAGTCGTTATGAAGTCCATGCAAGTGATCTATTCCCTTTATTATTTATCTAACGAACAATATCCCCTTATATCAAATTAAACATATCAGGGAAAAATGTAGAAACTGCCCTGGAAAACCTGGAATTATCAGGGAATTTCGAAATCCGTTTTTTGTGGCCACCCTGTAAAATGCTTTCAAAATAGTCCTGGGTCGATCGATCGTTTCACACGACCCGGGTCGCTCACGACACACTGGCGTCACGAGCAGGTCGCGAAGACCTGCTCTTTTCGCGATACAAAATACGAAACTCGGTAACCGAGTTTCTCGTACCGGTCGCCGCCCAGACCGGTCAAGTCATACGCGACACGAAACCCAGGTTATAATTGTATGAACGTTCGCTCACAGCTCACACCTGTAACTAGTAATGTCATATCCCAGAAATAAATTTTTAAAAAGACACGCTTCAGGGGTAAAAAAAACAATGTTTTATCATGCCTTGAAGGATATAAAAACCATGTAAAAATCGTGTAGCTGTGAAACTTTTATTGAGAATTTAAATAAGTAAATTAGCTGTAAGCTGTAATGCCTTATTATAAACTATTATTTTATATTTTTTCTTTGTGTAATAGGACAAAACATAAAATAAACATGCCCATGAATTATTATGATTGCTATGATGCTTTTTGATGGTGGGTTAGTTAGGTTAGGAGTACAAGTTACAAGAGGAGAGGGTGTACAAAATAAATAATATTTGCAATGTTTGCATGATTTTTATTAGAATTTTAATAATAATATAAAAATTCTTATCCGTGTATGTACATAGATTTTTGTTTAATGTTATATTATTAAACCTAATGAATATTGAATAATTGTCTAAAGCTGACCATACTAGGCTGAGCATAGACCGGTAACGGTAAAAAATAAATTGTGGAGAAAATTTTCAAATTGTTTTAATATGTATATTATTTATTGTTAGTTACGCACGTGTTTGTTGACCGAATGTGTCGCAGTTAGCACTTACGCTTCACCCAGCTACTTTCTACTACCTGAGTCGAGAGAGCGGGTGGCGAAACCCGGGTGTTAACAACCCGGTCGCTCTCTCTTACATCTATCTATCGTTGCTCGCCCCGCCACATCCGCACCCGAAACCCAGGTTGCAGTGGTAGAGCGGTTGCGAGAAGTGGGTCGCGAGACCCGGGTGCTGACGAAAAAATGACACGCTCGCTCTTTGGTGGTCCGTGAGCGGGTTTCAATGAGCGGGTCATTCACGACCGACCCAGGACTACTTCAAAAGCGGGAGATTTCCACCATCACCTGTTCTTGGACTATAAAGGCTCTCATGCTGACTTGCCAGCGCAACAATACCAACGAAATTTAGAAAACGGCAAAAGAAAAAATAAAAAAAAATTTATGGAACATATAAATGATGTTATTTAAGCGATTAAAACAAGAAAAAAGGTATTTAAGCGACTTTCCAGTACTTTGCGCAACTTAATTGTGACTTTCAGGTAAAAATTGTCACTTGGCCTTTACGTAACGTTTGGGGGCGGGGGGGGGTGTACAGAAAAAAAAACGTTACGGCGCGTTACATGGGGGGGAGGGAGGATCAAAAATCTTCAAAAATTGTGTTATGTAATACTTGAACACCCCCTGTCATATATTTGTAACGCTTATATCTGCTTACGTTGCGGAGGGGTTAACCCGTAAGACTAATTTGTTCACTTTTCGGAATAAATCGTACAGGTCTCAAGGAAATTGTTGTCTCCCTTACTATCATAGTGAATCTGATATAAATGGTGTTATAAAGAGAAAACACCTCTCTTTATATTCAAATCTAAAAGTTAGTCACAAAAGAAGTACAACACTAATTCTTTTAATACTTTTCATACCGCAATTAAAAAAAAAAAAAAATTAAACTTTGTGACATTTTTATTAATTATTTTTACATGAAACAACAAAAAAGTGAGGTGACAATAACTTTATAATACTAGGGCCAGTCAATAAGTAATGCCTTCTATTTTTTTTCTCCTTTTAATTGTCAAGTAATAAAAGATGCAATTGCAGGGGTCGAAAACCACACTATTGAAGATTAATTTGTTAATTTTTCAATATTATATCCATCCATTTCCACAGCCTTGGTCCACCTTTTAACAAGTGCATGTATCACAGTGTTGTAAAAAGCACGGTCATATCCAAAACATCATCGCCATAACTTTCCCCGCCGATCTCACAGTTTTGATTTTTTTTGTCCTTGGTGAGTTTGTGTTATGCCATTCCATTGACTGCCTCTTTGATTCAGGTTAAAAAAAATGAACTCATTTTTCATCTCCGGTCACAATTTTGTCCAGAAACTAAGAGCTGCAAGTGTTGTGAGGCAATTGTTTTTCTTGTTTCTTTATTCTGGCCGGTTAAGTTTCTTGGTACCCACCTTGCAAAACTTGTGTTGAAAAATCAGTTGTCGAATAATCTTCATCACCCTGCCTTTACTGGGAGAGAGAATGCGATACCTGTAGTTATCTGGGGTCACCACGAATGAGTGCAGTCGCTGCAATCAACGGTCAGCGCCATTCTGCTTTTCCTCAGCCAGCGGTGTTTGTCCTTCAGCTTGGTTACAGTAACGAACCCAACGTCTAGCAGTGCTAGCATCAACTGTTCCATCATGATACACATTTTTCAGTCTTTCATGAATGTGAATTTTTGTGTTTCGCGTTCTACAGTCAAGAATCAATCACAGAACACTATCTTTTACGAACATCGATGTCGGCCATTTTGCAAGCGACTGCAGTGCTGCCACCTGTTGATGCAAATATATAAATGTATTTATAAAAAGATTTGGTCACATCTAGGAGTTGAACCCAGGACCTAAACCTTGCCGGGGCTTTGCTTTGTTCCTTTCGTTGCTCTCAAAGCCCTGGCAAGGCTGAGGTGCTGGATTCAATTCCTAGATAAGGGAACGTACCCATACTACGTGATCCACTTTTTGCAATTTTTAACCCCCCCCCCCCTCCCCGGTGACCACGTGTAGTATATTCAAAGACCCCCCCCCCCTCCCCCTACAGTTTTCACATAGTAAGTCATAAATATGGTTTTGAATCATTTCTTGCTAACAAAAAGTTTAAAAAAATTATTTGGCTTGTATTTGTCTTTATTAATACGGCGCTTGCTGCGTGAAGGCAAGAGTGCATGCATACCTATAATTAAAAGTGGAAAAAAGTTAATGGAAAAAATATAAAAAGATTTCTAGATTGACTATGTGATAAAAATCTAAGCCCCCCCCCCCACCCATTGTGACCAAGCATGGTATTTTGAAGATCCCCACCCCCTAAACAGGTCACGTAGTATGGGTACGTTCCCTAATATATCTAATCACTTTTGTTTCACATTTTTTAACCCCCGACGCAATAAGAAGGGTGTTATAAGTTTGGCGTGTCTGTGTGTCTGTCTGTGGCATCGTAGCTCCTAAATGAATGGACCGATTATGATGTGGTTTTTTTAAAGCCGATGTAATCGAGATGATTCTTACCTACAATTCATGAAAATCTGTTCAGGCTTTTCAAGGTCATCAGCTCTTTTTTGTGTCGGGGGTTACTTATCATTTGAGAGTTGTTAATATTATCTTCAATGATTAAATTTTACAATGTTTTACTCAATAAGTTGTTCCACTATAAAAATATTGAAAAAAGCGATTCTATTACTATTAAGCTTATAATTCTTCAACAGATGATGACTAAAAGGAATGCAACCAATGAGCGGCGGCTACAGTATCTGACGGATCGCCTCAAAGAGATGGCAACACCTTCTAGAGAGGAGCTTCCCCTACTCATGGAGGAGAGCAGAATTGCGAGGGAGGAGGCGAGAGAGGCCAGGGAGGTGGCGAGGGAAGAGGCGAAAGAGGCCAGGGAAGTGGCAAGGGAAGAGGCGAGAGAGGCGAGAGAAGTGGCAAGGGAAGAGGCGAGAGAGGCGAGAGAAGTGGCAAGGGAAGAGGAGAGAGAGAAGAAAGAAGACGAAAGAGAAAGGTGGAGGGACAATGATGCAGTCAATCCGTACAGCCAGGATTATAGAATGCAGTATATAGATGAAAATTTAGAGGAGTGTTTGAAGATATTAAAAGAAATAAATGTAATTGTAAATTTTTAATTGTCATTATCATCATCATCATTACGTATGTGTATGCAAATGTATGTGCGCATAGATCTTTTAAACTACGCAACGGATTTTCATGCGGTTTTCACCAATAGATAGAGTGATTCAAGAGGAAGGTTAATATGTATAATACATGCTTATTATAGTAGAGAAAAGTCGAGAAATTCAAATATTTAATTCAGGCAGCGGACAGCTGGCAGGCGGGTGGTGTGGATTTTACAAAGGTTGGGTAATGGCGTTGTGTTTCGTTAGCCACAGCAACGTGTGTCCGGGTCTGCTAGTTATGTATAAATTATCAACAATTCCATGCCTTACTATTTTACCTTTCTGAAGGTTATCATCAATATGGAGATCTGCAATTCTCTCAAATTGTCTTCTATAGACTGCAATTCTGCTGGTTCTGGTATTCTTGTAACGAGGGCAATATTAGGCAGAACAGCAAATTGTCTTTACAGTGCTCAATCAATTCCATTTGTAGAGTTCATTATATGTACTGCAAACTGTAAATGCTGTAACTGCAAACAAGAACACTTCTGTAATGACATTATGCCTTAGCACATTCAGGTGAGCCAAAACAAGAACCCGTTGGAGATGGTGGGATTTGTTTTAAACCGACATATCTTTGGAATAATTTGTATATTTGAATAAAAAAAAATTACATAGTACTCACCACACCCCAAGTATACAGGTATTGTCCTAAATTATAATACTACTACTTTGTAATAGGACTCCATAAAGGGAAGTTTTTTTAAATATTTTATTCATTTTTATTCCAGTAAAAAGAAAATTACATTTTCACTTAACTAGAAATAATTAAACACATTAAACTAAACTAAACATAACAACACAGCCCTATTCTATGTCGTTACTTTGTTTATCAAGAATTAATTTTAATATTTTTTTTTATATATACCCAGCTTATTTTCGTTTTTAATGTCGTTTGGGATGCAATTATATAATTTGCCCCCTTCGTAACCAATGGATTGTTTACCATAGTAAGTGTGGATGGTGTTTAAATGTATGTTATCGTGTGACGTGTAAAGTGTTTGTGTACTTGGGACGTTTTAATGAATTCTGTGTTTGTATGAACGAGTTTATTGTTTATTTTGTAAATAAGGAGACACGTATTGTATTCATATAGTTTTCTTAATATTAATAGTTTTGTTTCCATATATAATGTTTTTGTGAATGTTCTGGGCTTGTAGTGAAACAGTTTTTTTATTACCTTGTTTTGTATTATCTGTGACTGTACGAGACTATAATATAAACTTTTTAAAATTTATTTGGCAATAGATATGATAGCCGGCTAAATACGCTAATTAAGGGGATGATAATGTCTTTAATACTTTGTATTTGTTGTTTAAATGTCAAATGTTGATCAATGCATAGCCCCATAGCATAAGTTAAAGACAGTGTTGGGTCATTTAGTAATGTTTTATGTGTAAAAATGAACTATTTTATTTAAACATGTTGCGCATCTCCAGTGCCAAAGTGTAAGTTTAATATTCTTCCACACAAGGAGATAAGAAGATTTCGCCATCTTGTTTCACATATCTATAATATAAAAATGAATCGCTGAATGTGTTGCTAAGCGCATAACTTTCGAACGACTGCACCAAATTGGATAATTCTTTTTTTTGTGTGTTCGTTATTGTCAGGACAAGGTTTTTATAAAACTTCAGCTGAGCTCTGGCATTATGAAGTTTGTATATTTGCGGACAATCTGCAATAAATTTTGTCTATTTGAGGTTAAAGTCGTGTCATATTTTGACACGACTTTAATTCATATGTATTTTCAAATTGTTTTTAGTATAGGGCTTTTTATACAAGTTGTTACACACTCGTCATGATCAGTGTATTATAAATACCAGTGTTTCTGTATGTATTATACATAAAACAATGTACCTACAAAGTAACGCCTGACACAAAACACGATGTCACATGTATTTGCAATGAAAGAGATGATTTATTGTTTTTATATTGCACTTTGATTAAATACAATAACAGTAGCGTAAAATGTGGACATTTTACCAATGTTTTTCTATATTAAAAGCAGTTAATCTTGAATAAAAAACACACCTCACACCTAAAAGTCATTACAAAGCATTCCGCCCAAAGTTGCCAACTGTTAGCTATGACAAATTGCTAGACATCTTACAAAATGTTGCTAGATTGCCAGTTTTTTTTACCCCAAAAAGTTGCTAGAAGTAGCTAAACGTTACAGTTAGTAGATAAGTTAATACAATAAAAGACAAATTCTGACAATCGTTTTTATTTCCATTAAATCCAACAAAAGAGAATAAATATCTTATACACTTATTGAATAAATAAATAAATTGAACATTCATATTTAAAGAGGAAGATCAGAAGATGTCGATGGCTGGGGTTCAGTATCTTTCAGTGATTTTGAATATTTTTCAGCGGTACCCATTTTATGCAGTACATCTTTAGGCAAAACACAGTTATAGCGTCACCCACGGCATGTGGAGTCTAGGAGGTTTTGGTTATAGCCGCATTTACCACTTTTCCTGAGAGTCTCTAATGCAGAGGACTGAGTTAAGAGGTTTTTTTTATTATTATTAAGTTAAAAGAAATATAATATTTCACGTTTCAAGTTGTCAAACTCATTCGGTTTCTTTACTTATTTTAAACTAAATTCATCTGAGAGAATAACCTCTCTACCTCTGCATTAGAATGTGGCAGTGAAAGGCAAGTTAAAGCAACAGTACTTATATCTTGGTATGTATTGTCACCGGAAGAATTGCTATAAAACAATGACTAAAAGTTGCTATAAAAAGTAGCTAAAAAGTTTAGCTACAAGATTCATTAAAATGTAGCTGTCTGACATCAAATAATAGCTAGATCTAGCTATAAAGTTGCTAAGTTGGCAACACTGATTCCGCCATGACCGCAAACAGGGATGTTCTGCCCAAAAAAATTATTTCCCTAGATTTCGAAGTGAAATTTCCCTAGAATTTCACATTTACGCAATTACCTACGTAGCCACCTGATTGTGTAACACTAATCCTGTTATATGTTAATTAATATGATAATTAATTGGAAAGATATCGGAACTTGGTAAATATACTAATAATACCGTGATTTTCCAAATAAAACACTTTTTGCTACGTGAAGTAATAATTTAAAAGTACGAATACACTCACCACTGAATTAGAAACTAAATTCCAAATAAAAAAAAAACACTTTGCAAAATAAAAATCATAAGCAACCCGCCGCTCTTTTGTACCAAGCTTGGTATTTTGAAGACCCCCCCCCCCCCCCCCCTCCCCGAACGTGTCACGTAGTATGGGTACGTTCCCTAATATCATTTTGAGTTGTCAGTGTTAAAAATAACATGGCATGTAAGTAAATGAACAATAATTAAGATTCATAGGAATTCCAAAAAATATAAATATAAGATTAAGAAAGGGACCCTCAGATGGTTTGGGCATGTAGAGCGAATGAACGAAGGAAGTAGTGTAAGAAGAATATACGACGCGAATGTGAATGGTAGAAGAAGTCGGGGACGCCCGAGAAAGACATGGGTCGGGTCATGTCAAAAGTCAGAATAATAGAAGAGAATGTATGAGACGATGTATGAATGTGAGTGAGGCAAAGAGTGTGTGCCAAGACTGAGTTGTTTGGCGGTCCGTCCTCTCTGCCTACCCCTGCGGGGAAACGGCGTGATGGTTAGTTAGTTAGTTAAATAATACCAGTAATATTGTCATATGTAATAAAATTTTTGCCAGAGTTCGAAATTTCCCTAGATTTTGTCCTGATTTCCCTTATCCCTAAAAAATATTTTTCTCCCCTAGATCTAGGGAAATTTCCCTCGACATGACATCACTGATTCAAAATGACAACTTAAAAAGTAAAAAAACTAACGGTGGGTGAAGACCACCATAGATACGGTGCGTTTCTGGGAGTCTTTAAAAGTTAAAACTTTGACAATTATTTTAACTATTAAAACTAACTATAAAAATAAAAATAAAAATGCAGTTATTTAAGTTTGAAGGTCTTTATTCATTAAAAAAAATAAAAAAATTGGACTGGAGTTCTCTATTATACTATACGTTTTTTGCGGCCCGCACAAATATATGCTTTTTTTCATGTACAATTATAGTATCCGGTTTTTTGCGGCCCGCGCAAATATCTGCCGTTTTCTTTTTTACTATATTTTTTTTCATGTACGAGTACAATAATTATACTATATCCGTTTTTTGCGACCCGCACAAATATCTACCGTTTTCTTTTTAAATATATTTTTTTCATGTACAATCATACTATCCGGTTTTTTGTGGCCCGAACAAATATCTGCCGTTTTCTTTTTACATATATTTTTTTCATGTACAAAATTGTACTATCAGTTTTTTTGCGGCCCGCACAAATATCCGCCGTTGTCTTTTTAAATATTTTTATTTCATGTGCGAGTACAAATATCATACTATATCCGTTTTTTACGGCCCGCACAAATATCTGACGTTTTCTTTTTAAATACATATTTTTTTCATGTACAATTTTACCATCCGGTTTTTTGCGGCCCGCACAAATATCTGCCGTTTTCTTTTTAAATATATTTTTTTCATGTACAATAATTATACTGTCCGGTTTTTTGCGCCCCGCAATATCTGCCGTTATCTTTCTAAATATATTTTGTTCATATACAATTCATATATTATCCGTTTTTTTTACAATGAATTATATTGTCGTTTGAGACTTTCAGGGGGCAGTAGAAGACCCAGAGAAAATTAGAGGGCGTAGAGATGGCACAGTGAGGGTGTAGATAGGTAAAACAAAATATGGTCAAAAAAGAACAAAAAAACACGCTTATCACGTACTAATAAAGCAAAATAAACTTTAATATTGTTTAATTTTTGTTATTGTATGTATTGTTATCATTTTTATCACGTGTGCGAAAATTCACACATTTTTTTGTATAATATTATGATTTTGCGTGAATTATTATTAAGAATTGACACTATATCATGAACACAAGAAGGAAGGAAGTAGCAGTCCGGTACTTAAATACAAAATAATTGCTTTTTTAACTTGCTAAACAAAAAGGTACAACACCCCCCCCCCCCCCCCCCCCCCCCCCGAAATCATAAGTGTGCGGCCCGCGGTGATACCTTACATTGTCCTATGTGGCCCTTGACCAGAAAAGTGTGACGACCGCTGGTCTAGATGGTTCCGGAAAGTTCTAGAAGGTTCGATAAAGCTGTAGAAAGTACTGGAAGGTGTGGCGGCGTATGTTGGTGAGTCTAGAAGGTTCCGGAAAGTTCTAGAAGGTTTGATAAAGCTGTAGAAAGTTCTAGAAGGTTCCATAAGGCTGTAGAAAGTTTTGAAAGGAGCGGAGGAGTGAATCGGTGTGTCTAGAAGGTTCCGGAAAATTCTAGAAGGTTCCATAGATCTGTGGAAGTTCTAGAAGATTCGATAGGACTGTACAAAGTTCTTGAAGTAGTGGCGGAGTATGTCGGTGAGTCTACATGGTTCCGGAAAATTCTATAAGGTTCGATAAAGCTGTTGATAATTCTGGAAGGAGTGCCAGAGTACGTCGGTGAGTCTAGAAGATTACGGAGTTCTAGACGGTTCAATAAGCTGTAGAAAGTTCTGGAAGGATGGCGGAGTATGTCGGTGTGTTTAGAATGTTCCGAAAAGATCTAAAAGGTTCGATAAGGAGTGGCGGAGTGTGTCGGTGAGTCTAGAAGGTTCCGAAAAGATTTAGAAGGTTCGATAAGGAGTGACGGAGTATGTCGGTGAGTCTAGAAAGTTTTGGAAAGTTCTATAAGGTTTAATAAAGCTGTAGAAATTTTGGCAGGAGGGTGGAGCACGTTGGTGAGTCTAGAAGGTTCTGGAAAGTTCAATAAGTTTAGATAAAGCTATAAAAAGTTCTAGAAGGAGTGACGGATTATGTCGGTGAGTTTATAAGGTACCGGAAAGTTCTATAAGGTTCGATAAAGCTGTAGAAAGTTCTGGAAGGAGTGGTGGAGTACGTCACTAGGTCTAGAAGGTTCCAAAAAGTTTTATAAGGTTTAATTAAGCTGTAGAAAGTTCTGGCAGGAGTAGCTGAGTACCTCGGTGAGTCTAGAAGGTTGTGGAAAGTTCTAGAAGTTTGGATAATCTTAATTTTCAACATATGTTATTAAAAAAAGTGTACAATATGCATGCCGCTAAAACTCAAAGATGAGTCCCTGTACGATAATGGGAATTATATTGTGTGGTAGCCCTCTATGCCCCATCCATGAAGAAAGTACCTGTTTTTACCTAAAGGGCGTGCTTTTAAAGATATAAGGGCTTGAAGTTTCGCCCTCTTGAAATTTCTAGAACACGTCAAAACATTCCAGAGTATTCTTGAGCATTCCACCACATTCCAGAACATCCCGGAAAACATTCTGGAATGTTGTGGAATGTTCAGGAATAGGATGGAACGATCAAGAACATACCGGAACATCCCAGATCATTGTGGATTATTACAGAACACTCCTGTATGTTGTGGAATGATTTGGACCATTATTCTGGAACATTTGAATTCTTTTTTGTATGGGGCTACCCATATGGAGTATATAAAGCAAGATCCGTCGTGGATTCGAACGTCAATTCAATCTCATATCAACTCCTTGAGCGAAGCCGGACACCCCAGTCAGAGTATTTGGATAATTCCACAACGTTCCAGAATAACCCGGAACGTTCTGAAAAATTGTGGAATGTTTGGGAATAGGGAATCGGGAACATCAATGTGAAACATTCCAGAACACTCTCGAATGTTGTCCTGAGCGAAGCCGGGTAACCCAGCTAGTTATAACTAAATTTTAATAAAATATTTATTTTCTCACGGCGCCCCTTCGGAGTTGGCGCCAGGTTTTTTGCACGTTTTTGAACGTATGGGAGATCCGGCGCTGTTTAAGATAAAGCTATTTTCGTAAAGGTAAAGGTCTCATTAGTTTAAATAATTCTTAGTAAAGGCTCTGCAACCAGGCCTGAAAAGAAGAAGATGGAGAGATACGAAATTACGAATGTTAGAGGAGAGCGCTAACATTTACAGCGACAAAATCGATGCGAAAATTGCAAAAATGTTTAATAAAACACGACTCGTTTAAAATAGAGCAAAAATCTCTCGAGCATTATTTTAAACAGCATTTAAAGAAACACTGTGAATTTTTTCATACATATAACTTGTAAAATAACTGAAACAAACGTGTTAATAATAATTTTTGGAGCATACTTTGCGATTTTTTCTATCAAGAGAATTTTATATAATTTGCGTTTCGGCGTGGGCAAAGTCTATTTTTTTAAGAGCTTTAAAACTTACCGTGTTTAAGGGAAATATGTAATAAATCGGTACAAATCAGGTTGCGGGCCCTTAAGTGATTTAACTATCATTTTTTATACTTTATTTTTAATTTTAATGTGGAGATTGAACAAAAACTAAAATGGTCTGTTGGACAAATAGGAACTGACAAAATGTATTATAAACGTTATTGCCACCTCTCTTTTTTGTCGTTTCATGTGAAAATAATTCACAAAGTTTCATAATATTTTTTTCAAACTCCACTCGGATTCATTGGTTTCACAAAAGTGTACATTTTAATTATTTTGAGGTTAATTTTTAGATTTGAGTATATAGCGTGTTGTTTTCTCTTTCCAAAACCGTATATCATTTTTCTCACTACGGTAGTAGTACCTTGGACAAATATGGTCTTCTGTGATTAACACTTAACACTTTATTAAGATTTAACACTTTACAGATTATTACATTAGTTTACATAGATAATAAGTTCACTAATAAGAAAAAATGTGTTAATGATTCGAACTGTACGTAAATAGGTTATGTTATTTAGTTTGTTGGTGTAGGCGCAAGATGAGATCTGATGATCTTAATGAAACGTGCGTGGACAAGATGGTTATTTATTTGCACAGTATAATACGTCTGTGTTGTAAGGCTACATACTAGCTAATAGAGCCGTCGGAGATTAAGAAGAGCGAGCAGGAACATCCATCACCTTTTATACCCTGTTTCTGCCGTCTCGCCCTTGCATATTTGAAAAGCAGAAGTACCACCAAAACCATTCTCACAGGTTAGTAGTAGTATTTTGTGAACACCTCACTTGGCGAACCTGTGCTGAGGTGTTCTCATGTTTGGGATTAAGTTCTGTCGACATAAGTAGAAACACCATATCCTCCTTGATATTTTAACGCCTTGTCTAGATATATGTACTTGGTCAAAGATATTAACGCAATATTTTCAGGGCGTCAATAACGACACATGGAAGATCACCCGCATGAACGAGCGCTACGAGGTGTGCGACAGCTACCCCGCCGTGTGGGCGGTGCCGGCCGCCGTGACAGACGATGGCATCCGCGCGTGCGCCTCATTCCGCGCGCGCGGCCGTCTGCCCGTACTGTCCTGGCTGCACGCTCGCCACCAGGCGGCCGTGGCCCGCGCGGCGCAACCGTTGGTCGGCGTGGCCGGCCGTCGCGGCAAGGATGACGAAAGATATATACAGCTGGTCATGGACGCCAACGCGCAGTCGCACAAGCTGTTCATTATGGATGCCAGACCGTCTGCCAACGCAAAGGCCAACAAGGCTAAAGGAGGGGGGTGAGCATATATTATATAGGGTTTTCCAATAAGAGGTGTTATTTTGAATAGCCCGCTATTTCGGTAGATGTCACTTTTGAAGCTGTCATTTTTTTGACGTTTGACAAGTAGAAACTACGCCATTAATAAAAATGGAACGATACACGCTTCAACAGCGCATTGAAATTATTAAAATTCACTACGAAAATGAGTCTGGATCAACAGTTACGGTGAATGGATTGCGCTATCGAGAGATGATTAATGATTTTTTATGGCCGGAATTGGATGGTATTGATCTGGAAAACGTTTACTTTCAACAAGACGGCACTACGTGCCACACAAGCAACGAAACCATTGATCTTTTACGGGAAAAGTTTCCGGACCGTGTTATCTCTCGAAGTGGTGATCACAATTGGCCACCGAGATGTTGTGATTTAACACTTTGCGACTTCTTCCTTTGGGACCACGTGAAAGAGAAGGTCTACGCCAACAGCCCAGCGTCGATTCAAGACCTTAAAGATGAAATTCGTGAGGCTATCGAGGACATAGGGCAGCCACTTTGCGATTTGGTTATGGAAAATTTCATGAAAAGGATATGGTCTTGTAAGCGTGGTCGTGGTGGTCATTTGCCTGATGTTATTTTCAACTATTAACGGCATACCCTCCTCTTTATAATGAAATAAACATCCGACCATTTATATTAAAAAATGGTATTTTTCTTTGAATATCAAAATAACACCTCTTATTGGAAAACCCTGTATCTTTATATATATAAAAATCTCACGTCAGAATGTTTGTTCGAGATAAACTCTGAAACTACTTAACCGATTTTTATGAAATTATGCTTACTGTGTTTAATTTGGTCCAACTTAAAAGATTGGATAGTTTTTATGTTTGAAATGACCTCAATATTTATTAATGTGAATTAAATGTTTGTTATAGGACAATGCTTTATAATTATTTGTAAGGTCCATAAGTTTGTAACAGATGGTGGTGTGAGTTAATTTGTCGACATGACACTTGGTTATCTATGTTGGGTAACCATCTAGTAGATGGCATTGTGGGGTCGCTAGTGCTCATATGAAGTTACAGCTATATGAACATTATTAATTGCAGATATGAGTCGGAAGATGCCTACCAGAACGCAGAGTTGGTTTTCCTGGACATCCACAACATTCACGTGATGCGAGAGAGTCTGCGCAAGCTCAAGGAGCTCTGTTTCCCCGCCATCGACCAGAACAGGTACTATCTTTACTTCCGTATATCCTTCATTCAATTATTCGGGTTCATCGAGTGAGGTGTGTTCAGTTTTTTTTTTTTTTAATATAGCTCTACACAGGAGGCCCTGAGGAAAATAATTCCACTCAGGTCCTATGTCATCTTAGGAGATGCTGTGTGGACGGTTTTTTAAGGAAAGGAAGGGGGGAAGTTCTGGGAAGGAATTAGGCATGAGGGGTGGGTAGAAATATGGGGGTTAGTGCGTCCAGGCATAACAGACGTATGAATCCATCCCTCCAACTGCGGTGCAAGGCCATGGGTCGAGAGATTCCGGCTGAAGAGTATAAAAGACCTCCCTCAACCAGGTAGACGCGTCCGCCGCCAAGATCTGGACAAACCTCACCCAATGAACCCGGGCACCCCTACTAAGTCACCAAACGTAGCGAACCACTTGGGGTGGTTAAGTGGTTCCCGGGGTGGCAGTACCCATACCCGCCTCCCAAATTAAGACATCTTGACGGCAGATGCGTCTGCCTACCAGCTGCGTGGCGGGCCAGAGCAGGAGAGACTGGTTGAGAGAGACCTTTTGAACTTTCCAGCCATCTCTCAACCCATCACTTTGCACTGCAATTGGAGAGATGGATTCATACTATCATCACTCCTGGACACATTGACCAACTGACACAACCACACCAATTACACATTGACACATTGGTTCCTACCTCCCTCTTGTACCTTTTTCCTTCCCAGAACTCCATCTCCTTCATTTCCCTAATGAGACCCTACAAATAGCATCTCCAAAGATGACAGGCCCTGAGGGATTTTTTTTCTTTCAGGCCTCCTATGTGGAGCTAATATCCAGGGTGTAACGGGACTTACCCGAGGGATTTTAACCATCAGTTCCTGAGCATATTTGGAGTAAAAAATGTAAATGAAATTTGGTCTCCGGTGATATTTTCGATGATTTTTTTTTTTTTTTCTATAAAAACATTAAAAAATGGTAGGTGTTGGACAGTTGGAGGCGGGGTGAGGGGTTGGTCGGTTATTCGGCTGAGTGACCAACGATAACAAGCGAAAGAATTTTTTTTTTTATGAATTTGAAGAAAAAAATTATTTTTTTAAATGTCATCAAAAAAGTCATTGGAGACCAAAATTTCATTTACATTTTTTACTCCAAATTTGCTCAGGATTCGCTGAATCGCTGGTTAAAATCCCTCGAGTATGTCCTGTTACAACCTGTATAAAAATAATCTACCAGTGTCCACGTGTTTTCCACGTGTCATGTTTCTCCTGAGGTGATAGTGTCGCCTTAATCCACTATTAATAACTTCTGAACTTATTTTAGTTTAATATATCTACCCTTTGAAATAACAAAGTCAGGCGATAATGGGATCTATAGTAAGCTACTTTATTTCACGTTATTTACGTAATTCCAAAGGGTCGATATAGCATAGTACTCATAGACATATGAATATTACTAGACCTGCCCTAAGCTATAAAAGTGTATTATTTCCCCCTCCCCATACCGGTTCCATTGGAACCAGCTGGGATCGAGTATGGCTTCGCGTGAATCTAAAAAATGTGACGTCATCATTCTTCTGCGAGCCAGCGCCGAGCACTCATCGGTGCATTTTACGAAATAACACGGCAAAAATAGTGGCTTGTGTTTTGAAAACGTGTAAAAATAGAAGTGAAAAAGAGAATAAACCCAATTGTCGTATTACATTCCATAGGCAAGCATTATTTTACTTTATTTTAAGCTTATTCAGATCACACAATATGGTCGTTTTTGTAACACACACTATCACTTGAGATACATGGCGTGTGCTCGTTGCTGTATAGTGGGGTAAGTAAATTATGAAACATTTGTAAAAGTGCCTTAACTAAATACGGCAACACAATATTGGACTATGAAAATAGGCAAACTTTACTTTGCCGTATTTGGAATTCACCATTTGTTCATTAAGCGGCGATAAATTCGCACTCCCATGTAAAAAGGTCTATTCATTCAAAAGCAGAGTTTACTTTTAAGAACTAAATGGTGATATTTTAATGTGAGATGCCATGTACTCTCAGATTGAGTTATTGACGAATCACATATCACCAAATTCATCTTCCCGCTCTGCGCCCCGCTGTAGTTGGTTTCTCCCCCTCACCTTTATGTTCTGGTCTAGTAAGATTCATATGTCTATGATAGAACTGATGTACATGTTTATCTGTGCAGGTGGCTTAGCGGATTGGAGGCAACGTGTTGGCTAAAGCACATCAAGTGCATAATAGCTGGGGCTGTTAGAATCGTTGATAAGGTACCATTATTCAATTAAAATATCTCTAAATGAAACTATATTTCTCTGTTAGAGCCATTTACATACTAGGGGCAGTCAAAAAGTAAGGCCCCCCATTGTTTTTCTCATTTAATTGTCGAGATATAAAAAATGCATTTGCATGGGTTTAAAACCATACTATTGACGATTAATTGTTAGTTTTCAATATAATCTGTGCATGTATGTATGTATGTGTATTTATGTACATACATAACAGCTACCTTACTTATTTGTATTTATTTTCCAGGCAACTTTGGCAATTTGTGAGTTATTGGAAACATTTCTACCAATTTTATATTTTTTTTATAATTTCACTTAAATATGTTTACACTTATTAGACTTCATTTCAAAATAACTATCCTCGGTTGGTCACCATGATACAGGCAGCTGCCCAGTATGGTGACCTAATGTATCTTCTCAAGTAAATGTATTAATCATGTAACATGTACTTATAAATAAATAATGACTTGACAATAACAAAACAGTGGGTGAGTACAATGTATTACTAAATGTTGTGGTAGAGCTGAGAGCTTGACTAGGGATCAATGAAGAGTGAAAGGAGGGAACAGAAAAAACATTGAAAGGGAAAATATCTAAGATAGGACTATAAGATAATATTTTTTGTTTATTGATAATAATGGACTATTTATTATTAAGGAATCTAAAGTTTCTAAGTTATCAAAGCGTTTTTCTTTATTATTAAAATGAAGAATATTTATCCCTGTATTTTTTTTCAAAACTACAGATATTTGCCATGATATTGGTTAGCGAAATCAGAAAAATTGTTATTATTAAAACGGTTCCATGACAGTTCATCCTGCGACAATTCATCCGGCGACAGTTCATCCTGCGACAGTTCATCCTGCCGACAGTTCATCCTGCCGACAGTTCATCCCGCCGACAATTCATCCGGCGACAATTCATCCTGACAATTCAACCTAACCTATAAGTATAAGTATGTCGTATTTTGTTATTCACGCATGCTTCTTCGGAGAGTCGAAATTATTGTTAGTAAAATAATTTTTACAGCAGATTTCCACTTAAGATGCCTTCAGATATAAGTATATCGATTTTGGTTGTACGGCCGTATATCCTCTTTGCATACTTACTCAATAAAAATCTTCTAAATGATCAGGCAGGATGAATTGTCGGCGGGATGAACTGTCGGCAGGATGAACTGTCGGCAGGATGAACTGTCGGCCGGATGAACTGTCGCAGGATGAACTGTCGCCGGATGAATTGTCGCAGGACGACTTGTCGGGTCACCTATTAAAACACCTTAAATATTCTTTGATTTTGATTTCGAATTTACAAGTGGTTTTCCCGTTATAAAACGAGGAACGGTCATTACATTTATGTTTATATATTCTGGAATTAGTCAATTTATGATCTTTATCAATGTTTTATGGTAATGTATGGACAATGAGCGATAGGTACTATGATTGAAGTGAACTCTCTCTCTCTGGTTTCAATCCTGGGATTGGTTTGCAGCAATTTCATCTATTCGTTTTTTCCACTCTTCCCTGTCTTGTGCGGCTCTTTTGAATTCTGCATATGATAAGCAGCGCACGTCCACCAGCAGGTCCTCCAGGTACTCTCGGCGTGGGCGTCCCCTAGCGTTTGTCCCCTCGGTCATACCCTCCATTATGGCATGCAAGAGGCCTTCTTGTCTTATTGCATGGCCGATCCATCTTGCGCGCCTTTCGGACAAGGTCCTGAGCAGGTGCCTTCCTCCTTCGATTTTTTGGAGAACCTCCTCATTTGTGATGTGGTCTCTCCAGGAAATTCCTAGTAGTCTTCTATAGGACCACATCTCAAAAGCCTCTAGTCTCCGTTTATCTCTTTCGGATAAGCACCATGTTTCGCAGCCGTACATCAAGATACTCCATACATAGGTCTTGATGAGGAGTATTCTCAGTTTCAGGTCTATATTATTCGATTCTATTATTTTCGACCTTTTATTGAATGCAAGCCTAGCCTGGTGTATACGGCTGTCGACCTCGCTCTTAGACCGACCGTCCCATGTTATTTTGCTCCCGAGGTACACAAACTCCTTGGTGTTCTTTAGTGGAACTCCTGACATCTCTACTCTCATCTGATGTTGCGTTCGGCCTACAGTCAGCAGCTTTGTTTTGTCTTTATTTATCCTCATGTTGTAGTTATTTTGAAGAATGCTTTGCATGGTTGTTAAGGCCTCTTGCAGTTCTTCTTCGCTTTCAGCAACCAAAGCAATATCGTCAGCAAACCTTATCATATCCACCTTTTGCCCGTGTATCTTTACACCTTTTCTGTGACTCATTCTCTCCCTCAAGTCATCAATCGCACTTTGTACATATGCGTTAAAAAGAACAGGTGACAGAGAGCATCCCTGTCTCACCCCTTGTCTTATACTGGCTTCTTTTGTATCATTGTCACATCTAATTATAGCGGCCTCATTCTTGTATAGCGCCTGGATTATTCGTCTATCTCTATATTTGATGTCAATTCTCTTCAGAATCTCGAAGAGTCTTTTCCATTCTACTTTGTCGAAAGCCTTCTCCAGGTCTATGAATGCGATGAATGTGTTTTGGTTTCTTTTTAATCTTTTTTCTAGTAGTATTCGTAGCGACAATATTGCTTCTCTGGTTCCTACACCTCTTCTAAAGCCAAACTGGTCTCCGGAAAGGATGTTCTCTACTTTTGGTTCGATTCTTTTTAGAATGATATTAGTCAATATTTTTGAGGCATGGGATATAAGGCTAAGAGTTCTGTGTTGTTCACATTTCGTCGTGCCCACCTTCACCTAGTGAACTCATGACACTGTATTTGCAGGTGGAGAACCACAAGACGTCGGTGTTGGTGCACTGCTCCGACGGTTGGGACCGCACGGCTCAGCTGACAGCGCTGGCCATGCTGCTGCTGGACCCGCACTACCGCACCATTCGCGGCTTCGAGCTGCTCATCGAGAAGGAATGGGTCTCCTTCGGACACAAATTCCAGCAGGTATATTATTACAATTTTACACTAAATTCCACTTACAAAAATATCCATTGAAATCTGTTCATAATTGCTCTTTGAACCAGTGTAATGTAACCAGTTTTCTTTTTCTTATACTTTTTTTCTTTAATGTGTTTACCACACAAGAGTCCCAACTGGTCCCGTCTGTAGTCAGTGAGACTATGACACCCCCAATTGGGTATGTTGTGGGGTATTGGGGTTTCGTGGAGAGCATTAGTTTCTATGTTCCCGATGGTTATCACGGCTTGCAGAACTAACTTTGCTAATGATTATGCCAGTCGGGAGAGCTATCTTGTTGTTAAATAGAATCACTTTGAATATCGATATGTTAATATAATTCAAACGGCAAGCTTTGCTGCTCTCTGTTTATCGCATCTAAAATATTTTCTCTTTTAAAAACGCTTTGAAATCATAATTTTGTAAAGTTTTTAAAATTAATAATGTGGTGGGGAGGGGAAGGAATAGGGAAGAAGAAGGTGGGGAAATACCTGGCTATTCAGATCTGGTCACCAAACACAGCTAAAGCCATTTCAATTAACATTTCAATTCTGAATGGTGGTCTTACACCAGTGCGATACTGAGAGTATCTTCAACTCTGGAACGAGCCGCAAATATACTATATATTATTTTACACGTATCAATTGTGAAATAACACAAATTAATCAAATGAAATTTATTTGCTCACGCCGGAGTTGAGAGCCTTACCCCTTGATCACGGAGGTTGTAAAAGGAGATCAGCTCTATAAAGGAGACTCTGAATAAAATATTTCCCTCAGAGCCTGTCATCTTGCAGAATGCTGTGTAGGGTCTTTTTAATGATAGGAAAGAAAGGGGAGTTCTGGGAAGGACAAGATTATGAGGAGTGGGTAGGAATCTGGTTGTCAGTGTGTCCAGGAGTGACGGATTTAAGAATCCATCTCTCCCACAGCAGTGTAAGGCGATGGGTCGAGAAAGTCTGACTGGAGAGGTCAAAGGGTCTCCCTCAGTTGGTGGTCAGGCAGAATGAATGAATGGTTGACGGGGCAGCGGTACTTACACCCGCCTCTCAAATTTATATTGTTTGTTTTTCATTTCATTATTTAAAACTAAAATATATTTACCTATTTTGTGCTTATATGACTATCATGATCATCAGCGAACTGGTCACGGAGACGAGCGGCACAGTGACGCCGACCGCTCACCCGTGTTCCTGCAGTGGGTGGACTGCGTGTGGCAGGTAGCGCGGCAATTCCCCACCGCTTTTCAGTTCAACGAGCGCTTCCTGCTTACCATCCTCGACCACCTCTACTCCTGCCGATTCGGCACCTTCCTTTGCAACTCGGAGAAGGAAAGAGTCAAAGCTGGTGAGTTATATTATTTATTTGTAATTGAACAAAAAGCTTATGCTTAAAAACTCAAAGGCATTAGGTTCGGAGCTTGGGTAAACCCTACTGTCATTTTTGTTATTTACTTACTTTGGGTATTATTTTTGACAGTAATTTAAAGTGGAAAGAACATATTATCACTACAGCAAACAAACTTCGAAAATCTATATACCTTTTTAGACAAACTTGCAACTTTCTTAACTTGAACCAACTCAAAACAATTTACTATGCACTATGTCAATCTCTAATCGAGTATGGTATCATAGCCTGGGGAGGAGCAAACGCTGCCGCCAATGATCCGATATCTAAAGCCCAGAAACTAATTATAAAGATTATTCTAAAACTACCGATCACAAGCAGTTCGGATGAAATCCTTAGTGGAATCGGTGTTTTGGACATTAGGCAACTTTATGCCAAAAATATACTAATTTATCTACTCAAACATAGAACTGTTTTTGACAATATCCAAACTGTTCGTGATACGAGAACCGATAAAAGATACGAGAAGAAAGGGAAAAATCTCTTACTTATCCCTTTCGCCAAAACAACGTTTGGTCAAAGAAACTTCAGGTACTTTGCAACAAAACTTTATAATACACTTCCACTGACCATTAGACAGCACACTAATCACGTAAAATACAAAACAGATACCAAGTTTTGGATCACTACCAAAGACAGATCATATATCAACAATATTTTTAGAACCTCCTAATGCATGCTAACCCATTGATACGATGCTGAATGTCCTTGTACTTTTACTTTAAATGTAAATAACATTGTTGTTGTTATCCTTTATAAACTATTTTTAAACTATTTATGTTAAAATGCGCCTGCTCTCAACACAGGAACTCCTAGTGAGACAGGCACAGCACAAGTAACATTCGAAAAAAAAAAAAATTACTATGTGGTCAAGCAAATCTCTCTCTCTCAGTCGGTAATGAAGAGTGTTATTGTGAGCTATTTGTAAATACGCTGACGGTTGGTTTTTTGTGGTGTTAGGTTTTTAAACCCGTTGTTTATAAATACAATAGGATTCCTTGAATCCTTCTTTCTTTCTAATTTGCAAACAGAACAAGCAATTCTTTCAAAATCTAAGAATCGAACCCGCCCAGAATCATCATGTAAACACGTAATTGTAAAATAAATAAAATAAACAGTTTTTTAGTGAATGTTGTGACCTGAAATTCTAAAAATCATTGTTTATTTATAGACACACAATTGATAGATTTTATTAGAAACAATAAATAACTGATGATTAGTTATCACTAACACAGTTTGGACAATAGTGGGGTCACCAATATGGGTGATCGGGTCACCAGTTTGGTGAATATATTGTTTATATGTTTTATCCAGATCTGGCAGTTTACAGAGGTTGCCCACGTCTGTAAGACTGGATGCGTGTTTAACCCATTGGCCACAGAATTAAAGAGCTAAAAAATTGGCCTTCACCACTGAATTAATTTTCTACCAAAAATTGAAAACCTGCTTTGGTGTACTAAATCTATTGCAACTTTTGAATTGTATATTCAAATGAATTAATTTCTTTTAATTTGTTTACATATTGGATTAAGGTAAAGAAAAACATAAAAATAAAGTTTGTAAAAATATCAAAATATGTGTAAATAAGGATACAAATGGATTCTAATTTTGAACATCTGGCTGTCACAGTTATTTTGTTTTCGCCTAGGAAAAAATAATCTTTTTTTATTATTTTAACTAATATTTTTATGTTTTCTGGTCAATAAAAGTGTAGTGTGTTGTTCCTTGAGGATTCTTCTCCCCTCTGATCTTTCAGGAGTCACTTTTCGTCGCTGATTTCCAGATATTTATAACCTTTTTTATGTCACTTTCCATACATTTTTTCTTTTGTAATTTTGTGAACAATGGAGGAGGACCCCCCTGGACACCCTAAAAAGCCCCCAGATCCTCCCCCTGACCTCCCAGATGGTGAAAATGTAGTAATTTCAGACAGTGAATCTGTCATTCTGACTACCACAAAAAAAAGGAAGTTTAGTCCCTCTTCCTCAATAAAACATGACTCTCCTTCTTCTTCTCAGTCTTCACCTGCTCTTCCTCAACCTCCTCCTACAAACTTTTATTCTCCTCATTCCTGTGGCCCGTTCATTGTGTACGCTCAAAAAACTGAGCAAGGTAAAACTATCCACCCTCTTGAATTTGGTAAATTTCTATCAAATAGCAAGAACCTTTCGATTAAGCCTGGAGGTGTAAAAGCTGAGGGTCGCTTCCGAATCTCTGTTGAATTCCTCTCAGGTTCAGCCGCCAACAACTTTATCAAAAACATATTTATTTCATCAAATTCTAAATTCAAGGCGTACATCCCAACTTTCAATGTCACTCGTATGGGCCTCGTCAGAGGTATCTCGACCGATCTGTCCATTCCAGAAATCCTGTCTTCACTTTCAACCCCCCAACATATCGGCAATCCCATAAAAGCCAGGAGGCTAAATTATAAGGACTCTTCTGAGGGCATCGTTTCCTGGAAGCCTTCCCAATCTGTCGTCATCACATTTGAAGGACAATCTCTTCCTTCCCATATTTATTTATTTTTCAACTCCTTACCAGTTGAAATGTATACTTATCCCACCACTCAATGTTACAATTGCTGTCGTTTTGGTCATACCAAAGCTGCATGCAGATCCCCTCCCAGATGTTTCAAATGTGGAGAAAACCACACGGCTGACAAATGTTCTTCTCTCTCTTCACCTAAATGTTTTAACTGCTCAGGTGCTCATTCCGCCATTAACTCTTCTTGTCCGGAACAATCTCGCCAAAAAAATATAAAAATTTCTATGGCCTCTGAGAACTTGTCTTTTCTGCAGGCTTCTAAACTATTCCCGCCTGTCAAAAAATCATTTGCTGAGGTTTTATCCAGTAACTCTTCATCCAACCCACTCGCCTCCTCCTCAACATCTTCTCGTTCAACTAAATTCACATACAAAAACCCTATCTCTAAACCGGCTCCTGGATACGATCAGCAACAACACAACTCACTTCTCTTAAATCCCAATGGTTCACCTCTTTCAAATGCCACAAATGGGTGCGCAAACAATTATAATTCATCCTCAACAAACCATCAAAAGCTTTCTGAACAATTCTCCCAAGATAATTCTTCATTTATTCAAACTCTTATTATGCTTCTAATTGACCTAATTTCTTCTCAAACTAATCTACCGTCCAACGCTGCTTCTATTATTTCCACATTAAAATCATTTATTCAAAATGGCTCTTCAAGATGTCAGAATTCTTCAGTGGAATAGCCGCAGTGCTATTTCTAACAAATCGAACCTTCTTAACCTATTAAATTCAAACCTTGTTTCTGTGGCTGCTATCTCGGAGACATGGTTTACTCCATCCACCCACTTTAATGTGGGAGGGTACTCCTGTCTCCGCGATGATCGCCCGGAAGGTACGGGCGGTGGTGCTGCCCTTTTTATTAAAAAATCCCTTCCGTTTTTCCCAATAAATAATATCAAACCCCCCAATGCTGACTTTCAAATGGTTGCAGCTAAAATAAAGGACACTTCCTTTGTTTCTATCTATCTTCCCCCAACATCGCACTTCAATAAACAAGCGTGGTTGCAAATTGTCCGTCAACTAAGCCCTCCTTTCTTTTTATTGGGTGATTTTAATGCCCATTCCCCCGTCTGGGGTTCTGCTTTCTGTGATCGAGACGGTCGAAGTGTGATGGATTTCCTAGATGAATCCAACCTTTTTCTTTTGAATGACGGATCTCCTACTAGAATCTCTCGCCCCAACACAAACCCCAGTGCAGTGGATCTCTCCATATGCTCTACTAATCTGGCACCTCTCTCCTCGTGGGTGGTGTCCCCCGACCCTTGCTCCAGTGATCATTTCCCGATCACCATCACTTATCAAACTTCTTTCCATTCAGACAAGTCCCATATTTCGACAAAGATTAAAACAAAACTCACCAAATGGGACGAATTTAACTCACATATGGATAAGTTTATACAAAATTTATCCTATACCGATACATTATCTGTCAAAGATGACTATGATAACTTCAAATCAATGCTCGTAACTGCAATCAATAAATCAACTCCTCCCCCTAAAACCAAATCTCTCAAAAAACTCCCTCCGACTCCCTGGTGGGATGAGGAATGTTCCAAAGTAGTGAGAATTCGGAAAGCTAAATCTCTTTCCTATCGTCACAATATGACTATGGAGAACTATCTCATATACAAAAATGCCGAAGCCAATGCCAAAAGGGTATTGAGGTCAAAAAAAAGATCCGGGTGGTACAACTTCTGCAGTTCAGTATCTCCGAACACTCCAATTTCGGAAGTTTGGTCTATGATTCGAAGATTTCGATCCTCCTTCAGTCCAACATCTCCTCGAGCTTCTCATTCTAAATGGATAGACGAGTTCTTGGACAAAATTGCCCCCCCTTCTGTACCTAACTTAGATGAAATAACTCCAATCCACAACACTCCTATGTCTGATCATTGGCTAGACTCTCCATTCACTTTAATTGAATTAAAAATTGTTTATCAACAGTCAAGGACTCATCTCCAGGCAGAGATGGTATACCTTATAGCATTATCAAAAATAGTAATGATAATGTTCTAAATCACTTTTTGAGCATCTTAAATAAAATCTTCCAGACTGGCATAATACCTGATGACTGGAGTTCTCAAATAATCATCCCAATTCTAAAATTAAACAAATCACCCAATTCTGGATCCAACTATAGGCCAATTGCTCTTTCATCCACCCTTAGTAAAATTTATGAAAAATTAATTAAAAACCGGTTAGAATTTTTTGTCGAGAGTAATCATCTTCTCTCTCCATCCCAATTTGGATTTAGGAAAAAGAAATCTACACAAGATAACCTTGCCATCATCAGCACTGATATTAATTTATCCATTTCTAACAAAGAAGTATGTCTTGCAGTCTTTATAGACATAGAAGGCGCCTTTGACAATGTTTCCATCCCAATTCTTAAAAAAAAACTTTTAGGCCTTGGCTTACCCCTCATGTTTGTCCAATCTATTATTAATCTTTTTCTCGATAGGAAAATTTTCATTGAGCTACCAGATGTTACTCCTCAGAGTAGGTCAATTTGGAAGGGTTTACCCCAAGGCGATGTATTATCCCCCTTACTGTATAATATATACACACACGATATGCATGTCACCATTCCCCCTCAAGTAAAAGTTGTTGAGTTCGCAGATGACATAGCTTTCTTCTTATCATCCAAAATCATTCCATCCGCCGTCAAATATCTTAATGAAGCCATGGATGCCCTTTGCACATGGCTCACTTTAAATGGTCTTGAACTTTCAGTACAAAAGAGTCAGTGTGTCACCTTCTCAAATCGTCATAATAACCCCCCTGTTCAAATTTTATTTAAAAACTCTCCAATCCCCAATGCTTCCGAAGTTAAATTTTTGGGAGTAACATTTGATAGGAAACTTAAATGGTCTTCCCACATTAATAATATAGTTACTAAATGTGAAAAAAATTTAAATATTATCAGATCATTGACTGGCGTTTGGTGGGGTGCACATCCTATCTGCATTAAGTTGCTCTACAATGCTCTTATTCGAAGCCATCTCGACTATGCCTGCCCACTTTTTAGTACTGCATCCAAAAATGCACTCGGTAAATTAGACAAAATTCAATCTAAGTCATTGCGAATAATAACTGGCGCGATGCAATCGTCGCCCATCAATTCCCTTCAAGTAGAATGTTCTGATCCTCCTCTTTATTTAAGGCGTCAACTATTTGCTGACAAATTTGTTCTTAAATGTTTAAATTCTAAAAGTCATCAGGTTATTCCCAGAGTCTCGTTGTTCAACGACTCAACACATTCACATTCATCTACAATCAGAGCTCGAACTAAACCTCTCCCTTCCATCTGTAAAAATTTTCGCTCTCTCTCAGAGCTTCAAATTATCAAAAATGATCTTCTTCCTTTGTACAAATTAAAATATAGTCACGTCACCCTATCCCCAACGATTTTAGAAGGGATCGGCATCCTTAAAAGTCATTCCAATCTCCCAGCCCGTACTGTCAATAATATGTTCAATGACATTATTTCTTCTAAATGGCCCAACTCTTCTCTTTTATTTACTGATGGCTCCAAATCTCCGGACTCTCCTAACTGTGGTATTGGTATTAACGTTTACCACAATAATTCTAATGAAAGAATATTTTATTCAATTTCAAACCAATTTTCAATATTTTCTGCAGAGTGCATTGCGATTATTGAATCTCTCAAATATGTAATAAAAAATAATTTTGAACATTCTCTTGTTCTCTCTGACTCTCTCAGTTCCCTCCAAAAAATTAAAACCAGTCCTCTTCTTCATCCTGATGATCACTTTGTATGTCTTATTCGAGTATTGATAACCTCCATTCAAAGCTCTGGAAAAACTGTCACTCTGATTTGGATTCCTGGACATGTTGGCATAGTGGGTAACGATATTGCTGATTCCTTGGCAAAACAAGGAGCGTCTAACCCTACCGTTACCCTCGTAAACCATATTCCCCTGTCTGATATTTTTTCCATCATCAAAGATAGATCCCGCAATGTTTGGACAGAGTATTGGAACATTGCTAGTCAATCCAAGGGTGCCCGTTACGCCTCAATACAAAGGACTATCCCATCAAAACGGTGGTTTCAAAAATTCCCCCATTTTTCCAAAAAAGAAATTTCCTTACTTATTCGTATGAGAATCGGACATTGTTCCGTTCCTTCTCACCTTTATAAAATTCATGTGCTTGACTCCCCAGATTGTACGTTCTGTGGTCTAGATGTGGGAACTTTAGATCACATATTTTTTGATTGTCCCTCTCTAAATAAATATCCTCTCTTCTATCAAGCGTTATCAAAAATTGCCTCTCCTCCATTCAACATCTCATCTCTTCTAAGTCTGAACTCTACTCCAATCTTCCATAAAATTCTGAAATTTGCACATTTAAATAAAATTAATATATAAATTCACCTTTCCTTTCTCTGTAATTATAAATGATGGCCTAGAACACCCTTGAAGGGTGAAAGCCAGAAATAATTGAAAAAAAAAAAAAAAAAATGATACAAATATTACCTTCTCTTTTTTCGTAAGTTTTTTTCCACATTTTTGTTCAAAAAGTTCCAAAAAACATAATATTCATAAATCGAACAATAATAATTTTTGTTTTTTACATACATGTATACTTATAACTAATAAAATAATTTGGTTTGATAGTCCTCAAAGCAATCAGGGACGTTCAGGATCACTACCAAAAGCCTAGAACCACTCGCAATTTTGAAGAAATTAAATGGCGGCTGGCTGCATACAAAACTGGGAACACAAATATCAGGGAAAAAACATAAGAAACATATTAATGCCAATTAGTCCTGGGTCGATCGTGAAAGACCTGATCGTCGAAACCCGCTCACGAGCCACCAAAGAGCGAGCGGGTTATTTATTCGTCAGCACCCGGGTCTTCCGGGACCTGTGAACCGCGACACTCCCGCAACCTACCAACTACGACACATTTCTGCACCCCGTGACTCACGGACCGATCGCCGGGTGCCCGTGTGGCGAGTGGCGAGACGTGTTAGCTCCCGGAACTCTCGAACTGCAACTGCGACACGCTCGCTCGCCGATTGCCGATCAACGCACACACGTGCGTGACGTAACAGTATCCTGCTTCCTGCCCGTGTATCACGTCATAGCGGGGTTGTTTAGTAGATTCGATTTTTGAATATTCGACTAGACACGGAGACGTTTTTAATAAGAGCGTATCTTGGTATTGTTAATCAAAGTGCTAAGTGCTGTTTTCATTTTTCGTGTGGATGTGAATGTAATTGTGCATTATAATAGAAACTATAAACTGGTAAAAGTGTAAAATGTCTGACCTTAATAAAAAGAAATTATAATAAAGCATTACAGCTTACAGCTGATTTACTTATTCAAATTCTCAAAAAATGCTTCAGAACAACACGTTTTTTACAAGGTTTTTATATCCTTCAAAACATGATAAAACATTGTTTTTTTAACCCCTGAAGCATGTCTTTTTTAAAATTTATTTCTGGGACCTGACATTACTAGTTACAGGTGTGAGCTGTGAGAGAACATTCACACAATTATAACCTGGGTTTCGTGTCGCGTATGACTTGACCGGGCTGGGCGGCGAGCGTCTACCGCGCGGCGCGCCCGTAGAAAGTAACTGGGTGATGAGTAATCGAGTTTCGTATTTTGTGTCGCGAAAAGAGCGGGTGTTCGCGACCCGCTCGTGACGCCAGTGGGTCGTGAGCGACCCGGGTCGTGTAAAACGATCGATCGAATGATCGAATGACAAAAATGTCAGTAAATATGATGTTATTCAAATTTTTTATGAAGTTTTTGACAACGGCAAATATTTGGTAGTATTAGTTATTTCAAAATATATATATGTGTTATTTTAAACAGCCACTGCTGTTTTTTTGTTTTTTTGTAAATACCTCACAAGAGTCTCAGCTCAGAGCAGGTAAGATTATGGCATCCCCATTGGGGGTATGTTGTGAGACTGAAGGTAGTAAGGAGGGGAAGGATATGGGGAAGAGGAAGGGGAGGAAGTACCTGGCTATTCAGATCTGGTCACCAAACATGGCTAAAGCCATTTCAAGCAACGTTTCTATTCTGAATGGTGGTCTTACACAAGAGCGATACTCTAGAGTATCTTCCACTCTAGAACGTGCCGCAAATATACTATATATTATTTTAAATGAATTTATTTGCCACGCCGGGATTCGATCCCGCGAACTTCGGATTGCGAGTCAAGAGCCTTACCCCTAGACCATGACGGTTGTTAAGGGTTAACTTATGTTTTCTTTGTATTCCAGAACTGAAGACCAAGACTGTTTCGCTGTGGTCCTTCACCAACAGCCGTCCGGAGCTGTACAGCAACCCGCTGTACGCCGGGGGCGAGGGTACGCAGCCGGTGCTGATCCCCATGGCATCTCTTCGCCTCATCCAGCCGTGGAGGGCGCTCTACTGCCGCTGGAACCCGGCCATGAGACAGCAGGTGCGTACAATAAAGCAGCACTTTCCAAAACCTATTCTGCGGAATCTTTGCGGAAAAAGCGTATTTTGGGTTCTAATTATATCTACATGCAGCCGATTCTTCGAATTAGCTCTCCATTGATATGCTTGGTGTAACTATAAGTGACCAGCTCAGATATGGGGGCTCTATCGAAGCCAGAGTTATATTAGCCTCCCAAAAACTAGGTGCACTGTACAGGGCCAGGAGATACTTTAATAGTACACAACTGCTAACCTTGTACAAATCGTAAGTGCGCCCCACGGTTGAATTTGGCAACCACCTCTGGTCTGGAGCTCCAAAACACCTGAAAAAATCCTTTGACTCTCTGCAGAAATGGGCGATCCGTTTGATAGATTCTCCCTTCGTAACAAACAGATTGCAATCTTTAGAGCACAGGCGTCGGGTGGGAATGTTATCCTTGTTCTACCGGTATTTCAATGGAAAATGCTCCGAGGAACTAGCGTCATTGATCCCCTCGGCACCGGTGCATTGTCGGGAAACACACCAAAGAGCGCCCAACATATGTACACAGTCGACATTTGTAACATGAGAACAGGTCGCTTCTTCGACTTGTTCTTGAGTTCAACAGCTCGGCTGTAGAACGATTTGCCGGCATCTGTGTTTTCTTCTTCCTACAACATGGGTGTCTTCAAGACCAATGTTCATTCCTTCCTCTTCTCAAAAAGACCCTCCACACTGTATCTCATACGACATATCCTCCTGTGTGGAATTAATGTAAGAAAAAAAAAATTCCCCTCAATTGGTACACCGGATTATTGGGCCAACTGATTATTTAGGCCAAAACCTAAAGAACATAAATTAAATGTAAAGACTAATACTAATTTACTTTGGTTATCTAGGACATCATTCCTTTTAATTGGGACAAAACGTGTCTTAAACTAATTTTATTTAAGGGCGAGTTACAGTAGTTCCGAGTTCATTCGCCAGTAATTCGATAGACTTAGCCCACGCCGACCGTTCGGTGACTGTCGACATTCGTCATTGTAAACCCAAACAGTTTGCAGTGCACTGCCATTCACATAAGACGTCATTTGTATCTACGATTACCTCTCCCGTTCCCCTCCACCATTCACTTTTCACCTTCCCCGTCCCCCCTCCAGCGAACCCCCTCCACCCCTCCCAGATTCCCCACCCCCTTTCGTCTTTCCTCCTCGCCGCTAAACTACATGAAATACACTCGTTTATCAATCCTTCGCCCACCTTCTGCGTGGCGGGCCGGATTGGGAGATGCTGGTTGAGGGAGACCCTTTACAACCGGTTACCGCTGTCCGGGACACTCGGTAGTACAGGGGCCCGACCCTCAGGCTCACGACTGAGGGTGGGCTGCCCCATCAACGAGTGTAAAAACCCCGCCGCTGCTGTTGTGCCGGTTCGTGACCGGAGGGGACCCGGCAGTAGCGTTTGGGGTGCATTGGGCGACCTCTCCAGCCGGACTCTCCCTACCTATCGCCTTGCACCGCAGTGGGTGGATTGGATTCATTCGTTCATCACTCTTGGACACTCTGATCCCCAGCTTCCTACCCACCCCTCATTCCTTTTCCTTCCCAGACCTCCCTCCCCCCACATTCTATCATAAAAATAAAAAATCAAACAATAAAATCATGAAAACACAACCAACATAAATTAGCTGCATTACAGCGGCGAGTAGTAGGAGACCCCGGCGCAGGCCAAAAATGTTGGTGAATTACACCAACATTCGCGGCCTGCATACCAATTTAAACTCTGTCCACCACCACCTTTTTTCTCAACACCCCAACCTACTATTCCTGTCTGAAACGCAGATAGCCGAGCCTGTAGACGCCTCCTATCTGGACTGCCCGGGCTTCACCCTCGCAAGCAAGTTCAGATCTAAAGGAGGTGTCTGTCTCTATAGTCGAGCTGACGTCAACTGTGTGCGACTGTTGAATCTGGAAAACTCCAGATTCGACATAATGTGGGTACGCGTTAATCTTGCCAGTACGGTAAGATTCTACGCATGTTTATACCGCTCACCGAACCTTAGTGAATCAGATACGTCCGAGCTCTTCAAACATTTAAGTGACACTAACGATGACCTCTTGCCCCGCTACCCTACGGCAGAGTTTGTGGTCCTGGGGGACTTAAATGTTCATAACGAACCTTGGTTGAAGTTCTCAGGATCAACAGACTCGGCTAGACGACAAGCGGAATCCTTTGCCCTTTGCTATGGATTGGAGCAAATGGTTCAGGAGCCTACAAAGGTTCCTGATGTCCAGACTCACCGTTCCAATCTGTTAGACCTATTTTTAACTACTGTGCCACACGGTTACAAGATTGAAGTCACAGCGCCTTTAGGATCGTCCGACCACTGCCTGGTGACGACACCAATCCCTGTAAACTTCAGACCACCAAACGAGAGGCTGAAGAGAAAAGTGTGGCACTATAGGTCAGCAGATTGATTCGGTCTGCGGGCACATTTTAATGCTTTCCCGTGGTCAGCTGTCTGTTTTCGGACTTCGGATCCCTCAAGATGTGCCCAGGAAATTGGTGAAGTCATCACATCCGCGATGGATGGCTTCATCAAATCTACTGTTAAGTACACTGGTGTAGGCTCAAAGCCGTGGTTCAGTCGACAATGCGCTGAAGCAGTGCGACGAAAAAATGCGGCTTACCGAGCCTACAACACATCTAGAACATCCGAAGATAGGACAGCTTACAACAAAATGGCAAAGGAAACCAAGAGAATCATAAATAGGTCAAAATTCGAGCACGACCAGCAGATCAGCAGAAAGCTGGCTGCATGCCCACATGGCAGCAGGCAATTCTGGTCGCTTGCGGGCTCATTAGGTCGCAATTTCTGCAAATCCAGTCTGCCACCTTTCACCAGACCTGACGGCTCACTAGGAAACACTGCCACCGAAAAGGCAAACTTATTAGGTAAAATGTTTGCGGCTAAGTCAACCCTTGATGACCAAGGTGCTGTCCCGACGTAGGTTCCTCACTGCGGTTTTCGTATGAAAAAGCTGAGGATCTGGCATCGGGAAGTACTCCATGTTTTATGAGGGCTTGATGTTAATAAAGCTAATAGGCCTGACCAGGGCCGGATTAACCAAGTCGGGGCCCCTAGGCAATCCACGTCTCGGGGCCCCTTTACCAATGGTGGACTAGGGGGGGGGGGGGGGGTTGAAGGGGACTCCAAAAGCCTCCTTGTTCCTTTGATCAAATCCTTATCAAAGCTTTTAGGGGGGGGGGGGGGGTTCAAAGTTTTGCTGAGGATAATTCAACGTACAAACTGTTTAAAACGGTTTCATATAAAATGCTGTATCTCCATCAATTGTCTCATTTTCCTCAAATGGTGAGAGCATTATTAACAAATGCATTTTTCAGAAAATGAATAAAAAGGAATAACAATTTTTTTTGCAGTGTCTTGTTTAGGATTTGATCAAGGGTACATGGAGGCGTTTGGAGGCCCCCCAGAGTCAGAGGCCCATGTGAACTGAATAAAAAACATGTAAAATTACATCAACTTCACTAAAGGGGGGGGGGGGGGTTCATTCAACTTTGCCGCCCCGGGCTTCTGACGGGCTTAGTCCGCCACTGCACTTTACCCTTTGCTAACTTCCAAAATTATTTTTTTTCTACCAAAACGTAATTTTATTGATAATTAATCTGTTCTTTTACTACATTACGAAAGGTATGCCATCACCCCATTCAATAAAAAAACGAAAACAATACAATAACCATTTTTTGAACATAAAAGGACACATACATAGAAACAAAAATATTATTAAAAATATTATTAAAAAAAATATTACAATGAGCCGTCTTGTCACTAAAGTGATCACTTCCAGACAACCTTTCCGAAAGAATTTTAGCAAGCAGATAGGTAGTGTATACTGAAGCTTGTACAATATTTATATTTGAAACATATAATTAGAAATAAAAGCAAAAAATAAAACAAAACAAATGCCAATATAAACCATACACGGCACCTTAAATCACTTCAGTTACTAAATAATGTTGCAACAAATAGAAGGAAAGAAAAGTAAAATACAACCATGTTTATATATTTGCTTTAATTATAGACTTTTTATTTATTATTTGTGCATGATGTGAACATTAGTTATTTATTGGGTTATAACCTAATTATTATAATTTGTTGTTTTCTTTAAAGCATGTACCTAATGTTATTAACCTGTAAATATTCCTAATAAAAAAAATTAAAACATCTTGAAAGCTGACTTTTTCCGAAACTTCGTTGCTCACTAATTGAAGCAAGTCATTTTTTCTCGGGACGCGGGGCCCCTAGCCGATGCGGGGCCCCTAGGCAGTTGCCTACTCTGCCTTAGGGATAATCCGGTACTGGGCCTGACGGAATACCTGCCCTGGTACTGCAGAGGTGCGCTGCAGAAATAACTCCAATTTTGACGAGGCTTTTTAAAATGTCCCTGAAGACTGGCTCTGTGCCCTCTGGTTGGAAAAAAGCTGTTATCCATCCTATTCCAAAGAAGGGTGACCGCGCCAACCCAGCCAACTACCGCCCCATAGAGATCACATCAGTTCTGTCTAAGGTGATGGAACATGTTATCAACGACAAACTGCTCACATACCTCTAGAAGAACAAAGTTATTAACGACCGTCAATACGGATTCTGGCGGAACCGCTCGTGCGGTGATCTTCTCGCGTATGTGACGCATGTTTGGGGGCGGTGTCTGGAATGTTTCGGTGAGACCCAAACGGTTGCACTGGAGATTTCCAAGGCCTTTGACCGGGTTTGGCACCGAGGACTTATCAACAAACTGCCTTCTTACGGACTTCCCGCATCCTTGTGTACGTGGATTGCCGACTTTTTGAGGGAGAGGTCGATTCAGGCGGTAGCTGATGGTTTCACCTCTTCCTCACACTCGATAAATGCTGGCGTCCCACAGGGATCGGTTCTGTCTCCGACTTTGTTTTTGTTGCACATCAACGACCTTTTGTCATGTGCACCAATTCACTGTTACGCGGAAGACAGTACAGTCCATGATAGCTTTTTGTTTGACAAGCCCCTGAAGGGCTCACAAACTCCAACGGCTCGGAGGGCTTCGAAGCAAAGAATGGACGGTTACCTCGAGAATGTTTTCTCTTGGGGTAAAAATATAAAAATAATCTCGTTGAATTTAATGTTTCAAAGACCCAATCTTGTCTGATTACATCTAAAAGGGATCGAAATGAAAATCTAGTATCTTTCAACGCAAGCAATCTTCCGAACAGGCCCTCCATTGATATGCCTGGTGTAACCCTAAGTGACCAGCTCAGGTATGGGGACTCCATCGAAGCAAGAGTAAAGTTAGCCTCCCAAAAACTGGGCGTACTGTACAGGTCCTGCAGATACTTTAATAGTACACAACTGCTAACCCTGTACAAATCACAAGTGCGCCCCACGGTTGAATTTGGCAGCCACCTCTGGTCTGGAGCTCCAAAATACCTGAAAAATACCCTCGACTCTGTGCAAAACGGGCGGTCCGTTGCTCACTCACATGCCACCTATTGCCAATTTTTTTTACAAATTTCTTAATGCCAGAACTCATCCGTATATATATATATATATATATATATATATAGAAACCCTCGCAGGCGTGCGCACAATAACTCACAAAAGTTTCATCGTAATCGGGTGAATAGTATAGGAAATTATTTCATACCGCCAGAGATCACTTTTATTTATAGAAACTTCATTGCTTTGCGCATAAGGGACAAACAAAGAAACATTCATTTTTATATATTACTAGCTGACCCGGCCACCCGTTGCTGTGACTAACTAAACACAACTCCATCTCCTGGATGGTTATCCATATTTTATAACCACCGCCATCTTTGAATTTATCGCGAAGAGACAGACTTTAATTTATAATACGTAGAGATGGTGTGAAAGATTATAATAATGTGCATTAAATGCTTGAGGTAACTAACGTATTTAAGTTGATAGGTAAGGATTAATACTAAATCTGTCTAAATAACTTTCCAATTACCACAATGTACGTGACCATTTTTTTAGAAGATAGAATGGGTATAGTAAGCTATCCGTAAAAGATAGATATATGCCATCACGGACTTTTTTTTAGATCTATAAAAGAGGAATATCCCACCGTGCATTGTTTTGTTATATCTCAAAGGGATTAGGCAGTGTTTTTGGTGAAAGCTCCCAGGCGGCTTGACTTTTTCTGACACTTCTAACAATTATCGTTATATTTCAACCAATTTACACAAAACCTTGACAAATTATATACCTAAATCTTCCTCATGAATCACTCTATCTATTGGTGAAAACGGCATGAAAATCCTTTCAGTACTTTTTGAGTTTATCGCGAACGGACAGACAGACAGATGACGCGGAGGACTTTAATTTATAATATGTAGAGAAGATACATAATTGTTTATTCATGATTTTTTTTTTGTATTCAAAAAACGTCTGAAAACACTTTCGAGAGAACTTGAATAAAAGTAATATATATAGCAGTAAATAAAATAAAATTAATTAATTGGTTTGATTTAAAACCCAATTTTTCAATTAGGGAGGCGGGAATGGGTACTGGCTCCCCGGGAACCTTTATTGGATAACCAACACCTCTGCCATAGGTCACCCCAAGTGGTTCGCTACGTTTGGTGTTTTAACAGGGGTGCCAGGGTTAACCTGTGAAAGGCCATCAAAATCCAGGAAAAATACGGAAATTTCCTAAAAAACCACCATTTTGAATTGAATGTTTTGTGGATTAATTTTGAGATATCGTATATTTTATTGACCGAAACACATTCCTAGAACAATAAACTATGTACCAAAACAACATTACTTGCATTAACTACGTAAATTAATAGGTTTTACGATGTTTTAGTCTAGGAACACGCATCGACTTTGACAGATAAAATTCGCGGCAAATTTGGCATTTTCATGCCACAGATAAAATCGTTTAAAAATATTCTGGGGTTGCAAGGTGAATGAAATTTTTACCCGTCTTATAGGATAATGTTGGCGCAAGCAATTCTGGCCTTGTCCTTCATACAAATTCTGTACATAGAAGGGTCAAAATCGCAGACAAACATATTTTTTTCGAAATATTTTTTATAAATATTTTCGCCATGCGCGCAAGCTGCGCGCGCCCGCGCGTCTCCGGCCGATTACAGGTTAATGGGGTGAGGTTTGTCTAGGTCTTGGAGGCGGACGACCAGGACGCACTAAACCCCAGATTCCTACCCATCCCTTAAGCCCTTTTTCTTCCCAGAACTCTCCTCTCTTTTCTCTCCTTAAAAAACCCTGCACACAGCATCCCCAAAGATGACGTAGGCTCTGAGGGAAATTATTTTCCTCACGGCCTCCTGTGTGGAGCTCATGAAAAAAAAAAAAAAAAAACAATAATTGGGACAAAATGTTTGGGCCTGATGTGTCCCAAATAAACAGAATCGACTGTATATATATTTTTTCTGATAATATTTTGTAAATTTTCAGGATCCCATCCTGCAGAGGACCCGAGAACTCCTCTCCCAGAGGTCCCAACTAGCCGCCAGAGCTGACGAGGCTCAGCAAGAGTTTCTGGCTCGTCAGAGGAACCCAATCCCCGTACACTCCTAGGCCCTACAACTAAATTTCATCACCAAACATACTAACTAACAACATTATATTCATCTATAAAATTCACTACAAACATTTTTGTCATATTTAAAGGGTAGTTTTTTTTTTCAAACAAATAGGAAATTTAGTTTTATTATTACATACTTGACACTTAATTTTCTTTAGTCACTGAATTAACAATTCTTAGAAAAAGAATAGAAAAACACAAAAATAATGCGATGCAAAAGTCTGGCAAATCGGGCCTTAACCTGTTGAATGTCGGACATATTTCAAAAAACCCCGCTGATTTCACCTTGTTTCTTTCTGGTCAAATATCCATATAAAAACAAAAGAATTATTTTTTTGCGTTTGTCTTCTTTTTACCAGATAGTACGTCTTATAATTCATGTACAACGTGATAATATCGTAAGAGGTTTTTCCAGAACAGCTAACTAACTAAAAAAAAGATTAAAAAATCTCCCATTTTGGAAATAATTGTCAAAAAATATAGTCACACAAATATAAACTGATTTTATTATTTCTACACAAATCTGAATACATACCCAACATGAAAAAATACAATTCAAAGGAGTTTGCAAATAAATAAACACCTTTATATGCATTTGAAAGCATAAAAAAATAATTTTTTCGCCTTTGACATTTGCTAAAACTGACCTGCAAAGTCATAGAAAATTCATTTAAAAATATTCTAGAGTAGCTAGATTAATGAAACCATCGGTTATGTCAAGAGTGATATTGGCGCAAGCGATTCTGACCTTGTCCTTCATACAGTTTCTTTATATATGAAGGTTAAAATCGCATTAAAAAAAAAAGCAAAAAAATTTTCGTTGCCGGAAAATGACAGGTTAAATTAAATTTCCAGAACAAATGTTGCCGTTCTGATGTTATTCCAATAACGTGGTTTGTAAGTAAGGTTTAATTGATCTTACTTCTGGCAAACAGATATGCCCGCAACTCTTTTCTTTTAAACGTTTTTTACTAAATACATCTATTTGAATTTCACTTTTGTTTTCTTGATTGAATGAATGATTGAAGTGGAATCTTGGAAGTGGAAATTAACCCTCTTCCCGACATGTGATCGAGCTGAAACTCGGCAGATATACTTGTTGTCGGTGACAATGCATTCTATGAAATTTTGGTGGCACTCATGCACACACGCATATTTCTTTGAAATTGGCTTCTAGCCAAGCCCAACAGGTGGCGCTACTAGGTCGTGCCGTTACTTCAAATCGATACAGATCACGTTTCTAGAGAATGTCTATTCAGTGCTTGGGCTAATTTTCTGTTTAGGCTCATTTTAATTTTAATGATGAATGTCACATTTATTTTAATTGATAATTAAGAATCACTACTCTATATATAATACATTACCTACTAACAAAAATATTACATTCTCAATTATTATATTTTAATTTATATTGGCGTGTATAAGGCTTTTTTTTTTTAAATGTAAATACTGCACTGCAAGTCCAACTGTCCAGAACCTGTGGGACTATAGCATCCCCAATTGGGGTAAGCAAGACAAAATATGATTACCCAGTGACATTTGATAACCGCTCGAGCGATAGCTAACCAAATTAAAATGAATTATACAAAATCTAAAAATATGGGATAAATGATGAAATCTAGGTGGATTATGTAAATTGTAAAACAGAACACCCAGAAATTTCTATCGCTCGAGTGGATAAGGACATCACTTTTGAAAGTGTATATACAAATAAGCACCAATACCCACAATTATAAGTTTGTGTTGTTCGCCTCAAATTGTGTGACTTATGCACCAATTCCCAAATCCAAATTTAGTATTATTAATTTGTTAGTGTTACTAAATAATATTTTATTATTAGATATAACTTGAAGATATGATTTTATATTTTCACAGTCAGTATTATCGTGTTTTATTTTTTGGTATTACGCCATGTTGCACTACCTCCTTCTTTAGCCAACGTTTTGGAGAGCATTAAGCAACACGAAAATAATTTCAGAAAACCATTTAAAATTTAAATTATATTGTAATACAAGCTCTTAGGAGATTGAAGCTGGTAACATGGTATCGCATCTACATACATAAGCACACACTTCACTACAATCTTCTATAATGCATCTCCCCTGATGATGGACACTGTAAATCTGTCCGAAACATTGACTAAAAGAGGTAGCGCAATACAGCCATTAATAATACTCCAAAAATAAATCACTATAATTACTTTTTTAACTTTAAATCTCATTGTAATATTTAATCATTGAAAATAATATATGCAATATTGACCCCCCCGGGCCTCGGCCATATTTTCTCACAGGATCAAAATATTCCCCTTTACAATAAAATCCAAATAAGTGGGATATTTCTGAATTTATCCAAAATCTAAAAACTGTTTTTTAAATTGCAGCCTGAAATTTTGGTTTCATAAAGGTGTACATTTTATTCTTTTCTGTTTAATTCTTTAATTTGAATATAAAGTGTGGTGTTTTCTCTTTCTGACATTGTACACCTTGACATTGACATATTACTCATGATAGTAGGGACACACAATGATTTCTACGAGACCTATATGAGTTGTTCCCAAAGGCGAACAAATTAGCATGAGGAGTGATGATATTATTTTCAATGATTAAATAGTATATTGTATATTTCATTATTAATCTTAATGCATATTTATAATTCTGTTTTTCCAAAATAAAAGTTTTATTTCCAAAGACGTGTCTTTTTGTTTTATTCACTGACACATATTCTTTACATTTTTATTATTTCCTATCAGAAAAGGTCACCCTTTTTGACCTGTTACTTATAAAACTATTGAAAAGTATGTTTTTACCGGTGATCGGATAATCAACAACAACACACCTTTGAAAAGTCTTAAAAAGTGGTGAAAAAAAAACTAGATTAAACAGGTTAGATTATAAACAATTTTTTTAAGTGAAAACTTCTTTAGCACCGCTGTGATTTCAAACTCGATGAAACGAAAAAGCTAAACTAAAAAGAAACAAACACATATATCTATAGGTTTTAGCCTGCGAGAGAATGAGATAGTGTAATCGATCTCCTCTTTGTGCGGTGCTTCATAGCCTACCTGCTCTTGTCTACTTTAGTTTTCTAAAGGTTTTACTTCTACTGCGTGTGAACTGCACAGAAATTTTTCTTGTTTGTGGCAAGCCTTTTGACCGTCTCCAGCGTTTGCTTGCTTGACTATTGTGCAATGCTTATTACGCAATAGTCTACGTACCGGCTGCAGGCTTGATGCGAATTTATATTTTTTTGAGGTTAGACAAATAAGTACCTTTAGACAAAAAACATAATGAGTGGTGATTCGTATCATGTAAAATAGTAATACAAAACTATGTGATTTTATTTTGAAAATTTGATCAGTTAGAAATATTTTTGATTCTTTAACCTTTGATTGGTGACATGGTTTTTGTGTAACGTAACTGGTGACGAAGGGCCTGGGAGGCCGCTGCCTTATCCGGTCTACAGCATAGAAATTAGGTAATGTAGCTTACAGCAGTCCTTAAAAACAGTTTAATAAATATAAAACGATAAAATAAAACTAATCAATAAACTCTAAATGTAATTTTTAATGAAGAAATTGTCAATACAAAGTATGTAGTAACTAAAATCAAAAAACTAGAGATGAGATCAGTAATCACAAACAAGAAAAATCAAATCAACATATTATAACAAAAATACTTATTTTCCTTACAGTTAAGATACTAATCAATAAACAAAAAAAAATAATGCTCTAATCATGTATCATTTTACAAAACTGGCGGTGGTCAAACTTTGGTTATTTTTATTGGCAGTCAGGGCTTAATTGTTTGGCACATTGCAAGCACACATGTTTTTTACACAAATTACATTGGTAATCGCATTGGACCGCTGCCGAACTTTACATCGATGTATCTTACCGATTTGGAACTGCGCAATGTGACTATCCTTCTCTACGGCGTGGACGCAACTAAAATCGAAGTTACTCAGGCGTTGGAACAAAGCAAGCGCGGGGAAGAGGGTGAAATGACGTTTCACTGACGCTGCGCGGCCTATGAAACCGCTTGTCACCAGTTAAAGGTTGATTGAATACTGCAAGAAAAAAATAAAGTATCAGCCGAGCGATTCCATATCTTTTGTGGGATCGTTATTGGATAATGGACGTTATCTCCTATCAGATTTGTGTGATTTTTACATATCCTGTCAGATTTGTGTGATTTCGCATATTTTAGTTTAGATCGTTTTCAACACGAATTCCTGCAAGTACACATGATTATTTATTCATTTAATGTACGTTGTACATAGAAAAAGCAAATAACAGCCACAAAAATCTGACAGGAGATTACGTTTGCTATCTATTAACGATCCCACAAAAATACGGAATCGCTCGGCAGGTTTATAAAAACTGCTCTCAAAATCTCTTACTTACGAAACCACTTTTCGATTAGGTTTTGTTGAATAATGTGAAAATTAAATTCTGTAGAAAATTATTCCTAAAACATTTAAATATTTTGGCCTGAGCTTCGCAAAATAAAATACGCTTATGGCAATATTTTTTTCTTGAATAAATCAAAACACTATTTTTTTATTCATCCGCTGTACATACCCAAACCTTCTAAGCTTCTCTTTCTTAATCTTACACATTATGCTTATATTATTTGCAGATCTCCACATTTTTCACTTGATCATACACAATATTGATTTTACACCACATTCGCCTCGAGGATTTCTTTTCAATAGCATCCAAAGATATTGAAATATAAGTAGATGTGCTATCTGCTGTTTTTACTATGTGGGTTTTGCGCTTCCGGGTGTCGCCGATATTGTTTACCAATTAACAAATAAACTAAAAGAACAAATAATTAACGAATAAACCAAACGAACGTTAAACTAAATGAACGAATTCTTTCCTTATTCAAAATATATTGTTAACCAATATTAATGCACATTTTCAAAAAATCAACGAAATGAACAAATTCTTTTTGTATGAAAACTACGCTAATTAGCGCGTAGTCCGGCGACAGTTGCGCGGACACCATAGCATATCTCTTCTGTATTTGAATATCTTTGATAGCATCTCATCGAAGCGTAGAGTCAAGTTCTGTACAAATCGCAAATGCGCCCCACTGTTGAATTTGGCAGCCACCTCTTGTCTGGAGCCCCAAAATACCTGAAAAAAATTCTTGACTATCCAGAAACAGACAGTTTAATAGATTCCTCTGTCTTAACAAGCGGATTGCAATCTTTGGAGCACTAGGTAGGTAAACTCTCTTGTTCTATCGGTATTACAATGGAAGATGCTTCAAGAAGCTAGCGTCATTGATCTCTCCGGCACTGGTACATAGACGGGAAACGTGCCAAATGCGCACCCAACAAATGTACATGGTTGAAATTTGTCACATGAGAATGTGTAGCTTCTACGTTCTTGAGCTCAACAGCTCGGCTGTGGAATGATTTGAGGGCAACTCCCTACAATATGTACACTCCTTCCTCCACTCAAAAAGACCCTCCTCAAAGCATCTTAAAAGATCTTTGTGTGTGGAGTAAATTTAAAAAAAAAATCGTCTAATTATAAGTGTAATTTAATAAATTTTCTAATGCTATGTAATCTACTAGCAGACCCGGCCACACGTTGCTGTGGCTAACGAAACACAACGCCATTACCCAACCTTTATAAAATCCACACCACCAGCTGCCCGCTGCCCGCTGCCTGAATTGAATATTTGAATTTCTTGGCTTTTCTCTACTATAATAAGCATGTATTATACATGGAAACCTTCCTCTTGAATCGCTCTATCTATTGGCGAAAACCGCTTGAAAATCCGTTACGTAGTTTAAAAGATCTATGCGCACATACATTTTGAGCGACTTCATTTTATACTATGTAATGATTTTGATGTTTTAATCTATAATATTATTTAACTAGTTTTCATTTTCATTTTTATCATAATTTAATATGTAAATATCAATAAATTGACCTCAGGTCATCCATGAAGATTAACAAATAATATGTGTTTATAAAAAACGTTAAATATGTAACCATGTCTTATCAATGTAATTAAAAAAAACATGGAACAACAGTCTTACGTGGACTTCTGACGTGTATAGTAAGACAGGTTAGAAGAAGTGGAAGTGTTTTGCTACGAAGAGTTCAAATACCTCAGTGGGAACTGACTCGCAGCTTGAGAAAGAGCTGTAAAAAGTAATATTGTTTGGGTTTTAGTTGAGTTTTCGTAGAAGTCAAAAACTTTGAAGTGTTTTTTTCGGAAGTGAAAATGGTGAGAGTTTTGTCGGCATTTAGTGCCATACGGAAGTCAAATTTGTTTGGAACAGTTTGGGGGAGAAGAGCTTCTACGGAAGTCACTTCAATACCCTCGGAAGCTGATGTGGTCATCATCGGTAAGATTGTATTTGTAATTATTAGATTTTTTTTAAATGTGATTAACGTACAAGAGTGCCAACTGCTCGTAGCCTGTAGGATTAACTTCTTCTATCCTTCCTCTTCCCCATCTCCTTCATCTCTTTACTACCTTCAGCCTCGCAACATTGGGGATGCCATAGTCTCAGTGGCTTCAGACGGGAGCAGCTGAGACTCTTGTGAGGTTATTTACATAAAAATTTTAAAAACTACTTAAGCAGCAACCCTGATTGGGGTGTGCTGTGAGGCTGACAGGAATGAGGAAGGGATGAAGATAGGGAAGAGAAAGGTGGGGAAGTACGCGGTTATTTAGATCTGGTCACCAAACTCGGCTAAAATCATTTAGAAGCAATGTTTCACTTTCACAAGAAAGAGAAACATTACCATGTTACAAATAAAATGACTACATTTGAATTTCTTCTGCTAAGCACAAAAAGTTGCTTGTGTAAGTTTGTAAGTTTGTCATTTTTGGAGATATCAAAAAACTATTCATTTACTCTCATTATTAACTCTAAATGCTGGTGAGCAACTGGGCCTAACAATCAACGTAAATAAAACTAAAAGGATGACATTTGGACGACTAGATCACTCTGAATCAGTGATACAGTTACATGGTTGCAATGTCGAAAAGGAGGAAAGATTTAGATACCTCGGCAGTATTCTCACGGAGACTCTTGACCCAGATGTAGAGGTTAGGTGCAGAATTGAAACAGCAAGAACTGCATTCACTCATAAAATGAAATCCCTCTTCTGCAAATACAATATCAGCTTAAAACTAAGGCAGAGAATGCTGAAATGTTATGTGTGGTCGGTCTTGCTATATGAGTAAATACCAAGTAAATACCATGAACAGGTTAGAGGCTTTTGAAATGTGGCTTCACCGGAGAATGCTCAAGGTCCCATGGACCGACATGATCACCAACACAGAAATTCTCAGGCGGGCTAGAGCAGATAGAGAACTGCTTCATTAATAAAAATCAGGAAATTTTCATATCTGGGTCATATACTTCGAGGGGAGAAGTATCACTTGCTCCATTTAATATTGAAAGGCAAGATAGAGGGTCGCAGAGGGCCTGGTAGGACGTGGACCGGCATTAGAAGTGATTGCCAATGTCGGGGGGGCCTGATACGGCACACAAAGAAGAAGAAGAATTAAAGACCACCAGAATGAGACTCCTCCGGTTGTTGATGTCCATATATTTCTGTATGATGTGGGAACATGGACACATGTCGAAATGTGGAGCTGGAGAAAAATGCTCAGAATCCCATGGACAGCTAGACTCACAAATGTGTCCATTCTGGAAGAGCTAGCCAACCAAAGTAGGCTTTCAACTATATGCCTACAATATATATTTAGATACTTTGGACATGTTGCTTGCGAAACTGAAACTCATAGTCACTGGCAAAGTGGAAGAGAGAAAAAGCAGAGGAAGGGCACTAATGCTCTGTAGTGACCAAGTCCGGTTCTGAGTACTTGGCTCTCCAAGTAGCGCAGAACCGTAAGGAGTGGAGGAGCCTTGTCCATCATGGAAATTCCACCATGGATCGTGCTCAGCAGTGAGGAGAAAGAATTAATTCTATATAATACATTTTAATTAAGAAGCTACTAATGGTAGTTTTGCTGTTACAGGTGGAGGAATTGCGGGATGCAGCACCCTGTACACACTAGCCAAGAGGGGAGTCAAAGCAGTATTGTTGGAGAGAGCGCGCATTACTTCTGGAACCACTTGGCATACTGCAGGTAAAATACGAACTCACAAACTCTTTAAATAAATCTCCAGTGTCAGTAAAATACTTTGGACTTTATTTAAGACTAGCTGCCATGCTACGCCATTTAATAAAGAAATTATTTCTCCCTGCGTGAACTTTCCCAATCGTCCCGTTCCCCTTCCGCCTCCCCTTCCTCTCCCGTGTCCCCTACTCCCCTCGCGTCCCACTCCGCCTCCTCCACTTTCCCCCTCCCCACTCCACTCGCCCCTCCTGCATTCCCTACATTCAGTTTTCAAATAGCTCATGCCACCTATTGCAATTTTTTTATACAAATTTCATAATGCCAGAGCTCACCAGTAGCTTTATACAGGGTGTCCGGGGTTAAAGTGCATTAACTTCAGGAGGTGATTCTACATGATAGTACAAGTAAAAAAGATAAATAACTTTTTTAGAAATTCCAGCTTTTAGGGGTAGTTTTGAGGTAAAAGGTAAAATTAGTCCGGTGTGTGTGGCCAGATTTATTATATTCCGCTGTTACGATACGGGCCAATTACAACCGAGTCGGGCACCCGGTAGGCTCTCAGCAAGTAAGATCTTACCTCACACTAAGGATTTTTAGTAGGTACGTCTTTTTGTTTGGTGAAAAAAATGTTGGAATTTCAGAAAAAGTTGTTAATCTTTTTTACTCCTACCATTATGTAGAAATCACCTCCCGAAGTTAATGCACTTTACCCCCGGATACCCTGTATAAACCTTGTCCCTACAATAACAAGACAAAAAAAAAGAATTATCCAATTTGGTACAGTCGTTCTGAATTTATGCACGTACATTCATTTCGGCGATTCCTCTTTAGTTATATAGATCACAGGTTCTCAACGTGGGCGATAACGCCCCCTTGGGGGCGTTTCTGACCTTCAGGAGGGCGGTACAAGACCAAGAGAAAATTGGGAGGCGTTTCAGACTTTCAGGGAGGCGGTAAGAGACCCAGAGAAACCCATCCCACACCACCCTATCTTGCCCCATCCCATCTTGTCCCATCCCATCCCATCCCAATAGGGGCCTTCCTGTGACAGGGGGTATGGGGGGGTCATGAGCTCACGTCACATACACAAAATGCTGCGACACATGCGACTGCCACAAAATATTTTCCCTATTGATGAAAAAAAAAAATTGGTTAAATAGGTTTGGTTAGGTTATGGGCTGTTTTTAAAAAAAAAAATTTTGATAACTTTTAATGACTTCTCAAATTGAAATGCTACTGTGTTGAATTGTCGTGGAACCATACGGGAGATACTAAGTGAAATAATTTCCCTCGAGACCTATCCCTGTGTGGAGAGTCTTTTTAGGAAAAGAAGGAGAAGAACTTCTGGGAAGGAAAAAAATACGTGGAGAGGTATGAACTAAGGGTCAGAGTGACTGACGTGTGAATCCATCCCTCCCACTGTAGGGCGACGGGTCTAGTGACTGCTGCTGGAGAGGGCACAGGGTTTCTCTCAACCGGCCTCTCCCCATCTGGCTCTTTCCCCAGCTGGTGGGAAGTAAACCTGGACAAACCTCACCCCAATAGGCACCTACAGCTGAGGTGCTGATTATCGAATGAATGATTCCCGGGGTGGCGGTACCCACACCCACTTCCCAAATTACTCATAATCTTACAAATAAGTATCATATATGTAAGATTGATCTGATAATGAATAACAATGGTTCCAGGTCTAGTATGGAGTCTCCGTCCCAACGACATGGAAGTCCAACTGTTGGCCAGCTCCAGGGCAGTATACGGTGGACTGGAGAAAGAAAGTGGAGAACCAGCAGGATGGATCAACAACGGAGGACTCTTCATCTCACACACCCAGGTCTTTACATCCATTCAATCATTCACTTGTGAATGTGGTTTTTGTATGAAAACTCCAAACTACTGAAATACAACAGCTAAGAGCTGGCGATGTTGTCAGCTCCTAACTACTTGTCTATTGCGGGCCTAAATAGAGGCAGAGCGCGTGCTAAAAGGACTGCAAGTACCAAGTCAGTGGCGATACTGATAATTTCCATTGAAATTTACATGGAAGGCATTTCTAGTGTGCACTAAAAAAACCCAAACTGACATTTTTCACAAATGTCTTTGCATGCCAAAGCATTTATTTTGCTCATTTCTATACCCAAAATGATTTTAAGAACCATGTGTATTGTATTTTCAGAGCTGTATGTATGACAAAGTTCTAACATTAAGCATCTCTATGTACATATTATAAATTAAAGTCCTCCGCCACGTCCGTGTCTGTTCGCGATAAACTCAAAAACTACTGAACGGATCTTAATGCGGTTTTCACCAATCGTTAGAGTGATTCATGAGGAAGGTTTAGGTATATAATTTGTCAAGGTTTTGTGTAAATTGGTTGAAATATTTAATTAAAGGAGAATGTCTGCATGTGGTGGACGAGCGGGCGGTTGTGGATTTGATTTGTATGCAAATTAACAGATAGCGGGGTGAGTTAAAAGGTTGGGTAACCATCCATTAGATGGTGTTGTGTTTCATTAGCCAAAACAACGTGTGTCCGTGTCAGCTAGTTTTAAATAATCATTTATTTTACAAGGTTCTAACATCACTTACACTCTCTACTTTGTTAATATCTGATAGTTGATGTTTGTTACGAGGCACATTATAGTTCGTCACGTTTGCCGTTATGAAGAAATAAAGTTACACTTTTACAGCCTTACTTAACAAAAAACATTTAACGACTGTTAAACGGTGTTTCTGCAACATTACTAATAACATAATGATATTTTCATGTTGGCTGCATTGGTGTGTAACTCAAAAACGCTGATTTCGGAGTTACCTAGTGTTAGAATTTATCCAAGATATAATATTTGACATTTCAGGAGCGCACAGACGAGTATGCGCGTCTCAGCACGCTGGGCGGTGCTTTCGGCGTGCAAAGTGAGAATCTAACCCCTGAAGAGGTACGAGACCGCTGGCCACTGCTTTCAGGGCCTCTGCGATCAGCTCTCTACAGCCCCGCAGACGGCACGGTAGACCCTGCTATGGCCACTTCCGCCATGCTTAGGGTGGCGCGCTCCAAAGGTGCTCAGGTTAGTACAGAACTTACGCATTCATTTGGGGGGCGGGTGTGTAACTTAGCATGGGTGCCCGGGTTTGTAGTGTGAGGTTTGCCTAGGTCTTGGCAAACCTCACTCTAACGGATGTGTCTGTCCCGTACTGCGAAGCGAACCGGATCGGGAGAGACTGGTTGAGACTTTTGACTTCTCCAGCAGGACTCTCTCGATCCATCGCCTTGCACCGCAGTGGGAGGGATAGATTCATACGTCTGTCCTTCCTTGGTACACTGAACCCCTGATTCCTACCCACGCCAATTACCTTTTTCCTTGCAGAACTTCCTCTCCTTCCTTTCCACTTAATATTCCCAAAGATGCCACAGATACCTCCTGTCTAAAAAATTAACTTCCGTTTCATAAAATAAAGAAGAAGAAAGCGCAACACGGCACAATACCCAAAAATAAATTATGATAAAACTTTTGGCCTACTCAAAACATGATATTCATCTTATCATATCCCCTTTTTTGTAATATTTTATTTGAAAATGCCTTAAAATTGATTTTTTGTATTGTTTTTAAAACAATAAAAAATTAATTGCATCAGTGAAATACAAGGGCTGCCCAAGGTGCTGCGGTCGCGAGGAACAATTTTACGCCAGATCCGGCAACACTGGCGTGTAGCCTGGTTTCCCTACGCCAAATCCCCACCACGCTGCACTCTCTGGACAAAACATTGATTGCAGATCGACGGGTGACGGTTCGGGACCTCTGTGATATGATCCCTGATGTCAGTAAGACCACTATTGGCAAGATTTTGACAGAACATTTGGGAGACCACAAGGTCTGCCGGTAGGTCCCAAAATACTCACCGAAGATCACAAACAAGAATAGATTGAAGCAGCCCGTGAATTCCTCGAATGCTACGACATCAATGGCAAAGAATTCTGTGACTCAATTGTGACTGGAAACGAGACATGGATTCACTGCACGACACCAGAGACAAAGAAACAATCCCAGTGGCTTCATTTAGATTCGCCGAAGCAAAGTTTAAAAATGAATTGGCTAACGAACCTGGTGGGTGCGAGTGGAAGTTGTTGAGTGGAAGCGCCATCGCGAACGGCTGTCACGCCGAGGCTAAGCGTCACAGAGGGTGCAACGTGGTGGGAATTTGGCAAAGGGAAACCAGGCGACACGCCAGTGTTGCAGGATTGCACGTAAAATTGTTCTTCAGCAGTTCTGACAGCAGCACCTCTGAGATTTATTATTGAACTATCAGTTGTTACATGGTGTTGATTTGCTGCAGGTGTTTGAGAGAACCCCCGTACACCAGATCCTGACGGGGAGCACCTCCCTGGGGAGCAAGGAGGTGAAGGGAGTTGTCACTGATAAAGGAACCATCGCCACTAAGTGCGTCGTCAACTGCGCAGGTAAATATTTATTTTAGAATTTGGACGTTTGGCGTACCTTGGCTGTACTCCTCCATGAAAATACTGAAAGAGGATCCTGTCAAATCTAACTTACCTAATTATTATTTCAATATCTATTTTACTTCATTTGTTATCCACTGGAGCGAATGTGGTCAAAAAATGAACCACTTTTATTTTTCTGCAATTGATTTTCCTACCATTCGTAAAACATTTATTGTAATTATATAAAACATTTGCTTGGCCAGCTATTTATTTTAAAACGAAGCTATTAAAATGCTTTATCTATTAGGGCCATAGATGTCGCAAATCCGAACTTCGTAAACTATTTTAGAATGATGTTAAAAATAAATTTTTGAAATATTATTTTCCCACCGAATTTTTGATCAGCTGTTTACGGATAAAATTAAGTCCCTTATTCCATAGATATGTACCTTTCATTATCAAGTATACCACAGACAACATACAGAAATCGTAAATATTCTATGTTGACTCGAATAAGTACCCCTCGCTGCAGTTTCAAAATAAAAAACACCCAGGATTCGCGCGGTTATAAATTTTACGATTTTTTAATATTTTTTTTATAAATCCTACAAATTTGAGATAAACGGTAAAACACAGGTTAATTCATTGGCTATATAGCACTACAATAAGTTTTTATGTCTCCATGTTAAAATTCGAAGGTATGATTTTTTTCATTTTAAAAATGTTCTTCTGGGAAATCTCGAGCTATCGAGGAAAATTTAATTATTTAGCATGATCGCTGCAGTGCTATAGTATAAACTTTATAGGATCACCCTATACTTCCTTTTATCTTTCGTTTTAGATTTTGTTGGAAGATAATTCTATCAACCAGAAAGAAACTTGAAATGTTTTAGCCTTAAAATTTATGTATGCATGTTTGTATGCATTTATGTATCTCCTTCGTCTGTCTCGGCTCAGGCAGGCATCAAAAAGCAGCTGTAACCAAACTTTAAATGGATAAATAAATAATTTTAAATATATATATTATATTTATTTTCTTTTTTTTCTTTCCCAGGAGCCTGGGGTAGCGGGGTGCGTGAACTCACCGGCGCACCAGGCCTGCCCATCGTGCCCATGAAGCACGCCTACATCGTGTCGGAGACCATACCGGGAGCACGCGATCTGCCTAACGTGCGCGATCACGATCACGCTTTCTACTTCCGCATTCAGGGGGACGCCATCTGCATGGGTGGATATGAGGGAAACCCTATTCTGTTGGACGAAGTAAACACATTTTTAATATTAATTTTTTAATAATACTAACGAGATACCGGCATGCGTTGTGTTGCCACTCAAAAAAGAAAGTGTGTTTTAATTCTTTTTTTGAAGTGCTTTTGGATACAAAATATTTTTTGTTTCTTTATTAGCAATAATTATTAGCCTGAACTTGAACCCGAGTCCTTCTGATATCTGGTCAACTGCTCTTTATCCACTGAGCTACGTCGGCTTACCTCCTACCCGCCAAATAATTCAATATATACTAGTGTTTCATTCAACAATTACTGCTTATTACATTTTTCCACCTGAAAAGAACCAACTTTATTTTTTTTTTTCCGTCCCGTCCCGTCGGCGGCATATATTTTTTCTCGGGAGATTTTTTCAAGATGAGTGTTTCAGGCTAATAATTATTGCTTATAACAGGGATGGCGAACCTTTATGTGTCAACGTGCCATTTTTCTAAAGAAATGTTTAATGAGGTCATAGACGTGCCATCAAATAATTTTGACTTTGTGATTATTGGGAAAATAATAATAAATACTTACTCTCAATTAAAAACACTTTATTTACAGACGATGTTCTACATACCACTATTCCAGAACATAAAACATACACTGCTTTGTCACCTTTACTAATCATGGCATATTTCTCTGTCCACCAAGTTTGAAATTCTCTGACACTCTTACTATCGTGCACTTTTTGTTTTTTTGCTGAACTAGCCATATTAAATAACATTTAAATCATAGATAAAACTCAAATAAACTTTAAAATACAATTATATCAACGAAATTGACTATTATGTTATGCATAAAGAAACTATGCGTCATTCATTAGCAATAGAAACTCGCAATGTAGATTGTAGGTACGAAAACAAACGAGTGAAAACCCCGCGCACTGTACCGTACCCCGTGTATCGCAGCCTGCGCACCGCACCCGAACATTCCGTAGCGTAGGGATCTCTCGGGTTCGCTCGTTCACCTTTTACACTTCAAACTTTTTTTCATAATAAATTTTGTGATCACTGATCAGTGACGTGCTTAAAATATTGTGTCGCGTGCCATTGGTTCTTCATCCCTGGCTTATAATAATTGTTACCCTTTGTGCTATGCATAAAAAAATCTTGTCTTAAACATTAGTTTACCAATTAAAAATAATAATTAATTTTGTTTCTTTGTCCGGTGCATATACGAGTGAATCGGAAGCATTTTAGACGTGTGAGCAGGCCACATACAGCTGTCCGTATGAGAAGCATGAGTTTTACAAATTTACCCCCTGCTATCCACTATGCCCCCGTTCCCCTCTCGTGTCCTCTTTCTCTCCCGCCTCTCCCTTCGTCTTTCCCGCCTTCCCTCCCCAACAACCAACTTTATTTTTGCGAGAAAGACATTGTTAGTGTTAAATCCCTCGCTAGGTGGCGCTATCCCTCGCTGCGACGCCACCTAGCGAGGGATTTAACACTAACAATGTCTTTCTCGCAAAAATAAAGTTGGTTGTTTTCAGGTGGGAAAAAAATATAACAAGCAGTAATTGTTGAATGAAACACTAGTATATATTGAATTATTTGGCGGGTATTTGATAAGCCCCCATAGCTCAGTGGTCAGAGCATTCGACCGGCAATCGGAAGGATACGGGTTCAAGTCCCGTTGGCGGCAAGTATCTTTTCTCGGAAGATTTTTCAATGTAAATGAGTGTTTCAGGCTGACAATTATTGCTTGTAATAATTGTTACCCTTTGTGCTATGCATAAAAATCTTGTCTAAACGTTAATTTATAAATTAAAAAATAATAATTAATATTTAACAAGTTTAAGTATTTCCCCAATAAATGCAGACATAATTTGTCTCGACGCCACCTAGCGAGGGATTTAACACTAACAATGTCTTTCTCGCAAAAATAAAGTTGGTTGTTTTCAGGTGGGAAAAAAATATAACAAGCAGTAATTGTTGAATGAAACACTAGTATTTATTGAATTATTTGGCGGGTATTTGATAAGCCCCCATAGCTCAGTGGTCAGAGCATTCGACCGGCAATCGGAAGGACACGGGTTCAAGTCCCGTTGGCGGCAAGTATCTTTTCTCGAAAGATTTTTCAATGTAAATGAGTGTTTCAGGCTGACAATTATTGCTTGTAATAATATATATAAAAATAATGGCAGTGAGGCACGAACCTGACAGGCAGGATCAAATAGACCGAATGCTGCAGAAGTGAGATCCCTGAGGCATGTGTGTGATAAACCATTTATAACCATGTGAAAAATGTGGAGATTTGAAAGTAATCATTTTATGTAATGTGTAATTTTATGAAAGCGTAACGTGTAAAATTGAGAAAGGGATGCTTTGACGGTTTGGGCATGTAGAGCGAATGACCGAAGAAAGGAGTGTAAGGAGTACCTATATATGATGCGAGTGCGAATGCTAGAAGAAGTCGGGGATGCCTGAGGAAGATATGGTACTGTAGAGAATGACAGCGAGTTCATTTTATAGCCATAAAAATTATTTTTTTTATAATGGTATCACAGGATATCTTACAGCGCCCGCCGGCTGGGATCCGCCGGCATGTAAAATCATGTAAAATCGCTTTTCTCATGCTCCCTTGAACTGTTCGCTGGCAGTCTCGCCATATTAATAAATCCCTTCTGAAACATTTTTGTTGTATCGTGTTTTGAGTATTCAATTTGTAAATCTTATAAACAAAAAATATTTTAAAAACGTAAAGTCTGCGATCTCAACCTGTTTATCATATTACCCGCTGACTACCATTACTTGGCAATCATTACCCATTGGTATATCTTTGGATAGGCAAAATTGCTAATGCCAAAGTACGATGAAGTGAACCAAATACTTGAATAGGGCCATGTCAAGAGTCGGAACAGAAGGCTATGTATAACAAGATGTATGAATGCGAATAAAGCAAAGAGTGGGTGCTAAGACTGAATCGTTTATTAGAAAGATAAACTGCCTGCAAACCTGATATAAATTTTGCAGCTACGTGACATCAGACTCGTCCTACTCTATATTATTATAAACACTCACTCACCACTTATTAAAACAGCAATTAAATGGAATCATCGTCTAACATATATTTTTTGATGTCTAATTGGGCTGTCTGTGTGCAGGGTCTGCCCGCAGACTTTGAGTTTGGGCTGTACGAGCTGGACTGGGGCATCTTTGCGGCGCACGTGGAGGGGGCGGGATCGCTTTGCCCCGCCATGAAGGACGCTGGCGTGCGCTCCACCGTCTGCGGACCAGAGTCCTTCACGCCCGACCACAAACCGTTGCTGGGAGAGGATCCGCATCTACTGGGTGAGATCATTCATATTACAGCACATTCATAATTGAAAATGATAATAAATGAATCAATCATTACATAGTATAAAATGAAGTCGCTCAAAAAGTATGTGCGCGTTAATCTTTTAAACTACGCAACGGATTTTCATATGGTTTTCACCAATAGATAGAGTGATTGAAGAATAATGTTTATATGTATAATACATGTAAATTATATTAGAGAAAAGCCGAGAAATTCAAAGAAAACATATTTTTGTGCGATTTAAAACGGCTGGCGGGCCGTACTACAGTCACTTTTGAAATTTGTTCTACGGAAGAAATTGGAAAATAGATGTCCTAGAGTAAGTAGGTATCATCATTACATAGTATAAAATGAAGTCGCTCAAAATGTATGTGCGCATAGATCTTTTAAACTACGCAACGGATTTTCATGCAGTTTTCATCAATAGATAGAGTGATTCAAGAGGAAGGTTTATATGTATAAAAAATGCTCATTATAGTAGAGAAAATCCGAGAAATTCAAATATTCAATCCAGGAAGCGGGCAACTGGCAGCGGGTGGTGTGGATTTATAAAGGTTGGGTAATGGCATTGTGTTTCGTAAGCCACAGCAACGTGTGGCCGGGTCTGCTAGTATATATTATAAAAGAAAGTGCACTACAATATGCGTGCTGCTAAAACTCAAAAACGAGTCCCGTTACCGTCAAGGGAGTTATATGGTGTGCTCGCTTTGGGCGCTCCGAAGGTCTGTATGAACATATTTTTTTAAAGGGATAATATTTTTCACTGGAGTTCCTTATTAAACACGTAAGTTTGGCTTATTGTCTCATTTTAATTATATGGATAAGCAACTATTACTAAGCATGTTTCTCTGCCCCCAGGAATGTACCACAACTGCGGGTATAACTCTGCCGGGATGATGTTCTCTCCGGGGTGTTCTGAACAAATGGCAGATTGGATCATCACTGGCAGGTAATTGTACTAAATGACCAACTTAACCTTTACTTATCTGAAGGTAAAAATTACCTATCTCCCGAAGGGGCGTCACTTGGGTACCCCGTATAACACTTAACCCCTCAGGCCTCGAGCTGGAACCTGCAAAAGAACTCGAACCCAGGATTTGCTCCCAACTCGTGAGTGACTTGGATCGAGAAAAACGGGTTTGACTGGAGTCGGACCTCAGAGCCGGACAATGCAAAGAACTCGAGCCCGGGCCTGCTTCCGAGTGGCTCGGACCGAACCAAGACATCGCTAGCGCGTATGGGTAACATCGCCCCGGGAAACATTTATTGGATAACCAACACCTCTGCTATAGGTCAACCCACGTGGCGAGATACATTTGGTGACTTAGCGTGGGTCCCCGGATTTATGGGGTGAGGATTTTATAGGTTTTGTGTCTGCCAACCTACAGTGTGGCGGGCTGGGCTTACCTCCCCAGCAGGGCTCTCTTGGCCCATCGCCTTGCATCGCAATGGGAGGAATGGATTCATACGTCCGTTACTCTTGGACACACTGACCCCTAGATTCCTAGCCACCCTTCATACATTTTTCCTTTTGCAGATCTTCCTCTGGCCCTGAGGGACATTATTTTCCCGCAGTGTGCAGCAATGTGTATAAATATATATGTATTTTTTTTAATAACTTAAAAAATAGTAATGAATTTTTGTTTTTAAATGCTGAATAGTTTTTCTAGGATTGCCTGAATTATATTATAGAAAAATAAAACGACTCTGCACAAAACTTTCGTTTGGGGTAAGAGTATTACCCCTTTCAGTGCGGGGGGGTTAATACAGGGTATTAATCTACTGGAATTTCAAGATCCACACAATTGTTTTATTCATTCATTTTACACCAAAACTAAATACAGAAAACCATTTTATTTTTTACTGTATTACCAGCTCATAGAACAGCGGTCGTCACACTTTTCTGGTCAAGGGCCACATAGGACAATGTAAGGTATCACCGCGGGCCGCACACTTATGATTTCGGGGGGGGGGGACCTTTTTGTTTAGCAAGTTAAAAAAGCAATTATTTTGTATTTAAGTACCGGATTGCTACTTCCTTCCTTCTTGTGTTCATGATATAGTGTCAATTCTTAATAATAATTCACGCAAAATCATAATATTATACAAAAAAAATGTGTGAATTTTCGCACACGTGATAAAAATGATAACAATACATACAATAACAAAAATTAAACAATATTAAAGTTTATTTTGCTTTATTAGTACGTGATAAGCGTGTTTTTTTGTTCTTTTTTGACCATATTTTGTTTTACCTACCTACACCCTCACTGTGCCATATCTACGCCCTCTAATTTTCTCTCGGTCTTCTACTGCCCCCCTGAAAGTCTCAAACGACAATATAATTAATTGTAAAAAAAACGGATAATATATTTAATTGTATATGAACAAAATATATTTAGAAAGATAACGGCAGATATTGCGGGGCGCAAAAAACCGGATAGTATAATTATTGTACATGAAAAAAATATATTTAAAAAGAAAACGGCAGATATTTGTGCGGGCCGCAAAAAACCGGATGGTAAAATTGTACATGAAAAAAATATGTATTTAAAAAGAAAACGTCAGATATTTGTGCGGGCCGTAAAAAACGGATATAGTATGATATTTGTACTCGCACATGAAATAAAAATATTTAAAAAGACAACGGCGGATATTTGTGCGGGCCGCAAAAAAACGGATAGTACAATTTTGTACATGAAAAAAATATATGTAAAAAGAAAACGGCAGATATTTGTTCGGGCCACAAAAAACCGGATAGTATGATTGTACATGAAAAAAATATATTTAAAAAGAAAACGGTAGATATTTGTGCGGGCCGCAAAAAACGGATATAGTATAATTATTGTACTCGTACATGAAAAAAAATATAGTAAAAGAGAAAACGGCAGATATTTGCGCGGGCCGCAAAAAACCGGATACTATAATTGTACATGAAAAAAAGCATATATTTGTGCGGGCCGCAAAAAACGTATAGTATAATTGTACTCGTACATGAAAAAAAATATATTTAAAAAGAAAACGGTAGATATTTGTGCGGGCCACAAAAAAACGGATACTATAATTGTACTTGAAAAAAGAATTTAAAAGTAAACGCCAGATATTTGTGCGGGCCGCACAAATATCCGTCGCGGGCCGCATGCGGCCCGCGGGCCGCAGTTTGACGACCACGGTCATAGAGGATTGGAACTGCAACACGGTATCGCATCTGAATACATAAGCAAACACTTCACAACAATCTTCGATTACACATCTGCCCTGAAGATGGACACTGCAATGCTGTCCAAAATGTTGGCTAAAGAAGACAATGTGCAACACGGCACGCAAAAATAAATCACAATTAATTTAGTCTTTTGTCCAAATAAGAGATATTTATAATAATAAAACTAGTATAAGATATGTTTTGTATTTCGGCAGACCGTCACTTCCCATGTTCACGTTTGACGTGCGTCGCTTTACTCCTGAGCAACTGAACAACGTGCGCTGGTTGAGGGAAAGAAGTCATGAAGCTTACGCCCGAAATTATGACCTGGTAAGTTTTAAAAAATGTACAAACATGATTTCTTTTTACATTTATACTCAAGAGACCATATTGGGATATGCTGTGAGGCTGAAGATAGTGGGGAGGGGAAGCAGATGGGAAAGAGGATGGTGGAGAAGTACCTGAAAATTCAGATGTGGTCTCCAAACACGAAGTAAGCAATTTCAAGCAACGTTTCGATTCTGAAGTCGTCTTTCACCAGGGTGATAAATAAATGTAATATAAAAAATAAATAAAATTAGCCTTTATTGCTGAAACTTATAAAACATTTTATTCTGATGTATTTTTTTATATTAATCTAAATTATCAGGGTTCGGGTAATTATTTTAAAAACAGCTTGTCTTTCGACATAGGCCTCCTCTAAAGATTTCTATTTTTATCTATACTTTGCATATCTGAAGTTCTGTTGTTTATCTTTAAAGGGTCATGGTCTTTTCCCCACGAGGACCAGTATATTATTTTTAATTAATAATTTGTGAAAAAACACAAATTAATCAAACAAATTTTACTTGCGCATGCTGGGATTTGAACTAGTGACCTCCAGATCCATAGCCAAAAGTGATGTATTTCTATATGCATGAAAACCAATGTGGACAATTTATATGGGACACTACACTATTTTCGGCTTACATTATTGGCCTCCATGGTCAAGGGGTAGGCGGCTCTCGACTAACAATCTAAAGATAAATTTAATTTTTGCTATTTCACAATTTATTCATTAAAAATAATGGTGACCGGACAACTCAGAATGAATTCAACCCAACACCTCCTTCGAAAAGTCATTAAAAGTGAAGAAAAAATAATTTATAAAATTGGCAAATAAATTAGGTTAGGTTATAAGATATTTTTTTCGAAGCTTTTAATGACTTTTCAAAGAGGTGTTGTGTTGATTTGATTCTGAATTGTTATGGAACCAAAAATAATCCATATATATAAAAATGAATCCCTGTTTCCCTTGGTCACGCCATACCTTCAGAATGACTTTACCTATTTCATTAATCTTTTTTTTTTAAGTTTTCTAATACTTTGTAGAAGGTTCTTACGGAAAAAAAAAATTAAGAAAATTGCACCGAAAATTGAATAATTTCATAAAACTTAACGACTATTTTAACTATGCACGTTTGACAGTTCGCGCATTTGATGAAATTGAATTTAGCATGCAGCTGTTTTTTTTTCGTAAAGAGTTGTCTATGGATTTTTTAAATTATAGATATTTTAAACAGGTATCTATATTAAGTACCAAATTTGATTGATTGTTCTTATAATATACAGAAAAATTAATATTTGTAATATACGAAAAATGAAAATTTTAATAAAAAAATTGTAATAGGTGGCACGCGAGCTGTTTGAAAACTGAACTTACTGGGACTGAATACATAATACGTTGGAGGGGGTAGGGGATGCAGGAGGGGAACAGTTTATTTCTTTGAATATGACATTGCAAGGCATGCCGGGAACCAGCAAGTACATAATATATTTGCGGCACATTCAAGAGTGGAAGATACTCTCAGTATTGCCCTGGTATAAGACCACCATTTAGAAATGAAATGTTGCTTGCAATAGCTTTAGCCATGTTTGGTGAGCAGGTGTACTCCTCCACCTTCCACTTTCCCATCTCCTTCCCTCTCCCACTACATTAAACCTCACAACATATCCCGATTGGGGGTGCTGTAGTCTCACTGACTCCAAACGGTTGGAAGCAGTCGGAACTCTTGTGCGGCATTTACATTTAAAAAAAATCAGTTTGTTTCAAGTTTCAACACACTAATTTGTTTTTCTTGATGTCCAGGTGTTCCCGTGGGACGAACCTCTCGGCGGTCGCGGAGTGCAAAAGTCTCCAATCCATGACGAGCTAGAGAGCTCAGGAGCAATCATGCAAACCCGGGCAGGTTGGGAGAGGCCAGCCTTCTTCCTGGAGAATCAAAAAGTAAACCTCATCACTTTTATTTATTTATTTATTGTTTCATTGCATGACAGATATAATTTTTTACATTTCAATTTTTTAACCTCACTAGGACAAGCCTGTATTGAGGTATAATTTTATAAAGTAAATTATACCTCAATACAGTAAATTTTATAAAGTAAATTATACCTCAATACAGGCTTGTCCTATCGAGGTTAAAAAATTGAAATGTAAAAAAAAAACAATTTTTTAACCTCACTAGGACAAGCCTGTATTGAGGTATAATTTTATAAAGTAATTATTAAGTAAGTATTTTTTAATACATTATTATTTATTTATTTGATATAATTTCTTTCATTTCAAATACAATTCAGCAATGTCGGCCTCACTGGGTAGCTCACCTGTGCTGAGGCCTCCGTTTTACAAAACAAAAATTTATGCATAATACATTAAAAATAATATAAAAATAAGGCTGCATAAAAAAAAATTAAGCTAAAATTAAACTAAAAATAAAAATTTATAATTATGGTAAAATTATAGGTCAAATGAATTCTTTTATGATGTGTTTTATATTGGTATCTATTGTGATGTGTTTTATTCTTATTATGTTTTGAGATTTTGGTAATATTGTCTTTTTTGTTCTTTAATCCATTTTTTAAATTTTGAGTATGAATTTATTTTTGTTTTCTTCTATTTTATTTTCAAGGGTAAGGGGGGGTTTCTTCATTTACCGAGACTGCTAAATGCAATGCTAATTATAAAAATAAACGATCGAAATTTAAAAATTTCTATGCATTTGACCGTTTACTTTTACAATTAGCATTGCATTTAGCATTCTCGGTAAATGAAGAAACCCACCATAAGACTATTGAATGCTTTTATAGCATGATATTTATAGTGCCTTTGTCCAAAGCTTGTATTCACTGTCGGAGCTTTTATGTTATTTTTTTAAGATTGTCTTACTGGTCTGTTAGTGATATTTTGAAATTGTTGAAATTAATTTTTTTGGTCGAAAATCTAGTTTAGTAGAGTTTTAACATATAATTGGCGTATATCTAGTACGTCACAACTGTTGAATATTTGGTAGGAATCAGTTAGTCTATGTTTTTTAAGTATTACCTTTAAGATCGTTTTCTGCGCGATTTCTAAGTGATCGATAGCTGAGTTTGTTGCTCTTCCCCAGACAATTATTCCATATTCTATTATTGATTGACAAAGTGCAAAATATTGGGTCCTTACATATGAAATTGGCGTTTTGCCATACTGGCAACTTTGATCTCAAATATCTTCTCTTTGGTTAGGAGTTCCAAATTCAAATTTATACAGCTATTTACTCATGTATTTGTGTTTCGAATATTATAATTCATTTGTTTTTTCCTTAATTGTTTTTTTTCTTTGCGTCACTTAGTTTACAAAATGGAAAACTTGAAATATCGCGTTATTTACGGGTACGAGTTCCACCGTGGTACCAGTGCTGCAGAAACGGCTCGAAGGATTAATGATGTGTATGGCGACAGTGCCGCAAAAGAAAACACAGTGCGTTTTTGGTTCCAACGTTTTCGTTCTGGAAATTTCGACCTGCAGAACAAGCCCCGTGGACGGCCGGAGACCAAAGTTGATAATGAAGAATTGAAGGCTATTGTGGAAGCGGATCCATCGCAAACCACGTCCGAGTTAGCTGCAGGCTGCGGTATTAGTGATAAAACTGTTTTAATCCACTTGAAGCAAATTGGGAAGGTGAAAAAGCTTGAAAGGTGGGTACCTCACGAATTGAGTGAAGCAAATCAACAAACACGCGTTGACCGCTAGACCACACACTGCACAACAGACGGCTACCAAATTAGAGGAGCTTCAATTGGAATGTCTAAGACATTCACCGTACTCTCCGGACCTTGCCCCAACAGATTACCATTTTTTTCGAAATTTGGATAACTTCTTGCAAGGGAAAAAAATTCAACTCCGATGGGGCAGTCCAAACCGCCTTCAAATATTTTATTGATTCCCGTCCAAATGGTTTTTTTAGTAAATGGATCGATGAACTACCTATGAGATGGCAAAAGTGCATAGATAGTAATGGTAGGTACATACTTTGATTAAATAAATATATTATAATTTTTCAAAAGAAGCAAACACATTGTGACTTGACATTTTAAATCAATAAAAAGAAAACACTTTGTTTACGTCACTTTATTATTTCTTCCGTCTACCGGTTTCGGTACCTCCGTACCATCCCGTTGATTATTAATAACTTAGAAGCTTTAGAAATAAAAAAATCAGTTAATACAAAGGCTGAAATCATTAATAATCAACTTAATTTAACATTCAGCCCTATTATAAGTATGTTTCCCGTTATCCCAATCGCTCCTCCCCCACTTCCCTCCCACAACTGACGCACTGTCCCGCTCTATTTTACTGTCTCTTTCTTTTACATTTTGTATATATATATGTATATTTCTCTGTATTTGTCAGTATTTTATATTCAGTCCTGATGATGGTACGGAGGTACCGAAACCGGTAGACGGAAGAAATAATAAAGTGACGTAAACAAAGTGTTTTCTTTTTATTTATTTAAATATATTATATTTAAAAAAATCAACTTTATGTTCCTCCCATACAAAATGCCAATTTCATATGTAAGGACCTAATATATTGTTTTCATTTGTTTTATTTTATATATGTTCCTTATGTTTAGGAAAATGTGTATTGTTTTGGGGAGTTTATTTGATATATTGAAAGAACAATATTGTTTCATTAATGGTTCTTACGGATAACAAATTTCCAACTATCTCAACCAGATTGACTGGTCATTCTTGGATAGCGAGGCTGATATCAATGCACACCTTAACTTTTTTTACTCCATTATTAATTCTGCAATTGAAAAATTTGTACCTTTTACGGCTTACAGGGAAACTCAATACCCAAATTGGTTCTCAAAAGAACTGATTGACTTAATATACCTCAAAAAAATATCTCATAAGAAATTCAAACAAAGTCGCCTGGCTATCGATTATTCCGTGTTTCAAAAATTGAGGGGAGACTGCAATAAGCTCTCTGCAGAATGTTACAAAACTTTCATACGTGAAGTTGAAGGCTCTATCATGAACGACTCAAATTTCTTTTGGAAATATGTTAAATCCCAAAAAGAAAACGGTACTTGTATACCTAGTATTATGTCATTCGATTCTAAACTATCCCAAAATCTTCAGGAAACTGTTAATCTGTTCGCCGATTTCTTTAGCGGTGTATATGTTAATGCAAATGTAGATAGCAATATCTCTTGCTCTAATTTAGTTGAGACTCTTGATATATCTGATTGTACTCTAACCATAGATGATATTATATCCAAGCTGAAGAGTCTCGATTCCCGTAAATCCGCAGGACTTGACAAAGTTCCACCCAGATTCTTAGTTAATTGTATGCATACATATCGTATCCCATACATAAGTTATTTACAAAGTCACTCTCATCAGGTGTGTTCCCTGACCTTTGGAAGTTTAGTCTTTTGACACCCATTTTTAAAAAAGGAAATAAGAGCGACGTAACAAACTATAGGCCAATATGCACCATGTCTACATTACCCAAACTCTTTGAAAGCCTGGTACTAGACAAATTGATATCCCAAATCAATCAAACCATCTCACCGCTTCAACATGGATTTATCAAAGGAAGATCAACCCTGTCCAATTTAATATTATACACGAATGACATTGTTAATGCCTTGACTTCATCACATCAAACTGATTCCATATATACTGATTTCAGTAAGGCATTTGATAAGGTTAACCACAGACTCTTATTACGAAAACTGAAGTTGTTGGGAATGAGAGGGAGTATTTTGGAATGGTTTAAGAGTTATCTATTGGGAAGGTACTTAGCGGTCAAAGATGATTCGTTTACTTCTTATACATTTGCTGCCTCGAGTGGGGTACCACAGGGATCTCATTTGGGCCCGATATTATTTTGCTTATTCATAAATGATATAGTTAATATTTTTAGTAATGTCAAAGTCCTATTATTTGCTGATGATCTGAAGATTTACAGAACAATTAGAAACGATGACGATCGCGCCATTCTGCAGTACCTGAACAAACTATGCGCGTGGTGTTCTGTCAATGATTTACAACTAAATATTGGTAGTTGCCAGATTATTAGTTTTTACAGAGGTAAAAATCCTTTTAAATTTTCTTATGATATGAATGGTGTTAATATTCTTCGTGTATCGCAGATTCGTGATCTTGGTGTTATATTCCACGAGAGTCTACAGTTCAATGTACACATCGATGAAATAACAAGCGATGCAATGAGAATACTAGGTTTTATATTGAGAATGGGGGCAAATTTTAAAAGTATGTTAACATTAAAACATCTGTATTGCTCACTAGTACGAAGCAGATTAGAATACAATTCCTCTGTATGGTCACCATACTACAATGTTCATTCTCAATCATTGGAAAAGGTACAAAACAAATTTCTTCGGTACATCAATTTTAAAATGAAAATACCAATCGAATTTATAAATTATAATTACTTACGCGCTGAAACCAGACTTCTTAAATTATCAGATAGAAGAGTGTTAATTGATTTATTATTTTTATACAAAATTATAAAATCTTTAATTAACAGCCCTAATTTGTTGGAACTAATTTGCATTAGCATACCCGCTAGACAAACTCGTAGTAAAGATACTTTTAAATGCAACAATAAACTCAACACTAATTACTCTATATACTCACCAATACCAAGAATCCATAACCTTGCGAATAAATACTGCGAATCAGTTTTGAATGTTTAAAAAATCAACTAATCTCGATTCTATCTGCTAATAATTAACTTTTATTATTTTTTTTTTGTTTTAAACCTCACCAGTAAAATGTATACTTACTTTATAATATGTTTGCAGTTCTATTTACACTTTGTTCTATGTCAGGTCTTATTATTATTGTTAATAATATGTATAAATATTTAAAGCTGAATTGTTTTAGTTTTTTGTAAGTACAACTTGTACTATTTCATTTCATTTCTTTTTTATGTTGTAATATTCTTTACCTAACGAGTCGATTGCATTCATATTTATTCTGTTTTATTGTTTATGTAATACATGTAATTAATATTGTTAATTATATATTTGCTTCTTTTCTTGTAAAAGCCCACTAGGGCGTTAATAAAATATAAAATAAAAATAAAAATAAAAAAATAAATAATGGGTACCTATCAAGCTGAAGGAAGCTAATACAACATTATAATGTAAACATGAAGGGTGACCACTGACCATATGTTGAAATTTGATTTGAAATAATATATTATGCTTTTAATTTAAAAGGTCTAAGATCAAAGCCTTACTGGGACTGTTTGGTTTTGAAATGATAATATGTGTAGTTCTTAACAGGATGTCATTTCGTCGCCTTAGTTCTTAATTGTCCAAACGACCATTTTAGTTTTTGTTCAATCTCCATTTTAAAATTAAAAATAAAGTATAAAAAATTATACTTAATCATTAAAATAAGAATTATTTTAACCAATGAGACCTTTGCCTTTACGGAAAAAGCTTTATCTTAAACACCCTTCATAATGTTTCATTGAAATAATGAAAGAAAACCTTCTCCTCCTGTCAAATTGTACCTACCTTCCCTAACCATATCACCTTGCTGGAAAATTATTTGAAAATGGTACATTAGCAAGAGGGAATTCAAGTGCTTTGATTTCTGAAAAAAGAGAAGAAGAATTGGGACCATTGGAAGCAATTTTTGTTGATTGTTCCTTTTCATATATGTATATTCGTTTTTGAACCAAAAGAAGGTTTCTTAACCTCATCAAGATTGTTTTATACTTATTTGTGATTGTGGCGATAATTACCTCGAGGTACCGCGGTGGAACTAAATAAACTATATGTATTTGTAATAAGGTAGAGGTAAGTGATTGGTTGTCCTTCTTCCTTGTAATTCATTATTTTTCCCTACACATATTTTTTTAAAATTTAAATGCCATAGATACATTCAAGTGATAGGTACATGATATTATAAGTATACAGTGGTACACAGGAGATTATCAGTAATAACAAAATAAGAATGAACATTTTTCATGTGCGATAAAAGCAAGGTTTTGGGCATAGGATACTATTATGTGATAGTACTACTACTGTTACTATACTAAAAAAATAATATCAACGTTATAATAACAGAGAACATAATATTTAAATAGGATTATTTAGATTAAAAAAGATGTAAAAAAGGGGGACTTGTCAGAAAAGTTGTCAACATTATTTATAGACACTAAATAGAGTAATTTTGTATTGAGTTTATTGTTACCTTCAAAGTTATCTTTGTTTGGAATTAGTCCTGGGTCGATCGATCGTTTTACACGACCCGGGTCGCTCACGACCCACTGGCGCCACGAGCGGGTCGCGAAGACCCGCTCTTTTCGCGACACAAAATACGAAACTCGATTACTCATCACCCAGTTACTTTCTACGGGCGTGCCACGCGGTAGACGGTCGCCGCCCAGATCGGTCAAGTCATACGCGACACGAAACCCAGGTTATAATTGTGTGAACGTCCTCTCACAGCTCACACCCGTAACTAGTAATGTCATGTCCCAGAAATAAATTTTTAAAAAGACATACTTCAGGGGTTAAAAAAACAATGTTTTGAAGGATATAAAAACCTTGTAAAAAACGTGTTGTTCTGAAGCTTTTATTGAGAATTTAAATAAGTAAATTAGCTGTAAGCTGTAATGCTTTATTATAATTTCTTTTTATTAAGGTCAGACATTTTACACTTTTACCAGTTTATAGTTTCTATTACAATGCACAATTACATTCACACCCACACGAAAAATGAAAAGTTTTTATGAAAACAGCACTTAGCACTTTATTAACAATACCAAGATACGCTCTTATTAAAAACGTCTCCGTGTCTAGTCGAATATTCAAAAATCGAATCTACTAAACAATCCTGCTATGACGCGACACACGGGCAGGAAGCAGGATACAGTCACGCACGTGTGTGCGTTGATCGGCAATCAGCGACCGAATGTGTCGCAGTTGCAGTTCGAGAGTTCCGGAGCTGACACGTCTCGCCACTCGCCACATGGGCACCCGGCGATCGGTTCGTGAGTCACGTGGTGCAGGAATCTGTCGTAGTTGGTAGGTTGCGGGAGTGTGTCGCGGTTCACGGGTCCCGGAAGACCCGGGTGCTGACGAATAAATAACCCGCTCGCTCTTTGGTGGCTCGTGAGCGGGTTTCGACGATCAGGTCTTTCACGATCGACCCAGGACTATTTGGAATTACCAAGCAGTTATTAGATAACTTTTTAAGGGCGTCAGTTAAAAATTTAATAATAGTTTTGGTTTAAAAAAAAGTAATTATTAATAAAATAATACATTTAAAATCTATCTCTCTTCAGTCTGAAAGTAAAGATATCTGAAGTAAGTAGTTAAGAATCTATAGTAAAATATTTAGTTATTTTGAATTTCCCGCTCGGCTGGGCTTTTACTTGTTATTTTTTTATTTATTACAAAGAACATCTAAGTAAGGGAACGTGCCCATACTACGTGACGTTTGCTATAATTATAGGCCACAAGATGGCGCTAGTAGTAATCTATATTTTGCTATTATAATATAGTTAATTAAATTAAATTTGATGTTCTTCTTTTCAATATAAATTGGGTAACGAATTGTTTATACTATCACCCAATTCCAGCAAACACCATTTTGCTTGGTGTTTAAAGTCCATTTCCAAGTACATCTGAAACTGTAATTCGGAAACAGTATCGGATGCCACAAGGACTAAGATAGATCAACATTGATGAAGAATTTTAAGGTTCATGAAGACATGGTATTCATAATTTCAGATGCAATGTTTGTATTTAGTTTAGGTGGGGTCCATACATCATTAGCAAAGGGTACAAGTAAAGGTACTAAAGGATGGGTGGTGTAGGGAAATTTCTCCATTTGATTGATTGTGCACTTTGTTTTGATTTCTAGTTAAGTTTCAAACCAATTATGGATTAAAAATAGTGATAATTATTCATTTGGACCAAAGATGGCGTCAGTAATTTCAGATGTCGCTGTTGTATGATCATGTTTTGAATTTCCTCCCTTCTCAATATATAAAGGAATTTAACTATAAAAAGCCCACACTAGCTAAAAATTAACACTTCTTAACTAAACTTGCATAGAAAACATAAAGTTTTGTTAACCCCTCTGCAACGTAAGTAGATATAAGCGTTAAAAATAGGACAGCAGTCAAGTACAATAAGCGTGTTTATACGTCAGCGCGTGTGTTTCCATAGAAATCGTTCTAATTCCGTTATTGTTTTAGTTACATCCCTATAGATAGTCGATCAAGCTGCACATCCCTATCAAGTTGTCTATGGAAATACATAACAGGAATCAGCTGTCAGTCGTGTAGTTGACAAAAATATTTACCCGCGGAAATTTGCTCCACCGCGCTCCACATTTTAAATTTTTATTAAATATTTTTATGTAAATGATAAAAAAGTGAGGTGACAAAAGTGTTTTTTATACATATATACAATAGAATAAGTATTGTTGTTTACATAATCTGTGATTTCTGTGATTTTAGTACCGTTTTCACATAAAAACATCACGTGAGTCATTTTTACGTATTTTTAATGTTTGCGTTCTAAATTTTAATATTTACAAATGCTAATATTTATTTGAAATATAATAATTTGAAAGCCTATTTTGTAACCTTTCTAAAACAGTTTTTACTATTCGGCTACGTTCAGAAATGTTTTATTTATAGAGCTTTAATTGTGAAGGTGTAATAACAAAAAGTTTTCGTAAAATGTCATTTTGTTAGAGACACCAAAAGCGAATATTCTCGAAAATTCGGAGGGGTTAAACCTTTGTCCGTTGGGTGGGGAATAAGTTATGTGTCGGTAACTTGTAAATTTAAAAACATAACAATAAAACCGATGGATTTACTTTCTCAAAGGTGGCTTTATTTATAAAACAACAACCCAACCACTTCTTCTTCTGTTAAGTCCTAACTTTTTTACACACTTATTGCACAGGTTCCAGTGCCGGCTTACGACTGGGGTGGTTACTACGGACATCCTCGCAACACGGACAGAAGGTACGAGGCCATCCTGACGGGAGACCACACCTTCGGCTTCTCTAAACACCACCACCTGGTAACAAAACCTTCACTTCTTTATTCTATTTATTACTCTAGTTAATATTTATTACTATAGTATACATTTATTACTACACTATACTTCCACTTATTACTACAGCATACTTCCATTTATTACTACACTATTCTTCCACTTATTACTACAGCATACTTCCATTTATTACTACAGAATACTACCATTTATAACTACAGTATACATTTATTACTACGGTATACTTCCATTTATGACTACAGTATACATTTATTACTATAGTATACTTCCATTTATTACTACAGTATACATTTATTACTATAGTATACTTCCATTTATTACTACAGTATACATTTATTACTATAGTATACTTCCATTTATTACTACAGAATACTTCCATTTATTTTACAGTAAACATTTATTACTACAGAATACTTCCATTTATTTCTACAGTATACATTTACTAGCTGACCCGGCCACGCGTTGCTGTGGCTAATAAAACACAACGTCATCTACTGGATGGTTATCCAACCTTTATAACCACCGCCGTCTTTGAGTTTATCACGAAGAGACAGACAGATGCCGCGGAGGACTTTAATTTATAATACGTAGAGATGGTGTGAAAGATTATATATTATAACTTATGTATTTAAGTTAATAAAGATTAATACTGTATCCGTCTAAATAACTTTTCAATTACTGCAATGTACTTGACCATTTTTTTAGAAGATAGAATGGGTATAGTAAGCTATCCGTAAAAGATAGATATATGCCTTTGCGGACTTTTTTGTAGATCTATAAAACTGGAATATCCCACCATGCATTGTTTTGTTATATCCCAAAAGGATTAGGCAACGTTTTCGATGAAAGCTATCAGGCGGCTTGACTTTTTCCAACACTTCCAACAATTATCGTTATGTTTCAACCAATTTACACAAATCCTTGACAAATTACATACCTAAAACTTCCTCACTAAACACTATCTATTGGTGAAAACCGCAAGAAAATCCATTCAGTAGTTTTCGAGTTTATCGCGAACAGACAGACAGACGACGCAGGTGACTTTAATTTATAATATGTAGAGATTACTACAGTATACTTCCATTTATTACCATAGTAATTTATTTCTCTGAGTAATATGCCACTTATTATAATCCTACGTTACGTTTGGTGACTTAACAGGGGGGGCCCGAGTTCACGGAATGAGGTTTTAATTTGGGAGATGGAAATGGGTACCGGCATCCCGGGAACCATTTATTTGATAACCAACACCTAACCCATAGGTCACCCCATGTGATTTGCTACGTTTGGTGACTGAGCAGGAATGTCCGGGTTCATGGGGTGAGGTTTGTCTAGGTCTTGGCGGTGGATGTGTCTGTCCACCTTCTGAGTGTCAAGGCGTATCTAGAGGGACTGGTAGAAGGAGGCCTTTTGACCTCTCCAGCTGGACTCTCCCGACCCACCCCCTTGCACTGCAGTTGAAGGGATGGATTCATACGTCACTTCTGGACACACTGACCCCCAGATTTCTACCCACTCCTCATACCTTTTTCCTTCCCTGAACTTCCTCTCCTTCATTTCCTCAAAAAGACCCTCCCACAGCGTCCCCTAAGATGACAGGCTCTTAGGGAAATTATTTTCTTCGTATAGGAATGCTTACAGGACAAACACAGAAACATTCATTTTATATATTTTATTTTACATTAGCTCCCCACATGAGGCCCTGTGGAAAAAAATTCTCCTCAGGGCCTACATCATCTTTGGTCAAAAGATCTCCCTCAACCAATCTCTCCCGATCCGCCCTGCCATGCAATCGGTGGACAGATGCATTCCAAGATTTGGAGAAACCTGACCCCATGAACCCGGGCCCTTGCTAAGTCACCAAACGTAGCAAACCACTTGGGGTGGCCTATGGCGGAGGTATTGATTATCCAATAAATGTTTATTTGGCTTTTCAGATAGGCGTAGAGGCCCTACAATGCCGAAATGCAGCAGCCCTGTTCGACCTCTCCTACTACGGGAAGTTCTACCTGAGCGGGCCGGATGCGCAGCAAGCCGCAGACTGGATCTTTACCGCCAACCTCAACCGTCCCGAGAAGAAGTAAGTTAATGTTATATCATATCAACTCCACACAGGAGAGGCCCTGAGGAAAATAATTTCTCTCAGGGCCTATGTCATGAGATATGGCTTCCTTTTTTTACATTAACTCCACACAGGAAATAATTTCGCTCGGGGCCTATGTCTGCATGGAAGGTCTTTTTGGGGAGAGGAAGGAATGAACATTGGTCTTGAAGAAACCATGTTGTAGGTAGTAGGAAACACAGAGGCCGGCAAATCGTTCCACAGCCGAGCTGTTGAACTCAAGAACGAGTCGAAGAAGCGACCCGTTCTCATGTGAAAATGTCAATCGTGTACATATGTTGGGTGCGCGTTTGGCGTGTCTCCTGACTGTGCACCAATGCCAAAGGGATCAATGACGATATTTCCTCAGAGCATCTTCCGTTGAAATACCGGTAGAACAAGGATAGCATCCCCACCCGAAGCCATCCACCCAAATCCGTTTGTTAAGATGGGAGAATTTATCAAATGGACCGCCCGTTTCTGCACACAGTCAAGGTTTTTTTTAGGTGTTTTGAAGCTCCAGAGCGGAGGTGGCTGCCAGATTCAATCATGGAGCGCTCTTGCGATTTGTACAGGGTTAGCAGTTGTATACTATGAAAGTATCTGCGGGACCTGTACAGTATGTCTAGTTTTAGGGAGGCTAATTTAACTCAGGCTTCGATGAAGCCTCCGTACCTGAGCTGGTCACTTATAGTTGCACCAAGCATATCAATAGTGGTACCCTAAATTTAGGTAGACGATTTTTACCAATTTATATTTTTTTAAATTTCTATGATGCCAACAAATATGGGATAAAGCATGAAATATGGGTAGATTTATTAGCTTTAAACCATGGTAAGCAATTTATGTGTTTTGATATTAATATTTGGAAGTATGATTTTTTTGAAAGAGCACCGGCAAATGTAAACTGAACGCTTGGAAACCTCCGTCGCTCCAGGGATTTTTTTTTTGTAACTACGCCTTCGCTCGAGTGGCTACGTATCTACTTACAAATTTTATGATTTCCGAGTTCACAGAACTAATAGTTAGATTTAGTTGTTAACATGTTCAATTTGTTTAGTAAGGTGGTGTACTCTTGCATGCTGAACAATGCCGGAGGGGTGGAGGCAGACCTGACTGTCGGAGTATTAGAGAATGGCTCGGGGCAGTTCGGGGAACCAATATCTAAGGTAAGTAAGTTAACTTTGTTCAAAATCTCTTAATCTGAAAATATTTCAACCTAACCTTTCTTTTCCCAGTCAGCAGTACATGGCAGGGTCAAAAACGTGATTTACTTTACGAGAATGCTGCCCAATAATTCTGACTGTGGGAAGCCAGTGAAACTGTGGCTTTTCCTATGGGGACATTTTACGAGAGTTGAGAAGGCTGATAGAGATATTAAAAGAAGGGTGAATGCAGATAACTCTATTAATGGAGGACTGAACCAAAAGAAGAAGTCCAAAGAAGCGAAGCTAGCCTTCCATAATGGAGTACTGGTACCTACCCTTATATATGGTAGTGAGCAGAGGCGGCTCTAGGGGTCCAGAAGTGGAAGGTCATTTTAAAAAAATGATATTACCTATGATACAATGTCATATTAAATATAACAATATTCATTTGTAGGAATCTCATGAGTTTGAGAGTCAAATTCACCCACATACGTCAAATTACGTTTAATATAGTAAATTATGTCATGCGACAAGCGTAAAATATGCGAAATCAACATACGTTTATCAAACCATCTCTTTCAGACGAATGATATTCAGCATGCTCTCTCTCCCTCACGGCTCTGACCCAAACCGTCTTCAGAATCCGAAATTTTTTTAAAAGGGGACATAGTGCCATCTCATTTATTGTGTAGTGCGAAAAGAGACAGAAGATATGATACCAGGGCATTTCATAATTTGACCCAGCCAATCGCAGTGCGTGGGAAAGGAAGCTTCCATTTAAGATGTTAGATGTCACTGCTTGCCGCTGCCGGCTTTCTCCCGCGGTACATTTCAAATACATAGGAATAATACCAGTTGTTTTGATTTGCTTAATATTTCATAATAATATTGTTTTACTGTCATCTTATAATTTTGGGAGGTTTTTGACCAATTGTCCTGAGGGAAGGACCGCCACTGGTAGTGAGTCATGGAACTGGCAGAGGCAGGATTAAAGTAGACTGAATGCTATAGAAATGAGATCAAAAACCATGTACGATCGTATGAGAAACGTGGAGATCCGCAAAGAATGCAAGGCTGATGTTATTGTAATAAGTAAGATTAAGAAAGGAACGCTCCGATGGTTAGGGCATGTAGAGCGAATGAACGAGGAAAGGAGTGTAAGGAGAATATGTGATGCAAATGTGAATGGTAGAAGAAGTCAGGGTCGCCCGAGGAAGAAATGGCACGACCAAGTGAATCAGATACTTGAGTCGGGTCATGTTAAGATTCAGAATAATAGAAGAGCATGTATGAGACGATGTACGAATGTGAACGAGGCAAGGAGTGTGCCAAGACCGAGTTGTTTGGTGGTCCGTCCTCTCTACCTACCCCTGCGGAGAAACGGCGTGAGGTTAGTTAGTTAGTTTGTTAGACATTTTTTAAGCTAAATGGAGTTGGGCAATGAAGTACATGGGTAAGATGAAAGTGGAGAAGTACCAAGCTGTTCAGATCTGATCACTTAACAACAGCTAAAACCATTTCAAACAACTTTTTAAATTCTATTCTGAATGGGAGTCTTTCATCAGAGCGGTACTGTCACTCTGGAAACCAATAAGTCGGTTCCTGATTGCTGAGGATCATGACCCCTACTCCTATTTCTATGGTGGGCAAGGCTCTTCCATTTCTCGTGGTTCTGTGCTGCGTGAAGAGTCGAGAACACCCTAATACTGGACTTCAGTTATACTTGGTCACTCCAGCGCTGCGGTGACCTTGCTTCTGCTGCCAAACACTGCAGCCAGTGACTATGAGTTCCAGAATGGACACATTTGTGCAACGTGTCCAAAGTATCTTAAAGAGTCAATTACATTGTGCGAGTTTACAAGCTACTATCTGGGAAATTCACTATCTGTTAGTAAACTCACTCAGTGTAATCGTATTTATAATAATAATAATAAATTTGGATACTTGCTAACTAGCAGAATGTTGAAAGGTCATCAACTTTACTCGCTAGCTCGTGATTGATTTATTTATGTTTTCAATATGGCTGCCAATAAACAGCTGATTTCGACTGTCAAACATCTGACAGAATTAGTTCACGCAGGCTTCGTTATTCTTACTACTGGCGCTAGCATCGACCTCAGTTTCCTACGCTGCTGAGCGAGTGGACAGTTTTGTGTGTCATCATGACAATCTCACTCGCCGATTCACCCGCTTTTAAACTTAGTAGATAATAGCTCGTAAACTAGCTGAATGTAATATGTTATAGTTATAGTTAGATAGTTGAGAGCCTATTGTGGATGCCTTGCTCTTCCAGAAAGAACACATTTGTGCATCTGGCTGTCCATAGAATCCTGAGCATTATTCTCCAGCACCACATTTCGAGGGCGTCTTTCTGATTTCTTTCGCTGGCTCAAGTATCCATGTTTCCCCACCTTCAGAAATATGGAGAAAATCAATGCCTGGACAAATCTCATCTTGGTCGTCTTCATTATGCCTCTGTCACTACATAAATATTAAAATATTAAAGTTTACATGGTATGTTATTACAGGAAAAAAAATTTTACAGGGCCGCATCTTCTACATAGTAGCCAGCGGGTTCTCTGGTCAGCACACCCTGGCTCATATGCGGAAGGCCATACAATCCAAGGGCTTTAAAGCCACGGTCACTGATGTAACCAATGACATCGGCATCTTATCTCTGCAAGGACCACACAGGTAAAAAATGAATTTTCGGCTAAATTGGCATACCACAAGGCTCACATTTAGGACGAATCTTATTTAACCTTTCCCTTACTGTGCTAAAAAAATACGCGCGCTCCGGTGCTGTGTAATCAATTCACGTGTTAAAATCATCGATTTTATATCGGAAATATATGAACATTCATAGCTAATCGCTTTTGTTTTTCGTAAATTGTGTTACAAGTGATAATAATTGTAATTTAATTGCTGAAAACATGAAAAAACCATCGTCCGTTGCTCAAAAAACGGGCGAGGAGACCATCTCAAAGGATTGCCCGCGAACGACTGAGGCGCTGGGCGCTGGGCTGCTACCCAATACATATATACAGCTATGTATATTTAGCTACTACGCGGTCGTAGGTATCGACGGTCGAAACACAACACGGCGGTCTCTGTTTCTCGTGTTCCCGTATAGCAAAGTAGAGCGAGACGTCACATAGCGTGTCATCTCCCCCCGCACACTCTTCGCGTATCACGGTCCACACTGGCACACGGTTGATTGTATTTGTGGCTTATTCCCGATATTTAACAAAATATCTCTGATTTTGAATTAAATTTTCTAATTATTTAAAATATTATTTTTTAATTCAGTGTGTAAATGTATAACGGAGGAATACCTAAAATCTGAACCCAGAATTCATTATATTTATAGAGATATAAAAGTTATTAGAAGCAATGTGTAGTATTTACGCATTACAGACCAGGAAAGGTTAATAATACCAAACAGGTACAAGAATTGATATTATTTGTGATGTTTAAGTGTTGCTGCTTGGTACAGTGCTGACCTTTGTGCTTGCTGCTTCTTTAGCCAAAATTTCTTCATCTGCCCTGATGATGGACACTGTTACACTGTCCGAAATGTTGGCTAAAGAAGGAGGAAGTGCAATACGGCATAATATCCCACAAACCAAATAGCCGGGAATCATTATTGGATAACCAACATCCCTGCCATAGGTCACCCCAAGTAGTTTGCTGTGTTTGGTGACTTAGCAGGGGTGTACAAGTTCATGGGGTGAGGTGAATTATAAAAAAAAAACTTTATAAAAAAAAAATTTAAAAATTATAATTAAAATAAAAAAATTAAAATTTTTAGAAAATTATAATTAAAATTAAAATAAAAACAATTTTAGAAAATTTATTATATGATTTTTTTTATTTTTTATTATTAAAATAAATAAAAAATTAATTTTAAAAAATTTGAAATTTTGTTGGCATATTTTACTTCATGATTAATCCACAAATTTTGTTGGCATATTTTACTTCATGATTACTAATCCACAAATTTTGTTGGCATATTTTACTTCATGATTACTAATCCACAAATTTTGTTGGCATATTTTACTTCATGATTACTAATCCACAAATTTTGTTGACATATTTTACTTCATGATTACTAATCCACAAATTTTGTTGGCATATTTTACTTCATGATTACTAATCCACAAATTTTGTTGGTATATTTTACTTCATGATTACTAATCCACAAATTTTGTTGGCATATTTTACTTCATGATTACTAATCCACAAAATTTGTTGGCATATTTTACTTCATGATTACTAATCCACAAAATTATTATGAATATCACATGCTTGTAAAAGCCGGTATAGGCATATGTTAATATAAACAAATACTTCATTCCAGCGAGAGGATACTGGAGCAAGTCTTAGATCACCCGCTGTCCGACTTTGCGGTGTCCACCCACCGCAGTGTGATGTCCGGACAGTGTCGGGCCATGCGCGTCGGCTGGGCCGGAGAGCTGGGCTGGGAGCTGCACGCCCCCGCAGCTCACCTGGCAGACCTGCTACAGGCCTTGAACAAGGTCTCCGGGTGGAAACACGCGGGCTGGAGGGCACTGACATCGCTCAGCGCGGAGAAGGGTGAGGAGTTTTATGTAATCACTAGTCGATACTACAGTATGACAATTTATATTAATATTCCTCCCCCAAGCCGACTGGTCCTCGTGGGAGAAAACGATCAAGACCCTTTAAAGATAAACAAAAGAACTTCAGATATACATATAGCAACATTTAACTCAAGATCGTTAAGGACACCTGAGAGACTTCAAGAACTTGAAACGGCCATATCGGAAATAAAATGGGACATAATAGGAATTAGCGAAATGAGAAGATATGGGGAGAAGATAGAAGACTGTGGAAATTAGAAACAAAGGTAGACAAACGAAAAGATAGGAAGATGATCTAAAAAAGGTGGCTGGTCCAGAATGGATCTGAGTTGCAAAGGATAGAGAAAAATGGAAATCTTTAGAGGAGGCCTATGTCGAAAGACAAGCTGTTTGTAAAAATAATGACCCGAATGCTGAATAATAAAAGAATAATAAAAAAATTAATTAATTAGATTAGAAAAATGTTTTTTAAGTTTAACAGCAATAAAGGCTAATTATATTTTATTTTATTTATTTATTTATTTATTTTATTACTTGAGTGTGAGTAGCTCTTTGTCCAAGCTTCCACAAACAATTTCAAATATTTGAGATCATGTCAAGAATCAGAATAATGAACAAGTAGATCTTCTCCGTAATGTTTTTTCTTGGGGCCTTCGCTTATGGAGAAACTGAAAAAAAAACAGTTGTCGACCCAATCGCAATCGACTCCAGATACTAATATCTACAGCCTAAATGTCGGATGAATATCTACAGCTCATATGTTGGACTAATATCTACGAACTTCAGAGTGTTGACTAATATCTACAGAGCTAAGATCGGACGAATATCTATGAAGGTCCCAGTGTTGACTAATATCTACAGAGCGTAGGTTTGACTAATATTTACAGAGGGCAGCTGAGCAAGAGGTTGTACGGAAAAGCATAAATTACTTCAATTACGTAATTACTAATTATGTAAAGGCTTAAACGTTTAAAGTACGTACATGAAGTTTTTGCATAATATTACGTATTTTGCTGTTTACGAGGACAATAATTTATTGAACAAACATGGAGGTCATAATACAAAGATATTTATTTCAAAATACACGGCACCACAACCTAACCTAACCTAACTGACATAGAAATGGTCATGGTAACAGACTAGATAATTTAGAAGCACTCGAAATAAAGAAAGCTGTTAAAACAAAAACCCAAATTCTTAATATTCAGCTAAATGTGTCCAATAGTCCGATAATAGGGATTTTTACATACTTACATAAATTAAGTTTTTTAAACTGCATATGCAATATTATGTTATTCCAATATGCTATACATAATTGCAAATCCAACCTCTGCCAGTGCTGTAGATATTCGTCAACACTTTGGTTCTCATAGATATTAGTCAGCAGTTTGAGCTGTAGATATTCGTACGCACTTTGGTTCTCATAGATATTAGTCAGCAGTTTGAGCTGTACATATTCGTACGCACTTTGGTTCTCATAGATATTAGTCCGATTTTTTTCAGTTTTTGGAATTCCTGTAGATATTAGTAGACGCCTCCTCGCAATCAACCTCCTGAACAAAATCGATATTTTTCTGATCTGACATGTCAAAACATGACAAAACTTGACAAGTTGTGAGCCGCTACCATGGCAATCTCTCAACAAGGCAACTGAAGTACTGCTGGTCGCCGCGCCAGTCGCATTTCAGTTGTCTTGTTGGCAGGTTGCCATGGTAGCGGCTCACGAACCGTCAAGTTTTCGAGGAATCTGCTAAGAAAAATATCAATTTTTTTCAGGAGGTTGATTGCGATTGCGTCGACAACTGTTTTCTTTCAGTTTCTCCATGAGCGAAGGCCCTTAGTTGTCTGGTTAAATGCCACATTTTTGCTTAGAATGTTACGTAATTGAATTACAATACGATCTGTGTATTCATTTTTCATAAATTTCAAGTGTTAGTATTTTATTTGGGATTCAATTGTTGCTCCTCAATATTTCAGTTTCATACCAATGACAGATACAACCTTGTTATTCGAGGGAACGCTCTGTTGCAAAATGACAAGATATAATAGTAAGAATTAGGTTGAGATCACTAAATAGACAATACTAGAAATGCCTTCCATGTACATAGATTTGAATGGAAACCAATGTCGCCATTGATTTAGTATCTTTTGGTTCTAGCCCATTTAATATGAGCTCTGTCTTTCTTATACTAGCCTGAAATTGTATACCACCATCAGTGGCGGCCGCTGCCCTGAAAACGTGGTGGTTCACTGATAATCCGTAACTATCAGTACCGGGTCAAAGTCAGAAAACATGCCAACATACGAGGGTTGTCCCAAAAGTACCCGACCTAACAAAGAAAACACAAAAAATTTGGGAAAATTTTTTGTGTTTTATGAACATAGTCGCCTTTTAGCTCAACACCCTTTTCCCAGCGTTGTTCAATAGCTTCGATATCCTGTTTATAGTGAGAACCGTCGAGCACTTCAAAATAGCCATCTACCGCAGATTCCACCTCTTCATTGTTGGCAAATCTTTTACCACCAAGCCATTTTTTCAAGTTTGGAAAAACAAAATAATGCGAGGGGTTTAAATCTGTCGAATAGGGTTCGTGAGGAAGCAATTCAAACTTTAATTCATTGATTTTGGCCATCGGGATAACAAATGTTTGAACTGGTGCATTGTCTTGACGAAACAATACTTTCTTTTTTGCCAAATGCGGCCATTTTTTCTTGATTTCATCACTCAAATGCTCCAATAAGTTATATGCATAATACTCGTCGTTGATTGTTTTTTTCTTTTTGATGATAATCAATAAAAATTATCCCACGAGTCCCAAAAAACTGATGCCATGACTTTGCCTGCTGATGGAACTGTCTTTGCCTTTTTTGCAGCCGATTCTCCCCTTTTAGTCCATTGCTTTGAATGTTCCTTCGTCTCAGGTGTGAGGTGATGACTCATGGTTTTGAATCAATGCAAAAACTCGGGTTTATTGCTTTGAAACATCGCCAAACACCCAATTGAAACATCCTCACGATGCTGTATTTGGCCATTGCGAGCAAACACGGCAGCCATCTTGTGCACAGCTTTCTCACATCCAAATTCTCAGTCAATATGCGATGTACAGCACTTTTTGAAATGCCTACTGTGTCTGCTAGCTCGCGCACTTTCAATCGACGATCATTCAATACCATTTTGTGGATTTTCTTTACCTTCTTTGGCGTAGTCACCTCATTTGGTCGACCACTGCGATGTTCGTCTCGTCAGCTCGTACGTCCTCGTTTAAACTCTGCTACCCAATATTATATTGTTGTAAACGAAGAAGCAGACTCCCCCAGAGTAGAATCTAAGCTCGGCTTTGATATTGGTTGGACTTGAACATTTCAAATGAAAGTTTTGTATCACATAATGATGATCAATTTTTCCATGTTTACAAATTATCTGAGAGGGTTCACTATTGATGGCTGCCAAAAAAACACTAAACAATGTAGCGCCTCAAAACTTGAAACTTAAGCCTTATAAGGTTGGTGCTTTCTACCATAATTTTTTTTTAATGTAACAATCACCAGAAGTACGTCAGGTCGGGTACTTCTGGGACAACCCTCATATTTATACGGTTGACATTTGTCACATACGAACGGATCGCTTCTTCGACTCGTGCTTGAGTTCAACAGGTTCCTACAATATGGATCTCTTCAAGACCAATGTTCATTCCTTCCTCTCCTCAAAAAGACCATCCACACAGCATCTGAGATGATGTAGGCCCCGAGGGAAATTATTTTCCTCAGGGCCTCGTGTGTTTATAGGGATTATATTGATTTAAAAAAAAACTCTGATGATCGATCGGGAGTTTTTAATAATACTGGTAGGTTCATCTAGATTACGAGTCTTATGTACTATCATCGTATTTACAATGATTAATCCAAATCTATACACGAACTTTAAGCGGAGAAACCTCTGATTTTTGGATTAGAAAACAAGCGCACATCTCACTTCTCATGTTCTTCTTTATTCTATTATTTATCTTCAAGTACAGAATATCTGTTGAGATTTGTAGGGTCCTTTCTTCAAATAATAAGCAAAGATTTGAATTGTGTTTTATATTTACACTTTTAGGATAAACGTGACAGTTGCTCTGGTCACCGGTGGGATCGGCAAAATTTTCAAAAAAATATATTTTTATGTGCGATTTTGATCCTTATGTATAAAAAAACTGTATCAAGAACAAGGTCAGAATTCCTTGCGCCAATAGTATTCTTGATACCGCCAAAAGTTTCATTCACCTGGCAGCACCAGAATATTTACAAATATGCGACAATTAGTCTATACAGCGTTCCCCGGTCAATAGAACTAAAGGCAAAAGAAGCCTTCTTTGTTATTCGATTATTTACTTACAGTAAAAAAGGATGAATTTACGGGAACTGGCCTTTTTATAACAATAGACACAAACGCATGTTGACATTAAAGAAATTTACCAGAAGCTCCATCTGAACGCTAAACAGAATCCTGCATTATTATAGCCTGTCGGTAAATTAAAATTTTAAGACAATGGAGGGCAGTAATCACACTCGTTTCATCACAATCTATATATTAAAAATCAAATTATGATTTCTTGGGTATGTGAGTATATAAGATGTCTAGGCATTGCTAAACCATTCATCCAATTGCGATGAAACTTTGGGGATTTGATGTGCGCATGTCCGTGATGGTTTCTTTACATAATAGTGAGCTCTGGCGTCATGATGATGACGAAACTGTGTTGAGTTATTATGAAATTTGTATAAAAAAATTGCAATAGGTGGCACGCAAGCTGTTTGGAATGTAGGAGGGGGGAGGGGAACTCGGGGGGGGAGAGGGAAGGTGGAGAATGGGAAAGGACACACAGGGAGAAACAATTTCCTTATTGAGTGGCATAGCAACGCGTGCCGGGAACTTGCTATAAATAAATACACTATCAACATTATGGCGCTTGTATTGAATGATTGCAGGTTACCATTTGTGGAATGGAGATATACGCGCAGACGACGACCCCGTGGAAGCGGGTCTTGGTTTCACATGTCGCAAGGCGGGAGGGTACGCCGGCAGCCAGAAAGTGGATGCCTCGAGGAACCAAGGAGTTTCTAGGAAATATGCCTTCTTCACAATTGATGAGAATGTAAGGCAAACTTGCACTGCCTAGTGATTCCGTATTTTTTGTGAGATCGTTATTGGATAACGGACGTTATCTTCTGTCAGATTTGTGTGATTTTTACGTCACATATTGTAGTTTAGATCGATTTAAACATTAATTCCTGCAAGTACGCGTGATTATTTACTCATTTAATGTACGTTGTACATAGAAAACACAAATAACAGCCATAAAAATCACACAAATCTGACAGGAGATTACGTCCGTTATCCAATAACGATCTCACAAAAAATACGGAATCGCTAGGCTGATAAGATTGTATTTTAATCCCTAATGGTGTGTTCAGACAATTCAATTTTAGTTGATCAACTTTGATTGAACATCAAAAATTGTTTAAAAAAACTTGTTCAACTTTGTTGAAAGAACATTCACACGTGTCAGTATGCTTTCAAGTGTCGAGTTGATCAACTAAAATTGAACCGTCTGAACACACTATAAGGTTTATGACATTTTGCAAATACTTCTTTTAAGTGAACTCTCAGAATGCAGATTGTGCAGAAAACATTTTAGCATTACATTCGATTACTTTATCAAATTAGACATATGAAATTAAAAATATTAAAACTAAAAAAATTACTTAAATTAACTTTTAAAATTAAAAATTCTAAAATTATTTAAATTCTTAATGCAAACATAGAAAAAAGGAAAATTTCTTAAAAGTCGTTTACCAATGGTTTTTATTGTGTAAACTATAATTGCCTCCTCAAAGATACCCTTGCACAGCATCTTGGATAGAGGCCCTGAGGGAAATTATTTTCCTTAGGGCCTACATTACTGTACGTGTTACGCTCTGTATAAAATTGCATCAATTGTATTTGTGTGACTTGATTGTTAAATTCATCTAATGAGGGGCCATCCATAAATTAAGTCACACGAATTTCATGATTTTTTTTACCCTGCCCCCGTCCCTGTCACCCATCGTCACATTTGTGATCCCTCTCCCCCTAGTGTGACGTCACATATTTTGCAATTTTACATTTAAAAATTACAAAATTTTAATTATTTAGATTTTTACATGTCACGTCACAGAGCTGATGACCCCCCCTCCCCCCATTGTCACACAATTTCACACTTTTCTTCTCCCCCCCCCCCCTCCCTAATGTATGACGTAATTTATGGATGGCCCCCTTTTTTTTACATGAGCTCCACACAGGAAGCCCTGCGGAAAATAATTTCCCTCTCTAGGCCTATTTCATCTTTGGGGATGCTGTGTGGAGGGTCATTTAAAGGAAAGGAAGGAGAGGAGAGTTCTGGGAAGGAAAAAGGTTTAAGGGTTGAGTAGGAATCTGGGGTTCAGTGTGTCCTGGTCATCCGCTTCCAAGACCTAGACAAATCTCACCCCATGAACCCGGGCACCCTTGCTAAACCAAACGTAGCGAACCACTTGGGGTGACTATAGCAGAGGTGTTGGTTATAAAATGGTTAGTAAAGATTGGTTAGTAAAGGTTCCCGGGGCGGCGGTACCCATTCCCACCTCCCAAATTGCCCCTAATAAAAGTATTAAAAAATTACAAATGAAACACGTCTTTCATTAAACATGTACAAAAGATAGGTAGAGGGTACGGGGAACAAAAAATTTGTAGTAAGAGTCAAGGGGTACGCATGTTCAAAAAGATTGACAACCTCTGATCTGGACCATTAGTATGTAGACTATGTCATCTGTAAATTTCTCTTATAGGCCACTTGCATAACTTTTTTTTTTTTTTCGGTTTGGGCAAATATTCTAAGACATTCCGGATTATTATTATTTTTTTATTGTATTTTTGTAACCCTGGCGATTTTTTGAAAATTTCAATCCGAAAAATCAGACCATGTTTTATAAAACGGAAAGATGGGACGTAATTTTATAGGTGCGAAAAAAAGATAATTAGATTTAAATCATCATTTTAAAAAAAGAACGTTTTCCAGAAGAAAGGGCAGGAGAATAACGAGGCATACCAAAAATATTACATCTCGTAAATATTTTTTTCCTCGATCCATCTTATTGTTCGTAAATCATTATAATGTGCAACGTCTATATTACTAAATCCAATGTAATATACTTGTACTTGTAAATTATAATAATAATAAGAATATTATAAAATTTTGATTTTGTTAAAATTAGCACCACAACCATTATACCTCTAAAACACGTACGGACAACATTAACAGCCTTACTAAAAAAAACCACAGCACGCCAGATAACCCGTGTTATTGCAGCAACATGAATAAAACAAAAATACACTAAAACACGATAACACTACTAATAAGATTTGGTTTTAAAACGTATTGTAGATCCGGCAACAATGCATATTTAAGTACTAAATTGTTTGTTTTCCTTCATAACCGCTAGGTGGCGCGGCGGCGCGGCGCCTGCGCACTCGTTGTTCGCGCTCGAAAAAGACGTTGGAAGCGCGAAATGATTTCTGTGTGTGCAATATTACTTATGTGATGGTTAATTTCTATTAATATGAATAATTTACTCTTATATTTATATCATTGATATATTTACCGTGTTTTTTGTAGTTTTTCATAAGTTTTAGTCAAGTTATAAAACAATAATCGTACTTTGAAAATTGAAGTGTCAAAAACTATTTATATGATACATGAGAATTCAAATTTACATTTAAAGGTTTTATCTTACGATAATTTTATGAAAATGGTGTTTTTTTTAAATAATAATATCTAATACATGTGTTCGTAAATGCATCAAAGAAATTAACGTCTTTAGAGATGCAAGAAATCTGATATAAAAGACGGTATAATTTTTAGGTTAGTTTTTTAGCAATAAAAAAAATTTGAAATTTTTTATTATTTTTTTATTGTATGCACGAGGAAAAAGTGAGGTGATAGTTTCCTTCTAAATTTATTACATAAAAGGACTGTGTTTTTGAAATTTTGTTTTTTTTAAAATTTCTCTACATTTTAGTAAAAAAAAATTTGGTAAGAAATTTTTTTCCATTTATTTCCGAGTTTGAATCTTAAAATATGTCAGTTTTTGAAAACTAAACTGTATTTCAAATATACGAATCTAAAAGGTAAATTTATCTAGTTTTCATAAATAGTATTTGTTTTTACGACACCTTAAAAAATAAGAAATATATAGAACATTCAAAATACTATGGCAAAATTACAAATATCGTTCGGACATCAATGAGATAAACTACCCTCTCAGGCCGTGGAAACCATGTGTAATTCTTTCAATGAACAAATTTTTAATTAGTAATGTTTTCACATCCGCGGCCGTTTGTCAATTGAATAAAATTTTCACTGGGTTTTTTAGTAAGGCTGTTAATGTACAGGGTTCTCTTCAGTACATCTGTCAAAAAGTCTAACCAAATGATAAGTTCGCAGAGAACAAATTAATAGAAACATTTTCGGAGATGGGACATTTTCATGTAGTGACTCACGAGCCCAAATAATGGATTTATTTATTTAAATATAAAAAAAACTGTACATTTCTAAAAAAATTTTGTAACATTTGCGTAATCTTAGTAAAAAAATCTATCCACACGATTTTTTCCAAGTCGTTATGAAATCCATGCAAGTGGCCTATTCATCTATAATTGTTTGGTTCTGAAATATCAAATTACCTCACCAGGAATGTAAAAATTTGCAAGCTAACACGGTTTTCGTACAATGTTGTCAGTCAATGAGGAATTTTATTGTTTCCAGAGACCATTATTCGGGCTGGAGGCAGTCTACCGCAACGGGGAATCCTGCGGCTTCCTCCGTCGTGGAGACTACGCCTATTACCTGGAGAAACCGATTGGCGTGGCCTATGTGACCCGAGCAGGGGGCGAACCCGTGACCAAAGAGTACCTGCTGGAAGGGGACTATCAGATCGAGAGTCTGGGAAGAAGGTATCCCGCCACAGTTCATCTTCATTCGCCTTTCGACCCGAAAGGGTTGAGGATTCAAGGCATCTATGATTAGTTATTCTTAGGCAACAATAACAATGATATTATATGTTCACTTCAGGTGAAGACTTCTATTTTTTTCAATGTTGAAGAACATAATTGGTTATATTATATGTGTACATTTTTTTAATAATGTTGAATAAAAGAGTTTTATTTAATCAGAATTTTATATTTTTTCCTTCTTTCGCTGAAATGAATGATATATATGTAAAGGAAATATATTCCCTTTAAATTTGAATCCTATAATGTCAATTAGAATGCAATCATCGATTGTCATTTGTTTTGTTATTCTATTATTTGATTGTTAGAAAAAAACCATTCAAAGTGATATTAATAAACATAAATGTCGTTTCTTAGTTAAAAAAAACTTTGCAACACAAGTGTTTTATTTAGAAATTAATAAAAAGGAATTAAACCTATCAACCTATTATAAAACGACATTTCGTTTTAAACCAAAAATGGAGAAAATTCAATTCGAATTTACGCTATTACCTGGAGGCGATGGCAGATAAATATTATTAGCATTACAAAAATAGTCACAAGTGATGAAAAAGTGTTTACAATACCAGAAATGCTACGATCCGCCAGCTATCACGAGGAGATAATGAAAACTAGTGCTTTTGGAAAAATAAAAAATAGTTTGAAAAAAAGATACCAGGTTAGAAGAGTCTGGTTAACCATGACAGAAGAACTAAAAAAAACATTAAATTTACAATAAGCCGCCGCACTTTTAATAGGCACAGATTTTGGAAAGTACACTATTTTTAAACTTAGTCATTCTAAATTTCGATTACATAAAATTAAAATTAGCTTTCGTCTTGTGAGATTGTACTCCAGAATCACAAACCATGTTACACAAACCTAGCGTAGCCGCTGAACTACTTGAAAACTGGGATGTTTTTCTTGCCTTGACGCGAGTAGGCGTTATAAAGGGGCACTTTCTTTTGTATCACAAACCATGTTACGCAAACCTAGCGTAGCCGCTAAACTACTTGAAAACTGGGATGTTTTTCTTGCCTTGACGCGAGCAGGCGGTATAAAGGGGGCACTTTCTTTAATGTGTGCAAATTATTTTACTATGAATTATCACTATGTGGTTTCTATGGACAAGATTCAATATGGCGTCGGCGTCAAAACGGAAAATTACGCGAATAAAAGTTTTTACGAATATAAATTTAAATCCACGTTTTTCCGCCGTTCTCGACTGAAACAGATGATTCTTGTGGTAATTAAGTTTAAAGGTAGTTTATTTTTTAAAATATATGCCTATTAAAAATGTAGTGGCATGCGGCGTCTAGTCGTAAATTTACCAAAAAAACATATGTAGACGAAGATGGAAACCTACAGTTTGGAGACCAATACCTCGAAGAATTGGACGAAAAAAGTTTACAAGTACATCAAAAAGAAGATGCATTAGGAAAATTAATTGAAAAGTTAATGGAAGATAAGCAACAGAGCTTAAAAAACATTGCTGAGAAGTTTGTTATAGAAAAATTCTGCACTAAAAATCTGCAGCCAGTCGCCTACTCAAATGCCGCCGGCTGCGGCGAATTTGCATCTTGCAAGTCTGCAGTGTGCGCCATCTGTTGCTTGCTCTGTGTACTGCGGACTAAATCAAGCATTCCATTCACCGATTTCGTACCCTAACAACACACACGTTCGCAGTAATGATATTAATAGGGATAATTAATAAAACAATAAAAAAAAGTTATCAATCATTTATTAGAAAATTGGTATCTACTAATCACATCCAAGGACAATTGTTTAAAAAAATCAAAATTCTGCGTCTACATTTTGCAAAGTTGTCAATAACAGTGACCGGACAAGTCAGAATGAAACCAACTCAGAACCACATCAGAAAAGTCATTATATATAGTATCAGTGATTTTTTTAAAATAAAAAATGGTTTAATAGGTTATGTTAGGTTAGGGTTGTTGGCTATTTTTAAATATTTTTTTTCATTACTCATAATGACTTTTCAAAGAAGTGTTGAGTTGACTTTATTCTCGGTTCGCATGGAACCCTTAATAACATCGTCATAGTTTAAAGATAGGTAGCAAAAAGTTTGATTCAATGTTAAGTATTGTTAACGAATTTAATCTCTTATCTGTCATGGTCGGGCGAAGATAATTTTTCACTCTCCTTAGACAAGAAAAACTCCACTCACCACTGCAATTGTTAACTGCCGTCGACGTACATTCTTAAGGCTATATAAATGTTTCGGTAAATTGTTTCTAGTTCTTTATTTCTTAGAACCTGTTTTGGTTGTTCGGGGCAGTTCTCCAGCTATCGAGCTATCGTTGTTAAATAAAAACGTAGATGGATACACTCATCAACAAAGCACTTTTATAAATCACCAGAATATATTGTTATTGTTACTAACGTACTAGCACTATTTTGAACTTCTTTATTGTTCAAATTGACCAAATTCCTTAAAAACGTAAATTTACTATAAAATATTACTGAGTTGCAGTCAGGACATGAAAAAGGTTTTTCTCCACTGTGAATAAATATCTGAATTTTTAGATATCCCTTTGCAGCACATGAATAGTTGCAGTAGGGATACGAAAAAGGTTTTTATCCACCATGGGAAAATGTGTATTTTTAAAGATTTTTCTTCGTAGTACGTGCATAGTAAAACTCAGAATATGAAAAAGGTTTTACTCCTCTGTGAATCGCGCTGTGGATTTTTAAATCTCCCTTTCGAGAACTTGAATAACTGCATTCGGGACAAGAAAAAGGTTTTTGTCCGCAGTGGGTAAACTTTCAGATATGAATTTTGTGTGAATTTTCAGATACCATTTTGTAGCGCATAAATAGTCGCAGTCGGGACATGAAAAAGGTTTTTCATCACTTTGAGTCACAAGTGCCGTTTTAGATATTTTTTAGAGACGAAGAATAGTTGCAGTCAGGACTCGGGACATGAAAAAGATTTTTTCCACCGTGGGTAAACATGTGAATTTTAGATTTCTCTTTGTTACATGAATACTTGCAGTCCAAACATGTAAAAGGTTTTTCACTGCTATGAGTTAGCAAAGTGATTTCTTAGATATCCCTTTTGAGAACACGAACAGTTGCAATTGCAGAGAATCAAACTGTTGGTTTTTAAATCTCTCTTTTGAGAACTTGTATAACTGCATTCGGAACATTAAAAAGGTTTTACCCCACTATGAGCCAGCTTGTGAATCATAGTGGAGGAAAGTGTTGCTCTACAGGGAAACCTTAGGAAAATTATTTTCCTCAGGGCCATCTCAATAGCGTTAACGAAAAGGTATATCACAGGTAAGGGGTCGTCCATTAATCACGTGAGGCTCGAAAACAACTTGCAACCTTAATGGTTCTCTGGAAATTTTTATTACGATGCTTTATTTTCTAAAATTTATCCAGATTATACCTGTTTTTAAAGATAATTTTCTGAAAATTTCAATATACTGTTTACTAAAAAAATACACGTGATTTTGGGTATGGGGGGGATTAGTCTAAATCCTCACCACATATCACCAGGGGGGGAGTTAAAATGTTTCTAAAAAACATCACGTGATTAATGGATGACACCTAAGACAGTGTTAAATTGTGGAGATTCGGAAGGAATACAAGGCCGATTAAAATAATATTAATTTCCAATTTTTTTTATAGCGCGCCGTTGAGTGATAAAATCACTCAAGTTTCAAATCAATCAAATGTACTTGATGGATAGGATTAAAAGGTACAGTTATTTGGTGAGGGCATTAGAAAGAGATAATATGATGCGAAGTGAATTATGGAAGAAGTCAGGGAATGGTAAGGAAGTAATGGCATGATCAAGTGAATCAAATACTTAAATAAAGTTGGAACACGCTAAGAGACCGTATACCGACCGTGTACCGATAAATAATTTTAAAGAGCACACGTTTGAAAGTACTTTCTACCCGCAGTATTTCTCCGGTACTGTGCGCCGCAACCGCAACGCAACCATGAGACGATTTATGAATGCGAATGAAGCAAGAAGTGTGTGTCGATACAGGGTTGTTTGGTGGTCTTTCCTCTCTGGTCATCACGGCATGATGTAGTTTCGTAGTTATCCAAGATAATACTTCAATTCAATTTTGACAATTCAAAAGAATCTTTTATATTGTGTGAGAAGATGCATACTTACTAATGCGTACACTTGTTTAAAAATCGGCGCCCCTTCGTAACTTCGCCCCCCTAGGCACGTGCCTAGTTTGCCTTAGGGATAATCCGCCACTGACTCTTGCCGTCACGCAGCAAGCGCCGTATTAATAAAGACAAATGCAATCCATTTTTTTTTGTTTTTGTTAGCGAGAAATGATTCAAAACCATATTTATAAATTACTACATGAAAACTGTAAGGGGCGGTGGGGGGGGTCTTGGAATATACTATTCGTGGTCACCGAGAGGGGAGGGGGGTTAAAAATTGCAAAAAGTGGGACACGTAGGATGGGTACGTTCCCTAACCCTCGGACATCCTGTATATGGCGCACAACGAATAACTCTTGATAGCTGTTAGACAATCGGTCCCCTGAAGTCACTGTCTGCGATTGGAGAGTGCGCGAGAGTTAGTTAGTAGCAATAACATTTGCAGCCAGAGAATTTTTTAGAAAATGTTCCCGTCCTTGAGGGGTGTCTAGAAAAATTCTAAGTAAAATAAACCAGTTCCTCAAACTTTTTTTATGATTTAAATTTTTTTTTTTAATTGGAACCAGTTCCAACTTCCTTGGATAAGGCACGCCGCAAACATCAGATTTTTCCATTCGATTTTGTGATGAGGCAAAATTCGATTGGACGGCCAGCGCGGAAAGGCGTGGCCTATTTTCATTACCACCGCGCCGGCCGTCCAATCCGGTCCGACAATGGGCGTGGCACCGGTATTATAACCAATCGGGTTTCGAATCGATTTTTGACTGATCAGACAATCGGATGGAAAAATCTGATGTGTGCGGGTCGCACACATACGTAACGGCGGCTCCAGTGACAGCAAAGGAACTGGTTCCTTGTAACCGTGACAGGAATATCGAACATCTCTAGTGGATATGTCAAAAATGTCAATATTGTCAATCGGTAAATATTCGGCGTCTGCGTTTCCTGTGCTTCCCTGTCAGAGTAAGACAGAGTAATTTATTGTTACTCTGTCTTAAAGTAATATCGCGTGAACTACACAATAAAAGTGTTAAATTTGTGACACTTGCGATTATTTCACGTTAAAAAAAAGTTTTTGGAATTGACCGCCGCTCTTCGCCTTTACGTAAGTAGGTTCTAGTTACATTGACTAATTGACACCAAAAGTCCTTAATTTATTGGTCTTTGTTGTTTGTAAGACACTTAATTGATGTTGCCCAACACAGCATTTTTATTTTCCATTGCATAAAACCAAAATTCTCTTCGCGAACCGACACTGCGAAAATCCGCGGCCGTACCTGTCACTGTTATGTTGGTATCCTTGATAAATTAACAAGAGCTAATACGACTGTAGCCGACTTCGTGGGATACCTACATGAAATACCGCGAAATTATGAAAACACAGCAGAATTATTATGTTAACAAACCTCTATTCGTATATATTTGTTATTACGAATTTTAGAATATTAAATGAATAAAGGCCTTTAGGCAATGACGTTATATAAACCTGTATGCAAGTTTTTTTACATTGAAAAAAATTTGGTAATTTTTGGAGATCGCTGGCAACGTTTAATATGCACTTTTTTTTGAAAAAACCTATTAACTATTTGCATTGGGGGAATTGGAAAATATTTCATTCTAAATTTCGATTACGTAAAATTAAAATTAGCTTTCGTCTTGTGAGATTGTACGCCAGAATCACAAATCATGTTACACAAACCTAACGTAGCCGCTAAACTACTTGAAAACTGGGATGTTTTTCTTGCCTTGACGCGAGTAGGCGTTATAAAGGGGCACATTCTTTTGTATCACAAACCATGTTACACAAACAAGCCCGCTAGACAAATTTCATAATTACGCGCCTTATCCCACGAAGTCGGCTACAGTCGTATTAGCTCTTGTTAATTTATCAAGGATACCAACATAACAGTGACAGGTACGGCCGCGGATTTTCGCTGTGTCGGTTCGCGAAGTGAATTTTGGTGTTATGCAATCGAAAATTAAAATGCATTATTTTCCGCCGCCCCAAAGCCAAAAAGTTTCCTTTTATAGTAATTAAGGCGAATCTAAAGTTTTTTTTCTAAAAATTATTCGTAATAAGCGTGGCCAGTCCGAACCGATATTTACCCAAATCGGGACACGCGACCTGGTACATGAGTTTGTTTACGACCGCTGTCACGCATTTGAACCAAGCGACTAGTAAGTTCATCTAATCTCATCACATACTTCTCATCCCTGAGTTAAGTACTTAACTCGATTCCTTTTGATAAATTTCATTATTACTTCACATTTTGTCTCGTTACACTCAATATCAAAAATGGATTCTTTATTTGAACCAATATCGTTACTTTAAGGAAACATTAACACACATGTATAATCTATAACTGCTTCGATCCACGCAAAACTACACCTATGTGAAATTGACAGTTCTTCATTTTATGTAGCTTGATACACGAGAATGTCTCAAGTGTGGAAATATTACCAACTGAATGCCCTCTAGGTACAAGCGTTTATCAAAATTAAACAGCCCTGGTGTTATTGTCAATTATGTAAATAGAATATTTCGATAGAGTTGTTCTCTGCACTATATTATGCAATGCTAAGTAAATCAAAACTGTCGGTAATATCGTTAAAAAAATTATAGAATAATAAATGTCAAGTCAGAAATTAGTCTATCTGAGAGTTTTAATTCTTTCATCTATTAGTTTATAGTTTCAATCGTTAGACCGTAATGGTTTATAGTTATTATATCTTAGAAATTTACGTTGAAATTTTTCGACGCATTTGGAGTGGGTTACAATTTGGAATCGAATATAATATCAATATCATTAATTTCACTGACAAGGAAGAGTGAGGAAAGTGTTGTTAAGTTTATTTTGATGGTAGAAAGATTCATTTATCCTGATAAATCTTATTAAATGCCGTTTGCTAATGTATATGCCTGAGGTATTTTAAATTTGCTTCAATCTTGTGATTTAAGTTTATTTGAAGTTGAGTACAGTCCTCTATATTTTTTATAAGTTCGAAGAGTTTTAGATCGTCGGCAAAAAGCAATGTATTAACATTATTACCAAATAAAGTAACGAAATCAAGCTTAGAATGAGCTTCAATGTTACCCTTAAAGTAGGTACACAGCTTGTAGCCACGATCTAGTCTGATATATAAGAATTATATTTGCCAAGAGAATTCTATTGGTTATGTAGCTCTTTATCCATTCTAATAATTTACAAATTTTAAAAGTTTATTCGACAGGATTTTTCGGATTACTTCGTAAAATTTTACAAAATCCATATGTTTAGAGTCGACTTGGGTTTAATTTTCAAGTGAATCTGATGAAAATATTCGTGTAGGGAGATTTTGTTACAGGCCTTATTTGTTTTTAGCTAATACCAATTACCATCACATAACAGGACGCTATCACAGCAGTGCCATGGATCTTCCCAACCCAGAGAGTGTTTTCGTCAAGACTGAACCATGGTCGCAGGAAGAAGGCTCAGGTGAAATATTGGATACAGATATACAAATCCACCTCCCGGATGTGAAGAATGAATGTTTGCAGGATACTGAGAATGTTCAACCAACTAGTAAGTAGCATTGGAAATCACATAGGTGTTTCAGAAGGACGCAGTCAGAACAACTGCTCGGTTTCTACTTACCGTAATCTTCTTATCGTAACTTTTGGTTTTACGTTTGAAATATTGCTTTATATGAAACTGAGGAATTAAGAAAATTTTCGACTCATTACATCCTCTTTCTTAATCATTTACATCGTACCAATAACAATCATTTAAATAGCACCGACCCCCGAGAATTGTTTGTTTAAAACTATCATGTCTGTACACGTATTAGCAATATATTGTGGTTTTGCTATTTCAGGTAGCAATAATGTGGAGCCCATACCCATCAAGGCAGAACAAGTACCCCGAAAAGAAGATGAAGGGGCAATCGCTTTTATGGAAATAGGCGTAGACCTGCAAGATATTAAAAAGGAATGCTTAGAGCACTCTGAAAGTGTTATCGAAACTACTGCAGGTAATATCGATTTTGTTTTAATATATTTTTGGTTTCATTATAAATACCTACTTATTGACATTTATCCGCCATCTTTTTCAGACATGACGACGAACCTGAAGGTGCAGCCTGGAGAAAAACCTCATCCATGTCCGCATTGTAACTTCTCCTGTTCACGCAAATCAAGTTTAAGAAGGCACTTACGCACCCATACTCTAGAAAAACCTCATCCGTGTTCACAGTGTAACTTCTCCTGTTCACGCAAATCAAGTTTAATCAGGCACTTACGCACCCACACGCTAGAAAAGCCTCACTCGTGTTCCCATTGTAACTACTCCTGCTCAGAAAAATCAGATTTAACCATGCACTTACGCATCCATACTGGTATAAAACCTTATACATGTTCCTACTGCAGCTATTCATGTTCTCAAAGTGGACATTTAAAAAAACACATTCTTATACATACTGGAGAAAAACCTCATTCATGTTCTCATTGTAACTACTCCTGTTCGGTCAAATCACTTTTAACAAGGCACTTACGCACTCATACTGGAGAAAAACCTCATTCATGTCCCCATTGTAACTACTTGTGCTCAGACAAATCATGTTTAACAAGGCACTTACGCACCCATACTGGGGAAAAACCGCATGCATGTTCCCATTGTAATTATTCCTGCTCAGATAAGTCAACGTTAACAAGGCACTTACGCTCCCATACTGGTGAAAAACCTTATGCATGTTCCTACTGCAGCTTTTTATGTTCTGAAAAGGGACATTTAAAAAGTCACATTCTTACCCATAATGGAGGAAAACCTCATTCATGTTCCAATTGTAACTACACTTGCTCACGCAAGTCAGATTTAACAGTGCACTGACGCACCCATACTGTTACAAAACCTTTATAATGTTCCTGTTGTAGCTATTCATGTTCTCAAATAGGACATTTAAGAAGTTACATTCTTTCCTATACTGATGAAAAATCTCGTCCTTGTGCCCATTATAACTGCTCCTGCTCAGACAGATCAGCGTTAATAATGCACTTACGCACCCATAATCTCGTAGAAAAACCTAGTTCTCGTACCAAATGCAGTTATTCATGTTCACAAAGGGGATATTTACAGCGCCTTGTTCATAATTCTTGTTCATGATTGCGAAAACCGTTATCTTGTTTCGGTAATAAATAAATTTAAGAAACCGCACCCTATTCACTAAATAAATAGAAAACGATTAGCTCATGTTGTAAAAATCTATTATTAGTAAACAATTAGAATCACAGAACTGCGGCAGTGGTTCTCAAAAAATCCTGCGGCGCCACGGATTATTACAAGTTTTAAAATTTTCACATGAGTATAGTGTAATATACTTATATCCAAATACCTAATTCAACTTCCCGCTGTCACCACGAGTTTTTGATACCACTTAAGTTATTATACTTAATATATTTTTTTAAATGCTAATTAATAATGTAAATTTATTAAATTGTTTGAGGGGTAATAGTTAAAAATGAATCGCCGAAATGTATGTACGCGCATAACTTCCAAACGACTGCGCCAAATTGGATAATTCTTTTTTTTTTGTGTTCGTTATTGACAGGACAAGGTTTGTATAAAACTACTGGTGTGCTCGGGAATTATGAAATTTGTATAAAAAATTTGCAATAGGTGGAACGCGAGCTGTTTGAAAACTGAACGTACCGGGAATGAATGTATGGAATTCGGGAGGGGGGAGGGGGAGGGGAACTCGGGTAGGGGTTTCGCGGTAGGGGAACCCGGGAGGTGGGAGGGGAACCTGGGGGAGGGGAACTCGGGAGGGGGGTTCGCGAGAAGGGGGGAGTGGAGTGGGAAGAAGGAAGGTGGAGGAGGCGAAGTAGGAATGCGTGAGCGGAAGGGGACGCGGGAGAAGAAGGGGAACGGGACGAATGGGAAAGGACACACAGGGAGAAACAATTTCTTTATTAAATGGCATAAAAACACATGCCGGGAACCAGCTGGTTTTAAATATGATATGCTTTTCTTGACAGTCCTTGATTTATGGTTACTGTACTCTGTATTTTTTATTTTGCCTCTTTGTAATAAAGTGTAAAAGCCCAAATAGGGGTGAATAAATAAATGTCTTCAGTAAATCAAATTTCTTGTTTTTAAAGACATCGACTTCTCGGAGGTCTATTTGTTGTAGGTCATTCTCATGTTCAGTTGAACATCTGGATTCAGTTGCAGAAAAGTTTGAACATTTGATGCATTTAAATGTAAGTACTTCGATTACAACCATTACATGTGACTTCTTCTCCTGGGTTAGAAACATCTCCTTTACAACTTTTTTTACATTAGTCCGCACATGGAGGCCCTGAGAAAAATAATTTCCCTTAGGGCCTATGTCATCTGAGATGCTGTGTGGAGGGTCTTGAAAAGACCCATGTAGGAAGGAGGAAACACGGAGGCCGGCAAAACGTTCCATAGCCAAACTAATATAAATCATATTTGTTCATTGAAGTGGTTTGTTTGACAGATGTTATCTGTACGGGGTCCTAGCATGGTCGGTCGATATAGGTTTTATCGAAAATGTCAGTAACTTGACATCGCTCCCGAGCACGACTGCAGACCGCTAACGAACAAACAACAGTTCACAATGACTAAGGATTCCTAATTTATTTGAGGTAAACTGTTATTTCTTCGTTAGCGGCCTGCAGTCGTGCTCGGGAGCGATTTCAAGTTACCGACATTTTCGATAAAACTTATATCGATCGACCATGCTAGGGGGCCCCCCCTAGCATAGTCGATCGATATAGGTTTTATCGAAAATGTCGGTAACTTGTAATCGCTCCCGAGAACGACTGCAGGCCGCTAACGAAGAAATAACAGTTCACGTCAAATAAATCAGGAACCCTTAGTCGTTGTGAACTGTTTTTTGTTCGTTAGCGGCCTGCAGTCGTGCTCGGAACGATGACAAGTTACCGACATTTTCGATAAAACCTATATCGATCGACCATGCTAGTACCCCTGGTAATATTGTGTAATGGTTTTTGGTTAGAAGGGTTCTTATATTCTACGACCGTTTATTACACTTTTGGAATGCATAAAGTAGCAAGCAAGGATTTTAGAATGTTTTAAACCTTGAAAAATATTTATTTAAAAAAACTTTACGCTATGCAATCGCACAACTACAAGCAACAAGATATAATAATACTTGGAGGATTTATATATAGCGCCGTTTTTGTGAAAAAAAAACCGCCACTCCGGGAACCTTTATTGGATAACCAACACCTTTGCCATAGGTCACTCTAAGAGGTTCGCTACGTTTGGTGATTTAGCAGGGGTACCCGGGTTCATGGAAAGAGGTTTGTCTAGGTCTTGAAGGTGGATGGCCAGGACACACTGAAACCCAGATTCCTACCCACCCATTTTCCTTCCCAGAACTCTCTTCCCTTCCTTTCCCTAAAAAAAACCCTCCACACAGCATCCCCAAAGATGATATAAGCCCTCAGGGAAATTATTTTCCTTAGGGCCTATCATGAATTAAATAATTTCAATAGCGAAATAAAACTTACCTATTTCGGAATAATGTTAAGTATAAACAACTCCAATTTCACAACAAATAAACCAAACTACCGCAACGTTCGCGGAGCGAACACAAACAAGTGAACCAAGTCGTGACACGACTATGAGCGCGGACGCAGCAAAATGGCCTTCGTCGCTCGCATTTCAGTGCACCGAACATGTCCGATCGCAGAACGAAACCTTCCGAATTCAGTTTCGGTTTCGGTCGTAGTTTCGGCTGGATGGTGAAAATAGAGATGAAAAAAGCGATCGCGTGAAGTGAACATTTTTGTTTTTGGCCTCTATACGGGAATCGGGCTGAAAAGAGAGATGGTGTAAAACCTATAGTCTGTCAAAAAAGAGTAGAAAATATAAAAACTGGAACTACTAAATTTGTAGACTGGCAACACCAATTTAACTGTCAAATATTTTTTTGAAGTGCAATGACACTGAATGTATAGAACACAGTAAACCACATCTTAAAAAACATTTTTTCTTCATGACATAAATTTTATTAAAAGGTGTTTTATAAAGCGATTTGCTTTAATTTAATTTAACATAAATTTGAATTTAACAACAGATAGAAAGGAAGAATCACCAATGGTGAGTTTAGTTATACTACTTTTAGATCTGAATGAGTTAAATATATTCAGATCTAAAATTAGAGACACGATCTAAAGCCCAGGCAACGCTAGGTACTTAATCTAGTATGTATTAAATAAATGTGACCAATTTAATATGTTAACACAAACTTGCAAAGCTATAATAATAATATACCTGTATGCAATTCTAATTTTGAGATCGGTGGGTATCTATACTGCAATGAAAAAATATTTTTTCCAGTATTATGCCTTTTTAATTTTTTATAAAAATGTAGGTTACACAGCTTTACTTTAACACCATGAGTTATGTGTTTAGTATTGCCATTTGATCAACAGTGGCGCCCACCTATATTTTCTACTCTTATTTGACAAACTGTATATGTGTACATATTAATTCTTCTGTGGTTAACTTTTAGAGTTGAATAGAAAGCATGGTGTTTTCTCTTTCTAACACCATTATAGATCATATTTCAACTAACCATGATAGTAAGGGAGACAACGATTTCTATGTGACCTTTTTTTATTTTTTTTATTACACCTATATGATTTGTTCCAAAAACTGAACAAATAGACCTGACTGGTTAAGCGCACTTGAAGTGACATAACACAAAACTGCACTATACAAATATTATTTTGTTATTAATATGTATTTTTTTTTCTTTTCTTTTTTCTTTTGAAAAGAAAGACAAACATTCCCGGGTTACGAATAACCCAAAAATGTTTGAAAATCTCCTACTACCACCACATAAAGCCGAAAATATTGCTTGTGTTGTGATGGAGGACTTAGCCAGCCGAGGAATTGAACGTGCAACGCCCGGAGAGGATCCAAGCGCTATGCCCACTCAACCACTGACCGGTCTTGTTGTTGTTTGTATTGCAGACATTCCATTGGCAGCAACGAAGAGTCGCTGTCCAGATCAGCCAGTGACAGCAGCGTGGGACAGGCAAAACATTCCGCTCCACACTAGACGTGGGTCGTTACGCCGTTTTCAAGAAACGTATCGAAACTAGTTTCTTGGTCGGCGTAACCTGTTTCAAAACAGATTATTTTTGTAACTAGTTATTTTCATTCAGCTTCAGTTACACACGAAACTGTATACCGCCACCAACTATAAAGTTACACACGAAACGAAACTAAATTAAAGCACTCTCTAGTATCTAAGTGTTTGTAGCTTTACAGTGAAATCAACGTTTATGAAATTAACTTCCCGTCATAGCTAGGACTGATTGCATTAAATCTATTTATGATTAATTTTGATAAAATTTAAAATGATAAAATTTCACTTTACGCAATTGAAATTTGAAATACATTATTTTCCGCCACCCCAAATGCAAAAAGTTTCCTTTTATAGTAATTAAGGTGAACCAAAAGGTTTTTTTCTAAAAATTGTTCGTAATAAGCGTTGACAGCGCGATCGAAAATTTACCGAAAGTGCTCAATATTATACACAAGTACAACGATGAACTAAAACAAACTGAATTATTTTACTTTAAATTCAAAAAATGGTCGCTCGCTTCCCAGAAACGGAACCCACTCCCACTTACTCGAAAATGTTCGATTCAAAATCTTGCACGCTCGGCCGGCCGGTAAACGCAACTATGCGAAACGCGAAACGCGGCGAAACTACTCTGCAATCAGTTACTCACATCACACCCAACACAGAAATAACGCATTTACAAAAATAACTACTTGCTATTTTATCGAAACTAGTTATTTCCGTTACATACCGTGTAACTAGTTATTGTATCTAGTTACGTTAAATAACGCCCACGCCTACTCCACACACCCCGCAACCTCACCACGGGTAAGTCCACCTCAATTATTAGCCGCAACCTCTACACCAAATTTTCGACAAATTTCTTCCAGAAGTCAAACTTTCTAATTTTTTTCATTATTATTAATTATTTTGATAGAAACATTGGTAATTCTTCAATACATAGAAGCTTTTTTTATATAATTAAGATATATGATTTAACCCCTCAGGCCTCAGGCTTATTCTTTCAGAAGGTCAGAAAATGTTCACTTGGCCACTGGCGGCTCGAGCACTTCTTTAGTGGTGGGGATCGATATTTTTTTTACATACTGTACCGCAATCTCACCACCCGTAGAATATAATATAAAATTTCTCAAAAAAATATTTTATGGTCTAATCATGCTAGTCGGATATCTAAACACAAAATAATATAAAATATCCAAAGATATATGCCACTTTACAATATAGTATAATAAAAATAAAGCTTTATCTTGCAAGATTATTATCAAACTAATTTGAACGCGAGCGATTCTCGCCCGAAACTTCGCAAACAAATGTTTCTGTGGGGATCCAAAGAATTGACCCCGTGGGTATTTGAATTCACATACGACTGCGCATGCGCAGTTGCATACGATCGCGAAACAACGCAAGGAAAGTATGGGGATACTTCGGATCGTCCCCCAAGTGCGCATTAGATTCTGCGCACTGAGAAATAGACCCGCTGTTTTGTGCTCCGTACATTGTTCGCTGTACGCGAGTAAGGTCTTATTAAAATCATCCGGAATAATTATTTGTTTTTTATTTCTGCAAATGTTAATTACTTTTATGTTTAAAGAATTCATTCATTTTGGTGAAGACAAAGCATCGACTGTTATTTCCTTTAGTAGGTTTTGAGTGTAACTGGCGGGGACCGCCCCCATTGTCCCCCTATTGTCCCCCCCCCGCCACTGCACTTGGCAATAAAATCCAAATAAATGGAATATTTCCGATTGTATCCGAAAACTAAAAACTTTAAAGGTGAAAAAATACGCTTTCAAATATTGTAATTAGAAATAAACATATAATTTTTAAAATATTAAAATTTTTAATGCAAACATAAAAAAGTTTTAAAAATGTTTCACCTTATGTTTGTTATTTGTTTCTCAAATTGCAGTTGAAAACTTTGGTTTCATGAAGGTGCACATTTTAATTTTTCTGTGATTAACTTCTAGATTTGAATATAAAGCGTGGTGTTTTCTCTTAACACCAGGTTTAGATCATATTTCTCACCACGACAGTAAGGGAGATACAATTATTTCTATGAGACAGACCTATGTGAGCTGTTCCCAAAAGCAAACAATTTGGCCTGAGGGTAAACGGTGTTCAAAGAGAGAACACCACACTTTGTATTTGCATTTAAAAGTTTAATATAGACACTCACAAATTTTTTAAATTATTCTATGACACAACATTTAGCATTTGAAAAGTGTTTGTCAAGGTGTGCAAATTTTTTAATAAATATTTACACTCCCGAAAAATTTCAATAATTCTATGAAACAACATTTAGCATTTGGAAAGTATTTGTCAAGGTGTGCAAATTTTTTAATAATTTTTTTTTGTATAAAACATCAACAAAACTGTTTATGACTTTTATTATACCTTTGTCTAATTAAATATATGTTTTTTTAATTTAGTGTAAAGTGGTAATTACAGTTAACACAATAAAATTCATCGGTAAGCAACTTAACCACTCCGACCCGTAAACGTGTTTACACAACAATATAACAATAGCAGTCAAGTACAATATTAAGCGTGTTTTCACGCTAACGCATGTGTTCCCACGGAAATCGTTAAACTCTGTTATTGTTCTAGTGATAACCCTAAAACAAAAAGTAGAAGATCCATATTGAATCAAGCTTCACATTTCTATTCAAAGTTGTCCATAGAAGTATATGAAAAATACTTATTTTGTAGAAACAGTTTCAACCGCCAAATCGCCTACGCGCCGTTAGACATTGTTAATTTTTTATTAAATATTCTTGTATGAAATGGTAAAAAAGTGAGGTAACTAAATTGTTATATATATTTATACATAAGCTTATTTCATAACCTTTCAAAAACAGTTTTTAGTATTCAGCTACGGTCAGAAATGTTTCAAATTTATAGAGCTTTAATTGCAAAGTGGAAATAACACAAAGCTTTTATAAATCTGACAGTTCGTTTAAGACAAAAAACTTGCATAATCGCAAAATATCGTGAGTGGTTAAAAAACTTTTTCTGTTTGCGTTAAAATTTTTAATATTTTTAATTGTCTAAAGTGTCGATTTGTAATACTTAAATCTGAAAGACTATTTAATTTTGAAATGCATTCAAAAACAGCAAATTTATCGGGAATCGAATGCGAAAATATTAACCGCATTTCGTCAGTTCTCAGAAGCTCAGGGTAAAAGTAATTTATATTTTGCGATGACAGTACCATCGATTTACAGTTTCACTGTTTCTCTTTCTGTTACCTATTTCTCAAATTGTCGTTACATACCTTTTTGATTGCATCTATTCCAGGTCGGGTGGCAGTCCTGAATCGGGACTGGGCACGTCGCACAACAGTCTCGGCGGGGGCGGCGGCGGGGGCTCCAACGGCGCAGTGGGTCCCCTCGGCCCCGGCTCGGGCCCCCACGGCAGCGAGGGGCCGGGCTCCTCGGCCGGAGACCGCGAGGAGGGGCCCCAAGATGTGGACGGTGACGATGGGGAGTTCTACGAGGCAGAGCCCCTGCAACCTCTCGGCACTTGCAAGGCCCTCTATCCGTTTGAAGGTATGGAACCAACATTCACCATCCCCTTTTTCCAATATACAACAACTATTATTATCGTAGTAGAACCCGAAAATTCGAAAAATCTCCTAAATTTTTTAAAAAGTCCGCAGTAATATTTTTCTGTACAAAATGTTTTATAATTCGAAATTCATTAATTCATAGTCAAAATTTATTTATGTCCGCACACGAAAATCTGTCCATGTAATTCATGAAAATATATGGTTACTAGCAGTTAAAAACCCGCTCCTCAGCACCCGGCGGCTTTTGGTATTTATAAAATGGTAAATCCGATAAGAACTGGTTTCCAAAAGTAGCCGGTTCCTCGCATCCAGTGACAGCTAGTCACCTGGACAAAGTAACTGCGAAAGGCAATGACTCCTTATATAATATACAATCGCGTGGTATTATTATTCACAACTGCCAGTTACAATAATAGTCATATATTATCATCAATATTTCCATACCGGTGAGATTCACGAAATTACAAATCCAATAGTACTTACGCCTTCCAGGTGATGTTTCTCACGCTAATTGGTAACATAAGTGGCACCATCTTTTGGCATTATTGGCCACTTTCTTGAATTCGGTTCTATTACAAAAGTAGCTTTTAACAAACTTCAAGTACGAAGATGGTTTTGCATAAGGCGCGGTATCAGAGATATATTCGAAGTCGGGTTCTTAAATTCAACCGTACAGACGCAAGGCTATTAATAACATCTGATTTCCTAAATCTGAATCTGACAGGCCGGTCTAGAGGTAAAACTTTGTAGAATTTCCAGTACGCGGTTATTAATCGTCGTAATTTGTATTTTTATTTTGTAAATTTGAATCTGACAGGCCGCACACACCGGTAATCGGCAGCAAAATTTCTATTTACATGGAAATTAGTCAATTCAAATGAAATGATGTAATCGACTAAAAAAATTCCATAATTATCCAATATTACCAATTTACTTGGAATACCTGAATTTGAAAGGGCGGCCGCAAAACCCGATTTTCTACAAATTATTATTATTATTTTTTAAATTTGGATTTTGAATTAACCCCTCCGCAACGTAAGCAGATATAAGCGTTAAAAATAGGACAGCAGTCAAGTACAATAAGCGTCTTTATACGTCAGCGCGTGTGTTTCCATAGAAATCGTTCTAACTCCGTTATTGTTTTAGTTACATCCCTAGAACAAAACAAAGGCTACCGTCTAACTGTGCCAGTGTCATTTCATTCCTCTTTACAAAATTAATCATTTTATATAGATAATAGTTTTAAAATAGTATTGTAAATTAGTGTAATATAGTTTTTACTTGTATATTTGTTTTCACTGTAAGTATTTGTGTTATATAATTGGTTCTTCGGAGCAGTTAAGGTAAGATTTTTTTTTTGATTTTTGTGCTGTAGATTTATTCGAAAATGGATAAAGAAAAACCACCTGATCCCCCAGATGATGGTTTGCTATCTGAATCCTCGGGTGTTACAAAAAAAATAATCGCGGTTAATATTCCGGAGGCTTCGGACTTCGTAACGATTACGTCAAAAAAAAGAAAAATTGCTAAACCAGCAGATAATAGAAATGCAACAGATTTTGAACAAATACATCGAAAAACACCCTCCACGCAAAACGACTCCCTTCCAAATAATTCTGTTTTACAGGATGTAATTCCGTCCACTTCTTCCTCGATTTCAAGTCTAAGTCCAGCAAGCCCTTCAACCACACCCGCCACACTGGTAAACAATACTCCTTCACAAATGTCACGTCTGTATAATAATCTTGATAGACCACCTTACATTACACACGTGACTAAAATTTCAAAGGATGAAAAACAATCAAATTTATACGATGTGGACTTTGGACATTTTATGTTTAAAAATAAAATCCACCCTGTCTGGAATGGAGTAAAATCGGTTGGGCGTAACCGTCTTTCTGTTGAATTCAAGACAGCGGCTGAGGCCAATAGCTTTGTAAAATCTGATGTTGCCAAAAAAAACTCGTACAACGTTTTCATACCTACATATCAGGTTACAAAGTTAGGTGTCACAAAAGGGATCCCACCGCATTGGTCGATAGAGGACATCCTGGAAAACATTACTGTTCCTCAAGGTTTCGGAAAAGTTTTAAAAGCGCGTCGTCTAAATTACAGGTTTAATACGGGAAACTCTGTAGAATGGAGACCCTCCCAATCCGTTGTCCTAACATTTGACAGCAAAGACCTTCCACAAAATGTTACTATGTTTAACGTCTCTCTACCAGTAGAGCTCTATGTGTTCCCAACTGTGCAATGCTACAAGTGCTGCAGATTTGGACACACGAAGAACCTCTGCAGATCAGAACCCCGTTGCTTCAAGTGCAGTTCGTCCCATAGTGGCGATTCCTGTGATAAAACAGAGGAAAATTATAAATGTTTAAACTGCTCCGGTACCCACATGTCCATCAGCAAAACTTGCCCTGAACTGTCAAGGCAGCGCAATATTAAACACACAATGGCCGAGAAGAGCATCTCTTATGCGGAAGCATCAAGAATGTTTAACAAATCCATTCCATCTTATTCTGAAGTAACTTCCAAAAATTCTAAAAAATCCACCCCTTCTCAACCTTCTTCTTCTTCATTTAGAAAAACTGTTGAAAGGGTCGTGAAACCTAGAGTTCTAACAAAAAAAAATAATGCTAATCACGAATCCCTTCTGTGGTTCCCTAATGGACAAATTCCTTCCAGTTCAAATTTCAATTCTTACCTAAAGTCATCTACTAAAGAACAAAATTATAATATAGACCTTAACTCTACACTAATCACCTCATTTTTACATATTTTACAAACTTTAAATAAAAACAACATTCAAATACCGTCCCACGTTGCTAAACAAATTACTAATATTATCAACTCAACTAGAAATGGCTCCTCTGATGAGGATTCTTCAGTGGAATTGTCATAGTCTCAGAAATAAGACTGAAGAATTTTTAAACACATTACACTCAAACTCAATTGCAGTGGCTGCCATCTCGGAGACGTGGCTGGAACCGGATTCTGATTTCAGAGTCAGGGGATACCACTGTCTTCGAGACGACCGTCAAGATGGAAAGGGCGGCTCCGCTCTTTTCATTAAAAAATCATTACCCTTCTCCCCTGTAGATGTAAAACCAATTGGTTGTCCTTTTCAAGTGACGGCCGCAAAGGTTTTTGACACTACAATAATTTCTTTGTATATATCACCATCTAATAAACCTTCTAAATCAATCCTAAAAGCTATGTTTTCCAAGGTCACTACCCCTTCTCTTGTTCTGGGAGATTTCAATGCCCATCACGGATTATGGGGAGCTCACAATTGTGACAGAATGGGCAGAGATATTGTTGATCTACTAGACGAACTAGACTTTTGTATCATCAATGATGGTTCGCCTACCCGTATTCAGGTGCCTGGTCAACGACCCAGCATGGTTGATCTTACTATTTGCAATTCCAACATAGCCGCATCCCTGTTATGGAAGGTTTTGGATGACCCTCATGGGAGTGATCATTACCCCATCCTCATTGAATCCTCAAATATTTATCATTCCAACAAAAATGTCAAGTGCAGTAGTCGAAAACCAAGGTTCTTAACTGCCAGAGCCAACTGGAATGACTATTCAAATCATACAAAGTTCTCTGTGCAAAATCTGCCCTCTCCAACTACAGAAAATGTTGCGGAATGTTACGATTTATTTGTGTCTGCAGTCATTACGGCCGCAGAAAAATTTATCCCCATTAAAACGACACGTAGCAAAGGGAAACCTCCCCCAGCTCCTTGGTGGGATATTGAATGCTCAGACGCAGTAGATATGAGGAAAAAATATGCGAAAATTTATTCAACAAATATGAATATGGAGAACTTCCTTCAGTATAAACAAATTGAAGCTAAGACCAAACGTCTTCTAAAAAACAAAAAACGTCAAGGCTGGAAAAAATTTTGCACATCATTATCTCCCGAAGTTCCTCTTTCAGTTGTTTGGAATTCAATTCGCAGGTTTAAGGGTTCTCACGTCCCAACGGTGACTCGACCACTCACTTCAGAGTGGGTGAAAGAATTTGCCGATAAACTAGCTCCTCAAACTGCAAGTAATTTTAATGAAACAGAATTCACATACTCATTTAAAACACGGGGTTGGATGGACACCCACTTCAATTTAACGGAACTTAGGGAGGTCTTAAACGATCTCACAGACTCATCCGCTGGTGTAGATGGAATTCCTTATAGCTTTATTAAAAACTGCGACGTTACCACACTAAACTATTTTCTTTCAATTATAAATCTGATCTTTGACTCCGGCAAAATTCCATCATCCTGGAAAACTCAAATAATTGTTCCCATTCTGAAACCCCAGAAAGACCCTAACTCTGGACTTTCTTACAGACCTATAGCTCTGTCATCTTCCTTAGTTAAAATAGCTGAACATATGATTAAAAGACGTCTAGACTGGTATGCAGAAAATGAGAAAATTCTTCCCAGCTCTCAGTTTGGCTTTCGAAAAAGAAAAAGTACGATCGAAAGTGTGTCCATCCTGACTTCTGATATCCAGTTAGCCCTGGCCGATAATGAATTCCTTGTCGGTGTTTGCCTTGATGTGTGCGGAGCTTTTGACAATGTTTTATTGGATGTTTTATTTAATAAATTATTAAAAATTGGCATCCCTCGTAAGCTTTCTAGTTTTATAATTAACCTCCTTCTTACCAGGAAAATTCAAATCCAGGTGCTGGATTCTCCTCCACTGGAAAGAATAGTAAACAAGGGTTTGCCTCAGGGCTCCGTCCTTAGTCCTATCCTTTTTAATATTTATACCTTTGACCTGCATCGGAGTATGCATCCATCTTGTAAAATACTCCAGTATGCGGATGATCTTTTTATATATATTTCAGGACGAATTATTTCTATTCTGGAGGATGTGATTAACATTTGCATGAAAAACCTTGACACCTGGTTAAAAAATCACGGCTTAGAAATTTCTCCGTCCAAAAGCAATGTTATCGTATTTTCCAGAAAACGTGTTACTCCGCGTGTAACAGTCCAAATAAATAATTCAATTCTCCCTATGCAGGTACAAATAAGATTCCTTGGGGTAATTTTAGACTCTAAGTTAACATGGAACCCGTATGTTAATTTAATCATTAACAAATGTCAAGCTGGCCTCAACACTTTACGTGCCGTTTCACGGGTCTGGTGGGGAAGTCATCCATTCACCCAAAAACTTTTTTATAACGCATATGTTAGGAGTCATTTGGATTACGCGTCATTCCTCATTAAACCCACTTCTAAAAAGAACCTCGCAAGGTTGGACCGTATTCAATTTCAATGTTTAAGATTGATTATCGGAGCAATGCGTTCTTCCCCAATTAACGCTTTACAAGTGGAGGCTGTGGAGGCTCCTCTTCATTTCAGAAGACAGTTCTTGGCTGACAAGTTTTTATTTAAATGCTTAAGACTCTCTAATCACCCACTGAAAGACAAAATTACTGCACTCACTGCTCAAGTGAAATCACTTCCATATTGGAGGAACAAATCAATCCCTCTTCTTGTTAAAAGCCTCCATACGTACTGTTCGTATAAACCCCTCTTAAATCCATCAGACAGACTTCCATTATATGCCAACTCCTTTCGTATTCATTTGTGTAAACCAAATATTCTTTTTTCTCTCGGCATAATTAACAATCACGAAGCTCCAACAAAACTTATCCAAATTTTAAATTCGAAATATTCCAACTGGAAAATTATTTACACAGATGGTTCCAAGTCTCCCTTATCAAACCATGTGGGAGCGGCATTCCACTGTCCATCAGATCAAGTCGATAGAAAAATTAAACTTCCAAAAGAGGCTTCCGTTTTCACTGCTGAATGTATAGCCATTTTTGAATCCCTCAAATACATTGACGATGTTAACATTGGAAAATTCTTAATTCTCTCCGACTCCCTGAGTGCACTTCAAAAATTAAACTCTTCCCCTTTCCATTACCCAGAAGACGATTTCTGTGTTGGAATTCGCACTTTAATTCATAAATTAACCGACTCTGGCAAGGAAATCGTCTTGGCTTGGATACCTAGTCACTGCGGTATCCCTGGAAATGAAAAGGCCGATTCATTGGCGAAAGATGCCATTATTTCGGGGGATATTTTATATAAATTTTTAAACACCGATGACATTTTCATAAAATTGAAGGAAAACATGATTTCCACATGGCAGAATCATTGGGAAGAATCTAGTCAATCAAAAGGATATAGCTTTTTCACAATTCAGCCAACGATTCCTTCAAAACCGTGGTTTTCAAGACTTTCTTTTAACAAATTCTCGACATCATCCATTTGCCGCATGCGGATAGGGCATTGCTGCCACAATGTTCACCTGACAAAAATTCATATTAAGAATTCTGCGATGTGTGAATGTCGTCTTGGTGAAGAGGATCTCAATCATATTTTTTTCAGTTGTCCTTTAAATAATTCATACAAAAATTTCTTCCCTCACCTAATCAGTTCGGGTATATTGCCTCCCTACAACATTGCATGCCTGTTATCTTCTGTGAACAAACGCGTGTTTAAAGTCTTGGCTAATTTCCTGAATATTAACAGCATCAATTTGTAACTGTAAGTTAAGTTTCATGTATTTATTTATTTATTTAATTTTTTACGCACAATAAATTGTGTCAGCATATCTTTTAATTTCCTTGTTATGTTTAATTAAAATCATCTCTACGCACCAGATTATATTGTATTATATTATATTATTGTATTATATTATTATTTTGCGTATTATTATTATTTGTATAGTATTATTATATAATGTAGATAGGTTCTTGTTATTAAAACTAAATTAGTTAATATTAACCAAAAATTACACTCACAAAATTACACTCACAAAAGCATTCACTTGACACTGGCCAGAACACTCTTTTGGGGTGAAGAGCCATTAAAAAAAAAAAAAAAAAAAGTTACATCCCTAAAACAAAAAGTAAAAGGTTGATAGTAGATCAAGCTGCACATCCCTATCAAGTTGTCTATGGAAATACATAACAGGAATCAGCTGTCAGTCGTGTAGTTGACAAAAATATTTACCGGCGCAAATTTGCTACCGGCAGCTCCACCGCGCTCAACATTTTAAATTTTTATTAAATATTTTTATATGAAATTATAAAAAAGTGAGGTGACAAAAGTGTTTATTACACATATATACAATAGAATAAGTATTGTCGTTTACATAATCTGCGATTTTAGTACCGTTTTCACATAAAAACATCACATGAGTCATTTTTACCTATTTTTAATGTTTGCGTTCTAAATTTTAATATTTACAAATGCTAATATTTATTTGTCATATAATAATTTGAAAGCCTACTTTGTAACCTTTCTAAAACAGTTTTTACTATTCGGCTACGTTCAGAAATGTTTCATTTATAGAGCTTTAATTGTGAAGCGGTAATAACAAAAAGTTTTCGTAAAATGTCATTTTGTTAAAGACACCAAAAGCGAATATTCTCGAAAATTTGGAGGGTTTAAAGGGATTCTACTGTATTATTAAAAGTAAGAAACTTAAAATTTGTATTATTTTTGAATATGTTTGGTGTTTGTTTCAGCGACATCCGAAGGCTCCATGGGCATGCGAGAAGGCGAAGAATTGCTCCTGGTGGAGCTGGACCAGGGAGACGGGTGGACGCGCGTTCGCCGCACCGACCTGCGCCAGGAGGGCTTCGTTCCCACCACCTACATACAGTGCACCATCTTCACATAGTCGGCGTAAGTACCGCACACTCCATCACTTCATACTTCATCACAAGGCACCGACTGAGGGACAATCTTACTCAGGTCGGCCAAATTTGACGTATCACGCAGAATGATCACAAATTGTGCTTTATAATGTTGAAGAAGTTTCTAAGGTAACTAAGTAGGTAGGGATGCAAAGAGGTTGAACCGCCGAACAACTCGGTCTTGGCACACACTCCTCGCTTCATTCATATTCACACATCGTCTCATACTTACCATTCTGTCATTTTGACTTTTGACGTGACTTCTCTTTACTCTTTCCTTCCCCTACCATTCACATTTGCATCATATTTCCCTTACACTCTGGTTTTGAAATAATGATAATATGCACAGTTCCTACCGGAATGTCATTTATCCATCCTACCTTCCCCCCAGCCAATGTCACCTTGCTGAAGAAAGCAGGGAACAATAACAACAGTGTGAGATGACTTGACATTTGTAGCAACTATTTGTGTTTAATGTGTTCGCCTTTGAATTTGGTAAGTGCCTTGGTTTTCCTTTTTCTTACATTCCATAATTTACCACACAGATATTCATCCAACTTCAGAGAAACATTTTCATATTTGTTTGCATTTACAATCTATTTTCGCCAGTTGCATTTGAGGCTGTAATTTCGAAACAGTCTCGGATGCAATACACTCCTTTCTTCGTTCATTCTCTCTACATGCTCAAACCATCTAATGGCCGTTGTTCCCAACGTTTCCCAACTTTTCGATCGATCAATCTGAGTCTCCGATCAGTTAAGTGATTGGTTTAGTAACGCTCTATTCGCCTGTTGGTCACCAGATGCGTTGGGAAGAGCGTATTTGTGCATTTGAAGAGTGTTGAGTCAAAATTTCAGCTCAACAGTTGATCAGCGGGATTGGGAACAACGGCGGTAAGCATCCCTTTCTCAATCTTACTCGTTACGCTTACATCAACCTTGCATTCTTTGCAAATCTCATATTTCTCACACGATTGTACATGGTTTTTAGGGATCTCATTTCTATAGCATTCGGTCTAATTTCATCCTTCCTCTACCAGTTCCATAGCTTGTTGCCATACATCAGGGTAGGTACCAGCACTCTACTGTGGACTGCTAACTTCACTTTTGAAAAATTTTGGTTAGCCAAGTCCTCTATTAATTTATTGCCTGCATTTACCCTTATTTCAACTTCTTTATCAGCCTTTCCATCTTTCGTTAAATGTATTTCCAAAAATACGTTACTAAATTTAACATTGTGTTATCAATTCTTTCAGAACAGATAGTTGGCCGCCCTGCCACGTGCTGTGAACCGACCGGAGAAAACTGTTTTGCCATCAATTTGCGACAAACCCGAGAAGCCGCCAAACTTCGTCCAAACTTCTTCAAAACCCAACATGTGATGTGCCGCGCCGCAAGCGCGCTGTGTATATAATTTAAAGTGTATATTTTATTATAACTCTATAATAAACTGTCTTATATAAATAGACTTCGCTGGAGCAATTATTATTATTTATTAAGTTTTTATCGAAGGACGATGAAGATAAAATGGCTATTACTGTGACCGGTCGTGTTTTTTGGACAAAGTGTTATTTTTTTTATCCGATGACGTGAATTGAATGGACAAATTGTTATTATTTTTTTTCATCCGATAACATGAATCGAATGGAATTTTATTGTGTTAAGTGCAATTTTGAATGCTCAATGTATCTACATATTATAATATTGTAAAGCTTTCGCTTTTGAATGTAAACTGGTTATTTATATAAGAAAAACAATTTTTATTTTATATTCTTTATGTCGTTTAATGGTAAACTTGTTCTTCTATCTGATCCTTCCAAAATACTTTGTCATTGAAATGAAGTACATTAGGGTGGCCATTGAGATCTTTTAAAACTGCAAAATATAATATACTTTATTTCTACACTATTATATAGGGTAGTTTGTGGCATGGATTAGGCGTATTCACCCCTAAGGCCTCTGGCATATTCTGTCAGAAGTTCAGAAAATTTCCTATATGCAATAAAATCTAAATAAATGGGATACAGTGAAACCCTCTTAAGAAGTTCCCGTTTAAGAAGTTTCGTGGCTTAAGAAGTTTGGTTTTTTCGGTCCCTCGGTCCAAAATTGGCCCAATTTTTCTCATATATAAGGTTTTCCTGCTTAAGAAGTTTATTTTTTCCGGTCCCGTGGAAAACTTCTTAAGAGGGTTTCACTGACATATTTCTAAACGTATCCGAAAACTAAAAATTGTTTTTAAAAGGTGATGAAAAATGCTAATAAATTTTTTTAAATATTAAAATTTTGGATGCAAAAAAAAAGTTTAAAAAATGGCTCACGTTATGTTTTTTGTATCTAAAATTACCGTAACAAATGCATATTTTTTTAGACAAATGTATTTTAAACATTATTATCATGTCATTTCATAAAAAAAATTATTAATAAAAAATTCCCAAAGTTCCATAAATTTATTTCAAATTGCTATTCGAAACTTTGTTTTCATAAAGGTCTACATTTTACTTCGTTTGTGGTTAATATAAATTTCATCAATTTTTCTCCAACTGCAGTCGAAAACTTTGGTAACGTAAAGGTGCACATTTTAATTTTTCTGTGTTTAACTTCTAAATTTGAATATGAAGCGTGGTGTTTTCTCTCTCTAACACCTTTTAGATCATATTTCTCACCAAGACAGCAAGGGAGATACAACGATCTTTATGAGGACTGTGCGAGCTGTTCGAAAAAGCGAACAATTTATCCCGAGGGGTTAAAAAGGAATTGAGTGCATTTAAGGCTCGGTGAATATCCTGTCTGTATTTTGTTTTGTAGAAAAGATTTATATACGAATAACAAACAAAATTCATAAATATTTTAAAACGTATATCATCCACATTATGTAGTTATTTTCTATCTGTGAATGAACAATTATGTAATTTTTAGTGAAATATGTTTTCATTTTCATTGTCGTATGTTTTCCTTGTATGAAATGAACAAACTAATTAACTGTATTGTCTAATTCTTGTTTTGGTGACCTCTCCCTGTGTCAACAGGAGGCTGTTAACTGGTTAACATTGGAGCAAACTATTGTATTGTAGCTAATTACACAAATAATATGAATATTTAAAATAGTGTCTATTAATTAAAGTAACAAATTTGTATAATTCAAACATTTATACATGCCATTTAACTGTTAAACATTATTACTATTATAAGTTATTATTATTATTATTGTATATAGCTAAAGCCACAGCATTTCCGTCAAGTGATTGCGAATGGTGGCATAAATGATTGTATTAACCATAAAATGTACAGCGATATATTATTGAAAATAGATTTAATTTGTTTTAACATCTGTGACTGCTTTGTAAATAAATAAATAATTGATTTGTTAAGATTTAAGCCAGAAGTAGATGTTATTTTGTACTTACAATGTTGTATTGAATTGAAGCAATCGTATATAAAGTGTATATGTAGCTAATTTCTATTTTTACTAAGGGCGTCAATTAATTTTTTATAAAACATGTCATTCTTATTTCACTACGCTCCACGGTGTTCAAATCGATTAAGTGCGCTTAAAAATATATAGACTTATATTGGCCTCAATATGCATCCTTCATTATGTAACTATTAATGCATGTTGTATGTGTCACAAACATGAAATTACACACAAACTCACGGCTAATGGGTGAACATTTTTACTCTGCATCTTTTGGTAGTGGTTTGCACCCTTGACTTTTAGTCTGGAGGTTGAGGAATCGATTCAATCCATCATAGGTAAACTTGACTTTAAGTCGGGAGGTTTTGGAATCGATTCAATGCTACATATTCTGTCATAGATAAACTTGACTTTTCTGGAGGTTGAGGAATCGATTCGACGCCATTTGATCCATCAAAGATAAATTTGAGTTTTAGTCCGTAGGTTGTGGGGATCGATTCAATACTATTCTATATGTCATAGATAAATTTGAATTTAAGTCGGGAGGTTGTGGAATCGATTCAACACTATTCTGTCATAGATAAATTTGACTTATTTGGAGGTTGAGGAATCGATTCATTACCATTTGATCCATCAAAGACAAATTTGAGTTTTAGTCAGGGGGTTGCGGGGATCGATTCAATACTATTCTGTATTTCATAGATAAACTTGACTTTAAGTCGAGAGGTTGTGGAATCGATTCAATAGTATTCTGTTATAGATAAATTTGACTTATCGGAAGGTTGTGGAATCGATTCAATACCATTCGATCCGTCATAGATAATTTTTTTTACAAAACCTGTATTATTAAAATACTATCAGTATTGACGTCAATTTGATTAAATCTCTTTCAAAAAGGGACTCACTATTCTAAACTTACTTAGAAAAAAAATGTGTTTGAAAATAAAAACTGCAATTTTATGCAAAGTAAGCGTGATCAGCCAAATGAAGTAATATAAAAAAAATGTTGGTTAGGTTTGCACTTTTATTTTCAATTGTGTTTTACAAGAGTTTCCTGAAAATCAAAGATTCTTTGAGACTTGAAATATTTTACGCATTTCTTTTCATCTTATTAAACTGACGTTGTCAGTTTTATATATAAAAAATAAAACATCTTAGATGCATTTTTTTGTTGTCAAAACTTCCATTAGAATTTATTTTCTTTATTTAGTTTTTGAATTAATTTAATTTATTTTTAAATTACCTGCTGGGCGGGTTGATGATTTCGATAAAAAAAGTTGCAACTTTTGGTACCTACCTATTCTACCTGTTGAAATTAAAAATTCAATTTATTACGTAAAATTAAATTGTATTTATTATATTTTATTATTATTTTGTCAGGTTATTTTAAAAATTGCTTAGTTACTCTCGAATGAATGATTGATTATCTTTTAAAACAGGTCAGTTAGACCCCACCATTGTAATCTGATCTTTATGTAAGTCATTATTTAACTCTATAAATAAATTAGAACTTAAAACTTCACAAAGTTGAAGTCGTGATCAAATATTATTAATGTCTAAATTTAATTAGAGTGGACCCCAATTGGAGCAATATCCAGCTTTGAGACTATTTTACTGTCATTACATTAACAATCTTTATCTTTCCCCTTACCTGCCAGTAGCAGTTCAAAACATCTTAGTAGAACTATAACGAAATATTAATTCTTTCTTGTTTGGAGCGGTTCTGGGCCGATTGTGAACTCCTGATCATTTTAAACCGATCACCAATGATCGATCGGGTTAATTTTTCAAAAAGAGATTCAATTAATTGCTGAGCTATCAGCTCAGTTAACACGTAGCGAGCGACCATAGGTGTATAAATTTTGTAGACCGGACATCTTGAATCTCATTCTCGCGACAAAGAAATAATAAAAATTGTAAGTTTGTATCTAAATCAGATCATACTAGCGATTAGCATACCGATAAACCTTCACGCCGTCGGGAATCAGTTCCAAAAGTAACTGTTTTAAAAATAAGTTCCACTTGTCAGTCTCCAATAACTGAAACTGAGAAAGACTCGATACGCCCGGTCTACACAATTTACTTATATCTATGGTCTAATTATTTGGCAATAATTTCGGTTGTGGTCGATGCAGGATTAATTTAGAGATTTGCTTAGATCCTGTACGCACTCAATCGTTGTTCTATCCTTCATAGTTCAGTTCATTCCTTTAGGACAGTATCCCAATTTATTCAGTAAAGTTCACAATGTCTTCTGGTTCCACCACACGGTATTCAACTCCCCATGTATCCAAAATTGGACGATTCAGCATCAACAAGCATCTACTACCATACATCTGTGTGGAGGTTCATACACAGGCTTCTGTTTTTATACATTGTCAACATTGTAAACTCGTCAGTGATGCTAATCTCTCACGACCAGCCAAAGAGGTTGTTTCCGCTCACGTCGTCGTCGGTACTTTAAACATTTCATCACGTGAGCAATGCTAGGAACAAAACAGACAACAAAGAATGACACGATATAAAAATGACAGCTGCAGCAACTGATTGGTTGTGAGTGAGATTATAAAAGCAGTCTAGTTACGACGTTTGAAGAATTCAATGATTAGTGGCGACGCGGGTCTTGCGATTTCGGTAGCGATGTGTACAGACTTTGCCCGGCAAGTTGTTTGCAACGCGAGTACACAATATGATCATCAGATACTTATAGATGAAGGATTGATTAGTGTTTTTTCACATTTCCTACAGCTATGTTGGTAGTGTCCTACAGCTCTCTTAGTGGATTTCTAGCTACAGTGGAGGGGGGTAATCCGGCGGTAACCCTGGCTAATCCGGCGCCCCCTGTAATCCGACACATCAGGATCAGAATATTATTCAGTTTGTCAAGCAAGATTACAAGAAAAACCCATTTCTGAGAGCCGTATCTAAGGACCAGCCTATATTAAAAACGTTAAAAGAACTCAACATGAAATATTTGGTTTTTGCTCTTTGTCAATCTTCCGAAGTAATGGAGCAAATTGCTGCAGAAACACAGATTACTTCGGGAGATTTGGAGATCTGGTGTATATCTAGTATGATTCCTAGTTCCAATAGATTCTTTGATTTGTAATTTGTCGGATTACAAGGTAATCTTATCCAAAAAAATTCCGGACTATAGGGGGTCTTAGGAAGTACTCTATAATCCGACAAATTCGATAATCTGACATCGCCCTGCAAAATATTTGTCGGATTACCGCGGGTCCACTGTATATTGAGCACATAGTGAGTTTAATCTTGCTGTCGATTGAGTCGTGTACAGGTCTCTAATAATACATAACTATGGTTTGAAAAAAATTTCAGTGCAATTCTAAATTTTTTGTGTTTTGGACTCGGCTATAAACAAATTAATTAATTACACACTGAAACATGCTGAAACTGATACGTATTTCTCCATCCTCCTGATAGCAAATCCATACGATAACGAACATTAATATATAAATAAATACTCGCAACAGGTAAAAAACTCGGCTAACTTATATAGCCACTATTCATAGGTTCAAGCACCGAATAGTAAACTCAAGACTTTTTAAATAAATATATCATATTTATTTAATCGAAAATGTATGTTATCGTGTGGATAATCTGTGAGGAGGATGGTGAAATACCCCCTGAAAATGTTATAATCTAATTAGCAACAATTATTATTAACAATTAATTATTGACTATAAACACAAAGTTAGTTGTTATGGCCAAACAGTTGCTGAAATGCATAATATTAATTCATAGTTAAAATCAGTGTAATTATTGTCTTGTATTACATTTAATACAATCCGGATGTGTTATTTTCCCAGTGGATAGCTCCTTCCACGCCATATGTCCTAATGTTAAGTTGTCCTCGAGGTTATAAAGTTTTATCTAGTGCGATACAAATTGTACATAATTATCTTATATTATAATAAAATGTAACCTCTGTGCTAAAATCATATACGAAAAATGTAAATTGTTTTGTTTTTATTTTCATATTAAAATTATTTCTTTTACGTCTTTTGTTTCATTTATCATTTTCTTCTTTGTTTGTGTATTATATATGTTTCTCCTATTCTATGTTCACATGTTAAACACCATTATTTGTAATATGCTAAAAATCAAACAAATTAATGCCTGTCAGTTTTTAGTCATTTAATTTAGGTACCAGAAAGTACTCTAAAACACCCCTAATGTAGACCCCTATGTCAGGTTCTCTAGATTGATGAAATAGTGACCTATCTAATGTAGAAATCAAAATATTAAAAATAATCACAGCATTTTTTACGCCAAGAAAACAATAAACAATCTTCATTCCTGAGTGATTAATAATTTCTAGCATTTGTCCACAGAATGTATCCTCTTTTGGTAATATGCATTTATGGTAAATTCAACAATATCCTTTTAAATTTATTTTTAAAGAGAGATGAACATTCCCGGGTTACGAATAACCTGACAATAATTGAAAATCTTCTACTGCCACAATTTCTGGAAAATTTTGCTTGTGTCGTGATGGAAGACTTAACCAGTGGAGGTATTGAACCCACGATGCCTGGGTGGGATCCAAACGCGATGCCAACTCAGCCACTGACTGGTCGTTATTATTAAAAAGTTGTAATTTGAGTCGCTCTCTCACAGGTCCATACGTAATCGTGCGAGCTGATGTCAGTATATTTATAGCCAGTAAACTGTCAGTTTTGCTTATTGAAACCATCTTTCAAATAAACTACATATAGACCGGTTAGTGGTTAAGTTGACAAATATCTCTGGTTTCCACCCAGGGGTCTTCTTCTCGTGCCCTGTCCGTTCAACGAATGTTGGCAATCATGTTGGCTATGCGGACTTTGTTTACTGCGGCCCGGAACAGCTCTACAGTAGACTGGCAAAACCACTGTCTCAGGTTTTTCAGTCACAATGTTCTCCTTCTACCAGGGCCCGGTCTTGCGGCAAACTTTCCCTGCATTATGAGATGCAAGATCTCGTACTTCTCTGGATGTCTCATCGCATGTCCTAGATATTGAAGTTTTCGGATTTTAATTGTTTTAATAACTTCATTTGTTTATTCATCCGAACCGTAACATGACCCAGGGGTCACAGGTTCAATTCCTTTGTTAGCTGAGTCCGCCTTTTTTTGTCTTTATTTTTAAAGAAAAAGCATAATACGTTCATTTGATTTTTGGCTTATTATAAATAATAATTAGAGCTTTCCAACATACTTTAAAATGTTTAATTGCTCCCCTAGCTTTATTTCAGCATTGTTAGCAAAGTCAGACGCTTCTCCTAAACATATCTTGTGTTTGTGCTATTAAAATTTAAGTAGTTAAATGCCATTTGTACATTAATTAAATAATTTCCCAATGTATATTAATTATGTGCTCCATTTTTAGCTTAATGACTGTCTTGAACAACAAACTATAACATGTTCCGCTTTTTAAAGCTACAAATAATATAGATAGATTTTTTTGTTTTCTTAATTTGGTCGTACCTTTGTATTTATTTTTCAGGTATTATGTCAAATTGTTTAAAAATAAAGGAACTTTTTTCTAAGTAATACTGTTTTATTTTCTTCCTGTAATACTGATAATATCGTTGCAAGAAAGCAATACTGCTGTAACAGCCAAAAACCAAATTGTTCACAAGAGTCAAAAAACTTTTTAGATAGAAAAAAAATCGTAACTTTTAAACCAGTGGTTACGGAAATGCCATTTTTAAAATGCTTAGCTGAAAAAATATGATCTATCAAATGGTAATATTTAAATCTTTTATAAGTGAAGAAGGGCAATGTTTATGGCGCTTACAGCAGTTGACATTTTTTTTGTGTACGCCAAAAATGTTGTAAACACCGCTACTAAATGTATGAATACTGAAAATCAACTATTTTCAGCTGCATAAATTGCTGTAAGCGCCAAAGTATATCAATATTAAAATTTTGAATAGCCGTAAAAGTGTGTCGTTATTTTTTTAGGCATTTGATTGTAAACCGTTTGGTTTACAACAAAAAAAAAAAATGTTTGAAATGAAAACAATTGACAATCTTTATTCGAAACTTTTAAAATGTTAAAGAGTAAAAATTATTATACAACAGAAGACAAATATGTAGGTACTTATTATAATAAGATAACAACAAAACATACGAATTTTTCTAATCTTTCGTTAAGAAAACAAATACAGTAAGTAAGTAAAGGCAGAAAACAGAACCTCTTGCTAATTCTTCTAACACGCATGGGTATGGGTACTGAAAAGTTGTAGTAAACGACAAGTATTATTAGAAAGCAAACAAATAAAATTTAGTAACCGCCGCGAACACTTAAACGCAATCTTTGAAAATGCTGTAAGCACCAACCAAACGTGTAATGTTTCCATGTACTTAAGTGATTTTGTCGTTTCTTTTAAATATCGAATATTGTTGTAACTGCCAAACGTAAAAAACATATAAACATATTCAGTTAAAAACGTATTGTTGACAAAACAGCTAGTTTTTCCAACGTTGTACAGTTCTTATTTATCATCATATGTCACGGGACCCAGATAGATCGAAAACAAAAAGAAAAAAAAACCCCGCAAAATGGTGTTTATAAAGTATTTTTGTAGGTAGTGGTGGTTACAGCAGTATTGCTTTCCTGCGACGATATATCGAGCCATGATCGCACCTGCCAATTGATCGTAACCGACAGAAACAGAATTTTACATGAGATGTTTTTTTCTTCTCATTTTTTAAGTAATGTACTTATGGTACCCAACTTTACGGAGAATGTTTGATTTATTGATACTGTTCGCCCTACATTACAGAAATAGTTAAATTTGCACTATTTTGGGGATAAATGGCGGTTACGACGTTTTGCCTGGCTATTACGCAATGCACGATGTCGTTTACGATGTTTTGCATATCATACAAAACAGACCAAATTTAAAAAAATAATAAAATATTTTTTTTTTAATTGGTAGGTTCGTGTTTTGTTTACAATATTTGGGAGGCTGGTACGGGTACCGCCGCCCCGAGAATCGGGAACTAACATCTCTGGATAACCAACACCTCTGCCGTAGGTCACCCCAAGTGGTTCGCTATGTTTGGTGACTTAGCAGGGGTGCCCGGGTTCATGGGGTGAGGTTTATCCGGGTCTTGGCGGAGGATGCATCTGCCCACTAGCTGCATGGCAGGCCGGATCGGGAGAGAAAGCTTGAGGGAGTCCCATTGACTTCTCCAGCTATACTCTCGGAACATTGCCTTGCACCCCAGTGGGAGGGATGGATTCATAAGTCCGTCACTCCTGGACACACCGACCCCTAGATTCCTACCCACCCTATTTCCCTAATTCCTTTTTCCTTCCCAGAACTTCCTCTCCTTCTTTTCCTGTAAAGACCCTCCACACAGCACCCGCAAAGATGACATAGGCGCCGAGAAGACATATTTTCCAAAGGGCCTCCTGTGTGGAGCTGAGGAAATAAAAAACGATGGAAATTATTATACACACATTCTTTATTATTATTGGACCTACAACACAAACACAAAAATAGGGCGGTAGATATAAAACAATAAATCCAATTTTTTAGAACAAAATCTTTCATCGCAAAACTTTGCATTTTAATTATTATAAACGAAAATATCAGTAATAATTGCCATTATCGTGGTGAGTTTATATTTCAAAGCCTCACTTATAAAACAAAGAATAACAAACCTACATTGATGATTAAAAATATGGGTACTTCCCCACCTTCCTCTTCCACATCACCTTCCTCTCCCCACTTACCTTCAGCCTCACAGCATACTTAAATTGGAGATGCCATAGTCTCACTGGCTCCAGACGAATAATAGGATGGGGTGGGTGCGCTTGATGCTTTCCAAATAACTCAAAATTATATTATCAAAGTTATGTATATGTATAATAGAGCAGAACTTTTTCGACAGATGCATTATACAAAGAATCTAAACTATTCAGTCTTCGTAAACTATTTATACTGCAAACTATGAAATATATCTTTAAGAATAAAATAAATTCGAAAAAATGAAAACAGAATCAAGATTAGAAATAATAATGTATTTTATACCCACCAAACGAATACCAAAACAATGCAAACACACAGCAGTTTCATTGGACCTCGTACTTTCAATCTTTTACTGATAATTATTCAGGTGGCAACTAAACTTCCCCAATACCTAAAAGAGTTAAAAATCCATATTTTGAAAAAAAAGCCATCTTAACAATGCAGATGTTGAAACTTTATTTTTATAATTTATATCACTTTTATTTTTCATACAAACTTTACACTTTTATTACACTGTACACCAGGGTCACCAATTACTTTCATTAGGGGTCCGTTTTTTAAAATAACATGACCGTCGCGGTCCGGAAGGGAAAAAGCCTACCCCCCTCCCCCGGGCTAAACAATTTAAATAATAAAATGTACAATTTAAATATGTGTAGATACAATATAAATGAACAAATAAAACAAAAGGGTTCCGGATCATTATTTTATTAAATAATAAACAAATGTTATGTGTAAATGAACTACTAATACAATATTATTTAGAAAAATTACATTTTGCCTTGGACTATCCGTCTGAAGTTTGAACTAAAGTTTGTGCTGGCTATTGTCATTAAATCTTAGAGATGTTCTTCGGTAAGTCTGCTCCGGAATTTATTTTTAATGAAGTTAATCTTGGAAAATGCAGCTTCACAAATATGTGTTGACCCAAACAAAGTGAGAAGTTTCAAGGCAATTTTTTTTTAATTCTGGGTATTTATTAGCACAAAATTTTTTATCCAAAACTCTTGACAAGAAATTTCCTGTTTTTAGTGATTTAAAACGGTATTTTCTTGGAAATCAATCATTTCCACCTGGAGAGCAGCTTTATTACTTCCGAAAATATTCGCAGCTTCATTGCTTCATTCATCACCAGGATGCAATCAGTAAATATTACTGAGGATGTCAGAAAAATTATCAAAATACGTACTCCAGTTGATTGCGGATGTTGGCAGAGACGGGTAGTTAAATGAAAAGCATCAGGTCGAAGTAGTGAGTCAGTCTGTTGAGCTACGTAGCGAAGGTCGAAGCGGAGCGGAGTGACAGTGGTGCAGTGATGTGTTACTGATGTTGTTGCTGCGTGATGATGGTCAGGAAGCTGCGGCGGTGAGGATCACAGATCTTCAGGGAGCCGACGTGTTGCTCGACACCGTGGCGGTGGAGATGTGACCTTGGTCCAGGCGGTGATGACGGATATGGCGGCATGTGTCCTTTGAGTCGGAGCACACACGTGACGCAGGAAGGAATCGCTTCATTTATACAGGCGCGACCGGTGGAGTAATTTTCCATTCCCCGGCAATGTGTACGCTGGAAGGTACTCGAATATACCCGGTGCTGAATGCTTAGGCGACTGCTGGATCGCGAACTTTCCAGGCGGTGGCAATATAATTATTTATCGAGACGGCAAATACGTAAATAGGTACATCGTGTACGGTAAATAGGTACCTAAGCAGCTAACCGGCACTGCGCGAATATTAGATGGTTCTGGAGTATTCTTTCTGATGGCGAAAAGATAATGATGTGTCGCCACAGACATAAGGAAAAGTATACCGTTCTTCTATTTATTTATTACTAATTATTATCGAGTTAGTTTATACTGCATGAATATAAACTAATAAGCACAATTAACATTTAATTTGATGAATTTAAATATTTTTACAGTAAGCATAACATTTATTTTTAAATACATTCATTCTTTCTTCATTCCTCATACTTTCAGGCATTTCATCATACATCTTTAGTCCTCTGTACATTAGGCAGTTCTGTGATTTTGATTTCTTCATTTGTGGCAATCGAACTCTGTTTATATTTCTTGTTTCGTAATTATGAATGTCTCTATTAAAAACAATTTCATCCTTAAAGTATTTTGGCATTTGGTTTTTCATAATTTTATGCACAAAAATTAACACATTAAATAGTAGTCTCTTTTTTATTGGAATCCAATTTAGCTCCTCTCTCATTTGATTAATCCTTGCGTATTTGCCTTTCCCCAGTATACATCTCATAGCTTTGTTTTGTATAACTTCTAGTTTGTTTAAATTTCCTTCATTGGCCAAATATAACATTGTAGAGCAGTAGTCCAAATGTGGAGCAACAATAGTTTTATAAATGAGCTCCGTAGTGTTTCTATTTAATTTACGTCTTAGTCTTCTAAGAAAATTTACCTTTTTTGATACCCTTTTTAGCACATATTCAAAGTTTGCTGTGAAAGTCAGTTTTGAGTCGAGTATTACACCCAGGTATTTGATTTCATTTACTTTTCCTATTTTTTCACCATTAATTGTCAAATTTAACCATGTGTTACTTATTTTATTGCCTATTTCCATATATTTTGTTGTGTTTACGTTCAGTTTCAACTTGTTTAATTTCAGCCATTTTGCTATATTTTGTAGGTCATTATTTATTTTATTAATTGCTTCTATGTAATCTTCACACGAAATATAGATTAAGGTATCGTCTGCAAATAGTCTAATTTTGCAATGTTTAATAGTTTTGATAATATCATTTATGTAAATTATAAAAAGAATTGGACCTAATACCGACCCTTGCGGGTTTGGCACCGAGGACTTGTCAACAAACTACCTTCTTACGGACTTCCCGCATCCTTGTGTACGTGGATTGCCGATTTCTTGAGGGAGAGGTCGATTCAGACGGTAGCCGATGGTTTCACCTCTTCCTCACACTCGATAAATGCTGGCGTCCCACAGGGATCCGTTCTGCCTCCGACTTTGTTTTTGTTGCACATCAACGACCTTTTGTCATGTGCACCAATTCATTGTTACTCGGATGACAGTACAGTTCATGATAGCTTTTTGTTTGACAAGCCCCCAAAGGGCTTACAAACTTCAACAGCTCGTAGGCCTTTGAAGCAAAGAATGGACGGTTACCTCGAGAGTGTTTTCTCTTGGGGTAAAAATAATCTCGTTGAATTTAATGTTTCAAAGACCCAATCTTGTCTGATTACGTCTAAAAGGGATCGAAATGAAAATCTAGTCTCTTTCAACAGAAGCAATCTTCCGAACAGGCCCTCCATTGATAAGCTTGGTGTAACCCTAAGTGACCAGCTCAGATATGGGGGCTCCATCGAAGCCAGAGTAAAGTTAGCCTCCCAAAAACTGGGCGTACTGTACAGGGCCCGCAGATACTTTAATAGTACACAACTGCTAACCCTGTACAAATCACAAGTACGCCCCACGGTTGAATTTGGCAGCCACCTCTGGTCTGGAGCTCCAAAATACCTGAAAAATACCCTTGACTCTGTGCAGAAACGGGCGGTCCGTTTGATATATTCTCCCATCTTAACAGACGGATTGCAATCTTTAGAGCACAGGCGTCGGGTGGGAGTGCTATCCTTGTTCTACCGGTATTACAATGGAAGATGCTCCGAGGAACTAGCATCATTGATCCCTTCGGCACCGGTGCATAGTCGGGAAACATGCCTAACGCGTGCCCAACATTTGTACACAGTTGACATTTGTCACATGAGAACAGGTCGTTTCTTCGACTCGTTCTTGTGTTCAACAACTCGGCTGTGGAATGATTTGCCGGCCTCTGTGTTTCCTCCTTCCTACAACATGGGTCTCTTCAAGACCAATGTTCATTCCTTCCCCTCCTCAAAAAGACCCTCCACACAGCATCTCAGATGACATAGGTGGTCATATACAATAATAATATTGTGTGTTTTCCAGGGATTTGTGTCTGGCAATAGGGGAAGATCAGTCTACCTGATAAGTGAGCGCTGGCTTCTTACCAGAGCATCAGACTGGGACTATCTGATGAGGTAAGTTCCACTAGTAACTTGCAGTTACCCCACAAGAGTAACATCTGCTCCCCTCTGGAGACAGTGAGACAATGGCATCCCCGATTGGGGTATGTTATGAGGCTGATGGTAAGTGGGGAAGGGAAGGAGATGGGGAAGAGGAAGGTGAGGAAGAACCTGGCTATTCAGATCTAGTCACCAAACAATTACAATTTGGGAGGCGGATGGGTACCGCCGCCCCGAGAACCATATTTTATATTGGATAACCAACAGATACGTTTTAAGATTTTCATGGCCAAAAGTATTTTCTTTATTTGTTTTTGGGGTGTTATGCCGTGTCGCGGTACCTCCTTTAGCCAAAGTTTCGGACAGCGTTGCAGTGTCCATCATCAGGGCAGATCCGGTAGATGTGTAATTTTTAGTGGTGAAATGTGTGCTTATTTACTTAGTGCTGGCGACACGGTATCGCTTCCAAGTAAATAAGCATTGGTTAAAGAAGGAGGTAATGCAACACGGCATAACACCCCAAAAACAAATAATGTGGATAACCAACACTTCTGCCGTAGGTCACCCTAAGTGGTTTGCTGCGTTTGCTTACTTAGCAGGGGTACCTGAGTTCATAGGGTGAGGTTTGTCCGGATCTTGGCAGCGGATGTGTCTGCCACCAACAGGGTGGTAGGCTGGGTCGGGAGCGACTGGTTGCGGGAGATCTTTTGACCTCTCCAGCAGGACTCTCTGGAAGAAAATGAAGATAATGTAAAATTGTATTGTAATGTAAAATAATTTCTTTAAAGAAAATGAAGATAATGTAGGTGGTTCTTATTCGAAGTATGGTACAGTTAAACATGACCGAATTTCATATTGACACCGTGGCGCAGTGGTTAGCGCATTTGCCCGGAAAGCAAGAGGTCCTGGCTTCGAGTCCCAGAGGTGTCAATATGTTTTTCTGATTTTTCTGTTTCCAGATTTTCGATTGAGTTTCGCTTATATTGTCTTAATTTATTTAAAAATTATATTTGTTGCTAAGTCGTTTTAGACTGTCGAATTTCTAAATATTTTGGTAATTCCAGTAAGCTAATTACCTTGGGTTTGTAGCTCACTTCAATGATGATTAGGGAAAAACCTTACAAGTAATATGAGTTACTAATGACCTAATTTTATTTTCTAACGAGCTGAAACTGGTTACGGTCAAATAAAATTAAGTGGAATAAAGTTTTATATTTCTTCTATTATAATATATTATAATGGAATTCCACCATGAATTATCACTCTCAAAAATAGAAATATTTCAGAATGAGTTTGTATGAGGTACTCAAATTCTGAAATGAGGTGTTGAGGTGTTCTATCAAATGAAGTAAGGTGTGAGGTGTTAGGTAAATAAATGACACCAATTATTAGTACTGAGCACCGTGTGTCATATTGTGTATTATATATGTTGTCCACACTGGATTTGCCTCATACATTGTATGATATATTTGTAAGGATTTATTTTGTATATTTATATTAGTATGGTTTGTAGATATTAAGTTGCGGTGAGTACAAGTGTCAAAACGTTCCCTCTCTCCTCTCTCCTCCCTTGCTCCCTCACCCAAACCATCCACCTATTTTTTCTTCAAATTTACAGTAAGGGAACGTACCCATACTACGTGACCAACTTTTTGCAATTTTTAACCCCCCCCCCCCCCCCCCCGGTGACCAAAAACCTAAGCAACCCGCCGCTCATTTGTATGGAGCGTGACATTTTGAAGACCCCCCCCCCCCCTAAACGTGTCACGTAGTATGGGTACGTTCCCTAATATGGTAAGTAGGTACCGAATTATAAGAAATACGACTGAACCTTCCGTTTATGAATAAAATAAAGGTAACAAGTTTAGTGGCAGGTACAGACGTACAGGCGTCTCGGTCAGAGCCGGACTTCCGCCTAGGCCTGGGAGGCCTCGCCCTAGGACCCCTACCTCGGGAGGGATTCACTCCACACAGGAAGAGGAAATAGGAAATAAGAACATAGGACTCTTTCACATTTAAGCAAAATTTGTTGCTTGCGCATTGATGGAGGAGCAGAGGATTAAACTGATTGAACGACGCCTGCCGCCTCGAGTTCCTGGTGAGAATCTGATATGCTTTTAAGGTTTCCATTTTGAATAACACAAAAAGGTTTCAATTATGAAAATGCTAAGGGATTTTCGTCTAAATATTGTCGGGATATGACAAATTAAAATCGAAAGGATTTATTGGTTTACCCTCCCACCTAGAAAGGATTTATTGGTTTACCCTCTCATCTAGAAAGGATTTATTGGTTTACCCTTCCACCTAGAAAGGATTTATTGGTTTACTCTCCCACCTAGAAAATGTTTCTAAAAAGACCCTGCTAAGGGATGATTGGGCTGGGCCGGTGAAAATGCTAAGGGATTTTCGTCTAAATATTGTCAGGATATGACAAATTAAAATCGAAAGGATTTATTGGTTTACCCTCCCACCTAGAAAGGATTTATTGGTTTACCCTCTCATCTAGAAAGGATTTATTGGTTTACCCTTCCACCTAGAAAGGATTTATTGGTTTACCCTCTCATCTAGAAAGGATTTATTGGTTTACCCTTCCACCTAGAAAGAATTTATTGGTTTTCCCTTCCACCTAGAAAGGATTTATTGGTTAACCCTTCCACCTAGAAAGGATTTATTGGTTTACTCTCCCACCTAGAAAATGTTTCTAAAAAGACCCTGCTAAGGGATGATTGGGCTGGGCTGGTGAAAATTCTAAGGGATTTTCGTCTAAATATTGTCGGGATATGACAAATTAAAATCGAAAGGATTTATTGGTTTACCCTCCCACCTAGAAAGGATTTATTGGTTTACCCTCTCATCTAGAAAGGATTTATTGGTTTACCCTTCCACCTAGAAAGGATTTATTGGTTTACCCTCTCATCTAGAAAGGATTTATTGGTTTACCCTTCCACCTAGAAAGAATTTATTGGTTTTCCCTTCCACCTAGAAAGAATTTATTGGTTTTCCCTTCCACCTAGAAAGGATTTATTGGTTTACTCTCCCTCCTAGAAAATGTTTCTAAAAAGACCCTACTCACAGCATCCTCAAAGATGACATAGGCCATGAGGGGAATTATTTTCCCCAGTGGCTCCTGTGTGGAGCTATTGTAAAAAAAATGATACGGAAAGAAATTTTTCCCCTAGTATTCGTAATTGCAGCCCGTAAATGGGTGGATTATTACATTCACAAAGAGGAAAAAGCACTGCACAGCTGCTAACCATGTACAAATCACAAGTGCGCCCCATGGTTGAATTTTGCAGCCACCTCTGGTCTGGAGCCTCAAAATACCTGAAAAAACCATCAACTCTGTGCAGAAACGGGCGGTCCGTTTGATAGATTCTCCTTACTTAACAAACGGATTGCAAACTTTAGAGCACAGGCGTTGGGTGGGAATACTATCCTTGTTCTATTGGTATTTCAATGGAAGATGCTCCGAGGAACTAGCGTCATTGATCCCTTTGGCACCGGTGCATTGTCGGGAAACACGCCAAACGCATGCCCAACATATGTACACGGTTGACATTTGTCACATGAGAGCGGGTCGCTTCTTCGACTCGTTCTTGTGGTCACAGCTAGGCTGTGGAACGATTTGCCGGTCTTTATGTTTCCTCCTTCCTGTTCATTCCTTCCTCTCCTCAAAAAGACCCTCCACACAGCATCTCAGATGACATAGGCCTTGAAGAAAATTATTTTCCTCGGGCCTCCCGTGTAAAGTTAATATAAACAAAAAAAAAAGAATTAAAAGTAGTTAGTTACTTTCACTAATGATTTACATTTTTAAAACCTTTCTAAATGCAACAAAATATTTACAAGAATATCTCTATTTCGAATATTGTTTGATACACAATTCAAAATAATTAAGGCGGTTTTATGAATTTTGTAATTATTTTAAAGTTTAAATGTTTTGTGGGTATGGGTACCGCCGCCCCAAGAACCATTTTTTGGATAACCAACACCTCTGCCATAGGTCACCCCAAGTTGTTTGCTGCGTTCGGTGTATTAGCAGATGTGCCCAGGTTCACAGGCTGAGGTTTGTCCGGGTCTTGGCGGATGTGTCTGTCCATTAGCTGCATGGCAGGCTGGATCGGGAGAGAATGGTTGAGGGAGTTCCTTTGACTTCTAGCCGTACTCTCTTGGAATATCGCCTTGCACCGCAGTGGGAGGGGTGGATTCGTACGTCTGTCACTCCTGCACACACTGACCCTCAGAATCCTACCCACCCGAATTACCCCTTTCATTCCCAGAACTTCTTCTCCTTCCTTTCCTCAAAAGACCCACTACACAGCACCCCCAAAGATGACATGGGCCCTGAGGGACATTATTTTACTCAAGGCCTCCTGTGTGGAGCTAACTTAAAAAAAAATATTCGAATGTTTTCAAAAACTTACTAAAAAATGTCCTCCTTCCCCCTCCCTCCTCCCTCCCCCCGTGTGAGTGCTAAAGCTACGCACTGTTTTATCTACGGGATTTGTCAGTCGTATGGGAATGCACTAATTTTCCAGAATAAATAATTAAAAAAAAAAACAAATTACTGTTATAGTCCCACTGACTCTGAACAGTTGGTACCCTTGTGCGATGTTGGTACTCAAAGCATATTTGAAATTTATTAATGTAATTTTTGGCCTCCAGCATGTCTCAAAGTTAATTCATAATACCTATAATAATTAGTTGTTATTGTTCCTGTGTATATATAGCTACAGGACCCAGTGACCCTCCTCTCCCAAGAAGAGTGCCGCAGAGAGTTCCCGCCTGGCAGTAGAGGTGACGCGGACGGAGTGACGGACAGTCAACTGTGTGTCACCAGCAGTGGGAGTGAATGTGTAAGTAACAATGGCGCAACTATTAATGAATTGAATGCACTACTCGATGGGCCTTGCGGGCTATTCTGTCATTTTGTTAATATGCTATTTCAATATCCCAATAATTCCCATTTCTTATTAAATTAAATACTTAACACAAAATAATGTTATTTCACATTACTTTTCTTATAACATAAATAAATCAACGGTATCTTGTTGTATTGGTTCATTTAGTTGCAAAGTGTCGCTACAGTTGCCTAGTAATTCGGAGGTCGTGTCTTCAAATTCCGGCGTGCGCAAATAAATTTTATTTGATTAGTTTTTGTTCATTTTATAGTGAAATATACTCTCAGTATCGCCCTGGTGTAAGACCACAATTCAGAATTGAAACCTTGCTTGAAATGGTTTTAGCTGTGTTTGGTGACCAGATCTGAATTGCAATGAACTCCTCCACCTTCCTCTTCCTCATCTCTTTCCCGCTACCTTCTGCCTCACAACATACCACCATTGGGGATGCCATTATCTCACCGGTTCCAAACGGATGGGAGCAATTGGGACTCTTGTGCGATATTCACGTACCTAATCAATATAATAACATTACAAACAGACGCTAAGATGATAGAAACACCTGTTCCTTAGTAGATGGTTATTTGATGGCTAGTTTGTGTATTGGTGTAGTCCCATGGCTATGACAAGGGCTCTTGTGCCGTGAAGCCAAGAGCTGCACACTGACAACATCACAAACAGACGCTAAGATGATAGAAACACCTGTCCCTTAGTAGATGGTTATTTGATGGCTAGTTTGTGTATTGGTGTAGTCCCATGGCTATGACAATGGCTCTTGTGCCGGCAACATTGGCAACATCACAAACCGACGCTAAGATGATAGAAACACCTGTCCCTCAGAAGATGGTTATTTGAAGGCTAGTTTGTGTATTGGTGTAGTCCCATGGCTATGACAATGGCTCTTGTGCCGGCAACACTGGCAACATCACAAACCGACGCTAAGATGATAGAAACACCTGTCCCTTAGTAGATGGTTATTTGAAGGCTAGTTTGTGTATTGGTGTAGTCCCATGGCTATGACAATGGCTCTTGTGCCGGCAACACTGGCAACATCACAAACCGACGCTAAGATGATAGAAACACCTGTCCCTTAGTAGATGGTTATTTGATGGCTAGTTTGTGTATTGGTGTAGTCCCATGGCTATGACAATGGCTCTTGTGCCGGCAACACTGGCAACATCACAAACCGACGCTAAGATGATAGAAACACCTGTCCCTTAGTAGATGGTTATTTGAAGGCTAGTTTGTGTATTGGTGTAGTCCCATGGCTATGACAATGGCTCTTGTGCCGGCAACACTGGCAACATCACAAACCGACGCTAAGATGATAGAAACACCTGTCCCTTAGTAGATGGTTATTTGAAGGTTGTTTGTGTATTGGTGTAGTCCCATGGCTATGACAATGGCTCTTGTGCCGGCAACACTGGCAATATCACAAACCGACGCTAAGATGATAGAAACAGCTGTCCCTTAGTAGATGGTTATTTGATGGCTAGTTTGTGTATTGGTGTAGTCCCATGGCTATGACAATGGCTCTTGTGCCGGCAACACTGGCAACATCACAAACCGACGCTAAGATGATAGAAACACCTGTCCCTTAGTAGATGGTTATTTGATGGCTAGTTTGTGTATTGGTGTAGTCCCATGGCTATGACAATGGCTCTTGTGCTGGCAACACTGGCAACATCACAAACCGACGCTAAGATGATAGAAACACCTGTCCCTTAGTAGATGGTTATTTGAAGGCTAGTTTGTGTATTGGTGTAGTCCCATGGCTATGACAATGGCTCTTGTGCCGGCAACACTGGCAACATCACAAACCGACGCTAAGATGATAGAAACACCTGTCCCTTAGTAGATGATTATTTGATGGCTAGTTTGTGTATTGGTGTAGTCCCATGGCTATGACAAGGGCTCTTGTGCCGTGCAGCCAAGAGCTGCACACTGGCAACATCACAAACAGACGCTAAGATGATAGAAACACCTGTCCCTTAGTAGATGGTTATTTGATGGCTAGTTTGTGTATTGGTGTAGTCCCATGGCTATGACAATGGCTCTTGTGCCGGCAACACTGGCAACATCACAAACCGACGCTAAGATGATAGAAACACCTGTCCCTTAGTAGATGGTTATTTGAAGGCTAGTTTGTGTATTGGTGTAGTCCCATGTCTATGACAATGGCTCTTGTGCCGGCAACACTGGCAACATCACAAACCGACGCTAAGATGATAGAAACACCTGTCCCTTAGTAGATGGTTATTTGAAGGCTAGTTTGTGTATTGGTGTAGTCCCATGGCTATGACAATGGCTCTTGTGCCGGCAACACTGGCAACATCACAAACAGACGCTAAGATGATAGAAACACCTGTCCCTTAGTAGATGATTATTTGATGGCTAGTTTGTGTATTGGTGTAGTCCCATGGCTATGACAAGGGCTCTTGTGCCGTTCAGCCAAGAGCTGCACACTGGCAACATCACAAACAGACGCTAAGATGATAGAAACACCTGTCCCTTAGTAGATGGTTATTTGATGGCTAGTTTGTGTATTGGTGTAGTCCCATGGCTATGACAGTGGCTCTTGTGCCGGCAACACTGGCAACATCACAAACCGACGCTAAGATGATAGAAACACCTGTCCCTTAGTAGATGGTTATTTGATGGCTAGTTTGTGTATTGGTGTAGTCCCATGGCTATGACAATGGCTCTTGTGCCGGCAACACTGGCAACATCACAAACCGACGCTAAGATGATAGAAACACCTGTCCCTTAGTAGGTGGTTATTTGAAGGCTAGTTTGTGTATTGGTGTAGTCCCATGGCTATGACAATGGCTCTTGTGCCGGCAACACTGGCAACATCACAAACCGACGCTAAGATGATAGAAACACCTGTCCCTTAGTAGATGGTTATTTGAAGGCTAGTTTGTGTATTGGTGTAGTCCCATGGCTATGACAATGGCTCTTGTGCCGGCAACACTGGCAACATCACAAACCGACGCTAAGATGATAGAAACACCTGTCCCTTAGTAGATGGTTATTTGAAGGCTAGTTTGTGTATTGGTGTAGTCCCATGGCTATGACAATGGCTCTTGTGCCGGCAACACTGGCAACATCACAAACCGACGCTAAGATGATAGAAACACCTGTCCCTTAGTAGATGGTTATTTGAAGGCTAGTTTGTGTATTGGTGTAGTCCCATGGCTATGACAATGGCTCTTGTGCCGGCAACACTGGCAATATCACAAACCGACGCTAAGATGATAGAAACACCTGTCCCTTAGTAGATGGTTATTTGATGGCTAGTTTGTGTATTGGTGTAGTCCCATGGCTATGACAATGGCTCTTGTGCCGGCAACACTGGCAACATCACAAACCGAGCTAAGATGATAGAAACACCTGTCCCTTAGTAGATGGTTATTTGATGGCTAGTTTGTGTATTGGTGTAGTCCCGTGGCTATGACAATGGCTCTTGTGCCGGCAACACTGGCAACATCACAAACCGACGCTAAGATGATAGAAACACCTGTCCCTTAGTAGATGGTTATTTGATGGCTAGTTTGTGTATTGGTGTAGTCCCATGGCAAGGGCTCTTGCACCGTGCAGCCAAGAGCTGCACACTGACAACCAGTGGCGGCTCGTGATTTTTGGGGGTGCTAGAGGGCTGATATTAAAAAAATGGCATTTTTGATATTGTTGTAGCCGAAAATATTTTTTGTATTTTTTTGAAATTCAGTTTTTTGTATGAAAAATTTCAGGAAGTTTCAGTTTGGCCGTGTGCCGCATGGATTTCCTTATAAATCTTCATACGAAACAACCATTTTTGAAAAAAAAAGATGATTATTTGATGGCTAGTTTGTGTATTGGTATAGTCCCATGGCTATGAAAAGGGCTCTTGTGCCGTGCAGCCAAGAGGTGCACACTGCACAAAGTCTTTTTTTTTATCATTAGCTCCACACAGGAGGCCCTAAGAAAAATATTTTTTCTCAGGGGCTTTGTCATGTTAGGGGATGCTTTGTGGTGGGATTTTCAAGGAAAGGAAGGAGAGGAAGTTCTGGGAAGGAAATAGGTACGAGGGTAGATAGGAATCTGGAGGTCAGAGTGCGCAGGAGTGAAGGACGTATGAATCCATCCCACCAAAGGCGATGGTCAACGGGTATAAAAGACCTTCTTTGACCAGTCTCTCTCGATCCTGCCCACCACGCGGCACGTGGGCAGACGCATCGGCCGCCAAGACCTGGACAAAACCTCTCCCTATGAACCCGGGCACCCCTGCTAAGTCACGGAACGTAACGAACCACACTTGGGGTGGCCTATTTTTATTTTAAGTTTTTTTTTGTTACTCGGCCTTCCATTATTTGTCAAATCTCGATTCACTCTGGGGGAGATTCTGCTGACGAAGTCCACTTCTTCTCGGGTAATTTTGTATCCAGCTGTAGCACCGATTTCGAAAAGAGTGTCATAAACGTTTTCATTTTAGTTTTCTGGAATTTAACTTATTATAATGTTATTTGGAAGATAATATTGATCAATGTCTTCCTTGTGTCTTTTCAAATGTTTATTTTCTTTTTAAACTCTTTAATTTCCTCTTTGTACTCAGTTTTTATAACTTCAACTATAGCGTTTTTGAAGTCTGCAAATGATTTTTCTAGAAATTCAATTTTAAATTCGTTAAACTTTGCAGGAGTTCCGGTAAGGTTACTGGCAGACTTATTCATTGTTTTTTTTAAAATTATTTTAATGAAAAAAAGCGGAAGAGCAAAATTTGACAGCAGATTGAAGCAATGTTATTGATGAGTTGATAATAATAAGCTCATTGTCTCTCTGAATTAGCCGTTCTTTAAATCGTCGCATTCTGAAATTTACAAACAGATAAATAGACAATTTTTACAATAGATTGTTTCTAACTTGCCACTCTTTTGTGCACCTATGGCAGAGGTGTTGGTTATCCAATAAATTGATCCCGGGGATGCGGCACCCATACCCGCCGCCAAAATTTGTTACTTTCCGCATTGACTGACTATAATGTGCATATTTCAGAACTTATCGGGACACCTCACAGCCAGCACCGGACACAGAGTGGCCTGCACAAAGCTGCTGGTGGGGCTCCACTTGGAATCCAAGTTCGAGGGTTCCACCTGCACGGAGCTGTTCCTCCGCCTGTCCTCCTACGTTCCCTGGGTGGAGAGTGTGGTGTGGCCCTGAGCTCCCTCTGTCCGCCTGTCCTCCCACGTCCCCTGGGTCGAGAGTGTGGTGTGGCCCCGAGCTCCCTCTGTCCGCTTGTCCTCCTACATCCCCTGGGTGGAGAGTGTGGTGTGGCCCTGAGCTCCCTCTGTCCGCTTGTCCTCCTACATCCCCTGGGTGGAGAGTGTGGTGTGGCCCTGAGCTCCCTCTGTCCGCTTGTCCTCCTACATCCCCTGGGTGGAGAGTGTGGTGTGGCCCTGAGCTCCCTCTGTCCGCTTATCCTCCTACATCCCCTGGGTGGAGAGTGTCATGTGGCCCTGTGCTCCCTTTGTCCGCTTGTCCTCCTACACCCCCTGGGTGGAGATTATGGTGTGGCCCTGAGCTCCCTCTGTCCGCTTGTCCTCCTACATCCCCTGGGTGGAGAGTGTGGTGTGGCCCTGAGCTCCCTCTGTCCGCTTATCCTCCTACATCCCCTGGGTGGAGAGTGTGGTGTGGCCCTGAGCTCCCTTTGTCCACTTGTCCTCTTACACCCCCTGGGTGGAGAGTATGGTGTGGCCCTGAGCTCCCTCTGTCCGCTTATCCTCCTACATCCCCTGGGTGGAGAATGTGGTGTGGCCCTGAGCTCTCTCTGTCTGACCATCGACTGAGAAAAATTGTCATTAGTCCTTTTTTTAAATCTTTTTCCTTGTTAAGTATTTTTTTATATGTGTTTGCAATTATTAATGTCTTCATATTTAGTTATGTACTTGCCCAAACCCGTGAAAAATCACGGGATATTCTTAACATTTGTTCAATCATTTCTATTTTTGAAAATGACAATAATAATGTATACACATGGGTGTATACATATCTGTTCTTTGGGCAGATATTTTATATATGTTTGTCTCATTTTTAACTCTTGATTCGCACAATTTATATGTTCATGTTTATTTTTTGTAAATTTATTTACTCTTTTTTATTTGTTAATAATATTTTCAATATTTTGTAACATTACCCGTCTCTCCAGTGACTGCCCGGGTTGCCGGCAATTTAATTAATTAAATTAATAAAAACAATATTATTCTGTTAAAATATTATGCTTACTATGGGTAGTGGGGAGATACTTTAATTCATCTACAGCAGGGATGCTAAAACGGTCGATCGCAAGTGCTTTTTGAGTCGATCTCGAGAAAAAATTCTCGATGTAAATAGATGTATTCACAGTTTTTGTTTTAGTTGATCCTTAATTAATAAGACCGCCCATTTTTCACGCCTTTTTGTTTAAAATTTATTTGTAACTTATATTGTCAATGGTTGCGCATTTTGGTTGTTGTATACTCTTTCCTCATCTGTGGTGTGTGATGTCACAAGTCCCCATAAAAAAATCGTTAAATTATTGCATATTCATGGTGAAATATTGTTGAATATTGCCCCTTTCAAAAGCCCGAAGTTATCGATCTAGTTTCTAGTGTGTAGTTTGGTTTATTTATGAGTCAGTCAGTTCGAGTTGTAACTTGAAGGCGATACGAAGTTTATTAATAAATAATTCAAAATGAGGGCGGTGAATAGATTCACTCTTAATTCAAAACCAGTTATGTGATCAGAATGTAAAATTCCAGTTCTGGATTCATCTGCCGACATATTTCGAAGGACAACATTCTCTTATGTGCTGCAAGAATAAAGAAAAATCATTTTCATCTAAGTGTAGTTTTAATTCGCCGCACACAGATTTAATTTAATCCAGTTCATTATGCAAAATTTCTGCTGTAATATTTCGAAGGCAAACATTCTATTATTCGAAGTGCAGTCATAAAATTCAAGTTACAGATGTATGTACTGCCAGAATCAAAGAGAAGCCATTTTCATGTTCTGAGTGTAGCTTTAATTTGCCGCACACAGATTTAATTTAAACCAGTTTTGTGTTTAAAATGTAAAATTCCTGTTGTGGATTCATCCGCTGAAACATTTCGAAGGAAAACATTATCTTATTCGAGGTGCAGTAATAAAATTTTTGTTGCTGACTATGCATGTGCTGCCAGAATAAAAAAAAACCTTTTCTTGTCTGAGTGTAGTTTTAATTAGCCGCACAGATTTAATTTAAACCAGTTTTGTATTCACAATGTAAAATATGAGTTGCGGATTCATCTGCTGACACAAGGAAAACCTTCTCTAATTCGAAGTGCTATTATAAAATTCTAGTTGCGGACTATTTATGTACTGATTCAAAGAAAAACCATTTTCATATTCTGAGTGTAGTTTTAATTCACCGCATACAGATTTAATGTAAACCAGTTTTGTGTTCAGAGTGTAAAATTCCAGCTGTGGATTCATCTGCTGACACATTTCGAAAGAAAAACATTCTCTCATTTGAAGTGCAGTCATAAAATTTTTGTTGCAGACTATTTATGTACCTACTGTCAGAATCAAAGAAAAACCATTTTTATTTTCTGAGTATAGTTTTAAATCACCGAATACAGATTTAATTTAAACCAGTTTTGTGTTCAGAATGTAAAATTCTAGTTGTGGATTCATCTGCTGACATATTTTGAAAGAAAAACATTCTCTTATTCGAAGTGCAGTTAAAATATTCTAGTCGCAAACTATTTATGTACTGTCAGAATCATAGAATAATCATTTTTTTATTCTGAGTGTAGTTTTAATTAACCACAGACAGAATTTAATTTAAACCAGTTTTGTGTTCAGAATGTATAATTCCAGTTGTGAATTCATCTGCTGACACATTTTGGTGGAAAACATTATCTTATTCGAATTGCAGTTATAAAATTCTAGTTGCAGAGTATTTATGTACTGAGTGTAGTTTTGATTCACCCCATACAGATTTAATTTGAGCGAGATTTGTGTTCACAATATGACGATAAATTAAATAACAAGTTGTCGATTCACCGTGCACTGAGTGAAGCTTTGCATTGATTTGCAATTTGCATGCCCATATGCCGCAAATTCTGAGAAATTGACTGTTTCGTGTGTAAGTGTTGCTTCGGGACTCTTACGCAGAAGCGATTTAAATTAAAAAATTAAAGCCTGCCCTGGGTACCATTCTCGATTTCCGAGAGCAGTTATAAATTAGAGTAGAATTTATGAACATGATTTTTATTGGAAGTAACATATGATATAAAAATCGGCATTAAATGAGGTCGCAATAAAAAAAAAACGATTTCTACCCCCCCCCCCCCCCCCGACGCTACATCATGTCAGGGTCGATCGATCGGAGTCTAATAATATTGAGGTAGATCGCCAGCAGTTCAAGTATGAGCACCCCTGATCTACAGTATTGAATTATTCATAACAAGCATTTCCAATTTTGGAAATGACAATTAAATTCAAAGAAAATTTGAGTTCAATTAATCATATTTCACGCAGTACTTACAGACATTACAGACAACCGTAATAAGTTTGTTCGTTGTAATCATGTATCCTTTAATGAGTAGGAAACTATTCTGTGTTCTAACTGAGTTATTGTAACTGGATTGTTCAAAGTTCACACCTAAGTGATATCATTTGTCAAAAACCAGCAGAAATAAATGAAAAAATGTGGATATAGGAATGTATTAATGTAACACCACGAAGTGATTTATTAATAATGAATTTGCTACACATTTTTAATTTAATTTATTTATTACATTTAAAACAGATCCACTTTGTGTTGTTTAATATAAACATTGATTTTTCACGTAATTTTGACATTTTTATTAAAATTTTCTTAAACTTGGTACATTGTTAATGTCACTAAGAACTAAGCCATGTATTGGGATTCCTTTATTTAAACAGTAAACTATTCTGTATTTTTGTCTTGTTCATTTATTTAATTTGATGTTTTCTTTCTGTCTTGTATGGAAGTCTTTATTGTGTTGCAGTTTGTAAATATTAAAAATAATTGGTTGTGATTAATTAATGTAAATCGCGACCGTTTCGATACCGTTAGTATCGCCATGGCATGGTGAAGATCATTTGGACCAGAGGTCGGCCCGTGGACTTCTTACTTGCGGCCCGTGAATGTTTTGTAAATAAGTTATAAATATCAAAATAAATGAATTTTTTTTCTCTATTTATTAAGCCGTACACCGGCTAAAAATAAATGCATTAATTAATGAGTAAGCGTGCCTCTTATAGCTCATTTACACTCTCGATTATAAATGAGCTATAAGAGTGCGAGTGGCGAGACGTGTTCTTGTTTTGTAACTTAGGACAAGCGCTAGTATCAATGCAATTACCATGGGAAAATTTGGTAAGTGTAACAACTGACGGAGGCAGGAACATGAGTGGACAAAATAAGGGTTTGGTAGGTAGAATAAAAAAGAAACTGGCAGAGATAGGATGTGACATCCCTTTATTTTTTTCATTGCATTATCCACCAAGAAGCGTTATGTTCCAAAGTCGTATTATGGAAAGAAGTAATGGACATCGTGGTATCGACTGTAAACTACATTAGAAAAAATGGGTTGACTCATCGTCAATTCCAGCAGTTTCTGTCAGATACGGAAGCAGATCATGGAGATGTTGTTTATTATTCTGAAGTGAGATGGTTAAGTAGAGGTGCAGTACTGAAAAGATTTTTTGATCTCAGAAAAGAAATCAACACTTTTATGAATGAAAAAGGCAAATCTATTCCAGAGCTAACAGACACTCAATGGTTAATAGACCTTGGATTTTTGACAGATGTAACTCAAGAATTAAATACGCTGAATGTACGGCTTCAAGGTAAAAACAAACTAATCTCTGATATGCACACAGACGTAAAGGCATTCCAAATGAAAAACAAACTCTTTATAAAACATATTGATGAAAAAAAGTTAGATCATTTTCCGAATTGTAAAAAGGCTGTCGAGGAAGCTGGAATTAATTTTCATTGGAAAAATGATAAAATGAAGGATATTTTAATACAACTACAAAGTCAATTCAGCGACAGATTTGGTGATTTTGAGAAAGTTTCAAGCAAACTAAAAAATTTCCTCCTCTTTTTCGCGTGATATTGAGGATGTACCGAGTCATTTACAAATGAACGTGATTGATCTCCAATTTAATGATGTTCTTAAAAGCTCTTTCTATGAAATCAATGATCTTGAATTGATGATGATGAATTGAAAAGGATTGCTCAGCAGTTCATTACAATTTTTGGTAGCACTTATTTACGCGAACAAACTTTTTCAATTGTCAATTAAAGAAAAAATAAATATGCTTCTCGTCGGACAGATGAGTATTTGAGAGCCATTCTACGAATTGCAACTACAAATATGACAGCTAACATACAAGAAATAGCCTCCCAAATGGAACATCACACTGAAATTTGTATAAAATCAGTTACACATCTGCCCTGATGATGGACACTGTAACGCTGTCCGAAACGTTGGCTAAAGAAGGAGGTAGCGCAACACGGCATAATATCCCAAAAACTAATAACAAAAATACTTTGGGCCGTGAAAATCTAAAATCGTACCTATTTTGTAGTTTTACATTAAATTTCTGAATGATTTACGGTGGTTATTTTTCTACCTATAAGCTCCAAGTATATAAACATAATGTAAGTATTACGTGTACGAATTAAATTCCGTATGTTTTAACAATTTTTAATAGCATTTTTATTTTTTCATTATATTGGGCATCTAGGTTTAATATCACAAGTGCGGCCGGCCTTTAGTTTATTTTGCCAACTTGTGGCCCTTCTCTGCCAAAAGGTTGCCGACCCCTGATTTAGACCATTCCACAATAGTTATGAATTTTATTTAGTAAATCAGGCAATCTAGTTCTTGCTAACTTTTGATCTCCTAACAAATAATGATTGATTTATTAATATATATTTTTTCAATCCTGATATTTATGTAATTATAAGTACTTGTTTTTGTTGTGAAAATTTTACAATAAAAACACGTATAAATTTGTTGTAGACCACTTTTATTTTATAAACACTCTACCGGTTTCAGAAGCACCCTTCCTTTTTTTTTTTTACATTAACTCCACACAGGAGGCCCTGAGGAAAATAATTTCCCTCAGGGCCTATGTCATCTGGGATGCTGTGTGGAGGGTCTTTTTGAGGAGAGGAAGGAATGAACATTGGTCTTGAAGAGACCCATGTTGTAGGAAGGAGGAAACACAGAGGCCGGCAAATCATTCCACAGCCGAGCTGTTGAATTTTCATTCAATTTTCATTCATCCATTCTCATTTTCCAAATGCAGTTAAAAAAATCAAATTGCATACTATGTGATGCAAAAATCTGTGGAAAACCATTTTTGAGTTCTGGATGCAGTTTTAAACCTGTAGAAACGCAAACAGAAAGTTAAAACCAGTTTTGTTCTGCAAATGCAGGATAAATTTCAAAACCTTTCTGAAGTTCCGAGTGGAGTCTTCAATTCTAATATGCTGCAAAATTCGAAGGAAAGTCATTTGCTGGCGTGAAAATAAAATTTTAACAACCCATTCTTAAGTTAAAACCAGTTTTGTGTTCAGAGTGTAACGATAAAATTTCAATTGTGAGATAGTAAAGGTGTGAGTCCTCAGCTTTAATTATTAATGCACGCAGTACACGAAAATGGTTTTACTCCGATCTTTGTAGCACAAATTCTTCAACTTTAAAATCTTGCACGTGGAACTCGAAAATGGTTTCCTTTGAAATTTCATTTGTAACTCTGTTCATCTGCGGACCCATTTCGAAGGAAACCATTTCCAAGTTCTATTATTGCAAGATATTCCCCGAGTTGCAAGATATGAAAGTTTCAGAATATGTGCTGTAAATATCGGAGGAAACCATTTACATGTTATGGGTGTAGTTTTAATTAACACGAGTTACAGATTCAATGTTAAATTGAAACCAGTTTTGAGATGTGCTTAAAATTTGAGTTGCACACCGTACGCTCGAAAGAAAATCATTTGCTTGTTCCGTGTGTAAGTGTAACTTTTATTCAAGCTTTTGGATTCTCACACAGACTTACTCTTAACTTAAATCTGGAAAAAATATGAGGTTAGTATAGGCCGGGTCAACGAATAAATAAACCGTCAAGACGCCATACACACGTAACGTCACCAATCAAAAAACTTTTTATTTTTCAAAATTAGGACTAAGGCAAAAGTTTGATTTAAAGATTACTAGTTTTTCGATTAAACTTATACATATAATTATACATTAAAATATGCAGTATCTTTATTTTTAGTAACTAAAACTAGATTTTGGATAATACCCAACCGAATATTGGATAAAATAATTTAGTTATTATGATTTACAGCGCTAGTAATGCAAAGGTGACCTCTTATCCAAAGAATCGACAACTGATCGAAATCTGAGGGTGCTCTTACATTTGATAGACGAATTACCTTAGCTTGCGAAACTACCCCAGTGTAAGCAGCTAATCGTTTGGTGTAAATACTGTCGGAAGTTGACTTGGTAATCGGTGTAAATAGCGCTTAGTCCACAAATTCAAAACGCATATTTCGGATTCATAAAAAACATTTTCTGAAAACCTCCAAATTACTTATTATTCTTTATTTATTTATTCATGTAAATAAAACAATATAATAAAGAAGAAAAAAAATAATAGAGATGATTGATCATTTTTCTTCAATCAGTTATCAATCGATTCTGGTATAATTGCATTCAAGTTTTGCGTCTATTAGAAAAGTGAACTATCAAAAATCCACTTATCTTGTTTTTTTAAATGATCTTTCAGCACTTATTAAAACGCTAATAGAATAACAACTTTTTCACTAATTCATGACAGTCAATAGATAACAATCCATTTCACGAGTTTACGTTTACGATAAAAATAACATTACGAAAATAGAATGACACAAGGAATATTTCAGGGAAATCGTCGGCTGAGCAACACTTCGAGCTAGGAAAGAAAATAAAAAAATAATTTTTTCGGAAATCCGCGACCAAACGAGCCATAGAGCTAAATAACAGTCAGTGTTCAAGCGTAAAATATGTTTTGCGGCAATTTTGCACTTTCGTAAGTTTTTTCTCCACGTCCGAGTGTCACCCCCCCTTCGGGTGGCACCCGGGGCGGTCCGCCCCCCCCCGCCCCCCTCGCTACGCTACTGGGTGGGGAAGTACATGGCTCATAAAATATAGTAATCCCGACGGACGTAAAGCCGGGAATACACATGACAGTAGCTGGCACACTTGCATGCAAGCTCCTTGCACATGCCAGCTACTATCATGTGTATACACTAACTTGCATGCCTATAACTGCCATGCAAGTAGATAGCACAACATTTGATTTTTAGGCAGCTACTGGCAAGCAACATGAGGGAGGGGACGCGGGGGGCAACGAAACTGGCATGTGTGAACGTCGCGACAGGTACAGGCATGCCAGTAGCTGACTTTAATCTTCTTTGACTTGACTTATTTTACTCTTCTTTTTTTCTCTCATTAAATTAGCAATTCTCTCATTAAATGTGCAAGTTAACTTGCATATGTTTCCACATTGTGCCAGTAACTTGTACATGCCATTAACAGGCATGCAAGCCACTGTCCCATTTTACAGGCATGTGTATTCCGCCTTAATGGATGACGTTTCAAAATAACATTTCCATAGACAATGAAAAATTTAAGAAAGTAATCGAAAAAATCGGTATTTGGTTATTGAATCTGGACGTTTCTTACGTAACATGAAGTTCTTCACCGGTGGATGATTTAAAATGGCAACACTTAGATTTCACCATACAAAAACTATATTTTTTGCTTAATTCCGTAATATCTATGGACAAATCCCGGTGTGCTTGCTGTCACTTTTCTTGTTGTTATTTTGGCTTTACTCGTTTAGTCGATTTGTGCACATTGAAAGAGAGCAATAAGTCCTTCTCTCAATCCTTCAAATCCTTCAACGTCGTTATAAAGTTTTAGTAAAACAAAACTACCAGTCCTCGTGTAAAATAATGGATTCCACCTCCATCAAGTTAAAATCAGGTACAAGTGCTGAAGGGGGTGTTGCTGTGACATTTAAGGAAATCGATATAGAATATCCCTTTATAAAAAAAGAATGTACGGAATCCAATTCCGAATACAATTCAGGTACATATTTGCTTTTTCTTTTTTGGTAAAGTAAATGTAAATTATGGACAAGCCGCCGCATGCCGCTACACTTTAAATAGGTATAAAATTTGAAAAGTAAACTACTTTTAAACTAAATTACCACAAGAACCATCGGTTTCAGTCGGGATAGACGGAAAAATATGAATTAAAACTCGATTTTCATTAAAAGTTTAAACATCACCATCTCCATTACGGCCATGTTTTTTTGTATGGATTTGACATTTGCGAAGTTTCGTTTCAAACTAAAAACGCATGAATTACTTAATTTACTTAAACTAAGAACCCAATAACCTATTTTGTGTTCCTAAATACTCGTAGTTGTTTCTTGTAATAATTGTTGAAATGAAGTATAATTTCCGTAATCTGTGCATAAAAATGCGGCAGCTTATCCATAAATTTGATAAATGTTTTACGGACGCAAAACACAATCGAAAATACGAATTAAAAATGTAGGTCCTTGTTTCCCAAATACTTGTTTTATGCTCATACTCATACCTACATATTGATCCTATTTACTCGGTTAAAATACATTAATTTTTTTAATTATTTAATATTTGTTTGTTTTTTACAAAAAGTATTAATTTTTGATATGTTATACAGTGTTATAATGGAATATAAAAAAAACATTATTTATGCATTAAACCGCTTACTCGTTGACACGGAAAACTTTTTATCCAAACAGTTAGATTTAGCTTTATTATTACGAAAAGTGAGTGAGTGTTTCAGGCTGATAATTATTGCTTATAATAATTGTTACCCTTTGTGCTATGCATAAAAATCTTGTCTAAACGTTAGTTTATAAATTAAAAATAATAATTAATATTTGACAAGTTTAAGTATTTCCCCAATAAATGTAGTCATAATTTGTCTCGATGCCACCTAGCGAGGGATTTACCACTTACAATGTCTCTCTCGCAAAAATAAAGTTGGTTGTTTTCAGGTGGAAAAAATATAATAAACAGTAATTGTTGAATGAAACACTAGTATATATTGGATTATTTGGCGGGTATTTGATAAGCCCCTTATAGCTCAGTGGTCAAGAGCAGCTGACCGGCAATCAGAAGGACACGGGTTCAAGTCCCGTTGGCGGCAAGTATCTTTTCTCGGAAGATTTTTCAATGTTGATTAGTGTTTCAGGCTGATAATTATTGCTTATAATTATTGTGTATTAAAATAATTACACAAACCCGCTAGACAAACCCTGCGTAGCCAAACAAACCATTCAAAACCTGGGATGTTTTTTAAAAGTATGATGAAAAGCGAGTTTATTTTAGAGAATTTATTTTATAAGATTGGTACTTTCGACAAATGTCATATTTGATCGTCTATTAGTTAAAAAAGGAACATTCCGTATTATCCGTGCATCAAACTTCGACAACACGAACGTTCCGTGTTATCCGTGAGGTGGACTAACTGCACATTTACCAAAAAGCCTTTCCTCACTATAAAGCGACAAGGCTCTTGTGTTTGGTGGGGAAATTCATGCTCAATAGAGAACTCCAGTCCATTTTTTTTTTTTTTTTAATGAATAGTGACCTTCTAACTTAAATAACTGCATATTTTTTATTATTTATTTTTAGAGTTAGTTTTAATAGTTAAAATAATTGTCAAAATTTTAATTTTTCAAGATTCCCCGAAAATCACCGTATGTATAGTGAATCGTGTAACATCATGACTCCTGAAAAGTTACTATAGGATCGGGCAATCGGCTGATCAACTGCAGCCATTTTGAATTCGGTCTTCGAAGTATTCTCTCTAGAAGTACCTATCATTACTATTTTTTTTGTTCAGTAGTTTTTGAATATTTTCAATAATAGACAAACTAATAAGAGATACCTTTATTTTTGAAACATTATTTAGGTCTAAATAATGTTTCAATAAACACAACAATTATTATTTATCTAAATCTCTATAAACAGTATGAAAATAAACCAAAAACACGAAATGTTGAATGGCGACGTCGTACACTTCAAGTCGTGATTTCAAATTTCAATACAACTTCAACATGCTATCACCAGGTGAATAGTTAGCAGTGACGTCACCACTAACCATTTTCATAATACCAACTTGACGCTGTGTTTTAACGAGATGTCTAAAAATGCACTTTTTAATAATTTTTTAAAAACTCTGCGTCTATTATTAGTAAAACTTATATATTCAGAATCAGCGTTTATTGGTGTATATGAACATATTTTTTTAAAGCAATAATATTTTTCACTGGATTTCCTTATTATATGAAATATTGCAAATAATAACAAAAATAAGTAAGAATAACTCGAGATTTATCAATAATAGATTTCAAGATTTAAAAGAAATAATAATAATAAATATGTATATATGTGTAAATAATATATATACAGTAGTTTCAGTAAATTTTCAATTCAAGCTGGAATTCGTGATTATTTTCAACTATAGAGAACTCCAGTCCAATTTTTTTATTTTTTTTAATGAATAAAGACCTTCAAACTTAAATAACTGCATTTTTATTTTTATTTTTATAGTTAGTTTTAATAGTTAAAATAATTGTCAAAGTTTTAATTTTTAAAGACTCCCAGAAACGCACCGTATCTATGGTGGTCTTCACCCACCCATAGTTTTTTACTTTTTAAGTTGTCATTTTGAATCAGTGATGTCATGTCGAGGGAAATTTCCCTAGATCTAGGGGAGAAAAATATTTTTTAGGGATAAGGGAAATCAGGACAAAATCTAGGGAAATTTCGAACTCTGGCAAAAATTTTATTACATATGACAATATTACTGGTAATATTTATATATATATATATACGTATATATATTTTTTGGAATTCCTATGAATCTTAATTATTGTTCATGTACTTACATGCAATGTTATTTTTAACACTGACAACTCAAAATGATATTATGGAACGTACCGTCTTCAAAATACCACGCTTGGTACAAATGAGCGGCGGGTTGCTTATGATTTTTATTTTGCAAAGTGTTTTTTTTTATTTGGAATTCAGTTTCTAATTCAGTGGTGAGTGTATTCGTACTTTTAAATTTTTACTTCACGTAGCAAAAAGTGTTTTATTTGGAAAATCACGGTATTATTAGTATATATACCAAGTTCCGATATCTTTCCAATTAATTATCATATTAATTAACATATAACAGGATTAGTGTTACACAATCGGGTGGCTACGTAGGTAATTGCGTAAATGTGAAATTTCACTTCGAAATCTAGGGAAATAATTTTCTTGGGCTGAGCATCCCTGATTTTGAATTTAAGAAAATGGCGGAATAAAATTAATATAGGATGACTCAATGACTTTTGTGTGAGAAATTGAGGCGTTTTTATTTAAGATTAACTGCTTTTAATATAGAAAAACATTGGTAAAATGTCCACATTTCACCGCTACTGTTGTTGTATTTAATCAAAGTGCAATATAAAAACAATAAATCATCTCTTTCATTGCAAATACATGTGACATCGTGTTTTGTGTCAGGCGTTACTTTGTAGATTCACTGTTTTATGTATAATACATACAGAAACACTGGTATTTATAATACACTGATCATGACGAGTGTGTAACAACTTGTATAAAAAGCCCTATACTAAAAACAATTTGAAAATACATAACAAAATGTCAAAATAGGACGACTTTAACCTCAAATAGACAAAATTTATTGCAGATTGTCCGCAAATATAGCCCTTTTCGTAAATTGTTGAGGGCCTAAATTATGTTTCAATAAACACAATAACTATTATTTATCTAAATCTCTATAAACAGTATGGAAATAAACCAAAAACACGAAATGTTGAATTGCATAGGTACGTGTGCACTTCAAGTCATTTCAAATGTCAACACACTATCACCAGGTGACAGGTTAAGTGTGACGTCACAGTTAACCATTTCAGTAATGCCAACTTAACGCTGTGTTTTGAAAGAGGTTTAAAAATGCACTTTTTAATATTTTTTTTAAAACTCTGCGTTTAATATTATGAAATAAAACTTATATATTCAGAATCAGCGTTTCTTGGTCTATATGAACATATTTTTTTAAAGCCATAATATTTTTCACTGGAGTTCCTTATTCTCAGATTTAACCGGAGGTTGTTGAAATAAGTTATACCTAGATAGAGATAAGTATTTTGAACGTGCTTTGTATTAAATTTTGGGATTTTAATAGTCATCTGATATCTTGCTGGTGTATTTAATTGTAAGTTATTTAGGTGTGTATTATATTTGAAAGATTGTAGTATTAAATATATTTTTTAATGTTTTTTGTCTATTGTATGGTACATTGAATTTTAAAAAGATTTTTTCAGTAGAAAATGTAAACGGTGTTTTCGGGATAACCTTACTTAACAATCTATGAACTATTAGGTCCTTACATATGAAATTGGCGTTTTGCCGTACTGGCAACTTTGATCTCAAATATCTTCTCTTTGGTTAGGAATTCCAAATTCAAATTTACACAGCTATTTACTCATGTATTTGTGTTTCGAAAATTATAATTCATTTGTTTTTTTTCTTTGCGTCACTTAGTTTACAAAATGGAAAACTTGAAATATCGTGTTATTTACGAGTACGAGATCCACCGTGGCACCAGTGCTGCAGAAATGGCTCAAAGGATTAATGATTTGCATGGCGACGGTGCCGCAAAAGAAAACACAGTGCGTTTTTGGTTCCAACGTTTTCGTTCTGGAAATTTCGACCTGCAGAACAAGCCCCGTGGACGGCCGGTGGCCAAAGTTGATAATGAAGAATTAAAGGCTATTGTGGAAGCGGATCCATCGCAAACCACGTCCGAGTTAGCTGCAGGCTGCGGTGTTAGTGATAAAACTGTTTTAATCCACTTGAAGCAAATTGGGAAGGTGAAAAAGCTTGAAAGGTGGGTACCTCACGAATTGAATGAAGCAAATCGTACTCTCTGGACCTTGCCCCAACAGATTACCATTTTTTTCGAAATTTGGATAACTTCTTGCAAGGGAAAAAATTCAACTCCGATGGGGCAGTCCAAACCGGCTTCAAAGATTTTATTGATTCACGTCCGAATGGTTTTATTAGTAAAGGGTTCGATGATCTACCTATGAGATGGCAAAAGTGCATAGATAGCAACGATACAGACTTTGATTAAATAAATATATTATATTTAAAAAAATCGACTTTATGTTCCTCCCATACGAAACTCCAATTTCATATGTAAGGACCTAATATTTTGAGAGGATTAAAAATAACATTATATGTTCCTCCCCAGCCTATAATACCGTGTTGTAATATAGATTAAACAATTGCATAGTACTCTCTTTTTTGGTTTTCTAGTCTAAGACTATTTGTAAGTCTTACAAATATATTCCCTAATTCTTTTGACAAGTTCACTAATATGTGTTTTCGTTCAAAATGTTGATCTATATATACACCAAGATACTTAATTTTGGAAGTTGGATTAAGTGTAGAACATGCTTGATTACAATTAGTTCCACTACATTTATTTTGGGCATGTTACAATTATTAATTCTGGTTTTGATTTAAATTTATTGATAGATAATGGAATAAATTTTGTTTTTTCATTATTTAAGGCGAGGAGATTTTTAAATATATTCAGCCTTACTAAAAAAAACCACAGCGCGACCGATTAACTGTGTTATTGCAATAACATAAATAAAGCTCGTATACACTAAAACACGTTTTATTACCAATAACGTTTCTTACGTGGTCACGCTGTTAAAACGCATTGAAGATGTGACAACGTTGTATATGGTTTTAATTTACTAGGAAACAATGTTGTTTTAATTTTTCTCCGCAAGGGGCATTATTGGCGCGCCTATGCATTAGTTCTTCGGCCCGCGACAGCCAGCGATGACAAAACAGCTCGGTGTGTTTTATGGCGGGATATCGAAAATTTTGTGATTTTACTTAATAATTTCTATTGTAGTGACGAATTTACTCTTCTGTTCACATAATTGATATATTTACCATGTTATTTGTGTGGTTTACATCAGTTTAATCAAGTTATTGTACAAACGCCGTATTTTCAAAGTTGAACTGTCAGAATATTGTTTTTTATAGGTTACTTAAAAGATAAAATTTTCATTTATTATAAAGTGTATTTCAAATACTCAAATCTAAAAGGTAATTTTATCTAGTTTTCATAAATGGTATTTGTTTTTACGACACCTTCAAAAATAAGAAATATATGTATAGAACATTCAAAATACTATGGAAAAAGTACAAATATCGTTCGGACATCCATGGTTAAAACAGAGATAAACTACCCTCTCAGGCCGTGGAAACCATGTGTATTTCTTTCAAAGAACAAATTTTTAATTAGTAATGTTTTCACATCCGCGGCTGTTTGTCAATTAAATAAATTTTTCACTGGGTTTTTTATTGCCTATTTTTATTTTTTATTGTTTTTTATTTATTTTTTATAGCCACTGGAGTTCCTTATTGTGGTATGTTGTGAGGCTGTAGGTGGTGGGGAAGAGAAGGAGATGATAGAGAGAAAGTTTGGGAAGTATCTGGTTACTCGGATCTAGGCACTAAACACGGCCAAAGATATTTCAAGCAACGCTTAAAATCTGAGTGCGGCAGGGCAATACTGAGAGTATCCTCCACTCTTGAACGTGCCGCAAATATACTATATATTTTTTAAAATATTTAACTAATTGTTGAAATATCACAAATTCATCAAATAATGTTTTTTGCGCACGCAGGGATTGATACCCGTGTCGTTCAAATTGCTCCTCAAGGGCCTTTTACTCCTCGACCAGGAGGTCACCAAAAAAGATTAAAAAATCAAATTATTAAATTTCAGTATGTCAATAATCGCAAATTCAAATTAAATTAAAATACATTTCAATTCAGTTTCAGTGCCGGCAACCCGGGTTTTTTTAAAATTTTATTTTCATTCATTCGAAGTTTTCTTTTACCCGCCTCTCTAGACAAAGTCTGTTCCTAAGCGGATAACTAACATATTATTATGTTTATTAAAACAGTATATGAATACTTATATTAAAAAAGATATGTATAAAATAAGATATGTACGTAAAACGGTATATAAAATAAAAAAAAAATATATAAATATAATTCTGTACACACTCTAACACGAATGGGTAAGGTATCCCTTTCAATAGGCATTTATAAATTGCCGTAATTGTGTTGGTGTGCGGTTGACTGTGCAGTCAGCAACAATTCGTTGCAGAGCTTCGGAAGTACTGCAACGATACAATGTCGATATTCCAACACAGAGGTATTTCATTATGTTGTGTTACCTATATTCATTTTTATAAGATACCTGACGACACCTCACAAAAGCCCCATTTCATGTGCGGTGTGCAGATGAGGGAACTACATATTCTACATAACCCCTCGGTCGGGCGACGTTATGTCTGGGAAGAAGGTGTCGGTAGAAAATTCTGTAATTCTGAACTTGAAGAAGCCTGCAAGAAATGATGTAGGAAATGTAGATATCGGCAGAGCGTTCCACATAAGAGCCGTTTATCACGAATCACAGTCCGTGAATACAGTGATATTAATATAGTCACGTAAATAATTATTTTCGATGGGTTATTGCAACTGTTTCGCCCCGTTGATTGGTTCCATTTTATTAAAGTATTTTCTCTTGGCAGGTGAAATGAGTTTAACGGGGCCTTCAAACTTTGAGGGAGCCACCATCAAACGAAGTGAAATTTCTTACACTAAAATAGATCTTAAGATTTCTGCTATAAAAAGGAATATTTTGAGCTCTACGAAAGAATTCACCAAACGGCGGGTAAGCCAAATTTCCTTGATAATATTATTTTGACCTCTCATGCAGCATGAGGTACAGGCTTTAATAAAGGGACAATCAGCTAGACTTTTCAATCAAATCTTTCGTTAAATTTGTTAACCGCGTAACGGAAATCTCTAACAAGAGCTTTCTAGCTAAATGTTGGAATTTATAACTAGGTTATCTCTAAATTTAAACAATATTAACCGTACTAAACTGTTGTATTTTGTCTTTGATAAAACTCCGCAGAGGAACTCACATTACAATATAGTCATATGTACGTGGGGGTACCCAAAAGAAACCGAACTGATGTTGTGGTGGGCCGAGTTTTATTTATTTATTTAAAATTTACGGCACAAAGTGCCATTTACAAATATGTGTTATTTATTATATTTAAACAGTCATAGTACAGTGAAGAAAGATTGTTCTTTTCTCATAATAAGAGAAAAAGAGAAAAAATTTCTAACAACTAATGAAAACTTCAAAAGGATACAATGAAATAAAAAGAATAACTTGTTATGAAGTAACCTCGTTACAATACGTAAGGCTGAAATGTTTGATAAGTAGAGCCTTCTTTTTGTAAAGTTTTGCTTTTTGCTCGGAAAAACTGGCACAGAAATACTTGAAATATTATAAAAATGTTGAAATGAAAAAAAATTGGATCATTTCGGAATTCTTCTTTCAAAACAAAGCATGCTTCCATGCGACCTTGTTTTTGTTCAGCAGTCAGCAGTCGAGACACTGATTTGGCAGACACCCTTTTCATCCTCAAATATTCCGTTAAAATTTGCTGAACTGAACTCCAAGTCACTCCAGACAGCTTCACAATTTCTTCAATAGTCCGTCGTCGATCTTCCAGGATGATTTCTCGAATTTTTTCAACATTTTCATCGATTCGGGCCGTGGATGGACGACCAGAGCAAGGTTTGTCGTCTGCTGCTTTGTCGTTGACTGCTGTAATTAATTATTATAATTAGTAATAGTTGTTTCGCCTTCTGAATGTATTATCAAATAGTTTGATATATTAGGTTTCTACTTTAAAGGGAAATTTTATCAATTTTTTGTAAAAGGACTATGACATAATAACATGATATAGAGCAGCGTTTCCTAACCTGTTTAGACCTGAGGACTGGCACAAACATCGAATAGTATTAATAGGCTTGCATCTGCGCGGTTGAATTTAAGAACCCGGCTTCGAATGCATGTCTGCATATATAAAAAATCTGTCTACGTGAAATTTCAGACAAAGCTATCGTTGTAATTCGTCATTGCCTGTTCCATGACCAGCTATCACTGGATCACAGTGGATCCTCGAATCGGGCTATTTTTGGAACCAGTTCCTATTAGATTTATAAAATGGTCACGAACACTAACTGGGCGAAGGCGAACCAAATACCGCACGTAGGGCCTATCTTTTAACTGCTAGTTTGTATTATTTCCCCAACCGGCTGTCGTCTACGACTAAGATGCGCAAGCTTTAACTTTGTTTCTTTTGCAGTTGATTCAGTTATTCGACCTGTTTCCTCGTACAATTCTCATGTTCTGACTACAATTTTAATTAACATGAAAAAAAACGGCACTCTATATATTATCACAGGGCATGTAAACCGTTCTCGCGTTCTGACTGCAGTATTTGTGTTCATAAAAAAATGTATTAAAAACGCGCATTCACAATCAGTACGGAGAATTAATGCATTTTAGGGTTTTGGCTGTAGCTATTATGTTTTACAAAGCTCTACTTTGCAAAGACACTTTTTTCGAATGTCGGAATAAAAAATACGATTTTAGATTTTCACGGCCAAAAATATTTTTGTTATTAGTTTTTGGGGTATTATGCCGTGTTACCGTGTTATTATGATGGACACTGCAACTCTGTCCGAAACGTTGGCTAAAGAAGGAGGTAGCGTAACACGGCATAATACCCCAAAAACTAATAACAAAAAAAAGTCGGAACAAAACTTTAATTTGGCATAATCTCGGTCAAACCGGGACTTACCATAAGTTTAGGCATCAAGAAAGCTTAGCTTTTAATCAAACTATCCATAAAGTAAATACACCCATTAGACCTGTGGTTTCACAGTGTAATTCCCCAGGTTTTAAACTATCCTCATGAATAACCGATTGAGTGAATAAAAGTAATGTGTTCGCCAAAAATTTGTTATTCAAAACTCTTTTGAACTGATTGATATCTTGAAAATTTTTGTATTTCCTAGAAGTACTAAACTAGTATCCTTTGATGTCGTTAATTTATTTCCTAGTGTACCTAATACTGAAAGTAAGGAAATTGTTTCCAAATTATTAAAGGATTTTAAATAACCTAAGGATCTCCGTTATTTGTTTTTGGGGTGCTACGCCGTGTTGCGCTACCTCCTTCTTTAGGCTACTTTTAGTAAAATGCTTTTGGCCGTGAAAATCTTAAAACGTATCCAACCTAAGGATCTGTCTAGTGACTCGATTATTAAACTTAGTTTTAAATCAAAACTATTTTCAGTACGATAATGTCGTGTATCAACAAAAAGAAGGACTTCCAATGGGAGTCCCTACCATTCCTCTAATTTCTGATATTTATTTATTAATCATTAACGCCCTTATGGACTTTTACATTTATATTTTTTTATATTTTAGTACATACAGGTGTGTTTGGATGACAAAGAAAACATAAATAGATTTTACACACGGTACATAGAAGTAAAGCTGGTAAATAAAAAGTAAAGCATTATACAATAAAGAGAAAAAATAATCAGTTTATGTATATAACAAATAATAATAATGTATGGGTAATTTATATATGTTGAATACACAGCGAAGTTGATTTTAAACAAAAATACGCACTACCGACTTGTACCGCACTAAAATTAATATTCAAAACGATTCCATTTTGACCAATTACATTATCGTCAGAATTTCTGCATAATTTAATTTCAGAACACAAAATACTTTATTTTGCTACCATGGAACATTTCAGGTTTAAAAAATAATGTCAGATACTTCAGTAAACTATCACGGAGAGGACAAATTAGTTCGATAATATAATATAACAGGGTATCTAATTACAACCAAGTAATTTTGTTATTATTACCTATTACAACGATAAACAAGAACAGTTTTTGTAAAGTTTGTTTATAAATTTTTTTTTGTTACTTACTTTTTTTGTTATTATGTATTTACCAATATGTAAATGTACCAAAAAAACTTTGCTAATAAAAAATAAATAAATACTAACCTTTATTACGGCCCTGTATGGTAGGTGTTTTACGGAACATAACTATGTTGTTTACGATAAACTGTGCACAGAAGATTTCAAACTGGGGATTTATAGTTCTTTTGTAAATATTCCAATATGCTGAATTTAAATTTCGTCACTGACTGATGACGATAAACATCGATTGTGTTATATTTATTTCAGAGTCTGTGAAGCCTTTCGATAGGCGAGTTTTCGAACTAATTATAGTACGGCGCATTCAGTCTTGTTTTACGGGTATGTACTCACAGTTGGTTTAGTTTGGTTAAATCAAGGGCGTCCAGTCTGCCATTTGATATATTGAAATGACATATTAAATATGTCATTTGATACATTGAAATGACATATTAAATTTGTTCGTTTCGAAGTTAATTCATTTAATTTTAGTAAGTCCATTAGATATGTGTAGTTAAGTTCTTCGATTGGAATTCCTAATTTATAGTTTATAAATCTCAGAAACTTATGTTGCACTCTCTCAATTTTTTGTTGGTGAATCTTATAAAAAGGAGCCCAGATTGTTGAATTGTACTCTAAATGGCTTCTTATCAACCCAGTGAACAGCAATTTAAAAGAATGAATTATTTTAAAATCTTTTACCGTCCTCAATATAAACCCCAAGCTTTTCATGGCCTTGTTAGTTATTTCGGTTATATGAGAAACAAAAGATAATTGACTGTCAAAAATATTACGTAGGTCCTTAATTTGTTTAACTCTTTTTAGAAAGATGTTGATGCTGTATTCATGTGTAATAGGGTTTTTAATTCGGGCAAAAGTTATTGCTTGACATTTTTCAATATTGAGGAACAGTTTATTATGGATGCACCACTCTTGGAGCCTCACAAGATTTGTTTGTAATACGCAACAGTCATTGAGATTAGTAATTGTTTTGTAAATTTTAAGATCGTCCGCAAATAAAAGTACCATAACTCCATTAAAGGTTGTAGTTATGTCGTTGATGAACAAGGAAAACAATACTGGTCTTAGATGTGACCCCTGGGGAACTCCGGTGAAGATTTCGAATTGATGTGAAAAGTGTGAGTTGAGTTTGACTGAAATTTTTCTATTGTATAGATAACGTTCAAACTATCTCAAAATATGCCCCGTTATTCCAAGGTATTTTAATTTGTGTATAAGTATTTTGTGTGAGACTTTGTCGAAAGCTTTACTAAAGTCAGTGTATACTACGTCTGTTTGAAGACGATTGTGCATATTATTAAATAAGTATTCCTGATAGATCATCAAATTTGTAAGAATAGACCTTTTTGCCATGAAACCGTGTTGTCAATGTGAAATTACTTTATTAATCTCAGGAGAGAGTTTAAAGAGCAGAGCAGATTCAAATATTTTCGGGATCGACGACTGGATACATATGTCTATAGTTGGATATATCGGATTTATCACCCTTTTTGAAAATTGGAGACAGAAAGCTTGTTTTCCATTTATTCCGAAATGTGCCAGTTTTTATTGACAGTTAAAAAGTTTAGTAAGAGGATAAGTTAAAACTGATAAGCATTTCGATAAGAAGATTGTAGGAATGTTATCAGGACCCGCCGATTTTTTCAGGTCTAGGGACTTTAATTTTAACTTGAATTTATTTCTAATATAACTTTATTCAAAAATGCATTGATTGAAATCGATCTGGTTATAATTAGATGTTGTGGCGTTGAATAATGGAGAGTTGTTTGCATATTTATGAATTGTTTGGAAACAGTTATTTTTAATTAAAAATCCCCCCTTTTTAGCAATGTTTTACTTTGGAAGAGGTATGTGGATGACATCTTCTGAATTTAGACAGGATCGGAACCTCAACTCGACAACTTTCTTAACCTTTTAAATTCCTTTCTTAATAAAATAAAATTTACGATAGAAATAGGCAATGATACCTTAACTTTTTTGGATTTAACTTTATGTATTATAAATAATATTATCGATTTTAGTATATATCGTAAATACACTGATATAGTAATTCATAAGACCTCTAACCCAAGGGCGTAGCGAGGTACGGGCAGGGGGGGGGGCAGCTGCACCCCCCTAGAAGGTGCAGGAATGCTCACAAACCGTAAAGTTTACGTCGGTAGCCGATTGTTTGTGAGAATCAATTTAATTTTTATTATTACCTTTTTAGTTGATCATGATTAATGAAGCATCAAGAAAACGTGCCCATCAGTGACATTGCGCTGTTATTAAATCAGTTTTCATTATATGTGTTCAACTGATAGCCAAGTACTCAGGCATATTGGAACCTATTGCCAATGAACCTATTGTAAATGCTTTACAATCGGAAACTATCAATATATACGCATGTATGAGTCATATTAAAGGTATAATTTCTGTTATAAATTATCATCCAAGCAACGTAGACATAGAGAGCCAAAATATTTTAGATATTTCAATTAGAACTGCAGCTGCCTTTGGAACTGGTATACAAGTCCCACGCATTGTATCTTGCCAACAACATCGGTCCAATTTGCCTGCTTTCGGATTAATGTCGCTACATCCATGTATAATGCAATGTTGAATACGTCGTTAATTGATTTTAAAGAAAAAGCACAAAGTTTTTGCCTATACTACGGTTTACTTAATTTTAATCAAGAAGCCGAACTATGGTATAAAAAATAGCAGAACAAAGGTATTCCCGCAACTAAAAACGCAATACTTATTTCCTTGGCACAACCTTGCACTACAAGTAACATAGAGAGGTCCTTTTCTACACCGCGTCGTGTTAAAACATGGCTGAGATCATGACTGAACACCGTTTGAACGCAGTAGCTTAGCGGGGTGCCACCTGATGAGGAGGTGACACTACTAAGAATATTGCCACAAAAATATTGAATTATATTATATTTTCGTAGCTCTACGGCTCCCCGTGGAATGTCACGAATTTTGTGTGCCTGACGGTCTTTCTGTAGACGAAAATAGCCTATTTATGAAATTCTCTAGCCCCCCCCCCCCAGTAGGTATTATTTTGTTGCAGCATTTACCTTAGATATATTCTTGGTTTGTCTACACCTGCCCCCCCCCTTAACAAAACACTAGCTACGCCCTTGCTCTAACCACCCTGCTTCACAAAAATACTTCGCCTTCCACTCCATGATACACCGCCTAGTTATATCCCAATGTCTAATAATAATTTCCTTTCTGAAGTTTCTATAATAGAACGAATTGCTGTAAATAACAGATAGGAACCTAATTTAAACGAATATTTGAAAAATTTGGATACGAACCAAATTTGTTAACATTTAAAACTTAACAAAATTTCAAAAATAAATATCGTTGTTTTGAGTTGATTTTAATTGATTTGGGTTAATTGAGTTGATTTGAATTGATTTGATTTGAATTGATTTGAGATTTGAGTTGATTTGAGTCGATTTGCGTTGATTTGAGTTGATTTGGGTTAATTTAAGTTGATGTGAGTTGATTTGAATTAATTTAAGTTGATTTTAGTTTTTTGTGTTGATTTAAGTTGATTTAAGTTGATTTCAGTTGATTTGAGTTGGTTTGAGTTGATTTAAGTTGATTTGAGTTGATTAAACTAAGTTATTTGTCTTTTAATAAGATAAATAATGCTATCATAACAGGGCCATAGCTAGAGTTGAATTAACGATAGAGCAGCGGTAATTACACGTACGCACTTTTAAGGGGCGGCAAAATTTCACAATATTAAATTTTAATCATTTCTTTCATATTTTTGTTGCATATATGATTCAGACCGATTGAAATTTTTCATTACTTATTCTGACAAACCTGGGGAATCCACTTTCTTCAAATGAATAATAATGTCATCTTGATAACTACAGCGACTGGCAACACCGTCCGGGTCGAATTTTGTTTTGCGCTTGGATTTTTTATGACTAATATTCAGTGAGAATGATTGAGAGAGGTCCGTGGGCGATGCGCGACAATTCTAAGAAAGTTTCATGGATCGTCACGTGTTCCAATGGATCATAAAACCATCCATGTGTTCCAAGTACAAAAGTAAGAGGAAACCATTTTCTTGTTCTGGGTGTAGTATCTGAGCTTAAGCCGAGGATTTAGCAGATTAACTCCTGGGTTAAAATCAGTTTCATGTTCCGAATAATCTGTCGAAATTCCAGTAGCGGATTAATCTGCTGACACATTTCGAAGAAAACCGTTCTAATATTTCGAGTGGAGTTAAATTTTTTATTTCAAACCATTCCACAAAATTCGTAATTCATAGGAAAACCATACTACGCATTATAAGAGAACAATACTAATTAAATCTGTGGACACACAAGCAGATTCACCCTTAATTTAAAACCAGTTTTGAGATCAGAATGTAAATTTCCAGTTGTGGATTCATCTGCTGACACATTTTGAAGGAAAACGTTCTCTTATTCGAAGTGAATTGGAGGTTATCCACCACATACCCGCCCGGTGTATTTATTTATTTATTTATTTATTTGTTTATCAAGACATACACAGTACATTATAATACAGATTATAAGGTATGTTAAATTAAATTATTACATGGTTATGTACCTATTACGTAAGTCCATAGAATGTCATTTGATAATTACGCCTGAGATATGAACCGGTCTTAAAACTTAATTATTGAATGAATGAAGTAATAATAATAAAAAGGAAGAAAAGAGGGGGGGGGGGGGGGGGAGATAAGGAGACATTTTGAAATCAAGAATTATATGCTCACTAATTGTAAATTGACTGATTAAAGTTTAATGAAAAGTAACAAAAGGTGTAAGTAACAAAAGGTTACTATTTAACAAGGACTCGTATTTTTTATAGAACGACCCTACAATTACAATTAACTAAAACTAGACCCCTATTGTCCCTGCATACGTTGTTAGCGAACAGTATGCAAGTGCTTGATCTGATGACAAACCGTTTAGTATGGAGAAGGTCCGAAGATATCGATCTAGGGATTGGTTTATTTATGACTCAACCGTTGAATAACATCCCCAATCTGTTTGGGAATCCCCCCTAAGCAGTGATTGCAATACGCGCAGTCTCTCACCACTTACTTCAATTCCATCTATGGGCAGAATAAAGAATTGACATAATAGCGCCGTTTACACACACACTTCGGAGCGACCGAGTCCCGCGCCACTTCAGGCCGCCGCGCAGAAAAGTCCCACAGTGAACTGCGCTGTAAACCTATCGGTCTTTACTTTTCTGCACGGTGGCCTGAAGTGGCGCGGGACTCGGTCGCTCCGAAGTGTGCGTGTAAACGGCGCTAATATGATTCTTTGGTTAGTTCGGAACTGTTTAGTTAGATGTCGCTACGCTACACTAATAGGTAGTATTTTTTTTCAATCGTGTCAAACAATGAACAAACAGTTTACTAGTATATTATCATAGTCGATGGTATTTCTTAAGGTAGGGCACGGGTATTTTAAGGTAGGGTATTGCCCCCTAATGCCCCCCCTAGCTACGGCCCTGTATCACAAAGTGAAAAATTGTCAGAAGAAGTTTTCTTCGAAAATAAATATAACTGAAGATGTTTTCGCTGATTACGAATTTTATTGGTTAGGGCACTCTTCCGCTGAGCGCCTCAAATATTCTTCATATTAATAATAAAGGACAACGCTTAGATATCTATGAAGCCTTAGAAATAAAAAAAACCCTTAATAATAATTCTAGGGTATTCCATTCCAGGGTACCATGTAACAATAATAAGAATAAACGAAAGCTCTGATATTGGAATACCTATTTCCAGCCAGTATAATGTTCCCAATATTAATGATTATGATGTTTATATTTTAATGTTTATAGTTTTTATTTTAAATATAAAATTTAAAAACGTAAATAAATTATATATTTATATGTTGTTATTTCAGCCATCATGTCTATGTAGACATAGTGTATATTTAAAATTCTTTGCCTCTACCATTTGTCATTACAAATTACATAAATGTATCCATAAAATAACTAACCTAAAACTGCAAAATGAATGCTTTTTTATGTAACGCTTTGGATAAAAAAATTTGTATAGGAGAAAATTTGTGTCACTCCATAAAAGATTTCAATTTAATTTGTCCTGATAAAGGATTTAGCCTATTTCATGTAAATATTAGAAGCATAGAAAGGAACATGGATGAATTAATAATACCATTAAAAGAATTAAATTATTTCCCGGGCTGCATAGTTTTAACAGAAACTCACTCAGCCGGTGAATTGAATTTCACTATCCCGGGGTACTCTTACTACACAACAACAACAAAGTTAAACAAAAACTCTGGTATTGGAATATTTGTATCTAACCAATACAATGTACTTAATATTAAAGAGATTCACAGTATTAGTAATGTTAACACATTAAATATTGAATTTAAAGACATAAATAAACATTATAACATTATTGCTATTTATCGAACACATAGGTCGATAGTGTCACACTTTATTGATGAATTAAAAAATATTTTATTAAATTTTAGAAATAAAAACAATTTTTTTGTTGGAGATATGAATTTAAATATCGCAAGCGACTATTCTAGTAAGGATAAAGATAGCTATCTCAACATGTTAGCAGAACTCAATTATTTATCGTGCATAAATTCGTACACTAGAGACGTTCGAGGTCAACGACCTTCATGCTTAGATCATATTTTTACAAATATACCGGATATCCAAAATATAACAGCAGCTGTCATTCACACAACTATCACTGATCATTATTCTTGTATTTTTAACCACAAAACCAGCAATCCAATATTGCCATCATTTAAACAAACAAAATCTTCCAAAAAAGTACTTAATATGGATACATTAAAAAACAAATTTCAATCAGAAAATTGGATCGAATTATTACAATGTAATGATGTCAATATCTGCTGTAAAATATTTGAAGAAAAAATATCTAAATACATAAATGACTCGTCAAAAAATATAATTCTCAAACACAAACTGTCTAACTTCAAACCTATAAAACCATGGATAACTCATGGATTAATAGTATCTGTACGACGTAAGCAAGCTCTTTATAAATTAACAACTCAACAACCTAATAATAAAAACATACTTAATCACGAAGAAAGTAGTGTTAAAAGAATATATGATGCAAATGTGAATGGTAGAAGAAGTCGGGGACGCCCGAGGAAGACATGGCACGATCAAGTAAATCAGATACTTGAGACGGGCCATGTCAAAAGTCAGAATAATAGAAGAGTATGTATGAGACGATGTATGAATGTGAGTGAGGCAAAGAGTGTGTGCCAAGACCGAGTTGTTTGGCGGTCCGTCCTCTCTGCCTACCCCTGCGGGGAAACGGCGTGATGGTTAGTTAGTTAGTTAGTTACTTAATCACTTTAGAGCATATAAAAATAAACTTACATATATCATAAAACATACTAAAGAAAGTTACTATAAACGGAAGTTGGATCTAGCTGAAAATGATAGTAAAAGAGTATGGACGGTTGTAAATGAAATAATTGACAAGAAAAAGAACAATAATAACGAAATCAATGCTATTAATCATGATAACTCAAAAACATGCTGTAAAGAAAACCCCTCAAAAGCTGCAAATATATTTAACACTTTCTTTGCAAATGTTGGAAAAAATCTCGCCAATCTCATTCACATTGATCCAAATATTATAACATCTCCAGACTGTAATATAAATGCTAAAAATAAAATGACAACATTTGAAGTTACCACAGAGGACGAAATAGTTTCTATCATAAGCGATATGAAAGGAGGATCTGCTCCGGGCTTTGATGCAGTCACGGTTGATATTTTAAAAAACATAAAAAATCAAATTTCTAAGCCATTAATGCATATAATAAATACAAGTTTCCAAAGCGGAGTATTTCCATCAATTTACAAACAAACTACTATTACCCCAATATTTAAGTCAGGTAATCCAGAAGAAGTAAACAATAACCGTCCCATATCAGTAATCTCAAATATAGCAAAATTTTTTGAAAAACTAGTTAAAAAAAGAATGAGCCAATTTATAAAATGCAACGATATAATTAATGAAAACCAGTTTGGTTTTATGGAAGGTAGAAGCACACAAGATGCAATTGCAAAATTAAGTAGCCTTGTACATAGTTCATTAGATAAATCATTTAAATGCCTGGGAATTTTTATAGATCTCAAAAAAGCATTTGACAGTATATCACATGACAAACTTATAAGTAAATTAAAAAACATTGGATTAAATGGTTCAGCTCTAGAATGGATAAAAAGCTACCTTTTCAAACGTCCCCAAGTTGTAAAAATTAATGGTGTGCTTAGTTCACCAAAAATGAGTCATTTCGGCATACCCAAGGTACAGTCCTGGGACCGTTACTGTTTATTATCTATGTTAATGACATATTCATACAAAAACTAAACGGAAAAATAATATCTTATGCTGACGATACTGTCATAATAATTGAAGGTACGGATTGGAATACTGTTAATAATCTAGCTAACATTGATATTAACATATTGAAAAATTGGTTCGATAAAAATCTCCTCTCTCTAAACACTGAAAAAACAAAATTTATCCCATTCTCTATCAATAAATTCAAATTAGAACCAAATTTAAACATCATAATACACCAAAGTAAATGTAATAAAACTAACTGCAATCAAGATTGTGCTAAACTTAGTCCAACTCCCAAAATCAAATATCTTGGTGTATATATAGATCAACATTTTAAATGGAAAACACATATTTGTGAACTCGTCAAAAGGATTAGGAAATGTATTTATATATTTATTAGACTTAGAAATATTCTTAGCTTAGAAAACCTAAAAAGAGTGTACTATGCAACTGTTCAATCTATATTGCAATATGGTATTATTGGCTGGGGAGGAACATATGACAATATTTTAAATCCCCTCAAAATTGTTCAAAGGTTGATAATTAAGATAATCTTAAAAAAACCGTCTAAATTTCCTACTGAAATTCTTTTTTCAATATTCAATGTGCCTATAATAGACAAAATCTATAAAAAATATTCAATTCTTCAAATTTACAAAGAAATACAGTTAAATACTCGTAACTTCCAATTCAATACATCAGCAAGATACCAGAAAACTATTAAAATTCCTAAATTTAATACTAAGCACATCCAAAATTCCTATCTTTATCTGGGCATAATCTATTATAACAACCTCCCATTAAAATTAAAAACCATCGAAAATATGCAGGGATTTAAGCCCAAATTAAAAAATTACCTGAAACTGCTATAAAAGTCCCAAATATGTTTACTTTGTATCTTAAAGTCTGCTATTTTATAAATCATTTATTCCTTCTTTTTTCTTTCATTTCTTAGTTTCTAAATCTCTGAGTTTACTATTGTATAAATCTTGCGTTCTTTCTTACGTATCCTTTACTTACTTATTACAATAATTTTTGTTACTAACTTACATGATTCTTCCATTTATAATGATTTTTTAATTTATATTATGATTTTTTTAAACTCTTCAGGATTTTTATTTTTAAATTATACAAGATTTTTTAACCTTCTTATTATTTACAATAGCCGTTATTACTAACTTACACGATCATTAATTTACTAATTGAGCTAGAACTCCCTCACCAAACACAAGAGCATTGTCTCTTTAAGGTGAGGAAAGGCAATTTTTTTAATTTTTTGTTAACCTTATGTAACTGTGTAACTGTTGTAACTTCATATGTATTTTTAATAAACATTGCCAATAAAAAAAAAAATAATGAGTCCATTATCCATAAACAAAATTACTCATTTTTTCAAAAATTCTCATTGGTATCTTTATTATAACCTTAATTTTTCTAAAATACTTTTTTGTACCTAAAAGTGTGTATTAAAAAAATCTTAAAATTTCCTTGAAAGATTAGAACTAATTTTCAAAATAATTGTCCTTGGTTAGGTGGAAATATCTCATAGTTGAAGACAAGACAATTATTGCCGGCTATCAGAAAAGATCAATTTTTATTCACTGCTCATGCAGCAACAGCAATTCTAGAGACTACTTCATCCTTATTCAAACTTTTTTTTTATATTTTCCTTCAAAACATAAATTTGACCGTTTTATAATATATTCAGATATATTATGTCAATATAATATAACTATCCAATATATTGTACCCGCTTAGCTGCTGCAAGTAGCTTAGCATCAGGAACTTTGTTAAACGATATGAATTAATCCAACCATAAATACAAGTATAAATCATGTAAATAGCACCCACAACAAATGTTTAATGTACAACGTCTTTACACATATAATCAAGGTTATTTGTTACTATTCCAGGTAGCGTTAAGGTGGAGACTGTACCCATCAAGGCAGAACCAGGACCCCGAGAAGAAGATGTAGTGGTAACTCCTTATACAGAAATAGAAATAGACCTGCCAGATGTTAAAAAGGAATGCTTAGAGCACTCTGATAGTATTGCCGAGACTACTGCAGGTAATATCGATTTTTGTTTGTTTGAATTTGTTTTAATAATTTTCTCGTTTCATTATAGATAACTTTTTCCATCGTTTTTTTCAGACATGGTATCGGACTTGAATATCTTGATACACCCTGAAGAAAAATCTCATTCATGTTCCTATTGTAACCAATCATTCTCAGACAAATGGCGTTTAAGAAGACACTTACGCACCCATATTGGAGAAAAACATCATTTTTGTCCCGATTGTAACTATTCCTGCTCATACAAGTCAGATTTAACAAGGCACTTACGCACCCATACTGGAGAAAAGCCTCATTCATGTCCTCATTGTAACTACTCCTGTTCAGACAAGTCAGCGTTAACAGTGCACTTGCGCACACATACTGGAAACAAGTCTCGTTCATGTTCCTATTGTAACTATTCCTGCTCTCGCAAGTCAGATTTAACTGTGCATTTACGCACCCACACTGGAGAAAAACCTTATATATGTTCCCATTGTAACTACTCCTGCTCACGGAAGTCACGTTTAACATTTCACTTACGCACTCATACTGGAGAAAAACCTTATTCATGCTCATACTGTAACTCTTCATATTCTCAAAATCGATATTTAAAAAGGCACATTCTAACCCATACTGGAGAAAAAACTCATTCATGTTCCCATTGTAACTACTCCTGCTTCGAAAAATCAGCGTTAACAATGCACTTACGCACCCATACTGGAGAAAAGCCTCATTCATGTTCCCATTGTAACTACTCCTGCTCACGCAAGTCAAATTTAAATGTGCACTTACGCACCCATATCAGAGAAAATCTCATTCAAGTCCCCATAGTATCCACTCCTGCTCACGCAAGTAGCATTTAACAGTGCATTTAAAGAAACCTTATTCATGCTCCTGTTCAGCTGTTAATGTTCTTTAAGGGGACATTTAGATAGTCACATTCTTATTCAAAATGGAGAAAAACCCATTGTAATTTCTTCTCTTTAGACAAATCACGTTTAACAAGACAGTTACGCGTTCATACTGGAGAAAAACCTCATTCGTGTTCCCATTGTAACTAGTCCTGGTCACGAAATTCATAAGGCCCATATGCATCTAGACTGGATAAAAACGTTTTTCATGTTATCTAAAGGATAATTTAAAAATTCACATTTTAATTCACACTTTAATTCACACCGGTGAGAAAATTCATTAATGTACCATTGTAACTACTCCTCCTCATACAAGTCATCGTTAACAGAGTACTTACGCACCCATACTGGAGAAATACCGTATTTCCGTGCCTAATGTAATTATTCATGTTCACAAAAGGGATGTTTACAACACATTATTATTTATAGTTGAGAAAAAGCATTGTCTTGTTCCGGCTGTAAGTATAAGAAATAAATGTATTTAACCACGCATAGACTCAGTGCAGAGAAACCAGTTTCGTGTTCCGGTTGTTTCAGTTCCATTCACGTTTATGAAAGGGGAGTCGAAAAACGTCTCATGCTGACTCAAAGTAGAGATTAACCATTCGTGTGATGCGATTGAAACCAAATCTTCTAACTTTACAACTTTTATCACATCTGTCCCTCTCGGCCACTCTCGTTTTTTCTTCTCTGCGCGTCGCAGTACTTCCCCACCTGAAATATAAATAGTTGTAGCGGTCACTTAACCCGCTCTGATAAAATCTACCGCTGCGCACATGGAACGCGCGAGAACACTCACGGCATACCTACCTTCGCTACAAACAGCGGTTAATAATATCGCCACCGCCTAGAAAGGTCTAGAGATAGCACCCTACAATATCTGTACGGCGCCGAACATTCTCGTCAACTGCCGAGTGGCACGCATTATCTACCGTGAGAGTAATTACTCGCCGCGGCTATATAAGCAGCAGCTCCGCTCGCCCGCTGAGTCTCAGTCTAGTTTTCATTCATGGTTCGACATTTACACACCGGGCAGTGATACAGTGCCGCTACGCCATATCGGCCCACGCGGGCTGCCCGTCTCGCAACAAGTGAATAACGTTTGTCCAGTGTGACTCCAGGAACATTTCCAACACCTTCGAGGAACTTTCTCCAACCACCATCCGCTGTCCGGCCCATTCGCGCCTCGACATGAGATGTCTCCGTCCGCAGCACATAAAGCCCGCCGTGCTTTCTGCTTGGGATGCAACCCGTTCTCTGGCAAATCGAAACCCATCGCGTTCCGCTGCCAGAGATCATCCTCATCGCCTCTAAAGGTTCCTTCCTGCGTCACGTGTGTGTGCCGACTCAAAGGAAATACAGCTGCCATATCTCGTCAGCACGACGACGATCGACCGCCTGGACCAAGGTCACTTCTACACCGCCATGGTGTAGAGCAACACGCCGGCTCCCTGAAGACCAGTGATCTTCACCGCCGTAGTCTCCTGACCTTCTTCACGCATCATCACGCAGCAGCATCACTCACGGCACCACTGTACTCCGCTCCGCTTCGACTCTCGCTACGTAGCTCAACAATAAAGACTGACTCACTACACCGACTGACGCATTCATTTCTGTCTCCCGTCTCTACCGATCTGGCCCGCTCCCTCATAGTGTATGATTACCAAATAATATAAAAACACAGAATTGCTTAATCCAGAATTGCTTAATCCAGCACTGCTAATGTAGACAATTTTTTTATTAATTTTATTATAATTGGCATGAATTCCTTATTCTATTTTAGTTCTATTCTGAATCGTGTCTTAATCTTATAATGTGAAGTGAATGTAGTAAACTTTATAAAAATTTGGCCGCTGAAGGCAAGATTTAAAAAACACCGTGTGAGAATATGATATTCAAGTTCCTTACTATGCAGACTCTGTTGAAATTTTCAAGCTTTTGGAAGTTATGAAAATTACACAACTTTACGACAATGGGTGCTTTTTCTAGTTTTAAAATTTCGAGAGTCTTAACTTTCTTTAAAAAAAGAACGCAAATTGTTTGATTATAATTATTAATCTGAATTTAGAAACTTTTTATTATATTATATTTTATTTTTTATTTAATTGAATATAATAACATCTAGTACAATATAAGATATGGGTAGTCCCACAAAGCTGAGACAGATCAGCTTGTCTGTAGGTTCTACCATTTAATATTATTACATAACACACATTAGCCTAAGTTACAATATTAATACCTAATATAAGATTTAGGATAGATAAATATGTTGTTCATTTGTTAACCACTTTTTTGTCAGTTTATGGCAGGGTTTCTCATTATTTTTTAAATTAATGTTTTGATTCAACCTGTTGTAAATCAAGGGTATCATATATTCGAGCGTTCTGCTACCATACTTATTTGATATTCGTGGTATTTTTATGCCTTTGTTTTCGGTAAATCTTGTTGTGCACCAATCAATTTTTATACGTGTTTTCTACCGAATTATCCATAATTATAATGTACCAGAGAAGCCCTTTAATTGGAAGTAGGCCCTCAGACCCATACAACAGTAATTTTAAGTTGTTTCTTTGTTTGTAAATGCTAGGTTTAACAATTTTTTAATTATAGCAGTTTGTAAATTTTGAATGAATTTATTAATTTTATTCGAGTGTCCCCAAGTTCGAATTCCATATCTAAGTATGGATTTGACCATAGAATGATATATAAGTTTGAGAGTGCATCGAGGCAACACAAATTTTAATTTATAAAAATTACTCGCCAATCATCGGAGCTGGTTGCAAATTTTGATCACTTGTTTATCCCATTTAAAGTTATTATCTACGATTATGCCAAGGTAAGTATATTCATTTGTAAAATCAATTTTTTCACAGTAGCAAATGTTATCAATTTTTTTATGTATACATTCAAAATTATGTGCAATTATTTTAGGTAAATTCCACGTTTTCAGGCTCGGTGATCTTATATACATACATTTAGTTTTTTTGACATTAATAATTAGTCCTACATCATGAGACCATTTGAGTAGCTCGTTAAAGTCTCTTTGTAATTCATTAATTGCTATTTCCGGGTTTTCATTTGATACAACTAGTGCAGCATCATCTGCAAAAATGAATGTTAAAAACAAATTGAAAAAATATCAAAAATGAATGTTTCAAGCTGATCGCCTCGACGCAAGCGCTACGGATCCGCCAATTAGCGGACAATGAGCACTTCATCGTCGCACCTCTTGAAAATGCACGAGCCGTCGAAGGACAGCTGCACTTCATTCATACCCTAGATTTATCTAAATTAATTGAACAATCGCAACAACTAGGAATTAATTACGATAAATTTATAAAAAATAACAATAAAACCTTACCGCATAATGGATTAGAACGTTTGAAATATTTAATAGATCATAATAATCAGATGATTTATAATTTAGTTGTAAATAGAAATAAAAGAGACCTAATAAACGGACTCGGTACAATAATTAAAGGGATTACGGGAAACTTAGATGATAATGATTTAGATAAGTTAGTACAACGAATTGAAACTAACCAAAATATAAAAGAAAAGAGAATCTCGTTGAGTTCAAAATCATTGGAGGATTATAACGGTAAACTAAAAAAATATTTCACATAACCAAATGGTACTTTGATCACAAATGAGCCATGACCATTATGAAGATAAGACAGACTTGTCGATTACACATTTGATTTTTCAGACTGAAACTATTACCGAATTAATAACTAGAATTACAAAAGCTATCACGTTTGCCTCTCATGGAATGTATCACCCTAGCATTATAAAACCGAGGGTATTTATGGAAACCATTTCACATGTAAATCCTGAACAACTACCTTCTAATGATTTTGATATTATTCGACGCTTTTTGTAAGTTAAATTCATTAAAGTTAAACAAACTTTGCACTTTATTCTCTCTCTACCTTTAATAGAACACACCGTTTATATGTAAGTAGTTTTGGAAATGATGGGAATTATGTCGTTATACATATAACAGAATGAGTTTTTCTTTTGCCCTGTTTAATTTATCTTTGTCTTACTAACTTATTTTTTGCATTTTGTTTTTCCTGTTAAGCACTTGCATACTGCTTACTAAGAACGTATGCAAGGACACTGGAGGTTTAGATTCGTTCAAAATAAATGTAGCTTCGTTTAACAAAAAAATAGAATCTTGCGAGAGCCTTGAAGGAGTAACCATCTGTTACTTATATCAGGGCGGGTAAGAGGTTGATAACCTCCACTGATTAATTTGTGTTATTTCGAATTTCATTCATGTAAATAATATGGTTCCATAACAACTCTGAATCAACTCAAATCAACATCTATTTGAAAAGTCATTAAAAGGTATGAAAAAAAAATTGAAAAATATCCTATAACCTAACCTAAAGTAATTTTTAATGACTTTTCAATTCATTCATTCATTCTGAGTTGTCCGGTCACTACATATTATATACTAGCTGACAGATACCTGTAGATACCCTAGCTGTAGATACCGGCCTTGCTTGGGGCTGTTTTTTTAAATATCATAGTCCGTGCTCCCAATCGTGTTTTTTTAAATTAACTCCACTCAGGGGTTTCTTTAAGAAAATAATTTTGCTCGGAGTCTATGTTTGATTTTGAATTGAGAATATGCGTAGTTATTACCATTTATCCAGTTCCTACCCCTCCATTACTATCACCTTGCTGGTTAAGTACTTGAAATTTGGAACAATGGCAAGAAACATAGTGCAAATTCGAGAATTTTTTTGAAAAACAGAAGAAGATTTGGAACTACCCCGGAAACAATATGTTGGTGTTTTGCTTGTACATAATCTTGTTGTTAGTTGAAAAGATGGAGTTTGACCATCTCGGAAATACTTTAGACGTGAATGCCTGCATACAGAGCATGAATGAATTCTTTAATGTGAGTGTTCAAACGAGTCATAAGAATACTCTAAGACGAAGGGCGTGGTCACATTTAGTACAAGGGAAAGATTTAGAATACACAGAATCTTTTCCGTCGCGTTTTCGTCGCACACAAATTATGTTATAGGATAGGTATGTATACTCTGAATGCTGCACACAGAAGAGAAAACAATATTACAACTCTCACTGTTATGTACATACGCGGCCTCTGAATGTTTACATTTCAATGGAGAATAGAAGAAATATTTATAAAATGCTATATTATTCTAGAGAGCCAATTTTCAACAAAAAATGTGATTATAATTATGTACAGGTTCCTGTTTTACCACAGTTACCATTATTTCTTTCATTTAACCCTTGACTCGTCGCGTCGGGTCTTTAAAAGCCTAGGTTTTATAGAAATGCTAATTATGTATATTTTAAATGTTCCAACTGATTTCTTACTTTACGTAGCTTCCGAAAAGGGACTATACTTGATGCTAGCGCCGCCGACATTCAGTCTGCGCATGTGCGCTGTGAGATACAGACGTGTGTTTCGGCGAGAGGCTCGACAAAAATCAACAAAATACAATGAAAAACCAAGTTCATATGTTTTTTCATTGTATTTTGTTGATTTTTTTTTTGTAATTACAATAAGTCTGTATCAATCTCAAATAGATACAAGTTTGATAGAAATTACAATAAAAACACATATAAATTTGTTGTAGACCACTTTTATTTTATAAACACCAAGGAAGGGTGCTTCTGAAACCGGTACCGTTTTATAAAATAAAAGTGGTCTACAAAAAAATTATATGTGTTTTTATTGTAAATTGTGGCGAGCCACAAAGTTAATGCTTTTTACCAATATATTGATAGAAATTGCTTAGACTTTTTTTAAAAGTTTACTTTTGAAAAAGCATGATTCAAAATTGGTGTAAAAAATGTTCCTGTTGATTTTTAAGTTTTATATTGAAAATTAAAATCTAATTTTAAAATATTTACTTTATTTCAATGCAGCCCCTATCACCTGACTACAATCAGTTAAAAAACACATCAGTGAAATCTATTACATCAATTTAACCCTTTCAATACCAGAATGTTTCCAGCCATTGAAAAAAATGTTTTTCTACGTTTTCGAGTTTTGCGATTTTTTTTCAATATTTTAACGTTTTTTTTTTATCATATGTTTTGGAAATATTTCATGTTTCTGAGGAAGAACATTGGGGCTTCAGGGGTAAAGTAAAGTGGTAGTAAATCAAAGAACGGGTAGTCCAAGAAGCATACATTATTTTTTAGTGTTTTTAAATGTTTTAATGAAAAATAAATATACAAAATTCAATACTAATAAACTATAAAGACCTACATATTAAATTATAATATTATATTACGCTAAAATAATTTTAATACACAATAATAACTAAAAAATATTTTTTTATACCAAAACCATTTCCCTAAATTAACACAAGACAAACTAAAAATAAAATAGAACAATTGCAATTAAAATTGTTTGTTTTATTCCATCCTTAATGGTGGAATAAAACAAAACAATTTCTTTCTCTCCGGAGACAAAGGGCTACGCCACATTTCTCACATTTTAGAAATGTCTTCATTTTAATACGTAGCTTACATCGCTGTGGATTATCCATGAACGTTGGTTTATGCCCAATACCATCATATCTCAGATCAGCGATTGGACGTGGTGCAGGCAGGGCACGCTTTTTATACCGTGCTAGGCCCTGCTTCATCCACCAAAGAGCAAGGTCGACCCCTTTTTTTATTTTCGAAATAATTTTTTAATTCGAAGATAAAACCATGTTTGTGCGATATACTCGTAATTCCACCAACATATTATTAAGGTCGACCCCGCGTATGTATGCTCGATACCCCCGCGATGATGGCGGGACATGGCACATCAACGTGTACTGAATCTGCCTGGTACCATCGCTTCACAACCGTCATGGGGTTGTGTCCCAGATTTGATGATACGACATGGACAGGCTTCCGATCGAACCATTTTAGGGCAAAAACATTGAATTGCCTCTCACATCGGTAATCATACGAGCCGCCGTTTTGGGATTTCAGTAAGGAGTCAGCCACAAACACACAACCAGGCAAGCGGTTAGTCCTTACTGTTTCCACGGCTAATATGACTACCGATTTCAAGAAAACCATAAGTGCATGAGAAGTGAACCAATTGTCAGTGGCGACTTTGAAATTACGGTTTGGGGGATACCCTCTACCAACCTCAAAACAATGTCTCCACTAATACCGAGGGCACTCTTCTCTCCCACATTAGTGCTTTTGCCAGTGTAGATCTCAAAATCATAGACGAGCCCACTGGCTCCCGCTAGGGAGAAGACTTTGACGCCCCACTTACGTGGCTTATTTTTTTTATATATTGTTTCAAATTACTCCTCTCTTTAAACGGTATCATGCGCTCGTCTACAGAATTGAACTCCTCAGTTTTGATCTTGGTCATATTTTCCTGCAGCGCATTTACAACGGCCTTACTTTGAATAACTTGTCATAGCTCTCGTGTCCACTGATAATCAACATGTTATTGTCATTCAAATGTAAACACGACCGTAACTTTGTGAAACGATTTCTATGCATGACATCAGCGATGAGAGATAGCCTCGTATCATTCGCCCAGTAAAGGTGGAATGCCGGATACTTGAATATACCCATCATGATGTGCATGCGTATATAGTTTATTTTATTTTTCATATTGTTATTTAAAAAAAAAGGAAATTATTATTATTTTTATCGGCCTTGTATTCTTTCCGGATCTCCACAATTTAACACTGTCTTACCTATAATATACCTACATGTTTTTACAACACATACTTTATTTATTTAAGTTTTTATTCCAGCAGGGCTGGGAGGGTAGTGCAATCCCAGTCTGCCATATTACATAAAAAATGAAAATAAAATTCGAACATAAATAATAATAATAAAAATTAATCACAAAATTAAAAACAAAATAAAATTAAACAAAAATAAAACAGAAATTAAAATTTAAAAAATAAATATTGGCTTTTTTATCGTCCATCAGGGAACTCATCATCAATTTACTCCACCATGATTCACAAGCTGACTCATAGTGGAGTAAAACCTTTTCATGTCCCGAATGCAGTTATACAAGTTCTCAAAAGTATGATTTGAAAATCCACAGTAAGATTCACAGAAAAGTAAAACCTTTTTCATGTCCTGACTGCACCTACTCGTATTCTAAAAAGGGATATCTAAGAAGTCACTTTGCTGACTCGACTCAAAATGGAGAAAAACCTTTTTAATGTTCCGACTGCAACTATTCATGTACTTCGAAGAGAAATCTAAAAATCACATGTTTACCCACAGTGGAGGAAACCCATTTCATGTCCTGACTGCAACTATTCTTCTTCTCGAAAAAGAAATAACTAAAACGGCACTTGCTAACTCACAGTGATGAAAAACTTTTTTCTTGTACCGACTGCGACTATTCAGGCGCTACAAAACGGCATCCAAAAAGTCACATGTTTACCCAGACTGGACAAAAACCTTTTTCATGCCCCTGCAGCAATTATTCATGCTGTACAAAGGAACTTCTTAGAAACAATTTGCTGACTCACAGTGATACAAAACTTCCTTGATGTTCTACAAAGACACCAAAAAATCACATGTTTACCCACAGCAGACAAAACCATTTTATTGTCCCGAATGCAGTTATTTAAGTTCTCGAAAGGGAGATTTAAAAATCCACAGCGCGATTCACAGTGGTAAAAAACCTTTTTCATTTTTTTTACATGAATACCGTACAAGAGTCCCAACTGCTCCCGTCTGGAGCCAGTGAGACTATGGCATCCCCAAATGGGGTATGTTGTGAGGCTGAAGGTAGTGGGGAGGGAAGGAGGTAGGGAAGCGGAAGGTGGGGAAGTACTTGGCTATTCAGATCTGGTCACCAAACACGGCTAAAGCCATTTCAGGCAACGTTTCAATTCTGCATGGTGGTCTTGCACCAGGGCGATACTGAGAGTATCTTCCACTCTGGAACGTGCCGCAAATATACTATATATTATTTTAAATGAATAAATTATGAAATACACAAATTAATCAAATAAAATTTATTTGCACCGCCGGGATTCGATCCCGCGACCTTCGGAATGCGAGTCAAGCGCCTTACCGCTGCACTAAGCCGGTCGTCGTCGTTTCATGTTTTGATTGTAACTATGCACATACTACGAAACCTATCTATGTAAGTATATGTAATATTATTATATTTTAGCAGTAAACTAACCTGTGTGTACATAATAATTAAAAAGCAAAGCGTTGTTCTTACTAAAAACTCTCGTATAACATCATTTTTCATTATTTATTTTATTTTTTCTTTTGCTATTTTCCAAATTTCGTTGGCATTTTCTGGCTGGGCTGCGCTAGCAAATCTTCATGAGAGCCTTTATAGGCCAATAACAGCTGATGATGTAAATCTCTCGCTTTTGAGGACAATATAGTACCTACAAACTCACTTTAACAACACTGACTACAGCAATTTGTGTTTATGCGTATTGCGTGTTTAAAACACTAACTTGGAAGATTTTAATTCCCTAGTTTTTTTTAATTTAACCCATTGGCCACAGAATTAATGAGTTAAAAAATTGGCTTTACCACTGAATTAATTTTGTACCAAAAATTCAAAACCTGCATTGGTGTACTAAATCTATTGTTACTTTTGAACTGTATATTCAAATGATTTAATTTCTTTAAATTTGTTTACACATTAAATTAAGGTAAAGAAAAACATAAAAATATATTTTTTTAAATATTAAAATTTGTGTAAATAAGGATACAAATATAACCTTCTCTTTTTTCGTAAGTTTTTTCCACATTTTTATTCAAAAAGTTACAAAAAAACTTAATATTAAAAAATCGAACAATAATAATTTTTGTTTGTATATATATGTTAACTAATCTTATATATAAAAATGAATCACTGAATGTGTTGCTAATTCTTTTTTTAGAATATTCCTTGAAAGTTGCGCAGAAAATTGGATAATTTCAGAAAACCTAACGACTATCGCACGTTTGACAGTTCGCGTATTTGAGAATGACATTTTTAATCAGGATTCTATTTTTGAAAATCTTTAAGTTGATAAATTTATTTAAAGTAGGTACTCCCCTAATAGTTTGAATCGAATCAAGAATTTTAAATATTTTAAATAGGTACCTGTGTTAGGTACCAAATTTAATATACATGAAAAATGGAAATTTGAATAAAAATTGTAAAAGGTGGCACGCGGGCTGTTTAAAATCTGAATGAGCTGGGATTGAATATATGGAACGAGGGAGGAGGGTTGGCGGGAAAGGGGAGAGTGAAGGCGGGGAAGGTGGAAGGGGAACGCGGGAGGGGAAGGGGACGTGTGAGGGGGGAGGGGAACTCGGGAGGGGAGTTCGCGGGACGGGGGAAGGGGGGGGGGGAGTGGAGTGGGAAGAGGGAAGGTGGAGGTGACGGAGTGGGAACGCGAGAGGGGAAGAGGACGCAGGAGAAGAAGGGGAGGTGGAAGGGGAACGGGACGAATGGGAAAGGACACTCAGGGAGAATTTTTTTATTTATTAAATGGCATAGCAACGCATGCCGGGACCAGCTAGTAACTAATACAATAATTAGATTCGACTTCCTTGCACTTTCGAACTTCTCGATCTCAATTTCGAACGAAGTCGGCAGAGAACTTAAGAAATTCTAGATAGATGCTGAATTTACGCATTTTGACATTATATCCGAGATAAATGCACGTCACAACTCCCTAAACCCGATTTTAAAACAAATCGATAGATAACTCGAGAAATTCACGACTAATGCCGAAATTACGCATGCCGCGCCGTGTCGGTCAGTGACTGGTACAATACGCTGCGTATACCAACTGACTCCATATTGTAGATATGGTTTCCACCAAGAAAGTAACAGTTGTTCGTAACATCATCTTCTTCTCTTTCAAGGTCAGAATCTGTTCAATATTTGTATATAGTCAGCATTTCTTTAATAACAAAGTTGAAGTACCCAAATAAGGGGCGGCGAAATATTCCTCCACCCCGGGCGGCCGACACCCACGCTACGCCACGGGGAGGGGCGGTGGGGGGTGGGGGACTTAGATTTTTATCACGTAGTCACAGTAGTACAATATATTTTGACATAAGTTTTATCTTGATATTATATTTTTTCCACTTAAGGCGGATAATTACTTTTAGGCGGATTAAATGTTGAGAGTGCCCTAGGCAAGCACCAAATCGACGCCCCTCTAGCGGATTTTTTTTTACATAGGTACCAACTTTCATCACAATCGGTTAAGTAGTTTTTTGCATGAAGAAGTAACATATACCTATACACTGTTAGGTGCGTAAATAAGCCCCACGAGAGGCGGCAGTGTTAAATGTGTGGAAGGTTCGCTAAAGGGCCCCCACGTTGAAGACAGTGTTAAATGCTGCAAGAAAGGCTCCCAGGTGGAAGCCAAGGTTAAATACTCACAGAAGTGCCCCCTTGTGACCAGCTCAGTTGGAAGGGTATATGGAATCTCCCAGGGCAGGGAGGTCGGCCGCAGCAGAGTCTACGAGCATCAGTAATGACGCTCCCAGAGTGTATCGGTTAGGAACTTCTCAACAATTAAAGACGGAAGGGTCGATTTACATGGTTTATTCAATAACTCAGGGGACAAGTACAATCACAGTAATAACATCATGGCAAGCATTGGACAAGAACCTACAAGGAGGCGGAACATGGCCTGGCTGTACTTCAAAATTGGCTAAAAGTAAACTCCCTTATATTAAATGTTAGTAAAACTAAATATCTAACTTTCTCCAAAAACAAAAGAGGATAACCAATGAATGTGCATACCCTCAAATTACATGAATGTCAAAATACTTTTCCACAATGTTCCTGCCCGTCTATAACCCAAACCAAAAGTATTAAATATCTTGGGATTGAAATTGATGAAAATCTACAGTGGAATTCACACATTGATCTTACCTCAAAAAAGCTAACAAAACTCATCTACTTCTTCAAAAAATTAAGAAACATCTTGTCGATGAGGGATCTAAAGAGAGTATATTATGCTTTATGCCACTCTCGATTGGAATATGGAGTAATAGGATGGGGCTCAGCAGCATCTAATCACTTGAAACAACTTAAGGATAACTAAGAATTGCATTATAAAGACCATTCTAAAGGTCCCCATAAGGACGTCAACAGCAGAAATTTTTAAACAGTTTGATGTTCCAAGCATACAGAAAATCTATGCCAAAAACATTCTAGTACATCACCACAAAAATGATTCAGAGGCAGACACCTCACACGCTCATAAAACCAGAGCCAAACAAACAGACATACTTAATATACCAAAGTGTAACTCTTCATTTGGTCAAAGAAGTTCTGCATTTTTAGCAGTAAAGTTATATAACAAACTCCCTCTTAGTATCAAACAAATAAAAATAAAAAATAGTTACTTAAGGACATTAAATGTTGGCTGAAGAATCTATCGGAAAATGAACTTACTAGTATACTTAAAACATCATAGAAGTTTCTGGAAAACCTTATCCAATCAATGAAGTTAAACCATAGAAGTCGCTGAAAAACTTATCCAAAGCATAGTCTTCCTCAGCACAGGATCTCCTAGTGAGGAGGACTACGAATGTATTTTATATATACATCTAACATGTTTCATATAAAAATGTAAAAATATTATATTGTTACTAAATAAAAAAAAATAAAAAAGTGGGGTATGCTACGAATTGGGCTAGTCTAAGTTAAAAGGTCTCTCTCTCCGGAATTCATCCTCGCGGGTCAGCAAAAACTAAAGGAAACAGCACGTTTAAAGAGGGTAAAGTAGGTTAGCTTACGGGGTGGTGGTAGGCCGGGGTCCCATGGCGTCGTTCACGTGGGGTGCGCAGGAGCGCCTCCGTTCAGAGCACATGTCTGGTGTCTTGCTTGGAGTCCCGGACCGTAGAAAGGAATTTAAACATGGTTCACACGATTCGGCCAACTTAGCCCGAACGTGGAGTAATGATTCGTATCCCGTGGCAAAACTAATGCGATCGACGAGCGCGTGCCTCGTGCAAACCGCAGCGAACAAGGGTCGCGCAATGTGCGACTGCTCGTGGTCGCAGCAGGGAAGGAATGGCGGCGCTGCAGCCAGTCGCCTACTCAAATGCCGCCGGCTGCGGCGGTAATTTGCATCTTGCAAGTCTGCAGTGTGCGCCATCTGTTGCTTGCTTTGTGTACTGCGGACTAAATCAAGCATTCCATTCACCGATTTCGTACCCTAACAACACACACGTTCGCAGTAATGATATTAATAGGGATAATTAATAAAACAATAAAAAAAAAAGTTATCAATCATTTATTTGAAAATTGGTATCTACTAATCACATCCAAGGACAATTGTTTAAAAAAATCAAAATTCTGCGTCAACATTTTGCAAAGTTGTCAATAACAGTGACCGGACAAGTCAGAATGAAACCAACTCAGAACCACATCAGAAAAGTCATTATATATAGTATCAGTGATTTTTTAAAAATAAAAAATGGTTTAATAGGTTAGGTTAGGTTAGGGTTGTTGGCTATTTTTAAATATTTTTTTTCATTACTCATAATGACTTTTCAAAGAAGTGTTGAGTTGACTTTATTCTCGGTTCGAATGGAACCCTTAATAACATCGTCATAGTTTAAAGATAGGTAGCAAAAAGTTTGATTCAATGTTAAGTATTGTTAACGAATTTAATCTCTTATCTGTCATGGTCGGGCGAAGATAATTTTTCACTCTCCTTAGACAAGAAAAACTCCACTCACCACTGCAATTGTTAACTGCCGTCGACGTACATTCGGCTATATAAATGTTTCGGTAAATTGTTTCTAGTTCTTTATTTCTTAGAACCTGTTTTGGTTGTTCGGGGCAGTTCTCCATCTCGAGCTATCGTTGTTAAATTATTAGAGTGTTAAAGTTCCCGTATAACCAACAATATCCATACATAGTTTATAATTCCCTACTTAATAGTGAAAATCCCATCAAATTCGGTGGCATAATAACATAGTTATTAAAGATTTAGTTTTAAATCTGGCGGTAGTGTATTTTTTTGAAATATCCATCTCATCACACGTCAGTTCGTCAAGTGACTTTTCATCACTTTTAACAATAACAGATAATTGACTGATTTAAACGTTTTTTTTAATACTAAGTGTATACATAGGTTAAGGGACGTTCCCCGATGACATATAAAGTCATCTTCTTCCTCTTTTTTGTATTTTTTTTGTATTTTGGTTTCAATATTTTAGTTTCCTGATTTCTAAATCGATTTTTTTTTAATCGTGACGGTTTTATCGTAACAGTGCGATAAAAAATGGCGTCTTCCGATTCGGATGACCAAGATGAACAATATCCAGGTGATGTTAATACTAAATTTAAACTTTTGGCAAAGGAAAATCTCGAACTGAGGAGAGCTCTTCGCTCGACACGGGATGTCTCTCCAAGAACCACGGCTTTTGAGAAATCACTAGGTGTACGAGACCCAACCCTAACAGGTATGAGTGGACGCGCATCAGAATCCCCGTTCACTAGCATCCACGGTGAGCGTCTGAGTGAGTCTCACTCTACAAATGACCCCACTACTGAGACTCAAACCCGTAAGGAATCACCTGTTGCCCCAGAAAAACCTCTCGCATCCTCACCCAACCAGGCAAATAGGAAACGTGTTAGAGAGGAGGACTCCTTACTTACGGAAGAAAATGATCTAACTGAGGTTAACGCTGAAACTTTAAACCCAATATGGGATCAGATGATGATTATTTCGCAGACTATCTCTGATGGAAAAAAAAAATTAAACAAAGAGGCCAGAGCCACAGTTACGAGATCTTTAGATGAAATTAAAAAAAGCTTGCTAAACTTTGCAATTTCTCACGCAGCGGCGACTTCGAGAGCGCAAACACTGTCTGCGGTCTTAGCCTCCCAAAAAAGCATAACAACGAAATTGGATAAAATAATTATGTTAAATAATCTGGCACCAACGAAGCCCTCTGAACAGATTCCTATTCCAAGAAAATCCTATGCTGGCGTTGCCTCGGGGGCTCCTGCCTCCAAAACCATTACTATGAATGGTTACGAACGTCCATTACCAGCACTTCAACCGACCCTGCTCTTCTACCCAACCGAACCTGAGGGAAAGACTTCTGAAGAACTGCAAAAAAACCTGACCTCGATTCTAGACCCCAAGAAGGACGGTTTTCAAGTGGTGAAAACCCGCAAAATTAGAGGCGCAGGTATTGCCTTGCAGACCACCTCACCCAATGGCCTGTCCAATATCAAAAAAGTAGCAGATAAATTAACGGCTAAAGGTATAAAAATGGTCGCTCCTCAAGGTAGGTTACCAAAGATAGTAATCTATGATGTGCCCAAGGGAGAACCAGAGTCCGACATACCCCTCTTCAGTGAGATATATGATAACAACATATTAGGTAAGTGTAATCTCACAAAAGAAGACCACCTTCGCACGATGAGAAGAGTCTCTTTATTTGGAAAAAGAGATAGCGGCACCATGAATATGGTTATTACCTGCCATCCGGAGGCCAGAAAGATTCTCATTGACAGAGGTCTGTGTTTTCTTGGATGGAATGCGTGTAGAGCTCGCGATTACCTCGGGGCTACGCGTTGCTTTAAATGCCATCAATATGGCCATATATCAAAAGCCTGTACTCAGGAAGTCATAACCTGCCGACACTGCGCCGCGGCCGGCCACGATTACCAAGATTGCCCCAAGAAAACACAGATTGCTGTCTGTGCTACGTGCACCAGGTTCAAGAAACCGGCTGACCACTCCACGGGTGACAGATCGTGCCCAGCCCAGAAAGCAGCCATAGAAAATCAGATCCGAATGACCGATTATGGATATTAATAAATTTCTCTCCATAGGGCAGATCAACCTGCAGAGGTCACGGGCGGCCACGATCGAGGCGCTGCGGGTCATGTCTGACCTAAAAATCGACATCTTGCTAATTCAGGAGCAATACACCAGGCTAGGTAAGACACCAGTTAACTTTCCGGGTGCGGTACTCGAAATTGGCGCCTCGCCGGGGGCGGGTGTTCTGGTCAATACTTCATTGATCAGCCCCCTCCTTCTAGCGGGATTGTCGAACGAATACCAAACCTGCGTATCAATTAAATTTGGGACAACTGAGATCTTTTTGATCTCAGTTTACTTTAAATATTGTAATCCAGTAGGACCACATATCTTGAGTCTGACGCGCGCCCTAAACGCGCTTAAAGGACGTAACATAGTTATTGGAGGAGACTTTAACGCTCGCTCACCACTGTGGTTCGATTCCTGTAATTATAGGACGGAGCGCTCAGACGCCGTCGAAGACCTCATTGCGGCGCAAGGTCTATCCATAATAAATGAACAAAGTATCTACACCACTTTCTCGAACACTTCTGGTGAGAGCAACATTGATCTAACTCTTTGCTCTGGATCTGTTGCGACCAAGATATCAAAGTGGACAGTTCATGAAAGCGCAATTGCCTCTGATCACAGGCTAATAACTTTTACGGTAGGTGTCAAAAAGACGGAAGCTCCAAGATCCTCCTGGAACTTCAAAACCTCCCGGGCGAATTGGGATAACTTTGGGGATGCTCTACGTGATACTTTAAGGGGATTTCACGACGTAGCAGCTAGAGATCCAGATAATTTGGGGAATTTTTTTAATGCAGCCGTGGTATCAGCTGCCGAGCAGTCTTTGGGAAGATCAAACCCAAAGACAGTTATCAGGACGCCGTGGTGGTCGAGTGAGCTGACTTCGCTGAAAGGGGCCTATAAGAGAGCCTATCGAGCCCTGAGCGTGTCCAGACGCGGCGAGTGTACGCAGGAGGAGACATACGCCCTTCAGTCACGACTCAGTGTCTCCCGTAAAGCCTTCAAACAGGCAATCCTCTCAGCGAAACGAGCTGCATGGCATAATTGGGTACAAGAAGTGGGCAACGCCAACCCGTGGGATATCCACAGCGCCATTGATAAAACGGGAAAAGGCTCTGACCGGTATTTGACAAGCGTAATAACCGAAAAGGACGGAATAAACGTTGAAAGTGTGGACGTGGCATCCACTCTCAATACACTTCTGGGCAAGTTAGTTCCTGTAGATTCAGTAATTGGGGAAAGCGACCACCACAAACAGATTAGAAATCTGTCACGGCTCCCACCGAGAAACCTCGCCCAGGAGGTTAGGATGACACCAGTAACTAAAGTGGAAATCGAGCTGATAATCAAGGGTTTGGGTCTTAAGAAGGCACCAGGGCATGATAGGCTCAATGGAATAATAGCGAATCAAGTATGGATCCACGCCAAGGAGGAGCTCTTCCAGGTGATGGATACATGCATGAGAAGAGGAACTTTCCCTTCTGAATGGAAGAGGGGCGTGCTTAGGATTATACCAAAGGGGAACGATAAACCAAGGTCGGACGTGAAAGCGTACCGTCCAATCACCCTGCTACCTGTCCTGGGGAAGATCCTGGAGAAACTGATTAGGCAGCGTTTACGTCAAACCTTATCCCCACCCTGCCAGCAGCAGTTCGGTTTTGTCCCCGGTATGTCCACTGAGCACGCCATCACGTATGCACTTGACTGGGTGAAGGCTTGCCAAAAGAGGTACGTAATAGGAATCTTCCTCGATATCACTGGTGCCTTCGATCATGCGTGGTGGCCGATGATACTTGTCAAGCTCAAAAATAGGAAATGTCCACAAAATCTGTTCAAGATCTGCGCTGATTACCTCTGCGACAGAACGGTCATCCTTTCTTTTGGAGACTATCTGATTGAACGAATAGTTGACATGGGTTGTCCTCAGGGTTCAATCCTTGGACCTGAGTTTTGGAACATTTCGTTTGACGATTCCTCCAGGCTGCCCTTGCCTGAAGGATGTATCTCGGTAGATTACGCTGATGACAAATTGTATCTGGTCTCGGGGAACAGCAGAAAAGAAGTTGAGAGTAAAGCTGAAGAGGTTTTAAGTGTGACTTTAGAATGGGGAAAGAGAAATCGGCTGACCTTCGCTCCCCACAAGACCATGGGACTCCTGATGAAGGGTAACCTCAATAGAAGTAGAAATCCCACTATCAAAATGGGAGATACCAACATCCGATTCGTTGAGAACACTAAATACCTAGGCGTCACTTTGGATCGAACGTCCTCATTCTTGACCCATGTTAAAAGCGTATCAAGTAAGGCCCAGGCCCTCTTTTTGAAATTGAGAAGAATCTCTACTGCTGAGTGGGGACTGCGTTCTCCAGCGCTCCGACTCCTATACAGGGGGACTTACGTGGCGCAAGTCTCGTATGCGGCCTCTGTGTGGGAGCACCGCCTGGAGAATGCACTCATACTCTCGGCGCTCAAGAGAGGCCAGCGAGTCCCCTTGCTGGCGCTTTCGGGTGCGTACAGAACAGTCGCTTCGGACGCTTTGCCAGTTTTGGCCGGCGTTTTGCCTATCGATCTTGAAATTAGGGAGGTGTTAACAAAGAAGCTTCTAACAAGAAGAAGAACTGCAACCCATCATGGTATTGAGCTAATACCAGGTGGAGCGGTTTCCCTCCCAGGACTTCTTAGAGAGATGCGAGAAAGAACTTTGAGAGAATGGCAGGAACGTTGGGATAGGTCAAATACGGGAAGGTGGACTTTCTCCTTCTTCCCGTCAGTTAAACTCAGAATGGAAGGGGCGTACATCACTAGGGATCATCATGTGACCCAACTTCTGTCCGGTCATGGGGAGTTCAGAGGGAGACTTCATAGTCTCTCTCTATCACCCCATCCTAACTGCGCTTGCGGTAATACTGATCAAATAGCCGAGCACATTCTGTGGCACTGTGAGATTTTGACGGGTGCCCGAGAGGAAATGCTCGATGGCTTGCAAGTTACTACGAGACCAGCTTGGAACGCGGATCTCGTTTCGAATAAGGTGAACTTTGAGTGTTTGAGGAAATTTACGAAAGTCTGGGTTGAGAGATGGCCTGATCTTAGAGTCGCTGACTAGCTGTAAAATCATGTAGTTGCCAGGTGTATCTGCTCTTGAATCCACGGACATTCCCTTTACTTTATTACATCTACTGCAAGAATTTTATGTTTTATGTTTTATATCTGCATTTTTTTTTGTTATATCATATCTATCTTTGGTACCTTTATCTTATTCTATTGTATACATTTTTTTTCCTATTTCTTTTATTTTTGTGTGACTATCTTTTTTATGCCTATTTTATTTCTTTTCACATGGTTTCTTTTAGATTTAACCAAGCTATGCTAGACGATGTTTTATCGAGATACCTGTTTATTATTTTCATTATTTTCCATCATTTTTGTGTGATTTTATTTTTTTTCCAGCTTCATATTCCAAGGAACACTATTGATACAACTAACATACTCGACTTTGTTTTTTTTTAGTTTGTTTTGGTTTCTTTGTTCTCTTTTTCTTTTTAGTCTCACAATGCTACTTTGCTTCGCTCAGAAGGCTGAACTGAACTGCATCTATCTATTTTGTTATGTTTATTTTTCCCCTTCTGGGGGTGCGCTAGACCTCGTCCTTGCATCAACAGGAGTCGGTTGACGATGGCACGGTGCCCTCTAAAATCAATTGCGCCACCCCCAGCAACATGTGCAGGCTTTAGGTTTGGGGGGGCGACCTCGGCTCTCCTTCGCCTTGCCTCCGGCTACTCGACGCTGAATTCCTTAGGGTCGTCGGGTATTTCCCCCCAATCTCCCATTTACTTTTCTTTGAGGCATCACCGAGGAACCGGCTAAGGGGCGCGGAAGCTGAGTGTGGTTCACGACTAGACCGAACGTCATGCGCATTCTTGCTGGGACTGCCAATCGATTGGAGAGGACTCCCAACCGTTTGCCATGCCCTTATTACTTATCTACTGTGTCTTCCTCCCAAACAGGTGCTTGTAGGAGATAATTTTCTGAAAATTTCAATATACTGTTTTCTAAAAAAATACACGTGATTTTGGGTATGGGGGGGATTAGTCTAAATCCTCACCACATATCACCAGGGGGGGGAGTTAAAATGTTTCTAAAAAACATCACGTGATTAATGGATGACACCCAAGACAGTGTTAAATTGTGGAGATTCGGAAGGAATACAAGGCCGATCAAAATAATATTAATTTCCAATTTTTTTTATAGCGCGCCGTTGAGTGATAAAATCACTCAAGTTTCAAATCAATCAAATGTACTTGATGGATAGGATTAAAAGGTACAGTTATTTGGTGAGGGCATTAGAAAGAGATGATATGATGCGAAGTGAATTATGGAAGAAGTCAGGGAATGGTAAGGAAGTAATGGCATGATCAAGTGAATCAAATACTTAAATAAAGTTGGACCACGCTAAGAGACCGTATACCGACCGTGTACCGATAAATAATTTTAAAGAGCACACGTTTGAAAGTATCTTCTACCCGCAGTATTTCTCCGGTACTGTGCGCCGCAACTGCAACGCAACCATGAGACGATTTATGAATGCGAATGAAGCAAGAAGTGTGTGTCGATACAGGGTTGTTTGGTGGTCTTTCCTCTCTGGTTCAATTTTGACAATTCAAAAGAATCTTTTATATTGTGTGAGAAGATGCATACTTACTAATGCGTACACTTGTTTAAAAATCGGCGCCCCTTCGTAACTTCGCCCCCCTAGGCACGTGCCTAGTTTGCCTTAGGGAAATCCGCCACTGACTCTTGCCGTCTCGCAGCAAGCGCCGTATTAATAAAGACAAATGCAATCCATTTTTTTTGTTTTTGTTAGCAAGAAATGATTCAAAACCATATTTATAAATTACTACATGAAAACTGTAAGGGGCGGGGGTCTTGGAATATACTATTCGTGGTCACCGAGAGGGGAGGGGGGTTAAAAATTGCAAAAAGTCAGACACGTAGTATCGGTACGTTCCCTAACCCTCGAACACCTGTATATGGCGCACAACGAATAACTCTTGATAGCTGTTAGACAATCGGTCCCCTGAAGTCACTGTCTGCGATTGGAGAGTGCGCGAGAGTTAGTTAGTAGCAATAACATTTGCAGCCAGAGAATTTTTTAGAAAATTTTCCCGTCCTTGAGGGGTGTCTAGAAAAATTCTAAGTAAAATAAACCAGTTCCTCAAACTTTTTTTATGATTTAATTTTTTTTTTTAATTGGAACCAGTTCCAACTTCCTTGGATAAGGCACGCCGCAAACATCAGATTTTTCCATTCGATTTTGTGATCAGGCAAAATTCGATTGGACGGCCAGCGCGGAAAGGCGTGGCCTATTTTCATTACCACCGCGCCGGCCGTCCAATCCGGTCCGACAATGGGCGTGGCACCGGTATTATAACCAATCGGGTTTCGAATCGATTTTTGACTGATCAGACAATCGGATGGAAAAATCTGATGTGTGCGGGTCGCACACATACGTATCGGCGGCTCCAGTGACAGCAAAGGAACCGGTTCCTTGTAACCGTGACAGGAATATCGAACATCTCTAGTGGATATGTCAAAAATGTCAATATTGTCAATCGGTAAATATTCGGCGTCTGCGTTTCCTGTGCTTCCCTGTCAGAGTAATTTATTGTTACTCTGTCTTAAATTAATATCGCGTGAACTACACAATAAAAGTGTTAAATTTGTGACACTTGCGATTATTTCACGTTAAAACAAAGTTTTTGGAATTGACCGCCGCTCTTCGCCTTTACGTAAGTAGGTTCTAGTTACATTGACTAATTGACACCAAAAGTCCTTAATTTATTGGTCTTTGTTGTTTGTAAGACACTTAATTGATGTTGCCCAACACAAATCGGGGTAATTATCGGTTCGGACTGGCCACGCTTACGACGAATAATTTTTAGAAAAAAACTTTAGATTCGCCTTAATTACTATAAAAGGAAACTTTTTGGCTTTGGGGCGGCGGAAAATAATGCATTTTAATTTTCAATTGCATAAAACCAAAATTCTCTTCGCGATCCGACACAGCGAAAATCCGCGACCGTACCTGTCACTTTGATGTTGGTATCCTTTATAAATTAACAAGAGCTAATACGACTGTAGCCGACTTCGCGGGATACCTACATGAAATACCGCTAATCACAAACCATGTTACACAAACCTAGCGTAGCCGCTAAACCACTTGATAACTGGGATGTTTTTCTTGCCTTGACGCGAGTAGGCGTTATAAAGGGGCACTTTCTTTTATATCACAAACCATGTTACACAAACAAGCCCGCTAGACAAATTTCATAATTACGCGCCTTATCCCACGAAGTCGGCTACAGTCGTATTAGCTCTTGTTAATTTATCAAGGATACCAACATAACAGTGACAGGTACGGCCGCGGATTTTCGCTGTGTCGGTCGCGAAGCGAATTTTGGTTTTATACAATTGAAAATTAAAATGCATTATTTTCCGCCGCCCCAAAGCCAAAAAGTTTCCTTTTATAGTAATTAAGGCGAATCTAAAGTTTTTTTGTAAAAATTATTCGTAATAAGCGTGGCCAGTCCGAACCGATATTTACCAATAATGCATTTTAATTTTCCATTGCATAAAACCAAAACTCTCTTCGCGAACCGACACTGCGAAAATCCGCGGCCGTACCTGTCACTGTTATGTTGGTATCCTTGATAAATTAACAAGAGCTAATACGACTGTAGCCGACTTCGTGGGATACCTACATGAAATACCGCGAAATTATGAAAACACAGCAGAATTATTATGTTAACAAACCTCTATTCGTATATATTTGTTATTACGAAATTTAGAATATTAAATGAATAAAGGCCTTTAGGCAATGACGTTATATAAACCTGTAGGCAAGTTTTTTTACATTGAAAAATTTTTGGTAATTTTTGGAGATCGCTGGCAACGGTTAATATGCACTTTTTAAAAAAAAAACGTTTTGATTCACCTTAAAAGGCAACTATTTGCATTGGGGGAATTGGAAAATATTTCATTCTAAATTTCGATTACGTAAAATTAAAATTAGCTTTCGTCTTGTGAGATTGTACGCCAGAATCACAAATCATGTTACACAAACCTAACGTAGCCGCTAAACTACTTGAAAAATGGGATGTTTTTCTTGCCTTGACGCGAGTAGGCGTTATAAAGGGGCACATTCTTTTGTATCACAAACCACGTTACACAAACAAGCCCGCTAGACAAATTTCATAATTACGCGCCTTATCCCACGAAGTCGGCTACAGTCGTATTAACTCTTGTTAATTTATCAAGGATACCAACATAACAGTGACAGGTACGGCCGCGAATTTTCGCTGTATCGGTTCGCGAAGTGAATTTTGGTTTTATGCAATTGAAAATTAAAATGCATTATTTTCCGCCGCCCCAAAGCCAAAAAGTTTCCTTTTATAGTAATTAAGGCGAATCTAAAGTTTTTTTTCTAAAAATTATTCGTAATAAGCGTGGCCAGTCCGAACCGATATTTACCCAAATCGGGACACGCGACCTGGTACATGAGTTTGTTTACGACCGCTGTCACGCATTTGAACCAAGCGACTAGTAAGTTCATCTAATCTCATCACATACTTCTCATCCCTGAGTTAAGTACTTAACTCGATTCCTTTTGATAAATTTCATTATTACTTCACATTTTGTCTCGTTACACTCAATATCAAAAATGGATTCTTTATTTGAACCAATATCGTTACTTTAAGGAAACATTAACACACATGTATAATGTATAACTGCTTCGATCCACGCAAAACTACACCTATGTGAAATTGACAGTTCTTCATTTTATGTAGCTTGATACACGAGAATGTCTCAAGTGTGGAAATATTACCAACTGAATGCCCTCTAGGTACAAGCGTGTATCAAAATTAAACAGCCCTGGTGTTATTGTCAATTATGTAAATAGAATATTTCGATAGAGTTGTTCTCTGCACTATATTATGCAATGCTAAGTAAATCAAAACTGTCGGTAATATCGTTAAAAAAAATATAGAATAATAAATGTCAAGTCAGAAATTAGTCTATCTGAGAGTTTTAATTCTTTCATCTATTAGTTTATAGTTTCAATCGTTAGACCGTAATGGTTTATAGTTATTATATCTTAGAAATTTACGTTGAACTTTTTCGACGCATTTGGAGTGGGTTACAATTTGGAATCGAATATAATATCAATATCATTAATTTCACTGATAAGGAAGAGTGAGGGAAGTGTTGTTAAGTTTATTTTGATGGTAGAAATATTCATTTATCCTGGTAAATCTTATTAAATGCCGTTTGCTAATGTATATGCCTGAGGTATTTTAAATTTGCTTCAATCTTGTGATTTAAGTTTATTTGAAGTTGAGTACAGTCCTCTATATTTTTTATAAGTTCGAAGAGTTTTAGATCGTCGGCAAAAAGCAATGTATTAACATTATTACCAAATAAAGTAACGAAATCAAGCTTAGAATGAGCCCCAATGTTACCCTTAAAGTAGGTACACAGCTTGTAGCCACGATTTAGTCTGATATATAAGAATTATATTTGCCCAGAGAATTCTATTGGTTATGTAGCTTTTTATCCATTCTAATAATTTACAAATTTTAAAAGTTTATTCGACAGGATTTTTCGGATTACTTCGTAAAATTTTACAAAATCCATATGTTTAGAGTCGACTTGGGTTTAATTTTCAAGTGAATCTGATGAAAATATTCGTATAGGGAGATTTTGTTACAGGCCTTATTTGTTTTTAGCTAATACCAATTACCATCACATAACAGGACGCTATCACAGCAGTGCCATGGATCTTCCCAACCCAGAGAGTGTTTTCGTCAAGACTGAACCATGGTCGCAGGAAGAAGGCTCAGGTGAAATATTGGATACAGATATACAAATCCACCTCCCGGATGTGAAGAATGAATGTTTGCAGGATACTGAGAATGTTCAACCAACTAGTAAGTAGCATTGGAAATCACATAGGTGTTTCAGAAGGACGCAGTCAGAACAACTGCTCGGTTTCTACTTACCGTAATCTTCTTATCGTAACTTTTGGTTTTACGTTTGAAATATTGCTTTAAATGAAACTGAGGAATTAAGAAAATTTTCGACTCATTACATCCTCTTTCTTAATCATTTACATCGTACCAATAACAATCATTTAAATAGCACCGACCCCCGAGAAATGTTTGTTTAAAACTATCATGTCTGTACACATATTAGCAATATATTGTGGTTTTGCTATTTCAGGTAGCAATAATGTGGAGCCCATACCCATCAAGGCAGAACAAGTACCCCGAAAAGAAGATGAAGGGGCAATCGCTTTTATGGAAATAGGCGTAGACCTGCAAGATATTAAAAAGGAATGCTTAGAGCACTCTGAAAGTGTTATCGAAACTACTGCAGGTAATATCGATTTTGTTTTAATATCTTTTTGGTTTCATTATAAATACCTACTTATTGACATTTATCCGCCATCTTTTTCAGACATGACGACGAACCTGAAGGTGCAGCCTGGAGAAAAACCTCATCCATGTCCGCATTGTAACTTCTCCTGTTCACGCAAATCAAGTTTAAGAAGGCACTTACGCACCCATACTCTAGAAAAACCTCATCCGTGTTCACAGTGTAACTTCTCCTGTTCACGCAAATCAAGTTTAATCAGGCACTTACGCACCCACACGCTAGAAAAGCCTCACTCGTGTTCCCATTGTAACTACTCCTGCTCAGAAAAATCAGATTTAACCATGCACTTACGCATCCATACTGGTATAAAACCTTATACATGTTCCTACTGCAGCTATTCATGTTCTCAAAGTGGACATTTAAAAAAACACATTCTTATACATACTGGAGAAAAACCTCATTCATGTTCTCATTGTAACTACTCCTGTTCGGTCAAATCACTTTTAACAAGGCACTTACGCACTCATACTGGGGAAAAACCTCATTCATGTCCCCATTGTAACTACTTGTGCTCAGACAAATCACGTTTAACAAGGCACTTACGCACCCATACTGGGGAAAAACCGCATGCATGTTCCCATTGTAATTATTCCTGCTCAGATAAGTCAACGTTAACAAGGCACTTACGCTCCCATACTGGTGAAAAACCTTATGCATGTTCCTACTGCAGCTTTTTATGTTCTGAAAAGGGACATTTAAAAAGTCACATTCTTACCCATAATGGAGGAAAACCTCATTCATGTTCCAATTGTAACTACACTTGCTCACGCAAGTCAGATTTAACAGTGCACTTACGCACCCATACTGTTACAAAACCTTTATAATGTTCCTGTTGTAGCTATTCATGTTCTCAAATAGGACATTTAAGAAGTTACATTCTTTCCTATACTGATGAAAAATCTCGTCCTTGTGCCCATTATAACTGCTCCTGCTCAGACAGATCAGCGTTAATAATGTACTTACGCACCCATAATCTCGTAGAAAAACCTAGTTCTCGTACCAAATGCAGTTATTTATGTTCACAAAGGGGATATTTACAGCGCCTTGTTCATAATTCTTGTTCATGATTGCGAAAACCGTTATCTTGTTTCGGTAATAAATAAATTTAAGAAACCGCACCCTATTCACTAAATAAATAGAAAACGATTAGCTCATGTTGTAAAAATCTATTATTAGTAAACAATTAGAATCACAGAACTGCGGCAGTGGTTCTCAAAAAATCCTGCGGCGCCACGGATTATTACAAGTTTTAAAATTTTCACATGACTATAGTGTAATATACCTGTATCCAAATACCTAATTCAACTTCCCGCTGGCACCACGAGTTTTTGATACCACTTAAGTTATTATACTTAATATATTTTTTTAAATGCTAATTAATAATGTAAATTTATTAAATTGTTTGAGGCGTAATAGTTAAAAATGAATCGCCGAAATGTATGTACGCGCATTACTTCCAAACGACTGCGCCAAATTGGATAATTCTTTTTTTTTGTGTTCGTTATTGTCAGGACAAGGTTTGTATAAAACTACTGGTGTGCTCGGGAATTATGAAATTTGTATAAAAAATTTGCAATAGGTGGAACGCGAGCTGTTTGAAAACTGAACATACCGGGAATGAATGTATGGAATTCGGGAGGGGGGAGGGGGAGGGGAACTCGGGTAGGGGTTTCGCGGTAGGGGAACCCGGGAGGTGGGAGGGGAACCTGGGGGAGGGGAACTCGGGAGGGGGGTTCGCGGGAAGGGGGGAGTGGAGTGGGAAGAAGGAAGGTGGAGGAGGCGAAGTAGGAATGCGTGAGCGGAAGGGGACGCGGGAGAAGAAGGGGAACGGGACGAATGGGAAAGGACACACAGGGAGAAACAATTTCTTTATTAAATGGCATAAAAACACATGCCGGGAACCAGCTGGTTTTAAATATGATATGCTTTTCTTGACAGTTCTTGATTTATGGTTACTGTACTCTGTATTTTTTATTTTGCCTCTTTGTAATAAAGTGTAAAAGTCCAAATAGGGGTGAATAAATAAATGTCTTCAGTAAATCAAATTTCTTGTTTTTAAAGACATCGACTTCTCGGAGGTCTATTTGTTGTAGGTCATTCTCATGTTCAGTTGAACATCTGGATTCAGTTGCAGAAAAGTTTGAACATTTGATGCATTTAAATGTAAGTACTTCGATTACAACCATTACATGTGACTACTTCTCCTGGGTTAGAAACATCTCCATTACAACTTTTTTTACATTAGTCCGCACATGGAGGCCCTGAGAAAAATAATTTCCCTTAGGGCCTATGTCATCTGAGATGCTGTGTGGAGGGTCTTGAAAAGACCCATGTAGGAAGGAGGAAACACGGAGGCCGGCAAAACGTTCCATAGCCAAACTAATATAAATCATATTTGTTCATTGAAGTGGTTTGTTTGACAGATGTTATCTCTACCTGGGGTCCTAGCATGGTCGGTCGATATAGGTTTTATCGAAAATGTCAGTAACTTTACGTCGCTCCCGAGCACGACTGCAGACCGCTAACGAACAAACAACAGTTCACAATGACTAAGGATTCCTAATTTATTTGACGTAAACTGTTATTTCTTCGTTAGCGGCCTGCAGTCGTGCTCGGGAGCGATTTCAAGTTACCGACATTTTCGATAAAACTTATATCGATCGACCATGCTAGGGGGCCTGGTAATATTGTGTAATGGTTTTTGGTTAGAAGGGTTCTTATATTCTACGACCGTTTATTACACTTTTGGAATGCATAAAGTAGCAAGCAAGGATTTTAGAATGTTTTAAACCTTGAAAAATATTTATTTAAAAAAACTTTACGCTATGCAATCGCACAACTACAAGCAACAAGATATAATAATACTTGGAGGATTTATATATATCGCCGTTTTTGTGAAAAAAAAACCGCCACCCCGGGAACCTTTATTGGATAACCAACACCTCTGCCATAGGTCACTCTAAGAGGTTCGCTACGTTTGGTGATTTAGCAGGGGTACCCGGGTTCATGGAAAGAGGTTTGTCTAGGTCTTGAAGGTGGATGACCAGGACACACTGAACCCCAGATTCCTACCCACCCATTTTCCTTCCCAGAACTCTCTTCCCTTCCTTTCCCTAAAAAAACCCTCCACACAGCATACCCAAAGATGATATAAGCCCTCAGGGAAATTATTTTCCTTAGGGCCTATCATGAATTAAATAATTTCAATAGCGAAATAAAACTCGGGTAAAGTTCGGTTTATGGGCCAAATTCCTAAAAAATAAAACTAGTTATTTTTATACTAATTTGGGGTCGGGGAATCCGAATCTGAAAGAATTAGGCGGCGGCAAGCAATATTAACTGAATTACAGGACTTTAAAAATTTTTACACACATACAGGAAAATAGCCATTTTGGAAGCATTTTGATTCCTAGAAAATCAAACTAGTTATTTTTATACTAACTATGGGCCGGGGAATCCGAATCTGAAAGAATTAGGCGGCGGCAAGCAATATTAACTTAATTACACGACTTAAAAATTTTCTATACACACACACATGAAAATAATCATTCCGGAAGTATTTTGACACATGTAGTACAAAGATCATAGAAAAACACGATAACATAGATGTTTTTACCACACAAAATTAAGTGTTGCCATTAAGCAGTAATATTTATAACGTAAAATAACATGTTTATATTTTAAGTACTTATTTTTTATAATTGATTCTCAAATATTTTAGGGAGGTACACCAACTAGTATTGTGGAGTTTTTATGCCTTGACGCGAGTAGGCGTTATAAAGGGGCACGTTCTTTTGTATCACAAACCATGTTACATAAACCCGGCGTAGCTGCTAAACTACTTGAAAACAGGGATGTTTTTTTGCCGTGACGCGAGCAGGCGGTATAAAGGGGCACAAACCATGTTACACAAACCTAGCGTAGCCGCTAAACTACTCGAAAACAGGGATGTTTTTTTGCCGTGACGCGAGCAGGCGGTATAAAGGGGCACAAACCATGATACACAAACCTAGCGTAGCCGCTAAACTACTTGAAAACAGGGATGTTTTTTTGCCGTGACGCGAGCAGGCGGTATAAAGGGGCACAAACCATGTTACACAAACCTAGCGTTAGGTTAGGGACGCGAGCAGGCGGTATAAAGGTGCACAAACCATGTTACACAAACCTAGCGTAGCCGCTAAACTACTTGAAAACAGGGATGTTTTTTTGCCGTGACGCGAGCAGGCGGTATAAAGGGGCACAAACCATGTTACACAAACCTAGCGTAGCCGCTAAACTACTTGAAAACAGGGATGTTTTTTTGCCGTGACGCGAGCAGGCGGTATAAAGGGGCACAAACCATGTTACACAAACCTAGCGTTAGGTTAGGTTAGGTTAGGGACGCGAGCAGGCGGTATAAAGGGGCACAAACCATGTTACACAAACCTAACGTTAGGTTAGGTTAGGTTACGCATTTTTAAGACTACGAATTTTCATACTTTTGGTTTAAGAATACGCCGTTGAGATAGTCGTAATTCATCAGGTTAATGTGTTATGTGAAGAATTATCGTGTCGGAAATTATTGATATAGAGATAAATATTTTTGAGAGCTGGTAACACTGCCGGCACATGTTTTTGTATATTTCTTGTTTTTCTATGATCTTTGTACTGCGTGTGTCAAAATACTTCCGAAATGATTATTTTCATGTGTGTGTGTATAGAAAATTTTAACGTCGTTTAATTCAGTTAATATTGCTTGCCGCCGCCTAATTCTTTCAGATTCGGATTCCCCGACCCCAAATTAGTATAAAAATAACTAGTTTTATTTTTTAGGAATTTCGCCCATAAACCGAACTTAAGCCTAAAACTCACCTATTTCGAAATAATGTTAAGTATAAACAACTCCAATTTCACAACAAATAAACCAAACTACCGCAACGTTCGCGGAGCGAACACAAACAAGTGAACCAAGTCGTGACACGACTATGAGCGCGGACGCAGCAAAATGGCCTTCGTGGCTCGCATTTCAGTGCACCGAACATGTCCGATCGCAGAACGAAACCTTCCGAATTCAGTTTCGGTTTCGGTCGTAGTTTTGGCTGGATGGTGAAAATAGAGATGAAAAAAGCGATCGCGTGAAGTGAACATTTTTGTTTTTGGTCTCTATACGGGAATCGGGCTGAAAAGAGAGATGGTGAAAAACCTATAGTCTGTCAAAAAAGAGTAGAAAAAATAAAACCTGGAACTACTAAATTTGTAGACTGGCAACACCAATTTAACTGTCAAATATTTTTTTGAAGTGCAATGACACTGAATGTATAGAACACAGTAAACCACATTTAAAAAAAAACATTTTTTCTTCATGACATAAATTTGATTAAAAGGTGATTAATAAACCTATTTGCTTTAATTTAATTTAACATAAATTTGAATTTAACAATAGATAGAAAGGAAGAATCACTAATGGTGAGTTTAGTTATACTACTTTTAGATCTGAATGAGTTAAAAATATTCAGATCTAAAATTAGAGACATGATCTAAGAGTCCGCGCAGACAGCAAGCGTTCCGCGTTCAGCGTTCCGCGTTCCGCGATCGCGTTCTTTGTAAGTAGTTGACCACTATAGCGCCGCGCAGACACAGCGGCAGTCAGACCGCGCCGGTCAGTGTGAACGCTTACGTTCTTGCGTTCTATTGTCAGAATTACAAAGAACGCGTGGAACGCCTCGCTCGCAAGATGACTGACACCGAAAAATTAAATGATTTAGTAAAGGAAAGGCAGTTTTTATATAATCTTAGTGACACAGACTGTATAATTATAAAAATATTTTTTATATGCACCAGATTTAAATGTCCGGGTTAAATTTTCCCCACAGGAAAAACTAAACCCTTTCACACACTTCCCCAAATGATCATCTAGTCAATCCACGCTATGCAATTGCACTATAAAAGTATTGTAAAAACAAAACAATACAAGAACAACATGTCGACCTACCAGAGACCAAATGGGAAAAATAATTCTATAAATAACTATATGTTTATTATTTTATAATCATATAATTATAATTTTTTTTTAAATATAAGTATGCAATTCATTTAAGCTACTTATTGACATTCGGAAGTAAATAAAAAATGTTCTACATCTTTAAGTAATTCAGGAAAAAGAATACTGAACTCTCCTTTTCATTTCGCTCAGTGTTAATTGGATGCACCCAGTGACTTCTTTTCTTTTTAGACTCTTCCAAAGTCAAAAAAGCAATGCTTCGTCTTCTGAAGACGAACTATCAAAATACATGTTTCATGTACAAGCTTTTTAGGAAAATGGAACGCAGAATATTTGACCGTGTGCTGTGTGAGTTAGAACTCGCGTAGAACGCAACCGGCAGAACGCTAGGTGAACGCCAGTGAACGCTGAACGCTTAGCTGTCTGCGCGGGCTCTAAGAGCCCGCGCAGACAGCTAAGCGTAAATATAAAATATAAACATATTGTTATTTATAGAATTATTTTTCCCATTTGCTCTCTGGTAGGTCGACATGTTGTTCTTGTATTGTTTTGTTTTTACAATACTTTTATAGTGCAATTGCATAGCGTGGATTGACTAGATGATCATTTGGGGAAGTGTGTGAAAGGGTTTAGTTTTTCCTGTGGGGAAAATTTAACCCGGAAATTTAAATCTGGTGCATATAAAAAATATTTTTATAATTATACAGTCTGTGTCACTAAGATTATATAAAAACTGCCTTTCCTTTACTAAATCATTTAATTTTTCGGTGTCAGTCATCTTGCGAGCGAGACGTTCCACGCGTTCTTTGTAATTCTGACAATAGAACGCAAGAACGTAAGCGTTCACACTGACCGGCGCGGTCTGACTGCCGCTGTGTCTGCGCGGCGCTATAGTGGTCAACTACTTACAAAGAACGCGGAACGCAGAACGCGGAACGCCGAACGCGGAACGCTTGCTGTCTGCGCGGGCTCTTAAGCCCAGGTAACGAACGCTAGGTACTTTATCTAGTATTAAATAAATATGAGCAATTTCTAAACTGTGCTTTATATTTTATTACATTATAGTTATTCTTCATTATGTTAACACAAAATTTCAAAGGTATAATAATAATATACCTATATGCAATTCTAATTTTGAGATCGGCGAGTATCTATACTGCAATGAAAAAATATTTTTTCTACTATTATGCCTTTTTAATTTTTAATAAAAATGTAGGTTACACAGCTTTACTTAATGTGTTTAGTATTGCCATTTGATCAACAGTGGCGCCCTCATATATTTTCTACTCTTATTTGACAAACTGTACATTAGTCTCTATTTTAGAAATTTTGAGTGAAATGAAATCCCAAATAAAAACACTATATTTCTTAATCTCAACAATAGTCAAAATGCAAAAACTAAACTTACAGCTCTACTGCAAAATTACAAAATCGCACATTCGGCACTGTTTTTCGGGACCGTCAAAATCTAAATTCCATAATATTATGGGAAAATTGTGCGCCCTATGATGGGGATACTTTAATTTTTGATAATGGCATCACAGAACTGTCAACCCGCTGAGAAGAGCGGCAAACTTACTACATCGAAAGTACTGTCAGTTCTGAAATAAAGTGTTTTTTTAATCTTATAATATTATACATTGCACAATTATCTTTTCTTAGTTGGAATGATATCGGTTTGTTAGCCGTAAAACCGATCCACGAACAGTAATTATAATGGAGTGTCAATGACGTATTAACTAAAAACAACACGCCGCTGTAAAGTTGCTCTGTGTTTTATTATATCGTGATTGTATCTAGTCTTTAAAATGTCTGAGATTCAGATATGGATCAAGTGTTTGCGGGAAACTCTGCAAAAATGTGACGGGGATGAAGCTGTACGGAATATTTCGAATATATCGGCCTATTTTGGGGAAGGAAATCTGACTGAATCTGAAATTGGTAAATATTTTCTTTGTTACTGCAATTAAACGATGACTATACTTATTTTTGTGGTAATTATTGTAATTAATTCCCTAACCGCCGCACTTTAAGGCAAATATTATGGGGTAAATTTATACAAAGCCGGGACCAGCTCATTTTGGACATAAAAAAATAAATATATACCCCAGTAGATAGGTAATAATTAGATGAAATTAATTCCGTGAGCGGAAATTGAAAATAATATATATTATCGTCAATTTTTTAAATTTAAAAATGTCATTTTTCAATGACCTCCATGTTGTTATCTTTATTTAAAAAAAAACAGCCTACGTTTTTAAATGGTTTGTCTGGCAAGGCAGGGTTTGTATAGCGGGCTTGTGAATATTATCTTTACTAAAACAGCCTACGTTTTTAAATGGTTTGTCTGGCTACGCAGGGTTTGTCTAGCGGGCTTGTGTGACAGATCGGCCGCGCCATGTCAGTTTGCGAAGACGCGAAGTGAATTCTGATTTTACGCAATTGAAATTTAAAATGCATCATTTTCCGCCTCCCCCAATGCAAAAAGTTTCAGAAATACGTAATTCTAACAATTATTCAACTTCTGCAAAGTGTTTTTTCGTGAAAAAGTGCATATTTACCGCTGTAATTTACAACATGGAGGTCATTGAAAAATGACATTTTCGTATTTTTAAATTTAAGAAATTGACGATAATATACATTATTTTCAATTTCCGCTCACGGAATTAATTACATCTAATTATTACCTACCTACTGTGGTAAAAATTTTTTTTTTTTAGTGTAAAATGAGCTGGTCCCGGTTTTGTATAAAATTAATTATTATGGAAATTCCACTTCGTTTGAACTTAAACAGTACAAAAAACGGTAATTTTTTGGGATTAGTGTCCATGGTTATTACGAATAATTTTTAGAAAAAAACTTTAGATTCGCCTTAATTACTATAAAAGGTAACTTTTTGCATCACGGGCGGCGGAAAATGATGCATTTTAATTTTCAATTGCGTAAAATTAAATTTCACTTCGCGAATCGATCTACGACAGCCCGCCCGCTGCCGCCCGCCATTCTGTCATTGTTATGTTGTTGGTATCCCTGACCTCACACAAACGATTGTAGCCGACTTCGTGGGATAAATAATAAGGCGCGTAGGTACTGGAATGGAGACAAACCATTCAAATCCTGGGATGTTTTTTAAAATAAAGATAATATACACAAGCCCGCTACACAAACCCTGCGTAGCCAAACAAACCATTCAAAAACGTAGGCTGTTTTTTAAAGTAAAGATAACATACACAAGCCCGCTACACAAACCCTGCGTAGCCAAACAAACCTTTCAAAACGTAGGGATTTTTTTTTAAAGTAAAGGTAACATTCACAAGCATTATCAGAGGTTCGTTTACATTATATTATTAATTTTGTTTTTAATAATTACGCGCCCTTCATGTATCCCATGAAGTCGGCTATAATCGTTTGTGTGAGGTCAGGGATACCAATAACATAACAGTGACAGCATGGCGGGCGGCAGCGGGCGGGCTGTCGTAGATCGATTCGCGAAGTGAAATTTAATTTTACGCAATTGAAAATTAAAATGCATCATTTTCCGCCACCCGTGATGCAAAAAGTTTCCTTGGTAATTATCGGTTCGGACTGGCCACGCTTATTACGAATATTTTTTAGAAAAAAACTTTAGATTCGCCTTAATTACTATAAAATGAAACTTTTTGGCTTTGGGGCGGCGGAAAATAATGCATTTTAATTTTCAATTGCATAAAACCAAAATTCACTTCTGGAACCGACACAGCGAAAATCCGCGGCCGTACCTGTCACTGTAATGTTGGTATCCTTGATAAATTAACAAGAGCTAATACGACTGTAGCCGACTTTGTGGGATACCTACATGAAATACCGCGAATCACAAACCACGTTACACAAACCTAGCGTAGCCGCTAAACTACTTGAAAACTGGGATGTTTTTCTTGCCTTGACGCGAGTAGGCGTTATAAAGGGGCACATTCTTTTGTATCACAAACCATGTTACACAAACAAGCCCGCTAGACAAATTTCATAATTACGCGCCTTATCCCACGAAGTCGGCTACAGTCGTATTAGCTCTTGTTAATTTATCAAGGATACCAACATAACAGTGACAGGTACGGCCGCGGATTTTCGATGTGTCGGTTCGCGAAGTTAATTTTGGTTTTATGCAATTGAAAATTAAAATGCATTATTTTCCACCGCCCCAAACCAAAAAGTTTCCTTTTATAGTAATTAAGGCGAATCTAAAGTTTTTTTCTAAAAATTATTTGTAATAAGCGTGGCCAGTCCGAACCGATATTTACCGTTTCCTTTTATAGTGATTAAGGCGAATCTAAAGTTTTTTTCTAAAAATTATTCGTAATAGCCATGGACACCAATCCCAAAAATTTACCCAAAAAACAACTATAATTGCGTTTGTATGGATGGTAAAAAAAGCATTAAATTTTTTTTTTAACTTTAGGGAACGTACACATACTACGTGACACGTTTAGGGGGGGGGGGGGGGGGGGGGGGGGTCTTCAAAAATGTCACGCTCCATACAAATGAGCGCTTAGGTTAATCATCGCTTAATTTCTAACACCGCGGAAGTCAAAAATAACAACTTTTCAGGAGAGCAAAAAATCCGTGCCTTTTTATATATCGCGATCATAGTGCATATGTTTTTTAATGAAAATTTATAAAAGAAAGGTTTTTTTAAGATTTTTGTAACGGTTGTTATAAAATAGGATTATTTGGATTATTTTTTTGACATATGTGGTGTTACCACATTATAATAAATAAAATGGGGAGACTTACGCTGAGTTATTATAAATACTCTGTAACTATCTTTAAATATTTATTTCAATATAAAATTAAAATAACGGGTAGACTTATACCTCATAAAAAAAAAAAAACAAAACATAAAACATACTTCTGCAACTTTCCAGATCTTCTTAACTTTTCATTATAAATAATTAACAAATTAACTGTTTTTTAACCTTGATACTTATTTGGTATAAAATCACATCAAAAAGGAACATCTTTATTATTTAAATGCGAAATCAGTACTACCTTATGAACACAAATGATCAAAAATAACAAAAATACTCGTACAATATAAATTAGTCATTATAAAATTAAGTAAATTATCGTAAAAATTGTGACAGTCAGGAGATATAACTGACTTTATTTCTTGAAGATGTTTCCATTTAGGTTCATTTATTTTTTGATGATTATTATAAAGCTTTGACCCCGGGCCTGGTCTTGTCCTTTTATTTTTGGCTCTTCTGGGCAAATTCTTATAGCCATCTTGAAAGCTTAACTTATAGTTAATAAGCCCATTAGGGTTACACTCCAAAGCCCTCAAATCTGTGACTGTCGGATTGTTTGCGACTCGGCCAGGCCGGATCGACTCATACAAATATGTGAGTGTAGGATCGTTTGCGACTCGACCAGGCCAGATTGACTCATACAAATATGTGAGTCTAGGATCGTTTGCGACTCGACCAAGCCGGATTGACTCATAGAAAAAATCATTTTTGAGTAGTCATAAAAAAAGTCAAAAGATAAAAACTGAACGAAAAAAGGCTGTCTTCGTCGAGCTTCCTTAGAAATCGAGGCATACTGGGAGGGTAAGTATATCTCCTTATTTTTAAGACTACATTGAATTGCGCTGTGGCTGGAGTCACACTCCATTTGGGTATGACCCTTTTCAAGGAATTTTTGCGTTATTACAACGTTATATTCCATGGCTAAATCTAAAAGCGCATTAGCTAAAACAACGTTTCTGTTTTGGGATGTACATCCATCAGAAAACTGGATGATTCGCATAGGTTTTTCAGAAACAGATTTTCTCAGGCATTTCATGTAAAAACAGAAGCCACTAATCCTGCATTGTGCTGGTCAAACCAGTAACAATGGACATATTTTGTAGCTAGATTAAAAATTGTGAAATTGTGAACATAAAGCTTTGTTTTGTAATACAAAGTTAGCCTGCAACATCGGACATAATTTTACTGATTGGAGATCGTGCGTAAATACGTGTGCTTCTCCTGCTAATGCTTGCTATTATTTTTAGTCCAGTTTTTGTTCTCAGAACACCCCTTAGAACGTCTTTTTCGACCAGAATTAAGATCACCATGTTCGACCTCGTCATTCACTAGCAAGGGACTCGCAATCGGTAATGGAAGGTCTGTTGTTTTTTCCATTAATATAGGCTCTTTCACACTTGTTTGTCCAAAGTTAATATCAACAGGTTCGACATGTGATGGTAACAGAGGTGAGTGAACTGTCCTTTCTTCCATCATTTCAACATGGCATTAGGAAAGTTCATGTACACTCATCTCGCCGCTTATATTGGCATTATCTGGAATTATAACAACAGGCAAGTTGTTAATGTTGAGGTTTTCCAAGTTTTCCTTGGTGATGATATTTTCATTTTTCTTTTTCGGTGGTATTTTTATTCCTAGTTGTTTACATAGGTCAGCGATCTCTTCATCATCACTGCTTTCGTAATCCATGGTGCATTGATATCTGTAAATTTAAAACCATATTATATTTAAATATATCTGTATATTTAAAACTGTTTATAAAACACCGCTTAAGTCACGACTGCATTAAGCAGAACACGGCGTAAGTAAAATAACATTTTCATCTTATTTTTTTACAATAACATAATTGATATTTAGACTTAACTATACTTAAAAACCAAATATCAAGATTTTATCCCTTATATGAACACATAATATTATTAATATGAATTAAACTTATCTTGATTTACAATGTATTTCTGCGGAGCACAAATTGCGACCTCTCACAATACAAAAGTAAACTGACTTACGCGCTGTTTGCATGACGATTTCCGCGGCACGGAGATATGCTGTGTATTTGTTTTCAAAATAATACGCTTTCATTGGTTGAAATCCTTGTTTCTGATTGGTCTAGAGGTGCGTCTTTCGATTCTCTATAGAATGACATGCAAAAGTGAAAATGGCATTTTTTGGTGTTAGAACAAGCGACGAAATGTCAACATAAAAAACAATTTTAATGGCGGCAAAGGAATCGTTTTGTATGGGAAATTTTGAACTTTGCAAAATGGAAATTTAATGCATTTTTTACCATCTATCCAAAAATAATTATTTGTTTTTTGTAGTAATTAAGTTGAAAAATTAATTAATTATTATAATTCCCAAAATCTTTGCCGAATAAAAGAAAAGTGCGACGGTTTCAGGACTCAGGCCTCAACCGTATTATGTCAGAGGGTCTAAATATTAAATATTTCCACTTTACAAATAAAATCGAAATAAATGGAAAATTTGCAAATGTTTTCGTAAACTAAAAACTGTTTTTGAAAAGTGATAAAATACACTTTCAAAGTTTATAAATCGAAATAAACACCCCCCCCCCCCCCCCCCCCGGTGAATAAAAACCTAAGCCCCCCGCCGCTCATTTGTACCAAGCGTGGTATTTTGAAGACCCCCCCTGAACGGGTCACGTAGTATGGGTACGTTCCCTACTGATAACGAAAAAAAATAATAACACACACATTTTATTCGACAAATGTGTTATAAACATTTTTGTCATCTCACTTTTTTATCATTTCATGTAAAAATAATTAATAAAAAAATCCTAAACTTTCATAAATTTATTTAAAGTGCGATTCTTGACTTCTCAGCTAAATCCTTATGTATTCCGGTAAACAAATTTATTATTCAAATCATGCTCAGACACCATTTGTCATACGAGTAGTAGATGCGTAGCGTAGCGTAAGCAACTGGCGTAGCATGTTAAACAGCACTGTCAGTAGTGTGCAACGCGTCGATCAACGAATACTAGCAAAATAGTATTGCGAATAAAACTTGAGTCATTTGTTAATATCTCCGTGTTCGAATGGTCTTAACCCGTTGAATGGCAGGAGACCATATTTGTCCCAGCTCACATAGGTCTCATATAAATCGCTGTAATTACCTTACTATCAGAATTAGAAATATGTTCTAAACGGTGTTAGAAATGCAAAACACCACTTATAGTCAAATCTAAAAAATAACCACCAAAAAAGTTAAATATATGTCTTTATGAAATCTAAGTTTTGAATCAAAGGATATAAATCTAATAGAGGGAGTACAGAGACGTTTCACTAAAATACCAAGAGCTTTGAAAGATCGGCGATATGAAGATAGACTCAAGGAATTAAGATTACAAAAATTCAAACTCTATTACAAAAAATGCGACTCTTATCGTTAAAAGATAGAAGAATACTCAATGATCTTATTTTTTTATTTAAAATAAACAATAACTGGTTTGACTCCCCTGAATTGGTATCGTTAATAAATTATCATGTACCTAGTAGAACAACTCGACTCAAAACACCTTATTATTGCAACAACACTCTCAGTAATGCAGAACAAAATTCAATAATACATCGTTTACACACTTTAGGTAATGAATTTGCTCATATCGATCATGCCGAAAGTCTGTCATCATACAAAAGATGCATTAGACAAAATTTATTTGCTAGTACTACCACGTAATCATAATAAATAAATAATCATGTAACCATAATATTATGTCCTACCAGTATGCACTCTAATACCTCTATGGCTTAGAAACATTACCTACTTTTCATATCGCTTTGTATACTCCGTAATACCTTCCTTTTATTTATTATATATATTTTTTAAATTTTTGGTTATCTTCAATATTTGGCTCCTAAGAGCATTTCTTACTGTTTACTTGTCATACTTTTTTATATTTATAACTTTTGTAATTTATATTATTTACAAAGGTAACTTATAGTTTATATTATTTCCTGCCTTTCAACTTTTTATCTTAACTTTTTACTTTTACATTATACTTTATATTTTATAGTTTACACTTTTACTTTATACTTTCATTTTATACATCATAATTCTATTTACTACTCATTACCTTAACTCCTTTCTTTTACCTTTTGTTTTTATATTTAACTTTACATTTATATGTCACTTTCTTATGTTATTGTATTATAATATATATAAATATAATTATGTCAATGGCACATGTTGTGCCGTATGTTTTTGAAATAAATAAATAAATAAATTACCAACCTTAAAAGATAGAAGAGAAAGGGGTGACTTGATCGAGACCTTCAAAATTTTATCTGGACACTACAGCTGCCCTGACATCCGAGGAATCTTCACTACTAGTAAAAATATAATTCTCCGTGGACACTCGAAAAAAATTACCAAAACCCCTTTTGCATCTAATCCTAGAAAACACTTCCTTGCAAATAGAGTGGTGGATGCTTGGAACAAACTCCCACAACATGTCGTCGATGCAACTAACATAAACCAATTTAAAGCTCTATTGGATTCATATTTGGAGAGAAAAAAGGACTAACTTAGTTGAAAATTAAAAATTTACTGTCAAACTATTGAAATTAGATATGAGCGCATCAGCAGAATGCTGCCTGCTCATTATATAATAATAATAATAATAATCGCATTTGAAAAAAAATTGAAGACAGTTTCATCTGAAGGCAAGGTTATGGCGTCAGTTTTTGGGATACGCATGGGATAATTTTAATCGATTATCTTCAAAAAGGAAACACAATCATCGGCGAGTATTATGCAGACTTATTTCAGCGTTTGAGTGATGAAATCAAGAAAAAACTACCGCATTTGGCGAAAAAGAAAGTGTTGTTCCATCAAGACAATGCACCAGTTTACACCATTTCCTTTATCACGATTGCCAAAATCAATGGAATTGAAGTTGTACTTGCTTCCTCATGCAATTCGCCAAACTTAGCCCCCTCGGATTATTTTCTTTTTCCAAACTTGAAAAATGGCTCGACAATCGTCAACAAGTCTATCTGGCGAGTTTCAGCTTGATCGGATGTCGGGAAGTGGGTTACTTTCCACTTCCAAGATCTGCAAGAAAACAAAATCGAAATTCAAAAGGATGTTTTTAAAAACGTTTTTTTTTTTTTTTTATCTATTTGTTTTTTTTTAACTTACACTGATCAATATTGTCTTTAAAAACGCATTAAAACTGAAATTTTGTAATATTTTTAACCCCTAGGGGCCGGAACCCTGCAATTGCATTGTTCTGGCTCATATTTTGGGAGCCGGGTATGGGTACCGCCGCCCCGGGAACCATTTATTGGATAACCAACACCTCTGCCATAGGTCACCCTCAAGTGACTTGTGTATTGCAAGTCAATTGCAAGTCTTACCCCTCGCGGCGTGATGGTTAATCAGTCAGTTAGAATTGAATTGAAAATAATAGTGAAACATGGTTATCTTTACAGATTCGGCCATCTTGCATCTGTTTTGTAGAGTGTCCCCTATGAATGCAGATTACAAGGGGCTGCCCTACTTCGTGGAGACCACCTTCACCCGGAAAGAGTTTGAAAAGGCCGTTTGTGGAATCTTCACCCTTTTCACCACACTGCTCGACAACTATTCTACTAAGCTTGATGATTACGTACAAGATATCGTCTCGGTACGTACCTGTCATCTTCTCCCTCAGACATCATATTCTGTCAAAATATTTTCCCTTAAAATCCAAATAAATGGAATATCTGAATGCATCTAAAAACTGAAAATTATTTTTGAAAAATGATGAAATGCGCTTTCAAATTTTATTATTAGAAACTAGCTGGTACCCGGCATGCGTTGCAATGCCATTCACAGAAATAAATTGCTTCTCCCTGCATGTCCTTTCCCATGCATCATTATATTACGGTGTCAACACACCGGGCCAAACACTGGCAGTTGTTTACTGTTAAAACTTGCGTTGGGAAGAAGCGATAATAATGGGATGCTAGCACTTTTATAATGTAAAAACCTGCACACATTTAAAGAATCTACGATTATACATTTGACATTCGAAAGCATCAACAAAAAAATGGCTTCCTCCATAGTACGTACTTGGTAGTTAAAACAGGTACCGAACACTCAGCGACTAGCCAAGCTTCGCACCATTTGAAATATTAATGTCTGGGAGCTTGCTCAAGCAACCCATAGGTGCTGGTAGTATCTCAATTTTTAACATAGCTTCCGCCTCGGGGTTTCTAAATCGCCTATACCGATTTATGAACCCTTCAAGAAAACATAACAAAAACAGGGGAAGACAATCAAGGCAAAAGCAAAAAAAAACACAAATCCTAACTCTAAATACCGTACAAATACTAACAAATAATTTTACCTATTATAAATTAGCATCCAAAACTAAATAATCCTGCACTGCTTATTATACTATTATTTAAAAATGTACATTCACAAGTTGAATTTTAAGGTGATTAACCTAAACTAATTACATAAACTTAAATTAACCAAAACATTTTTTACATATTTAAATAATAACTTGACACAAAATACTATCATAATAGAACACAACCCAACACAAAATAATATTATAATAAAACCCAACCCAACACAACACAATTGTCTTTTTTTTTCAAGTCCATTGGTTATGATCTTCTCAAGGTGCAGTCCACGATATAAGCACCACAGCGCGGGGTGCAATCAATCATCAATTTATAGGTTGTCATGTTGTTCCTGGGATTGGTATCTTTAAAGGGTCTTTTTTTTAATATTTTCACCCTAAAAAGTTTCATCATGGTCGTCCGGGGTGTCCGGACTGACGGAAGGGTCCGGGGCGTCCGTCACAGGTTCAGCTTCCGGATCCAGAGGCATTAGACATATCTTTGTGTTAGGCCTGACAAGATTCCTTGAGGGGTTTTCAGGGTAACCACTCGCACTACACCATCCGCGCCGGGATGTGTACATATAACTCGCGCCATTTTCCATAATGGTGGAGGTAAATTATCTTCCTTCAGAATAACCAGATCATCCTTTTGCAGTGCCCGTTGATTACTGGTTTGCCATTTAGTCCTTTTTTGTAGCTCCATCAAGTACTCTCGCTTCCATCTATACCAAAAGGATAACATTAGCGCATGGATTCTCTGATATTGGGTCAGCCTGTTGTCTGGTATGGCTCGGACATCTCTCTCCGGAATGATAGAGGATTTAGTGCCTATGAGGAAATGGTTTGGGGTGAGGGGTTGGTAATCGTGGATGTCATCAGACAAGGAAGTCAATGGACGGGAATTTAGACAGGCCTCAATCTGACAAATTAAGGTATACAAAAGTTCAAAGGTTAAAGCAGAATTACTAGTGACTCTATACAAATGAAACTTTGCTGACTTGACCGCAGCTTCCCACAGCCCTCCCTGACTAGGGGCTCGAGGGGTTATGAACCTCCACTCAATACCTCTGTTAGCTAAATAATTTTGAATCTTGTCGTTGTTCTCTCTCAAACTGGTATACAGCTCCTTGAGCCTATTACTGGCCCCCCGAAAGTTGCTAGCGTTATCGGAAAAGATCTTATCAGGTTCTCCCCTACGGGATATAAATCTCTTTAAACTGTTCAAAAAAGCATTGCTAGATAAATCCGAAACTAATTCCAAGTGAACCGCCTTTGTGGAAAAACAAACAAAAATACATAAATACGATTTCACGAGTGGAGCTCTCCTCAGTGGCCCACTTTTGGTTGGAATCGGTCCAGCAAAATCGACTCCCGTGATAGCAAACGGTCGGCTCGGTGTGATTCTTTCGCTCGGTAAGCTTCCCATGATTTGGTTACCCATACGAGGATTACACCTAAAACACACAATACACTTATGTAATATCTTTTTAACAGTATTTTTCCCAAAAATAGGCCAAAACCTTAATCTTATTTCAGCTAATAGCGCTTGAGGTCCTGCGTGTAAGTTTACATAATGATAGTGACGTATAATCAATTCGGTTAGCTTATGTTTAGCTGGCAGTATAATTGGATGTCTTTGTTGGTACAATAGGTGTATAGCTAAATTTAATCTACCGCCCACATATATAAGACCATCACATAAAAAGGGATGAAGAGATTTTAAGTTACTATTTTTGTTGACATTTCCCTGGTTTTTTAATGTCTTCAACTCTTTTTGAAAGGCATGTGCCTGAGCTGATTTCAGTAGACAATTCAAACTTGCTTCTAGTTCAGCTACACTTAAATTACCTGAAATTTTACTTTTAATATTTCTGCAGTTATTCACAAACCGCAGTACATATGCTGTAACCCTTTTCAATTTGATAAATGAGGAAAATTTTCCAAATATTTCCCATTCTTGAATATCAGTAGATAAAAGAATATTTTTACTCTTGAGCTCCGGAGGGTTTGAACAGGAAATGTTCGATATAGGCCAATCGTTGACTCCGTCGGTCAACCAATTTGGTCCATTCCACCATATTGTAGAATTTATCAATTTATCCGCAGTAGCTCCTCTTGAAAGTATATCCGCTGCATTGTCGGATGATGATACGTGTCTCCATTGATCTGGATCACTCAATTCTTGTATTTCGGCTACTCGATTAGCCACGAAAGTGCTCCAACGAGTAGGTTGACCTTTCAGCCAACACAGCGCTATCGTAGAGTCACACCAATAATATGTGTTGATCTTCATTATATTTAATGCTTGTTTTATAGTTTTCATTAATTTTGCCAGTAGTACAGCACTACACAGCTCCAACTTAGGCAGTGAAATAGACTTCAATGGTGCTACCCTTGATTTGGATGTTATTAAGTGTGAATGCCACTTACCGCTGTGGTCCATTGACACCATATAGATACAGGCTCCGAAAGCCTTCTCAGACGAATCGCAAAAACCGTGTAGCTGTAGCTCTTTTGCTTGCTTGCAAATAATTTTTCTTGGTATTTTCAACACATTTAGCTGAATTAAATCTTGCAGGTAGGTCCTCCAGGGTGCTAATATTTCATTAGGTAACTGATCATCCCATGCTGCTTTGGACTGCCACAGCCTTTGCATTATCAATTTGGCTATGACTATTATCGGCCCTAGGAGTCCCAATGGATCGAAGGTTGATGCGATGCAAGACAATATCTCTCGTTTGCTCTCGGTTGGACCTGATGGCTTCATTATTACATAAGAAAAGTAATCAGATTCATTGTTCCATGTTAATCCTAATATTTTCTCAGTCTTTGGATTGTCAGTAATAATTTTGTCGGAATCGCCTGAATCGGCACACTTAGCTTGGCCCGACTCGGCTGACAATTCCAACGCATTGGACCTCCACTTCCTCAATGTCATCCCCGCAGATGACAAGATGCTGATTAATTCTTCTTTTAATTTTTTACAGGATTCCAGCTCATCTGCTCCCGTTAACAAGTCATCCATATAGAAGTCATTTTCTATGACCTGACTAGCTCTAGGAAAAATTAAATTATTATCCATACCAATTTGCTTTAAGCATCTTGTGGCTAAGAAGGAGGAAGGTGCCAGTCCATAAGTCACAGTCTTCAGACGATAATGCTTGAGCACATCCTGTGGCGACTCGCGCCATACTATCTTCTGTAGGTCCAGGTCATCTTCACACATGTTAATCTGGCGGTACATCTTCTCGATGTCGGCAGTCATGACTATTTGATGTTTCCTGAAATGCAATAGTTGGTTATATAGATCCTTTTGTATAACAGGTCCTGTCATCAAGGCTTCATTGAGGGAAATTCCATTTGAGGTTTTGGCGGAGCCGTCAAAAACGACCCTCACTTTAGTAGTAGTGCTGGATTCTTTCACTACAGCGTGATGCGGTAAAAAATAGGAGTCACGATCCCCTTTTGACTGGTCACACATCTCCATGTGTCCCAATTCTTCATATTCACGCATGAATTTTACATATTGTGTCTTTAACTCAGGATGTGACACAAATTTTTTTTCTATATTTTTAAATCTTTTTTCGGCAGTGAGCAATGAGTTTCCCAACTGATCAATGCATGCCCGACGCGGTAAACTTACTACATATCTACCGTCATCTTCTCTAGTATGAGTACTTACAAAACTGGCTTCGCAAGCCTTTTCTTCTTGAGTTTGAATTTTAGTGGAATTAATCTCTTCCAATTTCCAAAATTTTTCTATTTGATGACTCAACTTATTTATAGATAAACTGCAAAAATTTGATACAGGCCTTTGTTTGGGATACACGTTGATAGGACCGGACACAATCCATCCCAGTTGCGTACGTTGAAGCGTTGGTCCTGACTCGAGTTTCAATCTATCGTTGTTTAGCATCTCCCAGAAGCTCTCCGCGCCCAACAGGATGTCGATGGGTGCAGCTATATTGAAGTTCGGGTCTGCCAGCTCCAGTCCTGGTGGTATTTTGAACTCTTTTTTCGCCATTGTCACTTGTGGTAAATTGGTTGTAATTTCCTGTAAAATCAGACATGATATTTCGCGTTTATAATCCGTATTAAGCGAAGTCATCTCCACTGAAATTCTCTTTTTTATGTGTGTGATATTATTATGGATCCCAGACACGGGTTTGTTTATCCATTCACATGGTAAATTTAATTAATTAGCAAATTCAGCTCTCATAAAATTACTCTGCGCACCAGAATCAATCAGGGCGCGAGCTTTAAACATTTTATTGTTGGCCCCCACAATTCCTATGTAGGCGGTTGACAATAATATTATTTTTTCTGCCTTTTCCGATGCAGAAAAATTCGACACTATAACCTCGTTATTAGCATCCATATTTGAGGTCTCCGGCGGAGGTACCTCCTTGTGTAGTAGAGTATTGTGGCTATACTTGCCACAAATTTTGCAGGTTGGGTTTGTCTTGCAACTCTGTGCTTGATGACCCAACCTCAAACATTTAAAACACGCCCGGATTGATTTCGTAGCATCAATCCTATCCTGTAATTTTAATTTTAGAAATTTTTTGCAAAAATAAATTTGATGACCTTTATCATTACAATAAATGCAGTTGTTTGCCTTTATTGCCAAGAATACCGATGAATCTTTTTTGTTATTATTGTTGCCTATTTGCATTTTATGTAGGTTAGAAGATTTTTTCTCTGAAGCATTCATAAGCTCCAATACTTGTGCCCTAGCAGATAAACATTTTATGAATTCCTTTAATGTAGGTAATTCACCTTGCAATGTATATTGTTCCCAATTTCTCCGGGTAGCTATATCCAATTTATTTCAAATTATGTAAATAATCAAAGGATCCCAATGATCTACTTTAACTCCGATGTTTTGTTACGCTTTCAAATTGACATTAGTTTCATCAATTAAATACCTTAATGCTACAGGCTCTTCATGTTTCATATCCTTTAATTGAAATAGAGTTTGGATATGTTTATGTACGGTAGCCCTGAGATTCGCAAATCTGTCGTGCAACAATTCCCAAGCCGATAGGTAGTTTAATTCCGAAACTTCTAGATTAGCAATTATTTTCAATGCGTTCCCTTTCAGCGCAGATTGTAAGTAAAAGAATTTTTGGACGTTGCTCAAGGAACTGTTATTATGAACCAAAGTTTTAAAGGTTTCAACGAAATTTACCCAATCTTTTTGATTCCCATCGAATTCTCTCAATTGGAGAGTTGGAAGTTTGATTTCCACTCTACCCTCGTTAATTGAGTCAATCGCCCCTTTAGCAGTAGCAAGGACTGAAAAATATTGATTTTCAAACGTCTCGCGCTGAATAGAATTTTCCAGTTCCTCATCCGATAAAATTTCAATTTCGTCCTGTATAGATTCGAATTGATCTAACAATGGCTTAATTCGGTCGTACCTCAGTTTAATTTCAATCGCGGACAAGGAGTTTATAGAATCCGCGAAACGCGTCAATTTCCCCTTAATCACGCCTCTCTTGGCTATTAAAGATTTGATCTTATCCATTCTGTGTACAAATACCTTTTCGTAGCTTAATCCCTGATAAAATGTGTTCCGACAATGCGTATTTATTTATTTGAGAAGCTACCCGCATGAAAGACAACAACGACAATATTCCTGGCAATTATTAATTGAGAACCTAATGTTCAATCATTAATTGAGAATCATGAGTTGCATAAAATCTTTACGTGGGTAGTGATTTTATTTTTTACAATACAATATTTATGGGATTAATCTTGTTAAAAAACTACGAATGAGTTCTGAATGGATGTTAAGGAATGGGTATGGGTGGGAAGGCACTAAAAACTTATCTCATTTCCGATGTGAATCCAGTCTTCCTTTGTTCATCTTTGTGATTCCGGTAATTGTAATTTTGGTCATCTGTATTAATTGGCAGCTGGTTCTTGTTTTTTTTATATATTATTGCAGTCCTCTGATTGCAATCCGGCTCGAAGGACCATGTTCAAAATTGATAGGGATCCTTTTAAATAAAATAAAGAATAAGAGAAAACATTTGGAAAGGGATTGCTCAAGATCTCAATAAAACCAGTAAGTTTTTATTTTATTTTTATTTATCTTAAACTTTTACTAACTATTGTGTACGATTTACAACCCTTCTTTGCCAAGATACTTCACCTACTTTGCCAAGATACTTCACCTACTTTGCCAAGATACTTTACCTACTTTGCCAAGATACTTCACCTACTTTGCCAAGATACTTCACCTACTTGGGAACAAAAGTATTCTTTTAGTGTGTCTGGGATCGCCATTAGCAAAGCCTCCGACATTAGCAAAACCTCTTGAACGCGACATTCTGATCATATTATCAGATGGTGTTTCTTCTTCATTGCGGTGGTATCTTGGAATCTGTAGGTTTTCAAGAAAACGATCTCGTAATATATTGTGCAAGCAACAGGCAGACATTATTAAGTCATCACAAGTTTCAGGCAAAATCGGTATAGGTATATAAAATACTCTAAAAACTTGAGGTAATAAACCGAAAGCGTTTTCGACCACACGCCGTGCACGACACATCCTGTAGTTAAAACATCTTATTTGAGAATAAGGCTTCATCATAAATGTATCAAGAGCAAAGGCTTCGTCTCCAATTAGAAAATGTGGCAAAATATCATTTGTTCCCGGTAACTTTTTTTTGGTTCGGGAAAATTTAATGCAATGTTGTGTATTTTCTTTCGCATTTCTGACTTTTTAAATATACTGCTGTCTCCTTCTTTTCCATACGACCCCACATCAATTGCAATAAATTTGTAGTTTATATCAACTATTGCTAGCAATACTATGGAAAAATAGTCTTTAGGCTGCGTTTCCATAGAAGCGGAGCTCAGCTGAGACTTACAAAAATTGACCAATGATATTGCTCAAATCACACATCTCATCTCCGCTCCGCTTTAGTGGAAACAGTATTAGCTGAGTTGAGAAGAATTATATTAAAATGAATAGCGTGCTGTGCAGAGCGGAGCTTTGTCATGCTGAGCGAGGCACAGCGATGCGGAGTTGAGCTATGTAGCTGTGCTAGGTGAAACGGGGCCGGGAGAGGCTGAGCGGGGCTTTGCGGGGCGGTGCGGGGTTACGTGGCGTCACGCTCTAACACACACACACTCACTGTTTAACTGACTGCAACCAAAATGTATTCACAGCCCCGCTCGGCTTAACTTGAGCTAGCTATAATACAGCTTAGCTCAGCCCCGCTCGGCTCATCTTCAACCAGCTACACAGCTTAGCTCTGCACCACTCATCTTTGCGCAGCTTCAATGGAAACACTGACCTATTTACACAGCCCCGCGCATCTCCGCTTCTATGGAAACGCAGCCTTATAGTTGAAGTAAAGAGATCCACTGCGCTGTGGTGAATTTATACGGACCTGCTTGCCATCCATGCTACCGACGCAATTTGGCATGTTCCATTTTTCCCAAAAATCTCTTTCAATTCTTTGAAAATCGTCTTTAGTAGGAGGAGGCATACAAATTAGAACAAGTTTTAGTCTAAATTTAATACTTGTTGTACTATTCTCGATATAAAACCGAAATTCTCCGACAAAAATCCAAGACCTATCGTAGCGACGTTCAATTCCATAACATCGCGGGATGACTTTCTATCCAAATTCAAAACCTACAGGAAATCCACAACCAATATGACGAATAAAATAAATACAAGGGACCTAGGATTATCGCAAGCCGCCAAACACATTTACGTATCAGATCAATTAACTCAAAAAGGGAAATTTTTGTTATCTCAAACAAAAAAATTTGCTAGAGACAATAATTATAAACACTATTGGTCCACCGGAGGGCGCATACTTTTGAGACAAACTGATACCTCCAAGATAATTTCAATAAATAATATTGCTGACCTGGACCGTGAAAAACGTCAATTACTGTGACTGACGATACAAAGTACTGTGCTGCTACATCACCACACTATACTATATACTAATGTCTGTATCATAATATGCTCTTATCCGTTATTCTATTATACTCAATGTGTACTCCTGCTTAAAACTGCTAAACAAACTCATTACAAAATCATTTGCACCTTTCCATTCGCATTATGGTATGTTTCGCTTGTTAATCTAGTTGCATCCTTGATGTTAACTTATTTATCTCACCAAACTATTCCCCACAGATATACTTACCTTGCTATTATCCATTATATTGTTTTAATATACTTTAATATTGTTAATTCTATAATCATAACTTTTTCCCCTGGTTTTTTCATGATTCATACCACGATTTTCGACAAGATAACATATACTCAAAATAATGTACTATCCTTCGTCTTCTTATTATTATTTAGATCGATTGTTTTTTGTTTTTGTCTTATTAGTCACACCACCACCATGATATTTTGCACGAGATATTATGTATTCTTCTCTCATCTACCAAGCTTATCTGTTTTTAACACAATTAGTGAGAATATATTATGTCATCTTATATTTACAGCAAATCTATATCGAATGAATATAATGCACATTATCATGCATCTTATTTATGTTGTAATTATTATTGATTTAAATTTTTTTAGTAACTTGAACAAGAAGAAACTGAAATATATTTACTTTAAATATTTCCATCAATATATTATTAACTTCTCTAATTATTGCTTTCTTAGTACAATCATAAACACAACTAATAGATGTATTAAATATCTTATCTTACAGATAACTCATTCTAAAATTGAAATATACACAATTACCGCCATCATTATTCCAATCTCAAGTCTTCTAATATTTTTTGTGATACAAGTATATAATCAAACTATCAATATTTTCCTAACAAATTTTTATACGAGTCTTAGCAATAATAATTATATGTGTAGGTACTCAATATACATTCTTACATTCCTTATCAGATTCCTCTGTTTCTATCATAATAACCTTAAAATGTGCTATTTCATATTGTATTGCCCAATATTCTTACATTGTAAACAGGAATCAATTATACTACACTCGTACATACTATCTACTAGCAACAACATTTACAGTAAAATCTTCATTGTAACACTTGATATATATATCACAAAACTAATAAAACTTGGAAAAAATATACTGCAAATTCTCAAGTTCGGTTTTTATCATAATATTGTAATGATTGTTTTTGTTTTAAAATATTTATTGCATTTAGTTCACTTCAGTATAAGTACTTACCTAGTTGTCGCCTATTTATCACACTCACATACTCTCGTTATATTTACTTACGTTACATTTAGTTCGTACTTAAAGAAACTTTGTTTTCTTTTTTTTCTTTTTATAATACTGCCTACCAAAAAAGAAAATTTTTGTCACAAGAAATGAATGATATTAATGTACAAATAGAAAATAATGGTAATATAATAACCTCTGAAACTAATGTTGCATCAAATTGTATAGATATACTTAAGCCATTTTCACGATTAAAATTATTCTCTACAAATATTCGCAGCATAGATAAGAACTTTAACAATCTACTAGTAACGCTTGCCGGTTTGAATAATATATTTGATATAATAATCTTAACTGAATGTTGGATCAAATCAAATTACAATCACAAAAAAATTACAGGATTTACTGTTTTCAATACATTGAATAACAAGACACAGTCAGATGGAGTAATCGTCTATGTAAAATCCGAGCTACACCCGATTATTTCTGAACTATCCATCGATAATGCCAACTGCCTTAAAATTAAAATAAACCAGACCACTATTCTTGCACTATACAGGTCACCTAAGCAACAAAATATTTCACCCTTCCTTAAATCTTTAGACGTGGCCTTATTGAACTGTAGATCAAATGAAGAACTAATAGTAATCGGTGACATTAACATAGATTTACTTAAACCCATGTCAACACAAACACTCGATTATAAAAACTTAATGACTCAATACGGGCTTGTTTCTCACATTAATGTCCCAACTAGAGTAACCGACATGACCAAATCATGTATTGATCACATATTCCTAAGAACAAAAAAAAATGCGAAAGGAATTGTATATCAATCAACCATAACTGATCATTTCTCAATAGTAATTGGCCTCATGAATAAAAAATCCATTCCCATTACCTCTTGTAAAAATATATTAAAGACTAAGATCAATTTTGAGGAACTCACCTCCAAAATTAAATTGGAAAATTGGCTCTCTACTCTACATTCTTCAGATGTAGATGTTGCATTTAATAAATTTTCTGAAATTCTATTGAAACATATTGAGGCAGTTATTGTTGAATCCCCTTTGAATAACTCGAAAAATAGAAAACTAAAACCATGGATAACAGATGGCTTAATTTTTTGTATTAAAAAACGGGACAAACTCCACAAAAACTTAGTTAACAATCCAAACTCACAAGCCCAAATATTTTATAAAAAATACAGAAATATATGTAACAATCTCATCAGAATCACTAAAGAAAACTACTATAAACAGAAATTGTCCAGAGCCGGTAATAACAATAAAAAAATTTGGCAAATTATTAAAGAAATATCTGACACTGACCATTCAATACCACCAATCAATAAAATAAACATCAACGGACTAGACACCTCACTAAATGACCACCCTGACACTGTGACCAATCACATAAATGAATATTTTTGTAATATCGGAAAAAAATTAGCATCACAAATTTTAAATAAAACATCAACAGATGAAAATTCTCTTGCCAACAATATCATTAACTCTGCTTGTGAAACAAACAATTCATTCACACTCAACCCCACTAACTCTGCCGAAATTTCACAAACTATTAAACAATTAAAGCCATCCCATTCATGTCATCATGATAAAATATCCTCAAACATACTCAAAATTATTGAACCTTTTATAAACCAACCACTAGTACATATCATTAATCTCAGTCTCAATAAAGGTATATTTCCGAATAAACTCAAACTTGCTTTGGTTCAACCAATTTTTAAGGCTGGAACTCGTACGGAGATTTCAAACTATAGACCTATCTCCATTTTATCATCACTTTCCAAAATTATAGAAAAAATCGTAAAAAAAAGACTTATCGACCATCTTACAAAATACAATATTCTCTCGCCAAATCAGCATGGGTTCAGAGAAGGGCTAAGCACAGATTCAGCTATTCTAGAATTAACATCACACATAACAGAAGCCCTAGACAAAGGTGAAAAATGTTTGGCAATATTTCTGGACTTGGCTAAGGCATTTGACACAGTCTCTCGTCCAATCCTCCTAGCTAAGCTACAGAAAATCGGAATAAAGAATAAGGCAATTGATTGGTTCAAATCTTACCTAACAGACAGAAAGCAAGTTATTATGTTACCATCACACAAATCGTCTCAACCTATAAGAATCAATTTTGGTGTACCACAGGGCAGTGTACTCGGTCCAGTACTTTTTCTCATATATATTAATGATTTATGTAGACTACAAATTGATGGCAACATAATCACTTTTGCCGATGATACTGCCCTGGTACTAAAAGGTAAAACATGGGTAGAAACTTTTCATAGAGCGGAACTAATTTTGCAAAATATTAAACAATGGCTGGATGATAATTTACTCACGCTAAATATAACTAAAACAAAATACCTAACTTTCAGTACAAACAATCCAAGTCAACCCTCAAGTAATCATGTACTAAAAATACATTCTTGTAGTGATATATCCAGCTGTCTATGCAATCCACTGGAACGACTAGATTCCATTAGATACTTAGGCGTAATAATTGACAATAAACTCCGATGGGAAGAGCATGTAATTAATGTCACAAGCCGTATACGTAAACTGGCATATATCTTCAGATCATTGCGCAATATACTTAAAAAAAATATACTGAGAACAGTATACTTTTCCCTGTGTCAATCAATTTTATCGTACGGTATAATTGTCTGGGGAGGATGCTCTAAAACTGTATTAGACCCATTAATTAAAGCCCAAAAATTAATTATACGGACTATTTACAAAGTACACTATATACACCCCACGAAAGACCTATTTAAAGACTTCAGAGTTCTTAATATAAAATCCATATACGTAAAAAATATTACCTCTTATTTCAAATTCAAATTTACAAAAAAAAATATTATAGATTCAAAATATAACACAAGATATTCTAACCAATTCAATTATATTATTCCAACAACAAAAACTTCAATGGCACAGTCCCAGTTCAACTTTCTTGCACCTAAAATTTTTAATAACTTATCAATTGAAATAAAATCTAAAGCCAAATATCTCACTTTCAGAAAGGCGCTTGCTGACCTTCTGATGAGTGACTATGATAGTGTTTACAACTTGTTTCACATACTCAGATAGGGATATAAATTTATTATTTATTCTTCTTTATTCTTTTTTACCTTATTTAAACCGAGACGTGCAAATTTACAGTAATATTTTCATTGTAACACTTGATATATATATATATGTGTATGTGTGTATATATATATATATATATCAAAATACTAATAAAACTTGGAAAAAATATACTGCAAATTCTCAAGTTCGGTTTTTATCATAATATTGTAATGATTGTTTTTGTTTTAAAATACTTATTGCATTCAGTTCCCTCCAGTATAAGTACTTACCTAGTTCTCACCTATTTATTACTCTCATATACTCTCTTTATACTTACTCATGTTACATTTAGTTGGTACTTAAAGAAACCTTATTTTTCTTTCTTTTTATAATACTGCATACCAAAAAAAGAAAAAAAAATCATAAGAAATGAATGATATTAATTTATAATTTTTTTATTTTTTATTATTTTACTTAGATATACTTAGATATGTTTACACTTACGAGTACTAGACTCCAATTCAAACAACTATCCTCCGTTGGTCACCATGATACAGGCAGCTGCCTAGTATGGTGACCTAATGTATCTCCTGAAGTAAATTTATTATGTATGTAACATGTACTTATAAATAAATAAAAATAAAAATATGATCTTGATATACGATAATGAAATAAATGCCAAGGAAGCAAAACTTTCTCCTGTTGCCATGAATCTGAAACAAACAAAAACTACATATTAAATGTACAGTGGAACCTCTCACAACGAGTTTAATTCGTTCCCGAATCTTACTCGTTATGTAAAATACTCGTTATGCGAAAAAAATTTTCTCATAAAAATATGTAAAATAAATAAGGATAAGATTATTACTTAATATAATTATTATAACAAATGTTTGATAATTTATTACAATCTTTTCGCAGCTTGCTGAAAATTATAAAATCAGAAAGATTTGTTGTTTCTTTGTAAATTTTATGTGCTTTTTTCTTCTCAATTACAGTGAAACCCTCTTAAGAAGTTTTCCAAGGGACCGGAAAAAACAAACTTCTTAAGCAGGAAAACCTTATATGTGGGAAAAATTGGGCCAATTTTGGGCCGAGGGACTGAAAAAACCAAACTTCTTAAGCCACGAAACTTCTTAAGCGGGAACTTCTTAAGAGGGTTTCACTGTACTATGTTAAGGAGGTCCTTGCTAAACCAGCGAGGGAAATTTGAAGATAATTTATAACTAATTGGGACAAGGTTTTCTATGGTTTTATATAGATGATCATAAAAGGCTTTAATATTCTCATCGAGATTACCTCCTTCTAGTATAGACCAGTCAGTGTTATATAGATAATCGCGTATTGCAACATAATTGGCTTTATTAAAGTTAGGAGATTGCGTCTGGTTTTTAATTTGGAATTTTATAGGGTTACATAATACAGTAATATCTAAAGGTGGGTGATGAGAATCAGGGGAAAGAACTGAATCGAGTGACTTTTCAACCGCAGTTGACAAGTCGGTACAAAGAACAATATCAAGTAATCTATTATTGTCATTTTTTACATTGTTTAATTGAACTAGGTTAAGGAAATCACATAATTCAACTATTTCTTTTTCTGTGTCAGTTAAGCCAGGGTTTTGAGATAATGTAGAATTGTCGCGGGTGCCCCAATTGATTTTTGGTAAATTGTAATCACCGATGATAGTGATTTTACTATTTGGAAATTTATACGACAGTTGTTCAATATCCTCGAAATGACTTTTGTAAACACTTATATCTGATGATGGCGGAATATAAACACTGCCTATGATATTTTTTTGATTTTTACCGTTTAGTAAGATGTAAACTTGCTCCACATTACAATTTTTGGTTTTCAGAAGTTTTGAAGGATGTATCTTGTTGACAGCTATCATGACGCCACCGCCTCTAGATTTAGCGCTGGTTTGCTAACTTCTGTCAGACCGGTAAATATGATGGTGGGGTAGATCAAGCTCAGCAGAGTTGATGGATGGTTCCAGCCAGGTTTCCGTAAGAATGAGAATGTGATGTGGCAATGTTGGGGCATGTACTTTTAAGTCCTTAAGTTTAGTTTTCATGCCTCTGACATTTTGGTAATAGCACTTCAATTTGTTTACATTGTGTCGTTTTTTTGGAAGGGTTGTAACAATAGTTGGTTTTGGAGTTTATGTACTTTATCGTAAGGTTTGGTTCACCATTCTCTTGACGGAACAATAATTGCTTTCTTAGCTCCACCAATTGATTCCTTTGGAGGATGGTTAAGTCGTTACTTGCTTTTATTCCGTCTTTAAATTTGGTACTATTACGTAAGAGAGTTCTCGGTGCAATATTGTTAGTAAATTTCAATTTAATTGGACGATTTTTGTTGGCATTTTTCTTGGCACCCAGTCGGAATACTTTGACGTTGATTAGATCTAATGACGGGTCGATAGTTTTTATAACCGAAGAAACTTTGTCTCTATCTTCCGAAATGATGACTGCCTTTTCTTCAGACAAGCTCTCGGGAACGTTATATAATATGACGTTTTTAGATCTGATGGCTCTATCTTCCATTTCGGTGACAATATCACCCATATTAATGTCAATCGGGTTGGTCCTGATGAGTTGCGTATTATTTTTCATTGAATTTAATTCTCCTTGCATTACTCCAAAATCGACTATCAATTCTGCAATCGTAGCCATAAGTTCGGTTGTTTTTGGTATTATTTTTACGATATTTTCCTTAGAGAATTTATTGCTAGGCTCATGAACGGTTGAGATCAATCCACTGATTATCGCATTTACTTTGGTAATGTACTGCGAAGCTTTGTCACTAAGAGCCATTGTTATTATTATTATTATTTTATTTTTTTCAAACAGTTGTGAAGCCCTGGATTTTTGGTAGGGCGTGTAAGTACTACCGCTGGCGGCGCGGGCGATGTAGGTGCGGGCGCGGGGGGCTTATAACAACTGTCACTTGATTACACTAATCCTTGTTTTATACACTTTTAATGCACTATATACTCAAGTATAAATAAAATGATGTGTAATCTATTTATAATTTACCAGGGAGTTTCCGGCATGCGTTGCAATGCCATTTAAATAAAGGAATTCTTCCCTTGACCCCTTCCCCTCCCGCATTCCCCCTCCACCTTCCGCGTACATCCTTCCGGCAAACACCCCCCTCCTGCGTTCCACTCCCCAACTCCCGCATTCACTTTACAAGTTTCCCTCCTTCCCCCATCCCGCAAATCCCCCCGTCTTTCGTTCCCCTTCATCCTTCCCGGATTCCCATCCTGCCTTCCCTCTCTGCCACAAAACTACCTGAAATCCACACTTTTTTCAAACAACTTGCCCATCACCTATTGCTAATTTTTATACAAATTTCATATCACCATAGCTCAAGAGCGTCCGTACAACAACTCACCAAAGTTTCATTGAAATCGGATGGATAGCATAAGAAATAATTCTATAACGCTCGAGCTCACTATTATATATAGACACCATCGTGGACTTGCGCGAATCAAATCCCCAAAGTTTCATTGCAATCGGATGAATGGTTTAGGAGCGCATAGGGGACAAAAAAAGAAACATTCATTTTTATATATAAAGACTAGCTGAAGTCCTCGGTGATGCCCGGGCTTTACACAGAGTTTTCGAAATCATATATAGACAGTGACCTTCCTCTTGTTTTGAAAACTGTAGATTTGCATACAAATCAAATCCACACCGCCCACTTGCCAGCCCGCTTGTCCACCACATGCAGACATTATCCTTTATATATTATATATTTCAACCCATTTACACAAAACCTTGACAAATTATATGTCAATTTGATAGGAGGGTATGGCTGTCGCCACCCCGGGAACCATTTATTGGATAACCAACACCTCTGCCATAGGTCATCCCAAGTGGTTCGCTACGTTTGGTGACTTAGCAGGGATGCCCGGGTTCTCGTGGTGAGGTTTGTCCAGGTCTTGGCGGCGGATGCGTTTGCTGCGTGGCAGGCTGGATCAAGGGAGACTGATTGAGAGGGAGTCCTTTTGACCTTTCCAGCCGGACTCTCTCGACCCATCGCCTTGCACCGCAGTTGAAGGGATGGATTCATACGTCCGTCACTCCCGGACACATTGACCCCCAGATTCCTACCCACCCCTCATACTTTTTCCTTCCCTTCCTTTAAAAGACCCTCCACATAGCATCCCCTAAGATGTCTCCGTTCAGTAGTTTTTGAGTTTTTCGCGAGCAGAGAGACAGACGCGGCGGAGGACTTTAATTTATAATATGTAGAGATGTTGTTGTGTAGGCATGCCTGAAGGTGATGCGAAGTGCGGCTCCCGCCGCCGTGAAAGAGAAGAGCCTGGTGGTGCTGGGCTCCGTGCTCGGGGGCCAGTGGCCCGAACAGCTGGCCCCCGTGCTCCAGGTGCTACTCACCCATGTCAAGAGGAAGACGGAGAAGCCCACGGTGATGACGCGCTGGTACAATTTGATTGGTGAGATTTTTTTTCATATGAGTACCGGTTTCACACAAGAGATTAACCGTATTCGACAGAAAACAAAAATTACATTCAAAGTGTGGAAATTAAAACATGTATCATCCTTATACACTTTTTATACTCCGAAAGCAAGGACATCTGCCTATCAGAACGCACCGATCAACAGAGCGACTCAACTGCTTGACCCTTCTGGCCTCGACCGTATTTTGTCACAGGGTCAAAATATTTCAACTTTGCAATAAAATCTAAAACTTGGGTTCTCGGGTCTTCCCAGGACTTCAGGAAGACCCAAAACCCATAGAGCACGCCTGATTATGGAGGCAATTGAAATCTACAAAAACCCCATTAATATAAATAGAGACGACAGAGCTAAGCTCAATTGTTCTTGGTATCCGGTAATTGACGGCTACACCAAAGCTAAATGCAAAAAACCATTGTGAAGTATACGGTAATACCAGCTTGTAGTGGAGTGGAGTTGGCGACACGGTATCGCCTCCAAGTACATAAGCACACATTTCACCACTAACAATAACACATCTGCCCTGATGATGGACACTGTAATGATGTCCGAAATGTTGGCTAAAGGAGGAGGTAGCGCAACACGGCATAACACCCCAAAAATAAACAACAAAAATATAATCTTTGTAATATAAAAATTTTGCATGGAAACATAAAAAAGTTTTAAAAACGGTTTACCTTATGTTTTTACTAACAATAATTGTTCGATAACGAATTTTTTTATTTTTTTTATTAAACAAATGTATTACAAACGCTACTGTCACCTCACTTTTTTGTCATTTCATGTAAAAATAATTAATAAAAAATTCCCAAAGTTCCATAAATTTATTTAAAATTGCTATTCGAAACTTTGTTTTCATAAAGGTCTACATTTTTACTTCTTTTGTGGTTAATTTTTTATATTTGAATACAAAACACGGTGTTTTCTCTTTGTAACACCGTTTAAATCGTATTTCTCACTGTGATAGTAAGGGAAATACAACGATTTCTATGAGGCCTACATGAGTTGTTCCGAATACTGAACAAATAGACTTTACGGGTTAGTGACAATACAGCAAGTATATTTACTGTGATTTCAGGACTTCTATGCCGGCAATATCCTGAAGAGATGGAGCCCCATTCGGAATTCCTCATCAAATCGTTGCTGCTGCCAATTCAAGAAGGAAAAGCCAAGGTATGATTTGACTTTTCCACCGGCAAACACGATTCACAACTCGCAACCGAACCAATAAAATAATAATACAAACTACAACCCGCTCCTCAGGTTTTTGCTGCTAGGCCCTGCGGGCAGCTTTTGGTTCGGCTTCGCCCAGTTTATGTGTAGGTAATCATTTTATATATCCGATAGGAACTGGTTCCAAAAATATTCGGTTCCTCGGATACAGTGACAGCTAGTCACCAATGATGTCATATAAAAATAATTTAGGGTTCCATTACAAAAGTAGATTTGTAACAAACTCCACGTACGAAAATGGTTTGTTCAGAGTTGTAAAGTACCCTTTTTTATATTCCCCCATTCATTTTGTATTTATTTCAATAGGACCCTTCAAAAAAAGTAGATAGAGAGTTTTACCGTGTATTAAAATATATTTTTTTAAAGTAAGATTTAGGTGTGTTTGTGGAACGTTTTGATTGTATTTCCAGATATCCTTTCAAATGGTGGAGGCTTGCTTCAGCGGCATCAACGCCTACATGAAGGTATGCGACTTGCAGCCCACCATGCTGGATGTGGTCTACACCGGCCTGAAGAACTTCTCTGATCCAAGGGACCTTCACAGGAGGGGGTTCGCTAGAGGTGACCACTATCATTGTCTGCTGTTCTAACTTTCTGTGTGCACATTTCCATCCCTTCAAATCCAATCTCCATATTCCTTTACAGTCCCGATCATCAATAATAATAACCAGAGCTTCAACAAACCTTCACAGGAGGGTATTCGCTAGAGGTGACCACCATTATTGTGTACTGTTCTATCTTTCTGTGTGCACATTTCCATTCTTCCAAATCCAATATCCATGTTCCTTTACAATCCCCATCAACAATAAGATTTACTAGAGGCGACCACTATCGTTGTCATTTCTGTATGCAGGTTTCCACCCCTTCAAATCCAATCTCCATATTCCTTTACAGTCCCGATCGTCGATAAAAATAACCAGATCTTTAACATACTTTCACAGGAAGGGGTTCACCAGAGGTGACCCCTATCCAAAGATATTCAAATACAAAAGAGATATGCTATGATGTTCGCGCAACTGTCGACGGACTACGACCTAATCAGAGTAGTTTGCGTACGAAAAGAATTTGTTCATTTCATTGCTTTTTTTAAGGTGTGCATTAGTATTGGTTAACAATATAGTTTGAATACGGAAAGAATTCGTTCATCTAGTTTGATGTTCGTTTGGTTTATTTGTTAATTATTCGTTCATTTAGTTTATTTGTTAATCGGTAAACAATATCGGCGACACCCGGAAGCCCAGTCCCACCTAGAAAAAATTTGCTGATAGCACATCTATTATATTTCAATATCTTTGCCCCTATCATTGTCCACTGTTCTCTGTGCACATTTCCATCCCTCCAAAGCCAATCTCCATATTCCTTTACAGTCACAATCAACAATAATAATAATGACCAGATCTTCAACAAACCTTCACAGGAGGAAATTTACTAGCACTTCTGTAATGTACAGACTTTGCGATGTGTTGTGTCGTATCAGTGCCTTTATTGTGGCGTGTTGGGTAGTACACAGTAAATGAAGAGAGTGTACGTAATTATAATTATGTACTGGTATTTATTCGGGAGCTGCTCATGCCAAAAGAGACATTAATCATGCATGCATTCTTTTATAGAATCTCGCAAGCATACTGTCTCGCTTGCTCTCATACACATTCACACATACACCGCAACTTTATTGTCTACTGTTCTAACTTTCTATATGCACGTTTCTATCCCTTCAAATCCAATCTCCATATTCCTTTACGGTTCCGAACATCAATAATAATAACCAGATCTTCAACAAACCTTCGCAGGAGGGGATTTGTTAGAGGTTTTTTTTTTACATTAGCTCCACACAGGAGGCCCTGAGGAAAAAAAAATCCGTCAGGGCCTGTGTCATCTTTGTGGATGGTGTATGGAGGGTCTTTTTAGTGAAAGGATATGAAGTTCTGGAAAGGAAAAAGGTATGAGGGGTGGGTAGGAATCTGGGGGTCAATGTGACAGACCCATGAATCCATCCCTCCCACTGCGGTGCAAAGTGATGAATCGAGAGTCGGGTTGGAGTGATCAAAAGATTTCCCTCAACCAGTCTCTCCTGATCCGGCTTGCCACGCAGTCGGTGGGCAGACGTATCCGTCGCCAAGACCTAGACAAACCTCACCCCATGAGAGGTGACCACTATTATTGTCTATTGTTCTAATTTTCTGTGTGCACGTTTCCATCCCTTCAAATCCAATCTCCGTATTCCTTTACAGTCCTGATCAACAATAATAATAACTAAATCTTTAGCAAACCTTCACAGGAGGAGATTCGCTAGAGGTGACCACTATCATTGTCTACTGTCGTAACTTTCTGTTTGCACATTTTCCCATCTCTTCGAATCCAATCTCCATATTCCTTTACAGACAATAATAATAATCAGAGTTTCAACAAATCTTCAAAGGAGGGGATTCGCTAAAGGTGACCATTGTCATTGTCTACAGTTCTAACTTTCTACGTACTCGTTTCCTTTAACTACTAAAGAATGACTCTCAAATCATACAGCCCTGAGACCCGTTGAGAAGTAATTGAAGGTGTTTGTGTTTCCAGAGGCGCTCAACCTTCTGGGTGAGCACGGAGCGGTGTTTGCCCCGCGCCTGTGCTCAGACCTGCTGCACTGGCACTCGCTGCTCCTGAGGTTCGTGCAGCAGGAGAACGCAGAGGACCGGGTGGCAGGCTGCCGAGCGCTGCATTCCTTCTACCGGCACGTTCCGGCTGAACTGGTCAATATGGGTCCAGGAGAAAGGACAACCAAAATCCTCGAGGTTATACATTTTTGTATGTTGAACCTTTTGAAGTGAAAACTACTTTAGCACCGTTGTGATTTGAAACTCGACGAAACGAAAGCAAGGGACATACAAAGCATACTTGCAAAATAATCATAGCATTAAAACGTTTAAACTGCAAAAGTGTGCAAAATTTCGTCAATCTTTGAATAAAACTATTTGTATAAAAAACACACCACCACTGCAGTTTCATTACAGTTTCATGACAGTTTCATTATTTCATTATAGTTTCATTTTTTATTACAGTTTCAATAAGTTTTATTACAGTTTCATTGCGGTTTCATTATAGTTTCATTTTTCATTAGTTTCAATAAATTTTATTACCGTTTCCTTGCGGTTTCAATAAGGTTTCATTACAATTTTATAGCAGTTTCATAACTCTTTCAATAAGTTTTATTACAATTTCAAGGCAGTTTCATTACAGATACAATAAGTTTTATTACAGTCAATTTCAATTTCATGGCACTTTCATTACAGTTTGAATAAGTTGTATAACAGTTATATTTCAATTTTATGGCAGTTCCATTACAGTCTTTAATAATTTAATATTGCAATTTCATAGCAGTTCCATTACAGTTTCAATAAGTTTTATTACAGTTGCATTGCAATTTCAAGGCAATTTCATTACAGTTTCAATAAGTTTTATTACAGTTTCATTGCGGTTTAATTATAGCTTCATTGTAATTTAATGGCAGTGTCATTGCAGTTTATTTACAGTTTTATTGCTATTTTATGCAGTTCCATTACAATTTGATGTAATTTTTTTCAGTATCTTATGACCTACTTCAAGCGAATCTTACCTCCGTCGCGTTCAAACAGTGTCAATTCCCACGAGGCGGGCACGGCTCTCAAGGGGTTTGCACTGGTGGCCTCCAAGTGCCGATCCTTGCTGAGTGAGGAGGACTTCCGCAGCGTGGGGCAGTGCCTAGCGCAGAGGGCGCTGTTGGCGCACCAGGACAGGGGGCAAGGGGGGCCCGAGGAAGTCACTGCCCGGATGGAGGAGGTAACTACTTACACTTAAGCGAAGCTAGCAGTCCACAATGGAGTGCTGGCACCTACCCAGGAGGTCTAGCATGATCGAGCGATAAAATCTTATATCAATACGATATTAATATTGTTCAGCTACGAATATTTGCGAGCACGGTCTACGATTGATACTAGATATTCCGACCGACGATTGAAAAATTTTAGCGCATCCTCCATAGTATCACATAAGTTTCAGTTAACTGTCAATATACATTTATGCAAAATTACTGGCTTATTTAATGAACGTATTGAACTAATGAAGCTCTTAGAAATGAAAGAAGTTGTATACGCGATCTATAGACTTAAATAATGCATATAAGACGCAACCAATTTATTCTGTTTGATCTTTGAGAAATGAAAATGGTTGAAATATGAATAAAGATCTCATTAACTAATTAACTCCCGTTTAGTGTGAAAAAATAAATGCAGACTGCTAAAGCATTTTTAGGTTAGTATTTCAATTTAACAATGCCAATTTATTAATATTTTTACATAAATGTTTGACATTATGATGTATCTTTTGTGGATACGGAAAAGATTCCGTACAGAATCGGCTGTCAAATTTGTGTGATTTTCTATAGCTGTCAATTTTTCTTTTACTCCATATTATCTCCACACATGTTAGTAGTTCTTAGTCGAATTATGATACAGTTAAATATGATCGAATCGGATAGGGACACATTAGCTCATTTGGTAGAGCTGCGCCCCGGCTAGGCTAAGTTCCTGGGTTCGAGTCCTAGATGTGACCACATCTTTTTCTGATTTTTCTGTTTTCAGATTTTTTATTGATTTTTGCTGATATTGTCTTCATTTAACTAGATATCTGATTCAATGAACGTTTCTTTTGAAGCTTTGCAACCACGTGGAAGCTCTGGCCGTGATCGGCGCCATTGCGGAGGAGAGCCTGCTGTTACTCTTGAAGATCCTGGTCACCGACTTCCCGTGCATGACACACCGTCACTATCTGGTCATCAACGCTGTCAACAAGTCATTGCCTGTTATCAACAAGGAGGTGTGTATTTATTCCGTTTTTCTTGTGACCGCTCGAGCGATACCTACCCGAGTGTGGGTAGGAGATTTTATAAATAAATCCCTCAGGCCTCTAGCATATTGACTGTTATATTTATAAACACTGTCAGAAAGTAGAGGATTTGGCAAGTCAGTAAAAGACACTGTCGGAGATTACAGCAGTTAACAATGTATCTCATGTTTAAATGTGTCATGAAAATATTTGTATTTATTTAACTATTATGTTAATTTTTCAGACTTTTCTGGCATTCTTCATCCGTGAGTCATGCAGCCACGCAATATCTCTGTCCCTTGACGCCACCAGCTCTAAAACGCCAAACGGCGCCGAATCCGACGCAGCCAGATGGACCTTTGAAACCTTCCTGCCGCTGTGGAATGGAATATTGACTTCGAGGGACGTGTACAGCTGTTATATGGAGACCATGTTTAACATTCTGCCGACGTTGGACGCCTCTACGCAGACAGTAAGTTATACAAAGTTTTGTGGTATCTCAACAGAATTTACCCATAGGTACTGCCGCCCCGGGAACCATTTATTAGATAACCAATACCTCTGCCATGGGTCTCTTTTGGTTTGACTGAAGATTGAATACCCAGGCACCGGAATCAACAACTTTAAGAACCAAGCAAAATCCCGATTTGACAAGACCGACATTTATTGCATTAACTTCATTTATATTATTTTTTGGGAAAGTTGGTAGAGAGATATTAAAGATGTTCGTCTTGATCTCCGTTTATTTAATTGAACATGTTACATAGTTTACGAATGCAGAATTAACACTGAGTGCTGATCTTTAAGGAAAGTAGAGGTCGCGTCTCGATATAACTGGCTGGTCCTTTGGTCGTCCACTGGAAGCGAAGATCTCGGATCTTCAATAGTATTCCGGGATGAGGTTCGGTGTCGTGCGGGCGGAGGCTTCTGGAAGTACGGGAGATCCATTGAGAAGCCGGCGACGCGTGTCGCGACCCGTGGTATATCTAGGCCATCGTGAGGCCTGCGATTCGTATCGCGGTGAGTTCAGTACTGACCGACTGGTAGGCGTAAGGTGCATTGTTTATATAGATGCTTGCGCTGTAGAGAATTTTCGAGACGGTTCCTGTAAAGATTCGAAGGTCAGCATTTATCGCCGAGCGCCTGGAATTCGCTTATCAGCGAAACTTGATACCATTGTAGCTTCTAGCATCTTCGTTGGTCACTGCGCGGTGCAGGGCTGTCACAGATTTATGATAAGGTAGCAGGGCCGCCACAGACCCCCTTCCCAGTGACGAAGTCACGATACGATTTGGGAATGTGGTAATAGGTCATGTCGTACGTAACAAAGACTGTTAAATCGTGTGTTAGTGGTGGATCGTTATTGAACCTCCATAACTTTCGATGAAACGATGATGATGGGCCTGGGCATGTTTAGAGTAGGCTAGTTGCCGTTTTTGGTTGTACTTCTCTGGAGCTGGTTGCAGGATGCTGTCTATCGGTTGATGCGCACTTCGTGTTGATGTTTCTCAAGTTACTATACATTGTTACAATGAGAAAATCAGATAATGCGTCTTTGTCGTCTCACTCAATTGAGTGGCGGCTAGCCTTAGATAGGCTTTGTTGCCGGTTGCAGGTCTGGCGTCAGCCTGCGGAACCGTTTGCTGCCTGCTCTACACGTGGAGCAGAGGCAGTTGAATGCTAGACGTTAGTCGTAGCAGTATGGATGAGTAGACAGCGATCGATGTTACAGGAGTTGTCCTCGACTGTATACCACTTGTTGTGTAGGAGTTGTTCTCAACTACACACCAGATGAAGTTGATTAGGATGCCCGTTGTTGACGTTGTTGTTGTATCTTCTTGCTTCCGCTTCTTGGCTCTTCGCGACTCTTCGCGGCTTTTCGCGGCTTTTCGCGGCTCTTCGCGGCTCTTCGCGGCTCTTTGCGGCTCTTCGCGGCTCTTTGCGGCTCTTCGCGGCTCTTCGCGGCTCTTCGCGGCTCTTCGCGGCTCTTCGCGGCTCTTCGCGGCTCTTCGCGGCTCTTCGCGGCTCTTCGCGGCTCTTCGCGGCTCTCGCGGCTCTTCGCGGCTCTTCGCGGCTTTTCGCGGCACTTCGCGGCTCATTGTTTGCCTGTGACAGATTGTTCTTGATGTGACTGCGTAGAGAACATGGTTTGGCTGTCGATGGTTGGCGCTGATTACTAGTTGTCCGTTGTCGAAAAATCATGCCATCACTTTTAATTATCGCGGTCTCTAACAAATTCCCTTTTTTTTTTAAAACGGGGTTATCAATGTGTCGGGGTAACCATCACTTTGTTTTCACTTTTTATTATGTCGGATGAACTGTTCCAATCACGTCGATTGCACTGTTCATATCACGTCGGGTGCACTGTTCATATCACGTCGGTTGCACTGTTCATATCACGTCGGGGTCACCAATTTGGGAAAGTTGGTAGAGAGATATTAAAGATGTTCGTCTTGATCTCCGTTTATTTAATTGAACATGTTACATAGTTTACGAATGCAGAATTAACACTGAGTGCTGATCTTTAAGGAAAGTAGAGGTCGCGTCTCGATATAACTGGCTGGTCCTTTGGTCGTCCACTGGAAGCGAAGATCTCGGATCTTCAATAGTATTCCGGGATGAGGTTCGGTGTCGTGCGGGCGGAGGCTTCTGGAAGTACGGGAGATCCATTGAGAAGCCGGCGACGCATGTCGCGACCCGTGGTATATCTAGGCCATCGTGAGGCCTGCGATTCGTATCGCGGTGAGTTCAGTACTGACCGACTGGTAGGCGTAAGGTGCATTGTTTATATAGATGCTTGCGCTGTAGAGAATTTTCGAGACGGTTCCTGTAAAGATTCGAAGGTCAGCATTTATCGCCGAGCGCCTGGAATTCGCTTATCAGCGAAACTTGATACCATTGTACCTTCTAGCATCTTCGTTGGTCACTGCGCGGTGCAGGGCTGTCACAGATTTATGATAAGGTAGCAGGGCCGCCACAATTTATATTAACTATCAGACAGACTAATTAAGTGATAGCTAATAATGTATAATTTTTTTTTCAAAATTATTATTTTTAAACCAAAGATTTATTATTGATTCTCTAACCGGCAGCCCTGAAAAGCTGAACTAATTAGCAGTACCTGTAGTAATTTAAAACTTCAGTCATTTCAACTGAAGGTAACAATAATATCATTACTAAGTTAGTCCATTTTAGCTAATTCCTAGAATCAAACAATACGTACAAATAAAAGTAAAGTAGGTATATTGTACTTGATGTTGAGAATTTTTCTAAGAATTCACCTTTATTTACCTATGTTTATTCTGCATAAAAATGTGTATTTTGTATGAGCTCATATTCTTTTTTGTTTGTTATAATCATAACCTATGTATAACCACTATTTATACCACTGTGTATCATGTATCACAGGATGTAATAGCCATTTTATGGCGTTGAAATAAATAAATAAATATTGACTGCTCTAATGTCATCGAATTTCAGAGAAATGCATATATGTTTGTGTTTTATTTTTTTTATGTGAAAACCTTGCATGAGTCCCATCTGGTCCCGTGTGGAGCCAGTGAGACTATGGCATCCCCAATTGGGATATCTTGTGAAGCTGAAGGGAAGGAGATGGGAAAGAGGACCTAGTAACCTCGACTACATCCCCTCTTCCCGTCGGTGAAAAATGGTGATAGCTATACTGGTTTTGGCCATTTATACTTTCCGAAATTTTCATGGCGCTTCGTTATAATCATAGTTTAATGGTGCCCAATGATTAGTGATGTGACACCTTTCTTCATATATTCCTTTAGATCTTTTAATTTTACTAAAATTTAACCCATTATATGTAACTCTGTTTTCCTATTATTTATTAATATTTTCATCTTCCAGGCTGATTTTCAAACGGAAGCCATATCCGGTGAGGAACCCGAAACCGTGGAAATCCCAGCTAACCCGCTGAGCTACCGCATGCTGACCAATGTGTGCGACCTGACCGCCACCGTTCTCTCCCTGCCGGACGTGCCGTGCCCCAGTTCGTGGCTGTCTCGCATCCTGAGCACCGTGTTGAAGGAGATAAAGAGACGGCCGAACGTGACGGGTTACTTGAGGATTGCGCACGCCGCACTCAAGGCGGTCAAATTGTCTGATTTGTCTTTTGGATTTGTCAATGAAAATAAGGATAAAATAAAGGATCTGATGAAGGTGATTTTAAAATTTTTACTTTTTTGACGTTAATTTTCATTTTAGATGTTATTTGATGTTTTTGGCCTTACTTGACTTTATTCGACGAATTCTGGTGAATTGAATCGTTATTAAATATTTTTGATATTATTTAATGCTATTTTATTTTTTATTAAATTTTATTTTATTTTAGTTTATTAGGGAAACAAAATGACGTAACTTTATGTTATTTGACATTTTTAGCATTACATATTTAACACTATGTGATGTTACTTGATGTTATTTGACGCTCTTGGTATTATTTGACATTCTTGATGTTGTTTTACATTTGTCATTTTTTATAGTTCCCGTGAGCACTTAGGCCATAAGCCCATTGTGCTATCTCATATTTTACCTCATTCCTTTAACAGTGTAGAACTCGTGGTTGGATGTTGCCAATGTAGAACAATGAGGTTGCGTGTTGGAAGTCTTTATTGAGTTCTACTAAAATCACAATTTGCAAATCAATTCAGGAATGGACAGCGAAACAGATTTACTACACTACCGGCCCTTAAGTAAACAAAACGAATGTAGTTTCTCACTGGGTCAAGGTTAACTGTGGTTGCTTGAGGCGAGCTTGCGGAACGCTATGAAAAACACCATAACACTGAACTCTGTGTGTGTTGCCGGGCGCCTTTATATAGTCCTTAAAGTCAGTGTTGCTTTGTGCAGCAGTAATTCTTCATACAACGAATTTCTCGAAAGCGCCTGAACTGTGCATTTCAGGCGCACAATTGTTCAAACCTTTTCTGGAACGCGTGAGAGGTAGGTAGAACTGCAGCTCAGTATCGATGTGATAGGTACCTACTGTCCAATCACGTAATGCCGGCACTAGGCGTCTTACTAGCGTTGGCCGGAACGTTCTCGATGGTTTGGCATTCGAACATTTTAATATGGGCGACGCTTCTGGAAAGATCAATATTTTTTGTAAACAATCCAGAGCATGAGGTAGCAGAGGCTGACTGCTACAATAGTAACCCAGTCCCTTTTATAAAGTTCACCAGGATTGTCATTGGAAATGAAGCTATATCTTCTGGTTCGACAATGTGTCTTCCCAGGTCTCATTTCTCCTCTTCACTCCTCCTTGGTTCCCTGAAGGCCCCACGAGGGAAGAGGGCTTCATCTCTCCTCTTTACTCCTTAGTTCCCCGAAGGCTCCACAATGGAGAGTTCACCCCCTTGGTTCCCTAAAGGTCCCACAAGGGAAGAGTCCACTCCACCTTGGTTCCCCGAGGGCCCCAGGAGGAAAGAAGACTTCCAAGACTTTCACCTCTCAACTCCTCCTTAGTTCTCTAAAGGCCCCACAAAGGCCTTCATTTGTCATATTTAGATGTTATTTTGCATTTTTGATCTTATTTGACAATAATAATTCACATTTGTTTATCCTACTCTTCAGAGCATTTCCATCACCAACTGCAGCGGGCTGCACCAGCTGCGCTCCGCTCTCGTCGTCCTGCACTGTCCCCCACAGCTACTGAACCAGGAACTCCTCCACATAGCTACTGATGCCTTCCAGGTAATATTCACAGTAACAAACATGAAGGATTGAGAATGCTTTGAATAATCGATGACATTGTAAGTTGAACGCCGAAGAGTACACATTGAAATAACCAGACACTGCGTAGTAAAGTAAAGTTTGCTAAAATAAAGCAACAGTTTGCAATGTGGTCCATTGTGGGAATTTTCAGCACAGGTTCAGTAAAAAAATGGTTAAATAACCGAACTACCTTCAAATCGGGTTGCATAACTACGCTAAAAATGTGTGGGGCGGTAAATTATAACATATTTGTAAAAGTGTCTAACAAAATGTTCGAACTTTTTTTAACCAGATTTGGGATTTGTAGTTGAGTTCTTTTTTTTTACGGTGAATACCTCACAAGAGTTCCAGCTGCTTCCATCTGGAGACAGTGAGACTATTGCATCCACTATTGGGGTATGTTGTGAGGCTGAAGGTAGTGGGGAGGGGAAGGAGATGGGGAAGAGGAAGGTGGGGAAGTACCTGGCTACAGCGCTCTTGAGGCGATTTTTCGCAAAAACAGCGCTATATAAGTTGTCCAAATTTATTATTATTATTATTATTCAGATCTGGTCGCTGAACATGGCTAAAGTCATTTCAAGCAAAGTTTCAATTCTGAATGGTGGTCTTACACCGGGGCGACACTGAGAGTATCTTCCACTCTGGAACGTGCTGCAAATATACTGTATGTTATTTTAATTGAAGTAATTGTTAAATAACCCAAATTAATTAAATAAAATTTATTTGCGCACATCGGGAGTCGATACCGCGACCTTCGGATTGCGAGTCAAAAGTAAGTTTTTTAGGCAGCCAGCAATTTGTGCACCTTTATAAAAAGATTGAGTAATTCACACTTAATGGTGATGTTACAATGCGAGATGTCTGTACTGTCAGATTATAGACAAATCACTGACAGGGAATCGTCCACATCACTCCCTCCCATTCGCGCAACTTGACTTGTTCCCCTCGCCCTTATGGGAAGCTCTATTTCTTCGTTATTCTGTGTGTTATATGGATTCTTGTGTTTCTAGGTTGTGCTGAGAGTTGGCAAGACAAACCTCGACATGGTCTCAGCAGCGTTGGATTTATTGATTGAGTGGGATCACATAGTCCCCAGAGATGATTTCCGGCCCTTGTGTATGATGGTAAGAAACCTAATAATATTATATCATTGTTGGGGTTTGTACGGGTTCCTTTTTTAATTCAAAAACACTAGGAGAGATTTTTCACTCAGTTATTTATTTACAACTTCTTTTAAGGTTAAAACATGATCAAAGAAACCTTAAAACATGCCACAATATCTCACAGCCCAGTTTTTCGATACCTAGCTAATAAAGGCTAGGAAAGCCCTGTTGTTATTCGTACAATCTCCGGTAAAAAAAACGAGAACAATAAAACTAAAACCATATTTTTATATCAAAACATATGATCCCCACCACAGAAGCAAACTGTTTTGTCATTTAAAAATATCAACAAGACCACTAGCGACACCTGCCCGGGCTGTACTACCGACATATATTTTTTTAGGTTTTTGGGTTATCAACTTAGATAAAGAAACTACAGATGACACTAAATGTATTAATTTAAAACTTTTAACAATCTGATCTCACCACTGGAGCGATTATGGTTGAAAAATGGACCACTTATATTTTTCTGCGATTGATAGTGGGTCCAAAATTGGATCACATTTTCCTACCATTTGTAAAACATTTATTGTAATTGTTTAAAACATTTTCTTGGCCAGCCATTTTTTTAAAACATAGCTATTGAAATGCTTTATCTTTTATGACCGTAGATGTCGCAAATCCGAACTTCGTAGACTATTTTAGAACGATGAAAAAAATAAATTTTTAAAATATTTTTTCCCCTCGAATTTTTAATCAGCTGTTTATGGATAAAATTAAGTTCTTTTTCCATAGATATGCACCTTTTATTATCGAGTATACCACTGACAACATACAGAAATCTAAAATATTCTATGTTGACTCGAATAAGTATCCCTCACGGCAGTTTCAAGTAAAAAACACGCAGGATTTGCGAGGCCATAAACTTTACAATTTTTTTATATTTGTTTTATAAATCCTGCAAATATGAGATAAACGGTAAAATACAGGTTAATTCATTGGCTGCAATAAGTTTTTATGTCGCCATGTTAAAATTCGAAGATATGATTTTTTTAATGTGTTAAAAATGACCTTCTGGGAAATCTCGAGCAATTGAGGCAAATTTATTTATTTCGCGTGATTGCTCCTTCAGAAACGGGCGGTCCGTTTGATAGATTCTCCTAACTTAACAAACAGATTGCAATCTTTAGAGCACAGGTGTCGTGTGGGAATGCTATCCTTGTTCTACCGGTATTTATTTATTTTGCGTGATTGCTCCCCCAGAAACGGGCGGTCCATTTGATAGATTCTCCTAACTTAACAAACAGATTGCAATCTTTAAAGCACAGGCGTCGTGTGGGAATGCTATCCTTGTTCTACCAGTATTTCAATGGAAAATGCTCCGAGAAACTAGCGTCATTGATCCCTTCGGCACCGGTGCATATGTACGAGGCGTATCCAGAAAGTAAGTGTACTGAATTTTTGTAGGTTACAAAATTTTTTATTGAAACAAAAAAATTATATGGTTACTGTAGTACATATGTAAGCTATTTTTTGACATAGTCGCCATTCCTCTCAATGCAGGTGGTGAAGCGGGGTATCAACATTTTGATGCCTTCGTCCACTTCTCCACCTCCTCCTTTACCTCCTCGTCCATTGAAAACCTTTTTCCACCCATGTGCAGCTTCAAGGAGGTAAAGAGATAATTATCTGAAGGTGCTAGGTCAGGGGAATGCGCGGGGTGGTTCAGGACATCCCATTTAAACGAGGCAAGCAGTTCCTTCGTGGCGTTGGCCATGTGTGGTCTGGCATTGTCGTGCAGCAGGCTGACTCCCTTTGTCAGCATGCCTCTCCTCCTGTTTTGAATCGCCTTCCGCTTTTTTTTTAGGGTCTCACAGTATCTTGCAGAGGTGATGGTCTCCCCTTGAGGCAGATATTCAATCAAAATTATGCCTTAACAGTCCCAAAACACGGATGCCATGATTTTCTTGGCTGAAATTGTGGTTTTGAACTTTTTGGCGGAGGGTGAAGAGGTGTGACGCAACTGTTGAGACTGCCTTTTGGTTTCAGGCATGTAGTGTACAACCCAAGTTTCATCTCCAGTAACGATGGAGCGGAGAAATTCATCTCCATGGAGTTTGCAGCGCCTCAAAAACTCTTGTCCGGCTTCCACTCGATTCAACTTGTGTTGGTCCGTCAACTGTTTTGGGACCCACCTCGCGGATAGTTTCCGATATCCGAGGGTTTCTGTGATGGTTTCGTGTAGTAGAGATCTGGAGATTTGCGGAAATATCGCAGAAAGTTCATCCACAGTCAATCTGCGATCGTCACGGAGAGTTTTTTCGATTTTTTTCACAATTTCGTCAGTCACAATTGAAGGTCTTCCGCTCCTCTAATCATCATGCACAGACGTATGACCGTTTTTAAACTCGCGATACCACTTGCACACACTCGTACGATTCATAGCTTTATCACCATATGCAGTTTTCACCTCATTATAAACCTCAACCGGAGGTTTTCCCTTCCAAACGAGATAACGGATGACGCCGCGTATTTTGCACTTGGCGGGAGATTGGATTGACATTTTTTACGAAATGTGTCATCGCGTCGACACTTCTCAACGTACTGACCTTGAACCGATCTCGTTGTGGAGGGGAAGAGTCAGGCTACACTTACGTGTAGCCAACATGTCGAAAATAAAATTCATTCGGTCGTGAGAGCCTCAGTACACTTACTTTCTGGATACGCCTCGTAGTTGGAAAACATGCCAAACACGCGCCCAACATATGTACACGGTTGACATTTGTCACATGAGAACGGGTCGCTTCTTCGACTCGTTCTTGTGTTCAACAGCTCGGCTGTGGAAAGATTTGCCAGCCTCTTGTGTTTCCTCCTCCCTACAACATGGGTCTCTTCAAGACCAATGTTCATTCCTTTCTCTCCTCAAAAAGACATCCCACTCAGCATTTCAGATGACATAGGCTCTGAGGGAAATTATTTTCCTCAAGGCCTCCTGTGTGAAGTTAATGTAAAAAAAAAGTGGCTAGTTACTCGTCACTCGACTAAACTGCTAGCCTAGTCCGATTAAGTTTTTAATTATTGGTTAGGTTAGATTCTAACGAGATCACTTTTCTTCAGTGTTTTATTTTGTCATGTAACCGATTTTTGTATTGATCAGCTCCTGCCAACGCTGAATGAATACCTCTGCTCATCGGGAATATCCGATGGCAATATCATGGGAAGTGACGGCTCCACCGGTGTTGCCATTCATGGTTACACTTTCAAGAAGAAGAGGAAGAAAATGCTGACTGCGGGGACGCGCCCACAACTGGCAACACTGCAGAATAAGATTATGCTGTTTTTTGGTAGATAACATTTTTTTTCTAGATTTATTTATTTTGTTGTTTTAAAATTAAGATTCTCAATATGAGAGGTGGGTGTGGATACCGACGCCTCGAAAACCATTTATTGGATAACTAACACCTCTGCCATACTTGCTCCGGTTCGCTATGTGTGGTGATTTTGGAGTACTCGGATTACCTAGATCTTGGCGGCGAATGTGTTTACTCACCTACTGCGAGGCAGGCCGGATCGGCAGAGACTGGTTGAGCGAAATCTAACTTAGACCTCTCCAGCAGGTTTCTCTCGACCCATCGCCTCGCTTTGTAGTGGGAGGGAAAAATTTATTAACCTGTGAAGCAAGGAAAATATGCAAAGCATCACTTTGAATTTTGAATTGAATGTTTTGTGGATTAATTTTGAGCTATCGTATATTTTATTTACCGAAACACATTCCCAGAACAATAAACTATATATCAAAACAACATTACTTGCGTTAATTTGCTAAATTGATAGGTTTTACGATGTTTTTGTCCAAGTATCACGCATCGGACTTTGACAGTTTGAATCGCGGCAAAATTGACATTTCGATTCCACAGATAAATCATTTAAAAATATTCTGGTCTCGCCAGGTGAATGAAACTTGCGGCTATTTCATCAGTGATGTTGGCGCAAGTGATTCTGACCTTGTCCTTCATACAAATTTTGTACACAGAAGGGTCAAAATCGTATTCAAAAATATTTTTTTCGAAATTTGTTCCATGCGTGCATGCGAACGCACCGCACGTATCCGCGCGTTTCCGGCAAGTAAGAGGTTAAACTTTTGTCAATTCTTTATTTATTTTTTTACGAAACAACAAATAAAGTCAGATGACAATAATGCTTATAATTAATTTTTTTTTATTAATTATCAGTAATTTTAGTTAGAAAAAACGTACGGTGACCTATTTTTAAAATTTTTTTATATTTGCCTTCAATGTTTTAATATTTCAAAAATTATGTTTATTGAAGTGAAAACTTCTTTAGCACCGTTGTGATTTAAAACTCAATGAAACGAAAAATAGCGACACTGAAAAGAGACAAACACACACAACTATAGGGTTTAGCCTGCGAGAGAAAGAGTTAGTATAATCAGTCTCCTCTTTGTGCCATGCTTAGTAGCCTCCCCACTTTTGTTTACTTGAGCTTTCTGAAGGTTTCACTTCTACCGCATGTGAAATGCACACTCTTTTTTTTCTAATAATAACATTTAAAAACTCATTTCATCACCTTTCATAAACAGTTTTTAGTTTTTGGGTGTATTCAGAAATGTTGCATGTATTTGGATTTTATTGCAAGGCGGAAATTTTCTGACAGAAGCCTGATGAGTTAACCAACTCTTTTTCAAATTTTTCTTCAAATCTTCAGGTTCGTTGGATTCTGCAACATTGAAGCCCTTGACATCGTGTTCTCCGTTACACAAGATCCGTACTCCAGAAGATATAGAAGAAAGATGTTTAACAGACTTGACAGAGAGACTGAAGGTGTCCTTGCCTTGTCCCGGGCAGCGCAAGTTGGATGTAAGTTGAAACAATTATACATTTAAATTAGTTACGGTGATACGGGGTGACTTTGAACATCGCTAACTAACTAAAACCTCGATTACATTGAGCGAGTTTAAAAGCGGGTGAATCAGCGAGCGAACGAGTCATGATGACACACAAAACTATCTACTCGCTCAGTAGCGACAGTAGCAGCTAAAATAACTTCATCTCGAACCAATTCGGTCGACATTTTGTAAAACACTTGAGGTCACCGCTAGCGCCACACGCTAGCCAGTAGTGAGAATAATTTTGACAATTACGAAATCAGCTGTTGGTAGGCCGCTATCTTGAGCGAGTAAAGTTGACCACCTTTCAATTTTTTCGTAGATTGTCCATAATCTGCTAGTTAGCTAGTAATACGATTACACTGAGCGAGTTTACTAACATATAGTGAATTTCCCAGATAGTAGCTTGTAAACTTGTTCAATGTAATCGAGGCTTAACTAACCATCTAGTCGTTTCCCCGTAGAGGTAGCCAGATAGGACACACCTCCCAACAGACTTGACACACTCCTTGCCTCATTAATCATAATCAGTTACATAGAAATGATAAAAAAGTGAGGTGACAAAAGTGTTTATTACACATATATATACAATAGAATAAGTATTGTTGTTTGCATAATCTGTGATTTTAGTACTGTTTTCACATAAAAACATCACGTGAGTCATTTTCACCTTTTTTTAATGTTTGCATTCTAAATTTTAATATTTACAAATGCTAATATTTATTTGTAATATAATAATTTGAAAGCCTATTTTGTAACCTTTCTAAAACAGTTTTTACTATTCGGCTACGTTCAGAAATGTTTCATTTATAGAGCTTTAATTGTGAAGCGGTTATAACTAAAAGTTTTCGTAAAATGTCATTTCGTTTAAGACACAAAAAGCTAATATTCTCGAAAATTCGGAGGGGTTAATATGTATTCCACGGAAAACAACCAGACTTGAAAAAATACCAACATCTCTAAAAATCTTACTCTCTTAATCCACTTTAAAAAGTTGGTATCTACTTATGTATCTTTAATATATAAAGATGACTGTTTCTTTGTTTGTCCTTATGCATTCCTAAACCATTCATGGATTGCGATGAAACTCTGGGGATTGGATGCCCGCGAGGGTTTCTATACACAATAGTGAGCTCTGGCATTATGAAATTATTTCCTATACTATTAATCCAATTGCGATGAAACTTTGGTGAGTTGTTGTGTGCACGCCCTCAAAAGTTTCTATATAAATTTGTACACAAATTTTAAAATAGGTGGCATGCAAAATGAGTGTATATCACATAGTTTGACAGCAGAGAGGGAAGGATGGTGGGGGGCATTGCGGGAGGGATAGGGGATGCGGGAGGGAAAGGGGAGGCAGTGGAACGGGGACGAATAAGAAAGGACATGCAGGGAAAAACAATTTCTTTGTTTAATAGGCCACTTGCATCACATTTTTTAATTTTTTTTCCGGTTTAGGCAAATATTCTAAGACATTCTGTTTTTTTTTTTTTTTAATTGTAATTTTGAAACCCTGGCGATTTTTTGAAAATTTCAATCTGAAAAATCAGACCATTTTTTATAAACCGGAAAGACGGGACATATTTTTATAGGTGCGAAAAAACGATAATTACATAGCCGAAAATCATTTAAAAAAAAAGAACGTTTTCCACACGAATGGCACAGGAGAATAACGAGGCATACCAAATATTAAACCTCATTAATATTTTTTTCCTTGATACATCTTATTGATCATAAATCATTATAATGTTCAACGTCTATATTACTAAATCAAATGTAATATACTTGTACTTGTAAATTATAACAATAAATTTTATATTCTGAATCAAATTTAGAAAAAATGATTAAGGTAGTTAAAATTTTTTCAGATGATATTAAAATGACTTTTGGTTTAGATAAATGTAAAACGATCCATATAGAGAAAGGCAAAATTGTAGATGGAAACGAGGGTATATTTAGAAATTTCAAAATTAAAAGTATGAAAGGGGATGAGGTTTATAAATATTTAGGATACCCGCAATCGAATAGATTAGATCACACTAGTATTAAAAATGATATTAGGATTAAATTTCAAACTAGGATCAGAAAAATTTTAAAATGCAATCTATCTGCTAAAAATTTAGTAAAAGCAATAAATACTTGGGCAATACCTTTATTAACGTACTCATTTGGCATAATTAAATGGTCCAATACAGATTTAGATAGTTTAGAACGATTAATTAGAACTACGTTAACAAAGTTTAATTGCCATCATCCAAATTCAGCTATAGAACAAATTAATTTACCTAGAAATTTAGGAGGTAGAGGTGTAGTCAAAATAACATCTTTGAAACACAATCAGGTAGAAATGCTTAGAAATTTTTTCCATAGGAAAGCTAATAGCTCAGAAATGCACAAAATAATTTGTAAGGCAGATAGAAACATTACACCTTTAAATTTATATGACGAGAATGCCAACATTCTTATAAATACTAACCAGGAATTATTAGATTCCTGGTCAAATAAAATTATTCATGCAAAACACTTCAATTATCTCAACCAAACGTATGTTGACAAACTTTCGTCAAACAAATGATTGAGTATTGGAGAGTTGAGCGCAGAAATCGAAGGATTTATGCTTGCCATTCAAGATAGAGTCATTAATACTAAAAATTATAGGAAGCATATAATCAAAGATATAAATCAAATTGATGATTTATGTAGAAAATGTTTGGCTTTTCCGGAAACTATAGAACATATTATATCGGGATGTTCTATATTAGCGCCGTCCGAGTATACATTTAGGCACAATCAGGTTTTAAAAATAATCCACCAAAGTTTGGTAATTAAACATAACTTGATTGACTGCCGTAATATAGTACCATATTATGAATATGAACCAAATTCATTTTTAGAAAATGAATTTTATAAAATATATTATGATAAAACTATACTAACAGACAGAACAATTAGTCATAATAGACCTGATATAGTTTTACATGAAAAAATTAAAAAAATAACTTATATCATTGATGTAGCTATTCCAAATTCCTGTAATATTCAAAAAACTGTTTCTGAAAAAATTAGAAAATACACAGATTTAGGAAATGAGATTAAAAGAATTTGGCATTCTCGGAATATAAAAATATTACCATTTGTTATTTCGGCTACTGGCATTATACCTAGGTCTCTGATTCAAAATTTAGGCGTATTAGATTTGTCAAAGAATTTATATATAAAGATGCAAAAATCGGTAATTTTAAATACATGTAGGATTACAAAAGATTTTTTAAATATTTATATTGAGGGATCAGTAGGATTTATAGGTTCAATTAGGAATTCCACAGAGCCGAACCCTCTGATATGAAAATATCTGGAGTCGGTGAATTATTTTCCCATCTGGTCTCTGGTAGGTTGACATGTTGTTCTTGTATTGTTTTGAAATTATAATAATATAGTGCAATTGCATAACGTGGATTGACCAGATGATCATTTGGGAAGTGTGTGAAAGGGTTTAGTTTTTCCTGTGGGGAAAATTAAACCCGGACATTTAAATCTGGTGCGTATAAATTCGATTTTGTTAAAATCCGCATCATCTTCATTACACCTCTAAAACACGTACGAATAACGTAAAATGTACGGGGTTCTCTTCATAACATCTGTCAAAAAATCAAACCAAATGATAGTTCGCAGAGAACAAACAATAAATCTAGTGAACGTTAAATGTCAAATTCAAAAATTTGCCTGAAATCAAAGTGATGTCATATAAAAAAAATAAATCAGTGTGGAATTTTATAATATTAATAGGAACATTTTCGGAGACGGGAAATTTTCATGTAGTGACGTCACGAGCCGAAATAATGGATTTATATATTTAAAAAAAAAAAAAAAACTGTACATTTAAAAAATATTTTACTAACATTTTCGTAATCTTAGTAAAAAAATCTATCCACCCGATTTTTTCCAAGTCGTTATGAAGTCCATGCAAGTGGCCTATTGGCATTGCAATGCATGCCGGGAACTCCCTAGTTATTTATAATTTTTTGAATTAAAAAACATTCAAGGTATCGTGTAAATTTGATTATTCAATCTTTAAACAAAAGACTTACTATATTGAATTATGATGAAATTTGAGATAACTAACAGTATATTATTGTTTGTGTAGATATACCTGGATTCGCTGACCACACGAATCGGAGAGCTGGCCTTGAACAGCACCAACCGTGATACCCGGATCACCGCTTGTCAGGCACTCCACTCCCTCATTCTCATCATCTACGGAACAAGTCAGTACCATATTCCTTACTGTACCCTCGTTACTGAGAGACGTGACTTCCACTCAGATTGCCCTGATCACCGAGATTATGAGCGCTTTTATTATTACCGTGACGATTCACAAAAGAAAGAAAGAGCCGCAGCATTATAGCTATAAGGAACGTATGTTTATTGTCTTTTTTATGACGTCACGGTAATAATGAAAGCGCTCACTGGTATAAGTAGTCGGCGATGCCCGATGGCACGATCAATCAGATACTTGAGTCGGGCCATGTCAAGAGTCAAAATAATAAAAAAGTATGTATGAGACGATTTTTGCCGTCATGGTGCTATAAACATGTGTCGCCAAGGTAATAATAAAAGCGTCTATTCACATTTAAGTCATGTATTCTCCTTGCACTCCTTTCTTCGTTCGTTCGTTTTACATGCTCAAAATATCTGAGCGTCCCTTTCTTAACCTTGTTTATTACGCTTGCATCAGCCTTGCATTCTTTGTGAATCTTCATGTTTCTCACATGATCATACATGTTTCTCACAGGGATGCACACATACGCCTCAGGGATCACATTTCTACAGCATTCAGTCTACTTTCATCCTTCCTCTGTCAGTTCCATGCCTCACTGCCGTACATCAGGATAGGTACCAACACTCCATTGTGGACTGACAGCTTCGCTTCTTTGGACAATAGTTACCTGCATTTGCCCTTCTTTCAGTGTTTCCATCAGCCTTCCCATCTCTCATAAACATATTTCCCAAATACACAAACTCATTCACTTGCTCAAAGTATTCATCATTCACAGCTGTATTGCACACTCTCTCTTTCAAACACCATGACTTTGGACTGACTTACATTTATCATTATGATTGCAGATGTCTCCTTGCCGACATCGAGCAAGGGTGCCCTGTCAGCCTTGCTGGCTGACCTGACCGTGGCCATGGTCTCTCTGTCGGCGGACACGGACAACATCGTCGCTTCCATGTTCGACCCGCTACTGATGCAGTCGTGTCACTGGTTTGCGGCCCCCGCCAATTCAGAGTCAATGGAAGCGGAGAAATTCCTTACCGCTTTAACGGTTAGCACATATCCATCATGCAGTTGATTAGTTAGAAATCTCCAAATGCTAAGTTTTGAGTATTTTTTTTTACATTAGCTCCACACAGGAGGCCCTGAGGAAAATAATTCCCCTCAGGGCCTATTTCTTCTTTGGGGATGCTGTGTGGAGTGTCTTTTTAAGGAAAGGAAGTATTGGGAAGGAAAAGGGTATGAGGAACGAGTAGGAATCTGGGGGTCAGTGTGTCCAGGAGTGACGGACGTATGAATCCATCCATCCCACTGCAGTGCAAGGCGATGTTCCGAGAGAGTACGGCTGGAGAAGTCAAAGGGACTCTCTCAACCATTATCCCCCGATCCGTCCTGCCATGTAGCTGATGGGCAGACGCATCCGTTGCCAAGACACGGACAAACCTCACCCCATGAACCCGGTCACCCCTACTAAGTCACCAAACGTAGTGAACCATGACCTATAGCAGAGTTGTTGGTTATCCAATAAATGGTTCCTGTGCGGTGTACCCACACCCGTCTATTAAAAATGCTATAAAATATTAACAGGAGGCATAACGGTTAGGAATACAGAATGACTTTAAATATCCTACTAGTGACGCAGAAAACATCAACATTTTATTTAATTCACTATAAGTTTGTGTGCATTATAATAGACTAGCAGAGCCCGCCACACGTTGCTGTGGCGGAAACACAACGCCATTACCCAATCTTTATAAAATCCACACCACCCGCTTGCCAGCTGCCCGCTGCCCGCTGCCTGAATTGAATATTTGAATTTATCGGCTTTTCTCTACTATAATAAGCATGTATTATACATATAAACTAATTAACTCGCCACTTATACAATGCTTATACAACGCTACACTTATACAATGCTTGCAATGCAACACTGGATATTTGAAAAGGGAAAATCAAATACCTACTTACTCTACTAGGACATCTATTTTCCAATTTCTTCCGTAGAACGAATTTCAAAAGTGACTATAGTACGGCCCGCCAGCCGTTTTAAATCGCACAAAAATATGTTTTCTTTGAATTTCTCGGCGTTTCTCTAATATAATTTACATGTATTATACATATAAACATTCCTCTTCAATCACTCTATCTATTGGTGAAAACCGTATGAAAATCCGTTGCGTAGTTTAAAAGATTAACACGCACATACATTTTGAGCGACTTCATTTTATACTATGTTGGTGGTGTTTATGAGTTATCTGAGTATTGTACCAGATAGAGGGTACACTTTAACATATAACTGCATTCTCAACTCTAATTTCGATTTTTTGAACATATCTGACTAATGAACTGGACAATCAATATTTTTCTTATTCTTCAAAGATTGTTGGCATCCTGCTTAACCTAATGCAATAAGTTATCCATGTGGTATTTAGATTTTTATTTTTCGTAGCGGTTTTGACGTTTAGCCACTGGAGCGACAGCGCAATTTATAACTTTTTTCTCCGATTGCTCGAGATTTTTTGGTGGTTTTTTTCCACCCACATAAAAAAATTCATACCTCCGAATTTTAATATGGAGACATACAAACTGATTATAGTTCTTTGTAGCCAATGAATCCACCCATTTTTTTTTTGATTATCACGTATTCGTAGGATTTATAAAAAAAATATTATAAAATCGTAAACTTCTACTTAATTATTTACAAATAAGGGAAAATTTGCCGAAATTGGCAGCAAAGCAATCCGAGGTATTTTAAATAGTGCCACATTGTGACAAAAGGCAATCCGAGGTATTTTAAATAGTGCCACATTGTGAAAAAGGCAATCCGAGGTATTTTAAATAGTGCCACATAGTGACAAAAAGCAATCCGAGGTATTTTAAATAGTGCCACATTGTGACATAAAGCAATCTGAGGTATTTTAAATAGTGCCACATTGTGAAAAAAAGCAATCCGAGGTATTTTAAATAGTGCCACATTGTGACAAAAAGCGCTCCAGTGGTTAGGAAAGTAAATCAATAGGTGTTGCCAGCGTATATCGATTTCTTATTTATTCCTTGTCAACATCGGTTCGTTCTATCACCAGTGAAACTGTGCTAGGGATATGGATATAAAATCGCCGGATGTTACCTATTGATTCGATATTGTAAAGTTATGGATTTCGCCATTCTAGGCCCCCAGATATGGTTAAGCAGGGGGCGCTGTATAACGCAGGATGACAATTTCAGAAAGGCGCCTTCCACCCGTCCGACAGCAGTGTGCGGGAGAAGTCGTGTCTGGCGCTGAGGGAGTTTGTACAGTGGACGGTGCGGCAGGCCAGCGATCACGAGCTACAGAAATTGCCCCCGGGAGCTCTTGCCATTCTGAGGACTATCTGCCAGATGGCTCTGCACCCGGATGGTAAGAACTTTTCCGTCCCGTAATCTCACCATCCAATTCACAACTCAATAGGTCACTTGCATTTGGCAACATGTATATACATGCATTTATAATGACAGACATTTTAACACTTTAGTCTGTTGTGTGTTTAAATAATTATAACTTTCTTTTATCATTTTAGAGTACAAAAGACGCGGTGCTTTCCTGATATTCAACCAAGCCGCTCCCCAGCTGTATAAAATCGATTCGGCCATAGACAAGTTTCTTCCAGAACTTCTGTACTCAACTGTCAGATCCATTGAGTACTCCACTAAAGCATTGATTAAAGACATATCCATCTACAAAGAAGAGGCCTTGAAATCTTTACACATCATTCTCAAGTGTCTTAAAATGAAGACGGCCATTTTCAAAAGACCCAGCGAAACGAGACGCAAACCGCCCAACTTTGGCAAGGCAAAGCTTCAAGACATCGCTCTTTGGATGCTCAAACAATCCAGGAATTGTCTTTGCCGCAGAACTGGAGAGATGCTTTTTAATTCGTTTTTGGAAATCACCAAACGAATCGACGATTGCAACGATTGCGCAATTTTCTTGCGAAATTATACGGAAAACATCAGTCTCGACGTCTTTATCGCGGATTATTTAGAGCCTTTGGCAGACCTGACTATGAAAACTTTACAAGATTTTGAATGTCTGGTTAAAACGCTCTTGCGACTGATTTCGAGTGTGGATGTGCACTTTCTGATCTGTAAGCATCAATTGGTTGATCGCCGAGAGCTTTTTTCTGAGGAACGAGTAAATAAATCCAAATTATTCCTTTCGATGGATGTGTTTGTCGGATTGATAGATTCCGAGGCGAGTGTTGCAGAGTTTCATAAAGCTAGCGACGGACGCCTTAGCAACACGGACTTGCTGGACGATTTACTTTTCAAATTATGGTGGAAGTACACCGAACTTCTCGTCACTTACGCAAATTATTACAAAGATGTTATAACTATCGACCGACAGTTGAGTCATGTATTTAAAAGCATGGTGGATTGGCTATCCGTAGAAAAGAAACTGTCCATCTTGCATAGGAATATAAACACCGCTGGTTCTTGGGGTATGAAGGAGGCTCTTCAAACCATGAAAAACACATCAACTCGACATTGGAACATTTTTATAAAGCATTTTTATGCAAATATTGAAAGTCATACTTTCATTCTTTTACTCTACGACTGTCGGAATATTAAAAAAATTGCTTGTCTTCAAAATGTTGACTGTATCGATACATTTGTAGAAATATTTGATCTAACAAACGATGAAGACATAGCTAGAGAAAGCCTTAAAAGAATTTTTGCGAACGCGTTGAGTATTTTGCGCAGTATTTTCGACACATTTTTCAAGTCTGCGGGAATGGTAGATTGGAAGGATCCAACTGATTGTAAAGAAAGTTTACTGAAAATAGTCAAATTTGCTCTCTACTCGAAAACTGTAACAGTCAAGCATGTAATGCAGCTTTTCATTAATAGCGAGGGAGACAGCTCTGAGAAACCTTCACCTGAATTGCTTTTCTTAAAGATGTTTGAGGATCAAGTGATACCATTCTTCATGTTGCACCATTTGGAGTTTTTCCAGGTCCTTACTAAAGAGTATGGCCACAATACGCTTGTGGTAGAAGAGATTATGAAGTATATTCTTGCCAAGAAAGTGACTAACTATGAGTTCATGGCGTCTCTCACAAATTATTTGATGCAGGTAAGAATTTTGCACTACTTACTACCCTGAAGTTAAAACCATATCGAAGTTATAACTACACTGAAGTTAAAACTACATTGAAGTTATAACAACTACACTGAAGTTAAAACTACAATGAAGTTGAAACTACATTGATGTTGAAATTAAATTGAAGTTGAAATTACATTGAACTTAAAACTATACTGAAGTTGAAACACTACACTGAAGTGAAGTTATAACTATGCTGAAGTTAAAATTATGAAGTTAAAACTACATTAATGTTGAAACTACATTGAAGTTGAAATTACATTGAAGTTGAAATTACATTGAAGTTAAAACAACAGTAAGGTTATAACTACACTGAAGTTAAACAACAGTGAAGTTATAATATATTGGAGTTGAAATTAAATTGAAGTTAAGCTGTATTGAAGTTAAAAAAAAAACAATAAAGTTGAACCTACACTGAAGTTGAAATAACAGTAAAGTTGAAACTACACTGAAGTTAAAATAACAGTAAAGTTGAAACTACACTGAAGTTAAAATAACAGTAAAGTTGAAACTACACTGAAGTTAAAATAACAGTAAAGTTGAACCTACACTGAAGTTAAAATAACAGTAAAGTTGAAACTACACTGAAGTTAAAATAACAGTAAAGTTGAAACTACACTGAAGTTAAAATAACAGTCAAGTTGAACCTACACTGAAGTTAAAATAACAGTAAAGTTGAAACTACACTGAAGTTAAAATAACAGTAAAGTTGAAACTACACTGAAGTTAAAATAACAGTAAAGTTGAAAATATACTGAAGTTAAACTTACTTAAAATATCAGAAAAGTTGAAACACACTGTCTATGTCTTCAGCTGATACTTCTTTAGCTAGGTATTTCCTAACCTTCCTCTTCCCCATCCCCTTTCCCTTCCCCTCTTACAACCACATTCCCAGTGGCTTGAGACGGTTGGGATCAGTTGGCAATCGTGACTACCGTATGTGTGCATGTTTTATTGCAGACTTGGCCCTCGCTGCTGGAGTACCGCAACTTCCAGTCCCTCCTGGAGCTGTTCTCCCTGTTTGTCCTGGTGCTGCCCTCCGCCCCAGAGACCCTGGCCGGCCAGAATCCCATGGCCAGCTGGCTGCTGGCCTCGCTGCAGGACCCCACGCTGGATGTGACCAAGAAGTCCAAGCTGATAGTCCTGCTGCCATCTCTGTGTGCTCGTGGACTGAACCCATCAAGCCACGATGAGGAACTCAGGTGACTTTTGACCACACTTATTTTTGCATCTATATAAGTCAATTTTGTTTTACACTATTTTGAAATAATATTAGACAAATGTATCTCACTTTTTTGTCATTTCATGTAAAAATCTCTACGTATTATAAATTAAAGTCCTCCGCTGCATCTGTCTGTTTGCGATGAACTCAAAAACTACTGAACGGATTTTTATGGTTTTACAGATAGATTGATTCATGAGGAGGGTTTAGGTATATGATTTGTCAAAGTTTTGTGTAAATTGGTTGAAATATAAAGGAGAATGTCTGTATGTGGCTGGTAAGCGGGCAGTGTGGATTTGATTTGTATGCAAATCTACAGTTTAATGCCGAGGTTGATGAAATTTTGCACACGTGACCTTCAAAACAAGAGGAAGGTCACTGTCTACGTTTGATTTCGAAAACTATGTGTAAAGCCCGGGCATCACCGGGGACTTCAGCTAGTACTTACTTAATACAAAATTCAAATTGCTGTCGGGAAATTTGGTCTCATAAAGGTGTACATTTTAATTATTTAAGCATATTTTTAGGTTGTCCCTCTCTAAACAAATATCCTCTCTTCTATCAAGCGTTATCTAAAATTGCCTCCCCTCCATTCAACATCTCATCTCTTCTAAGTCTGAACTCGACACCAATCTTCCATATAATTCTGAAATTTGCACATTTAAATAAAATTTATGTATAAATTCACCTTTCCTTTCTCTGTAATTTTAAATGATGGTCTAGAACTCAATTGAAGGGTGAAAGCCAGAAATAATTGCAAAAAAAAAAACTTTAGATTTGATTTTATTTTATAGATTTGATTTTTAGATTTGAATATAAAGCCTTGTGTTTTCTCTTTCTAACACTGTTTAGAACATATTTTTAATTATAAAAGTAAGGGAGACACAACGATTTCTATGAGACCTATATGCGAACAAATTTGCTTGAGGGGTTAATGGCCCATATATTGTAATTTAAAAAAAAATTAATCATTGCAGAATCAGATAATACTAATAAATCTAAACAAAACATGAAACAGAATAAGACATAGAAAAAAAAATTGATATTTTGGCCTCAAATCTAAATTTAAGTTTGCTATGACGGCCGCACAGCTGTTTCTCTTAAAACGGATCTTTGGATTGATTGAAGAATATGGTGATCAGTTTTATGTTGTTTGTTGCGTTCTAGGAGGGCTCTGAGCAGCGTGACCTCGCAGCACTTCCCGCAGCGGAGTTGGGAGTTTGCGGCGTACACCCCGGAGAGGGCTGACTACCTCTCCGCACTCCGGGTACTGCTGGAGGCCATGGCTAACTCTGGTTCCTACATCCTGCTGCAGGCTATTGTACAGTGCTCTTGCTGTGAGTTCTAACATAGCATAGATACAACCACAGTACGGATAGCAGTTTTTAGAGCACAGATGCCAGGAGCGAATGCTTTCCTTGTTCTACAGGTACTTCAATGGAAGATGCTCTGCGGAAGTATCATCATGGATCATTGATCCTATCGGCACCAGTGCTCCATCGGGAAATATGTTATGCACACGCCCAACATTTGTACAGAATTTAGGAGGCAGGTATGGTTACCGCAACCCCGGGAACCATTTAGTGGATAACCAACACCTCTGCCATAGGTCGCCCAAGTGGTTGCTACATTTGGTGACTTAGCAGGGGTGCCCAGGTTCATGGGATAAGTTTTGTCCAGGTTTTGGCGGCGGGTGCATCTGCCCATCAATTCATACGTCCGTCACTCCTGGCCACACTGACCCCCAGATTCCTACCCACCCCTAATACCCTTTACCTTCCTGGAACTTCCTCTCCTAACTAACTAACTAACCATCACGCCGTTTCCCTGCAGGGGTAGGCAGAGAGGACGGACCGCCACACAACTCGATCTTGGCACACACTTTGCCTCGTTCACATCCATACATCGTCTCATACATGCTCTTCTATTATTCTGACTTCTTCTACCATTCACATTTGAATCAAATATTCTCCTTACACTCCTTTCCTCGTTCATTCGCTCTACATGCCCAAACCATCTGAGCGCCCCGAAACTTCCTCTCCTTCCTTTCCTATAAAGACCCTCCACACAGCATCCCCAAGGATGACATAGGCTCCAAGGGGAATTATTTTTCTGTGGGAGCTAATGTAAAAAAAAAAAAACATTTGAAATTTTTATCATGAGAACGTGTTGTTTCTATGCCTCGTCTAGGCTGTGGAACGATTAACCGTCTCAGTGTTCCTCTCTTACTGCATGGTTCACTCCTTCCTTTCCTCAAATACCCTCCTCTCAGCATCCCAATTACACAGGCCCTGAGAGAGTGTGTGATGAACCGGCTTTGTTGGATGGTTGGCGAATATTTTTTTTTTTTTACGAAAATGATCACACTATCGACATCTATTGGTTAATTTTGAAAGCAATATTAAGGGAAACTGTAATGATTGCACATTTTTTCTGCTACGAAGGGTGTAAACAAATTTTGGAAGAAAAAACGACTAGCAAATCCTAGTATGGTTGGAAACCATTAGACGCATATCAGCCAATCAAATCTCGGGGCGTGGTGTGAGAGGGTTGTGTCCAATTGAGACACAAAAGTTATCCCACGGTCCAAACTGATAGCTATTTTAAGTGGTAAAAACACTTCTAACTTGGTGATAAATCGCATTTTTATGGGGAGCACGAGGGAATTGACAACAGTTGATTTCGCATCGGGGGTCGGCGAGGTTTGCAAGTATTTCGTTGACGGAAGTTTCAAAAGGAACAAAAATCATGCGTTAATTAAACATGAAGTAACGAACGATTTCGATTGTATGAGAATAGAAACGGGAGTAGGCATTGACAATCAATATCGCTTTTTCCAAACAAAATTCTAGCGGGATTTGCGTGTAGGTATTGGGAAGGAGCTTAATATGGTAGTCAAAACACAAAAGCTGATAATCTCAGGGTAGTCGGGAAGGGATCGATTACGTCAACGACCAAATAAAATCTAAGGTTTCGGGTTGGATTTTATATCTGATAGATTAGAGGGGAGGAAATGTTGTCGATCTCTTACGTATTAAAGTGTTTCAAGTGAGAAATATCTAACACGGTTTTGAGTCATTAGGATATTCATTAAGCTGAAATCACCACTCGAGGTTATACGCGAGATATAGGTAATAGGAAATTAGGAAAAGCTATAAAATTTAACGGCCTGTCAGGATTTAAAATTATTTGAATTCTCAAGTATTTTTCTTAATTGCTAGGTGCATAACAACGGAGATTTATTGGGTTTTACGCCAGAGGGAGATGGGATATGGAAGGAGGAACTAAAGGTGCAGATGAAAAAACGTTCGGAGGCAGGTATGGAATTAGACTTTGGTAGAGGTTACGGCCCGTAAAAGGAAGAATCGAGATCATAAAAGTTTAGGCTATTACTAAATAAGGTCCTACGAGTGTCGCGACCTTGTTTAGGAAGGGGTCAAATGACTAGAGATTGTACTTAGGTATTTGCGAACGCGGGAAATATTAAGAAAATGTATGCGAACACAAGGAACGCGTCATATAGCCAGAGACAAACACAGCCACATGTCCACATAAGGGGTACGGCTGAATAAGAATATTCGGTCACTAATTGTTAGAAAATCCACAGTCAAATGCTAAAATGACAAAATACCTAGAAGGTGACGTGTTATGCGATTTGTGCGATAATAAGATGCATAGTAGATGACGGTCGGAAAATGTTGTAGGTTGCCGAGTTGAAATAAGACTTAGGGTTACCGAGAAAAGTATGGAGAATATATAAAAAAACTCAGGATACACCGTACCTGGAAGCGATTTTAAAAATGGTAGAACGGACACGATAGATTTTCGAGAAAAGTTGAATTAATTATTCACTTGGTAAATGATATCTTGTAGGCGCTAGTTTTGCAGAAGATTCGTGTGTATATCCAAGGGACGAGACCGAGTACGCCCCTGTCCGATTCTACGAGATAGTGCTTTCGCGTGATACGAATTCTGTGTTGGGAGCACCGTTCAGGACGAAATGTCATAAACCTCAGGATACGATACTAGATTTGGGAACTATGAAGGTTGTGCGTTTAAAGGTCGTAATTGTAAAATTTAAGTTTGATTAATGGGTAAGCGGAGGAGACAAAAAGGGCGGTTTTAGGCAAGAGGGGAAGTTCAGGGTGAGATCTCGGGAAGGAAAGGCTGTCAAAAAGGGCGCGAAATCGAAGTGTTTGTGGAATTTTTCGGAGACTTAGCAAAAATCGTTCCGGCGGAGTGTCGATCTAACTTCAGTGGATGTTGTGCAAAGTGTTGTTTAATTAGATTCAGGAGAAGGGATACAAGCCAGTGGTGAAAAGCTTTTAGGAACTTAAAAAAAAAATTTGTAAAAATTATTTAAGGACAGTGAAAATATTGAGTTATAATAACAGATATTAGTTCGGTTTAAACAGGCGTGATCTAATAATAAAAACGTCAGTATTATTAAAATTTAAACGGGGTCGACAAATAAATGTTAATAATAACATTGCGGATTTTATATCAGAAATAATAAAAGAATAATAAAAAAAAAATAAAATCTTAATTACGGGAAAAAATCGTTCTTTTGAAATGGAAAAAATGTATAAGTACCGAATAGTTTAGAAATAAAACAATAATAATAATTATCTACGAAAAGTTCAACCTAGTGGTTTCGATACCAAGATATAGCAAGTGCTAATTTAACCTTAGGGAACACACATATTTAAGGAGGGACGATATATTTGAAATAGCCTACAAACATCGGTCAACCGGAGTACATTACAATTGCGAGAAGAAGAAGGAAAGGGGGTTAAATTTAGTCATAAATCTAAGGCTACGTTAGGCCTTGTCGTATAAAATTTAAGAAATCGTAGGGAGGGAAGCCTTTGTGTTTTCTCCACAGGTACAGGTCTACAGGATACGTAATTAAGATGCAATTGGTCGTGTTTTCCCGACCGGAGAACTAAACAATTACGTACGGGTAAGTTAAAGAATCTATATTTCAATTACAGGTACCTGGTTGCAGAGTGACGTAAATGGAACGCGAACCCTGGCAGGTTTCAACAGCTCCAGCGCCGATAAAAAATAATATTATTGCAGAGCTAATGTGAATATGTTTAACCGTTATTATCATTTAGGGCAGTGACGTTTTCTCCCAGACAGCCGATGCCGGGCGGTCGGGGGGAACACACATACAAAAAAAATGAACGAGCAAGCGAGGTACCTACACCTCGGGGGTGTTGTACACTCAACCAAATGGAGGGCGTTCCGGGAGTACGACATATCAAATTGAAGGCGATTACCTGCAACCCGAACAGCTGAACATCTTTAGACAAGAGAGCAGAAGAGCAGAATCACAATATTAAATATGAAACAAATAAAACTAACAGGTACTCCGCTGAATTCCTACTTCTTGATCTACGCTTTTTAAATCTTTATGATTGAACAATGTGATGACGACACCGAGGCCACACATAAGTGTCAATTGGTGGTCCACCGGTAAGGGTCTTTCCGCATTGTCATGTTGGAGGATGCTCACCATAGACTGATCGGGTCACGCGAGGTTCTGGAAGCAATTCCCTTCGCGGGACGGTGTCGAGTGATTGGGCGCGAAGGACCGTATGAAATGAGGTGCCAATTTGTATGAAAGGGCATGGTTCGCTGTCGGAGGCGTCTTTGCCAAAAGCACCTCGAGTTACCGGCAAGGTAGTGTGGATGGAGGCATGAGCATGGATTCTTGCGAAGAGATTCCTGCAGCATCATCACATTTTTTAATCCTATCGACCTGGAAGCAAACGTATCTCTTACAAGGGTGGGGATAAGTCGGTTTCCAGAGGTGGTCTGTACGCTAGGTCGGTCACGTGGGAGGAAGGATCTGCCTGTCACAAGCTTACGCCACTTTGTACCGTGAGTAGAGTCGTGATAAGGGACGAAATAGATTACCCCTTCTAGAGCCAGTAAAGTAGTTCCGGAGGTGTTCGATACTGGAGTTGATCAGGAAAGGTTTGAAGGCATGTCGTTCTTCTTTTGTTATGGAGGGGTCCGGGTATCTGGTTTATCGTCAAGAGATTTTCCGGGTGCCATGGGTATAGCCTCATCATGCATTGGTCGAGGGGTCGTGTCCTAAGAGCTGACCACCTAGTCAATTTGGTCAAGTGGAGGAGCCAGTACTAGTTTGCAAAGAATTTTTTCCCCATCACCATCCATCCTATCCTCTATCCCGTCTTTATACTTCCATCCTAGGTATAAATTTGTGTTTACTAACAACAGAACGTATTATCACGATTATGTATAGGATCTAGCCATGGAAAGCGGTGCAGAGAATTCGCCAATTATCCGAGTGAAACATTCAAGGTATGTACATTAAAAAATCATTAGGACGTAGAGGGAGAGAGATCAATTTTATAGCCTAGCGAGAGTAATAGCAACCGTGCTCATTATGTAAATATTGGAGCAGTGTATATCATTAGGATCATAGTGGGGACAAATTCAGGATAGTTTAGACCGGACGTGTCCTTCAGACGTTTAAGAGATACAGAGAAATTCTTCCACACCTTACCTAAAAGAACCGAAAGTTACCACGAAATACATTAAATACCTATCCTAGATGTCCTAGGTGCTCCGAAGCAAAAAAATCACACAACGTGGAGTAAAGGGTTTATTGTAAGAATTTCCCGGAAAACTACCTTTTACTGTGTTCAGTCACAGGGGTGGGAAAAACGAGTTATGATTCAAACATTATTGGCGAATCATTCAGTAGGTACGAGAGGAAGATCTACCAACCGGAGATCTGAACGCGCGAGAGAGAGGGGGAGGGGTATATAATCCGAGGAAAAGGGTTGCAACATCCCAAGTGGTTTCGTGACCGAGGAGAGAGCGTCACCACCAATCTTTGTTGTAAATCTTCTAATTCAAATTCGAGAAGAAGAATATTGTAAAGTTTTCATTAAGGGGGGGGGGGTGCACCATTACAAGTGTTGCCGCGAGACCAGGAGGTAAGGTTTTAAAAGCTGGAAGAGTTTCAATGTATCTTGCAATCAGCAATCAGTGCAATTTGAAGGATAATTACGAATAATTACATAGGAAGAACAGCTTTAAAAAAAAAAAAAAAATATAGACTAATGAATAGAAAAAAAAAGAAAAATAAGTAGACTAGAATATTTAAACAAATCAGTAGTCAATAGTTTTAAATCTGCAAATGTAGGTCATTGCCTCTTAGACGAGAAGATAATAAATATAGATAGATAAATTTGTAAACAAAACCATTAGCAAAGATTTACGATCCCAACGGTTTAAATGTAGGTCATTGCCTTTTAAGTTAGGGTGCGGAGAAGGGAAAAAAAAGGGGATGCAACAAAAAATGGTACAGTGAACACATCATAAAAATCGAAGATTTATGACCTTGCGTTCGACTATCGTAACTAGGTCAGGAATGCAACGACCCGGGGCGAAAAAAAAAAAAGTACGGTTAATGACCCAGGGCGGAACCACTAGCTTAAAATAACGGTTATAATCACATGGAAGAAAATTAAATCGTTGCAATAAGAGGTTTTAGTGAGTTAGGGAGGAGATGATAACCAAATAGTTATTACATTCAATCGGGTTTAGGCTAGGAAAATTTCATGTCTAAGTAAGAAGGGATTTTAGTGGGTTAGGGAGGGGATGAGACCAACCAAATGGTTACTACATTCAACATGTTTAGTTTAGAAAAATTTCATGTTAAAGGATAAGGAGTTTTTATGGCTTAGGGAGGGGGCGGAACCAATCGGTTGGTTATTAAATTCAAGCATGGTTAGGTTAGAGCAAATTCATGTTTAAAGGCGATAAAAGGATTTTTTTTTAGGCTTAGGGAGGAAACGTAATCAGCTAAAAGGCGTTTAGTGGATTTAGACATGTTCGGGTTACACCACACTGATAGGAGTGATTTTGATTCAAATGGGTTGGGAATCAGTGAGAATTGCGCCGTACGTCAATTAAAATAAGATTTTGAACATAATCAGTAGGATAGTTAGTGGTATTCACCCTTCGATAAGAAGCAGCGAGAAAGTGTGTCATGTATTAGGGGAGATAGTTCTTCTATGATGCATTTCAGTATCAATTCACCATAGCGAGTATAATTGTGGTTAGTTGACCTACAGTAAGGTTTGAATTTCTTTAAACTGGGGTGACCGGACGACAAGCCAGTAGAAACAATGATGCAATCGGGCCAACATTGAGTAGTTCTGTTTATACACTAATTGTTATATTAAATGGAGACGGTCTAGCGCACAACAAAAACAAAAATTTATATTGATAGGTAATAATGTCTTTTCTTAGTTTATCAATGGAAAAAAAGTTTCGTTTTATTTTGAAAGGAGACCGTAGAGATAGCCTAACGAAGGACAAAAACAATCGAAAAAAAAGGATCGGTCATAGAGTTGAGTACTAGACATTATGGAAAAAAAAATACGGACCGATAGAGTGCAGGGTACAAATGTAAACCGAGACGATATTAAGAGGAGACACGTTTAGTTGGTAAACGGATGAGTTCGTCGTTATCAAGATTTGGTATTTTATCTTACTTAAACTGACACGGGCCAATGGAAAATTTAAAATACATTGCGAGAAGACGTTTATATTAAATACGGTCCGGGTTTGAAAGATATTACCTGCAATAGGGTCAGGGTAAATTGTAAGTGAAATGTGACCCGGTCGCCTCTTAAAGACAGATAACAGATAACAGAGAATAGCGAAGAATGCAGAAAAAAAATGGTTACAGCGACGGTCGGCGAGCAGAAGCAAACAGATGTAGGGGCGAGGCATTAGCAGACCGATGGAGGCAGGGCCGAATTGGAAAGATGCTCAAGAGTTCTTTATAAAGAAAATAAATAAATTAATTAAATACAGTACACGTCGGGATGGGGGACAGTAGAACGTTTGTGTAAGGTTAAATTGTTGGAAAAAAATCAGAGGGGAGGAGGGAGTAGAACGGACAGTTAACCTGCGGAGAGAAGAGATACACAGCATTTAGGTACGACACATTTTGGGAAAGAGAAAACACGGGGGGAAGGAGGAGACTAACTAAAATCTGCATTTAGAAATGACTCCACTGACCAACCACTAATAGCGTGCTTTGACACTGGAGATAATTTCTATAGGGAGGCTGTGATGAACCGGCTTTGTTGGATGGTTGGCGAATATTTTTTTTTTTTTACGAAAATGATCACACTATCGACATCTATTGGTTAATTTTGAAAGCAATATTAAGGGAAACTGTAATGATTGCACATTTTTTCTGCTACGAAGGGTGTAAACAAATTTTGGAAGAAAAAACGACTAGCAAATCCTAGTATGGTTGGAAACCATTAGACGCATATCAGCCAATCAAATCTCGGGGCGTGGTGTGAGAGGGTTGTGTCCAATTGAGACACAAAAGTTATCCCACGGTCCAAACTGATAGCTATTTTAAGTGGTAAAAACACTTCTAACTTGGTGATAAATCGCATTTTTATGGGGAGCACGAGGGAATTGACAACAGTTGATTTCGCATCGGGGGTCGGCGAGGTTTGCAAGTATTTCGTTGACGGAAGTTTCAAAAGGAACAAAAATCATGCGTTAATTAAACATGAAGTAACGAACGATTTCGATTGTATGAGAATAGAAACGGGAGTAGGCATTGACAATCAATATCGCTTTTTCCAAACAAAATTCTAGCGGGATTTGCGTGTAGGTATTGGGAAGGAGCTTAATATGGTAGTCAAAACACAAAAGCTGATAATCTCAGGGTAGTCGGGAAGGGATCGATTACGTCAACGACCAAATAAAATCTAAGGTTTCGGGTTGGATTTTATATCTGATAGATTAGAGGGGAGGAAATGTTGTCGATCTCTTACGTATTAAAGTGTTTCAAGTGAGAAATATCTAACACGGTTTTGAGTCATTAGGATATTCATTAAGCTGAAATCACCACTCGAGGTTATACGCGAGATATAGGTAATAGGAAATTAGGAAAAGCTATAAAATTTAACGGCCTGTCAGGATTTAAAATTATTTGAATTCTCAAGTATTTTTCTTAATTGCTAGGTGCATAACAACGGAGATTTATTGGGTTTTACGCCAGAGGGAGATGGGATATGGAAGGAGGAACTAAAGGTGCAGATGAAAAAACGTTCGGAGGCAGGTATGGAATTAGACTTTGGTAGAGGTTACGGCCCGTAAAAGGAAGAATCGAGATCATAAAAGTTTAGGCTATTACTAAATAAGGTCCTACGAGTGTCGCGACCTTGTTTAGGAAGGGGTCAAATGACTAGAGATTGTACTTAGGTATTTGCGAACGCGGGAAATATTAAGAAAATGTATGCGAACACAAGGAACGCGTCATATAGCCAGAGACAAACACAGCCACATGTCCACATAAGGGGTACGGCTGAATAAGAATATTCGGTCACTAATTGTTAGAAAATCCACAGTCAAATGCTAAAATGACAAAATACCTAGAAGGTGACGTGTTATGCGATTTGTGCGATAATAAGATGCATAGTAGATGACGGTCGGAAAATGTTGTAGGTTGCCGAGTTGAAATAAGACTTAGGGTTACCGAGAAAAGTATGGAGAATATATAAAAAAACTCAGGATACACCGTACCTGGAAGCGATTTTAAAAATGGTAGAACGGACACGATAGATTTTCGAGAAAAGTTGAATTAATTATTCACTTGGTAAATGATATCTTGTAGGCGCTAGTTTTGCAGAAGATTCGTGTGTATATCCAAGGGACGAGACCGAGTACGCCCCTGTCCGATTCTACGAGATAGTGCTTTCGCGTGATACGAATTCTGTGTTGGGAGCACCGTTCAGGACGAAATGTCATAAACCTCAGGATACGATACTAGATTTGGGAACTATGAAGGTTGTGCGTTTAAAGGTCGTAATTGTAAAATTTAAGTTTGATTAATGGGTAAGCGGAGGAGACAAAAAGGGCGGTTTTAGGCAAGAGGGGAAGTTCAGGGTGAGATCTCGGGAAGGAAAGGCTGTCAAAAAGGGCGCGAAATCGAAGTGTTTGTGGAATTTTTCAGAGACTTAGCAAAAATCGTTCCGGCGGAGTGTCGATCTAACTTCAGTGGATGTTGTGCAAAGTGTTGTTTAATTAGATTCAGGAGAAGGGATACAAGCCAGTGGTGAAAAGCTTTTAGGAACTTAAAAAAAAAATTTGTAAAAATTATTTAAGGACAGTGAAAATATTGAGTTATAATAACAGATATTAGTTCGGTTTAAACAGGCGTGATCTAATAATAAAAACGTCAGTATTATTAAAATTTAAACGGGGTCGACAAATAAATGTTAATAATAACATTGCGGATTTTATATCAGAAATAATAAAAGAATAATAAAAAAAAAATAAAATCTTAATTACGGGAAAAAATCGTTCTTTTGAAATGGAAAAAATGTATAAGTACCGAATAGTTTAGAAATAAAACAATAATAATAATTATCTACGAAAAGTTCAACCTAGTGGTTTCGATACCAAGATATAGCAAGTGCTAATTTAACCTTAGGGAACACACATATTTAAGGAGGGACGATATATTTGAAATAGCCTACAAACATCGGTCAACCGGAGTACATTACAATTGCGAGAAGAAGAAGGAAAGGGGGTTAAATTTAGTCATAAATCTAAGGCTACGTTAGGCCTTGTCGTATAAAATTTAAGAAATCGTAGGGAGGGAAGCCTTTGTGTTTTCTCCACAGGTACAGGTCTACAGGATACGTAATTAAGATGCAATTGGTCGTGTTTTCCCGACCGGAGAACTAAACAATTACGTACGGGTAAGTTAAAGAATCTATATTTCAATTACAGGTACCTGGTTGCAGAGTGACGTAAATGGAACGCGAACCCTGGCAGGTTTCAACAGCTCCAGCGCCGATAAAAAATAATATTATTGCAGAGCTAATGTGAATATGTTTAACCGTTATTATCATTTAGGGCAGTGACGTTTTCTCCCAGACAGCCGATGCCGGGCGGTCGGGGGGAACACACATACAAAAAAAATGAACGAGCAAGCGAGGTACCTACACCTCGGGGGTGTTGTACACTCAACCAAATGGAGGGCGTTCCGGGAGTACGACATATCAAATTGAAGGCGATTACCTGCAACCCGAACAGCTGAACATCTTTAGACAAGAGAGCAGAAGAGCAGAATCACAATATTAAATATGAAACAAATAAAACTAACAGGTACTCCGCTGAATTCCTACTTCTTGATCTACGCTTTTTAAATCTTTATGATTGAACAATGTGATGACGACACCGAGGCCACACATAAGTGTCAATTGGTGGTCCACCGGTAAGGGTCTTTCCGCATTGTCATGTTGGAGGATGCTCACCATAGACTGATCGGGTCACGCGAGGTTCTGGAAGCAATTCCCTTCGCGGGACGGTGTCGAGTGATTGGGCGCGAAGGACCGTATGAAATGAGGTGCCAATTTGTATGAAAGGGCATGGTTCGCTGTCGGAGGCGTCTTTGCCAAAAGCACCTCGAGTTACCGGCAAGGTAGTGTGGATGGAGGCATGAGCATGGATTCTTGCGAAGAGATTCCTGCAGCATCATCACATTTTTTAATCCTATCGACCTGGAAGCAAACGTATCTCTTACAAGGGTGGGGATAAGTCGGTTTCCAGAGGTGGTCTGTACGCTAGGTCGGTCACGTGGGAGGAAGGATCTGCCTGTCACAAGCTTACGCCACTTTGTACCGTGAGTAGAGTCGTGATAAGGGACGAAATAGATTACCCCTTCTAGAGCCAGTAAAGTAGTTCCGGAGGTGTTCGATACTGGAGTTGATCAGGAAAGGTTTGAAGGCATGTCGTTCTTCTTTTGTTATGGAGGGGTCCGGGTATCTGGTTTATCGTCAAGAGATTTTCCGGGTGCCATGGGTATAGCCTCATCATGCATTGGTCGAGGGGTCGTGTCCTAAGAGCTGACCACCTAGTCAATTTGGTCAAGTGGAGGAGCCAGTACTAGTTTGCAAAGAATTTTTTCCCCATCACCATCCATCCTATCCTCTATCCCGTCTTTATACTTCCATCCTAGGTATAAATTTGTGTTTACTAACAACAGAACGTATTATCACGATTATGTATAGGATCTAGCCATGGAAAGCGGTGCAGAGAATTCGCCAATTATCCGAGTGAAACATTCAAGGTATGTACATTAAAAAATCATTAGGACGTAGAGGGAGAGAGATCAATTTTATAGCCTAGCGAGAGTAATAGCAACCGTGCTCATTATGTAAATATTGGAGCAGTGTATATCATTAGGATCATAGTGGGGACAAATTCAGGATAGTTTAGACCGGACGTGTCCTTCAGACGTTTAAGAGATACAGAGAAATTCTTCCACACCTTACCTAAAAGAACCGAAAGTTACCACGAAATACATTAAATACCTATCCTAGATGTCCTAGGTGCTCCGAAGCAAAAAAATCACACAACGTGGAGTAAAGGGTTTATTGTAAGAATTTCCCGGAAAACTACCTTTTACTGTGTTCAGTCACAGGGGTGGGAAAAACGAGTTATGATTCAAACATTATTGGCGAATCATTCAGTAGGTACGAGAGGAAGATCTACCAACCGGAGATCTGAACGCGCGAGAGAGAGGGGGAGGGGTATATAATCCGAGGAAAAGGGTTGCAACATCCCAAGTGGTTTCGTGACCGAGGAGAGAGCGTCACCACCAATCTTTGTTGTAAATCTTCTAATTCAAATTCGAGAAGAAGAATATTGTAAAGTTTTCATTAGGGGGGGGGGGGTGCACCATTACAAGTGTGTGTAGTTTATATAAAAATGTATGCCTTTACCAGAGTGAAGGGCACAGAATCTGAGAACACTTTTTTAAAGTTTTTCTTTTGTAAGCTGAAAAGTAATGCACACATGCTTGTACAGCGTGAACAAAATGACCTTCAGAAGCACGCCAGGTGGAATATGGAAGTGACATTCCTCCTCTACTTGAGCCCATTGAATTTATCCAGTGTATTTTAAGAAGCGAAAGTATGGAGACATATTTTAGTGTTATGTCAATGCAAGCTAAACTGCATGCTGTTATCGAATTTTTAACTACTGAAGAGGGTATTACAAGAGAAAACCGTCATTTTTAATCAGATTTTAGACGTATTGACTCTTTTCCACAAAAAATTATAAATGGATTTCGAAAGATTGTTCTTTTATCTAGCATTCGCATGTTTTAAATTTTGAGAAAAAAAAATTATTTTTAGTTTAATAAGGTTATACCATAGGTCGTTGGCAGATTTGTTAAATTTTCAAAAAAGATTTTGTATTATGTATACCACAACCATTTCAAATTATATAATCATGCGGTAAAATAAATGAATACATTATCTGGGTATCTCATGTTTTAGAATTTTAATTTTAATTTAAATAAAATCATTAAAAAATATATACGTACATGCGTTTCTTGACGAAAATTGGTCCGTTTGTGTATTTATTTGCGCACTTACAAACTAATATATTTCATTATTAATTTTTTAAACTTTATGAGTAAAATCTCAAATTATAATATTTAATTAAATGAAGACAATATTAGTGAAACTCAATCGAAATCTGGAGACAGAAAAATCTGAAAAGATATTGGCTCCGCTGGGACGCCAACTTGTTATTTAATTTAGACATTATTGAAATAAATACTTCTAATCAAAAAATTATTACAAAAAGTACATTATTTTAATAGTTTTATCATCACGCCTTTCAGCATTTTTGGATGTAGGTATAGATTAATGCAAATTTGGAATGAAATAAAATCGATATTGAGTTATAATTTTAAAAAGCTGGCACGGAGAATAATTAATCTTCCTCATTGTAACCGCCCTGCATGATCGTAAGAACAACTTTTGACGAAATGTGGATTTTCGTCCGCTGGCTGGTTAAACGCTCTGAAAAAGTGACTCCTACTGAGATTCATCATCATTTAAATGATGTTTTTACAATTAAAACTTGATAACAATAAATATACTTTGATTGTATCAGAATTTTTGTCAGAAGTCATTTTCCTCATGGCCTCTTATCTTTGGTAATGATGTGTGGAGAGTTTGAAAGGAAGGAATGAACGGAGGTAATGATTTGTAATCTTTCAGTTGACGTTGAGCACATATGTGAAGCGCAGATATCCCACAAGCTGCGGTCCTTCATGTGGTCTCTGAGCCCCGCAGACCAGACGGCAGTGCTGATGAAGGTATTTCAGACCTTCACGGAGCGCTCAAGGGACCCCAGCATCAGGCTCAACCTGCTCAACCGGTTCCTGTTGCCTCTGCTCAATAACGCCTCTGCCCAAACTCTTGATGTAAGTACCCTGAATTCAGCTTTTACAAGTACCCTGAATTCAGCTTTTAATATGTTCCACAGATATAAAACACATTGATTACTATTTTTACACTAATATTTGCTACATTTGTCCAGGGTGATATTTATCCATGTTTTGGTGGCCGATGCGTCTGCTCACCTGCTGCGTGGTGGGCAGGATCAAGAGAGACTGGTTGAGGGAAGTCTTTTATCCTCTCCAGTCGCAATCTCTCGACCCTTCGCCTTGTACCGTTGTTGGAGGGATCGATTCATACGTCTGTCACTCCTGAGCGGACTGACCCTCAGATTCCTACCCACCCCTCAAACCTATTTCCTTCCTAGAACTTTCTCTCCTTCTTATCCTTAAAAAACCCTCTGCACAGTATCCTCTAATGTAAAAGAGAAGTTCTGCCCTCTAGAAGAGAATTCCGGTTATTTTTGGGCCCCCCTCGTATATATATATATTTTTTTGATATGAATACTGCCCAATATATCCTACGTCTCTATGGCTTCACATTAACCCATTTGAGGATGCCATATTCCCACTGGCTCCAGAAGTTTGGGAACAGTTGTAACTCTTTTACTAAACAAACTTGTTTGAATTCCTCAGGAGTTGTATGCAGAAGTATTACCCAAGATACTGGAAGTGCTCAACAAGCAAGTGAGAGATGTGAAGCCTTCTGAGATACCCCTCAAGCACTTACTGTTGGAGTGGAGTGCCGCTTTCCTCATGGCCGAAATTATGTTCTTGAAGGTATCAGAATATATCTTTCTTCTCTTTCTGTGTGTTTATTGTGTTTATATTTCTGTGTGTTTATTGTATTTATAAAGGTAACATTATATCTCTTTCTTCCCTTGTCACATAAATATTATGTGACTAGTGCAGTTCTTGCCTATTTGGTTATTTTGTCTATGGTGTTTTTTTTTTGGAGACTGGCTATTTTTTTTGGGAAGACAAATTGTTTTTTGTTTATGGTGACTTCCTCCCGAACAGCTATGGGCTAGCTGGTTGTGAATTGGTCACTCACCATGAAGGTGTTTTAATTTCGTTAAATCATGTGAATCCGAGTTGATTTTATCTTAAAAAGGCGCAGGGTGTTTTTTCCTAACACGAGCAGTTCGTGTGTGGTATTATTTTTAGTGGATGAGATGTAAATCCCACTTTTTCCAGTGTTGGCACTTGGCCATTTTGTGGAAATGTTTTCTGGACATGAAATTGTAAAGGGATTGGTCCGTGTGGTGGCAGAATAATATGCCTTTATGACCCCGCGTCGCGAAGTCACGGATTGCCGATAGTTCTCACGAAATCCGTAAGTCTTGGAGACTGGTTGGGCCACGTGCCTTTCGGATGGAGTTTGTTGAGACAGCCTGAGGCTGGAGACGCTCTTTGGAGGTGTAGCGTCCTTCTCCCCAACTAGAAGGAAGACCTAGGCTCCCTGGATTCTGCGCCGTCCCCGGTTGATGAGGCTGGAAGTCTCGTCCCGGGACCTTTTCTCTCTACGAACCAAGTTTGCGGTCGTCATCCGGTGTTATATTCATTTAGTTAGCTTAGCATGTCCAGGAGTCCATCTGGTATGTTTATGTTTTGTATTATTAATATTAGATTGGTATAAATTTAATCCCAACCTTTCGTTGGTATGAATTTGCACTCTCATGTTTGTTTTATTTTTTTTGTTGGCTACAATATAGTTTTATAAAATTCATCTTCTTTTATTTTCTGATTTCCTACCCACTTGACAGAAAACTACTACTCCCATAATCTTGAGCTCTGGTCTCTGCTCTGGTTGTGCCTTTTGAGGACCGTAACGCTATTTTAAGTAAAGAACACGAGTCTATTAGCTCTTGCCACCCAGGTGTATTCAGAACGTATAAGAAAGTTCAACTCCGTTATTTTTGGCCGGGTATGTATAATGATGTCAAAAAGTTTGTTAATAAGTGTAAAACGTGCAAGGCACATAAAATAAATACATCTGCGCCGGCAGGTATTTCCACGAATCCAAAAATAGTCAACAGACCGATGCAAATGTTGTCTATCGACCTTGTTGGTCCTCTTCCACAGAGTTACGCGGGATTTATGTTCATTTTATCGGTTGTTGACGTTTTTTCGAAATATACTTGGATTTTTCCGCTCAGAAATGCTACTGCTAAAAGCATTGTAAAAAATGTTGAACAATTTATTTTTCTAGTTCACGGTGTTCCACAAACCTTTGTGTGTGATAATGGTAAACAATTTGTTTCAAAAGAGTTCAAACAATTGTTGGCTGATTATAATGTTCCTATGCCTTTTTATAACGCCTATTACACCCCGCAAAATAATGTAGTTGAGCGGGATAACCAAACTATCGGGACTGCCTTGTCTATCTTGACCGAGTCTGACCATCGTAATTGGTCTAGATTTCTGCCTCAGATTCAGTCAGCCTTGAATAATACGGTTAATTTCGCAACAGGTTTCACGCCTTTTTACCTTATGCACGACAGGGAACAAATTATTGACGGTAAATTACACAAAATTAATGTTTCTTCTAGTGTCGCGGACATACTTATTATTTTTAATTTATAAACTAACGTTTAGACAAGATTTTTATGCATAGCACAAAGGGTAACAATTATTATAAGCAATAATTATCAGCCTGAAACACTCATCAACATTGAAAAATCTTCCGAGAAAAGATACTTGCCGCCAACGGGACTTGAACCCGTGTCCTTGAATTAAAAATAATAATTAATATTTGACAAGTTTAAGTATTTCCCCAATAAATGTAGTCATAATTTGTCTCGACGCCACCTAGCGAGGGATTTAACACTTACAATGTCTCTCTCGCAAAAATAAAGTTGGTTGTTTTCAGGTGGAAAAAATATAATAAGCAGTAATTGTTGAATGAAACACTAGTATATATTGAATTATTTGGCGGGTATTTGATAAGCCCCCATAGCTCAGTGGTCAAGAGCAGCTGACCGGCAATCAGAAGGACACGGGTTCAAGTCCCGTTGGCGGCAAGTATCTTTTCTCGGAAGATTTTTCAATGTTGATGAGTGTTTCAGGCTGATAATTATTGCTCATAATGATTGTCGCGGACATACCTTTAGATCAATCTGGAGCAGAATTTGCAAAATAGTTGGAAGACTTAGTTCCTATTTATGAACAAGTTTCAAATGCATTAGTACAGGCCTTTAAAAAGAATGCCCAACATTATAATTTACGCCGTAAATCCGTGGTTTATGATATAGGTGATGTCGTTTGGAGAAAGAATTTTGTTTAATCCAGTGGTCCGGATTACTTTTCCCATAAGTTGGCTCCTAGATTCGTTCGTAATGTTATAAAAAATAGAGTCTCGGATTTAGTGTACACCTTGGCAGATATGCAAGGTAAAATTGTAGGTAATTTTCACGTCAAAGATATTGTTCGGATAGATTAGTTTTGTTTGTCGTCGTCCGGTGTTATATTCGTTTAGTGAGCTTAGCGTGTCCAGGAGTCCATCTGGTATGTTTATGTTTTGTATTCTTAATATTACATTGGTATAAATTTAATCCTAACCTTTCATTGGTATGAATTTGCACTCTCATGTTTGTTTTATTTTTTTTGTTGGCTACAATATAGTTTTATAAAATTAATCTTCTTTTATTTTATGATTTCCTACCCACTTGACAGAAAACTACTACTCCCATAATCTTGAGCTCTGGTCTCTGCTCTGCCGTATAAATTACTCTACACTTATATTGAACCAGAACATAATTCCATTTCACCCTTTCTGCATGTTTATTGTAATGTTTTGAAGGTAACATAAAATCTCTTTCTTGTCTTTCTGCGTGTTTATTGTAATGTCATTAAAGTAACATAATATCTTTTTCTTTCCTTTCTGCATGTTTATTTTAATGTCTTGAAGGTAACATAAAATCTCTTTCTTGTCTTTCTCCGTGTTTATTGTAATGTCATTAAAGTAACATAATTTCTTTTTCTTTCCTTTCTGCATGTTTATTGTAATGTCTTGAAGGTAACATAAAATCTCTTTCTTGTCTTTCTGCGTGTTTATTGTAATGTCATTAAAGTAACATAATATCTTTTTCTTTCCTTTCTGCATGTTTATTTTAATGTCTTGAAGGTAACATAAAATCTCTTTCTTGTCTTTCTGCGTGTTTATTGTAATGTCATTAAAGTAACATAATATCTTTTTTATCCCTTTCTGCATGTTTATTGTAATGTCTTGAAGGTAATATAAAATCTCTTTCTTGTCTTTCTGCGTGTTTATTGTTAATGTCTTGAAGGTAACATAATATCTTTTTCTTCCCTTTCTACATGTTTATTGTAATGTCTTGTTTATTGTATTGTATTTGGTGAGCATTTTTGGGACCCATCCTTGCGCAGACCTTGTGGTATCTTAAATATTCTATCAAAATGTTGTCAATAGTGGTCTTACTGATAGGACATATCACAGAGCTCCGAAAAAACGAATTGCAGAGCGTTATTCACACCTGCTGGCTGCGGCGAGGCGGAAGCTCCATCGCGAACAGCCGTAACACCGAGACTAAGCGTCACAGAGAGTGCAGCGTGGTGGGCATTTGGCGGGGGGGAACCAGGCTATATACCAGTGTTGCAGGTTTGCGCGTAAAATCGTTCCTCGCGACTGCAGCACCTTGGAGACCTTATTTTACGTACAGCCCTCGTATTTATGAATGTACAACTGAATGAATGTTACAAATATTTAGTATTTTCCATTCAGGCGCCAGATGTTCAATCAAGCGGTTGCAAGATCGGCAAGTTGGGAGACGAGTTGAAGTTGAAATGGAGGAGGGAATTCTTCGATCGTTCTCTGAAGCCCAGAGATGTCAACATACCAATTCATGATAATTTCAGCCAAACTGCTGAATACTTGAGGTAATTATTTTTATTTCTCGCTACAGATTTCTGATGAGTTACAACTCATTTTAGAATGGGAGGAATTTACAACACATACAATACAAAAAGAAAAGGAAGGTTAACCTCTTGGAACAGCTCATATTGGTCTCATAGAAATCGTTGTATATCCCTTACTATCATTGTGATATATTACTTCAGGCCGGTGGCAATATTTTCTGCCCTGTATTACAATGTTCGAATTGATACTTCATAAACACATGCAGTTTCAAGTACAGTCTTAACCACTCCGATCTATCGCGAATATTCACTTTTTACGTCTTAAACGAAATGTCAAATTTACGAAAACTTTGTGTTATTTCCGCTTCACAATTAAAGCTCTATAAATGAAACATTTCTGAAGTAGCCGAATACTAAAAACTGTTTTTGAAAGGTTATGAAATAAGCTTTCAAATTGTTATATTACAAATAAATATTAACATTTGTAAATATTAAAATTTAGATTGCAAACATAAAAAAAATGTGAAAATAACTCACGTGATGTTTTTATGTGAAAACAATACTAAAATCACGGATTATGTAAAAAAAAATAATTTTTCTCTTGTATAAATGTATAATAAACAATTTCGTCACCTCTTTTTTTTATCATTTCAACAAGAATATTTAATAAAAATTAACAATGTCTAGCGGCCCGTAGGCGATTTGGCGGGTAAAATAAATGTCAACCGTATGTCTGACAGAATAGGTCTTTTTATGTATGGATGTACAACTTGATTCACTATCGACCTTTTACTTTTTGTTTTAGGGATAAAACAATAACGAGTTACAACGATTTCTGTGGAGACACACGCGCTGACGTGAAAACACGCTTATTGTACTTGACTGCTATTGTCATTTTAACACGTATATCTGCTTACGTTGCTGACGGGTTAAATAATTACAATAAATGTTAAGAACGGTAGGAAAATGTGGTCCAATTTAGGACCGTTATCAATTGCAGAAAAATAAATGTGGACCATTTTTCGACCATAATCTCTCCAGTGGATAAAGACATGCAGTTTCAAGTAGAGTCAGAATGGTAGGAATCTGGGGGTCAATGTGTCCAGGAGTTACGGATGTATGAATCCATCCCCCCAACTGCGGCCCAAGGCGAAGGGTCGAGAAAGTCCGGCTAGAGAGGTCAAAAGTCTCTCTCGTTCGATGCACCCGCCGCCGATACCCGAACAAACCTCATTCCTGCTAAGTCGCCAAACGTAGCGAATCACTTGGAGTGATCTATGACAGAGGTGTTGGTTATCCAATAAATGTCTCCGCCTCCCAAATTGATGTTGGCTTTATGAAAACGGTTTGTTTCTTTGACTCGTTCTGTGTAAGTCAGTTCTTATGTGGAACGAGCTACTGGCATCCACTCATATAATCCGGTGCTCTTCAAGACCTACCTTAACCTGCCCCACAATGCTGCCTGACTTTACATCTGTACAGACGGGGGTGAAAAATAATTTTCTAATTTGGTTGAAATTCCCTCGACAATAAAAACACATATATTTGTTACAGACCACTTTTATCTTTATTCAACTTTACCGGTTTCAGAAGCACCCTTCCTTCTTCAGGAGAATATTAGAACTAACCTACGATATAGAATATTGACAGACATACAAATTTGAGGTGTTTGAGTGGGAGGTGAGCAAAGTGTAGGCGTAATTGCGGGATTTCCAGAAAGAACAGCGGTTTATTGGAAAATTACTTCGAATGGGACTAAAAGATAAATTAATTTGCAATATTCAAAATACTAGAATTTTTATTTAGGGGATTTTCTAATTTCAAGGGCTTCTAAGTTATCTATTTTTTTAATAAATCTATCTATCTTTTACTAACTTTAGTATCTTTTAGTCCTATTCTAAATATATTTCCAATAAACCGCTCTTCCCGGAAATCCCGCAATGACCCGTTCTCATGTGATTAATGTCAACTGTGTGCAAATGTTGGGCGCGTGTTTGGCGTGTTTCGCGGCCATGCACCGTTGCCAAGGGGATCAATGATGCTAGTTCCTCGGAGCATCTTCCATTGTAATACCGGTAGAATAAGGACAGCATTCCCACCTGACGCCTGTGCTCTAAAGATTGCAATCCGTCTGTTAAGATGGGAGAATCTATCAAACGGACCGCCCGTTTCTGCACCGAGTCAAGGGCTTTTTTAGGCATTTTGGAGCTCCAGACCAGAGGTGGCTGCCAAATTCCTACGTGGGGCGCACTTGCGATTTGTGCAGGGTTAGCAGTTGTATACCATTAAAGTATCTGCGGGCCTTCTACAATACGCCCAGTTTCTGAGAGGCTAACTTTCTGGTTTCGATGGACCCCCCGTACCTGAACTGGTCATTTAGAGTTACACCAAGCATATCGATGGAGGTCCTGTTCGGAAGATTGCTTCTGTTGAAGGAGACTAGATTTTCATTTCTATCTCTTTTAGACGTTATCAGACATGATTGGATCTTTGAAACATTAAATTTGACGAGGTTATTCTTTTCCCAAGAGAAAATACTCTCGAGGTAACCGTCCATTCTTTGCTTCAAAGTCCTCCGAGCTATTGGGGTTTGTGTGCCCTTTGCCGCGTAACAATGTATCGGTGCACGTGACAAGAGGTCATTGATGTGCAAAAGAAACAAAGTCGGAGACAGAACCGATCCCTGTGGGACGCCAGCATTTATCGAATGTGAGGAAGAGGTGAAACTGTCAGCAACCGCCTGAATTACCCCTCCCTCTTTAATTGTCTTTCACTCATACACCTAAAATTTGTAAGTCTGTCAATATTCTATATCGTAGGTTAGTTATAATTAGACATCGGATTATAACTCATATAACTCACTAATTATGACGTTAAAGCATATTTCAGCCTTTTTTCCCAAATCGTGCATATTTCGTTTAATAGCGGGAGGTATCATCTACGTATAGGGAGATAGGTGACGATGACGCGTAGGGCACGAGCGCGGTGGCTGACTGAACTGAGAACTGATTGACCCGAGCGAGCGACTACACAAAATTACGCAAATTTACTACACATTACCTGCTTAGCTCACGGGTTTCATCGCCTTGCAGAAGAGATACGGCAAGAGTATGGGAATGTTAATAAAATGATTTCCTCTAAAAAAAAAGTGTTTTTAAAAGCACCATCGCGTGTGCAGTCTTATAAAGAGCAATTGCCAAATCTAGCATTGCCGCCAGAACCCATAATTATTCGATGGGGTTCTTGGCTAAAGGCAGTATTATTCTATGCTGAACATTTTGTGGCCGTAAAACAAGTAGTTGGGCAATTTGACAGTTCTGAGGCCACTGCAATTCATTCAAGCAACCTAGCATTTGAAGACGCATCCATTAAACAGAATATCGCCCTCATCTCAACACATTTCCACAAGTTACCAGATGCCATAAAAAAATTGGAAACAAAAAACTTTCCTCTATTTAAAGCAATAGAAAAACTGGAAACAATGATCGAACTCGCCAACGCTCTTCCTAATTCAATATCAGAAAAGATTCGTAAAAAGTTAGACTATATTTTGCTTAAAAACCCGAGTCTTGAAGACATGAAGAACATTAATGCCTACATCAACGGCACAGGCTGTCTAAACGGGTATCTCCAGAAATGGCGCCAAATTTTAAATTTTGTCCAATGACGTCAGTTGACGTAGAGAGGTCGTTTTCGGCGTACAAATTAATACTGGGTGACAAACGTCACAAATTTGAGCTCGAAAATTTGGAAAAATACCTAGTAGTATATTATCACAAAAACTATGCATAATTTTAAGAATATTTCGCTGTTTTTGTACGGTCTTTAATTAAAATATAAATGGTTTTTTGATTTTGCATTGCGCATATTTTGGGCAAATCAAGAGTTTTTAGTGCATGTTTCGGCCTTTTTTAGTGCATATTTTGGCACTTTGTTAGTGCATATAATCCGATGTCTAGTTATAATATTCTCCTGGCGAAGGAAGGGTGCTTGAGAAACCGGTAGTGTTAAAAATAAAAGTGGTCTGTAACAAATTTATGTGTCTTTATTGTAAATTATGGTGAGCCGCAAAGTTAATGCTTTTTACAAATGTGAATTTTCCGTGATTTTGCAGACTGGCCCGCTGTTCAGCCTACAAATGTCTCCACTCCGTGGTTCTTGCAATGCCCAAAGAGGATATCAAGCGCTACCAGTTTCTAGTGCAGGACAAAGTCTGGGAGGGGATGATAGATATGGACAGACGATACGCTTTTCCCATGGATCAGGTAATACTGTGCATTGTAATATCTATATATATAATAATCTTGTGTCACGGTGTTTGTGGTCGCACTCCTCCGAAACGGCTCGACCGATTTTTATGTATATTTGATACGTACGAGAATAGGTCGTAAAGTATATTTCATACCGCTAGGTGATTAGGGTGTCCCTGTCCAGAAATAATTTTCTATTTTTTTGAGATTTTTTTTTGTTTTTGTGTTTTTTCTTTATTTGGCATCAAATAATACCTCTTACCCCAAATTTTCACCCTCCTACCCCCACCCTCCCATTTTTTAATCACGATTTTTCTATGAACAAATTTAACCGTCGTTTGTATTTCAAACAGAACTAAATTATTTATTTTATTGAGAGACAGATGGCGCTACATCCACCTCATCGAACTTTCATCCACACATGCGCAAGTCATTCACGAAAAGTGTTATATCATTTTGACATTTCATTTGGCATTTTTTATGTGTCACAAAGCAGTGTGTGCAAAATTTGTACAATTTATTTTAATTTATCTATTTGTGTGCGTGTATTACAGTGAACAATGCCAGCAAGACGAAAGGGGGCCCATTTGGGCCGTTGAACGAATAAAGCAACAAACATGCAAAATAGTAGAACAGAAAGAACAGACGAACGAATTCAACAAGATAACGAAAATGTGCGTGTGAGCATGTCGCAATTGCGTGCATCTCAATCACAAGAGGCACGAACTGAACGAAATCAATAACGACAATTGGAACGGAGACAAGCACGCTGGTTTGTGGTTAACTGACAACGCCAACAAGTACATTGAGCATTTACATCCGCTTCGTTCCTTCGTCTCGCATTCGAATATGAGGCAGATATTGAATATTCCGCTCATCCGAAAGTGCTGATTGGTGTTATGGACAAAGAATGTCTCCATTGTCATGCGTTCAAATTTAAACATGAATCAGCCGGGATGTGTTGCGCATCAGGAAAAGTGCAACTACCAGAAATTGAGACACCACCAGAACCATTGAATGGCTTGCTCATCCGTGCCGATGAGAAAGCCAGATTCAAACCAGTTCCCGAAGTCCATTCGCACATTCACAAATTTAGAACGTAATTGGCCCATGGAACTTACTGGAGTAATCAGTATGGCCTGGAGGCTGGAAAGTTTGGAGACCCCTGCTTTAGATCATGTCTCTAATTTTAGATCTGAATATATTCAACTCATTCAGATCTAAAAGTAGTGTAACTAAACTCACCATTAGTGATTCTTCCTTTCTACCTACTGTTAAATTAAATGAAAGCATATCACTTTGTAAGACACCATTTAATCAAATTTGTCATTAAGTAGGTGCCTTAACAACAGTGCTTCGATTTATTTTTTTGTTGATAAAGAACATTTTTTTTTTTAAATGTGAATTACAGTATTCTACATACTCAGTGTCATTGCACTTTAAAAGAATATTTGACAGTTAAATTGGTATTGCCAGCCTACAAATTTTGTTGTTCCATTTTTAATATTTTCTACTCTTAATTGACAGACTACATATAAAAATATTAAATCTTCCAACTGTTTCAAGACCGTATTATTCTATTTTGTCTTTGTATTTAAGGGGTGAGTCTGGTCCAGCCGAGAGTTTTTCTATTTTTTTTTTGTCTTAAAGATATAATTTATTTTCGTTCACAAAACTTTTGTTACATGTAAATGCAGTCCATTTGAACAAGAAAAAACATTATTGAAAATTTGATTAGAATATCTACATATATAGAATGAAATTCTGGAGTCCTTGAAAATTACACATGAACACGAAATTAAAAAAAAATTCATTGTAGTATGAATGTAGAATGGGCATGAACCACAGTTTTCGAAAAAAAGTTGTCACTATCGAAAGTTTTATTTGAATATCTATATAGAGTTATAGCGGCCGCAAGAGAAGAATCTGACTAAAACGGATGAAATCCTGGAGTCCTTGGAAATTATTTGAAACATATGAATAGCATGTGCATGAATCACAGTTTGCGAAAAAAAAAAGTTATTGATTTCAAAAATGGCAAACATAAAAAGAAAATTGAGGAAAAAAAAGTGTTCTAATTTTATATTAACTTTATCCTATTTACCTGTTACGGGCCGCCCCGAAACAAGGAAATTATGCAAAGCATCACTTTGAATTTTGAATTGAATGTTTTGTGGATTAATTTTGAGCTATCGTATATTTTATTTACCGAAACACATTCCTAGAACAATAAACTATGTATCAAAACATTACTTGCGTTAATTTGGTAAATTGATAGGTTTTAATATATTTTTGTCAAGTATCACGCATCAGACTTTGACAGTTTGAATCGTGCCAAATTTGGCATTTCGATTCCACAGATAAATCATTTAAAAATATTCTGGTGTCGCCAGGTGAATGAAACTTGTGGCTATATCATCGATGATATTGGCGCAAGCGATTCTGACCTTGTCCTTCATACAAATTCTGTACACAGAAGGGTCAAAATCGCATAAAAAATTATATTTTTCGAAATTTGTTACGCGCGCTTGTACACGCCCGCGCGCATCTCCGGCAAGTAAGAGGTTAAAGGTCGAATTTGATGCTATAACTTTGGGAATATATTTATAGGAAGATGATCGGCTGGACCAGACTCCCCCTTTAATTTGTATTTGTATTTAATTAACTTATCATTGAATTTCATTTCTAGGTATCCAAGTTAAAATATCACCCAATAAAAACCAAATTCCGCAGCACCTTCAACAAGTCTTCCGCCAATCTGGTACTCGATACCCAGACCCTCAGTCAGACTTTCCTGGGGGTCCTCAATACTGACGAGGACAGGAGGAAGAGAATCTTCTCGCAGAGCCTGTCCGATGACATCCTCAAGTATGACCTTAACTTGGCCACTGTCAGAGATCCCCCTCAGCTTGACTTATCGGTAAATAACCAGGTAACTACACATACACTCAATTTTTTATAAGAAAATCTATCTTTTTATAACTTTTGAAGGTTATTCTCATCAATGTAATATATCATAGAAGAAGATAACAATAATAATCTAAATGAAAATATGAAAAAGAACAAGACACAGAACTCTGTCTTGTTCTCTTTCTGTCAAACCGTCATATTAGTCAATCTCATATAATTTTTTTTTTTTTATAAATAGTCAATAGTTCCATATATATAAAATCGGATATATTTATCCGTGACGTTATCTAGGTTACAAACTAATTCTTAGAGTGATTGTTTTCAATGAAAGGGGTAGTTGCCTATAACATGGAAAAAAAAAAATTAGTTGAAGATAATATTGTTAGTTCTAAAATTTTTTTAAATGTGAGATTGACTGATATAACGGTTTGATAGTAGGTTGCTAACTAACTAACTAAGTAATCATCACGCCGTTTCTCCGCAGGGGTAGGACGGACTGCCAAGTAGGTGGCAATGGCGGAATTGGTAAACGCGCACATTCAGGTTAAACGAGAAGTTCTGGTTTCGAGTCCCAGTTGCGGCCATTATCTTTTTCTATTTTTCTGTGTCTTGTTCTTTTTCATATTTTCGTTTAGATTATTATTGTTAGTTTCTTCTTCACACATACACCCTCCCACAAGGTTTCACTGCCAGATGGGAAGACTGATAGAGATATTGGAAGGGTAACTCCATTAAAGGAGGACTGAATGCCGTTGGTGCTAACAAAAAACTGTCCATAGTTAACAGTCCACAATGGAGTGCTGGTACCTTCATGGATGTATGGCAGTGAGACATGGAACTGGAAGAGGAAGGATGAAAGTAGACTGAAAACTGTGGAAATGATTGTCAGCACCGCACCTCATTCATACTGACTCTTTAACCTGTCAAGGGTCGTGCCCTGAAACAAGGAAATTATGCAAAGCATCACTTTGAATTTTGAATTGAATGTTTTTTGGATTAATTTTGAGCTATTGTATATTTTATTTACCGAAACACATTCCTAGAACAATAAACTATGTATCAAAACAACATTACTTGCGTTAATTATGTAAATTGATAGGTTTTACAATGTTTTTGTCAAGTATTATGCATCGGACTTTGATAGTTTGAATCGCGTCAAATTTGACATTTCGATTCCACATATAAATTATTTAAACATATTCTGGTGTCGCCAGGTGAATGAAACTTTTGGCCATATCATCAATGAAGTTGGCGCAAGCGATTCTGACCTTGTCCTTCATACAAATTCTGTACACAGAAGGGTCAAAATCGCATTCAAAAATATTTTTTTCGAAATTTGTTCCACGCGCATACGCACGCACCGCGCGCATCCTCGCGTCTCCGGCAAATAAGAGGTTAAGGCCCCATCTATGCATCATGTGGGTACATAAACTGTAGGAGCACCTTATCCTATTAGTGGCAGACCAGAGTTTAGGAGGCTGTGGGAATCCAGGCTGTTTCTCAGTAGAGTCTTGTACGAGATGGGTATTTCTCACGTCGACAATTGACCGATGTTAGAATTACAGAAGAATCTTGACTCCATTTTGACAAGTGCGTATTTTGCTGGGTCGTAATGGGGTTGTTCTCAGTTTCAGAGTAAACTTTGCTTGGAAGAGTCGGATCTGAACAATCACGAGTGCATGGCTTCCGTGTGCAATATCATCATGAGCATGGATGCCCTGTCCTGCCCCACTCCGGGTGCCGACTCCACTCTCAACTTCTCCCAGCAGCGGTCTTCAGGAGTCGGGGATCCACCGAAATGGGTGAAAGATCTGGCCCAACTGCTAGGCGACGGGAACAGGCATCCCAACATCAGGCTGTTTATTTCTCAGGTTTGTGAATGTCACTACTGTTTATTCTTTATTACAGAAATTTAGATACAGTTTGCATGCCGCAGATATAATTGAGAACACATGTTATTAGAAACGCTATTGTTTAAGACTGGTGTATATTTGTATAATACTATATAAGGCAAAAGTAAAATTTTACAATATGCGTTGCAATAGTACAAGGATTTGATCAAAATATTAAATTTCCTCAATATGATTCGTTCGTCGGTGAGAGACGAATTGAGTTGTAAAGCTTTGAATAATGTTATTATAGGCAATACAAGAGGTAATTTAATTTAAGGTTATAATGATTTGTCTGTTCAGGTGATAGTGAATGTGCGAGACAACGGGACGGACGTGTTTAAGAAGTACGGCAAGGTGCTGCTGGGGCCCATCCTCCACACTCTTGAAGACAGATGTACATCCTCAGATTCTACCATCAACTTCCTGGATGTTTGCATTGTGAGTATTTCATATCTTCCACGTAATCTAATTTGTTTAACAGCACGTTCGTCGGCATATCCTTATAGTTATGAAAAAACGCCGACGTATCCTCAAGGGCCGTTCAAAACATACTTTATTTTAACGGGATTTTGCATAAAATTTCTGACAACAAATAATCTGAAGTTTCAACAAATTTCAACAAGGAATCTGAAGTTGTGGTAGGTATAAGAGTTAATAATAAAACTAGCTAGTGGTTAGGGGCTCTTTATGGTTCTTATTTATTTATTGTAAATCCCAAAAAAGCATTCTAAAATTTGTTACCGGTAAAATTTATCATGTTGTGTTTTAGTTACTGATGCTACTTTCCTGGAGTGATGAAGCTGTGCCGTCAACTTCCACAGAAATAACTTCCGCATCTTCCATCCTCAAACTTCTCATCGACCAGATTGATCCCAATAGACAAACGGCCGAACTCTTCAAGCACAGCCTCGAGCTGCTTAAAGAAATGCTCTCGGTATGGGGGCGCTACTTGACAATTCCGACAACTTCTATTTTAAACAAAATTGAGAGTCAAGGAAAGGTCAAAAAAGCTGGAGTCCAGATATCGGCGGCTGTTTTAGCAACGGGTAATTTACCGTGGAGCAACGAAAGCTATTCTCGCTTCTGTCAAGGTCTCCTTAAAGGAATTTTAGAAAAAGAAAAGGACATTTATAAACCGTCAGCTGAAGTTTTGGGGATGATGTTAAAACAACTTTCCGACGAATCAAATTCAAATATGGAAAGATACGAAACGTTTATTGGTGAAATTCGCATCGTCTTTCAAAAGATGTACAAAGATGACAAGTCAAAATTCATAACATGTTTGTATATGATCCAGAAATATTGTAGCGCGGTATGCGACAGTAATTTAACCAATAAAGTGTGCTACGAGATACCGAAATTACCGACTGACCCCAAGAAGATGTGTTTTAAGATATTCGTAAGTGCGATGGACGCAATCGCAGACGAGATGTTGAATCAAGAGTTGAAGAATTTGAATGTTTTGCTGTATTTGAGAGACACGGAGTTTCGGGTGGCGTGTTTGCACATCATCAACAAGGCTTCGGCACGGCTCAAGTTGGAAGAGCTAATGCCGTACCTCGAGGACTTGTGTGCGCTGAGTAGCCATAAAGATATGGAGACCAGAGCTGTTTCTTATGAGATTTTAATGCGAGCCCACGACAGTAAGTAATTTTTTTTATTCAACACCAGTTGATGTTCATGGCGTTTTCCAGGCTTTACGCAGACTTTATTTGAAATATAATTTAGACAGTGACCTTCCTCTCGTTTTGATGGTCATGTGTGCAAAATTTTGTCAAGCCCATAATAATACTACATTTGTTTACAAATTAAATTCATGGCGCCCGCCTCACATTGCGAATCCTCTTTTTTATATTAACCCCCCAGTTTTGCGAACCAACAGCAAATCACCAACAGCAAAGAACCAACAATAAATCACCCACAAAGTCAATTTATTTGCTTTTGGGAACAGCTCATATGTTCTCACAGAAATCGTTGTGTTTCCGTTGCTATCATTGTGAGAAATATGATGAAGGAAAGAGCAAACACCAGGCTTTTTATTCATGTATAGAAGTTAACTACAGAAGAATTAAAATTTGCACCTCTGTTAAAATACTTTCCCTCAGGACCTATTATCTGGGATGCTGTGTGGACGGTCTTTTTGAAGAGAGGAAGGAATGAACATTGGTTTCGAAGAGACCCATGTTGTAGGAGGGAGGAAACACAGAGGCCGGCAAATCCTTCCACAGCCGAGCTGTTGAACTCAAGAACAAGTCAAAGAAGCGACCCGTTCTCATGTGACAAATGTCAACCGTGTACATATGTTGGGCACGTGTTTGGCGTGTTTCCCAACTATGCACCGGTGTCGAAGGGATCAATGACGCTCTTTCCATTGAAATACTGGTAGAACAAGGATAGCATTCCCACCCGACGCCTGTGCTCTAAAGATTGCAATCTGTTTGTTAAGATGGGAGAATCTGTCAAACGAACGGCCCGCTTCTGCACAGAGTCAAGGGTTTTTTAAAAGTTTTTTGGAGCTCCCGACAAAAGAAGGCTGCCAAATTCAACCGTGGGGAGCACTTGCGATTTGTACAGTGTTAGCAGTTGTGTACTATTAATTCATTATTGTAATTGTTTCCAGTGATCCAGCTACCTAACGATGAAAATTCTGAATTGGATGATATTTCCGATATATTCGGTGCGGATTTGAGTTCGATCAGCGGACCATCTTCCGGCAGAGGGAACTCCACTCGGATTAAGCGTCCTCTGGAAAGCACGAGGATCTGCAATCCTTCCACTCCGGTTAGCGGCTCACCAATGTGCACCGGGAATGAGCAGCACGGAGTCAGGAGTGCACTGCTCGCTGCTTTGGATGATGAAGATGAAGTGTTGAGGGAACGAGTCTTCGAATTCTGGACTAAAAGGCTGGCCACAAATTTAGAGGAAAGGTTTGTCTATTTTTTATAATTTTTTTTGTAATTATTGAGGCTTCTGAATTTTTTTTTACATTAGCTCCACACAGGAGGCCCTGAGGAAAATAATTTCCCCAGGTCATCTTTGGGGATGCTGTGTGGAGGGTCTTTTTAGGGAAAGGAATGGGAGGAAGTCGTAGGAAGCAAAAAGGTATGACGGTGGGTAGGAATCTGGGGGTCAGTGTGTCCAGGAGTGATGGACTTATGAATCCTTCCCTCCCACTGCGGTGCAAGATGATGTTTCATAAGAGTACGGCTGGAGAAATCAAAGGGACTCCCTCCTCCCCTCTCCCGATACGGCCTGCCATGCATCACCCCAAGTGTTTCGCTATGTTTGGTGACTTAGCAAGGGTGCCCGGGTTCATGGGGTGAGATTTGTCCAAGTCCGGATATGTTTGCCCACCTACTGTTTGGCGGGCGGATCGGGAGAGACTGGTTGAGGGAGACCTTTTGACCATTTCAGCCGGACTCTCTCCACCCATCGCCTTGCACCACAGTCGGACAGATTCATGCATCCGTCATACCTGGAGACGTTGATCCCCAGATTCCTACCCACCTCTCATACATTATTCCTTCCCAGAACTTCTCACCTCCTTCCTTTCCTTAAAAAGACCCTCCACACAGCATCCCCAAAGATAACATGGGCCCTGAGGGGAATTTTGTTTTCCTGACGGCCTCCTGTGTGGAGCTAATGAAAAAAAAACTTGCTTTAAAATTTTATTTAAATTTTATTAAGTTTGGGTGGTATCTAGAAGTCTAGGAATCCAGGACCTAGAATTTGGGACTCTGTGCGGCATTTACACTCTAAAAATGTATTTCAGATGGCTACACTCGGTCAGAGAACTGCTTCCTGTGGAGAGAGTCGGGACAGGATCCGGATCTGAGTTGGGCCGCCTGCTGAGGTTACTCCTGGGAACCTGTCGCCAGGATCCAAACTTCAGTTCCTCTAAGCTCTTCGATCAACCACTGGATAAGTGCACCTTCACCGATTACAAGTAAGCTAAAACATACAGCTTTTCCTAATAAGGAACTCCAGTGAAAAATATTATGGCTTTAAAAAAATATGTTCATATAGACCAAGAAACGCTGATTCTGAATATATAAGTTTTATTTCATAATATTAAATGCAGAGTTTTTAATAAATTATTAAAAAGTGCATTTTTAAACCTCTTCGGAAAACACAGCGTTAAGTTGGCATTACTGAAATGGTTAACCGTGACGTCACAGTTAACCTGTCACCTGTGTATTGTATTGTATTGACATTTGAAATGACTTGAAGTGCACACGTACCTATGCAATTCAACATTTCGTGTTTTTGGTTTATTTTCATACTGTTTATAGAGATTTAGATAAATAATAGTTATTGTGTTTATTGAAACATAATTTAGGCCCTCAACAATTTACGAAAAGGGCTATATTTGCGGACAATCTGCAATAAATTTTGTCTATTTGAGGTTAAAGTCGTGTCCTATTTTGACATTTGCTTATGTATTTTCAAATTGTTTTTAGTATAGGGCTTTTTATACAAGTTGTTAAACACTCGTCATGATCAGTGTATTATAAATACCAGTGTTTCTGTATGTATTATACATAAAACAATGTACCGACAAAGTAACACCTGACACAAAACACGATGTCACATGTATTTGCAATGAAAGAGATGATTTATTGTTTTTATATTGCACTTTGATTAAATACAATAACAATAGCGGTGAAATGTGGACATTTTACCAATGTTTTCTATATTAAAAGCAGTTAATCTTGAATAAAAAACACACCTCACACCTAAAAGTCATTATCCGCCATGATTATTGTGGGTTCTTCACAGTGTTGCCAACAGTTAGAAGTGAAATTTCCCTAGAATTTCACATTTACGCAATTACCTACGTAGCCACCTGATTGTGTAACACTAATCCTGTTATATGTTAATTAATATGATAATTAATTGGAAAGATATCGGAACTTGGTAAATATACTAATAATACCGTGATTTACCAAATAAAACACTTTTTGCTACGTGAAGTAATAATTTAAAAGTACGAATACACTCACCACTGAATTAGAAACTGAATTCCAAATTTAAAAAAAAACACTTGGCAAAATAAAAATCATAAGCAACCCGCCGCTCATTTGTACCAAGCGTGGTATTTTGAAGACCCCCCCCCCCCCCGAACGTGTCACGTAGTATGGGTACGTTCCCTAATATCATTTTGAGTTGTCAGTGTTAAAAATAACATGGCATGTAAGTACATGAAAAATAATTAAGATTCATAGGAATTCCAAAAAATATATATACGTATATATATAAATAATACCAGTAATACTGTCATATGTAATAAAATTTTTGCCAGAGTTCGAAATTTCCCTAGATTTTGTCCTGATTTCCCTTATCCCAAAAAAATATTTTTCTCCCCTAGATCTAGGGAAATTTCCCTCGACATAACATCACTGATTCAAAATGACAACTTAAAAAGTAAAAAAATTAGACCACCATAGATACGGTGCGTTTCTGGGAGTCTTTAAAAATTAAAACTTTGACAATTATTTTAACTATTAAAACTAACTATAAAAATAAAAATAAAAATGCAGTTATTTAAGTTTGAAGGTCTTTATTCATTAAAAAAAATAAAAAAATTGGACTGGAGTTCTCTATTGGCGACCTCAACAATCCACTTATTTTACGTAACGAACGACATTATTCAAAAAGATGTGTATAATGACAGTTAACCGAAGATTGCCAAAATTTATGTTCAATTCAATTCAATTTAATTTATTCATTTTAAAAACATTACAAAATTAAAATTTCAAAGCGTTTTTAAAAGAGAGACAATATTAAGATTCAATTTAACCACTCAGGTATTACGAGAGATTGGAAGGCTGATAGAGATATTGAAAGAAGGGTGAATGCCGGTAACTCCATTAATGGTGGACTGAATGCCGTTGGCGCTAATAAAAAACTGTCAAAAGAAGCGAAGCTAGCAGTCCACAATGGAGTCCTGGTACCTAACCTGATGTATGGCAGTGAGGCATGGAACTGGCAGAGGAAGGATGAAAGTAAACTGAATGCTGTTCAAATGAGATCCCTGAGACGTAAGTGTGGTAAAACAATGTATGATCGTGTGAGAAATGTGGATATCCGCAAAGAATTTAAGGCTGATGTAAGCATAATGAGTAAGATTAAGAAAGGGACCCTCAGATGGTTTGGGCATGTAGAGCGAATGAAAAAAGAAAGTAGTGTAAGAAGAATATACGACGCGAATGTGAATGGTAGAAGAAGTCGGGGATGCCCGAGGAAGACATGGCACGATCAAGTGAATCAGATACTTGAGTCGGGCCTGTCAAAAGTCAGAATAATAGAAGAGTATGTATGAGACGATCTATGAATGTGAGTGAGGCAAAGAGTGTGTGCCAGGACCGAGTTGTTTGGTTGTCTGTCCTCTCTACCCCTGCGGAGAAACGGCGTGATGGTTAGTTAGTTAGTTAGGTATTTTTCGATTATGCAAGTTTTTGTCTTAAACGAACTGTCGGATTTATAAAAACTTTGTGTTATTTCCACTTCACAATTAAAGCTCTATAAATGAAACACTTCTGAATGTAGCCTAATACTAAAAACTGTTTTTGAAACGTTATGAAATAAGGTTTCAAATTGTTAGATTACAAGTAAATATTAACATTTATAAATATTAAAATTTAGAAAGCAAACATAAAAAATTGTAAAAATTACTCACGTGATGTTTTTATGTGAAAACGGTTAAAAAATCACGGATTATGTAAAAATAACACTTATTCTATTGTATAAATGTATACATTTATACAATAATAAACAATTTGGTCACCTACCTTTTACCGTTTCATACAAGAATATTTAAAAAATTAACAATGTCTAACGGCGGCGCGTAGGTAATTTGACGGGTGACAAAATAAGTCTTTTTTATATACATCTATGGACAACTTTGAATAGAAATGTGAAGCTTAATTCAATATGGATCTTCTACTTGTTCTCCTACATAGAACAATAACAGAGTTATAACGATTTCTGTGGGAAAACACGCTATTGTACAGGGTACGGCAGGGAAACTTGCTGATTTGAAAAGTCAATAAAAGAAAAAGTACGTTATATATCGATTTAATTCTTTCTGTATCGTGTAGTACACATTCTGAATTTTTGTTTTAAGTAGTTTTCAAAATGACATCGGGCAAATGGCGGCCCTCATTAGTGATACACTGATCTACCCTAGATTTGAAGTTTCGCTCCACTCTTTCGAGCAAATCGACGGGAATGTTGGTGATGGCTTGGCAGATGTTGTCCTTCAGGTGTTGCAGGGTCCGGGGTTTGTCGTTACAAATGATGGATTTGAGTTATCCCCGTAAAAAAAATCGCGCCGGCCACGGTACGCGGTACGTCACCCCTCAAGGAGATAAGGCGCTCGTGGAAGTGTTCCCTCAAAAGCTTCGTCCTGCTGGAACCATACGTCCCCAACTTCCATTTCTTCAAGTTGTTGAAGAAAAAATGTGGAAGAAGAAAAAAAAGAGCGCAAACGCGACTCCCTCACCCTCCCGACGTTTTCTGGAGTTCTGGAAGTCCGTTGACCTCCTGGGCCTTCTCTTGCCACACTCTCACTTTCCCCGAATGTGTCCACCCACGAAACAATTGATTGCCGCCTAGGAACGGGACCCGCGGGATGAATATTGAACCGAGTACGGAAGGCACGTTGGGTGGCGACCACCGAATGACCGTTAGAAAAGTAGGCCTCGACGGCAAACGCACGCTGTTCCTTTGTCCAACGCATGACGACAACTGGCTTGTGGTGTAACAAAACTTCAGGACCCCCTCTTTCCAATGAGACCCTCCCCACCCCTTTCTGACCATGCCTCGTTCGTCGGCGTCCAAATCAAATCAGCAAGTTTCCCTGCCGCACCCTGTATTTGACTGCTATTGTTTTATTGTCATGTAAACACGTTTACGGGTTAGAGTGGTTAAACATCAATGAAGCACAATCAGACTAATAGCAAAAAAACTTGCCTTCTAAATTGTGCTTCATTGATGTTAAACATATCAATATTCAAAGTGATTCTATTTAACAACAAGACCGCTCTCCCGACCGTCGTGACCATTGGCGAACCCCCCTCCCGAGTTCCCCTCCACCCTCCCGCATTCCATACATTCAGTTTTCAAACAGCATTGCAATTTTTTTATGCAAATTTCATAATGCCAGAGCTCACCAGTACGTATAGAAACCTTCACAGGCGTGCTCACAACTTAAGCAGATTTAAACTAACAGCAACAAAGCTTGCTGTCTAAATTGTGCTTCATTGATGTAAAACATATCAATATTCAAAGTGATTCTATTTAACAACAAGACAGTTCTCCTGACTGGCATGACCATTGGCAAGTTAGTTCTGCAAGCCGAGAGATAAAACAGTCTATGCCCGCGGCAGATAGTGCGGCTGCACAAATATCACCCGCTTTCTCTTTTGAAGAGGCCGGTTTGCTGAAACCTTATGACCTATGTAGCTGGTCTTGCACCCCAGCGGGAGGAATGGATTTGTACATCTGTCACTCCTGAACACACTGATTCCTAGATTCCTACCCACCCCTCATACTCTTTTTCCTTTCCAGAACTTCCTCTCCATAAATATAAAGACCCTCCACATAGCATTCTCAAAGAAGAAATAGGCCCTGAGGGAAATGATTTTCCTCAGGGCCTCCTGTGTAGGGTTAATGTAAAAAAAAAGATTTCTTGGCAGTTCCCCCTCTCCTCTCCCCTCAACCAATTCATAATTGCGAGGCCCGCAGTGATACCTCACATTGTCCTGTGTGACCCACCCTTGACTGGAAAAGTGTGACGACTGCTGGTCTATGCTGTCGGTGACAAGATAACCATCGGGAACATAGAAACTAATGCTCTCCATGATCGTTGAATTTTCAAACCATCCACGAATCAGTCTGAAGAAATGTGTTACAATGAGCACATCCCTTCTGACCCGTAGATGGTTCATACCGAGCATTCCCAAGAGAAAGTCGGTAGGGTAGAGCCACGAGTAGTAGCCATACTCCCTCATGTAGAAAAATCTCCGAAATTTCTTCTGAACCTCTTCTCCAACATGAGGGAATACTTCACCTGGTGCAGGCTCCATACCACCGGTCCACTCTCAAGCCTACTCCTAACCAAAGCATTGTATGATGCATTTTTTTTATCAATTGTTGACCGCGCTCTCAAAGATCGTCAATAACCGTAGATGACAGATATAATCAATATAGTATTAGAGGGTTTTATCCATCACAATTTAAAATGAAGTTATCATGCAATGGCTATTGCCATAAGCTGTATCTGAGGCCAAAATTTATTCTAGATTCCTTATTCCAGGCTGGACACAAACCGGCGCATGCAGAACACAAGTCTGGCGCCCATGTTCGCCGAGACCCTCAACTCTCAGCTGCAGCTGCTGTCACTGGCTTCCGTGGAGAACCAGGATACGGGGGCGGCGGAGAGGGCTGCTTCACAGCTGCAGAGCCAGATGGCTTCCGCGCGGGGGCTGCAGAACACGGAACGGAGGATGCTGCGAGCCACCTTGGAGAGCGTTGGATTCTCATTCGGAGAAAGGTAAATTCTTGTTTACGAACCTGGCTCTTTCCTGATATCTCAATACTTCATGCAAAAATGCAAAATGTTTCATGTAAAATTAATTTTTCAAACATCTTCATTTTCATAAAGGTGTACATTTTTATTACTTTTTGGTTAAATTTTAGATTGGAATATAAAGTGTGGTATTTTCTCTTTTCATATTTCTAACCGTGATAGTAAGGGAGTTGATTTCTATGAAACCTATATAAGTTGTTCGGAAAACCGAACAAATTAGCCAGGGGGGTTAATTCTGATTTTGAAATAAGAGGTCTCAGTAGCCAAATTGATCAAGGCGCTTATCCCAGTAAGACGAGAGATCCTGGGTTCGAGTCCCAGTTGCGACCGTTAGCTTTTTTATTTTTCTGTGTCTTGTTTTTGAAGTGAAAACTTCTTTAGAACACCGTTGTGATTTGAAACTTGATGAAACGTAAGCGAGCGACACAAAAAGAAACAAACATATACATCTATAGGATTTAGCCTGCGAGAGAATGAGATAGCAATAAAATTTATTTATTTTACTGCACTCGGTTCCAATATAATACAATAAATCCACTGTCCTGCAAGTCTTCTTTGGCCCAGTGGTATAAAGCGCCTGACGAACCTCAGCGTTCAGACATTCAGCAGATCAAGGATCGAGTGCCAAGAAAACCAAAAAGAAATAAATATTTTTATTTTTTGTTTTTGAATATTTATTTAGATGTATGCAAAAATTTTTCATACATCTAGTAAGAGAATATATATACAAATAGAATTTAGATATACAGTTACATTTTTACAAATACATTTTAAGAGGAAAAAAAAAAGATTACTACATAAAAAAAAAATAAAAAAACATTTTAAGGAAAACAGATACTAAAAGTATATTGGTAAGATTGTTACAAATCAAAAAACATTCTTCACGTATAATGCACATATCCTACGAAAAGTGCTAAGATTTGAGGATTCCTTTACGGCATTCGGCAGGATGTTATAAAGTTTTTGCCCTTTATAAAACGCGCTATTTTGTGTGCACGAAAGTTTAGTTTTGGGAAGCCTAAAGTCTCCGCGTCTTCTCGTAGGATAATTGTGAACATTTTCTTGAAACAAATAAAGATAATTTGGGAACATATTATTTTTAAGTTTGTACATCAGTGTTAATGCATTATATATTATATATTGTAAAATCAGTATCCAATCTTCAAAGCACTCCAAAATGGAAAAAAAACACAAAAGAAAGTGACATCTAGCGACTCTGAAGAAGAAAACACAAATACTAATAAGATGACCAAATGTATAGGAAAAGATGCACTGCAATTCGATGACAAAAATATGAAAAAAATCATCCTTCACATTGTGCTTCGTAGTCTCCCCACTCTTGTCTACTTTAAGTTTTCTGAAGGTTTCACTTCTACCGCTTATGAATTGCATACTCTGATTTTTTTTGTGTCCTTGTTTTGATTTATTAGTATTTATTATATTCTTCTTCAATCATGTAAATAAATAAAAGTTTTCAATTTGTATTTTTTTTTGTTCAGTTTCAGAAATTTGTCAAGAACAAAGTACCCGGAGAGGCGGGTCTCGAGTGGCGAGGGTTTCAGTCTTGGATCAGACAGTTCCCTTCTCTTCTCGTTAGAACCCCCGCTTCTGCACAGGAAAACCTACCAGCCACTGCCACCAGGGTAACTATACTCTCCAATAATACAATCAATTGAGCCCTAAGCGGAAAAACAGTACAAACAGGAGAATATTTATATTTAACTACTCTGGCCTTCGCACCTATTTTGTCGGACGGTGATAATAAACAAAATGTTTATTATTAAAAATATATAATTCAAAATTATAAAAAAGGTTCCTTGTTGATTTTTAAGCTTTTACATTGAAAACAAATATCAAATTTTTAATATTTCATTTTATTTCAATGCAGTCATCATCACCTGACTATAATCAATTAAAATAACACATAAAATGTATGCTATAACAACAATTTAACCCGTCAAAGGCCAGCAAATTCCAGGAAAAATACGGAAATTTCGTAACAAAACACGATTTTGAATTTTGAATTGAATGTTTTGTTGATTAATTTTGGCTATTGTATATTTTATTCATTGAAACACGTTCACAACACAATAAACTATCTACCAAAACCACATTACTTGCATTTATTATGTAAATTAATAGGTTTTACGATGTTTTAGTCGCGGAACACGCATTAGTTGCGACAGTTAAATTCGCGGCAAATTCTGACAGGTCAATGTCATAGACGAAATCGTTTTAAAAATATTCTGGGTTGCAAGGTGAATGAAACTTTTAGGCGTCTCATAGAGTAATGTTGGCGCAAGGGATTCTGACACTGTTCTTCATACAAATATTTGACGACCTCCGTAGTCCAGTGGGTAAGACTCTTGACTCACAATCCGGATGTCGCGGGTTCGAACCCGGCATGCGCAAATAAATTTTATTTGATTAATTTGTGTTATTTCACAATTAATTAATTAAAAATAATATATAGTATATTTGCGGCATGTTCCAGAGTGGAAGATACTATCAGTATCGCCCTGGTGTAAGACCACCATTCAGAATTGAAACGTTGCTTGAAAATGGCTTTAGCCGTGTTTGGTGACCAGATCTGAATAGCCAGGTACTTCCCAACCTTCCTCTTCCCCACCTCCTGCCCCTCCCCAATACCACCAGCCTCACAACATACCCCAATGGGGATGCCATAGTCTCACTGGCTCCAGACGGGAGCAGTTGAGATTCTTGTGCGGTATTAACTGTAAAAAAAAAAAAAAAAATTCTGTACATAGAAGGGCCAAAATCGCAGACCAAAAGTTTTTTGTCGAAAATATTATTCGAATATTTGAATTATTTTCTCGCGCATGCGCATACGACGCGCGCGCCGGCGCGTCTCCGGCCTGTCACCGGTTAATCATATTTATTTTTAGGGTCCTAGGAGACCCCGTGCGACACCTCGTATTAAAAAAAGACGCGATGGGCGGAGGGTTAAGTATACTTCCAGATGTTAACTTTAAAAAAATGAGATTAACTCAACAAATTATAATCTTTGTACAAATTTTATTTATTTCCAGAATGATGAATAACAGCAATGGCAGTAACAGCTCAAGGGCAGCCGGGGGATTAGAAGAGAAACTGAGAAGGAAACTTATTTCTGACAAGAATGCTATTAAACTTAAGTTCTCTGGAATAGGTTCGTACAAATATTAATACTAGGGCTGTCCGTTCCAACAGAAAACTAAATCATCAACTAAATTTAAATTTTAACATCCGTTAAAGTAACAAGGATGTTAAATAGGAGCATGCGCTGTTTAACCACTCAGATACGTAAGCGGATATACACGTTAATATAACGACAGCAGTTAAGTACAAGAAGCGTGTTTTCACGTCAACGCGTGTGTTTCCACAGAAATCGTTATAACTCCGTCATTGTTCTAGTGACATCCCTAAAGTAAAAAGTAGAATGTCGATAATAAATCAAGCTGTACATCCCTATTCAAGATGTCCATAGAAATACATAAAAAATACCTATTCTGTCAGATACACGGTTGACACATATTTTACCCGCCAAATCACCTACGGGCGCTAGACATTCTTATTTTTTTATTAAATATTCTTGTATGAAATGATAAAAAAATGAGGTTACTAAATTGTTTATTATACATTTATACGATAGAATAAGTATTGTTTTTTTTACATAATCCATGATTTTAGTACCGTTTTCACATAAAAACATCACGCAAGTCATTTTTATTTTTTTTTATGTTTGCCTTTTAAATTTTAATATTTACTAATGTTAATATTTATTTGTAATATAACAATTTGAAAGCTTATTTCGTAACCTTTCAAAACAGTTTTTAGTATTCGGCTTCTTCAGAAATGTTTCATTTATAGAGCTTTAATTGTGAAGCACAAATAAAACAAAGTTTTTGCAAAACTGTCATTTCGTTTAAAACGAAAACAGTGCATATTCGCGATAGATCGGAGTGGTTAAAGGGTAATTTTGCTAAAGTAATATTTATTACTGTTGCCAATCTAAAAAGAAGAATATTTCTCGAAATTATGTGAAAAACGCACTGCAATATTTTTTGGTGCGGCAACATCTAAAATTTAATTTGAAAACCACAACAATACATGTATAAATGGGACTGCCAGATTCGGCAGGTTTTTTGGGGCGGCTGAGGCCCTAATAAGTTAACCCTTAGTGGAATTGTGGTATCCCAGTCATCACACATATAAAATAGTTATAACCTAGTGTAGCCAGCCCCAGATCTATGACTTTTTCAAACCGGGGCAGAAACTTGATAGGCGCCCACCTCGTCAGCGTTTGAGAGGGGGCGCCACATCAGGTGGCACCCCTTTCAAACTGCTCGGGTTTATTCGGCTCAGCTCGTGTAGCCCCTAGTTCTAGATGCGACGGGGATTCCCCTGGCAGCGACATCACGAACACTATGCACATGTTCAAAATTGACTTAGGATACATTCATAAATCAAGATCTTTCTAGATCCAGGGCTGAGTGTACCAGTGAGCTTTTTAAAAAAATGCATACAGGGTGTTAAGGGACATACTTGACTTACTTTAACCAGTGATTCCTGACATTATTTGGAGTAAAAAATGTAAATGAAATTTGGTCTCCAGTGACTTTTTTTGATGACTTTTTTTTTTTTTTTTTTTTAAATTTTTTCTTCAAAATCAAACAAAAAAAAATTTCTTCTGCATATCGTCACTGGTCACTCAGCCGGGTGTCCGAAGAACCCCTTACCCCACCTCCAACTGTTCGACAACTACCATTTTTTTATGTGTTTGTAGAAAAAAAAAAAAAAACAACAAAAATGTCACCGGAGACCAAAATTTCATTTACATTTTTTACTCTAAATAATGTCAGGAATCACTAAGTAAGTAAGTCAAGTACGTCCCTTAACACCCTGTATATATTGAAGTAACTAATACTGCCATATATTTGCCTTTGTCAAAAACTCCATTAAAATTTTAAAAACAATCAGATTTACTAGATTTGACATTGAAAAAAAAAGTCTAAAGTTTCGCGAAGGGTTTTAATCAATTAAAAATGTTATTATACTATTTTAGCTGCTTCGAAGAAGAGTTCCCTGGTAAAGAAGCGTCTGGCTGAGAAACCGGCGCAGATATTCCGTACTTTCCGAGACGGAGATTATCCGGACATCCAAATGGGGCTGGACGATATACTGGCTCCACTCTTGGGACTGGCAACTGTGAGTTTATCAACTGTTGGATCACCCTCGAGACATGTCCTGTCAAGAGTCATAACATAGGAGTATAATATATGAGACGATGTAGTAGATACTTATTTATTTATAATATTAACGCCTTTCGGCTTTTACATAATGTAACATAGTATAAGGTATAGCAACAACATGAAAAACAGTAAGAAATAGTTGAGAAAGACATATGAAGTTGTGCAGATAACAAATCAAAAATAAATAATACGATATTTAAATAATGCAACAATAAAAAAATTTTATTAATAAAAAAATATAACAAATAACTTAACTTAACTGGTCAACAAAGTAATCAGTTATACATGTTAAAATGACAATAGCAGTCAAGTACAATAAGCGTGTTTACAGAAATAAGCGTCTCCACAGAAATCGTTCTAGCTCCATTATTGTTTTAGTGACATCCCTAAAACAAAAAGTAAAAGGTCGATAGTGAATCATGCTGTACATCTCTATTCAAGTTGTCCATAGAAATATGTAAAAAGACCTAATCTGTCAGTCACACGGTCGGCATGTATGTTACCCGCCAAATCGCCTACGGGCCGCTGGATATTGTTAATTTTTATCAAATATTTTGTATGAAATGATAAAAAAGTGAGGTGACAAAAGTGTTTATTATACATTTATACAATAGAATAAGTATTGTTGTTTAAATTATTATAAGCAATAATTATCAGCCTGAAACACTCATCTTCATTGAAAAAATCTTCCGAGAAAAGATACATGACGCCATTTCCACCTGAAAACAACCAACTTTATTTTTGCGAGAGAGACACTGTTAGTGTTAACCGCTGGGAGGCCGGAGACGCGCCGGCGCGCGCGTCATATGCGCATGCGCGAGAAAATAATTCAAATATTTGAATAATACTTCCGACAAAAAACTTTTGGTCTACGATTTTGGCCCTTCTATGTACACAATTTGTATGAAGAACAGTGTCAGAATCGCTTGCGCTGTCATTACTCTCGGAGACGCTTCAAGTTTCATTCACCTTGTCACCCTGGAATATTTTTAAAACGATTTCTTCTATGACAATCGGCTGTCAGAATTTGCCGCGAATTTAACGGTCGTAATTAATGGGTGTATCGCGAATAAAACGATCATAAAACCTATTAATTTACGTAATAAATGCAAGTAATGTGGTTTTCGTAGATAGTTTATTGTGATGTGAACGTGTTTCAGTTAATAAAATATACAATAGCTCAAAATTTATCAACAAAACATTCAATTCAAAATTCAAAGTGGTGGTTTTTTAGTGTTTTTTTGCGAAGTTCCGCGAATTTCCGCTAAATGTCATGGCCTTTGACCGGTTAAATCCCTCGCTAAGTGGCGTCGAGACAAATTATGTCTTCATTTATTGGGGAAATACTTAAACTTGTCAAATATTAATTATTATTTTTAATTGTTAAACTAACATTTAAGACAAGATTTTTATGCATAGCACAAAGGGTAACAATTATTATAAGCAATAATTATCAGCCTAAAACACTCATCCACATTGAAAAATCTTCCGAGAAAAGATACATGACGCCAACGGGACTTGAACCCATGCCCTTCTGATTGCCGGTCAGCTGCTCTCCCAATTGAGCTATGGCGGCTTATCTTATACCCGCCAAATGATTCAATATATACTAGTGTTTCATTCAACAATTACTGCTTATTATATTTTTTCCACCTGAAAACAACCAACTTTATTTTTGCGAGAGAGACACTGTTAGTGTTAAATCCCTCGCTAGGTGGCGTCGAGACAAATTATGTCTTCATTTCATGTATCTTTTCTCGGAAGATTTTTTCAATGTGGATGAGTGTTTCAGGCTGATAATTATTGCTTATAATAATTGTTACCCTTTGTGCTATGCATAAAAGTCTTGTCTTAAAAACGTTAGTTTAACAATTAAAAATAATAATTATTGTTGTTTACATAATCTGTGATTTTAGTACCGTTTTCACATAAAAACATCTCGTGAGTCATTTTAACATTTTTTTAATGTTTGCATTCTAAATTTTAATATTTACAAATGTTAATATTTATTTGTAATATAACAATTTGAAAGCTTATTTTGTAACCTTTCTAAAACAGTTTTTAGTATTCGGCTATGTTCAGAAATGTTTCATTTATAGAGCTTTAATTGTGAAGCGGTAATAACACAAAGTTTTCGTAAAACTGACATTTCGTTTGAGACATTTTAAGTGAATATTCGCGATATATCGGACAGGTTAAAGAGACCCGTTGAAAATGTTTGATGGTTGGTAAATAATAAGTAAAATATATTTCAAGTTGAGAAGATACTACAGGAAACAAACCTGATTTCCATTGAAATAATAAAATTAAGAAAATCTGTGAACAACATAATAAGAATAGCCACTTTTGTAAGATAGTTAGTACTTACCATTATTTTTTGTAAGTTGGTAACGAAAAAAAAAAAGGTGATGAAAAGAAAAAAAAGTATTTTTTTAGTAATTAAATAATATTACAGGTTGTGATGGTTAATAAAATAAATCATAATTATAATGCTATAAATCATACATTTATTTACTTAGGTGTATTAATACGATAGGTAGAGATATGTTTAGTAAATTTGTCGATGCAGTTTATTAAATTTACCAAAGAACTAAATTAATTTAAATTTACCTTAGTGAGTTCTTGAATTATTTCTAAATGATTTCATTATTTCATGTTTACACTGTATCAGCGACACATTCCATTCATCTATGTGCAAATACATATTGCTAAGTTTTGAATTCTGTGCAGTGGTGTATTGAAATGGGCCATGGTCGTAGTATTGTCACAATAAAACGGTAAAACTAACTTTGTGTTTCTGGCTGGCATATTAAAATTAAAAACTTAAAATTATAAATTTGTGACAGAGAGATGGTTGGTTCGACTGATGTGTCAGTCTATAAATGGGTAATTAAAATTTCAGCGCGACTCTCTGTTCGCAAAAGACTTGTTCGTCATCATATTCCGCTCCCTGATTGAGCGCTCCAAGACTGCGGATGTCGCTTCGGACTTCAAACAATTGGCAGCATCTGCTCTGTTATCATGTCTGAAGCGGGGGCGACTGGAGCCCACCCTGGGGGTGGCCCTGCTGCAGCTGTGTCGGCTGTGCTTGAGGGAGTGCACGGAGAGTGAGGGAGACAGCTGGAGGACGCAGTTCAGCCTGGTGGCCAAGGCTTCCGGTGCCCAGTGGCTTGGGCGTCTGCTGATGGAGGAGGTGGCCATCGCGCTGGACCAGGCAGATCCCGCACCTCCGGAGAAAAAGAGGTAAGTGTTTACTTGACAATTAAAATTATTTGCAATTCAAGTACATTTCAATTATTAACCATCGACTTTTTTTTTTTTATATGAATACCGCACAAAAGTCCCAACTGCTCCCGAAGCCAGTGAGACTCTGGCATCCCCAATTGGGGTATGTTGTGAGGCTGAAGGTAGTGAGAAGGGAAAGGAGATAGGGAAGAGGAAGGTGGGGAAGTACCTGGCTATTCAGATCTGGTCACCAAACACGGCTAATGCCATTTCAAGCAAAGTTTCAATTCTGAATGGTGGTCTTACACCAGGGCGATACTGAGAGTATCTTCAAGAATATACTGAGAGTATCAATGTGCCGCAAATATACTATATATTATTTCAAATGAATAAATTGTGAAATAACACAAATTAATCAAATAAAATTTATTTGCCACGCCGGGATTCGATCCCGCGACCTTCGGTGTGCCAGTCAAGAGCCTTACCGCAAGACCACACCGGCTGTCACAATTCATTCATTTAAAATAATATATATGATATTTGCGGTGTTTTCCAGAGTGGAAGATACTTTCAGTATCGCCCTGGTGTAAGATCACCTTTCAGAATTGAAAAGTTGCTTGAAATGGGTTTAAAAGTGTTTTGGTGACCAGATCTGAATAGCCAGGTACTTGCCCTTCCCCATCTCCTTCCCATCCCCGATACCGTCAGCCTCACAACTTTACTCAATTGGGGATACCCATAGTCTCACTGGCTCCAGACGGGAGCAGTTGGAACTCTTGTGCGGTATTCACAAAAAAAGTCTCTAAATGCTTTTTGTGAACATAACCTATAAAAGATTGTTTTCAGGCGCAAGGTGGAGATCAGCTACGAGGATGGAGTACAGTTGCCCATCAGCCTGACAACGGAGATCAGGTCTCTGAAGTCCAATGGGAAATGGAAAGATCTGTTGGATTTGTACGGCCGCCAAACTATGAACGTAGACTTGGGGCAAGCGGAAAAACTTCATTGCACAGAAGGTAAGTCTTCTTCCTCAAAGTTCTTATCATCAAATGACCGTTCAGTACCATTTTTTTTTATTACTTAATTAATCTTTATTATTTATTATTAATTCTAGATTTGCAATTTGTAATGTCCTATCCCTGTCTCACTAGGAAAATCTGAGAGCAGGCACTTTAAAACATGAACAGTTTATAATAAAAATACAAATAATAACACAATATCACATAAACAGACAATCATCATCGTACCATTGAAAAAGTACTGTGGCGACGCATTATCTTTCGTCATCAGAAAGAACATCTTCTAATATTCGCACGGCGCCGGCACTACTTGCCTAGGTACCTACCTATGCCGGCCGCGATGCACTTTGTCGCCTGCCGAGCTGGCTCGACGAATGATAATATCGCCACCGCCTAGAAAAGTCTCGAGATAGCACCGTACAATATCTGTACAGCGCCGAACCTTCTCGTCAACTGCCGAGTGGCACGCATTACCTACCGTGAGGGTAATTACTCTACCGCTCGTTTCGGCTACATAAGCAGCAGATTCGCTCGCCCGCTCCAGTCAGTCCCAATCCGTCTGTCAACGCCTGCCCGCCAGCGAGGAATCGTTTAGACGCTGCGATGTGAACCACACGCTTTCTTCCAGCGCAGCATCTGGGAACACAGAGAACTACGGAACTTTCTCGGACTCGTTGGCGTGATATTGAGTTATTCGTCCATTTGTCGCGCGCATACTTTTTTTTTTTTTTTACATGAGCTCCACACAGGAGGCGCTGAGGAAAATAATTTTCCTCAGAGCCTATGTCATCTTTGGAGATGCTGTGTGGAGGGTTTTTTAGGAAAAGGAAGGAGAGGAGAGTTCTGGGAAGGAAAAGGGTTTAAGGGGTGGGTAGGAATCTGGGGTTCAGTGTGTCTTGGTCATCCGCCTCCAAGACCTAGACAAACCTCACCCCATGAACCCGGGCACCCCTGCTAAATCACCAAACGTAGCGAACCACTTGCGGTGACCTATGGCAGAGGTGTTGGTTATCCAATAAAGGTTCCCGGGGCGGCGGTACCCATTCCCGCCTCCCAAATTGTGAAACTTGATGCAAATTTAAGACTTATATGATTTTCTCATGGATGTCGTTGTCAGAACTGGACCAAATTAAAATGGGACCACACCGGAAGCACCAGCTTTCAAATTAAAAAGAATCATTAATATCGGTTCACCCAGTCGAAAGTTCTGAGGTAACAAACATAAAAAAAAATGAAAAAAAAATACAGTCGAATTGAGAACCTCCTCCTTTTCGAAGTCGTTTAAAAATAAACCCCATTTCTGTAAGTTACGTCATTTTTTTTTAATTGCCCTTCAAAACTGCACTGTTTGTTCTGCCGCACCTTGTATAAAACTTTATCACCATAATAATGAGAAATACGTCAAGCGCCGATAGCACAAACCCTCAGTTTCAATGAAAAAATGGCCGTCTCATCTCCAGAGTCTTGTCTCGAGAATGCTCTACCGGCCGTCACCTCAGGCTTTGTGCTGCCATCTGTGCTTGAGATTTTAAAACAATTTTTGCTGTGAAATTAGATGGATGTATGTAGAGTAATTTGAATGGATCCGGACCAAACTGCATTATTTCGATTCTGTAATCGCATATCGTCCTCTCAATGGATAATGTTCTGACATTTTTTTCAAATATGACCTTTGAATACCAAATCTTTTGCTCATAATTTTGAGATCCTTCTGTATTGTATTTTCATAGATATAGATATATGTATGACAAAGTTCTAAAATCAAGCATAATCATTTATTTTACAAGGTTCTAACATCACTTAACTCTCTATTTTGTTTGTATCTGACATTATCATTATTACGAGGCGCATTATAGTTCGCCACTTTGGTGTCAAGAATGTTCGCATAACGATGGGACCATGTTTTTAGGATACTTCAATTGTTACGCTCGCCTCTCGGACTGGGAAGAGCTTCTTCAGCAACTGAACGATCACCTCTCTCCATCCACCGACGAGGAAATGTCCACCGTCGGCAGCATCTGTCTCCCATCCCCCTTCAACTACGACCTCCTCTGGCGGACAGAGTGGAACAGAGACAACCTGCTTCACTATGCGTTTGCGGCCAACGTGCAGAGATTGGCGCAAGTGACCACCGTGCGAGGTTTCACCAAGTTACCGAGGGACATGAAGGAGGGTCTGAAACGTGGTATCGACGAGTTTAATAACTCCTTGGACACGTGGATGGGTAATTCATCATTTTACTAGCAAACGGATTTTACAGTTCTAAGAAAGTATAGGTGCTGCGATCAGCACGGGTGCCCGTATATGATCATGGTTTGTTATTTGTCTAGGTCTTGACGAAGAATGCGTTTTGCTCACCTATTGCGTGGCGGGCCGGATCGGGAGAGACTGGTAGAGGGAGACCTTTTGAACTCTTCAGCCACCCCTCATACCTTTTACCTTCCCAGACCTTCCTTTCCTTCCTTTCCCTAAATATACCTTCCACACAGCATCTCCAAAGATGACATTTTTTCCCGTTCAATTTAAACAGTCATATTCAGTAGATATAAATCCTGTCCCAGGCCGCTGTCACCCGGTGGCCGCGGTATTATTTAAAATTTTAAATAATTTTAATAATTTCTGTTTTAAAATTTATTCCAAATCGGTGTTGCCATAGAATGAAAGAAAATTGTTCCATTTTATGAAATTTCTAAAAATTGTTATCAGACATTTTTAAAGGTGAAACTTTTATTATTTTGAATACCTCACAAGAGTCCCAACCATCTGGAACCAGTGAGACTATGGCATTGGGGTATGTTGTGAGGCTGAAGATAGTAAGGCGGAGAAGGAAATGATGGTCACCAAACACAGCAAAATCTTTTTCAAGCAACGATTCAATTCTGAATGGTGGTCTAACGCCAGGATGATACTGGAATGTGCCAAAAGTACACTATATAATTGTGAAACAACACAAATTAATTAAGTTTGTTAGTCGAGAGCTTTACCCCTCTATCACGGAGGCCAGTTCAATTACATCCTGGGTAACAACCACGTACATATTTAAGTACTTACATTCATATCGTCTTTGATTCACAAGTTTTTGTTTTTCAATTAAATCAATAATTTAAAAAAATATCCTAATTTATCCCAAGGCATCCAGGAGAAAAGTGATTTCCTCCTCTCGGCGCTGGTGGTGGACCTGTCCCTCTGGAACGCGGCCACGGGACAGCCGGAGACGGATGTCTGCGACTCCTCGCTGCAGAGGATCCGAGGGCTGTGGGCTGCGGAGACCAGCACGGACCGCACTGCCAGACCCGCCATTCTGGACAACATGCTCACGGTAAGAACTGGACAGTATGTAGGGTGGGCCATAAACATTTGCACTTTTGTAATCGTGCTAGCAGGGATTCCGAACGGGGGAGGAGAGCGGGGTCACTTATGCATGGCTCCTCGCTTCTTGGAAATTTAGTCACAATCGATCGCTTTACGGGAGAGCAACGCGCTTTCTGGGTAAAACATTTAAAAAAAAAATGATTGTTCTTTTCTGTTCAACAATGATTTTATTCTGTTTTACTAAACAATGATGCATGCCGCCTATTTCGTTTGCATCATCAATTACAGAGTATTAATAAGTGTCTAAGAGTTAATTTAATTAAATCATGGTTTAAGAATTTCGAAGAAACCGGCAGGAAAACAAACAGGGCGGTCATGGAGCAAAAGAAATTGGTTAAAAAATTTTCCCTAACAAACTGGTCTCGTGCAGGGGAGATATTTCATGGCCTCCCCGCAGCTCGGATCTAACCCCAGCTGATTTTTTTGGGATATATTTATATATATACAGTAGAATCCGGATGTAACGACCCTCAAGGGACCGGCGATACTTATTCGTACTAACCGGATGATGCACAAAACGGACGGATAATTTAAGCTGGTTTTTATTATGATACATATTAATGTCACTGTAATTATTGTTATGAAATAAGTATGCAATAGTATAGATACATAAATTTCTTTTTTGGTAATAAAACATTTGATACAAATTATAGCTTTAATGGTACTAATTTAATCATTACTTAAACGTTCCACATAACAAACGTACATAATGTACTGTAATCCAAAAAGATACAATGTACCTATGTACATTCTATGCAAGTAAATATGTAGTTACTAACATAGAAAGTCTGTAATTTGAGTTTGTTTTTGGCCAATTTCTCTTCGATAGTAAGAACTTCGCACAACATTGTGAATTCGTGACATCATAGCTTGTGTCGAACGTGCTTGTCACAACAGATGATATTGACTTACTTGAGGAAACTGATTCTGTGAGTTTAAAAACTAGGCGGAAAGCAAGTCTTGCTATTCTGTCTTTCAAAATTTGGAACAATTTCATCGATAGCCCATTCCTCTTGGGATGCTATGGGTATGATTTATACATGTACCAGACCACTACAGCCGAAGTCGACATCATGGCTTATTTAAAGTACCGAACGGCAGAACAGACATCTTGGCAAAGCATAGCATGACGAGTGGAGTGGTGCTGTTAAATGAAATTGCAAACCATTTGGATGTAAGTGACTGTTATTTATATGCCTTTAAAATATTATTGAAGAGTCACTTGCCTAAATGCTGATAGGGTAATTAAATTGTACTGTAATTGGAATTATTCTGTTGTACAATAATAATAAAAATAAAATTATGAACACTGACAGTGGCGAGCGGGGAGTAGCCAAGCGTGGGGGGTAGCCGGGCGTGAGGAGTAGGCGATGCGCGGGGCGGCGAGGTATTGGTGCGTAGGTTTGTAAACAAAACACTGCACGTCGTTCTAACCGGACAAATTATCATTAAAATAGGTCGCTTTAAGCAGTTGGTCACTTAAAACGGGGTGGTACTAAACGGACAGGTTTTCCTACTAGACGCTATGAAATCCAACTTGAGTTTACATTTTCGTCGCTAAAAACGGTCGGCCATTATATGCGAAGTCGTTACATCCAAATTATACCGTATACATGTATATTTTATCTTACAACTGGAGTTTACATAAATACACCAGAGACTACACTCCAATTAAAGGAGAACATCCATCAAGAAATGGTCAACATACCCCGAGATTTGTGTCGAAAAATTTTCGAGAATCTAAGGGCCTGATTTGAGGAATGCCAGCGGCGAGATGGCGGCCATTTTGACAAAATTATTTTTACAGAATTATTTTGCAGCATATTTTTGTTCTTATCAATAATTATTTATTTAAATACAACCTGCATTTTTTTTTTTCATGATTATTTCAAAAGTGCAAATGTTTATGGCCCACCCTGTACACATTACCATCAATCTCATGTTTAACTGCTTTCTTTCTTTATTATCCATCTGTTGCCAATAATTACTGTGTGACACGTCTATTTCAGGTAGCGGAATGCCGTCGGCTCCTGAGCGTCCGCTCCGCCATGAGAGACGGCAGCCGCCAGTCCTGCGATAACGCCGTGATGGATGTCCGTCACACCATCGCCGCCTGGCGCGTCTGTGTACCACAACTAGAAGACGACACTCTGGCGTGGGATGTCCGGCTGGCTTGCAGGTGATGTCTTAACCCACCCTTTTATACTTATCCCCTCTCGCTTATGTGACTCCTTCTCAATGGCATCAAAGCGTGCCAACTGTCGCTGACCTACTACAAACTATTCAGCCATTGCCACTTCCATCAAACCGGTTTGAAGCAGGGTTGAGATGATTTAAATCACTTGATTTAATTTATTGATTTAAATTGCAATTAAAATTAAAACGATTTTTTTCAAAAAAATCATGATTTCAATTTTTATTGCAACCAAATCACCCGCCTAAAGTGCCAAGGGACTTCTCCTGGCATAAACTATGGCATGCACACAAGTGCAATGATATAACTTTCTACACAGTTTGTTACCAGAGTAATGAAAATGTAGGTATTTATAATAATAATAATACAATAAGGGTAAGTTGTCCGTAACTGTCAGCTTATGTCAGGACACCACTGGTCATTGGACCAGGCTAAAGTTACGTTCACATTGATCAAGTAGTAAGTCAAGTAGCGAGTGTACTTTTAATGCTTATTTTAATGTTTATTTTAGAAGAGGCGGAATAATAAATCAGTAAGATGAAAATAAATAAACTATGGACACGAACCGAGATTAATGGCAGCATGAATAAATAAATTTAGGGTAGCAACTTCCTCTATCACCACGACATTTCCGCGGGCTCACTAATGAACATTGCTAAAACGGTCGGTTCGCGCCTATCAGTGTGCAGGGACGCATAGAGAGAGTACTTACTCGCCCGAAAAATAGAACGAAATGGATCGAATCTACTAAAGAGCTGGCTCACCCACGTTTAGTTACTACTATACTCTCCACTCGACTAAAATACTTCACTCAATCAGAACGGGGCTTTACAGTCGGTAGAGCAAAATCCTCTTCAGGGCTTTGGGAAGAACATACTTTATAGTCAATAAGGATTAGAAATGATAAAGCGGTATTCGTATTGAATATCAAATTACCTATATTTACAAATCAAATAACAGTTAACCAAAGAGAACATGAAAATTACAATGTAAGTGGCTTACCCCGGGATCGACCTATCTAATAATCTAGCTATATTCGATGTAGCTGTGTCAACAGTGGAATCGTAGAACTTCCATCAGTCTGGATTCTGCTGGTGATGTTTCACCCGAAGAGAATGCTTCAACCAACGGACAATTTCAGTCCTTTCTTTTTCTTTTTTTTTAAAAAGAAAGACAAACATTCCCGGGTTACGAATAACCCAACAGTGTTTGAAAATCTCCTACTACCACCACAGAAAGCTGAAAATGTTGCTTGTGTCATGATGGAGGACTAAGTCAGCCGAGGAATCAAACACGCGATGCCCGGGTGGAACCCGAGCGCGATGCCCACTCAACCACTGACCGCTTGGCGAGTCAAACTCTCTGTGACATGTTGAAAACTCCAGATTCCAAGATTGGTTCGGACGAGGGGTCAATCATCCTGTCTGTGGTCTCACGAAAATACACGGGTGCTCTGACCTGTGTATGATTTAACAGCGGACAGCATAGTGATCCGTTGATAATTAAAACATTAGCTGAATACGCATGCTCGTTTAATTTACAGAAATCGTTATTTCACGCCATTTCAAATTCCAACATTTGCGGTACACGCGTGATAAAACACTTTACGTTACGTAAGAATTCAACATAACTTAAATGGCAAAATCGCTAATGAATTTTAAATGTTTCTATGTTTATTTTAAAAATGGGAAAAAATCACGTATGACCACCGAAAATCGGTCTGCCTCTCTAGGCCCCTTTTCAACAAGTGAATTAACAAGTATTTTAACCCCTCCGAATTTTCGAGAATATTCGCTTTTGGTGTCTCTAACAAAATGACATTTTACGAAAACTTTTTGTTATTACCGCTTCACAATTAAAGCTCTAGAAATGAAACATTTATGAACGTAGCCGAATAGTAAAAACTGTTTTAGAAAGGTTACAAAATAGGCTTTTAAATTATTATATTACAAATAAATATTAGCATTTGTAAATATTAATATTTAGAACGCAAACATTAAAAATAGGTAAAAATGACTCACGTGATGTTTTTATGTGAAAACTGTACTAAAATCACAGATTATGTAAACAAAAATACTTATTCTATTGTATATATGTGTAATAAACACTTTTGTCACCTCACTTTTTTATCATTTCATAAAAATATTTGATAAAAATTTAAAATCTGGAGCGTGGTGGAGCCACCGGCAGCAAATTTGTGCGGGTAAATATTTTTGTCAACTACAAGACTGACAGCTGATTCCTGTTATGTATTTCCATAGACAACTTGATAGGGATGTGCAGCTTGATCTACTATCGACCTTTTACTTTTTGTTTTAGGGATGCAACTAAAACAATAACGGAGTTATAAAACAATAAGGGCTCCGTCATGTATGTGTGCGCCGTGAAAGGCGTGGCCAGTCGTCTGGTAGGGATGCGTAGATATCGTCTGCGCATCTCGCCAGCATTGCACAACGGGAACGAGACAACGCCATACGGGGAGAGAGAGATGGTGTATTGGGATGAATATTCCGCACGCTACAATTGTTAATATTCTTACTCTTCAGTCTTTTTAATTTTCTTAGTTGTTGATTTTTTATTGAATAAACAAATACTATTGCTAGTGTTAAAAAAATATAATCTCTCCAAGCAATTTTTTTTATTTCCTATTATTTCTTCACAAGAACTAGATTTGAAAAATCAAATGATTATGACCGATGCGATGGTGCGCCAAGTATAGTTGGAAGGAATAATCACCTGTTCAGCGAATCCATCGAACAGTTGGCGGGCCGATCTGGTCTACAGGCTGCCGATGTCGATCTGTCGAGCTGCTCTAGATAATTGACAGTATTGTACTTGCAGATCATCTTATGCAGCCCACCTCCAGCACGCCATCAAGAGCCAGCTGGGGGAGGAGGCGGAGAGGGAGCAGGTTCAGGGGATGATGGAGTCCCTCTGCAGGGTCCAGCGCCGGGCAGAACTGCATCTGGTGCAAGCGGCTCTTCACCAGAAGAATCTGGAGCTGTCTCAAAAATTCATCGACAAACATCTCCAGTAAGTGGAAGTTTTATAATTTGGGAGGCGGGTATGCAACACCTTTGCCACAGGTCACCCCAAGTGGTTCGCTACGTTTGGTGACTTTGCAGGTTCATGGGGTAAGGTTTGTCAAAGCCTTGGCGGCCGATGTGTCTGCCCACCTGTTGCGTGGTGGGCTGGATCGAGAGAGACTGTTTGAGGTCTTTTGACCTCTTCAGCCAGAATTCCTCGACCCATCACATAGCACCGCAGTTGAATAGATGGATTCATATATCCGTCTCTCCTGGACACACTGACCCCCAGATTCCTTACACACCCCTCACGCCTCTTTCCTTCCCAGAACTTCCTCTTCTTCCTTTCCTTAAAAAAACCCTCCACACAGCATCCCCTAAGATGATAAAGGCCTTTAGGGAAATTATTTTCCTCAGGGCCTCCTGTGTGGAGCTAATGTAAAAAAAAAAAGTAAGTGGAAGAATTATGTTTTGGTGGCCTGTGCCCAACTCTTGATCTGTTCAATGGTTGAATTAGCTTAATGGTTAGAGCAAAGTACAACATGACTAAGGTCCTGGGTTTAATTCCTAGATGCAACCTTATCTTCTTCTTATTTTTCGTGTGAGGGTTATTAACCCTTCAGGTTTATTTGTTCGGTTTTCGGAACAACTTATATACATAGGTCTCAAAGAAATCGACGTGTCTCCCTTACTATCTACCATGCTTAGAAATGTGATCTAAATGGTGTTGGAAAGAGAAAACGCCACGCTTTATATTCAAATCTAAAAGTTAACCGCATAATAATTAAAATATACACCTGTATGAAGCCAAAGCTTTCGACTGCAATTTGAAAAAAATTGATTGATGCTTTAGGATTTTTTATTAACTATTTTTACATGAAACAAAAAAGTGAGTTGACGATATTGTTTATTTTTTTTTTTTTTTACATTAACTCCACACAGGAGGCCCTGAGGAAAATAATTTCCCTCAGGGCCTATGTCATCTGGGATGCTGTGTGGAGGGTCTTTTTGAGGAGAGGAAGGAATGAACATGGTCTTGAAGAGACCCATGTTGTAGAAAGGAGGAAACACAGAGGCCGGCAAATCATTCCACAGCTGAGCTGTTGAAGACAAGAACGAGTCGAAAGAAACGACCCATTCTCATGTGACAAATTTCAACCGTGTACAAATATTGGGCACGCGTGTGGCGCGTTTCCCGACTATGCACTGGTGCCGAAGGGATCAATGATGCTAGTTCCTCGGAAATCTTCCATTGTAATACTGGTAGAACAAGGATAGCATTCCTACCTGACGCCTGTGCTCTAAAGATAGCAATCCGTCTGTTAAGATGGGAGAATCCATTAAACGGACCGATTTAGGCCCAGTTGTTTCACAAAAATTCACGTGTGACAAGTGCCATCAAATGGTCATTCAGTGCCATTTTGTTTTTTTGACATTTAACATCAATGAAACACAATTTAGACGGTAAACTTTGTTGTTGTTAGTATAAATCTGCTTATCTTATTGTAAATGTTTTCTCTCTTTTAAAAACGCTTTGAAATGTTAATTTTGTAATGTTTTTAAAATGAATAAATTGAATTAAATTTGTGTGAGACAACTGGTCCTTTTTGATTGTTTCCAGGAATGCCGAGGATGCGGAGGAAGTGTCTTGGGGTCTGATGCAGGCCAACTTGATGAAGCTGAGGGTTGACCACATTACAGACGCCAGTAAGAGAGTGTCAGCTATCATGAGTGCCTGGGAATTCGGAGGTAAACTATTATATTACAGTGAAAACTAATAATATTGGTGAGCGTAGGGAGTGTGGCGAACCCATCGCTCAGGGAGTGGAAACACAAACCTGCAATAGCCATCCCAAGCCAAGGTGTGAGCTACCATGCTCAGGCTGAATGTCCTGGGGAACAGCGTCAGAAACGGTGCCTCCGAGAAACAGGGTCGCATCTATCAGTATTTAGACCTTACTCTAGCACTCCAGGGCTCTGCTGGAGTGGACCTTCTATTTCCCTGGTCACTCGTGGGACAAAAAATTGAGCCATTCGGAAACTAGGGTCCTTTTGGGAACCTAGGAGTGCTGAGGCCACCTCTGTGGACTTCCTTCCTGGGGCCTGTTGGAGGAACCAAGTGGAGCCTTGGAGAGGAGTGCTGAGGCCACCTCCATGAACTCTTCCCTCATGGGGCCTTCAGGGAACCAACGGGAAGGGCACTCTTCCAGCGCGGGGCCTTTGGGGAACCAAGGAGGATTGAAGTGGAGAGATGATGTCCTCTTCCCATGTGGGGCCTTCAGGGAATCATGTAGAAGTGAAGAGGAGAAATGAGGCCATCTTTGTGAACTCTTACCCTGTGGGGCCTCTAGGGAACCAAGGAGGAGTGAAGAGGAGAGATGAAGCCCTCTTCCCTCCTGGGGCCCTCGGGGAACCAAGGTGGAGTGGACTCTTCCCTTGTGGGGCCTTTAGGGAACCAAGGGAAGGTGAACTCTCCGTTGTGGAGAGGTGAGATGAAGCCCTCTTCCCTTGTGGGGCCTTCAGGGAACCAAGGAGTGAAGAGGGAAATGAGACCTGGGAAGACGCATTGTCGAACCAGAAGATATAGCTTCATTTCCAATGACAATCCTGGTGAACTTTATAAAAGGGACTGGGTTACTGTCAAAGTAATGGGGTAAAACAGGAAATACCACAATGGGCCTATGGCCTAAGTGCTCACGGGAACTATATATATGTAAACCATCTCCGCTCTTAAAAAAAAAAGAATAGTGGTGGTTTTTTATGTACAAGGAGTGAACTAAGGTGGCTGAATGGTGTTCAGCTAAACACTGCAGCATTAGGGAAGCGGATGTAGGTACCGCCACCCCGGGAATTATTTATTGGGTAACCAACAACCCTGCCATAGGTCTCCTTGAGTAGTTCGCTACGTTTGGTGACTTGCCAGGGGTGGCAGGGTTTATGGGGTGAGGTTTGTCCGGATCTTTGCGGCGGATGCGTCAGCCCACCCACTGCGTTGCAGGCTGGATCAGGAGAGAATGATTGAGGGAAACCTTTTGAACTCTTCAGATTTCCACTGCAGTGGGCCTTCGTCACTCCTGAACACATTGACCCACAGATTCCTACCCACCCCTTATACCTTTTTCCTTCCCAGAACTTTCTCTCCTTCCTTTCCTAAAAAGACCCTCCACACAGCATCCCCAAAGATGATGCAGGCCCTGAGGGTAATTGTTTTCCTCAGGGCCTCCTGTGTGGAGCTGACGTATAAAAAAAAATACCACACAGGAGGCCCTGATGAAAATAATTCCCAACAGATCCTGTCATCTTTGGAGATTCTGGGTGGAGGATCTTGAGGAGAGAAAAGAGTGAACCTTGAAGAGATTCGTTCCCATTCGTTCGTTCCTTGTAGCATGAAATAAATTTATGCCCTAATTTAACACACTTGGGAAATTTATTCCCAATCCCCAAGAAAACTTTCTAAAAGAGTAATAATACAAAACCCAAATCCATTTTTACACTTCTAGAGAGTGTTCGAAACGCTTGCAGCAGTGGTGGTGATGTCGAGGCCAGTGTCCATCTGTTGGTGAACGCCTCTGAGATGGCGGACAAGCTGTGTTTGCACCTGCGCCACCGGGGCTGGGAGAACCCGGCCAACAAGGAACTAGTCAGCGTGGCGCTGAGAAAACTGTCTAAGGATATGCCCAACTTTGCTGACTTGGCGGACAGTGGTAAGTTGGAGTCATGTAACTAATATTAATTAGGTAATGCATATAAATACTTATAGTCTGTCAAGAAAAATCATTTAAATGATTTTTTAATAGCAACACTAAGATGGGTTCCAAAGAAAAGTATTGTAATTTTAACCTCTCGGGCTTATTTGTTCATTTTTCGAAACAACTTTTATAGGTCTCATAGAAATCGTTGTGTGTCCTTTGCTATAATGGTTAGAACAATGGCTAGTATTAGAAAGAGAAAGCACCATGCTTTATATTTAAACCTTGAAATTAACAACAAAATAATTAAATGTAAATTTTTATGAATCCAGAGTTTCTTGAGAAACTTTGGGAATTTTTAACTAATTATTATTATTACATGAAATGACACAAAGCGAGTTGATGATAACATTTGTAATACATTAAACTAATAAATTACAAATGTTATCATCAACTCGCTTTTTGTCTATGTGTGTGTGAGTGTGTGTTTTTTTTCATTATCAGTATATTTTGTTAGCAAAAACGTAATGTGAGCCATTTTAAATTTTTTTTAAAGTGCATTCAAAATTTTTATATTTAATTTATGTTTTTTTGTTTCAATTTAAATTGGCCATCCGCTCATGGTGAAACTGAAAAAAAAAACAGTTGTCGGCACAATCGCAATCAACCTCCTGAACAAAATCAATATTTTTCTGATTTGACATATCGCAGATTACTCGAAAACTTGACAGTTCGTAAGCCGCTACCTTGGCAACCATGCCAAGGTATTGGCTCACTACCAAGGGCGGATCCAGCTTTGGCGCCAGGTGGGATCACATAGCGCCAGGGGGGGTCACATAGTCGTGGTCAAGTCACAAGAAGTTATAATTTAATTTTGATAATAATATGGGTCTCTTCAAGACCAATATTCATTCCTTCCTCTCCTCAAAAAAACCCTCCACACAGCATCCCAGATGACATAGGCCCTGAGGGAAATTATTTTCCTCAGGGCCTCCTGTGTGGAGCTAATGTAAAAAAAAAAAATACAAGTAAAAAGTAGGTAGGTAATTTTGATAATACTAGATACAAAAAAATATATAAAAACATTATGTTACACCTAGGTTATGACCCCCATGACCCCTCCCCCCCCTGGATCCGCCCTTGCTCTCTACCTGTCAAGTTTTGTCATGTTTTGACATATCAGAAAAATATCGATTTTGTTCAGGAGTTTGATTACGATTGCGTCGACAACTTCATCACCTTTCAAAAACAATTTTTAGTTTTCGAATGCGTTCAGAAATACTCCATTTATTTGAATTTTATGCAAAGCCGAAATATTTTGACAAAATAGGCTCGAGGCCTGAAGTGTTCAGCAGCCTACTGTGTATGATAAGTAATATTATTTTTCTGAAATTCCTCAGCAAACGAAGCTCGCACTTTGCAGCCAAGGCTTGTGGAATACAGCACACACTTGTTGAGCCAGGCAGTGAAACTGGCAGAAACCTCGAGATCGACATCAATCAACACGAAAAGCACCACAAAAGCAGCCGGCATTTCCAACCAAACATTAACCGAAGACGAAGGAATCACACAAGCGGCAAGTGTCAGCTCTGAAATTGATACGAATGTCTCAAACGAAGAATCGCCCGAATCCGACAGCAAGCCATTCTCTTCCATAAGACACTTGGAGTTTGTGGGCGAGACTCACATGCAAATGGTTCGGTATTGCCGTAGGGTCAAAGCCGAATATTCAAGTGGTGAGTTTTTATGGAATTATATTTTTTTTGGTATTAATGTTTAGTTCTGAAACAGTTTGAAAGCTAAACCAAGTCCTTCATTCATTCATTATCCCTTTGTCTTCCTTTTTTCCTCGAAAGTCCCTATTTAGTTACTACAAAAGGAGAAGATGTTACATACCTACATGGAACACAAACAAAATCGCACAAAACTCTAATATTACCTACTTGTTGTGTTGAAAAAATCGAAGTGACATTGGTCACACCTCGCATTTGAAATATCGCTATTAATCACATAAATTATCAATTAATGAACCCCAAAAGTGTCGGTAACTGTGTGCCGACTATGTACTGTACAGTTATGCCGTTATTGTGGGAAGCTGCCAGCGCCAGGATCGATCCTGAAACAGTGGATGAAGCCATCAAAGGTAGGGACTTATTCTTTCCATCGCCAATTCCCGTGATTGAGTTTCAAAACGCAGTCAATTGTCTTGTACTAGCAAAATTCAGATTTACAGTTCACATCTTTCTCGTGTCGCGGCATCTCGTGACAATTAAAATATTTCCTACTAGTCAAGACTGTGAAAAATCTCGGTGAAAATTCTTGATAAATCAGTTTAAATTTTAAAAATTATAAATTTTTTTTTAGCTTACACATTTATTAGCTCTACACAGGGGTCTTCGGAACATAATTTTCCTCTAGGCCTACATCATTTTAGGGTATGCTGTGTGGAGGGTTCTTTTTAAGGAAAGGAATTAAATGAAGTTTGGGAAAGGAAAAGGTGTTCAGTAGCGACGGTCACATGAATCTATCCCTCCCACTACGATGCAAGGCATTGTGGGTTGAGAGAGTCCGGCTGGAGAAATCAAAAGGTCTCCCTTAACCAGTCTTATCCGATCCGGCCCGCCATGCAGCAGGTAGGCAAATGCGTCCGCCGCCCAGACCTAGACAAATCTCACCCCATGAATCCGGGCACCCCTGCTAAGTCACCAAACATAGCGAAACACTTGGGGTGACCTATGGCAGAGGTGTTGGTTATCCAGTACGTGGTTCCTGGGGCGGCGGTACCTATACCCGCCTCCCAAATTAATTTATTTACATTCAAAGCAATGAAGGCAGGCCAGATCAGGAGTGGCTGATTTTGGGAGACTTATTTGACCTCTCCAGCCGGACTCTTTCGACCCGTCTCCATGCACTGCAGTGGGAGGGATGGTTCATAGGTCCTTCACTCCTGATTCATAGGTCCTTCACCTCCTCACTTCAGTCCTGAACACCCTGTCCTTTAGATTCCTACCCATCCCTCGTACCTTTTTCCTTCCCAGATTTTCCTCTCCTTCCTAACCCTACACAGCATCCCCAAAGGTGACATAGGTCCTGAGGGAAATTATTTTCCTCAGGGCCTCTAATGTGGAGCTGTAAAAAAAGTACATACCTGTATGTAATTTTATGGAAGCATTCTTTTTTAATGGTTTCTTGGTCTGCTGAAATAATGATGTAACACCGGTTTGACTCCTTTGACATTATACAATTCCACTTTTGAAAATTAAACAATATGGTTTAATTTTGTATAATGTATTTTTAGAGGAGTGGTGCTCGGAGCTGACGAGCTACATTATAAGGGGAGTCCTGCAGGCCATGAAGTGCGGGCATCAGGAGGCCAGGAAACTGTTCCCTGTCTTGCTTCTAGAGCTGGAGCAACTGCCTCCCGATAGTCCCACCATTGAACTCTTCAAATCTGAGGTAAACTATGTTATACAATTATGTGGCAGTCCTTCCCTCAGGTCAATTGGTCAAAAACCTCCCAAAATTAATAAGATGACATTAAAACATAAACAGCCTTACTAAAAAACCCAGTGAAAATTTTATTCAATTGACAAACGGCCGCGAATGTGAAAACATTACTAATTAAAAAATGGTTCATGGAAAAAAATACACTTGGTTTACACGGCCTGAGAGAGTAGTTTATCTCTGTTTTATTAATGATGACAGAACGAAATTTGGAATTTTTCCAAAGTATGTTGAATGTTCTATATATTTCTTATTTTTGAAGGTGTCGTAAAAACAAATATCATTTATGAAAACTAGATAAAATTACCTTTTAGATTTGTGTATTTGAAATACACTTTAGTTTTCAAAAACTGCCATATTTTAAGATTCAAACTCGGAAAAAAATTTCCACCCAAAACATTTTTGACCAAAATGTAGAGAAATTTAAAAAAAAACAAAATTTCAAAAACACAGTCCTTTTATGTATTAAATTTGGAAGGAAACCATCACCTCACTTTTTCGTCGTGCATACAATAAAAAAATAATAAAAAATTTCAAAGTTTTTTTTATTGCCAAAAAAATAACTTAGAAAAATACCAACATTCAACAGAATTCTTACATCTCTAAAGATGTTAATTTCTTTGATACGTTTACGAACACATGTATTAGATATTAATATTATAAAAAATTATCACTTCTAAGAAATTCTCTTAAAATAAAGATCTTAAAATGTAAATTTTATCTCTTAAGTAACCTATAAAACAATATTCTGACAGTTCAACTTTGGAAGTACGGCGTTTGTACAATAACTTGATTAAACTGGTGTAAACCACATGAATAATATGGTAAATATATCAATTATTTGAACAGAAGAGTAAATTTGTCACTACAATAGAAATTATTAAGTAAAATCACAACATTTAGGTACTAACAAAATTTTCAATATCCCGCCATAAACACACTGAACTGTTTTGTCATCGCAGGCTGATATGCACAGGCGCGCCAATAATACCCCTAGCGGAGAAGAATTAAAATAACATTGTTTCCTAGTAAATTAAAACCATATACAACGTTGTCAGATCTTCAATGCATTTTAACAGCGTGACCACATAAGAAAGGTTATTGGTAATAAAACGTGTTTTAGTGTATACGGGGTTTATTTATGTTATTGCAACAACACGTTGCAATAACAAAAGTTTTTTTTTTTAGTAAGGCTGAAAATGAAATATTAAGCAAATTAAAACAATTGGTATTACATTGTTTAAAATATTTCACAGTTTTACGCAAGAATATACAAGTGGTTTTTTCTTTAAAAACTACTTGTATATTCTTAAAAGTTTTTTCACTTTTATAACTTTTGGTATAAATTCTATGTATGTGTAATCCTCGATATCTTAAATATTATTTTGTAATCTACGTAAAAGCCCCTACGGGCGTATAACAACAATAAATAAATAAATTATTCTGCAAGCTGAAATGCACCGTGAGATAGCAGGCAGCGGCAAGCAGTGACATCTAACATCTTAAATGGAAGCTTTCTTTCCCATGCACTATGACTGGCTTGGTCAATTTTTGAAATGCCCCGATATCATGTCTTCTGTCTCTACGCACCATACAATAAACGAGATGGCACTATGTCGCCTAGTAAAAAGTTTTCAGATTCTAAAGACAGTTTGGGTCATTGCCATGAGGGAGAGAGAGCATGATGAATATTATGCGTCTGAAAGAGATGGTTTGATAAACGTAGGTTGATTTTGCATATTTTACGCTTGTCGCGTGAAATAATTTACTCTATTAAATAAATATTATCATATTTAATTTGATATTGTATTGAACTCGAAGAAGAAGAGTCTGATGAGTTTGTATCATCAATACAATATTTTTGCATCGATTTCATCGATTCTATATTCGACATTGCGCGAAATAACCGTTGGCGTTCAACAACAATAATGCATTCGGCGTTTTCACAAAACACGCAATGCGATCAGTAAAATATCCACTTATTAAATATTTTTTACACCAAAGGAAGCACTTTTATATGTTTTTTGTTATCTCAAGCACTTTTATATTGAATAAAACTTCGATAAAGCACGAGATAGCTACCACATTCGATGTCAATTGAAAACAAAGGGAAATGACGCAAGACGCCAACTGCAGTGACAGAACAAACAACCACGAATTGATGACACCAAAACAAGGAAAAGGAAGTCAAATTAGACCACTAAGATAAGAATAGACGTGTCGTTTCTCACATATATAAATATGTTCTGGATGAGGAACCGCACTGCATAATATCATTTTTTTTTAATGACGTTCCACTTCAGGACCCCTAGAGCCGCCTCTGCAATTGATAAACGCTGACGAGCTGCATAATAAGGGTGCTTAGCTCTTCTAGAATGGACACATTTGTGCGTCTGGCTATCCATGGAATGTACCCAATTAGGAATGCCATAATCTCACTTGTTCCAGACAGTTTCTCAGTCAGTCCCAGAATTCTGCATTGAAATAAATCCCGACAAAACACGAATGCACGAATTTTGCACCTATTACGTAACCCACATTTAATTTTAAAATAAAATTGTATGAAAGTGATAAAAAGTGAGGTGACAGTTTTATTACAAATTTTGTTTAGAAAAGGAATCTGAATTTAAAATTTGAAGTTGTTATGAAAATATTTGCGTAGGACGTCAAAATGTTATGAAGATATTTAACCTTCACATTGGAAGCTAAAATGTTAGGAATATAATACATGGAGAGCATGAGACAAGTGTGATTATTACTAGAATTTCTCAGGCGTGGACCTTAAGTAGGCGGCTGTGTAATAGTTTGTATGAGGATAGGTTATTTAAATGAAATAGTATTGTGCTTTGACACAGTTAAATTAATTTATTAATTATTACAAATAATAATCAGGGCTAGACTAAATTCTGAATGGGCATATTATGGAGCGTTAGTACCGTTTAATCTTGAGGAGTTGATGAATGGGTGAAAGCCATATGTAGGCGATCCATGCTGCTGCTTGCTGCCTTCGGAGATGGGCGGATAGCTCCCTCCGCTGCTGACATGTGCTGAACGGCAGGCTGGAGCGACGAACAGGCCTCCAGTCCCGCGGTTTCCCAGCGACGTCCCGTCCAAGGGCGGTTGCCAGCCAGCCGACTATGTTGATGACGGCCAAGGTGGGCGATCTTCGTCCGCATCCCTGCGAGCACCTCTGGCTCCAGGTATAGTCGGAAGGTCTTGTCATGACTGCGTCTGCAGATGCTGGATATGGTTTTAATCCAGCAGAAATAATGTGCTCCCATGGTACTCCGCTGCTGATCCAGGATTTTAATGATTGTCCTGATGGTCTTCAATAATGGATGCCGCTGGTGGGCGCGGATTTATCAATCTTCACATGTTAAAATAATGGCGAACTATTAATATTTGATTACGTCGACCCGCCACAGGGACGGTGGCCATGGTCACCTGTGGCTGCTCAAAGAATGAAGAGCTCAAGGCCAGTCCTGCCTAGTGAACCCCTCTCTGCAGATCCTCAGTAGTGCCAACTGAGCAAAGGTAAGCATTTCAATGCTACCAATATAATGATGTTGAATGTTAACAACTTCACACCAAAAGTACCCATACACAGATAATTCACTTGTTACATAATTTTTATGTAACATTTCCGCCCTTCCCACACAAAAAAAAATTATCCATAATTTTTTTTTTTTAAAACACTCCCTAAAAAAACACAAGCCCACTGTAAATCTAAGCTAAACTCAAAGCAAAAATAAGCATATGTAAAAACTATACAATAACAGATGATTATAAACCATAGTAGATGGGTGCCCGCATGTGAAGAAATGGACGATCCAATGCCATCTGGACGAACTCTCGAGGTTTTCGCGAAGCTAGAGGCGAACGTCTTCAATGGAATTGAAGCACCCAACCCTGTCACAGCGACCCCTGAAAAACACCAAAACAATTCTGTAGGTATTTGCAAAAGAAAAATTTAAAAAACAAATTCAAAACAGAATCAAGTAATATAATGGGCAAGATTGTATTTTTACAAAATTATAAATGCATTCTAAATTTGAGAACACAAAAATAAAAGTATGAATTAATCATAAAATAAACATTCTTTTGTAAAAATATTATTGTACACATACTAAATTTACTTGTAAATACTGTTGTAAAATATATACTATTGTAAAATATACTAAACATACTATAGGAGACATACTTTACTAGACATACTATACTAGACATACTATTGTAAAATCTTACGGATGAGAAGCAAGTGTAAATTAATGCGAACAAACAAAGTTTTGAATCTAGAATATTATAAAATTTGGTTACGATTGATTAGTTAGACAATAAATATTGAGTTTATGACTATTATTGTTTTTTTTTTATTTATTTTATTTTTTATTTTTATTTTAAGTATTAGGTAAAAGCGTGTTTGCTGAATGTATGGGGCTCAAAAACATTATCTGTCTCTTTCCAAGAGCTCAATATTAGATAATGTAAAAGGATTGATTTTGTATATTGTGACTTGATGTGAGAATTGTGAAGTGATTTATTTATCACTTTTAGTAGTAACGTGGTATGCATACATAACTCGATTTTTCAATAGAGTAATATGATAAGAGCGAGTTGTTAGAATTGACAATACTTTAAATCGAAATAAACCGAACAAACTCGAGACATTACACGCTGTTACTTTGGTACGTCCATTAATGATCAGCGTGACAACGGCCCTTCTACCTTCTGCAGGGAAAACATCCGCAGACAATAGATCCTCCGTCTTCACTCTGATCGGTTCCGAAACGTCAGGCAACGGCCCTGCTATGGCACAGACTCTCATATCAATCTGTCCATAGTTACTCCGTCTCCTGGAATGAAGATGAACGATCGAAGAATTCGAAACGTTACGAGTAGGTAGCGGCATACACTACTCTCATCTCTTCGGAACTTGTAAACAAAACATGGAAAAGTATCAATCTCCGGAATTGTACTCCCATAATTTTATAATGATGTGTTTACTGAGTGTAAACATGTTTCTCGCGGTACTTCAAGCACGGCAGGAAAACAAAAACCCTGGTTAAACAACATCGACGTCCATAATTTTTTTTTTTTTTTTTTTAATTCTCTAAGTCCACAAATGTACTAAAACATTATGCCCGTAATTGAAAAAATTGAAATAATTATCAAATTTATGAAAATGTCATGATTGACAGAAACCAGATGTTAATTTCATCCAAAACAATTTTCCGAATTGTTGTTATAATCCTCTTAATGTAGAAATAACACAGCTTTGTTATTGTTGATAATTGATGTTGTTGTTAAATGATATTGAAGAAAATATATTAATTTGTGCCAAACCTGGATTTAAAATTATTTGAATAATGTTATGACGGTTTAAAAATTCCTGCATTCTTACGATATTTATAAATGGATGTACCCTCTTTGCGTTGACAATTTAAAATAAATGTTTGTAAATTTGTTGCTGTGATGAGATATAGTAACAATTGTCACATAATATTTCGTAGCTAATGAAATAGAATGTAAGACCGTTTTCTATTTAGCAAATAATAATTATTTAGAATGAAAGTGAAAAGTAAACAAAATAATTCACAAACCATATTATAACAGAACTGTCATTTTGAGATTGTAAACAACATTATCTATGAAATGTCAGATTGAAATTTTAAAATGTCAACAGTGTATTATTTTGACAGGTAACAGCTGTTGCTTTGAAATCAAACCGAAAATATTTAAAAACAAAGAATAATATAGAATCGTAATAATAATACCATAAAAGATATTTGAATATAATATAATAGTTTTTAAAAACTTTTGCACGATATTGAAAAGTTTCACATTTTTATTAACCCGATGAAATAATAGTATTGCAATTTTTTTTATATTTTTAAGTTGGTATTCACCTTTGTAACTTCACTGCATAATATAACCTCAATAATTATAATATAATGTAAGACCTTTTGATAAGCAATGTACGTCGCGATAGTAATGACATTAAATCAATTTGAAATACCTGTGTAAAATTAAGACATTTTATAATGCACACAATGACTTTGATATCAACTTCTTTGAGGTTAAAAATAACATACGCGAATCGACAATTGATAATAAAGCGACGCACACGAAAACAAAAAAAAGCATTAACACAACCGTAAAATTTTCCAATAGTATGTATGAAATAAAATCGCCATAATCGCAAACAACAATATGATTGTTACTTATGAATTGAAAATCCATCTTTACAAAAGAAACCATGCGGGAATCTTTAGGTACAATTGAAATGTGACATAGTGTCGAACAAGAAATTTACCATCAAGTAAAAAAATATTTATGACTATATTATCCCAATAGAATATATCAAATTAAGTTGAGCGCCATAATGTTATTGAGTACCTACAACGAAAAAAATTATTGTCGAAAATAATTCTTAATATTGACTGCGTAAAATACATGATGCATTATTATTGAAAATACGACAGAATTGATAATTAGCAGAAAAATAAATTGCAAAATAATTAAGAATAGCAGGTAGCAAATATGTAACATTATTATTTGTAAGAAGTTGAATTTGAATATTACTCTATCAGAATTTGAATTTTAATTAGATGGCAAGGTAGGTAGGTAGATTTAACAGAAATTAGCATTGTAGATTTGCAAAAAAATGTTACAATAAACTGAGATTAACTGTGAAGATAATATATGATATTTTTACAATGATTTACACATCTATCGAAGTTATTTTTTTTTAGAGATTATAAAAAAAATAACCCTCTCACACAAAGTATTAGCCAATCGAGCCCAACAAACGTTGGAGCGCCAAAATGTTATGAAAATATTTGCGTAGGACGTCAAAATGTTATGAAGATATTTAACCTTCACATTGGAAGCTAAAATGTTAGGAATATAATACATGGAGAGCATGAGACAAGTGTGATTATTACTAGAATTTCTCAGGCGTGGACCTTAAGTAGGCGGCTGTGTAATAGTTTGTATGAGGATAGGTTATTTAAATGAAATAGTATTGTGCTTTGACACAGTTAAATTAATTTATTAATTATTACAAATAATAATCAGGGCTAGACTAAATTCTGAATGGGCATATTATGGAGCGTTAGTACCGTTTAATCTTGAGGAGTTGATGAATGGGTGAAAGCCATATGTAGGCGATCCATGCTGCTGCTTGCTGCCTTCGGAGATGGGCGGATAGCTCCCTCCGCTGCTGACATGTGCTGAACGGCAGGCTGGAGCGACGAACAGGCCTCCAGTCCCGCGGTTTCCCAGCGACGTCCCGTCCAAGGGCGGTTGCCAGCCAGCCGACTATGTTGATGACGGCCAAGGTGGGCGATCTTCGTCCGCATCCCTGCGAGCACCTCTGGCTCCAGGTATAGTCGGAAGGTCTTGTCATGACTGCGTCTGCAGATGCTGGATATGGTTTTAATCCAGCAGAAATAATGTGCTCCCATGGTACTCCGCTGCTGATCCAGGATTTTAATGATTGTCCTGATGGTCTTCAATAATGGATGCCGCTGGTGGGCGCGGATTTATCAATCTTCACATGTTAAAATAATGGCGAACTATTAATATTTGATTACGTCGACCCGCCACAGGGACGGTGGCCATGGTCACCTGTGGCTGCTCAAAGAATGAAGAGCTCAAGGCCAGTCCTGCCTAGTGAACCCCTCTCTGCAGATCCTCAGTAGTGCCAACTGAGCAAAGGTAAGCATTTCAATGCTACCAATATAATGATGTTGAATGTTAACAACTTCACACCAAAAGTACCCATACACAGATAATTCACTTGTTACATAATTTTTATGTAACAAAGTTTATTCTATTTTAATTACTTTAATTCAAATATTTGCAGGTATGCATTTTTTAGCCAATTTACATTTCCAATATTAAAATTTTAATATTTAGAAACAAAAATTTTGATTTCTAATAAACATATCGGAAAGATTATTTTATCTAAATTTTAGAACAATTTTTATTTTTGCAAAAGCGTTGAAAAAAACCAATAAATAGGAACATTTAAAATGCATGGGAAGAACCAGGAATTTTGCGCGCAAACCTTGACAGGCAAAAGTTGACAGAAAATTATCTTCTTATTATTCGAAGGGTTAAGAGGGTTTCACTGTAATCCTTAAAAATTTGGACATATTTTGGCAGTAAGTAAAAATACTTCCGCTTTGCAATAAAATCCAAATAAATGGAATATTTGTGAATATATCCTAAAACTAAAAACTGTTTTCGAAAGGTGATGAAATAAGCTTTCAAATTTTATTATTAGAAAAAACCATGTAGTTTTTTGAAATATAAAAATTTTGGATGCAAATTTTAAAAAGTTATAAAAATAGCACACCTTACGAGTTTTTTCTACTGAAATTATTGATAATGAAAAAAAATAAAAACACAAACATATTTTATTAGACAAATGTAATATAAACATTAGTGATACCTCACTTTTGTCATTTTATGTAGAAACAATTCTTAAAAAATTAACAGTTTCATAATTATTTTCACTTGCTGTTATGAAACATAAGTTTCATAACAGTGTACATTTTAATTATTTTTTGGTTAACTTTTAAATTTGAATATAAGGCACAGTGTTTCTTCTTTCCAACACCATTTAGATCATAATTCTAACCTTGATAGTAAGGGAGACACAACGATTTCTATGAGACCTGTACGAGTTGTTCCGAAAATTGAACAAATTAACCTGAGGGGTTAAAAGAGAGTTGTAGTTCAACGAAATTGCTGAGATACCCATTTTAAAACTTATTTTGTATTCTTTTCATAGCTTGTATATGAATATTTAATGTGGGTTCCAGACGGGAGAATTGTACTCAAGTTTACTTCATACACTTAAAATATTGTTGAAATTTCTAGTCACTTCTTATTTATAGTGACATCTTTTGGCCAGTTTGTGCGGTACCAATGAATAAACATGTGTGCAGGTGGAGGACATTCCATCGTGGCTATTCCTACCCTGGTCGGCACAGATCCTGGCCCACCTGCCCTCGCTGCACGGCCCCCTGGCTCCCCTGGCCGCCCGACTGGCCCGGGACTATCCCGCCGCCCTGCGCCACCATTACCGCCTCTCCCGCCATGCCTGGGAGACTAAACCTTCACCCGTAGGACACATTATACAACGGTAAGCTCAAATAGTTTGTGTGGTGTATATGAAAATGTATACAGTTTCAATGTCTTTCAACAGATGTCGTTAGATGTATGTAGTTTTGAGGTATATCAACAGATGTCAGTAAAGTTGTACTATACGAGAATCAACTTGTCAAATATCTGATCGGTTACAATAGGGCAATAGGGGACGATATCCTATTGTCAGTTGGAATTATTTTTCCATGTTGTGCTACCTCCTTCTTTAGCCAATGTTTCCTGACAAATCAGCAATTGCCAATCATTTAATTAAAACCGGTCATTTATTTGTTCCTGAAGTCCTGGGAAGACCAAAAACGCATCGAGCATGCCTAATTACAGAGTATTAAAAATCCACTAAAACCACATTTTTTGGTTTATATAATTCTAGAATGCGTATTTTCGTCTGTACACTAATTCTAGCAGTGTAATATTGGTTCGAGAAATTCACGCCCGTGTAATTTCTTTCTGACACTGCCATAGATCACCCCAAGTGCTTGGTTTGTCCAGGTTTTGGCATCGGATGCGTCTGCCCACCTACTGCATGGCAAGCCGAATCGGGAGAGACTGATTGAGGAAGACCTTTTGGTCTCTCCACAGGACTCTCTCAACCCATCGTCTTGCACCACAGTTGCAAATCGACCCCCAGATTCCTACCCACCCTTCATACCGTTTTCTTTCCCAGAACTTCCTTTCCGTAAAAATCTAATAAAGGCCCTAAGGCTAAGGGAAATTATTTTCTTCTATGTATGGGGTTTATGTAAAAAAAAACATTTGAGCCTGTATAAATAAATAAATTAATTAAATAACATTTTTCCATTGCAGCTTCGATGAACTTCTCATAGATGGCAATACGGAAACCTTGGTACAAGCTCTCGGCACTCTCTGCTGCCCTATCACCTTACTCAAGAACTCTATCGAGAAACTTATATCTCTGGGTAAGATATTTTCATCGCTGGCTCTTTAACCTGTCACGGGCTGTTTCCCAACAAGAAATTCACTAACAAAGCACCACTTTGAGTTTTGGATTGAATGTTTTGTGGATTAATTTTGAGCTATCGTATATTTTATTGACTGAAACACATTCCTAGAACAATAAACTATGTATGTACCAAAACAACATTACTTGCGTTAATTTGATAAATTGATAGGTTTTACGATGTTTTCGTCAAGTACCGCACTTCGGACTTTGACAGATTTAATCGTGGCAAATTTGACATTTCGATTCCACAGATAAAATCATTTAAAAATATTCTGGTGTCGCCAGGTGAATGAAACTAATGGCTATATCACCAACGATGTTGGTGCAAGCGATTCTGACCTTGTCCTTCATACAAAATCTGTACACAGAAGGGTCAAAATCGCATTCAAAAATATGTTTTTCGAATTTTTTCCAAGCGCATGCGCACACACTGCGCGCGTCCGCACGTCTCCGGCAAATAAGAGGTTAACCCCTCAGGCCTCGGGCATATTCTGTCGGGAGATCCGAAACTTACGCTCCGCAATAAAATCCATATACATACCGTCACTTCATTCGAATAGGTTTCTAACTTCATTTCACCTTGTTTTGAGGTATGACATGTCAAAGTTTGGAAAGACCTGCACTCATTATCTATTTACCAATTTCCGGGTTTGAGGTTGAATCTTGTGTAAAGTAATTTAATTGAACATATTTTAAAGTAAAGTATTTAAATATATACTTACCATTTTAGAACACTCCTAAACATGCAAACAGAACCATATGCAACCAGTTTTTTTTTTCTATTATTTCTGGCTTTCACCCTTCAAGGGTGTTCTAGGCCATCATTTATAATTACAGAGAAAGGAAAGGTGAATTTATATATTAATTTTATTTAAATGTGCAAATTTCAGAATTTTATGGAAGATTGGACTAGAGACTAGACTTAGAAGAGATGATTTTTGGAGGAGAGGCAATTTTTGATAACGCTTGATAGAAGAGAGGATATTTATTTAGAGAGGGACAATAAAAAAATATGTGATCTAAAGTTCCCACATCTAGACCACAGAACGTACAATCTGGAGAGTCAAGCACATGTATTTTATAAAGGTGAGAAGGAACGGAACAATGTCCGATTCTCATACGAATAAGGAAATTTCTTTTTTGGAAAAATGGGGGAATTTTTGAAACCACAGTTTTGATGGGATAGTCCTTTGTATTGAGGCGTAGCGGGCACCCTTGGATTGACTAGCAATGTTCCAATACTCTGTCCAAACATTGCGGGATCTATCTTTGATGATGGAAAAAATATCAGACAGGGGAATATGGTTTACGAGGGTAACGGAAGGGTTAGACGCTCCTTGTTTTGCCGAGGAATCAGCAATATCGTTACCCACTATGCCAACATGTCCAGGAATCCAAATCAGAGTGACAGTTTTTCCAGAGCTTTGAATGGAGGTTATCAATACTCGAATAAGACATACAAAGTGATCATCAGGATGAAGAAGAGGACTGGTTTTAAGTTTTTGGAGGGAACTGAGAGAGTCAGAGAGAACAAGAGAATGTTCAAAATTATTTTTTATTATATATTTGAGAGATTCAATAATCACAATGCACTCGGCAGAAAATATTGAAAATTGGTTTGAAATTGAATAAAATATTCTTTCATTAGAATTATTGTGGTAAACGTTAATACCAATACCACAGTTAGGAGAGTCCGGAGATTTGGAGCCATCAGTAAATAAAAGAGAAGAGTTGGGCCATTTAGAAGAAATAATGTCATTGAACATATTATTGACAGTACGGGCTGGGAGATTGGAATGACTTTTAAGGATGCCAATCCCTTCTAAAATCGTTGAGGAGAGGGTGACGTGACTATATTTTAATTTGTACAGAGGAAGAAGATCATTTTTGATAATTTGAAGCTCTGAGAGAGAGCGAAAATTTTTGCAGATGGCACGGAGAGGTTTAGTTCGAGCTCTGATTGTAGATGAATGTGTTGAGTCGTTGAACAACGAGACTCTGGGAATAACCTGATGACTTTTAGAATTTAAATATTTAAGAACAAATTTGTCAGCAAATAGTTGACACCTTAAATAAAGAGGAGGATCAGAACATTCTACTTGAAGGGAATTGACGGGTGACGATTGCATCGCGCCAGTTATTATTCGCAATGACTTAGATTGAATTTTGTCTAATTTACTGAGTGCATTTTTGGATGCAGTACTAAAAAGTGGGCAGGCATAGTCGAGATGGCTTCGAATAAGTGCATTGTAGAGCAACTTAATGCAGATAGGATGTGCACCCCACCAAACGCCAGTCAATGATCTGATGATATTAATTTTTTTTCACATTTAGTAACTATATTATTAATGTGGGAAGATCATTTAAGTTTCCTATCAAATGTTACTCCCAAAAATTTAACTTCGGAAGCATTGGGGATTGGAGAGTTTTTAAATAAAATTTGAACAGGGGGATTATTATGACGGTTTGAGAAGGTGACACACTGACTCTTTTGGACTGAAAGTTCAAGACCATTTAAAGTGAGCCATGTGCAAAGGGCATCCATGGCTTCATTAAGATATTTGACGGCGGATGGAATGATTTTGGATGATAAGAAGAAAGCTATGTCATCTGGGAACTCAATAACTTTTACTTGAGGGGAATGGTGACATGCATATCATGTGTGTATATATTATACAGTAAGGGGGATAATACATCGCCTTGGGGTAAACCCTTCCAAATTGACCTACTCTGAGGAGTAACATCGGGTAGCTGAATGAAAATTTTCCTATCGAGAAAAAGATCAATAATAGATTGGACAAACATGAGGGGTAAGCCAAGGCCTAAAAGTTTTTTTTTAAGAATTGGGATGGAAACATTGTCAAAGGCGCCTTCTATGTCTATAAAGACTGCAAGACATACTTCTTTGTTAGAAATGGATAAATTAATATCAGTGCTGATGATGGCAAGGTTATCTTGCGTAGATTTTTTTTTCCTAAATCCAAATTGGGATGGAGAGAGAAGATGATTACTCTCGACAAAAAATTCTAAACGGTTTTTAATTAATTTTTCATAAATTTTACTAAGGGTGGATGAAAGAGCAATTGGCCTATAGTTGGATCCAGAATTGGGTGATTTGTTTAATTTTAGAATTGGGTCGATTATTTGAGAACTCCAGTCATCAGGTATTATGCCAGTCTTGAAGATTTTATTTAAGATGCTTAAAAAGTGATTTAGAACATTATCATTACTATTTTTGATAATGCTATAAGGTATACCATCTCTGCCTGGAGATGAGTCCTTGACTGTTGATAAACAATTTTTTAATTCAATTAAAGTGAATGGAGAGTCTAGACAATGATCAGACAGAGGAGTGTTGTGGATTAGAGTTATTTCATCTAAGTTAGGTACAGAAGGGGGGGCAATTTTGTCCAAGAACTCGTCCATCCATTTAGAATGAGAAGCTCGAGGAGATGTTGGACGGAAGGAAATCTTCGAATCATAGACCAAATTTCCGAAATTGGAGTGTTCGGAGATACTGAACTGCAGAAGTTGTACCACCCGGATCTTTTTTTTGACCTCAATACCCTTTTGGCATTGGCTTCGGCATTTTTGTATATGAGATAGTTCTCCATAGTCATATTGTGACGATAAGAAAGAGGTTTAGCTTTCCGAATTCTCACTACTTTGGAACATTCCTCATCCCACCAGGGAGTCGGAGGGAGTTTTTTGAGAGATTTGGTTTTAGGGGGAGGATTTGATTTATTGATTGCAGTTACGAGCATTGATTTGAAATTATCGTAGTCATCTTTGACAGATAATGTATCAGTATAGGGTAAATTTTGTATAAACTTATCCATATGTGAGTTAAATTCGTCCCATTTGATGTGTTTTGTTTTAATCTTTGTCGAAATATGGGACTTGTCTGAATGGAAAGAAGTTTGATAAGTGATGGTGATCGGGAAATGATCACTGGAGCAAGGGTCGGGGGACACCACCCACGTCTCGATCACAGAAAGCAGAACCCCAGACGGGGGAATGGGCATTAAAATCACCCAATAAAAAGAAAGGAGGGCTTAGTTGACGGACAATTTGCAACCACGCTTGTGTATTGAAGTGCGATGTTGGGGGAAGATAGATAGAAACAAAGGAAGTGTCCTTTATTTTGGCTGCAACCATTTGAAAGTCAGCATTGGGGGGTTTTTGATATTATTTATTGGGAAAAACGGAAGGGATTTTTTAATAAAAAGGGCAGCACCACCGCCCGTACCTTCCGGGCGATCATCGCGAAGACAGGAGTACCCTCCCACATTAAAGTGGGTGGATGGAGTGAAACATGTCTCCGAGACAGCAGCCACAGAAACAAGGTTTGAATTTAATAGGTTAAGAAGGTTCGATTTGTTAGAAATAGCACTGCGGCTATTCCACTGAAGAATTCTGACATCTTGAAGAGCCATTTTGAATAAATGATTTTAATGTGGAAATAATAGAAGCAGCGTTGGATGGTAGATTAGTTTGAGAAGAAATTAGGTCAATTAGAAGCATAATAAGAGTTTGAATAAATGAAGAATTATCTTGGGAGAATTGTTCAGAAAGCTTTTGATGGTTTGTTGAGGATGAATTATAATTGTTTGCGCACCCATTTGTGGCATTTGAAAGAGGTGAATCGTTGGGATTTAAGAGAAGTGAGTTGTGTTGTTGCTGATCGTATCCAGGAGCCGGTTTAGAGATAGGGTTTTTGTATGTGAATTTAGTAGAACGAGAAGATGTTGAGGAGGAGGCGGGTGGGTTGGATGAAGAGTTACTGGATAAAACCTCAGCAAATGATTTTTTGACAGGCGGGAACAGTTTAGAAGCCTGCAGAAAAGACAAGTTCTGAGAGGCCATAGCAATTTTTATATTTTTTTGGCGAGATTGTTCCAGACAAGAAGAGTTAATGGCGGAATGAGCACCTGAGCAGTTAAAACATTTAGGTGAAGAGAGAGAAGAACATTGGTCAGCCGTGTGGTTTTCTCCATATTTGAAACATCTGGGAGGGGATCTGCATGCAGCTTTGGTATGACCAAAACGACAGCAATTGTAACATTGAGTGGTGGGATAAGTATACATTTCAACTGGTAAGGAGTTGAAAAATAAATAAATATGGGAGGGAAGAGATTGTCCTTCAAATGTGATGACGACAGATTGGGAGGGCTTCCAGGAAACGATGCCCTCAGAAGAGTCCTTATAATTTAACCTCCTGGCTTTTATGGGATTGCCGATATGTTGGGGGGTTGAAAGTGAAGACAGGATTTCTGGAATGGACAGATCGGTCGAGATACCTCTGACGAGGCCCATTCGAGTGACATTGAAAGTTGCGAAGTACGCCTTGAATTTAGAATTTGATGAAATAAATATGTTTTTGATAAAGTTGTTGGCGGCTGAACCTGAGAGGAATTCAACAGAGATTCGGAAGCGACCCTCAGCTTTTACACCTCCAGGCTTAATCGAAAGGTTCTTGCTATTTGATAGGAATTTACCAAATTCAAGAGGGTGGATAGTTTTACTTTGCTCAGTTTTTTGAGCGTACACAATGAACGGGCCACAGGAATGAGGAGAATAAAAGTTTGTAGGAGTAGGTTGAGGAAGAGCAGGTGAAGGCTGAGAAGAAGAAGGAGAGTCATGTTTTATTGAGGAAGAGGGACTAAACTTCCTTTTTTTCGTGGTAGTCAGAATGACAGATTCACTGTCCGAAATTACTACATTTTCACCATCTGGGGGGTCAGGGGGAGGATCTGGGGGCTTTTTAGGGTGTCCAGGGGGGTCCTCCTCCATTGTTCACAAAATTACAAAAGAAAAAATGTATGGAAAGTGACAAAAATAAAAAAGGTTATAAATATCTGGAAATCAGCGACGAAAAGTGACTCCTGGAAGATCAGAGGAGAGAAGAATCCTCAAGGAACAACACACTACACTTTTATTGACCAGAAAACATACAAATATTAGTTAAAATAATAAAAAAAGATTATTTGTTTTTAGAGGAAACAAAATAACTGTGACAGCCAGATGTTCAAAATAACTGTGACAGCTAGATGTTCAAAATAACTGTGACAGCCAGATGTTCAAAATAACTGTGACAGCCAGATGTTCAAAATAACTGTGACAGCCAGATGTTCAAAATAACTGTGACAGCCAGATGTTCAAAATAACTGTGACAGCCAGATGTTCAAAATAACTGTGACAGCCAGATGTTCAAAATTAGAATCTATGCAACCAGTTAAAAGGCATAATAATTTATTGCGCAATTCTAACTACATTACTAATGCAATTCCAAGCTAGGGCCACGTCCTATTTCAATATTTTCCATTGTACATAATATGATAAACTAAAATTGTTAAATAGATTACGAATATTCGTTTTTGAAAACTTAGAAACCTTAGAAAATGGTAAGGCATAGTTAGAACCCTATCCAAATGAAGTGATGAACCATAATGCACCTCGTATTTACGATCAACTGTCGGATACAAACAAAATAGAGAGTGTGATGATAGAACCTTGTAAAATGAATTATTATTGAAAATGTTTGATGTTAGAAACATTGTCATACATATATCTACGAAAATACAACACAGAACCCTATACAAATGAAGTGACGATACGTAGAATGTTTTTGAATGTATCTGAAAACTAAAAAGTATTTTTGAAACAATTTCTATGAGCCTATACAAGTTGTTTTGAAATGCGAATAAATTAGCCTAAGGGGTTAATAAATCTAGGTAGTTACCACCTGGTACTCCCACGGTGTGTATAATTTCGAATCTTTTTTGTGTGATAGTATAGTGTGTAATACCACCTCTCAGAGAATCCCTCAAGACCATAAGAACTATTTTTATCAACAAGAATATCAGAAGACAAAGGGTAAGTCCAAGGGGGGAGAAGACAAAGGGGGACTCCATCGAAGCCAGAGTAAAGTTAGCCTCTCAAAAACTGGGCGTACTGTACAGGGCCCGCAGATACTTTAATAGTACACAATTGCTAACCCTGTACAAATCACAAGTGCTCCCCACAGCTGAATTTGGCAGCCACCTCTGATAGATTCTCCCATCTTAACAGACGGATCTGCAATCTTTAGAGCACAGGCGTCGGGTGGGAATGCTATCCTTGTTCTACCGGTATTACAATGGAAGATGTTCCGAGGAATTAGCGTCATTGATCCCTTCGGCACTGGTGTATAGTCGGGAAACACGCCAAACGCATGCCCAACATTTGTACACGGTTGACTTTTGTCACATGAGAACAGGTCGCTTCTTCAACTCGTCCTTGTGTTCAACAGCTCAGCTGTGGAATGATTTGCCAGCCTCTGTATTTCCTCCTTCTTACAACATGGGTCTCTTCAAGACCAATGTTTATTCCTTCCTCTCCTCATAAAGACCCCCCACACAGCATCCCAGATGACATAGGCCCTGAGGGATATTATTTTCCTCAAGGCCTCCTGTGTGGAGTTAAGGTCAGTCCATTACAATTCCAACTTATAAAATATTGACTACAGTCCACAAAACGATTAAAATCTGAGGATCCCTTTCTTAACCTTACTCATTATGTTTACACCGTTCCACCATTCTTTGCAGATCTTCATATTTCTCACACGATCATGCGTGATTTTTTTAAATTATTTTTTTGTAATCGAAACTTATGAATAAATTAATCAAAATACATAAAACGAGTTATCTATTACTGAAATATAAGTAAACTAGCAGACCCGGCCACACGTTGCTGTGGCTAACGAACCACAACCCCGTTACCCAACCTATATAACCAAAAGCATCTGTTAATTTGCATACATATCAAATCTACACTGCCCGCTTGTTAGCCCGCTCCCTTAATATATTATATATTTCAACCAATTCACACAAAACCTTGACAAATTACATACCTTAACCTTCCTCATGAATCACTCTATCTATTGGTGAAAACCGCATGAAAATCCGTTCTGCAGTTTAAAAGATCTAAGCGTACCGATAGCGGGAGCGACTTTGCTTTATACAAAGTAAAGATTAATTAAACTTTTTACGAGTGTATGCTTACCACAGTCAAATAAAATGTTTAACAGCCAGAGATATTTCTCAGATCTCACTAACGCTCTTTTTCCATATAAGGGCTCAGTTAATTTTGATATCTTTCAGATGAATCGAGATGGACAGAGGCAATTAAGGAATTAATAGCAACTACGTATCCAGAGGTTAAGTCTATTGCTGGGATCCGCATTCGAGGACCCGTTTTCAAGCTACTGGATCCATACAAAATTTCACTGGAATCGCTTCTGAAAAATGGTAAGCTTGATTTTTTTCCCAAACAACTTGTGAAAGGATATAAATTGAGTCAATAACATTCATGATCCTAGAAGACCTTGGACAGAGCTATTCATTGATTTATGTATTTATTGACTCGCCAACAGAATGCACCACACAATAAGAAACTCCAGTGAAAAATATTATGGCTTTAAAAAAATATGTTCATATAGACCAGTGATTCCCAAAGTGTTCCAGGTGGACCCCCAGGGGTCCATGGGAGACTCGATGGGGGTCTACGTTGGCGTGATATAAAAATGGGGGTCCACAAGTTGTATGTGGGGGGTCCACGAAAATTTATCTGGTTTCGATAGTAATGAACAAAAAATGTTGACTTGGCTTTACCTGGCTAGGCAGATACACTACTCAAAAAATTAATAAAGCAAAAAAAATCCGTCGTAAAAAATGGTCGTATTGATACTTAAAAAAACATTTTGAAGCTTTAAAATTATAATTTTCATAATTTTGGCAAAAAAATTTTAAGAGCTACAGTTCTCATGCAATCCTAATTTTTTTGCTATTTTTTTGATACACGGGCTTGAATTTTTTTTCAGTTAGGCCGGCCTATGAATCAATATTTAGCAATAATTTCCTTTTTTTAAAACCTCCCTTAATTTTTTTGAGCAGTTTATTTTAACCCCTCCGAATTTTCGAGAATATTAACTTTTGGTGTCTTAAACGAAATGACATTTTACGAAAACTTTTAGTTATAACCGCTTCACAATTAAAGCTCTATAAATGAAACATTTCTGAACGTAGCCGAATAGTAAAAACTGTTTTAGAAAGGTTACAAAATAGGCTTTGAAATTATTATATTACAAATAAATATTAGCATTTGTAAATATTAAAATTTAGAACGCAAACATTAAAAATAGGTAAAAATGACTCACGTGATGTTTTTATGTGAAAACGGTACTAAAATCACAGATTATGCAAACAACAATACTTATTCTATTGTATATATGTGTAATAAACACTTTTGTCACCTCACTTTTTTATCATTTCATATAAAAATATTTAATAAAAATTTAAAATGTGAAGCGCGGTGGAGCTGCCGGTAGCAAATTTGCGCGGGTAAATATTTTTGTCAACTACACGATTGACAGCTGATTCCTGTTATGTATTTCCATAGACAACTTGATAGAAATGTGCAGCTTGATCTACTATCGACCTTTGAATTTATGTTTTAGGGATGTAACTAAAAAAATAACGGAGTTATAACGATTTCTATGGAAACACACGTGCTGACGTATAAACACGCTTATTGTACTTGACTGCTGTCCTATTTTTAACGCTTATATCTGCTTACGTTGCGGAGGGGTTAAGGTAGGAAATACAGGACTAGGTTTTTTTTTAATCATTTTCATAATTTTTTTTTGGCATGGAAGAATGTGTATAATTTTTTGAAACTTTGAGGTCATTTTATAAATCTATTTATGAAAATATTGTGAATGTTTTGAAGCATTTCCTCGGAAAATATGAAAATTATCAGCTCATCGAACGTCATCATCAGACGTAGCTTTTGTGTGCATTTTGGAAGCCACAGTTTTTATCTCAAATCAATAGGGTTTTGAATTTAATTTAAGAACACATTTTCCCAAAAAAATGGAAGTTAAATTTTTTACAGGTGTATAAACAGGAAACCTTGATTTTTTAAATATTTTTTGCAATTAAAAAATACTTTTGACAATGATATTACAACAAATTTCGGTTCACATAGAGCGTAATTATGTAAACAAGGTATCTGCACATTTTTAAAATGTTTGGTTAAAAACTTTCTGAGTCCGAGTGCACACAAATTCTAAAAAAGTCATTTCGAGAAAAATGCGTTTCATGTTTACCACGCGGTTCGGCACGAACACCCTCGTAATACCGGAACGAATCGAAATTTTTATTTAAAACTTTGGGAACATATTCTTAAATAGTTATACTAACAACTTATGAAATAAAAAAATTAAAAACTTTTTTTTGAGTCATCCACTTGTGTTTCCCCCTCGAGTCTTTAATCATATTATTTTAATAAATAGAACACAAGAAAACTATTACTACTACTATTACTACTACTTTTACTACTACTATTTCTATTTTTACTACTACTATTAACCTACTACTATTTTTCTTATTATTTTTACCACAATGCAAATTTCCATCGTTAGATCTAATCTTCACATTTTTGATGAGTTTTGGGAATATGGTAGAAATGTAGCAGCAGGGGGGTCCACCGAAATCAGTAAAATTTTGAAAGGGGTCTATGAGAATATTAAGTTTGGGAACCTCTGATATAGACCAATAAACGCTGATTCTGAATATATAAGTTTTATTTAATAATATTAAACGCAGAGTTTTTAAAAAATTATTAAAAAGTACATTTTTAATCGGGTCGTAAAAATACGCCGTCAAGTTGGCATAATTGAAATTTAATTGATGACATCACTGTTCGACGTGTCGTGACGTCACCGTAAAGTCGTTGTATGGGAATGTATGATATGACACAAGCCATTGTATTAATTTATTTGTTTATTTACATACTGTTTATAGAGATTTGGTTGTTGTGTTTATTGAAACATTATTAGGCCTAAATAATGTTTCAAAAATAAAGATATATATATATATTTTTTTAAATTTATTTATTTATTTATTCCATTTTTACAATAAGGAACTCCAGTGAAAAATATTATGGCTTTAAAAAAATATGTTCATATAGACCAAGAAACGCTGATTCTGAATATATAAGTTTTATTTCATAATATTAAATGCAGAGTTTTTAATAAATTATTAAAAAGTGCATTTTTAAACCTCTTCACAAAACACAGCGTTAAGTTGGCATTACTGAAATGGTTAACCGTGACGTCACAGTTAACCTGTCACCTGTGTATTGTATTGTATTGACATTTGAAATGACTTGAAGTGCACACGTACCTATGCAATTCAACATTTCGTGTTTTTGGTTTATTTTCATACTGTTTATAGAGATTTAGATAAATAATAGTTATTGTGTTTATTGAAACATAATTTAGGCCCTCAACAATTTATGAAAAGGGCTATATTTGCGGACAATCTGCAATAAATTTTGTCTATTTGAGGTTAAAGTCATGTCATGTTTTGACATTTAGTTATGTATTTTCAAATTGTTTTTAGTGTAGGGCTTTTTATACAAGTTGTTACACACTCGTCATGATCAGTGTGTTATAAATACCAGTGTTTCTGTATGTATTATACATAAAACAATGTACCTACAAAGTAACACCTGACACAAAACACGACGTCACATGTATTTGCAATGAAAGAGATGATTTATTGTTTTTATATTGCACTTTGATTAAATACAATAACAGTAGCGGTGAAATGTGGACATTTTATCAATGTTTTTCTATATTAAAAGCAGTTAATCTTGAATAAAAAACACACCTCACACCTAAAAGTCATTGCAAAGCATTCCGCCATGATTATTCTGCGTTCTTCACAGTGTTGCCAACAGTTAGAAGTGAAATTTCCCTAGAATTTCACATTTACGCAATTACCTACGTAGCCACCTGATTGTGTAACACTAATCCTGTTATATGTTAATTAATATGATAATTAATTGGAAAGATATCGGAACTTGGTAAATATACTAATAATACCGTGATTTTCCAAATAAAACACTTTTTGCTACGTGAAGTAATAATTTAAAAGTACGAATACACTCACCACTGAATTAGAAACTGAATTCCAAATTAAAAAAAAACACTTTGCAAAATAAAAATCATAAGCAACCCGCCGCTCATTTGTACCAAGCGTGGTATTTTGAAGACCCCCCCCCCCCCCCCCCGAACGTGTCACGTAGTATGGGTACGTTCCCTAATATCATTTTGAGTTGTCAGTGTTAAAAATAACATGGCATGTAAGTACATGAAAAATAATTAAGATTCATAGGAATTCCAAAAAATATATATACGTATATATATAAATAATACCAGTAATACTGTCATATGTAATAAAAATTTTGCCAGAGTTCGAAATTTCCCTAGATTTTGTCCTGATTTCCCTTATCCCTAAAAAATATTTTTCTCCCCTAGATCTAGGGAAATTTCCCTCGACATAACATCACTGATTCAAAATGACAACTTAAAAAGTAAAAAAATTGGACCACCATAGATACGGTGCGTTTCTGGGAGTCTTTAAAAATTAAAACTTTGACAATTATTTTAACTCTTAAAACTAACTATAAAAATAAAAATAAAAATGCAGTTATTTAAGTTTGAAGGTCTTTATTCATTAAAAAAAATAAAAAAATTGGACTGGAGTTCTCTATTTTACAAAGTTAGGTATAAGTACAATTATTTTTTTAATTATGTACATGTAATGCAAATATTTTTTAATGGTGGTAATAATACCTCTCTAATTGAGAATTTCTCGTGTTTAGGGAGGGAGTACTAACACAATTGATATTTTGATATATGTTTAATTGATGCTACCATGAGCGTATTTATGAAAAAATAAAATAAAAACAACATGTATGTAAAATTATATACCTGTGCACTATTTTAGGAAGAAAGTTTTTTTTTTTTAAATTATAAAATATAAAACCTGTGTACACATTGAAAATATAAGTGGGCGTAATATAACACAAACATGAAACTACTTAGTGGTGAAATGTATTTTAATTTTTTTCTTAAAAATTTTATAATTTTTTTCGGATTGAATATCTTTAGGGAGTTCGTTAAAGCATTTTAAGGCTGAGTATGTGTAATGGTGTTGGGCCGTTGTAGTATTAAGTTTAGGGATTATTATTTGTCCTGTTGTTCTCGGCCTGGTGCTAAATGAATTTATTGTTAGTTTGTCTTTATGGATTTGAAGTAATGCATTTTTTTGATAGATTCTGTTTATTTGTAAAACTTTGAATTCATCGAATATTTTTTGAGTTGTATAGTCTAAAGGTTTTTTTAGAATAATTTTGATGAGTCTTCTATGTACTATTTCAAGTGGGGCTAAGTTGGTTTTATACGCTCCTCCCCAACCTATTATTCCGTATTGCAGAACTGATTGGGCTAATGCATAGTAAACCTTCAGTAGTATAGATTTATGAAGTATATTTCTTAGTTTGAGGAATACGTAAAAAAGTTTACGTATTCTGTTTATAGTTTGTGCAATATGTTCTGTCCATTTAATATGTTGATGTATTATTATGCCTAAATATTTAATGTTGTTCTTTTTTGAAATTTTTGTGCATTTAGATGAGTTGCAGTTGTCAGTATAATTTTTACAAGAGCTATGAATAGTTATATTGGAATTTATAATTGGAAGGAATTTGTCTGATAGTGTAAATGTCATGAAGTAAGTTTTGTCAGAGTTTAAGGAAAGATAGTTGTCATCCAGCCATTGTTTTAAGTTGTTTATTTCTACATTTGCGGTTCGGTAGGCTTCATCCCAAGTTTTTTTTTCTATGATTAAGACTGTGTCGTCAGCGAAAGATATGATTTTTCCAATTCTCGGTATTGTAAGCATTTCATTCACGTAAATGATAAACAATATTTTACCTAACACTGTCCCTTGAGGAATTCCAAATTCTGAATAGGTGGGTTCACTCAATGTATTGTTAATTTTCACGTGTTGGTGTCTTTCATGTAGATAACTTTTGAACCATTCTATAACTGTTCCTTGAATTCCAATATTTTCTAATTTCTGGATTAGTTTTTTGTGGCATATACTGTCAAAAGCTTTTCTTAGATCAATGAATATACTTAAACATTTATTTCCCGAGTCAAGAGCATTATATATTATTGAGGTTATTTTTGCGATTGCATCTTGCGTGCCTAAATTTTCTCTGAAGCCGAATTGGTTATCATTAATAATTTTATTTGAAGTGATGTGCTTAGTTAATTGTGACTTTATGACTTTTTCAAATATTTTTGCTTCGTTTGATACAATAGATATGGGACGGTAGTTTGAGATGTCGGTTGCAATTCCTGATTTGAAAATCGGAGTTATTATTGTATTTTTATATATTTTCGGGTAAATTCCTTGTTGCATGCTGTTATTTATGATATGTGCTATTGGTTTTGATATTAGTTGTCTCATTTGTTTTAGTAAATTTACTGTGATATGGTCGAAACCAGGGCTCGCGGACACTCGTAAGTTCATTATTATTTTTTCTATTTCTATCTGTGTGCATTTTTCAAACTTTTTGAAAATATTTTGGCAAGTTTGTGTGGATGTACTGTAAGTTTTTTTAGATTGGACAGCGTCAATTTTTTTGGCTAGGTTCTCACCGACTTTTGCAAAGTAGTTGTTGAAAATATTAGCAATTTTAGTTGGTTCTTTTACTGTCTCTTATTAGTTTATCTCTATTATTGAAAATATTCAAAAACTACTGCACAAAAAGAATAATAATGCTACTTCTAGGGAGAATATCGAACAACGGAATTCAAAATGGCGGTAGTTGATCAGCTGATTGCCCGATTCTATAGTAATTTTTCAGGAGTGATGACGTCACACGATTCACCATACATACGGTGGTTTTCAGGGGGGGTCTTGAAAAATTAAAACTTTGATAATTATTTTAATAAAAATAAAAATGCAGTTATTAAGTTAGAAGGTCATTATTCATTAAAAAAATTAAAATAATTGAACTGGAGTTCTCTATTATTACAGTATTTCACATTTTTAATATGATTGTAGTGATGATTCCTGTTTGGGATATTTCCACAATACACCCCTCATCTCAACACACCTATATTTGAGCCCTTGCTTGGAAGAATGTTGAATCCAACTATATTCTTGTTCTGAGAAAAATTAAAAAAACGAAACCAATTGTGTTTTCTAACATTTTATATTTTTGTTTTTTTATGTTCTTCAAATCTAGGATATCAATATTTAAGTCCCCACATAAAATAATCTCCTTATTTTGCAAGGATTCAGATGCAAGAAATTCATTCAATGAGTCGAGAAAGTTGTCTATTTTAGTCTGGGAGGGAGATCGATATACAGCTATTAAACATATGGCATTGGATAATTGCATTTTCAAGCAGTTTGCACTGGGGAGAGCAATTATACATTATAAGTATACAATATTTATGAAGTATTTCCTGAGATATAATAAAACAACAAATTTTTATTTTTATAAATTGTTTTTTAGGTGCACAATTCGTAAAGATATTTTTTGAAACATGTTACATTATTTAGAAAAATATCAACACATTCTGGACATAGGATTAAAATATCCAGTATTATTGGTAAAAATTTCAGTCCAGAATATGTTAAGGTTTCTGGTAGATTTGGGCCTGGCGTATAACTTGATTTGGTTGACTAAGTTACTGTCTACACGATTATTCACAATTTTATAAAGCATTAAGAGGTCATTTATGTTTCGTCTTTTAACCAGACTTTCTAATTTGAAATGTCTAAGTCATTGTTCGTACCCGTCTAGAAGATGATAGACACCTGATCGGTAAGACAAAATCCGCGTAAATTTTCTTTGGACTGATTCGAGTCTAGATATCTGTGTAATATAATGTGGATTCCAGACTGTTGACCCTTACTCAAGAACACTTCGGATTAAGGAATTGAATAGAATTATTAGACTGTTAGAATTCTTAAACAGTTTGGTTGATCTTACAATAAAACGAAGTAATTTATTTGATTTACACACAATGTATTCAATGTGTTGATTGAATGTTAGTTTGTTGTCAAATATAATTCCTAAATCTTTTATAGATTCAACTGTTTCTAGATTGTGACCAAATATTTATTTATTTATAAGTACATGTTACATACATAATAAATTTACTTCAGGAGATACATTAGGTCACCATACTAGGCAGCTGCCTGTATCATGGTGACCAACGGAGGATAGTTGTTTGAATTGGAGTCTAGTACTGTATTAATACAGAGTTTTGTTGGTGTTCTTGGTGAAATTTATAACTTTGCACTTAGCTATATTCAGTTCCATTTCATTGTCAACACACCAGGTAGATATTGTGTTAAGGTCTTGTTGTAAGAGTTCACAATCTTTCATAGATTTAATTGCTTTATATAATTTGAGGTCATCAGCATATAGAGAAAAATTACAGCGGAGTTTGTATGTAAGGTCGTTAATAAAGATTAAGAAAAGTAAGGGTCCAAGGTGAGATCCTTGGGGTACGCCCGACGTAACTAATATTGGGGAAGAGTTAAAACCGTTGACAGTAACTAATTGACTTCTATGTGATAAATATGATTCTAACCAACGAAGCGGATTTCCGTGAATGCCGATTTTATCCAGTTTATTCATTAAGATAGAGTGACTAACTTTGTCAAAGGCCTTACTGAAATCGGTGTACACGGCATCTACCTGTGTTTTATTATTCATCGATTTACACAGAAAGTCCATATACTCGAGTAAATTAGTATTTGTGGATCTTTTAGCTACAAAGCCATGTTGGAAAGGACTAAGTATATGTTTTACATGGTTAAAGATGGTTTTGTATACAATGGACTCGAATATTTTGCCAAAATAAGATAAAGGCTGATAGGACTGTAGTTTGTTACATCATTTTTACTGCCAGATTTATGGATCGGAATGACGTGCTAGGCATATTAATTACACTGCTCAGCCAAGCTTCTGTAAAGACTAGTACTTCCGGACGATGATTAATGCGACCTCCGTAGTCCAATGGGTAAGACTCTTGACTCCCAATCCGAAGGTCGCGGGTTCGAACCCGGCATGCGCAAATAAATTTTATTTGATTAATTTGTGTTATTTCACAATTAATTCATTTAAAAATAATATATAGTATGTTTGCGGCATGTTCCAGAGTGGAAGATATTATTAGTATCGCCCTGGTGTAAGACCACCATTCAGAATTGAAACGTTGCTTGAAAATGGCTTTAGCCGTGTTTGGTGACCAGATCTGAATAGCCAGGTACTTCCCAACCTTCCTCTCCCCCACCTCCTTCCCCTCCCCGCTACCTTCAGCCTCACAACATACCCCAATTGGGGATGCCATAGTCTCACTGGCTCCAGACGGGAGCAGTTGAGATTCTTGTGCGGTATTCACTGTAAAAAAAAAAAAAAAAATGCAATCCAGCATAGTAACAGATTTATCAAAATTCTTGCTTATACCTCTAATATTCATGCATAGTAAAGAAAATTTAGAATCTTTCAAAAAAAATTTGCAAGATAATGAATTTTCAAAAGTTATGTTAGGTTCAATATTGTCATTCATATTAATTATGTTTTCTATCATCCATTTTTTTTTTTCCAATTTAAGTGTCAGACTTTGGGAGATGATTACGACAATTTATTCAAATCATCTTCGTGTTTGACGATTTGAACTCTTGAAGACAGTTCTGGGTTCTTTTTCACACAAATTTTATTAGTCCGAAACCTCACGAATTGAAATTTAGCTTCTTTAGCTTTTTGTTTAGTTTTCCAAAGAAGGGTTTTGAAATATGGTGATAGAACCTCTCCAATGAAGATGTTCCTTTCCTTCAATTGCTTTATACTTTTGCGTGCGTTGAGAAATTCTGATTGGGACTTTTCATCTTTAAAATGGATGATCATCCTCTGGGCTCCGGGTTTATTAATGGTTTTATCAGGATATTGAGTAACTATTTATTCTGCCTGGTTCAATCGGAATGTCAAATTTTTGAATGAATCTTTCCACGGTGTCCACAGAATTTTCATTCATCAAGGTTTCTACCCCAGACAATTCAGCACAATTATAGCTTATATTTTGTTGTTCTATATCAGCTAGACGAATTTCTAAATTTTTCTATTTTTAGATCTTTGATAGAATTTGCTTTATCTAAGTTATCCACATTTTTTTTAATTGCATCATGTTTCCGATATTATTAGTTATTTCATCATATTGTTGACCAATAAATTCGATGCTTTTTTCATGTCGGATATCTCAGATTCGAGATTTATTTTCAATGTTGACGATTCAAGTTCAATTTTTGCAAAAACTTGTTACTTAAATTCTTCCATTTTTTTTTTTATCCATATATTTTACAATTTTTCCAAAATTGATCCTTGTTTACTGCTGGAGAATCCGATGCCTTAGACCTAGTTTGCACTGGATTCTGATTGTTGGGCATTGTAAAACGATTAACTTAAAGAAATAATGACTCACAACTAATAGATTAATGGTGGTCACCCTACAACAAACTTTATGCTCACTGGTAAAAGGAATGTACGAATAATATAGTAGGTACAAACTTATTGTTTTGAATACTAAGAGTGGTTAATCAGAGAGTATCACAAAGCAGATGTCCTCACTCAACAACAGTATTGTTACTATTCCATCAATATTGTTACTATTCCATCAATACAGTATTGTTCCAACAGTATTGTTACTATTCCATCAATAACTCAACATTGATAGTTTTGTTGGATACAACACTATTCCATCAATAACTCAACATTGATAGTTTTGTTGGATACAACATTATTCCATCAATAACTCAACATTGATAGTTTTGTTGGATACAACATTATTCCATCAATAACTCAACATTGATAGTTTTGTTGGATACAACATTATTCCATCAATAACTCAACATTGATAGTTTTGTTGGATACAACATTATTCCAGGCAAGGGCTTATTTATATAATCATGTACTGGGAGTTCATATTGTTGCATATCCCTGTTCCTGACACGAACTGAACTGTCAGTCGATATCAATCTCCGCTTGATGTACATCATATCGCTAAATCACATATTCCGCTGCCCGCCGCTACAAAGTACATTAGCTTTCTTCAGAGAAACAGACATACTGCAAACTATTCAATCTGCGATAAATGCAGGGTAATATATACCAACTAAAGAGAATAGAATGCTTCAAGTCCTTTCTTTCTTATCTGTATGTGACGTATTTCTCCTTGGGAAAGTGATTATAAATTACAATAATTAGGCTGGCTTTACACTCGTAATTAAAATTTACGGATTACGTAAGATTTTGACAGGTTACTCACAAGAGCGTTTATATATGCCTCCGACTTGTGGTAATTAATGATCACGGAAGTTGTTTGGAAGTTCAACTTGTGTAACTGCTCATGCGACCGTTAACATCTGTAAATTTGTTTGCGGTAAGATATGTAAGTATGGCTTTCAACAACGACCTGCTACTGTCAAAAATAATGCGATTTTGAAAATAAATACGTAAAGGCCCAAATAAAGTGTTGAAAAAGATTTTGGCTTTAATTAAACAATTCTCTACGCGTTTTTGTGCCGTGAAAGGTGGAAATTAACTTCATTTTATCCGAATGACAGCTACCTGACAGCTGCTGACAGCAACCGACTTCGAATTCAAAAATTCAAATACCTAATTTTAAAACCAGAAACATTGAGATTAGAAAGGATTGGACCGATAATTGAATAGAAGGATGCTCATTTTCAGAAAACTTAAATAAGTGGAAATAAATACTAGTTTTATAGGAAACAAATTCGATGAAAATAGGCCACTTGCATGGATTTCATAATGACTTGGAAAAAATCGTGTGGATAGATTTTTTTACCAAGATTACGAAAATGTTATTAAAAATTTTTAGAAATGTAGTTTATTTTTTTTTAAATAAGTGAATCCATTATTTGGGCTCGTGACTTCACTACACGAAAATGTCTCGTCTCCGAAAATGTTCCATTCATTTTGTAAAATTCCACGCTGATTTATTTTTTTTATATGGCAACACTTTGGTTTCAGGCGAATTTTTGAATTTGACATTTAACCTTCACTAGATTTATTGTTTGTTCTCTGCGAACTTATCATTTGGTTTGACGTTTTGACAGATGTTATGTAGAGAACCCCGTACAATTTATGCCTTCTGTACCTGTTTTAGAGGTGTAATGGTAATGGTGCTGATTTTAAAAATATCAAATTTATAATATTCTCATTATTATTATAATTTACAAGTACAAGTATATTACACTGGATTTAGTCATATATAGACGTTGATCATTATAATGATCCATCAATAAGATGGACCAAGGAAAAAAATATTTATGATGTAATATTTTTGGTATGCTTCCTTATTCTCCTGTGCCAATTGTGTGGAAAACGTTCTTTTTTTTTAAATGATTTTCGGCTATGTAATTATAGTTTTTTCGCACCCATAAAATTATGTCCCGTCTTTCCGGTTTATAAAAAATGGTCTGATTTTACGAATTGAAATTTTCAAAAAATCACCAGGGTTTCAAAAATACAATTAAAAAAAAATATACCTAATGTCTTAGAATATTTGCCTAAACCGGTTTTTTATTTTTTTAAATGTGATGCAAATGGCCTTTTGGCTTTTAATTTTTGACATTTTGTAATGGCACATTTTGGTACTATTTCTTACGTAATCTCGCAGCTTATCAAACTGATTTTAAAAGCTGTGAGAAGGCTAGAAATTTGCGCGGGTGCTATTAGACCTTTCATAAAACTTTCGAAAGAACAGGTTCTGTAACTTGCTATAAATTACGTTAAGTTACTTTTGGTGTCGTTTACATTGGTAATTTGGCCATGAATCGCTTACATTAGCGATTTATAAGAAAAAACTTATGAGTGTAAATCAAGCCTTACAAAGCTTTAATTAAATTACATTAATGCAAAGATCCTTTGAATACATGAAATTAATTTATTATTTATTAATTTTTTATATTCGACTTATTTAAATGTGTCATAAACGTCGTGTAAACATACTGAGAAGTGGTGAATAAATAATTTTTCTTAATGTTTTAATTCGTGTTTGATTAGGGTCATTCGTTCGTTTATTGATTTCTTGTAGAAATCAAACAAACTAATGATGACAGATTCTTACCCACCTATCATTCCTTTTTCCTTCCCCGAATTTCCTCTTTTTTTTTTTTTTTTTAAAGTCATGTATATTATCGAGGCTTCTGACTCACATAATGTAGTCATTTTTTGCCTCATCTGTTTTTAAATTATAAAATTATCATTATAATCTCTAATGATCTTTAAAAGGTACTTAGAGTCCTTTTATATTCATTTCGTATAAAAAATCACTTTGAAATATTTTCCAGTTTACATGATCTTCTAATAAATTTCATTATTCTCGATATGGCATGAAACTCTGTTGAGGCTATTAAATTCTGAACTTCCGATGAGTTCGAAGTCATTAGTATTGTAACTCTCTGTCGTTCATATTTAATGCACTTCGATAATGTGTGCTCGACATCTTCAATTTGTTCACATATCGAGCACATTGGAGAATCAGAGAGGCCTATCAAACACAATATTCTTCCCATTAGTGCACGCCCGGATCTTAATCTAAAAATGATTCTCATTTCCTCTTTGTTTTGTCACTGATTTGATTTTTCTAATATATTTAGACGATAATACCTTCCGCAAGCGCGAGCTCCGCAAAATATTCGCCAGTCTCCAAGGTGGTGATGTCGCTAAGTCCACCGTGGAGCGTAAGCGTTGGGCGTTGGCCAACTTCAGTCCCTTCCTGGCACGCTATGGGGAAGAGCAGGACGGAGAACTCGAGGTCTTTGGGCAGTACGACGGCTTCAGGAACATGCCCCCAAACGTGCTGGACCATGTGAAGATCGGTAGATTCCAGGATGAGGTTAGAATATTTTTTTGTTCATATTTTGTGTTTATACTGTCGATTTTGTTCGATCAGACTTGTTGACCTGTGTTCAGGACAGTATGACTAATTTTTTCACAATAGTCCACTTGCATGGACTTCATAACGACTTGGAAAAAAATCATGTGGATAGAATTTTTTACTAAGATTACGAAAATGTTAGTAAAAAGTTTTAGAAATGTACAGTTTTTTTATTTTTAAATAAATAAATCCATTATTTCTATATATATCTCGTGACGTCACTGCATGAAAATGTCCCGTCTCCGAAAATTTTCTTATTAATTTTATAAAATTCCACACTGATTTATTTTTTTTATATGGCATCACTTTGATTTCAGACAAATTTTTGAATTTGACATTTAACGTTCACTAGATTTATTGTTTGTTCTCTGCGAACCCCGTACATTTTACGCTGTCCGTTTGTGTTTTAGAAGTATAATGATAATGGTGCGGATTTTAACAATATATTACTAAATCAAATGTAATATACTTGTACTTGTAAATTATAATAATAATATTCTTATTATTATTATAATTTACAAGTACAAGTATATTACATTTGATTTAGTAATATAGAAGTTGAACATTATAATGATTTATGCTCAATAAGATGGATCAAGGAAAAAAATGTTTATGAGATTTAATATTTTTGGTATGCCTCGTTATTCTCCTGTGCCATTTGTGTGGAAAACGTTCTTTTTTTTAAATGATTTTCGGCTATGTAATTATCGTTTTTTCGCACCTATAAAATTATTTCCCGTCTTTCCGGTTTATAAAAAATGGTCTGATTTTTCGGATAAAATTTTCAAAAAATCGCCAGGGTTTCAAAAATACGATTAAAAAAAAAAAAAAATGCAGAATGTCTTAGAATATTTGCCTAAACCGGAAATTTTTTGTAAAAAATGTGATGCAAGTGGCCTATTAAAATTTGAATATCGACTGCAGTTTTGAAAAGTCCTACAAGCCACAAAAAGAAAACTTATGAAAACTATGAAGGAAATATTGAAATAAGATTGTTTTGTTCTTTGGTTAAACCAGGTGACCGTGCTGCCCACCCTGCGCAGGCCGGTGCGACTGAGCCTGATAGGATCCGATGGCAAGAGATACGGCTTCCTGATGAAGAGGGGCGAGGATCTGCGCCAGGACGACAGGATCCAGCAGCTCTTCCAGCTCATGAACCATCCCCTCGCCGAGACCGGCATGGCCATCTCCACCTACAACGTGAGTCAGAGCCGTATTCGACCAATCATTGATAACTGCTTTCTTTAGCCCTCCGATGAGCAATAAGATCTGGCCAGACCTAACAAAATATTTTGCAGATAGTTAGTGTGTATTTCCGCGATTGTATGCTTGTTAGAACGTGTTTTTGAGGTAGTCGCTTTTGTTGGGTATGTAATAGAATTTAGTTTAATTTGACAGTCGTTGGTGGAAGGCTGACAATAGTCTTTCGTTCGTAGTTGCGCTGATAATTTGTTAATGCTGATGGTTGGTTGATAATTTCACATGTGGAAGTATAGACCACCAATTCAAAGGTACACACATCTCAAACAAGTTAAGGCTGTTTTCAATGTTCTGGTATATATTCGAAATACACACACACATTCTACAAATTAAAGTCTTGCACATATAATTGAAATGCGGCTCTATCCTCTTTTCTTAACCACTCAGGTATTTTGCGATTATGCAAGTTTTTTGTCTTAAATGAACTGTCAGATTTATAAAAACTTTGTGTTTTTTCCGCTTTGCAATTAAAGCTCTATAAATGAAACATTTCTGAACGTAGCCGAATACTAAAAACTATTTTTGAAAGGTTATGAAAATAAGCTTTCAAATTGTTGTATTACAAATAAATATTAACATTTGTAAATATTAAAATTTAGAATGCAACATAAAAAAATTGTAAAAATAACTCACGTGATGTTTTTATGTGAAAACGGTACTAAAATCACGGATTATGTAAAAAAAACACGTATTCTATTGTATAAATGTATAATAATCAATTTTGTCATCTCATTTTTTTACCATTTCATACAATAATATTTAATAAAAAATTAACAATGTCTAATGCCACGTAGGCGATTTGGCGGGTGAAAAATATTTCTACAAAATAAGTCTTTTATATGTACTTCTATGGACAACTTTGAATAGAGATGTGAAGCCTGATTCAATATGGATCTTCTACTTTTTGTTTTATGGTTGTCACTAGAACAATAACAGAGTTATAACGATTTCTGTGGGAACACACGCGTTAGCGTGAAAACACGATTATTGTACTTGACTGCTATTGTTATATTGTCGTGTAAACACGCTTAAGGGTGGGTTAACATCAAGTTCAGTTCCTCTTTCATTATTGTGGGAATGATTAGTCTCTCAGTTGACTTCTCTCGTACAAGTGATAAACCTGGTATATAAGGCATGTATGATCAAGTAGGATCACACTCTCAGCTCAGGCAAGACGTATTGTATCGATACCGTCCGTCACCAACAGCATGGACTGTTTTATCTCCCGGCTTGCAGAACTAACTTGCCAGTCGGGAGAGCTGTCTTGTTGTTAAATAGAATCATTTCGAATATAAACTAACTAACTAACCATCACGCTGTTTCGCCGCAGGGCTAGGCAGAGAGGACGGACCGCCAAACAACTTGACCTTGGCACACACTCATTGCCTCGTTCACATTCATACATCGTCTCATACACGCTCTTCTATTATTCCGACTCTTCGCATGGCCCGACTCAAGTATCTGATTCACTTGGTCGTGCCATGTCTTCCTCGGGCGTCCCCGTTCACATTATACTTTAACTATTATTCTTATACCATTCTTCTACCATTCACATTTGCGTCATATATTCTCCTTACACTCCTTTCCTCGTTCATTTGCTCTACATGCCCAAACCATCTGAGCGTCCCTTTCTTAATCTTTCTCATTACGCTTACATTAGCCTTGCATTCTTCGCGGATCTCCACATTTCTCACACGATCGTACATGGTTTTACCATACATACGCCTCAGGGATCTCATTTCTATAGCATTCAGTTATTTTCATCCTTCCTCTGCCAGTTCCATGCCTCACTGCCATACATCAGGATAGGTCCCAGCACTATGGACAGCTAACTTCGCTTCTTTGGACAGTTTTTTGTTGGTGCCAACTGCGTTCAGTCCTCCATTAATAGAGTTGCCTGCATTTACCCTTCTTTCGAAATCTCTATCAGCCTTCCCATCTCTCGTAAACATACTCCCCAAGTACACAAACTTATCCACCTGCTCCAAATAATAAAAAAAAACTTACATTCACAACTATGTTGCACATTGTTTTCATACTCTCTCTTTTAAATACCATGACTTTAGACTTACTTACATTCATCATTAACTCATTCTTCATACATACTTGGTTCATCCTAGACACGAGAGACTGTAGATCTTCCATACTGTTAGAAATCAGCACCGCATCATCAGCATATAACAGGCAACATACTTCCAGATTACTCAATTTTACGCCCAATCCCATCTCTTTCAATTTTTGCATAAGAATCGAATATATGTTTAACATCAATAAAGCACAATTCAAATGGCAAGCTTTGTTGCTGTTAGTCTAAATCTGTTCATCTCATCTAAAATATTTTTCTCTTTTAAAAACGCTTTGAAATTGTAATTTTGTATTGTTTTTAAAATGAGTAAATTGAAATGATACTCGTAGTGCATTAAATTATATTATATCTCGACCACGCGCGCTTTAATCCATCTACCTTAAAGGGAATGTAACTACCCAAGAACAGTTATAACAATTATCTAAGATTAACCACTGTTTATCGTACTAATATTATAAAGGTGAAATTTTGTATGGTTATATGTACATTTGTTGCTCTTTCACACAAAAACTACTGAATGGACTTTAAAAATTCTTATTTGCAAGTAATATGGGCTATATATATTGGTAAGCTCTGGCGTTACGAAATTATTTATCATTCGTTTTCTGTCCCTAACAGTTATTGCAAACGTTAAAATTGAGTTATTGCAAACGTCAGAAGAAAAGTAAAATACCTAAACGGTTGCCGTGGAAACGATGTTGGCGTCGTGGTTAATATCTATCTCTAAAAATGAATCGCCCAAATGGGCGCATAACTTCCGAACGATTGCACCAAATTGGATATTCCTTTTTTTATGTATAAAACTACTGTTGAGCTCTGGCATTATGAAATTTGTATAAAAAATTGCAATAGGTGGCACGCGGGCAGTTTTAAAACTGAATGTACCGGGAATTGATGTATGGATTGCTGGAGGTGGGAGGGGGGAGGGAGAAGAAGCTGGTTTATAATAACTGCAAGTTTTTGGTATAAATTTTGAGTATTTTTAAATCCTTCAAATCTCCGGGACGAAATTTTGCCAAAATCCCGCGGGATTGCAAACCCTAATTGTCTGATTCACATTTCTTTCTGTTTCAGGTGATTCCCCTTTCCCATGACATGGGCCTTATAGAGTGGGTGGAGGGCTGTGCCACCCTCAAGGAACTGGCTTGCCACGCTGACCCTCAACTTGATGGTAAAATGACCTTTTGTCGCATTCACTAACTCTGAAGGATGTTTCTGTATCTTTTGGATTAAGATAGCGTTATCAGACAATTAAGATAAAAAAGTTAAATCTGTCGGATATCGGAAGGCGTCTGTCGTGCATTATTGGCTGTCAAATATCTGTGATTTTCTATGGCTTTCAATGACTTTGTGATGAATTGCATTGATCAACAGTGAAAATTAGGAAATATCGTAGCTTCCCACTTTAATTTAAAAAGAAAATATCAATTACTTATAAAACGGACACGTCTACGACATCTATCGGATTAGAGTAAAGTGAATTCATATTTACGGTAGGGATCTATAATTAGACAAAGTGAGACGAGTATTGATAAAAAAATCACAGATGGTATCAACAAATAATCAAAGACAGGGACTCCCCAGTATACTTTGGGCCGTGATATATTGACAGCCAATTGGATTACAGCAAAAACGATTAAAAACCAAGTTAGCCTATCAACAAGGAGAGGGCCGAGCCCATTTTTAGAACAAAGGAACGACCTTTGGACTTGGCAATTAGGGATGTAATTAATGAGTTTGACGTTCCCACCAAACCGAGAGGTGAATAAACTCCATGGGAAAAAATAATCTGTTCAGGGACAAAAGAACGATGACCCCAATAAGTGTTATGATTAACCGGTACATTCCAGGGATCAGAAACCCTAGTTCTCGAACGCATTAAAGCATATCAGGTGCGGAAAAAGGGATACACGTAAACAACGATGGAAAAGTTTAAGTGAAAAATTGCATAGCAAGTGACGAAAACGTGTTGTAAGATGTTAGGGAGATTTTCATCTATAATACGATTGTTTGTGACGACCGGAGATGATCGATTCGAGGGAAAACGTGCTAAAGGAAATGGAAATGTTGAAAAAACAATGGAAAATTATTGTTATCAATTCTAGACGGAGCTAGAATATTACGATGAAAGATTTAGGGAGGAAACGTCAAAAAAAAAAGAGAGTTTTAAAGGATAGGCGAGGGTACATTTCAGAGGTCTAGAGCAGTAACAAGTGTTAGAGAAGAAAATAGAGTGCAGTACGGAGGGGAGTGGAAAATGCTGAAAACATTGCGATAGAAAAACTCAGGAAAAGGAGTCATTTTACGTAATTAAAATGGAGTTTATAGAGTAACATAGTACGCGGTTGCAGATAAAAATGAGACATTACAATGGTTGTCGATCCCAGATGTATTTTGTTGTGATAAACAAGGAATATTCGAACATGAAAATTGTTTATATAAGGGCAATTAGTCGTTAAAAGAGCTATAAAAATTATCATGGGTCTTATGAAATATTTACATTAAAGAATTCTCATAAAAGTTAACGACACTGAAATAAAAAAGGATTTATTGCCAGGTGGGTACAGGAATTAATGTATACAACTGTCAAGGCATATGGTTTATGGGATTTTGCGTAAGAACGGGACGAAATTTGTAAGGCGTTCTCTATGAAGCAATAAAAATGACAGAAATTTAAAGGCCGAAGTGGGGGTATCTCCTATAAAGATGTTAAAAATGATATATTTATTAATAACAAATAGAAAATGAAATTTTCCAAGAGGCAGCAAACATCAAAAAACGATATGGTTATATCAGGGAAGTACGGGGAAGCGAGGGGAGAGAAGATACGACAGAGAAAAACAAAGGAAATCTTAGATTAACATTGAATAAAATAAATACGGCTTGAAATTTAAAAATCTATAGAGATATGAACAATAGCGTAAGGATAAATAAGGAAATTCATGGAAAGAGTGTCGTGAATAAAAGAAAATTCGAGAAAAAATGGAAAATTCAAATATACGACGTAAATAGAGAAAATTCGGTTTTAAATGGAAAGGTTCATATAGAATACAGAAAAACTCGAGGAAAAATAATAAAATAAAAATGAACAATTTGCGAGAAAGGCTTCGACATGAAGATATCTCTGATAGGCGAATTTGGGGACAGATTTGGAACATATGGTAGATGCCGTACGCACGGACATGTTACGAAATAGATGAAAATAGAACTTTAAAATTATTAAATTCAAGCTAATTTTGTATGAACAACAGGACAAAGGAAGTTGGGCCATTAAACATGGATCTTACTAAATCCGGATCTTGTAAGTATGGAAGTACGAGACAGAATTTAATGTATCAAACGCGGAAGGTACTAAGAGACCGCATTCGACAATAATGGAGAGGTTTCAAGAAATTACGAGTTGATAGTAATTAGATTGGTTTATTACAGGAGATTCAGATACGATCTTTTGGACCTGAGAGGGGTATAAAAGTCTAGACAAATGCCAGTTGAGGACAGTCTACGGTCGTGGTCGAAAAGGTTGTAACTTCGCGGAACGTGACGAAACGGTGGGTGATTTAAAGTTGAAAAATTCTAAGTGATAATTATTTTGATACTTAGAAAAATTTCACATTCTAGTCAGTGATCTACAAAAAAAAATACTTTGCAGTTAGAGTCAGTGAAAAATAAAAATAAAGCCAACGCATTAATTACTTGTGAAAAATAAAAGTGCTCGTGATAAATACAAATTGTTTTAGTGGAAAATTCGGATTTTATAATCACTTAATATCGTATTTTAAACTTAGAAATTTCGCGTTTAATATTAGTGCAATAAATAACTGAAGTGATGTGATAATTTAGCGTGAAGAAGTTATAATTAAATACGTGTGTTCAATCTAAGTGAAAGTGTTCTAACAAATAATAAATATTTAAACTAATTATCTTAAATAATAATAATAAAACAAAATAATAGTTTATTAATACATAAAAGTTCGGAGGGATAAAAATTTAGTTTAACAACAATTTACCATCTCTAAATTAATCGTGAAGTAACTATCATTTAAAGTGTTATCTAACCAACGAGTTTTGAGATAAAATACAGTTTAGAACGATAGAGTTCATGCATCATTTTAATTAATTAGATTAAATGAAAAAAAAAAAAAAATTGAAGTCAAAAAGATTTAATTAAATTTAGGAAAATAAAAATTAATTTAGGAAAATTGCAGCAAGGTCACCGTGTATTTCCCGGTCGGAAAAACCTTGGTAGGGGTAAGTCTTTTCCGTTATAAAATTTTACAGATTCCAAGGAGAAAGCGGAATGCAGTAAACATTGGTATTTGGATTAATTATTTGACCAAGATATTACTCTCTTAATATGTGATATGTAACTATATTAAAATATTATAAGTATATTTTATATATTTATATATGTATGTATATAAACATATATATATGTAATTTTTGTTCCCAAGAAAAATTTTAATCAAAAAAGAAAAACACTTATATAAAAAGAGGAAAAGGGTATCGATTCCTACCTCTGAATTCATCAATAACTATTAAAAGTAGTTATGTGTGATAAATTTACAAATCAATATTTTATATTAAATTTTATGTATGTATTAATATAATTTCGGAAAATCCAGAGCATTTGAAATAAGTTATGATATTAGAAATTATCTCAATCATAATATAATTATACATACCAATTATAAATTATTTATTGAGACAAAGTATATATAAATGAATAAATATGTATACGTAATCGGGTATCAGACTAGACAATTGCGCTAAGTACATCATTATCAAACAAAGAAAAATTTTTAGAGTCATCTCACACGTCTCCGGAATGTCTAAAGTAAACATACCTCATACGCTTGAATCTAGGTCACGAGGCCGTCGAGAATGTTTACAAAGCTCAAATTGTTTACAAAATAAGTCGGTCACTGGGACACTAGTTCGAATACAGTAAAAAAGAAGAAAAAAAAATGACCTTGATTAGTGGATATCGTACTTAGGTATTAACTTCTAGGAACGGGATAAAAATTATTATATTGCGTAATTATTAGAAAAAAAAAAAAGGAATTAAACACTATCTTTAATTTGAACGTAAAGAGGTATCTACAGACCTAAGCAATTGAAAATTAACAGATTTATTATAGCAGTTCAAAAGGGTGTATTGAAGATTTACATGAAACAGTTGAAAAATCACGGGATAGTTCAAAAGGGTGTGTTGAAGATTTACATGAAACATTTGATAAATCACGGGATAGTTCAAAAAGGTGTATTGAAGACTTACATGAAACAGTTGAAAATCACGGGATAGCTTAATAAGGGGTAATGAGGATTTACATGATTCAATTGAGAATCACGGGATAGCAAGAATTTATCAAAAGTTGAACATTGGAGGGGAGGAAAAAAAAAAAAAAAAAAAAATACAGTTCAACCAATAGAAGACAGTGGTCGCTTCTATAACAAGGACCATTAATCAAACCATAGAGATGGCGGATCTCTCAAACAAAACCGTCAACAAAACCAAACAAAAGCTTGGAGTTATGGCGAATCTCCAGAACACATCGCCAGATAAGATCTTAATGTACTAGTATGTATTTATATTTCACACTATTCTTACGTATATATTCGGTATCAATCTGAGGATTGTGCAGAATCCGATGGGCGAGATCCGAGCTCGGGATGCGTTGCAAGTAGTTTCGTATTGCGAGTTATAAACCTTCCCAAAACGTATGTTTACATATATATCTTTTTATGTACTGTTCATTGAATGAAACGAACTCACTTACAATTAGTGCTTTAGGCCTGTCGGGTCACTCTCGTCTCATTTCTTGAACGTGGAGGGAGGATTCACGACCCGTAACTCCACACAAACCCGTGAGTATATGATTGCATATAGGACGAAACCGGTTCGCCCTAAGTAAATAGTAAACTTTGGAGGAGTAGGAATTTGGAGGTATCTGGGCTCGGGGGAAGACCTGGAGGCAGCGCATGATGGCGAAGGAAGGTTCATTTGGGACGCGATAACTTAGGTATCAATCAATTGAACCGTGCCAAAAGACTGTGCGAATTTTGGGTTGACTCCTGATCACCCTGCTTACTTGATGGAGGCAGGAGCCAAATTTTGCCAGAAAAGGGGTTATTCTGAGTTCGTCAAATATGCAATTAACTAATTACATTAACCTACTAAATCCATCTTTATATGTACCTTATAGCAGCTGAATCTAAACGGAGGGGCGTCCAGCAGATACGAGATACAATCATAATCAAATTTACTAACATTTAACCATTTGAGTTATATTTAATTATCTGTTCAATTAGTCATGTGTAGTTTCGATTAGTATTGCTTATTCATGAATTCATTAGGATGTAGGGAATCATAATAAACGTCAAAGGGAAGTTAGTTCATTTAGAGAAATTACTTAAGGTTAAATTTGCAAGAGAGAGACCAATACAGTTTGAAATTCAACACTCTGTTTAGAATCAAGAGGGTTACCACAAAATTTAAAGTAATTAAAGTCCTATATCATAAATCAAAAAATTACACAACGTTTGATGGAGTTTAATTACAACCTAAATACGAAAATATTTACGTTCAAAGTCGTAAATAACGTATTTATTAGTTAAGTACATATATCGCTAAAGGTATGTAGTACAAGGGAGCTTTAAGTAGCTTTCTGTAGTTATCAGAGGAAATAAGGGTCCAAATTTATAAAGGCTTGTGTGACGTAGGGGAGGAATTTTCCATCCCTACCACACATATGCAAAGCCTTAAGAATTTAAATATCGATCAGAGCCAGTAGAAAAGACAAATATACGAATAAAAAAGACAGAACATCACAACTGTCTTGCCGATGACCAGGAGAGTTAAATAAGTATAAATAAGTATGAAAAGAAAGAATATTACAACTTGTCTATAATACCTGTCGTATGTTGAATGGATTAATTACGAGGGGAGGTTTTTAAGTTCGCGGAATAGGAAGGAAGATGATAAGTGGGGGTGTCGCTGAATTAGATACCAATTGAACAACTTATTATAAAGAACAACTTATTATAAGGACCATCTCAACTCACTCCACGTTAAAATTAAGTTTACAATGGAGCTGGAAAATGACTCTAAGATCCTACCTTTTCTAGATGTGGAGGTGATGCGAAAAAAAGATGGTAGTCTAGGACACACAGTGTATAGAAAACCAACTCATACAAATCGGTATCTACATGCTGATTTCCCATCACCACCCAGCGCAGAAGAGAGGACTTATCCATACATTGGTGACCCGAGTGACCAGAATATGTGAAGAAACAAAAATCGGAGCAGAACTTACAAAACTGACTGATGCACTGGAGCGTAACGGTTACCCAGTAAGGCAGACAAGGCAAGTCATAAGAGCCAAATCTGCACCAAACAAAGACAGAATTGAACAAGAGTCAAAGGGCTGCGCTTCCCTGCCTTACGTTCACAATGTGACAGACAGAATTTTTTTTTTTTTTACATTAACTCCACACAGGAGGCCCTGAGGAAAATAATTTCCCTCAGGGCCTATGTCATCTGGGATGCTGTGTGGAGGGTCTTTTTGAGGAGAGGAAGGAATGAACATTGGTCTTGAAGAGACACATGTTGTAGGAAGGAGGAAACACAGAGGCCGGCAAATCATTCCACAGCCGAGCTGTTGAACATAAGAACGAGTCGAAGAAACGACCCGTTCTCATGTGACTAATGTCAACTGTGTACAAATGTTGGGCATCAATGATGCTAGTTCCTCGGAGCATCTTCCATTGTAATACCGGTAGAACAAGGATAGCATTCCCACCCGACGCCTGTGCTCTAAAGATTGCAATCCGTCTGTTAAGATGGGAGAATCTATCAAACGGACCGCCCGTTTCTGCACAGAGTCGAGGGTATTTTTCAGGTATTTTGGAGCTCCAGACCAGAGGTGGCTGCCAAATTCAACCGTGGGGCGCACTTGCGATTTGTACAGGGTTAGCAGTTGTGTACTTTTAAAGTATCTGCGGGCCCTGTACAGTACGCCCAGTTTTTGGGAGGCTAACTTTACTCTGGCTTCGATGGAGCCCCCATACCTGAGCTGGTCACTTAGGGTTACACCAAGCAAATCAATGGAGGGCCTGTTCGGAAGATTGCTTCCGTTGAAAGAGACTAGATTTTCATTGCGATCCCTTTTAGACGTAATCAGACAAGATTGGGTCTTTGAAACATTAAATTCAACGAGATTATTTTTACCCCAAGAGAAAACACTCTCGAGGTAACCGTCCATTCTTTGCTTCAAAGCCTTACGAGCTGTTGGAGTTTGTGAGCCCTTTGGGGGCTTGTCAATCAAAAAGCTATCATGAACTGTACTGTCATCCGCGTAGCAGTGAATTGGTGCACATGACAAAAGGTCGTTGATGTGCAACAAAAACAGAGTTGGAGACAGAACCGATCCCTGCGGGACGCCAGCATTTATCGAGTGAGAGGAAGAGGTGAAACCATCGACTACCGTCTGAATCGACCTCTCCCTCAAGAAGTCGGCAATCCACGTACACAAGGATGCGGGAAGTCCGTAAGAATGCAGTTTGTTGACAAGTCCTCGGTGCCAAACCCGGTCAAAGGCCTTGGATATGTCCAGTGCAACCGTTTGGGTCTCACCGAAACGTTCCAGGCATCGCCCCCAAACATGCGTCACATACGCGAGAAGATCACCGCACGAGCGGTTCCGCCGGAATCCGTATTGACGGTCGTTAATAATTTTGTTCTTCTCGAGGTATGTGAGCAGTTTGTCGTTGATCACACGTTCCATCACCTTAGACAGAACTGATGTGATCGCTATGGGGCGGTACTTGGCCGGGTTGGAGCGGTCACCCTTCTTTGGAATAGGATGGATAACCGCTTTTTTCCAACCAGAGGGCACAGAGCCAGTCTTCAGGGACAGTTTAAAAAGCTTCGTCAAAATTGGAGCTATTTCTGCAGCGCACCTTTGCAGTACCAGGGCAGGTATTCCGTCAGGCCCACTAGCTTTATTAACATCAAGCCCTCGTAAAACATGGAGTACTTCCCGATGCCGGATCCTCAGCTTTTTCATACGAAAACCGCAGTGAGGAACCGACGTCGGGACAGCACCTTGGTCATCGAGGGTTGAGTTATCCGCAAACATTTTACCTAGTAAGTTAGCCTTTTCGGTGGCGGTGTTTGCTAGTGAGCCGTCAGGTCTGGTAAGAGGTGGCAGACTGGATTTGCAGAAATTGCGACCTATTGAGCCCGCAAGCGACCAGAATTGCCTGCTGCCATGCGAGCATGCAGTCAGCTTTCTGCTGATCTGCTGGTCGTGCTCGAATTTTGACCTATTTATGATTCTCTTGGTTTCCTTTGCCATTTTGTTGTAAGCTGTTCTGTCTTCGGATGTTCTAGATGTGTTGTAGGCTCGGTAAGCCGCGTTTTTTCGTCGCACTGCTTCAGCGCATTGTCGACTGAACCACGGCTTTGAGCCTACACCAGTTTCCTTAACAGTAGATTGGATGAAGCCATCCATCGCGGATGTGATGACCTCACCAATTTCCTGGGCACATCTTGAGGGATCCGAAGTCCGAAAACAGACAGCTGACCATGGGAAAGCATTAAAATGTGCCCGCAGACCGAACCAATCTGCTGACCTATAGTGCCACACTTTTCTCTTCAGCCTCTCGTTTGGTGGTCTGAAGTTTACAGGGATTGATGTCGTCACCAGGCAGTGGTCGGACGATCCTAAAGGCGCTGTGACTTCAATACTGTAACAGTATGGCACAGTAGTTAAAAAAAGGTCTAACAGATTGGAACGGTGAGTCTGGACATCAGGAACCCTTGTAGGCTCCTGAACCATTTGCTCCAATCCGTAGCAAAGGGCAAAGGATTCCGCTTGGCGTCCAGCCGAGTCTGTTGATCCTGAGAACTTCAACCAAGGTTCGTTATGAACATTGAAGTCCCCCAGGACCACAAACTCTGCCATAGGGTAGCGGGGCAAGAGGTCATCAATAGTGACGCTTAAATGTTTGAAGAGCTCGGACGTGTCTGATTCGCTAAGGTTCGGTGAGCGGTATAAACACGCGTAGAATCTTACCGTACTGGCAAGATTGACGCGTACCCACATTACGTCGAATCTGGAGTTTTCCAGATTCAACAGTCGCACACAGTTGACGTCAGCTCGACTATAGAGACAGACACCTCCTTTAGGTCTGAACTTGCTTGCGAGGGTGAAGCCCGGGCAGTCCAGATAGGAGGCGTCTACAGGCTCGGCTATCTGCGTTTCAGACAGGAATAGTAGGTTGGGGCGTTGAGAAAAAAGGTGGTGGTGGACGGAGTTTAAATTGGTATGCAGGCCGCGAATGTTGGTGTAATTCACCAACATTTTTGGCCTGCGCCGGGGTCGCCTACTACTCGCCGCTGTAATGATGTTAATTTTTGTTGTTTGTTTTGTCATGATTTTAAATGTTTTTATGATGGGGTGTGGGGGGAGGGAGGTCTGGGAAGGAAAAGGTATGAGGGGTGGGTAGGAAGCTGGGGATCAGAGTGTCCAAGAGTGACGAACGAATGAATCCAATCCACCCACTGCGGTGCAAGGCGATGGATAGGGAGAGTCCGGCTGGAGAGGTCACCCAATGCGCCCCAAACGCTACTGCTGGGTCCCCTCCGGTCACGAACCGGCACAACAGCAGCGGCGGGGTTTTTACACTCGTTGATGGGGCAGCCCACCCTCAGTCGTGAGCCTGAGGGTCGGGCCCCTGTACTACCGAGCGGCCCGGACAGCGGTAACCAGTTGTAAAGGGTCTCCCTCAACCAGCATCTCCCAATCCGGCCCGCCACGCAGAAGGTGGGCCGACGCACCCGCAATCAAGACTTGAACAAACATTACCCCAAGAACCCGGGCACCCCTGCTAAGTCACCAAACGTAGCGAACCACTTGGGGTGACCTGTGGCAGAGGTGTTGGTCATCCAATAAATGGTTCCCAGGGCGGCGGTACCCATACCCGCCTACCAAATCAAGAACAAATTGCCAGACTATTGAAAAAAAAAAAGCATCAAGACTGTCTTCGGAACCACGACAAAAATACGAGACTTTTTGAGGCCTGCAAAGACCAAGTTTCCTCTGGAAACAGATGGAGTATATAAACTTAGCTGTTCCGGATGTGATAAGGTCTATGTGGGCCAAACAGAGCGGACGATCTCCAAAAGGATATCGGAACACTTTCGAGCGTGTAAACTTGGCCACCCTGACAAATTGGCATTCGCGGAGCATTTAATTGAAACCGGCCATTACTTTGGATTTGTTCCTGAAGTCCTGGGAAGACCCAAAATCATAGAGCACGCCTGATTACGGAGGCAATTGAAATTCACAAAAATCCTATAAATATTAATAGAGACGACGGAGCTAAACTCAATAGTTCTTAGTATCCAGTAATTGACGGTTACATCAAGGCTAAACGCAAAAAAACATGATGAAGTATATTGTAGCGACAGCTCGTAGAGGAATGGAGCTGGCGACACGGTATCGCTCCTAAGTAGATAAGTACAAACATCACCCCTAACTATTACACATCTTCCCTGATGATGGACACTGCAACGCTGTCCAAAACGTTGGCTAAAGAAGGAGGTAGCGTAACACGGCATAATACCCCAAAAACTAATAACAAAAATAACAAAAACTTTTTATAAGTATAAACACCGGGTTTTATCGTAATTAGGTCATTAATCTTTGAGCTATCGTCGACCAAACATGTCAATCGTGAAGAAATTGTGAAATATGGAGAAGATCGAGTACCGCGCTGTTAAAAGTTCCTTACCAAGCAAGGAAAATCATTTCTGACCATGCTGAAAGAGATGTCATCCGTTTACGGGGACTCTTGTCCAAGTAAAACTATGGTTTACAAGTGGCATACCCTCTTTAAACAAGGCAGGGGTCACTTGAAGATGACCCACGGCCAGGAAGGCCGATCGAGGCGACCACTCCGGAAATTATTAAAAAAAATCGAATAATTAATATTAGAAGATACCCGACTAAAGAAGAAACAGCTTGCAGAAATAGTCGAAGTATCAGATACAACCATTTTCAAAATTCTTCATGGCCATCTTGGCATGACTAAAGTCAGCGCAAGATGGGTGCCGGAAATGCTCGCCGCCTCAAAAACAACAGCGCGTGGAGTGTTCTCGTGCATTTTCGGACCTCTGTAGGGAAGACAAAGATGGAGCGTTGGCTCAAATTGTTACTGGTGATTAAATTTGGGTTCATCATTATGAACCTGAGTCTAAACAGGACTCAATGCGTGGCACAGGAAAGCACACCACCGCCAAGAAGTTTAATGTGTCACAATCGGCTGGAAAAATCATGGCGACAGTCTTTTGGGACTCGGAAGGAACTCTGTTGATCGATTACAAAGATAAAGATGTTTCCATAACCGGAGATTACTACGCTTTAATCCTAGAGCAATTAAAGGAAGCCATCAAGGAGAAAAGAGGGGGAAAATCGACCAAAAGTGTCCTCCTTCTGCACGACAGCGCGCCTGTTCACAAGAGCCGTGTTGCGATGGCTGCCCTGCAGAAGGTGGGCTTCGATATTTTGTCACACCCACTTCACAGTTCTGACCTGACTCCCAGTGATTATTACTCATTTCCAAACTTGAAAAAAGAACTTTGTGGAAAAAAGTTTTCAAGTGATGAAGAAGGGAAGGATGCAATTTCGGCGTATATTTTAGACAAAGACAAATCTTTTTTTTTGAGGGAATACATAAGTTGATTGAACGATCTAAAAAATGTATTAGGGTAGCAGGTGAAAATATTAAAAAAGAAAAATAATTTTGAATTTTTATTTCCACTCCTCACCCCCCATTCCGCGAACTTAAAAACCCACCCTCGTACCTACTTAACCCCTCAGAAAATCGCCAATATGCACTTTTAATGTCTTTAACGAAATGACATTTTACGAAAACTTTGTATTATTACCGCTTCACAATTAAAGCTCTATAAATGAAACATTTCTGAATAGTAAAAACTGTTTTAGACAGGTTACAAAATAAGCTTTCGAATTATTATATTACAAATAAATATTAACATTTGTAAATATTAAAATTTAGAATGCAAACATTAAAAAAATGTGAAAATGTCTCACGTGATGTTTTTATGTGAAAACGGTACTAAAATCACAGATTATGTAAACAACAATAATTATTCTATTGTATAAATGTGTAATAAACACTTTTGTCACCTCACTTTTTTATCATTTCATATAAAAATATTTAATAGAAATTAACAATGTCGGGCGCTCGTAGGAAATTTGGCAGGATAAATTATGTGTCAGACTGCGCGTCTGACAGAATGTTCTTTTTATGTATTTCTATGGACAACTTGAATAGAGATGTGCAGCATGATTCACTATCGACCTTTCACTTTTTATTTTACAGATGTAACTAAAACAATAACGGAGTTATAACGGTTTCTATGGAGACACATGCGCTGACGTGTAAACACGCTTATTGTACTTGACTGCTGTCGTATTTTTAACGCATATATCTGCTTACGTTGCCGGGGGGTTAAAAACACAAATTACTATTTGTTAGTTTTAAGCCTGATAGGCGTTCATAAATGTCTTTGTTTGTTTGTATTATTTTGATGTTTGTACGTGATGACATTTGATTTGCAAATTTCCCCCCGACCGGCATTTCTTAACGAGAATTACACAGTAAACACGGCGTCATCTCTGGCGTTAGCGTAACTATTTTAAGAGTTGGTGTCTTAACACCTCCGCAGTATTTAGCTCGTTAGAGTAATACGGAATGGCACATTTAAGAAAGCTATCAAATACGGCCAATTTAACAGACATTATGCTGTCACAAAACATTCAGAATCATCCTTATGATCTCAACTCAAATAGTGCCAGATATCTAATAGGCCACTTGCATCACATTTAAAAAAAAATCCGGTTTAGGCAAATATTCTTAGACATTCTGTTTTTTTTTTAATTGTATTTTTGAAACCCTGGCGATTTTTTGAAAATTTCAATCCGAAAAATCAGACCATTTTTTATAAACCGGAAAATGGGACATAATTTTATGGGTGTGAAAAAAGGATAATTACATAGCCGAAAATCATTTAAAATAAAATAATGTTTTCCACACGAATGGCACAGGAGAATAACCAAAAATATTACATCTCATAAATATTTTTTTCCTTGATCCATCTTATTGATCATAAATCATTATAATGTTCAACATCTATATATGACTAAATCCAACGTAATATACTTGTACTTGAGATTATATTAATAATAAGAATACTAAAAATTTTGAGTTTGTTAAAATCAGCACGATTACCATTACACTTCTAAAACAGGTACAGAAGGCATAAAATGTACGGAGTTCTCTTCGTAACATCTGTCAAAACGTCAACCCAAATGATAAGTTCGCAGAGAACAAACAATAAATCTAGTGAATGTTAAATGTCAAATACAAAAATTCGTCTGAAATCAAAGTGTTGCCATGTAAAAAAAATAAATCAGTGTGGAATTTCACAAAATTAATCGAACATTATCGGAGACGGGACATTCGTAGTGACGTCACAAGCCCAAATAATGGATTTATTTATTTAAATAAAAAAAAATTGCATTTCTAAAAAATTTTACTAACATTTTCGTAATCTTAGTAAAAAAAATCTATCCACACGATTTTTTCTAAGTCGATATGAAATCCATACAAGTGGCCTATTGACTGAGCATAGAAAAGTCCTTTTTTACATTTCGTCTCTCTCTAAATTGGTTTTTTCGTTTCGTTACCATTCAAGATGGCGGTCATTTTAATGGTTCAGTAAAGATTCTTTATTCAAATATGAAATTGTCGTATTTATTTGGACTTTATTATTTGCATTTTTTCAATGTTGTGGTACCTACCTTCCTGAAGAAATTTTGGAAAAAGAATTGTCATTTGATTGGAATGTTTCTTTGAACAAATTGTGTAATTCCTGATTTGTATTAAGAAAAATGTTGCGTAAAGTTTTTGGTTTATAATTAAGTAGATGGGTTTTTAAATACTTACTTAAAATAATGATTTCAGAGGAAATTTGGGTTTTGATTTATTAAATAAGAAAAATTAGAAACATACGTACTTCTTTTGAAAATAGGTCTACTGTTCACAAAACCATTAGTAACTTTGTGATTCCATGACAGTTTGTCACATAAGTATTATGTGACTAGTGCAGTTCTTGCCTATTTGGTTATTTTGTCTATGGTGTTTTTTTTTGGAGACTGGCAGTTTTTTTTGGGAAGACAAATTGTTTTTTGTCTATGAGCACTTCCTCCCGAACAGCGATGGGCAGCTGTTTGTGAATTAGTCACTCACCATCAAGGTGTTTCAATTTCGTTAAGACATGTGAATCCAAGTTGATTTTAACTTAAAAAGGCGCGGGGTGTTTTTTCATAACACAAGTAGTTCGTGTACGGTGTTATTTTTAGTGGATGATATGTAAATCCCACTTTTTCCGGTGTTGGTAGTTGGCCATTTTGTGCAAATGTTTTTGCACATGAAATTGTAAAGTGATTTGGTTCTTGTTGTGGCTAGAATAATATGCCATTATGACCCCGCGTCGCGAAGTCACGGATTGCTGATAGTTCTACCGAAATCCGTAAGTCTTGGAGACTGGTTGGGCCACGTGCCTTTCGGATGGAGTTTGTTGAGATAGCCTGAGGCTGGAGACGCTCCTTGGAGGTGTAGCGGCCTTCTTCCCAAATAGAAGGAAGACCTAGGCTCTCTGGATTCCGCGCCGTCCCCGGTTGTTGAGGCTGGAAGTCCCGTCCCGCGACTTTTTCTCTCTACGAAGCAAGTTTGCGGTCGTCGTCCGGTGTTATATTCGTTTAGTTAGCTTAGCGTGTCCAGGAGTCCATCTGGTATGTTTATGTTTTGTATTCTTAATATCACATTGGTATAAATTTAATCCTAACCTTTCATTGGTATGAAATTTGGACTCTCATGTTTGTTTTTATGTTGGCTACAATATAGTTTTATAAAGTTCATCTTCTTTTATTTTCTGATTTCCTACCTACTTGACAGAAAACTACTATTCCCATTATCCTGAGCTCTGGTCTCTGCTCTGCCGTATAAAATTACACTAGTCTTATATTGTACCAGAACATAATCCCCTTTCAGTGGCGCATAATCCCCTTTCAAGTTGATCCCCCAACAATTGGCCCCCCGAATACTTATATACAATATGCAGTCGGTTTAGGGAAAATGCAGAATACCTACTTTCACAAAATATGCGTCCCAAGGGGGGTGCGCTGAATAATAAAAATATAAAATGTATTTTCATTCAAATGCATTAATGAAAAAACTACTTGTCGAAAAATCAATACTATAAATAAATTCGTTTGATGAACTTATTATTAAAGATATTTTTGAAATCAATTTTAGGTTTGAAATATATAGTGCTCTAAAAGTTAAAATCTTTACATTTAAAAATTAATGTTTCTTTATTTGTCCCTTAATAAGGAACTCCAGTAAAAAATATTATGGCTTTAAAAAAATATTTTCATATAGACCAATAATCGCTTATTCTGAATATATAAGTTTTATTTAATAATATTAAACGCAGAGTTTTTAAAAAATTATTAAAAAGTCCATTTTTAATCGGGTCGTAAAAATACGCTGTCAAGTTGGCATTATTGAAATTTTAGTGGTGACGTCACTGTTCGACGTGTCGTGACGTCACCGTAAAGTTATTGTATGGGAATGCATGATATGACACAAGCCATCGTATTAATTTATTCGTTTATTTACATACTGTTTATAGAGATTTAGTTGTTGTGTTTATTGAAACATTATTTAGGCCTAAATAATGTTTCAAAAATAAAGATTTCTCTTATTAGTTTATCTCTATTATTGAAAATATTCAAAAACTACTGCACAAAAAAAAAAAATAGTAATACTTCTTCTAGGGAGAATACTTCTAACAACGGAATTCAAAAAATGGCGGTGGTTGATCAGCTGATTGCCCGATCTATAGTAATTTTTCAGGAGTGATGACGTCACACGATTCACCATACATACGGTGGTTTTCGGGTTCTTGAAAAATTTTAATTTTGAAAATTATTTTAACTATTAACCTCTTGTTTGATTCTAATTTTGAACATCTGGCTGTCACAGTTATTTTGTTTTCGCCTAGGAAAAAATAATCTTTTTTTATTATTTTAACTAATATTTTTATGTTTTCTGGTCAATAAAAGTGTAGTGTGTTGTTCCTTGAGGATTCTTCTCCCCTCTGATCTTCCAGGAGTCACTTTTCGTCGCTGATTTCCAGATATTTATAACCTTTTTTATTTCTGTCACTTTCCATACATTTTTTCTTTTGTAATTTTGTGAACAATGGAGGAGGACCCCCCTGGACACCCTAAAAAGCCCCCAGATCCTCCCCCTGACCCCCCAGATGGTGAAAATGTAGTAATTTCAGACAGTGAATCTGTCATTCTGACTACCACAAAAAAAAGGAAGTTTAGTCCCTCTTCCTCAATAAAACATGACTCCTTCTTCTTCTCAGTCTTCACCTGCTCTTCCTCAACCTCCTCCTACAAACTTTTATTCTCCTCATTCCTGTGGCCCGTTCATTGTGTACGCTCAAAAAACTGAGCAAGGTAAAACTATCCACCCTCTTGAATTTGGTAAATTTCTATCAAATAGCAATAACCTTTCGATTAAGCCTGGAGGTGTAAAAGCTGAGGGTCGCTTCCGAATCTCTGTTGAATTCCTCTCAGGTTCAGCCGCCAACAACTTTATCAAAAACATATTTATTTCATCAAATTCTAAATTCAAGGCGTACATCCCAACTTTCAATGTCACTCGAATGGGCCTCGTCAGAGGTATCTCGACCGATCTGTCCATTCCAGAAATCCTGTCTTCACTTTCAACCCCCCAACATATCGGCAATCCCATAAAAGCCAGGAGGTTAAATTATAAGGACTCTTCTGAGGGCATCGTTTCCTGGAAGCCCTCCCAATCTGTCGTCATCACATTTGAAGGACAATCTCTTCCCTCCCATATTTATTTATTTTTCAACTCCTTACCAGTTGAAATGTATACTTATCCCACCACTCAATGTTACAATTGCTGTCGTTTTGGTCATACCAAAGCTGCATGCAGATCCCCTCCCAGATGTTTCAAATGTGGAGAAAACCACACGGCTGACCAATGTTCTTCTCTCTCTTCACCTAAATGTTTTAACTGCTCAGGTGCTCATTCCGCCATTAACTCTTCTTGTCCGGAACAATCTCGCCAAAAAAATATAAAAATTTCTATGGCCTCTGAGAACTTGTCTTTTCTGCAGGCTTCTAAACTATTCCCGCCTGTCAAAAAATCATTTGCTGAGGTTTTATCCAGTAACTCTTCATCTAACCCACCCGCCTCCTCCTCAACATCTTCTCGTTCAACTAAATTCACATACAAAAACCCTATCTCTAAACCGGCTCCTGGATACTATCAGCAACAACACAACTCACTTCTCTTAAATCCCAATGGTTCACCTCTTTCAAATGCCACAAATGGGTGCGCAAACAATTATAATTCATCCTCAACAAACCATCAAAAGCTTTCTGAACAATTCTCCCAAGATAATTCTTCATTTATTCAAACTCTTATTATGCTTCTAATTGACCTAATTTCTTCTCAAACTAATCTACCGTCCAACGCTGCTTCTATTATTTCCACATTAAAATCATTTATTCAAAATGGCTCTTCAAGATGTCAGAATTCTTCAGTGGAATAGCCGCAGTGCTATTTCTAACAAATCGAACCTTCTTAACCTATCAAATTCAAACCTTGTTTCTGTGGCTGCTATCTCGGAGACATGGTTTACTCCATCCACCCACTTTAATGTGGGAGGGTACTCCTGTCTCCGCGATGATCGCCCGGAAGGTACGGGCGGTGGTGCTGCCCTTTTTATTAAAAAATCCCTTTCGTTTTTCCCAATTAATATCAAACCCCCCAATGCTGACTTTCAAATGGTTGCAGCTAAAATAAAGGACACTTCCTTTGTTTCTATCTATCTTCCCCCAACATCGCACTTCAATAAACAAGCGTGGTTGCAAATTGTCCGTCAACTAAGCCCTCCTTTCTTTTTATTGGGTGATTTTAATGCCCATTCCCCCGTCTGGGGTTCTGCTTTCTGTGATCGAGACGGTCGAAGTATGATGGATTTCCTAGATGAATCCAACCTTTTTCTTTTGAATGACGGATCTCCTACTAGAATCTCTCGCCCCAACACAAACCCCAGTGCAGTGGATCTCTCCATATGCTCTACTAATCTGGCACCTCTCTCCTCGTGGGTGGTGTCCCCCGACCCTTGCTCCAGTGATCATTTCCCGATCACCATCACTTATCAAACTTCTTTCCATTCAGACAAGTCCCATATTTCGACAAAGATTAAAACAAAACACACCAAATGGGACGAATTTAACTCACATATGGATAAGTTTATACAAAATTTATCCTATACCGATACATTATCTGTCAAAGATGACTACGATAACTTCAAATCAATGCTCGTAACTGCAATCAATAAATCAAATCCTCCCTCTAAAACCAAATCTCTCAAAAAACTCCCTCCGACTCCCTGGTGGGATGAGGAATGTTCCAAAGTAGTGAGAATTCGGAAAGCTAAATCTCTTTCCTATCGTCACAATATGACTATGGAGAACTATCTCATATACAAAAATGCCGAAGCCAATGCCAAAAGCGTATTGAGGTCAAAAAAAAGATCCGGGTGGTACAACTACTGCAGTTCAGTATCTCCGAACACTCCAATTTCGGAAGTTTGGTCTATGATTCGAAGATTTCGATCCTCCTTCAGTCCAACATCTCCTCGAGCTTCTCATTCTAAATGGATAGACGAGTTCTTGGACAAAATTGCCCCCCCTTCTGTACCTAACTTAGATGAAATAACTCCAATCCACAACACTCCTATGTCTGATCATTGGCTAGACTCTCCATTCACTTTAACCTTTAACTACTGTCGTGCGGTCTTACAGGCCCCGGCAGGTACTTGACTTGCTAGTTTACCCCTTTCCCCGCGTAACACCGATCCCCACTTTTAAGTAGCTGCAAGTTCAGTACGCACATTGACGTGGGAGCAGAAAGTAGTGTCTTCATGCGCGCATTTGGTGAGTAATTACGATTTGAAATTCCGAAGCGGCCTCTCAGGCCTCACGTCAGTAGTTACGTAAGTTTTTTGTTTTATTTTATTGTTAGAGTAAATTGTTATTTTTACAGATATTGTTAACTATGGATGTACCAGGGACTTCAGGAAGTAAAATAAATAGTTCTGCGACAGATTTACCGCATCCAAAGAGATCTCGGATATGTGTAAATGAATCCAATCCAAATTTTGCGCAAGTGATTGAGAACTGGATCGCGGATGAAGATTCCAGCGGATCCGAGGTTGACGACGTTGGCGAAGATTTTTGTCCGGAGCACATTGAGCATGATACGGATACTATCACTGATATTTCTGATACCGAAGAAACTCAACCTGAACACCTGGACGCGCCGTCATCGTCAAGCGAAACAAGTGTGCCCTGACTGTGCTTAGAATTTAAGGTGTAGTTCGACTGTGGACATTTTTTTTTTCAGAAGGTGTATGTACCTACTCTATTTTTTTTCTAAAATTTATATTAGTCTTATGTAAGAAATACAATTTTTTGTTATTCTATGAGGAGTTTTTTTTTGTGTTTTGATCATTTATATCTAGTAGTCGGATTTTTCCCCAAAATTCAAGCAAATTTTTATTGTAGTCTTATATTTAAAAAATTTATAAATTTTATTTTCTTTCTATACATAGTTTTTGTTAAAACACTTCATTTAACATCCTAATGCAAAGACAGATATTTAAATCATCATTTTCTTTATAAAATACTGCATAATATATGCGGCCTGTCAGGCCTCACGTCAGTACTAACGTTACAAAAAATGCACGACGCTAGTTAAAGGTTAATTGAATTAAAAAATTGTTTATCAACAGTCAAGGACTCATCTCCAGGCAGAGATGGTATACCTTATAGCATTATCAAAAATAGTAATGATAATGTTCTAAATCACTTTTTATGCATCTTAAATAAAATCTTCCAGACTGGCATAATACCTGATGACTGGAGTTCTCAAATAATCATCCCAATTCTAAAATTAAACAAATCACCCAATTCTGGATCCAACTATAGGCCAATTGCTCTTTCATCCACCCTTAGTAAAATTTATGAAAAATTAATTAAGAACCGGTTAGAATTTTTTGTCGAGAGTAATCATCTTCTCTCTCCATCCCAATTTGGATTTAGGAAAAAGAAATCTACACAAGATAACCTTGCCATCATCAGCACTGATATTAATTTATCCATTTTTAACAAAGAAGTATGTCTTGCAGTCTTTATAGACATAGAAGGCGCCTTTGACAATGTTTCCATCCCAATTCTTAAAAAAAAACTTTTAGGCCTTGGCTTACCCCTCATGTTTGTCCAATCTATTATTAATCTTTTTCTCGATAGGAAAATTTTCATTGAGCTACCAGATGTTACTCCTCAGAGTAGGTCAATTTGGAAGGGTTTACCCCAAGGCGATGTATTATCCCCCTTACTGTATAATATATACACACACGATATGCATGTCACCATTCCCCCTCAAGTAAAAGTTGTTGAGTTCGCAGATGACATAGCTTTCTTCTTATCATCCAAAATCATTCCATCCGCCGTCAAATATCTTAATGAAGCCATGGATGCCCTTTGCACATGGCTCACTTTAAATGGTCTTGAACTTTCAGTACAAAAGAGTCAGTGTGTCACCTTCTCAAATCGTCATAATAACCCCCCTGTTCAAATTTTATTTAAAAACTCTCCAATCCCCAATGCTTCCGAAGTTAAATTTTTGGGAGTAACATTTGATAGGAAACTTAAATGGTCTTCCCACATTAATAATATAGTTACTAAATGTGAAAAAAATTTAAATATTATCAGATCATTGACTGGCGTTTGGTGGGGTGCACATCCTATCTGCATTAAGTTGCTCTACAATGCACTAATTCGAAGCCATCTCGACTATGCCTGCCCCCTTTTTAGTACTGCATCTAAAAATGCACTCAGTAAATTAGACAAAATTCAATCTAAGTCATTGCGAATAATAACTGGCGCGATGCAATCGTCGCCTATCAATTCCCTTCAAGTAGAATGTTCTGATCCTCCTCTTTATTTAAGGCGTCAACTATTTGCTGACAAATTTGTTCTTAAATGTTTAAATTCTAAAAGTCATCAGGTTATTCCCAGAGTCTCGTTGTTCAACGACTCAACACATTCATCTACAATCAGAGCTCGAACTAAACCTCTCCCTGCCATCTGTAAAAATTTTCGCTCTCTCTCAGAGCTTCAAATTATCAAAAATGATCTTCTTCCTTTGTACAAATTAAAATATAGTCACGTCACCCTATCCCCAACGATTTTAGAAGGGATCGGCATCCTTAAAAGTCATTCCAATCTCCCAGCCCGCACTGTCAATAATATGTTCAATGACATTATTTCTTCTAAATGGCCCAACTCTTCTCTTTTATTTACTGATGGCTCCAAATCTCCGGACTCTCCTAACTGTGGTATTGGTATTAACGTTTACCACAATAATTCTAATGAAAGAATATTTTATTCAATTTCAAACCAATTTTCAATATTTTCTGCCGAGTGCATTGCGATTATTGAATCTCTCAAATATATAATAAAAAATAATTTTGAACATTCTCTTGTTTTCTCTGACTCTCTCAGTTCCCTCCAAAAACTTAAAACCAGTCCTCTTCTTCATCCTGATGATCACTTTGTATGTCTTATTCGAGTATTGATAACCTCCATTCAAAGCTCTGGAAAAACTGTCACTCTGATTTGGATTCCTGGACATGTTGGCATAGTGGGTAACGATATTGCTGATTCCTTGGCTAAACAAGGAGCGTCTAACCCTACCGTTACCCTCGTAAACCATATTCCCCTGTCTGATATTTTTTCCATCATCAAAGATAGATCCCGCAATGTTTGGACAGAGTATTGGAACATTGCTAGTCAATCCAAGGGTGCCCGTTACGCCTCAATTCAAAGGACTATCCCATCAAAACCGTGGTTTCAAAAATTCCCCCATTTTTCAAAAAAAGAAATTTCCTTACTTATTCGTATGAGAATCGGACATTGTTCCGTTCCTTCTCACCTTTATAAAATTCATGTGTTTGACTCCCCAGACTGTACGTTCTGTGGTCTAGATGTGGGAACTTTAGATCACATATTTTTTGATTGTCCCTCTCTAAATAAATATCCTCTCTTCTATCAAGCGTTATCAAAAATTGCCTCTCCTCCATTCAACATTTCATCTCTTCTAAGTCTGAACTCTACTCCAATCTTCCATAAAATTCTGAAATTTGCTCATTTAAATAAAATTAATATATAAATTCACCTTTCCTTTCTCTGTAATTATAAATGATGGCCTAGAACACCCTTGAAGGGTGAAAGCCAGAAATAATTGAAAAAAAAAAAAAAAAAAAACCTCTTGTTTGCCGGGGTAGGCCAGCAAAAAGCTCCACCAATTACGCTGCGGCACCCGGCACAGAAATGACACTTCGTGTCCAGCGATTCTGACACTGTCCTTTACAAATTCGTAGGGTCAAAGGATCAAAATCGTAGATAAACATATTTTTCCCGCGCATGCGCAAGAACTGCGCACACTCCCGCGCTCCGGTAAATTATTAATATAAATTATTTGGAGTGACTAGGCGCATTGCAGGTTTTGCTATGGTAAAGGGCGATAATAGAGCAAGCGATTCTGACTGTGTTCTTCATACACTTTCTTTATACATAAGGGTCAAAATCGCGTGTAAAATCTCATGACACACCGGTGCACGAGCGGCAAACAAGGTGTTAAAACTAACTCTTAAAATAAAAATGCAGTTATTGAAGTTAGAAGGTCATTATTCATTAAAAAAAAAAAATTAAAAATTGGACTGGAGTTCTCTATTGCGGTTCTACACCATTCATTCGATTGTGATGAAACTTTGGTGAGTTGTGGTGCCCACGCCCGCGAAGTTTTCTATATATGCTGGTGAGCTCTGGCGTTATGAAATTTGCATTAAAGCATTACAATAGGTAGCACGAGTTTTTTTATGTATGTATTTCATATAGTCTAGCGGCGGGAAGGAGGGATGAGTGGAATCAAAGATATTCAAATGTAAGAGATGTGCTTTCCGTAAGTTTTACTGGGTGGGACTGCGTTTCCTGGCGTCGCCGATATTGTTATCCAATACTACTGCACACATTAAAAAAAATCAACCATTTCGAACGAATTATTTCTGTATTCAAACTATGCCCATTAGGTAGTAGTCCGCCGACGGTCGAGCGGCCATCATAGCATATCTCTTCTATTTCAATATCTTTGAGGGGAATCCTCACGGTTACTTAATTTTGTACATATATTAAGCTCAATTATTCTTTTCAGATATACTTCGGCGTGTGAAATTTGCAAGGGATGAATTTATTGATAATATTAGTGGTAATAGTCTTCTGGAGAAACACGCCCGCCTCGCCTCCAATATTGAAGACAGCGAGGCTCGCTACAAAGATGAAGTTAACAGATTTCCAAAGTATCTTCTCAGGTAATTATTACGTATATTTTATTTATTTGTTTATAAATGGACCACTAGGGGAACACCGGTTGGTTGGGCTATAAACACAATACTCCTCTCATTTTACACTTACCTACATTTATATATCACACCATGAACCGCTGTACTTGGGAATTAATATTGTTGCATATCCCTAATCATTTTCCTACCTGTTCCTGTGTGTACCTGTCACGAACCGCACTGTCAGTCGATAATTGATCTCTCTTTTTATTCTTAAAATCGAAAATATAAGTTTATTCGTCAAAATGGATATGGTCCACTTCAATCTTATATCTTCATATCTTCCTCTGCCCGCCCTTGATCCAATCCTCGAAACACCGCTAGTGAGTAATAGTAATCCTCGAAATGATGAAGTGATGGCGGTAGCGGTACGCGGGCGTGCGGGAGCGGCTGCGGTAGGAGCGGTCCGACTGGCAATCGTACGGGGTGCTGCAGCGACTGCCGAACTGCGACTACCACGGCTTTCCGTTGCCGGGCGTGAGACTGCACAGTGCCATGATCATCTGGTCCTTGGTATGGGTGTCCAGATGGGCCCTCGTGCAGATAGAGTGTGCAGACAGGGCATTGAACTAATTATTGCTCCATTGTTTCCATAGTTGTTGAAATTGGAGGAATTTTCGCTCACTGAAGGTCGACTGTCATTTTTCGACTTTATTCGATGTTTGTTTGTAGTCAGAAAACATTCCGAAGACAATATATAGATACCGTTAAACTGTTTAAGGTCGTAGTATCTAATTTTCCGCCATTCCCGATTTCGTATCGCACCGTGATGTTCAACTTTGTTGGGTGATCTCATGGGAAGCGATAATATGTCTCCTTCTATTTGTATATTCTCGTCTTGTGCCCTTAAAGTATCTAGTTCTAAACTATTTCGACACGATGAAAGCAAAAACTCTACTCAATTTTCGATATGTCCATCAGAGTCGTTTTGGTTTTTTTTTTTGACTTCCTATCGGGTGCTGTAACGTGTTTTAAGTCGGTTAAACAGGAAAAAGTCGCGGGGAGCCAGAGCAGATGAATTCGAAGGCCGCTGGATAGTATTCGTGTTATTTTCAGTCAAAAATTTACAGATAAGGATCGCGTTGTGCGACAGTGCGTTATCAAAATCAATGAGTTGTAAAAAATCGATAAAACGCACAAACGTAGATGTATAAATGTCAAGCTCAGATGTACAAATTTGAAAGGAAGTATCAATGACAGGTGTGAAAACCTAACAACAAAAAAAGTGACGACTGACTGACTCGAGTGACTGACAGCGCCACACGGTGGCCGGTCCTTAAACTTTTTGATTAAGGTGGTATGAAAAATTAATCTGACCACTTAACCACTAGGGTGGTTATTTTGCATTACTACAGTTTTTCTGCATCTAGATGTCTATGGCTTTACTCATTGTTACAAATTGGTACCCTTAAATAAATTTATGTATTTTTGAGCGAGGTCAATACGAACCATCCTATACCCGAGGATCCTATAATGGTGAAACTACTCTACTACCGCCAATTACAATTTGGGAGGTGGGTGTGGGTACCTCCGCCCCGTGAACCATTTATTGGATAAACACCCTGAGAGGTTCGCTACGTTTGGTGACTTTGTTGAGGGGTACCCGGGTTCTTGGGGTGAGGTTTGTCTAGATCTTGGTTGCGAATGCGTTTGCTCACCTTCTGCGTGGCAGGTCGGATCGGGAGAGACTGTATGAGGCAGACATAATCTAGACCTCTCCTGCCAGAATCTCGACCCACTGCAACGAAGAGGGAGGGATGGATTTACACGTCTCTCACTCCTCAACACATTGACCCCCAGTTTTCTACCCGCACTCCCAGAACTTTCTCTCCTTCCTTTCCCTAAAAAGACCCTCTACACAGCATCCCCAAAGATGTCATAGGCCCTGAGAGATTGTTTTTTTCTTCAGAGCCTCCTGAGTAGAGCTATTGTAAAAAATTATGTATATAAAAATTGTAATTCAGGTCTGAAAGGGTTGATTGAAATTGATTCCAGGGAAGCACTGATGAAGGTGGCGGTGTCGCCGGATAACTTTGTGATGATGAGAAGCAACTTCGTCAAGTCTCTCGCCCCCATGAATATCGCTCACTGGATTTTAGGTTAGAAACCAATTTCTTTTTTTTGACTGCTCATAAACTTATATGTATCTGCTTTCTTCCACTTCACTGGAGCTTTTTTGGCCACATTTTGGCCAATTTACAAACACCCTCGAGCGTTTGCTGGCCAAAATGCGGCCAATTCGAAGCAAGTATTTTAAAACATTTATTAGAATTATTTCAAAAGTTTCCACACATTGTACGCTTCGATTAATCACAAAGATAACTTAGTATTTTCACTTTTCATCAAGAGATGTCTCACATCCCTTCTGAATTATTTGTTGTTGATATTTTACGATTGAAATTATTGAAATATTTTCTCTTACAAATCATTTATCATGTGAATATATATTAAAAAATGTATGTTTGAATTTAAATATATATCTGTGATTATCAACTAGACAACATATAAAAGTCATAATATTTAATATTCTCCAAATAAGTACTACATATACCAATTTTAGAGTAAATTATTATGCTCTAATAAATTAATAGATTTTTTTATAAATCTGCAAGGCAAATTTTCATTTTACGCAATTACTCTATTAATGGAGGACTGAACGCCGTTGGCACCAACAAAAAACTGTCCAAAGAAGCGAAGCTAGCCGTTCATAATGGAGTACTGGTACCTACCCTGATGTACGGCAGTGAGGCATGGAACTGGCAGAGGAAGGATGAAAGTAGACTGAATGCTGTATAAATGAGATCCCTGAGGCGTATGTGTGGTAAAACCATGTACGATCGTGTGAGAAACGTGGAGATCTGCAAAGAATGCTAGGCTGATGTAAGCGTAATGAGTAAGATTAAGAAGGGAACGCTCAGATGGTTTGGGCATGTAGAGCGAATGAACGAGTGTAAGTAGAATGTATGACGCAAATGTGAATGGTAGAAGAAGTCGGGGATGCCCGAGAAAGACATGTCACAACCAAGTGAATCAGATACTTGAGTCTGGCCATGTCAAGAGTCAGAATAATAGAAGAGCATGTTGTATGAGACGATGTATGAATGTGAACGAGGCAAGAAGTGTGTGCCAAGACTGGGTTGTTTGGCGGTCCGTCCTCTCTGCCTACCCCTGCGGAAACGGCGTGATGGTTAGATACATAGAAATTTTTAATGCATTATTTTCCATGGCCCCAAATAATAATAATAATAATATTGGGATGACTTGTATAGCGCCGTTTTTGTGAAAAATCACCTCAAGGGCGCTGTTCAAACTTATAATACATTTCTACAATCTTACTTCGAACTAAAAACTAGACAAACCATTATAACAACTTATGGCTAAAAATTGCATCCACCGGTTCATCAATTACTCATACAAAACTATATGTACAAGGATTTGACCAATGAACACAATGCTCATTAAAGTGTACTGTACAGGCAGAATGCAAAAAGTTGTCATGTTAAAAATATTAATATTATGCGTGTCCAGGTCCTTTGAAAGTTTATCAAAATCTCTTCTGTTTTGCGGGTGTCGTCAATCTTGACCAAAGACAAAAACATATTATAGCATCTTCTCTGTTACAATCTCAAAATCTCTTTAAAACTATAATGTTCTAGACTAGAGCCATCTATGTCTTGCAGCTCGAAGTATCACACGCTCAATACTTTAAATCCGTTTGCAGGAATCGGAGACCGTCACCTTTCCAACTGCTTGGTGTCGCTGCAGAGCGGCGGTGCGCTGGGAGTGGACTTCGGCCACGCCTTCGGGACGGCCACGCAGCTGTCGGTGCCTGAGCTGCTGCCCTTCCGCCTCACTCCGCAACTTCTTGGGGTCCTGGCTCCTCAGGGAGCAGCCGCCTCTTCTGGTGAGACTACTTCCATTAACAGAACACATCCAATGTACGCTGGGTTTCCGTATTAAACTGAAGAATACATACTGTTGCAGAGTACATTACGCTGAAGTCGCTTTATATTTTTTAGGCTTATAATAAGACATGATTGAAAAAAATTCTGCTGGAAAAAGACAAGATGTGTTTTACTCGCAATATTAAATTAAAGAATCTACGATACAAAAGTCAGTCGATTACACATTTTGGGAAATGAATATGCCAACATCGGTGACATTTATTTCTTAAAATTAGCGCAATATAAACATGCACTCAAAAATTATTTTTCCATAATGTAACTTTATATATGCAATATGGACATGTTGAAATGAAATGATGATATTTCTCATTGTTCTTTTTTGTTATTTTTTGTTGTGGTACACAAAATAATTGTATGTTATTTTTAAGTTTAAAACTACTATTACGTAATGATATTATTTTTCTTACTTTTGTACTCTTTTATATGTTTATTTATAAAAGGCAGTATAGCCGTTTATGTATTTAAAATAAAAATAAAAATAAAATAAAATATTTCTAGGTGATCAAATTTTCAAACCAAAAACATAATGATTTTCCTTACTTCACCTTAACAAGATTGAAATCTGAATTAAAAGAAATGGGGGTCACCCGATAGTTGATCCCCCGACATTTGGCCCCTCCAAAGATGTAATTATTATAAAATTATAATTTTTTTGTGTCTATTAACAATGGATTGTCAAACGAAGGGACTGTCATCCTTTACACGGATTCAAGTAGGTTTATCTAACACTAGCAGTTAAAAATCCGCTCTGCAGGTTTTTGCTGCTAGGCCCTGCGGGCGGCTTTTAGTTCGACTTCACCCAGTTTGAGTGTAGGTAACCATTTTATAAATCTGATAAGAACTGATTCCAAAAATAGCCAGTTCCTCGGATCCACTGGGATCCAGTAACAGCTAGTCACCGAGTTAAAGTAACCGTGACAGGCAATGACGCCATATGTAATCTCTCCATTCGGAAAGATACTTAAATTCTATTAATCCGTAGTACTTATACCTAGGGAAGAAACGTCCACATGCGAGCTGCTGACGTAAGTAGCGATGTCTTGTTTGAATTCATAACCGAATTACAACGGTAGTTTTTTTTTTAAATTCCACGTACACAGGTGTTATTTGTGGTGCAAAGTGTAAGGCGTGGTGTCAACATGCACTCTTGAAATTGGGTTCTGAAATTCAACCACGCAGACGCTGGGTTAATAATAATGTTCGATTTTGGATCATCAGATTTATAAATTTCACCTTTAAAATTGTACATACGAGGCATATCCAGAAAGTAAGTGTACTGAATTTTTGTAGGTTACAAAATTTTTTATTGAAACAAAAAAATTACATGGTTACCGTAGTACATATGTAAGCTATTTTTCGACATAGTCGCCATTCCTCTCAATGCAGGTGGTGAAGCGGGGTATCAACTTTTTGATGCCATCCAACTAATCCGGCACTATTAAAAACCAGAGAGTGCCGGATTATTGGAATGTTCGGAATACTGGATTATAGAGAAAAAATCATAATAAATAAAACAAAGCATCTCATAAAGATAATATACACACTATTCACACTTCAAAACAACAGGTAAATACGTACGCACGTGCACATGAGATAAGTTTTGAAGTTAGACTGACGCCAGTGTTACCGAAACCAAAACTTCAAAATCGGGAGAATTTTCGCCTAAAAATCGGGAGAAAACGGGAGAATTTTGAAGAAATCGGGAGATGATTAGAATTATTTTAATGAAATTTCTCCCTTGTCAATACTTCGAATCCCTTTTATTATTGCGAAGCAGAACCTTAACAACAAACGAAAAACCCATAAGTAGCGCCGTCAATACGATTATTGTAGATGTTGCCCGTGGAATAACGAAATTTTCCCTAACGTTCAACGGGGACTTATTTTACGCCTGGCAACTCAGCACAATTTTTTGTGAAACTTCGACCTTGGACTGTCATCCGTCACTTAACGAGACGCCAAATTCATTTAATATCTACTTACTTTTAAAAGTGAACGACATTCATATAAGTAACAATCTTTGAATCAATAAGAGATAATTTTAATTTTAACTAACCAATATACCTCGAAGTAGTTTCCCGCCAATCCCTTTCTCCACTTCTCCACCTCCTCCTTTACCTCCTCGTCGGTTGAAAACCTTTTTCCACCCATGTGCAGCTTCAGGGAGGTAACGAGATAATAATCTGAAGGTGCTAGGTCAGGGGAATGCGCAGGGTGGTTCAGGACATCCCATTTAAACGAGGCAAGCAGTTCCTTCGTGGCGTTGGCCGTGTGTGGTCTGGCATTGTCGTGCAGCAGGCTGACTCCCTTTGTCAGCATGCCTCTCCTCTTGTTTTGAATCACCTTCCGCAATTTTTTTAGGGTCTCACAGTATCTTGCAGAGTTGATGGTCTCCCCTTGAGGCAGATATTCAATCAAAATTATGCCTTGAGAGTCCCAAAACACGGATGCCATGATTTTCTTGGCTGAAATTGTGGTTTTGAACTTTTTGGCAGAGGGTGAAGAGGTGTGACGCCACTGTTGAGACTGCCTTTTGGTTTCAGGCGTGTAGTGTGCAACCCAAGTTTCATCTCCAGTAATGATGGAGTGGAGAAATTCATCTCCATGGAGTTTGCAGCGCCTCAAAAACTCTCCGGCTTCCACTCGATTCAACTTGTGTTGGTCTGTCAGCTGTTTTGGGACCCACCTCGCGGACAGTTTCCCGATATCCGAGGGTTTCTGTGATGGTTTCGTGTAGTAGAGAGCTGGAGATTTGCGGAAACATCGCAGAAAGTTCATCCACAGTCAATCTGCGATCGTCACGGAGCGTTTTTTTCGATTTTTTCCACAATTTCGTCAGTCACAATTGAAGGTCTTCCGCCCCTCTGAACATCATGCACAGACGTATGAGCATTTTTAAACTCGCGATACCACTTGTACACATTCGTACGATTCATAGCTTTATCACCATATGCAGTTTTCACCTCATTATAAACCTCAACCGGAGGTTTTCCCTTCCAAACGAGATAATGGATGACGCCGCGTATTTCGCACTTGGCGGGAGATTGGATTGACATTTTTCACGAAACGTGTTGTCACGTCGACACTTCTCAACGTACTGACCTTGAACCGGTCTCGTTGCGGAGGGGAAGAGTCAGGCTACACGTAAGTGTAGCCAACATGTCGAAAATAAAATTCATTCAGTCGTGAGAGCCTCAGTACACCTACTTTCTGGATACGCCTCGTATGATGACTGCATGTCTAAGGGTTTACTGGTGTTTTCAGGCACTCTTCGCGAGCTGATGTGGCACGCCCTGACCACCTTTAAGGCTCACGGCTCCCTGCTGCTGGCCGCCATGGAGGTGTTTGTACGCGAGCCCTCGCTGGAGTGGCAGCACCGACAGTCGGACACAGACACTCCCAACTGGTCCCCCGCCGACAAGGTAGGTTCCTGCGAGAATTGTTCAATAACTCGGCTGCGAAATTATTTGCTGACCTCTGTGTTTTCTCCCTCTTACAACACTGTAAATTCTTTCCTTTATTCATTAGCTCAGATCAGATGGATGCATCGCCACATCAGATGCTAACAGATACGGGCGGAGAATCGGCGGTTAATGTACAATTTGTCAAATAAGAGTAGAAAATATAGGAGGGCACCACTATTATTCAAATGGCAATACTAAAAATAAAATCATAGTGGTAATCTAAAGCTGTGTAACCTACATTTGTATCAAAAATTAAAAAGACATGAAAGTGAAAAAAATATTTTTTCATTCCACTGATCTCAAAATTAGAATTGCGTATAGATATATATTATTATATCTTTGCAATTTTTAATGAAGAATAACGATATTGTAATAAAATATAAAGCACACTTTAGAAATTGCTCACATTTATTTAATATTAGCTTAAGTACCTGCTAGCGTTGTCCAGGCTTTAGATCATGTCTCTAATTTTAGATCTGAATATATTTAACTCATTATTCAGATCTAAAAGTAGTGTAACTAAACTCACCAAATGATTCTTCCTTTCTACCTACTGTTAAATTCAAATTTATGTTAAATTAAATGTAAAACACAATTTAATCAAGTTTATGTCATTAACCCCTCCGCAACGTAAGCAGATATAAGCGTTAGAAATACGACAGCAGTCAAGTACAATAAGCGTGTTTATACGTCGCGTGTGTTTCCATTGAAATCGTTCTAACTCCGTTATTGTTTTAGTTACATCCCTAAACCAAAAAGTAAAAGGTCGATAGTAGATCAAGCTGTACATCCATATTCAAGTTTTTCATAGAAATACATAACAAGATATGCTGTCAGTCGCGTAGTTGACACAAATATTTATGCGCCCAAATTTACTACCGGCGGCTCAACCGCGCTCGACATTGTTAATTTTTATTAAATATTTTTATATGAAATGATAAAAAAGTGAGGTGACGAAAGTGTTTATTACACATTTATACAAATATAAGTATTATTGTTTACATAATCTGTGATTTTAGTACCGTTTTCACATAAAAACATCACGTGAGTCATTTTTACCTATTTTTAATGTTTGCGTTCTATATTTTAATATTTACAAATCTTAATATTTATTTGTAATATAATAATTCGAAAGCTTATTTTGTAACCTTTCTAAAACAGTTTTTACTATTCGGCTACGTACGAAATGTTTCATTTATAGAGCTTTAATTGTGAAGCGGTAATAACACAAAGTTTTCGTAAAATGTCATTTTGTTTGAGACATCTCAAGTGCATATTTGCAAAAATTCGGAGGGGTTAAGTAGGTAACTTAACAACAGTGCTTCTTCCATTTATTTTGTTTTAAGAACAAAAAAATGTATTTTTAAAAGTGTATACAGTGTTTTGTATTTTCAGTGTCATTGCACTTTAAAATCATATTTGACAGGTAAATTGATGTTCCCAGCCTACAAATTTTGTATTTCCATTTTTATATTTTCTACTCTTATATGACAGCCTCTAATGTAATTAATAAGACGGTGGACGGCGGTGTGGAACATTCGGAATCCGGATGAAATCTCGCAGTTCTTATGTAGATAGCGATAATGTTGAAATTCCCACTTAACGGCCGTCTGTTTTGATATAATATGCATGTTCTTTTATTTATTTTGTGAAGATCGAGCACAAATATTAGAATGTTTTCCAATCATTTTATAAAGAACTTAATTTGTCACATTATACTGGGGGCGGTTGAAAAGTAATCGACCTAGGCAAGAAATGGCGCTCGGTATCAAATCAATGTTGTTTTTCCTAAAACATAACCTTTAAAAATGACTAGTGTAAAATTTTCAAACAGCTGTGTCATTTAGTTTATGTTTGACAGTCATTGAAATCGAACAATTTTTACATTTTTATAAAAAATTTATGTATCTCAACAGAGGTCAGTAGTTGTACTATATAAGAGAGATGCCCACCTGTAGATCATATCTGATCTGCAAATGGGCATCTTCAGTCACCCATTTCTCCTGCTGCAGATTAACATAGAGCATCCTTTAGAACGGACATCAGGTCCAGTTAAACTTCTTCTTCTCGTGCCCTGTCCATCCAACGGACGTTGGTTATCATGTTGGCTATCCGGACTTTGTTTACTGCGGCCCGGAACAGCTCTACAGTAGATTGGCCAAACCACTGTCTTAGGTTTTTCAGCCATGATGTTCTTCTTCTTCCAGTGCCTCGTCTTCAGGCAATCTTTCCCTGCATTATGAGATGCAAGATCTCGTACTTCTCTAGATATTGATGTTTTCGGATTTTTATTGTTTTAATAACTTAAATAAGACGATAATAAACTCTCATTATTAGAACTCCCCATCATCCGAGTTGTATTGTTCATCAGAAAAAACACCGGAAAGTATACCACAAAACGTACTTAAATATTAGGCGAAAATGCTCACAAAGGAATTGTTTTGCAGATTAACCAGTGCAAGAGAAAGCTCTGCGGAGTAGACCCTTCCATCATCACGCTGGAGGATCTGGCCATGAGGAGTCAGGGAGTGGAGTTCACGCAGTACTTCCAGCAGGTTCTTCACAAGGCGGTGGCTTCCTACCGCACCGGATCTGGTGATAACCTCACTGTTGACCAACAGGTAAACAAACAAACCAGCGACATTCATATTTATTTATTTATTGACTCATTGGAGGCGGTTTTGGGCACTGCCGCCCCGGGAACCATTTATTGGATAACCAATACCTCTGCCATAGGTCACCCAAATGTTACGTTTGGTTATTTGGCAGGGGTGCCCGGGTTCATATGGTGAGGTTTGTCCAGGTCTTGGCGGCGGATGTATCAGGCCGAATCGGGAGATACTGGTTCAGGGAGACGTTGTGACCTCTCAAGCAGAACTCTTTTGGAACATTGCAGTGGGAGCGATGGATTCATACGTCCGTCACTCCTGGACCCACTGACCCCCAGATTCCTACCCACCCCTCGTACCTAATCCTTCCCAGAACATTCTCTCCTTCCTTTCCATTAACCTCTCAAAGGCCAGGCCATTTCACGAAAATTCACTAAAAAAGCACCCCTTTGAATTTTGAATTGAATGTTTTGTGGATTAATTTTGAGCTATCGTATATTATATTGACTGAAACACGTTCCTAGAACAATAAACTATGTACCAAAACAACATTACTTGCATTATTTACGTAAATGAATAGGTTTTACGATGTTTTAGTCGAGGAACACACATAAATTGTGACGGGTAAATTCGCGGCAAAATCTGACATTTCTAAGTCACAGATAAAATCGTTTAAAAATATTCTGGTGTTGCAAGGTGAATGAAACTTTTACGCGTCTCATAGAGTAATTTTGGCGCAAGCGATTCTGACCCTGTTCTTCATACAAATTCTGTACATAGAAGGGCCAAAATCGCAGACAAACAGTTTTAGGTTGATAATTTTATTCAAATTTTCGAAAGTAAAAATTCCATTTCCAAATTACAAGTGACTTACTAGGCCAAGCGGGTAAGATCCTCGGCTACGAATTCTGCGGGTTCAAATCCCAGCTTGCGCAAATAATAAAAAATTTTAAAGCAAAAATCTGCGGCACTTTCCAAACTGGAAGATACTCTCAGTATCTCCCTGGTGTAAGATCACCATTCAAAATTAAAATGTTGCTTGAAATGGCTTTTGTAGTGTTTGGTGACTAGATCGGAACAGTCAGGTACTTTCCAAGCGTCCTCTTCCACATCTCTTTCCCCTCCCAACTACCTTCAGCCTCACAACATACCCCAATTGGGGATGCCATAGTCTCGCTGGCTTCAGGTGGTCGAGAGCAGTTGAGACTCTTGTGAGTTATTCACGTAAAAAAATGTTTAATGACCAGATCTGAATAGCCAGGTACTTCCCTTTCCCCATCTGCTTCCCCTCCCTACTCCCTTTAACCACTCAACTGAATCCGAATAGTTGTAAGTCTTAACTGGTCAAAGGCCACGCCATTTCACATAAATTCACGAAAAATCACTAAAAAAGCACCACTTTGAATTTTGAATTGAATGTTTTGTTGATTAATTTTGAGCTATCGCATATTTCATTGACTGAAACATGTTCCTAGAACAATAAACTATCTACCAAAACAACATTACTTGCATTTATTACGTAAATTAATAGGTTCTACGATATTTTAGTCACGGAACACGCATAAAATGTGACGGTTAAATTCGCAGCAAAATCTGACAGGTCAATGTCATAGACGAAATCGTTTTAAAAATATTTTGGGGTTGCAAGGTGAATGAAACTAGTGGCTATATCATCTATGATGTTAGCGCAAGCGATTCTGACCGTGTTCTTCATACAAATTCTGTATATAGAAGGGCCGAAATCGCAGACAAAAAGTTTTGGTCGAAAATTTTATTCAAATTTTCGAATTATTTTCTCGCGCATGCTCACACAACGCACGCGCCGGAACGTCTCCGGCAAATCAGAGGTTAAGGCAATTTAACTAAATTGAATGTTTTATTACAGGTGGACAATCTAATAAGTTTGGCCACAGACCCTGGCCTTCTCTCCATCACCTACAGCGGCTGGTCTCCCTGGTTTTAGAATCTCAAATTATGGTGTCACAATGTTTACTGTTAACCCTTTGAGGAGTATTTCCGCACGTATGCGGCAGCACAACTTTATTTAGTTTTTTCTATGCCGTGTTTGTAATTTCGATTAAATTATGATTTATAGATAATACAAATATATTTGTCAAACATTTTTACATGTTTTTACTAAAATTGTTACGTTTTTCACGTCATAGATTCCAGTAATCCAGTGGCTCTCAACATTTTACAAATTAAAAGTTTTCAAAATTTTTAATTAATTTATTTATAGAGAAAGAAATGTACAATAATAAAGGGATAATACTAAAAAAAAAAAAAAGTAGACTAATCCAGTGGAAAATGTAAAATGTTGAGAACCACTGAATTTGTCCAACAAAATTTACGTAATGCTTACATATTCAATAAGAAAAGGTTATATATAGTAATAAAAAAGCTCCGAAATTAACTTGTGTAGTAAAACAAGCTAAGAAGATAATTAATTAAATCGATTAAAAAATTAAGAAAAACTTGAAAAATAACTCACTCCCACGATGTAGATGACAAAAAAATAACTCACTAATCAAAGGGTTAAGTGGGAGGAACCAATTTTAAACTTTGAAACTAAATAAACTTTCAATTTTTTATAAGAAAAACGTTGACGGGAATAACCTTCAAAAGTTATAAAAAGAGAGTTTTTCTTATAAAAAATTGAATATTCATTTAGACTTTTATAAAAAGTCAAAAGTTCCGTATGAATAAATCCGGATACTTCTATCCAAGACCCTATCCAGGATACAAACCAATTCTTAGAATGATTTTTTTCCAACAAAAAGGGTAGTTGCCCATAATATGAAAAAATAATTAGTTGAAGATAATATTGTTAATTCTAAAATTTGAAATATGAGATTGACTATTATGACGGCTTGACAGAAGGTAGCAATAGCGAAATTGGGTTCGAGTCCCAGTTGCGACCATTGTCTTTTTTCTGTTTTCTGTATCATGTTCTCTTTCACATTTTCGTTTAGACTATTATTGTTATCTTCTTCTTCAATGATAAATAAATTTTCATTACTGGCATATTTTTTGCACATCTATTGAAATATATATATACGACCTCCGTAGTCCAGTGGGTAAGACTCTTGACTCACAATCCGGAGGTCGCGGGTTCGAACCCGGCATGCGCAAATAAATTTTATTTGATTAATTTGTGTTATTTCACAATTAATTCATTTAAAATAATGTATAGTATATTTGCGGCATGTTCCAAAGTGGAAGATACTATCAGTATCGCCCTGGTGTAAGACCACCATTCAGAATTGAAACGTTGCTTGAAAATGGCTTTAGCCGTGTTTGGCGACCAGATCTGAATAGCCGGGTACTTCCCAACCTTTCTATTCCCCACCTCCTTCCCCTCCCCTCTACCTTCAGCCTCACAACATACCCCAATTGGGGATGCCAGTCTCACTGGCTCCAGACGGGAGCAGTTGAGATTCTTGTGCGGTATTCACTGTAAAAATGTTAAAAATAATTGTATACAATTTGTCTGGTGAGACAAAAAAACATGGTGATCAAAGTCACCTTTCGAAGTGTGACATTTTTGATAAAGCATTTTTTATAAGCTAATTACGATATGCCAATTGTAAAAAATTTTATAAACAAAAAATGGTGAGTGTGGATGTTTTCTGATTAACTTGACACAAAATATTATATTTTTTGGAATTTGTAAAATGTAGGTATATAATCTCCGTCTTAAAATTCAACATCAATAAATTATGTTTGAATAATTCGAGAGTCCCGAAAAACAATGTCGGATGTGTGATTTTGCAGTTTTGCAATAGAGCTGTTTAATGTTTCGTTTCTGCATTTTTACTGTTTTTGAGATCAAGAAATAGTGTGGTTTTGATATTTTGCAATTCATTTCATTTCATTCAAAATTCCGAAAATACAGACTTTTAGGCGCAAACTACACGAGCGGTTCTCCCGCCGCGGGAAACTGCAGCAAACACAATTTACTATGAGCGTTGTATGGCGCAAACTATACGAGCGGTTCTCCCGCCGCGGGAGGAATTCTCCCGCCATATGCAGCGGTTCTCCCGCCGCGGGTAACCGCCACTTCAAACTACACGGGCGGTTTCCCGCGATTGTATAAGGATCGGGCGGTTTCCCGCGGTGGTAGAATCGCTCGATAGCATGAAACCGCCACCCGTGTAGTTTGATATGAGCCGCCAGCTTTCTCGAGCGGTTTCCCGCGGCGGGAGAACCGCTCGTGTAGTTTAGGCCTTAAATCAACAAAATAAGCCAACAGAACGATTTTAAATTTTTTAGCAGATCTGTTATTATCTAAGGAAGGGTCGATGTACCTAACCATTGGAGCGAAAAATGGACTACTTTAATTTTTCTGCGATTGATAGCGGTCCAAAATTGGACCACATTTTCCTACCATTCGTAAAACATTTATTGTAATTATTTAAAATATTTCCTTGGCCAGCCATTTATTTTAAAACGAAGCTATTAAAATGCTTTATCTATTATTAACATAGATGTCGCAAATCCGAACTTCGTAGACTATTTTAGAACGATGTTAAAAATAAAATTTAAAAAGATTTTTTTCCCGCCAAATTTTTGATCAGATGTTTACCAAAGACGTTACATACTTTAGACGCAGGGTAGAAATCTCAAAATGGGAAGCCAACAACAAGACAATTGTAGAGTACTTGATTTCTAGTACTTTAGTACTAAACTGCCACGCGTCGAGTAAGGTCGTGTCCTACTAGTAAGTAAATTGCATTAAAAAGCGCCAAAATTCCCTCCTGTGTGATGAGAAAATGTTTCCATTACACGGTAAACAGTTGTAAAAGCTAAGGAATAGCATTTCATTTGTAAATACATGCAAATTACTTATTATTATCGATTATAAAAATAATACAATTGCTTTCCGCCCAAAGATTTTATGCGTCATTAGAGAACTCAAGGCCTACTAAAGTACAGGTCTGGATGCGCAACAGCCAAATTACAAAGTCGATGCCGTCGCTAAGTAAAATTTACTTTTTATAATAATAATCTAATGATTCTTTATTTACTTGCCTGCGGTAAAACAACATACAAATCAGCAGAAACAACAAATACAATAACAATCAACGCCATTTGCAAACTATCGTTGTTCATTATAGCTATTTGACACCTCAAAATTCGACTGGTGCCCAGGCCTCCTACTTATCTTTTGTTTTGTTCATATGCACATATTCTTTGCGTCTATCTTTATCATATACGAAACTTTTGAATTAAGAAATTATTGAAAATCACTGAAAACAAAAGAGTTTTGATTAATTGCCACATTATATCTTGAGTTAGTGAGACTATGGCAAGTCTATTTATATAACGTCATTGATGTTTACGGTTAAAATTAAGTCCTTTTTCCATAGATATGCATCTTTCATTATCAAGTATATCACAGACAACATACAGAAATCGAAAATATTCTATGATGACTCGAATAAGTACCCCTCATGGCAGTTTCATTGTAAAAAAACAGGCAGGATTCGCGCGGTTGTAAACTTTACGATTTTTTTATATTTTTTTTATAAATCCTACAAATATGAGATAAATGGAAAAATATAGGTTAATAATTCATTGGTTATACTATATCACTATTATAGGTTTTCATGCCTCCATGTTAAAATTCGTATGATTTTTTTAATGTTAGCGACAAATTACCTTCTGGGAAGTCTCAAGCAATCGAGGGAAGTTTGTTTCGCGTGATCGCTCCAGTGGCTAACTAGAATGTTAAATGATGAATTTTTCTCTACGTATGTACGTGTATCAAATACACGTAGAAAATAAAGAAAGGTGCTGCAATTGTTTAGTTAGCAATACCGAGGTGATTCAAAGGTAAAGGTATGTAACTTGCACCAGGGTGTTCAGAAATTAGGGGTACTTTCCAAACGAAAGCGATTCTACATCAAGACCACATAAACGAAGCATTAATTGAAATAGTTTTAGTCAGTTTGGCAACCTGATCTGAATGGCCAGGTACTTCCCAAACTTCCAACACTTTATTATAACATCATATTTTGATTTTAAACTTACCATTTTGTATTTTCACGTAAATATTAAATTTAGCTAAGATTGTTTTTTTTCTAATATGTATTTAACTTAGAATTGTTTGTTTTCAAGTGTGTATAACTTACCATCATTTGTTTTCAAGAATATATTAAACTTACCATTTTGTATTTTCACGTAAATATTAAATTTAGCTAACATTGTTCGTTTTCTAATATGTATTAAACTTAGCATTGTTTGTTTTCAAGTGTGTATTAAACTTACCATTGTTTGTTTTCATGAATACAATTACTTACCAATTACCTACCATTACTTACCATTTTTTTATTTTCAAGTAAATATTCAATTTAGCTAACATTGTTCGTTTTCCAGTATGTATTAATCTTACCATTGTTTGTTTTCCAGTATGTATTAATCTTACCATTGTTTGTTTTCAAGTGTGTATTAAACTTACTATTGTTTGTTTTCAAGAATAACCACCTTGATCAAAAAGTTTTAGGACTTTAGTCATAAAATCGAAAATACAAGTTTATTCATCAAAATCGATATGGTTCCCTTCAAAATACTCCTCATCAACTGCAACGCACTTACGCCAGCGCATGATCTAACCCTCGAAATACCGCTGGTACTCAATTTTTAGTATGTCCATCAGAGGCATTTTCGATTTTTTTACGACATTCTCTCGAGAGATGTAATTCGTTCCGCAAAGCGGTTTTTAAGTCGGTTGAACAAGAAAAAGTCTTAGGAGCCAGACCAGGCGAATTCGAAGACTACTGGATAGTATTTGTGTTATTTTTGGTCAAAAACTCGCAGACAATAATCGCATTGTGCGATGGTGCGATATTGTTGTGCAAAATTGATCCCATTTTCAGACTTATAAAAAAGGTAACTTTTACAAAAACTCAAGCTATGACACTGAAATTTGGAGGGAAGAGTCAATGACAGATGTGGTAACCTAACAACAAAAAAAATTCCAATCGGGTGACTGACAGCATCACACGGTGGCCAGATCTTAAAAATTTTCGATAAAGCTGGTATATTAAACTTACCATTGCTTATTTTCAAGTAAATATTAAATTTAGCTAACATTGTTAATTTTCAAATATTTATTAAACTTAGCATTGTTTGTTTTCAAGTGTGTATTAGGTATTTCTTGGGCATTAACTATGTAACAGATTCTAATTTTGAACATCTGGCTGTCACAGTTATTTTGTTTTCGCCTAGGAAAAAATAATCTTTTTTTATTATTTTAACTAATATTTTTATGTTTTCTGGTCAATAAAAGTGTAGTGTGTTGTTCCTTAAGGATTCTTCTCCCCTCTGATCTTCCAGGAGTCACTTTTCGTCGCTGATTTCCAGATATTTATAACCTTTTTTATTTCTGTCACTTTCCATACATTTTTTCTTTTGTAATTTTGTGAACAATGGAGGAGGACCCCCCTGGACACCCTAAAAAGACCCCAGATCCTCCCCCTGACCTCCCAGATGGTGAAAATGTAGTAATTTCAGACAGTGAATCTGTCATTCTGACTACCACAAAAAAAAGGAAGTTTAGTCCCTCTTCCTCAATAAAACATGACTCTCCTTCTTCTTCTCAGTCTTCACCTGCTCTTCCTCAACCTCCTCCTACAAACTTTTATTCTCCTCATTCCTGTGGCCCGTTCATTGTGTACGCTCAAAAAACTGAGCAAGGTAAAACTATCCACCCTCTTGAATTTGGTAAATTTCTATCAAATAGCAAGAACCTTTCGATTAAGCCTGGAGGTGTAAAAGCTGAGGGTCGCTTCCGAATCTCTGTTGAATTCCTCTCAGGTTCAGCCGCCAACAACTTTATCAAAAACATATTTATTTCATCAAATTCTAAATTCAAGGCGTACATCCCAACTTTCAATGTCACTCGTATGGGCCTCGTCAGAGGTATCTCGACCGATCTGTCCATTCCAGAAATCCTGTCTTCACTTTCAACCCCCCAACATATCGGCAATCCCATAAAAGCCAGGAGGCTAAATTATAAGGACTCTTCTGAGGGCATCGTTTCCTGGAAGCCCTCCCAATCTGTCGTCATCACATTTGAAGGACAATCTCTTCCTTCCCATATTTATTTATTTTTCAACTCCTTACCAGTTGAAATGTATACTTATCCCACCACTCAATGTTACAATTGCTGTCGTTTTGGTCATACCAAAGCTGCATGCAGATCCCCTCCCAGATGTTTCAAATGTGGAGAAAACCACACGGCTGACAAATGTTCTTCTCTCTCTTCACCTAAATGTTTTAACTGCTCAGGTGCTCATTCCGCCATTAACTCTTCTTGTCCGGAACAATCTCGCCAAAAAAATATAAAAATTTCTATGGCCTCTGAGAACTTGTCTTTTCTGCAGGCTTCTAAACTATTCCCGCCTGTCAAAAAATCATTTGCTGAGGTTTTATCCAGTAACTCTTCATCCAACCCACTCGCCTCCTCCTCAACATCTTCTCGTTCAACTAAATTCACATACAAAAACCCTATCTCTAAACCGGCTCCTGGATACGATCAGCAACAACACAACTCACTTCTCTTAAATCCCAATGGTTCACCTCTTTCAAATGCCACAAATGGGTGCGCAAACAATTATAATTCATCCTCAACAAACCATCAAAAGCTTTCTGAACAATTCTCCCAAGATAATTCTTCATTTATTCAAACTCTTATTATGCTTCTAATTGACCTAATTTCTTCTCAAACTAATCTACCGTCCAACGCTGCTTCTATTATTTCCACATTAAAATCATTTATTCAAAATGGCTCTTCAAGATGTCAGAATTCTTCAGTGGAATAGCCGCAGTGCTATTTCTAACAAATCGAACCTTCTTAACCTATTAAATTCAAACCTTGTTTCTGTGGCTGCTATCTCGGAGACATGGTTTACTCCATCCACCCACTTTAATGTGGGAGGGTACTCCTGTCTCCGCGATGATCGCCCGGAAGGTACGGGCGGTGGTGCTGCCCTTTTTATTAAAAAATCCCTTCCGTTTTTCCCAATAAATAATATCAAACCCCCCAATGCTGACTTTCAAATGGTTGCAGCTAAAATAAAGGACACTTCCTTTGTTTCTATCTATCTTCCCCTAACATCGCACTTCAATAAACAAGCGTGGTTGCAAATTGTCCGTCAACTAAGCCCTCCTTTCTTTTTATTGGGTGATTTTAATGCCCATTCCCCCGTCTGGGGTTCTGCTTTCTGTGATCGAGACGGTCGAAGTGTGATGGATTTCCTAGATGAATCCAACCTTTTTCTTTTGAATGACGGATCTCCTACTAGAATCTCTCGCCCCAACACAAACCCCAGTGCAGTGGATCTCTCCATATGCTCTACTAATCTGGCACCTCTCTCCTCGTGGGTGGTGTCCCCCGACCCTTGCTCCAGTGATCATTTCCCGATCACCATCACTTATCAAACTTCTTTCCATTCAGACAAGTCCCATATTTCGACAAAGATTAAAACAAAACACATCAAATGGGACGAATTTAACTCACATATGGATAAGTTTATACAAAATTTACCCTATACTGATACATTATCTGTCAAAGATGACTACGATAATTTCAAATCAATGCTCGTAACTGCAATCAATAAATCAAATCCTCCCCCTAAAACCAAATCTCTCAAAAAACTCCCTCCGACTCCCTGGTGGGATGAGGAATGTTCCAAAGTAGTGAGAATTCGGAAAGCTAAACCTCTTTCTTATCGTCACAATATGACTACGGAGAACTATCTCATATACAAAAATGCCGAAGCCAATGCCAAAAGGGTATTGAGGTCAAAAAAAAGATCCGGGTGGTACAACTTCTGCAGTTCAGTATCTCCGAATTGGAGAATTTCGGAAATTTGGTCTATGATTCGAAGATTTCCTTCCGTCCAACATCTCCTCGAGCTTCTCATTCTAAATGGATGGACGAGTTCTTGGACAAAATTGCCCCCCCTTCTGTACCTAACTTAGATGAAATAACTCTAATCCACAACACTCCTCTGTCTGATCATTGTCTAGACTCTCCATTCACTTTAATTGAATTAAAAAATTGTTTATCAACAGTCAAGGACTCATCTCCAGGCAGAGATGGTATACCTTATAGCATTATCAAAAATAGTAATGATAATGTTCTAAATCACTTTTTGAGCATCTTAAATAAAATCTTCCAGACTGGCATAATACCTGATGACTGGAGTTCTCAAATAATCATCCCAATTCTAAAATTAAACAAATCACCCAATTCTGGATCCAACTATAGGCCAATTGCTCTTTCATCCACCCTTAGTAAAATTTATGAAAAATTAATTAAAAACCGGTTAGAATTTTTTGTCGAGAGTAATCATCTTCTCTCTCCATCCCAATTTGGATTTAGGAAAAAGAAATCTACACAAGATAACCTTGCCATCATCAGCACTGATATTAATTTATCCATTTCTAACAAAGAAGTATGTCTTGCAGTCTTTATAGACATAGAAGGCGCCTTTGACAATGTTTCCATCCCAATTCTTAAAAAAAAACTTTTAGGCCTTGGCTTACCCCTCATGTTTGTCCAATCTGTTATTAATCTTTTTCTCGATAGGAAAATTTTCATTGAGCTACCAGATGTTACTCCTCAGAGTAGGTCAATTTGGAAGGGTTTACCCCAAGGCGATGTATTATCCCCCTTACTGTATAATATATACACACACGATATGCATGTCACCATTCCCCCTCAAGTAAAAGTTGTTGAGTTCGCAGATGACATAGCTTTCTTCTTATCATCCAAAATCATTCCATCCGCCGTCAAATATCTTAATGAAGCCATGGATGCCCTTTGCACATGGCTCACTTTAAATGGTCTTGAACTTTCAGTACAAAAGAGTCAGTGTGTCACCTTCTCAAATCGTCATAATAACCCCCCTGTTCAAATTTTATTTAAAAACTCTCCAATCCCCAATGCTTCCGAAGTTAAATTTTTGGGAGTAACATTTGATAGGAAACTTAAATGGTCTTCCCACATTAATAATATAGTTACTAAATGTGAAAAAAATTTAAATATTATCAGATCATTGACTGGCGTTTGGTGGGGTGCACATCCTATCTGCATTAAGTTGCTCTACAATGCTCTTATTCGAAGCTATCTCGACTATGCCTGCCCACTTTTTAGTACTGCATCCAAAAATGCACTCGGTAAATTAGACAAAATTCAATCTAAGTCATTGCGAATAATAACTGGCGCGATGCAATCGTCGCCCATCAATTCCCTTCAAGTAGAATGTTCTGATCCTCCTCTTTATTTAAGGCGTCAACTATTTGCTGACAAATTTGTTCTTAAATGTTTAAATTCTAAAAGTCATCAGGTTATTCCCAGAGTCTCGTTGTTCAACGACTCAACACATTCACATTCATCTACAATCAGAGCTCGAACTAAACCTCTCCCTTCCATCTGTAAAAATTTTCGCTCTCTCTCAGAGCTTCAAATTATCAAAAATGATCTTCTTCCTTTGTACAAATTAAAATATAGTCACGTCACCCTATCCCCAACGATTTTAGAAGGGATCGGCATCCTTAAAAGTCATTCCAATCTCCCAGCCCGTACTGTCAATAATATGTTCAATGACATTATTTCTTCTAAATGGCCCAACTCTTCTCTTTTATTTACTGATGGCTCCAAATCTCCGGACTCTCCTAACTGTGGTATTGGTATTAACGTTTACCACAATAATTCTAATGAAAGAATATTTTATTCAATTTCAAACCAATTTTCAATATTTTCTGCAGAGTGCATTGCGATTATTGAATCTCTCAAATATGTAATAAAAAATAATTTTGAACATTCTCTTGTTCTCTCTGACTCTCTCAGTTCCCTCCAAAAAATTAAAACCAGTCCTCTTCTTCATCCTGATGATCACTTTGTATGTCTTATTCGAGTATTGATAACCTCCATTCAAAGCTCTGGAAAAACTGTCACTCTGATTTGGATTCCTGGACATGTTGGCATAGTGGGTAACGATATTGCTGATTCCTTGGCAAAACAAGGAGCGTCTAACCCTACCGTTACCCTCGTAAACCATATTCCCCTGTCTGATATTTTTTCCATCATCAAAGATAGATCCCGCAATGTTTGGACAGAGTATTGGAACATTGCTAGTCAATCCAAGGGTGCCCGTTACGCCTCAATACAAAGGACTATCCCATCAAAACCGTGGTTTCAAAAATTCCCCCATTTTTCCAAAAAAGAAATTTCCTTACTTATTCGTATGAGAATCGGACATTGTTCCGTTCCTTCTCACCTTTATAAAATTCATGTGCTTGACTCCCCAGATTGTACATTCTGTGGTCTAGATGTGGGAACTTTAGATCACATATTTTTTGATTGTCCCTCTCTAAATAAATATCCTCTCTTCTATCAAGCGTTATCAAAAATTGCCTCTCCTCCATTCAACATCTCATCTCTTCTAAGTCTGAACTCTACTCCAATCTTCCATAAAATTCTGAAATTTGCACATTTAAATAAAATTAATATATAAATTCACCTTTCCTTTCTCTGTAATTATAAATGATGGCCTAGAACACCCTTGAAGGGTGAAAGCCAGAAATAATTGAAAAAAAAAAAAAAAAAAGTGTGTATTAAACTTACCATTGTTTGTTTTCAAGTGTGTTTTAAACTTACCATTGTTTGTTTTAAATTAAAGATTTTAATTTTTTAACATTGTGTGAATTTTTTATTAATGTTTTAATGAAAATAGGATACCTATGATAATTAAATGCCCTACACTTATTTATAGGCATCGTAGCTGAACTTCCCAACCTTTGTTTTTCCCATCTCCTTCCTTTCTCAATATATTTTTTAAAGTTTTTATTCCAGCAGGACTAGGAGGATAGTGCAATCTCAGTATGTCATATTACATATAAAACTGTAGCATACAATAAAATTAAATGTAAAAAAAAAATGAGATAATATTTTAGGTAGGTACCTAATGATAACACAAAATAAAAATAAAATACATCATTTAAATAGGTAAAATTAAATTACATTAAAAAAAATATTGGATCATCCATATATATCGATCGTCCAGTTGATTAGTGAGACATCTCCGAATACTAAGTTTTTAAATAATAAGGAAAGCAATATTCCAATATTCGCCCTAAATGAAGTATTATTTACATGTGTCTGTGTTTTACATATTAAATGTGCTATAAAATAACACCGGGAGGCATAACGGTTTAATACATTAATATGACATTTTGAAATTTCTTATTAGTAACACAGATTTGTTTGTGTTTACCAGTAATCTGAGTATTGTACCAGATAGAGGGTACACTTTTACATATAACTGCATACTCAACTCAAATTTGGATTTTTCGGAGATGTCTGATTAATCAACTGAACGATAGATATGTATATAGGCAGGATATAAAAATGACAGCTACCGCAACAGTTTGGTTGTCAGTGGAATGGAGAGGAAGTTCTGGGAAGGAAAAGGGTCTGAGGGGCGGGTAGGAATTTTGGGGGTCAATGTGTCCAGGAGTGATGGATCGAGAGAGGTCAAAAGGTCTCCCTCTACCACTCTCGGTCCTGCCCACCACATCATGGCAGGTGGGCAAACGCATCCGCCACCAAGAACTGGTCAAACCTCACCCCATGAGCCCGGGCACCCCTGCTACATGACCAAATGTAGCGAACCAATTTGGATTACCTACAGCAGGGGTGTTGGTTAACCAATAAATGGTTCCCGGGACGGCGGTACCCATACCCGCCTCCCAAAATGGAACCATTATAATTGAAAGATAATTTTATGTAGTTCTAAAACTGTATTTGTTTTTATGAAAAATTAAAAAACATGAAATGCACACATGGTCAATTTGCATAATCGCAAAATACCTGAGTGGTTAAAATACATACATGGTCAACTTTGCAAAATTAGCAAAATCATTGAAAAGCCTGAGGGGTTAAATATGCCTGTCAGTCAAACTATTGCATACTTTTTAATGTCATCTAGTGGCGACGAACAATGAAATTATATATAATATACAGACACGTGGTAGAAATCTCAAAGGTGGTAAGCCAAAGACAAGGTAATTGTATTTGTCTTCGATATCATAGTTTTAGTAGTCAACTACCACCGTATCGCATAAGGTTGTGTCCTATCAGTAAGTAAATTGCATTAAAAAAGTGCCAAAATCCCCTTGTGTGTGATGAGAAAATGTTTCCACTACACGGCAAACACTAGTAAAAGCAATGGAATTACTTTTCATTCGACGATACAAGCAAATTATTTATCATCATCATTATTACATAGTATAAAATGAAGTCGCTCAAAATGTATGTGCGCACAAATCTTTTAAACTACGCAACGGATTTTCATGCAGTATTCACCAACAGATAAGAGTGATTCAAGAGGAAGGTTTATATGTATAATACATGCTTATTATAGTAGAGAAAAGCTGATAAATTCAAATATTCAATTCAGGCAGCGGGCAGCTGGCAAGCGGGTGGTGTGGATTTTATAAAGGTTGGGTAATGGCGTTGTGTTTCGTAAGCCACAGCAACGTGTGGCCGGGTCTGCCAGTTATTATACAAAATACAATCATTTCAATTGTGAGATAGCAAAGAGGACAACTTGTCATCTCAGTCACACCCGTGATTTAGTAGAATGTAGTATTTGGTGCAAATGAAAACGCTGCCCGGTTCTACAAGTACATCGTTCATACGCATTCTTTGAATGTATATTTTTATCATACATGAATAAGTTTTGAATTAAGAATTTACTGAAAACAAACGAATGTTTCTTACTTGCCACATTATATGTTGAGTTTGTGAGCGCTTCGATAATTACTATGGCCATTCACGGTTACGGTACCGTGATGGCAAAAAAGGCAATAAACATACATTCCTTATCGCTATAATGCTGCAGATCTTTCTTACACATTAAATAATAGTGAGACACACACAAAATACGTGTGACTGTTTCCTCCAAAGTACTATTTTTTTGCGACGGAAATAGAGAACTCCAGTCCTATTTTTAATTTTTTTTAATGATTAATGACCTTTTAATTTAAATAACTGCATTTTTATTTTTATTTTTAGAGTTAGTTTTAATAGTTAAAATAATTGTCAAAGTTTTAATTTTTCAAGACCTCCGAAAACCACCGTATGTATGGTAAATCGTGTGATGTCATCACTCCTGAAAAATTCTATAGGATCGAGAAATCAGCTGATCAACTGCCGCCATTTTGAATTTCGTTCCAAGTATTCTCCCTAGAAATAGCATTACTATTTTTTTTGTGCAGTAGTTTTTGAATATTTTGCAATAATATTGATAAACTGATAAGAGATAAACACAACAACTAAATTTCTATAAACAGTACGTAAATAAACGAATAAATTAATAAGACGGTTTGTGTCATATCATACATTAAAAATACCCGAGCGTTTATTGGTCTATATGAAGATATTTTTTAAAGCCATAATATTTTTCACTGGAGTTCCATATTGCGTGTCATTTTATTTATACATGTGAGGGAGATGTATGATAATGATTGTATGTTTCTTTTGGTAAGGTGCAGACATAATTTTTGGAATTCACTCACACTTCAATATTACCCTTGTAACTATAAAATTATCGTCACGGCAAGTATTGATAGGGGTCTACGGTAGTGATGCAACAGAAGTGTCTTAACGGAAGCAGAAACGGAAACAGACGTCAAAAGTAAATCTTAGCGGAAGCGGAAGCAGAAGTGTTAATAATATGAAGAAAAAGCACAATTTTATTTTTTAAGATTTGTTTAATTAAATTTGTATTTTGTACTTTTAGTACTTGGAATTAAACAGAGGTAAATTATATTTAATAAAAAGTAATTTGGCTGCTTTTACACCTTTGAGTCTGTTTTGATGTTCTTCATATATTAAACCAGCTCCACTAAATAATTGCTCACTGGCTACACTGCTGGGGCGAGCTGATAGTATTGACGAACTATTGGCAACAGATGGGGGGTATTTGTGCGCATTTACTTTCCACCACATAAGGGAATCCTCATGGAGAGGTAGTCTCTTCTCTTTCTTGTAATCCCAAATGAATGGGACATGTTTTTGGTTTCATAATTGCTCTAAACACAAAACTAATAAGTAACAAAACAAACACAAGAAAAAAACAATAGAAGATTTACGCGCTTAAGCTAAACGTCACAAGACGCGGTGATTACAGAATGAACCAAAATAATATATAAACAAACGAACTCGTTGCGACACGTTTGTGTACCGCCCTCTGTCCAGTCGTCCATGCGCCCCCCACCCCCGCGCTCCTCGCTGTATTCTGTTATAAAGTTTGCGGAACCAGAACGGAAACGGAAGTGAAAAAACTTGCGGAACTTCTGCAGAGGCGGAAGCGGAAGCAGAGTTCTGTTGCAACACTGTCTACGGAGATGTCATGGTGTGTGAAAGAGAGATGCACGAAAATGATTACATTTTTTCCTTTGTAGGAAACAGACGTACCTACATTGTGTATCTCATCTTTTGAAAGAGCTGCGGCAATATTGTGATAAGGAAGGTATGTTTATTGCGTTTTTTACCGTCACGGTACCATCATCATGGTAATTATAAAAGCGTTCAATGACGAGTCTAAATTGCAGTAATATTACCTACTTATTTAAAAAGTAACTGCAGTTCAACGATCTGCCTCAAACGCAGTGTGTACAAAGCTTTCAAATCCACAAATCATTCTTCTATCTGTTCTTGTATCATATCCACAATGAACAGCTGCTGGGACTCTCCTCCGTTACCGCTGTCCACCATGATGCTGTCCAGCTCCTGTCTTCCGTGCAGCATCTCCTCCACATCTTCCTCCTTGACAAGCGGCTGTAGAAGTCTGACGTAGGTGGTGTTCTTAATGTCATATTGATGCGTGATTTCGTCCGGTTTCAGCAGTTGAAGGGCGGGATCCGAACCGCAGAAGGACAGGTGCTTTGTGAGAGAGTTCTTCACGAAATAGCCTTTCTGACAGTGTGGACACCTGGAAAATATAAAAGGTCACTTTACAGGAGAGACATAATGTACTGATTTTAGGCAAAATGAAAATTGGGAAAATTAAGGAATAAATAGAAAAAAGTCGCGTTTGGTGACTTAGCAGGAGTGCCTGGATTCACGGGTGAGGTTTTTCTAGGTCCTGGCGGTGGATACTTTTTTCCACCTACTGAGAGCTGGTTGAGGGAGACTTTTTGATCTCTCCGGCCGGACTCTCTCGACCCATCTGAATACACTGCCCCCCTGATTCCTACCCACCCCTAAAACCCTTTTCCTTCCCACAACTTCCTCTCCTTCCTTTCCTAAAAAGACCCTAACACAGCATCCTCAATGATGACATAGGCCCTGAGGGGAATTATATTCCTCCTGTGTGGAGCAAAAGAAATGGTTTTGCATTCAAAGTTCATTTTTGAAAAAAAAAATGTCAGTTTGAATACGTCCAACTGAAGTGATGATTAGGTACAGGAAGGAATATACAAACCTGTACGGGAAGTCGAATGAACTGTGTCCCTTCATGTGCATTTTATACTCCTGCCACGTCCCAAAGGTGTTGCCGCGTGGACACAGCGGGCACTTCCTGTGCGCACCCTCGCTGTTCGCGCCTTCGCCCTCGCCCCTCTGGGCGCTGTGGCCGCGCTCGTGGCGCACCAGCGCGGCGCGGGAGAAGTAGGCGGAGGGACAGGCGGCGCAGCGGAAGCGCTTCTCTCCCGTGTGGATGTTGGTGTGACGCTCCAGTTCGCTGCGGGAGAAGTAGCTCTTGGGGCACTTTGAGCATTTGAATCTGAAATGTTATCTTCATTTATCTCCATACAAAAATCTTAATATGTAAAAATGAGTGTCTAATGTTAATATTAATGTTTTTCCCTTATGCGCTCCTAATCCAATTGCGATGAAACTTTGGTGATTTCATGTACGCATGCCTGCAATGGTTTCTATATATAATAGTGAGCTCTGACGTTATGAAATTATTTCCTATACTATTCATCTGATTGGGATGAAACTATGGTGAGTTGTTGTGTGCACACCTGGGAAGTTTTCTATAAGTACTAGTGAGCCCTGGTATTATGAAATTTATATTAAAAAAGTTACAATAGGTGGCGCGCGAATTGTTTGAAAAATTTGTGTATATTGTACATTTTAGCAGCAAGGAAGAATGGGGAAGGGAATCCGGGAAGGGGAAGGCGGGGAAGGTTGAAGGACAAAGCAGGAAGGAAAAAGGGAACATGGTAGGGGTGGGAGGGACGGTTTGCAGGATGGGTGGAAGTGGGGGGTGAAAGATGGGGAAGATGAAGGGGAAACGCGGGAGGGGAGGGTACGCGGGGGAGGGGAATGAGGGCGGAAACAGAGATGCATTTAAAAGGACACACAGGGAGAAATTTTTTTTTTCTTTATGTAACATTGCAACGCATACTGTACTCGCTAATATTAAATTAATAATTTAGAACCCAAAAAAACTCTTTTGCAATCTGAGCATATAGATTTTTTTTTGTGACCGACCGAAGTTTCGGTTTCGGCAAGTTTCGGCAACAGTTTCAGTTTTGGCAGATTTTCTGCCGAAACTTCGGCCGCACCGAAACTCTGCAAAAGACCTCAATAAATGGTAAAATTAGTCCTAAGAATGTTGTGATTGTAAACGCAATTTAAATTAAAATACTCAATTAATGAGGTCCTGCCTTTATAATGAACATAAGTGTTGATTATTGACAAATTTTTGTTCCAAGAAGTTAACATGTTTGTTAATTTTTAGTAATATCAAAAAAAATAAAAAAATTCACATACTTCAATATTGTTTTTTTATTTCATTTAAAAACTGTTTGTATAAGTGTAAAATATAAGCCAAATTTCAGTAAACAATAGATTTTTAACACAGTTTCGGTTTCGGCCGAAACTGAGACAGCTACCGAAGAGAAAGTCCTGTTTCGATCGGACACAAATTTTTTTCCATTGATTAAATAAAATTGTATCCGGGTCTACACTTCCAAAATTCTAACTTTGAACTCAATTTTCTTGAAAATGAATGCTTAAATCCAAAAAAGCTATATCACAAAATCAACTTCAATTGTGATGCAGATTCACCAGTCATCTCTTCGACTTCTACGGGATTTACACTAGTCGATTGTGTCGATAAACCGACCGTATAGTTAGTTGTTTGGACAGGACCCACGTGACTGATATAGCAAGCGCTAAAGTAGACTTACCTTTCCACTTTAGCTGTTAATTATATCTGTTGAAGATCCCATACATCTCTTTTCAGTACATACAAATACAAATAAGAGCAAAGAAAATTTAAAAAAACAATAGCTTTGTAAACACCACTTTTATAAACACCACAATAAAAGTGGTGTTTACAAAGTTATCGTTTTATTTTAAATTAATTTTTGGGGATCGCTGGCAACGGTTAATATGCACTTTAAAAAAAAAAAAACCTTTTGATTCACCTTAATTAATGAAAAGGCAACTATTTGCATTGGGGGAAGTGGAAAATATTTCATTCTAAATTTCATTACGTAAAATTAAAATTAGCTTTCGTCTTGTGAGATTGTACGCCAGAATCACAAACCATGTTACACAAACCTAGCATAGCCGCTAAACTACTTGAAAACTGGGATGTTTTTCTTGCCTTGACGCGAGTAGGTGTTATAAAGGGGCACTTTCTTTTGTATCACAAACCATGTTACACAAAAATATTTTCCACTTCCCCCAATGCAAATAGTTGTCTTTTAATGTAATTAAGGTGAATCAAAAGATTTTTTCAGAAAAAAGTGCGTATTAACCGTTGACAGTGATCCCCAAAATTTACCTATTTTAAATTATAATGTCACATCACCAAGTATCCGCTTCATATAACAATAAAAAAATAAAATAAAGTTTATAAACTGGAGACCATAAAAGAACAAACACCTTTCCTATCTTTTCTAAAGATTTTAAATTCAGGTTTTTATCTTGTATATAAAAATGAATCGCTGAATGTGTTGCTAAGCGCATAACTTTCGAACGACTGCACCAAATTGGATAATTCTTTTTTTTTGTGTGTTCGTTATTGTCAGGACAAGGTTTTTATAAAACTTCCGGTGAGCTCTGGTATTATGAAATTTGTATAAAAAAATTGCACGCGAGGAAGCGGCTATTGCTATGGAAAGTGGGAGGGAGGGGGAGATGGGGGAGGGGAACCAGGGAGGGGGAGGGGAACCTGGGAGGGGGAGGGGGACCTGGGAGGGGGTAGGGGAACTCGGGAGGGGGGTTCACAGGACGGGGGAAGGGGGGGGGAGTGGAGTGGGGAGAGGGAAGGTGGAGGTGACGGAGTTGGAACAGGAGAAAAAAAGGGGAGGCGGAAGGGGAAGGGACGAATGGGAAAGTACACTCAGGGAGAAACAATTTCTTTATTAAATGGCGTAGCAACGCATGCCGGGACCAGCTAGTTAATAATAAATTTAAAAGCCTTTTATGTATAAAGTGAGTATTTTGTTGTTGACATACCTTGGTTGATTGCAATGTTTTCTGACGTGAGCCGCGAGCGTCAGTCTATTCTTACAAGTCAGTTTACAAATGGGACAGCTGAATAGAATCCCGGCATCTTTGTGTATTATCTCGTGCGCTTTCAAGTCTGACTTCCTTTTAAAACCGACCGCACACATGGAACAAATAAACCTCTTATCTCCGTGTATAGGCAAGTGTTGCCGTAAAGAGGAATTTGAGTAAAAAGCGAGTCCACACCCCTCAAAATGGCAAATAAACGGCTTCAAATCCAGATGTTCCCTTTGATGAGTCAAAAAACTAAATCTATATCCAAAAGTTTTTTGACAAGCTTTGCACGAAATATCTCTCTCGCCGAACATGTAATACGGTTCTAATTCTGTTCCTTCCGTGTGCTTATTGACGTGTTCTTTTAAACTCGAAGGGTTATCACACTTTTCTAGACAGAGTAGGCACTGGTTTCTTCGACTGGCCGTCAACATAGACGGGTAATCTTTCATTTTTGAAAACGGCGAATATTTAATTTTTTTTTCATAGCGGCGAGGTTTGTTCTTTTTGGATTTTATTTGAAATACAGACAGACTATTATCTAAATATTGCTCTTGCAAATTTTCTACAAGACTGTTTCCGCACGATGTTGAAATTATATTGTCTTCGTCAGAGGGCTGGTCTTGATGCAGCAGGAAGATATTATTCATGTCTGTTTTAGGATCTAATTTATTTGACGTCATAAAGTCTTCGAAAGCATTTTGATGTGTCGTAGTTTTCTTTGTCTTTTTCTTGGATTCTACATTGTATTGTTTATTATCATCGTTCTCTGTCTCAAAAGAAGAATCCAACGTTTCTACATCATATTTAGTTTCTTCAGAGTCATTGTTTATATTGTCTGAGAGAGCTTTTTGTGTTCGTAATACCATCTCCCGAAATTCGAAACAAAATTCAATTTTATATCTACATTTGTGGCATATTTTGCTGGGGAAACTATCATCTTGCTCTATCTGAAAAAAAAACGTATTGAATGAAATTATTTAAAATCTAAACGGAATTTTAGTATTGATTTAAATAATTTAAATTTCCTACCCTTATATCAGTGAAGCACTCTAATTGTGATGAAACTAGTGGGTTTTCTTCGCCGCTGAATATACAACTGAGAGTTCCATTTGATTGGAGACAAAATCTGCAGACGGAATTGAAATCAACAACCAAAATAACGTCCTCAGACATTTTTAAATACTTATGCACCAGACGGAAATATGAATTTTACAATTGCTAAATCTTATGATCGAAGTAATTTAAAAATTCAAGCGAATATCAATGTTTTCGTGTTGAATAAAATGTAGATTAGTTTATTTATGATATAAATCAAACATCCGACATGTTTTACACTGTGACAGATGAAGACGGATGAAGAGCTGTCAGATACAGGGTTGCCAACGCTTATGTTCTAAAATACCTGCAATCAATGTTCAAATTCCCAAATTGAGAAGAACTTAATAACAAATACCCCGCAATTTCCTCACAAGTTCCTGTATAATTCTATCTGCATTGAAATTAGCATTTTTTTAAAGATTTATTACATTATTTATTATTACTCGTTAATACGGAATGTTTTTTAGTCAAACAGTTAGATTTAGCTTTATTATTACGAAATAAACGAACTTTACTTTGCCGCATTAGATTTTTAGACTTCGCAAATTTATTCAATACGCGGCGAGCAATTCGCGCTCCCATGTAAAAGTGTCTATTCATTCAATAGCAAAGTTTACTTTTAAGAACTAAATGGTGATATTTATAATGCGAGATGCATATATACTGTCATATTGAGTTATCGACGAATCACTTATCTCCAAAGTCATCTTCCCGCTCTGCGTCCCGGTGTAGTTGTTATCTACCCCTCACCTTTATGTTTTGGTCTACTAATATTATGTCTATGGGCTTATCATAATTATGAAGCTCTAAACCGGGACAGGAGGGGGGGAGAGGTTGCACATAAGGCGGCGGACTTTATAAAATATCAATGCGGGGCACAGTAGCGTTTGGTGACGGCCGGGGGGGGGGACAAGGTACGTTTTCAAATATATAACTACTCTTTTGGAAATCGAGAATTCGGCTCAATTAAATTACAATCAGAACATGAACATGCAAAAAATTTTATTGCACTTCTTTCTCACCCTCGGACTTCGGCTATTTTCTTCCTCTATTATTGTCTATGCATTTGTCTTCATGTTTCTCCTTTCCTCTGCAATTTTCACAAAGAAACGAGTTTGGTGTCGTGACTGCTCCTGTAGATAATGATTCTATCGTTGCTATTGCAGCCACGTATTAAAATATATCCTTTATTTTTACACGAATCAATCAAAAAATCTTTTGAAAGAAGAATTACAAAAAAATCATCATTTTGAAACTTGGGGTCGGTCATAACTCTGGCCCTATGGCACAAAGCCGACTGAAATTTGGATTCTTAACAATAATTATGGTCTGTACACGAATCATTCAAAAAATCTTTTGAAAGAAGAATTACAAAAAAATCCTCATTTTCAAACTTGGGGTCGGTCGTTTTAGCACTTGGGTTTGGTCGTTTTATCACTTGGGGTCAGTCATAACTCCGGCCCTATGGCACAAAGCCGACTGAAATTTTGGATTCTTAACAAAAAATATGGTCTGTACCCGAATCAAACAAAAAATCTTTTGAAAAATGATTTTTTAAGAAAATTATCATATTCAAACTTGGGGTCGGTCGTTTTAGCATTGGGTTCAGTCGTTTAAACACTTGGGGTTGGTCATTACTTTGGCCCTATGGCACAAAGCCGACTGAAATTTTGGATTCTTAACAAGAATTATGGTCTGTACACGAATCAATCAAAAAATCTTTTGAAAGAAGAATTACAAAAAAATCATCATTTTGAAACTTGGAGTCGGTCGTTTTAGCACTTGGGTTCAATCGATTTAACACTTTGGGTCCGTTATAACTTCGGCCCTATGGCACGGAGCCGACAAAATTTTTGAATTCTTACTAATAAGAATCGTGGTCCGTACTCGAACCGATCAAAAATCTTTTGAAAGAAGATTTCCAGAAAAATCATCATTTTGAAACATGGGGTCGTCGATTTAGCACTTGGGTTTGGTTGTTTTATCACTTGGGGTCGGTCATAACTCTGGCCCTATGGCACAAAGCCGACTGACATTTTGGATTCTTAACAAGAATTATAGTCTGTACACGAATCAATCAAAAAATCTTTAAAAAAAGTATTTTAAAAAAATCATCATTTTCAAACTTGGGGTGGGTCGTTTTAGTCGTAATTTTGATTCTTACATGGTCCAAACAAAAATCAATCAAAAAATCTTTTGAAATAAGAAATTAAAAAAATAATCATTATTTTGAAATTTGAGGTCAGTCATAACTCTGGCCCTATGGCACAAAGCCGACTGAAATTTAGGATTCTTAACAAGAATTATGGTCTGTACACGAATCAATCAAAAAATCTTTTGTAAAAAGAATTTTTAAAAAATCGTCAATATCAAACTTGGGGTCGGTCGTTTGAGCACTTGGGTTCAGTAGTTTAAACACTTGGGGTGGTCAATACTCCGGCCCTATGGCACAAAGCCGACTGACATTTTGGATTCTTAACAAAAAATATGGTATGTACCCGAATCAACCAAAAAATCTTTTGAAAAATGAATTGTTAAGAAAATCATCATATTCAAATTTGAGGTCGGTCGTTTGAGCACGTGGGTTCAGTCGTTTAAACACTTGGGGTTGGTTACTACTCCGGCCCTATGGCACAAAGCCGACTGAAATTTTGGATTCTTAACAACAATTATGGTCTGTACACGAATCAATCAAAAAATCTTTTGAAAGAAGAATTACAAAAAAATCATCATTTTGAAACTTGGGGTCGGTCATAACTCCGGCCCTATGGCACAAAGCCGACTGAAATTTTGGATTCTTAACAAAAAATATGGTCTGTACCCGAATCAACCAAAAAATCTTTTGAAAAATGAATTTTTAAGAAAATCATCATATTCAAACTTGGGGTCGGTCGTTTGAGCACTTGGGTTCAGTAGTTTAAACACTTGGGGTGGTCATTACTCCGGCCCTATGGCACAAAGCCGACTGAAATTTTGTATTCTTAACAAGAATTATGGTCTGTACACGAATCAATCAAAAAATCTTTTGAAAGAAGAATTACAAAAAAATCATCATTTTGAAACTTGGGGTCGGTCATAACTCCGGCCCTTAGCACAAAGCCGACTGAAATATTGGATTCATAATAAAAATTATGGTCTGTACCCGAATAAACCAAAAAATCTTTTGAAAAATGCATTTTTAAGAAAATCATCATATTCAATCTTGGGGTCGGTCGTTTGAGCACTTGAGTTCAGTCGTTTAAACACTTGGGGTAGGTCACTAATCCGGCCCTATGGCACAAAGCCGACTGAAATTTTGGATTCTTAACAAGAATTATGGTCTGTACACGAATCAATCAAAAAATCTTTTGAAAAAAGAATAACAAAAAAATAATCATTTTGAAACTTGGGGTCGGAAATAACTCCGGCCCTATGGCACAAAGCCGACTGAAATTTTGGATTCTTAACAAAAAATATGGTCTGTACCCGAATCAACCAAAAATCTTTTGAAAAATGAATTTTTAAGAAAATAATCATATTCAAACTTGGGTTCGGTCGTTTGAGCACTTGGGTTCAGTAGTTTAAACACTTGGGGTGGTCATTTCTCCGGCCCTATGGCACAAAGCCGACTGAAATTTTGGATTCTTAACAAAAAATATGATCTGTACACGAATCAATCAAAAAATCTGTTGAAATAAGAATTACAAAAAAATCATCATTTTGAAACTTGGGGTCGGTCATAACTCTGGCCCTATGGCAATAAGCCGACTGAAATATTGGATTCTTAACTAAAAATATGGTCTGTACCCGAATCAACCAAAAAATCTTTTTAAAAATGAATTTTTAAGAAAATCATCATATTCAAACTTGGGGTCGGTCGTTTGAGCACTTGGGTTCAGTAGTTTAAACACTTGAGGTGGTCTTTAATCCGGCCCTATGGCACAAAGCCGACTGAAATTTTGGATTCTCAACAAAAAATATGGTCTGTACATGAATAAACAAAAAAATCTTTTGCAAAATGAATTTTTAAGAAAATCATCATATTCAAACTTGGGGTCGGTCGTTTGAGCACTTGGGTTCAGTCGTTAAAACACTTGGGGTTGGTCATAACTCCGGCTTTATGGCACAAAGCCGACTGAAATATTGGATTCATAATAAAAAATATGGTCTGTACCCGAATCAACCAAAAAATCTTTTGAAAAATGAATTTTTAAGAAAATCATCATATTCAAACTTGGGGTCGGTCGTTTGAGCACTTGGGTTCAGTCGTTTAAACACTTGGGGTTGGTCACTACTCCGGCCCTATGGCACAAAGCCGACTGAAATTTTGTATTCTTAACAAGAATTATGGTCTGTACACGAATCAATCAAAAAATCTTTTGAAAGAAGAATTACAAAAAAATCTTCATTTTGAAACTTGGGGTCGGTCAGTACTCCGGCCCTATGGCATAAAGCCGACTGAAATTTTGGATTCTTAACAAAAAATATGGTCTGTACCCGAATCAACCAAAAAATCTTTTGAAAAATGAATTTTTAAGAAAATCATCATATTCAAACTTGGGGTCGGTCGTTTGAGCACTTGGGTTCAGTCGTTTAAACACTTGGGGTTGGTCACTACTCCGGCCCTATGGCACAAAGCCGACTGAAATTTTGTATTCTTAACAAGAATTATGGTCTGTACACGAATCAATCAAAAGATCTTTTGAAAGAAGAATTACAAAAAAATCTTCATTTTGAAACTTGGGGTCGGTCAGTACTCCGGCCCTATGGCATAAAGCCGACTGAAATTTTGGATTCTTAACAAAAAATATGGTCTGTACCCGAATCAACCAAAAATCTTTTGAAAAATGAATTTTTAAGAAAATAATCATATTCAAACTTGGGGTCGGTCGTTTGAGCACGTGGGTTCAGTCGTTTAAACACTTGGGGTTGGTTACTACTCCGGCCCTATGGCACAAAGCCGACTGAAATTTTGGATTCTTAACAAGAATATTGGTCTGTACACGAATCAATCAAAAAATCTGTTGAAAGAAGAATTACAAAAAAATCATCATTTTGAAACTTGGGGTCGGTCATAACTCCGGCCCTATGGCACAAAGCCGACGGAAATTTTGGATTCTTAACAAAAAATATGGTCCGTACCCGAATCAACCAAAAAATCTTTTGATAAATGAATTTTTAAGACAATCATCATATTCAAACTTGGGGTCGGTCGTTTGAGCACTTGGGTTCAGTAGTTTAAACACTTGGGTTGGTCATTACTCCGGCCCTATGGCACAAAGCCGACTGAAACTTTGGATTCTTAACAAAAAATATGGTCTGTACCCGAATCAACCAAAAATCTTTTGAAAAATGAATTTTTAAGAAAATAATCATATTCAAACTTGGGGTCGGTCGTTTGAGCACTTGGGTTCAGTAGTTTAAACACTTGGGGTGGTCATTACTCCGGCCCTATGGCACAAAGCCGACTGACATTTTGGATTCTTAACAAAATATATGGTCTGTACGCGAATCAACCAAAAAATCTCTTGAAAAATGAATTTTTAAGAAAATCATCATATTCAAACTTGGGGTCGGCCATTTGAGCACTTGGGTTCAGTCGTTTAAACACTTGGGGTTGGTCACTACTCCGGCCCTATGGCACAAAGCCGACTGAAATTTTGTATTCTTAACAAGAATTATGGTCTGTACACGAATCAATCAAAAAATCTTTTGAAAGAAGAATTACAAAAAAATCATCATTTTGAAACTTGGGGTCGGTCATAACTCCGGCCCTATAGCACAAAGCCGACTGAAATTTTGGATTCTTAACAAAAAATATGGTCTGTACCCGAATCAACCAAAAAATCTTTTGAAAAATGAATTTTTAAGAAAATCATCATATTCAAACTTGGGGTCGGTCGTTTGAGCACTTGGGTTCAGTAAATTAAACACTTGGGGTGTTCATTACTCCAGCTCTATGGCACAAAGCCGACTGAAATTTTGGATTCTTAACAAAAAATATGGTCTGTACCCGAATCAACCAAAAAATCTTTTGAAAAATGAATTTTTAAGAAAATCATCATATTCAAACTTGGGGTCGGTTGAGCACTTGGGTTCAGTCGTTTAAACACTTGGGGTTGGTCATAACTCCGGCCCTATGGCACAAAGCCGACTGAAATTTGGGATTCTTAACAAAAAATATGGTCTGTACCCGAATCAACCAAAAAATCTTTTGAGAAATGAATTTTTAAGAAAATCATCATATTCAAACTTGGGGTCGGTCGTTTGAGCACTTGGGTTCAGTCGTTTAAACACTTGGGGTTGGTCACTACTCCGGCCCTATGGCACAAAGCCGACTGAAATTTTGGATTCTTAACAATAATTATGGTCTGTACACGAATCATTCAAAAAATCTTTTGAAAGAAGAATTACAAAAAAATCCTCATTTTCAAACTTGGGGTCGGTCGTTTTAGCACTTGGGTTTGGTCGTTTTATCACTTGGGGTCAGTCATAACTCCGGCCCTATGGCACAAAGCCGACTGAAATTTTGGATTCTTAACAAAAAATATGGTCTGTACCCGAATCAAACAAAAAATCTTTTGAAAAATGATTTTTTAAGAAAATTATCATATTCAAACTTGGGGTCGGTCGTTTTAGCATTGGGTTCAGTCGTTTAAACACTTGGGGTTGGTCATTACTTTGGCCCTATGGCACAAAGCCGACTGAAATTTTGGATTCTTAACAAGAATTATGGTCTGTACACGAATCAATCAAAAAATCTTTTGAAAGAAGAATTACAAAAAAATCATCATTTTGAAACTTGGAGTCGGTCGTTTTAGCACTTGGGTTCAATCGATTTAACACTTTGGGTCCGTTATAACTTCGGCCCTATGGCACGGAGCCGACAAAATTTTTGAATTCTTACTAATAAGAATCGTGGTCCGTACTCGAACCGATCAAAAATCTTTTGAAAGAAGATTTCCAGAAAAATCATCATTTTGAAACATGGGGTCGTCGATTTAGCACTTGGGTTTGGTTGTTTTATCACTTGGGGTCGGTCATAACTCTGGCCCTATGGCACAAAGCCGACTGACATTTTGGATTCTTAACAAGAATTATAGTCTGTACACGAATCAATCAAAAAATCTTTAAAAAAAGTATTTTAAAAAAATCATCATTTTCAAACTTGGGGTGGGTCGTTTTAGTCGTAATTTTGATTCTTACATGGTCCAAACAAAAATCAATCAAAAAATCTTTTGAAATAAGAAATTAAAAAAATAATCATTATTTTGAAATTTGAGGTCAGTCATAACTCTGGCCCTATGGCACAAAGCCGACTGAAATTTAGGATTCTTAACAAGAATTATGGTCTGTACACGAATCAATCAAAAAATCTTTTGTAAAAAGAATTTTTAAAAAATCGTCAATATCAAACTTGGGGTCGGTCGTTTGAGCACTTGGGTTCAGTAGTTTAAACACTTGGGGTGGTCAATACTCCGGCCCTATGGCACAAAGCCGACTGACATTTTGGATTCTTAACAAAAAATATGGTATGTACCCGAATCAACCAAAAAATCTTTTGAAAAATGAATTGTTAAGAAAATCATCATATTCAAATTTGAGGTCGGTCGTTTGAGCACGTGGGTTCAGTCGTTTAAACACTTGGGGTTGGTTACTACTCCGGCCCTATGGCACAAAGCCGATTGAAATTTTGGATTCTTAACAACAATTATGGTCTGTACACGAATCAATCAAAAAATCTTTTGAAAGAAGAATTACAAAAAAATCATCATTTTGAAACTTGGGGTCGGTCATAACTCCGGCCCTATGGCACAAAGCCGACTGAAATTTTGGATTCTTAACAAAAAATATGGTCTGTACCCGAATCAACCAAAAAATCTTTTGAAAAATGAATTTTTAAGAAAATCATCATATTCAAACTTGGGGTCGGTCGTTTGAGCACTTGGGTTCAGTAGTTTAAACACTTGGGGTGGTCATTACTCCGGCCCTATGGCACAAAGCCGACTGAAATTTTGTATTCTTAACAAGAATTATGGTCTGTACACGAATCAATCAAAAAATCTTTTGAAAGAAGAATTACAAAAAAATCATCATTTTGAAACTTGGGGTCGGTCATAACTCCGGCCCTTAGCACAAAGCCGACTGAAATATTGGATTCATAATAAAAATTATGGTCTGTACCCGAATAAACCAAAAAATCTTTTGAAAAATGCATTTTTAAGAAAATCATCATATTCAATCTTGGGGTCGGTCGTTTGAGCACTTGAGTTCAGTCGTTTAAACACTTGGGGTTGGTCACTAATCCGGCCCTATGGCACAAAGCCGACTGAAATTTTGGATTCTTAACAAGAATTATGGTCTGTACACGAATCAATCAAAAAATCTTTTGAAAAAAGAATAACAAAAAAATAATCATTTTGAAACTTGGGGTCGGAAATAACTCCGGCCCTATGGCACAAAGCCGACTGAAATTTTGGATTCTTAACAAAAAATATGGTCTGTACCCGAATCAACCAAAAATCTTTTGAAAAATGAATTTTTAAGAAAATAATCATATTCAAACTTGGGTTCGGTCGTTTGAGCACTTGGGTTCAGTAGTTTAAACACTTGGGGTGGTCATTTCTCCGGCCCTATGGCACAAAGCCGACTGAAATTTTGGATTCTTAACAAAAAATATGATCTGTACACGAATCAATCAAAAAATCTGTTGAAATAAGAATTACAAAAAAATCATCATTTTGAAACTTGGGGTCGGTCATAACTCTGGCCCTATGGCAATAAGCCGACTGAAATATTGGATTCTTAACTAAAAATATGGTCTGTACCCGAATCAACCAAAAAATCTTTTTAAAAATGAATTTTTAAGAAAATCATCATATTCAAACTTGGGGTCGGTCGTTTGAGCACTTGGGTTCAGTAGTTTAAACACTTGAGGTGGTCTTTAATCCGGCCCTATGGCACAAAGCCGACTGAAATTTTGGATTCTCAACAAAAAATATGGTCTGTACATGAATAAACAAAAAAATCTTTTGCAAAATGAATTTTTAAGAAAATCATCATATTCAAACTTGGGGTCGGTCGTTTGAGCACTTGGGTTCAGTCGTTAAAACACTTGGGGTTGGTCATAACTCCGGCTTTATGGCACAAAGCCGACTGAAATATTGGATTCATAATAAAAAATATGGTCTGTACCCGAATCAACCAAAAAATCTTTTGAAAAATGAATTTTTAAGAAAATCATCATATTCAAACTTGGGGTCGGTCGTTTGAGCACTTGGGTTCAGTCGTTTAAACACTTGGGGTTGGTCACTACTCCGGCCCTATGGCACAAAGCCGACTGAAATTTTGTATTCTTAACAAGAATTATGGTCTGTACACGAATCAATCAAAAAATCTTTTGAAAGAAGAATTACAAAAAAATCTTCATTTTGAAACTTGGGGTCGGTCAGTACTCCGGCCCTATGGCATAAAGCCGACTGAAATTTTGGATTCTTAACAAAAAATATGGTCTGTACCCGAATCAACCAAAAAATCTTTTGAAAAATGAATTTTTAAGAAAATCATCATATTCAAACTTGGGGTCGGTCGTTTGAGCACTTGGGTTCAGTCGTTTAAACACTTGGGGTTGGTCACTACTCCGGCCCTATGGCACAAAGCCGACTGAAATTTTGTATTCTTAACAAGAATTATGGTCTGTACACGAATCAATCAAAAGATCTTTTGAAAGAAGAATTACAAAAAAATCTTCATTTTGAAACTTGGGGTCGGTCAGTACTCCGGCCCTATGGCATAAAGCCGACTGAAATTTTGGATTCTTAACAAAAAATATGGTCTGTACCCGAATCAACCAAAAATCTTTTGAAAAATGAATTTTTAAGAAAATAATCATATTCAAACTTGGGGTCGGTCGTTTGAGCACGTGGGTTCAGTCGTTTAAACACTTGGGGTTGGTTACTACTCCGGCCCTATGGCACAAAGCCGACTGAAATTTTGGATTCTTAACAAGAATATTGGTCTGTACACGAATCAATCAAAAAATCTGTTGAAAGAAGAATTACAAAAAAATCATCATTTTGAAACTTGGGGTCGGTCATAACTCCGGCCCTATGGCACAAAGCCGACTGAAATTTTGGATTCTTAACAAAAAATATGGTCTGTACCCGAATAAACCAAAAAAACTTTTGAAAAATGAATTTTTAAGAAAATCATCATATTAAACTTGGGGTCGGTCGTTTGAGCACTTGGGTTCAGTCGTTAAAACACTTGGGGTTGTTCAATACTCCGGCCCTATGGCACAAAGCCGACTGAAATTTTGGATTCTTAACAAGAATTATGGTGTGTACACGAATCAATCAAAAAATCATTTGAAAGAAGAATTACAAAAAAATCATCATTTTGAAACTTGGGGTCGGTCATAACTCCGGCCCTATGGCATAAAGCCGACTAAAATTTTGGATTCTTAACAAAAAGTATGGTCCGTACCCGAATCAACCAAAAAATCTTTTGATAAATGAATTTTTAAGAAAATCATCATATTCAAACTTGGGGTCGGTCGTTTGAGCACTTGGGTTCAGTAGTTTAAACACTTGGGTTGGTCATTACTCCGGCCCTATGGCACAAAGCCGACTGAAACTTTGGATTCTTAACAAAAAATATGGTCTGTACCCGAATCAACCAAAAATCTTTTGAAAAATGAATTTTTAAGAAAATAATCATATTCAAACTTGGGGTCGGTCGTTTGAGCACTTGGGTTCAGTAGTTTAAACACTTGGGGTGGTCATTACTCCGGCCCTATGGCACAAAGCCGAATGACATTTTGGATTCTTAACAAAATATATGGTCTGTACCCGAATCAACCAAAAAATCTCTTGAAAAATGAATTTTTAAGAAAATCATCATATTCAAACTTGGGGTCGGCCATTTGAGCACTTGGGTTCAGTCGTTTAAACACTTGGGGTTGGTCACTACTCCGGCCCTATGGCACAAAGCCGACTGAAATTTTGTATTCTTAACAAGAATTATGGTCTGTACACGAATCAATCAAAAAATCTTTTGAAAGAAGAATTACAAAAAAATCATCATATTAAACTTGGGGTCGGTCGTTTGAGCACTTGGGTTCAGTCGTTAAAACACTTGGGGTTGTTCAATACTCCGGCCCTATGGCACAAAGCCGACTGAAATTTTGGATTCTTAACAAGAATTATGGTGTGTACACGAATCAATCAAAAAATCATTTGAAAGAAGAATTACAAAAAAATCATCATTTTGAAACTTGGGGTCGGTCATAAATCCGGCCCTATGGCACAAAGCCGACGGAAATTTTGGATTCTTAACAAAAAATATGGTCCGTACCCGAATCAACCAAAAAATCTTTTGATAAATGAATTTTTAAGACAATCATCATATTCAAACTTGGGGTCGGTCGTTTGAGCACTTGGGTTCAGTAGTTTAAACACTTGGGTTGGTCATTACTCCGGCCCTATGGCACAAAGCCGACTGAAACTTTGGATTCTTAACAAAAAATATGGTCTGTACCCGAATCAACCAAAAATCTTTTGAAAAATGAATTTTTAAGAAAATAATCATATTCAAACTTGGGGTCGGTCGTTTGAGCACTTGGGTTCAGTAGTTTAAACACTTGGGGTGGTCATTACTCCGGCCCTATGGCACAAAGCCGACTGACATTTTGGATTCTTAACAAAATATATGGTCTGTACGCGAATCAACCAAAAAATCTCTTGAAAAATGAATTTTTAAGAAAATCATCATATTCAAACTTGGGGTCGGCCATTTGAGCACTTGGGTTCAGTCGTTTAAACACTTGGGGTTGGTCACTACTCCGGCCCTATGGCACAAAGCCGACTGAAATTTTGTATTCTTAACAAGAATTATGGTCTGTACACGAATCAATCAAAAAATCTTTTGAAAGAAGAATTACAAAAAAATCATCATTTTGAAACTTGGGGTCGGTCATAACTCCGGCCCTATAGCACAAAGCCGACTGAAATTTTGGATTCTTAACAAAAAATATGGTCTGTACCCGAATCAACCAAAAAATCTTTTGAAAAATGAATTTTTAAGAAAATCATCATATTCAAACTTGGGGTCGGTCGTTTGAGCACTTGGGTTCAGTAAATTAAACACTTGGGGTGTTCATTACTCCAGCTCTATGGCACAAAGCCGACTGAAATTTTGGATTCTTAACAAGAATTATGGTGTGTACACGAATCAATCAAAAAATCTTTTGAAAGAAGAATTACAAAAAAATCATCATTTTGAAACTTGGGGTCGGTCATAAATCCGGCCCTATGGCACAAAGCCGACGGAAATTTTGGATTCTTAACAAAAAATATGGTCCGTACCCGAATCAACCAAAAAATCTTTTGATAAATGAATTTTTAAGACAATCATCATATTCAAACTTGGGGTCGGTCGTTTGAGCACTTGGGTTCAGTAGTTTAAACACTTGGGTTGGTCATTACTCCGGCCCTATGGCACAAAGCCGACTGAAACTTTGGATTCTTAACAAAAAATATGGTCTGTACCCGAATCAACCAAAAATCTTTTGAAAAATGAATTTTTAAGAAAATAATCATATTCAAACTTGGGGTCGGTCGTTTGAGCACTTGGGTTCAGTAGTTTAAACACTTGGGGTGGTCATTACTCCGGCCCTATGGCACAAAGCCGACTGACATTTTGGATTCTTAACAAAATATATGGTCTGTACGCGAATCAACCAAAAAATCTCTTGAAAAATGAATTTTTAAGAAAATCATCATATTCAAACTTGGGGTCGGCCATTTGAGCACTTGGGTTCAGTCGTTTAAACACTTGGGGTTGGTCACTACTCCGGCCCTATGGCACAAAGCCGACTGAAATTTTGTATTCTTAACAAGAATTATGGTCTGTACACGAATCAATCAAAAAATCTTTTGAAAGAAGAATTACAAAAAAATCATCATTTTGAAACTTGGGGTCGGTCATAACTCCGGCCCTATAGCACAAAGCCGACTGAAATTTTGGATTCTTAACAAAAAATATGGTCTGTACCCGAATCAACCAAAAAATCTTTTGAAAAATGAATTTTTAAGAAAATCATCATATTCAAACTTGGGGTCGGTCGTTTGAGCACTTGGGTTCAGTAAATTAAACACTTGGGGTGTTCATTACTCCAGCTCTATGGCACAAAGCCGACTGAAATTTTGGATTCTTAACAAAAAATATGGTCTGTACCCGAATCAACCAAAAAATCTTTTGAAAAATGAATTTTTAAGAAAATCATCATATTCAAACTTGGGGTCGGTTGAGCACTTGGGTTCAGTCGTTTAAACACTTGGGGTTGGTCATAACTCCGGCCCTATGGCACAAAGCCGACTGAAATTTGGGATTCTTAACAAAAAATATGGTCTGTACCCGAATCAACCAAAAAATCTTTTGAGAAATGAATTTTTAAGAAAATCATCATATTCAAACTTGGGGTCGGTCGTTTGAGCACTTGGGTTCAGTCGTTTAAACACTTGGGGTTGGTCACTACTCCGGCCCTATGGCACAAAGCCGACTGAAATTTTGTATTCTTAACAAGAATTATGGTCTGTACACGAATCAATCAAAAAATCTTTTGAAAGAAGAATTTCAAAAAAATCATCATTTTGAAACTTGGGGTCGGTCATAACTCCGGCCCTATGGCACAAAGCCGACTGAAATTTTGGATTCTTAACAAAAAGTATGGTATGTACCCGAATCAACCAAAAAATCTTTTGAAAAATGAATTTTTAAGAAAATCATCATATTCAAACTTGGGGTCGGTCGTTTGAGCACTTGGGTTCAGTAGTTTAAACACTTGGGGTGGTCATTACTCCAGCCCTATGGCACAAAGCCGACTGAAATTTGGGATTCTTAACAAAAAATATGGTCTGTACCCGAATCAACCAAAAAATCTTTTGAAAAATGAATTTTTAAGAAAATCATCATATTCAAACTTGGGGTCGGTCGTTTGAGCACTTTGGTTCAGTCGTTTAAACACTTGGGGTTGGTCACTACTCCGGCCCTATGGCACAAAGCCGACTGAAATTTTGTATTCTTAACAAGAATTATGGTCTGTACACGAATCAATCAAAAAATCTTTTGAAAAAAGAATTTCAAAAAAATCATCATTTTGAAACTTGGGGTCGGTCATAACTCCGGCCCTATGGCACAAAGCCGACTGAAATTTTGGATTCTTAACAAAAAGTATGGTATGTACCCGAATCAACCAAAAAATCTTTTGAAAAATGAATTTTTAAGAAAATCATCATATTCAAACTTGGGGTCGGTCGTTTGAGCACTTGGGTTCAGTAGTTTAAACACTTGGGGTGGTCATTACTCCGGCCCTATGGCACAAAGCCGACTGAAATTTTGGATTCTTAACAAAAAATATGGTCTGTAACCGAATCAACCAAAAAATCTTTTGCAAAATGAATTTTTAAGAAAATCATCATATTCAAACTTGGGGTCGGTCGTTTGAGCACTTGGGTTCAGTCGTTTAAACACTTGGGGTTGGTCACTTCTCCGGCCCTATGACACAAAGCCGACTGAAATTTTGTATTCTTAACAAGAATTATGGTCTGTACACGAATCAATAAAAAAATCTTTTGAAAGAAGAATTACAAAAAAATCATCATTTTGAAACTTGGGGTCGGTCATAACTCCGGCTCTATGGCACAAAGCCGACTGAAATTTTAGATTCTTAACAAAAAATATGGTCTGTACCCGTATACCAAAAAATCTTTTGATAAATGAATTTTTAAGAAAATCATCATATTCAAACTTGGGGTCGGTCATTTGAGCAGTTGGGTTCAGTAGTTTAAACACTTGGGTTGGTCATTACTCCGGCCCTATGGCACAAAGCCGACTGAAATTTTGGATTCTTAACAAAAAATATGGTCTGTACCCGAATCAACCAAAAATATTTTGAAAAATGAATTTTTAAGAAAATAATCATATTCAAACTTGGGGTCGGTCGTTTGAGCACTTGGGTTCAGTAGTTCAAACACTTGGGGTGGTCATTACTCCAGCCCTATGGCACAAAGCCGACTGAAATTTTGGATTCTTAACAAAAAATATGGTCTGTACCCGAATCAACCAAAAAATCTTTTGATAGAAGAATTACAAAAAAATCATTATTTTGAAACTTGGGGTCGGTCATAACTCCGGCCCTATGGCACAAAGCCGACTGAAATTTTGGATTCTTAACAAAAATATGGTCTGTACCCGAATCAACCAAAAATCTTTTGAAAAATGAATTTTTAAGAAAATCATCATATTCAAACTTGGGGTCGGTCGTTTGAGCACTTGGGTTCAGTCGTTTAAACACTTGGGGTTGGTCACTACTCCGGCCCTATGGCACAAAGCCGACTGAAATTTTGGTTTCTTAACAAAAAATATTGTCTGTACCCGAAACAACCAAAAAATCTTTTGAAAAATGAATTTTTAAGAAAATCAACATATTCAATCTTGGGGTCGGTCGTTTAAGCACTTGGGTTCAGTCGTTTAAACACTTGGGGTTGGTCACAACTCCGGCCCTATGGCACAAAGCCGACTGAAATTTTGGATTCTAACAAGAATTATGGTCTGTACACGAATCAATCAAAAAATCTTTTGAAAGAAGAATTACAAAAAAATCATCATTTTGAAACTTGGGGTCGGTCATAACTCCGGCCCTATGGCACCAAGCCGACTGAAATTTTGGATTCTTAACAAAAAATATGGTCTGTACCCGAATCAACCAAAAAATCTTTTGAAAAATGAATTTTTAAGAAAATCATCATATTCAAACTTGGGGTCGGTCGTTTGAGCACTTGGGTTCAGTCGTTAAAACACTTGGGGTTGTTCAATACTCCGGCCCTATGGCACAAAGCCGACTGAAATTTTGGATTCTTAACAAGAATTATGGTGTGTACACGAATCAATCAAAAAATCATTTGAAAGAAGAATTACAAAAAAATCATCATTTTGAAACTTGGGGTCGGTCATAACTCCGGCCCTATGGCATAAAGCCGACTGAAATTTTGGATTCTTAACAAAAAATATGGTCCGTACCCGAATCAACCAAAAAATCTTTTGATAAATGAATTTTTAAGAAAATCATCATATTCAAACTTGGGGTCGGTCGTTTGAGCACTTGGGTTCAGTAGTTTAAACACTTGGGTTGGTCATTACTCCGGCCCTATGGCACAAAGCCGACTGAAATTTTGGATTCTTAACAAAAAATATGGTCCGTACCCGAATCAACCAAAAAATCTTTTGATAAATGAATTTTTAAGAAAATCATCATATTCAAACTTGGGGTCGGTCGTTTGAGCACTTGGGTTCAGTAGTTTAAACACTTGGGTTGGTCATAACTCCGGCCCTATGGCACAAAGCCGACTGAAATTTGGGATTCTTAACAAAAAATATGGTCTGTACCCGAATCAACCAAAAAATCTTTTGAGAAATGAATTTTTAAGAAAATCATCATTTTCAAACTTGGGGTCGGTCGTTTGAGCACTTGGGTTCAGTCGTTTAAACACTTGGGGTTGGTCACTACTCCGGCCCTATGGCACAAAGCCGACTGAAATTTTGTATTCTTAACAAGAATTATGGTCTGTACACGAATCAATCAAAAAATCTTTTGAAAGAAGAATTTCAAAAAAATCATCATTTTGAAACTTGGGGTCGGTCATAACTCCGGCCCTATGGCACAAAGCCGACTGAAATTTTGGATTCTTAACAAAAAGTATGGTATGTACCCGAATCAACCAAAAAATCTTTTGAAAAATGAATTTTTAAGAAAATCATCATATTCAAACTTGGGGTCGGTCGTTTGAGCACTTGGGTTCAGTAGTTTAAACACTTGGGGTGGTCATTACTCCAGCCCTATGGCACAAAGCCGACTGAAATTTGGGATTGTTAACAAAAAATATGGTCTGTACCCGAATCAACCAAAAAATCTTTTGAAAAATGAATTTTTAAGAAAATCATCATATTCAAACTTGGGGTCGGTCGTTTGAGCACTTGGGTTCAGTCGTTTAAACACTTGGGGTTGGTCACTACTCCGGCCCTATGGCACAAAGCCGACTGAAATTTTGTATTCTTAACAAGAATTATGGTCTGTACACGAATCAATCAAAAAATCTTTTGAAAAAAGAATTTTAAAAAAATCATCATTTTGAAACTTGGGGTCGGTCATAACTCCGGCCCTATGGCACAAAGCCGACTGAAATTTTGGATTCTTAACAAAAAGTATGGTATGTACCCGAATCAACCAAAAAATCTTTTGAAAAATGAATTTTTAAGAAAATCATCATATTCAAACTTGGGGTCGGTCGTTTGAGCACTTGGGTTCAGTAGTTTAAACACTTGGGGTGGTCATTACTCCGGCCCTATGGCACAAAGCCGACTGAAATTTTGGATTCTTAACAAAAAATATGGTCTGTAACCGAATCAACCAAAAAATCTTTTGCAAAATGAATTTTTAAGAAAATCATCATATTCAAACTTGGGGTCGGTCGTTTGAGCACTTGGGTTCAGTCGTTTAAACACTTGGGGTTGGTCACTTCTCCGGCCCTATGACACAAAGCCGACTGAAATTTTGTATTCTTAACAAGAATTATGGTCTGTACACGAATCAATCAAAAAATCTTTTGAAAGAAGAATTACAAAAAAATCATCATTTTGAAACTTGGGGTCGGTCATAACTCCGGCTCTATGGCACAAAGCCGACTGAAATTTTAGATTCTTAACAAAAAATATGGTCTGTACCCGTATACCAAAAAATCTTTTGATAAATGAATTTTTAAGAAAATCATCATATTCAAACTTGGGGTCGGTCATTTGAGCAGTTGGGTTCAGTAGTTTAAACACTTGGGTTGGTCATTACTCCGGCCCTATGGCACAAAGCCGACTGAAATTTTGGATTCTTAACAAAAAATATGGTCTGTACCCGAATCAACCAAAAATATTTTGAAAAATGAATTTTTAAGAAAATAATCATATTCAAACTTGGGGTCGGTCGTTTGAGCACTTGGGTTCTGTAGTTCAAACACTTGGGGTGGTCATTACTCCAGCCCTATGGCACAAAGCCGACTGAAATTTTGGATTCTTAACAAAAAATATGGTCTGTACCCGAATCAACCAAAAATCTTTTGAAAAATGAATTTTTAAGAAAATCATAATATTCAAACTTGGGGTCGGTCGTTTGAGCACTTGGGTTCAGTAGTTTAAACACTTGGGGTGGTCATTACTCCGGCCCTATGGCACAAAGCCGACTGAAATTTTGTATTCTTAACAAGAATTATGGTCTGTACACGAATCAATCAAAAAATCTTTTGATAGAAGAATTACAAAAAAATCATTATTTTGAAACTTGGGGTCGGTCATAACTCCGGCCCTATGGCACAAAGCCGACTGAAATTTTGGATTCTTAACAAAAATATGGTCTGTACCCGAATCAACCAAAAATCTTTTGAAAAATGAATTTTTAAGAAAATCATCATATTCAAACTTGGGGTCGGTCATTTGAGCAGTTGGGTTCAGTAGTTTAAACACTTGGGTTGGTCATTACTCCGGCCCTATGGCACAAAGCCGACTGAAATTTTGGATTCTTAACAAAAAATATGGTCTGTACCCGAATCAACCAAAAATATTTTGAAAAATGAATTTTTAAGAAAATAATCATATTCAAACTTGGGGTCGGTCGTTTGAGCACTTGGGTTCAGTAGTTCAAACACTTGGGGTGGTCATTACTCCAGCCCTATGGCACAAAGCCGACTGAAATTTTGGATTCTTAACAAAAAATATGGTCTGTACCCGAATCAACCAAAAATCTTTTGAAAAATGAATTTTTAAGAAAATCATCATATTCAAACTTGGGGTCGGTCGTTTGAGCACTTGGGTTCAGTAGTTTAAACACTTGGGTTGGTCATTACTCCGGCCCTATGGCACAAAGCCGACTGAAATTTTGGATTCTTAACAAAAAATATGGTTTTTACCCGAATCAACCAAAAATCTTTTGAAAAATGAATTTTTAAGAAAATAATCATATTCAAACTTGGGGTCGGTCGTTTGAGCACTTGGGTTCAGTAGTTTAAACACTTGGGGTGGTCATTACTCCGGCCCTATGAAACAAAGCCGACTGAAATTTTGGATTCTTAACAAAAAATATGGTCTGTACCCGAATCAACCAAAAATCTTTCGAAAAATGAATTTTTAAGAAAATCATCATATTCAAACTTGGGTTCGGTCGTTTGAGCACTTGGGTTCAGTCGTTTAAACACTTGGGGTTGGTCACTACTCCGGCCCTATGGCACAAAGCCGACTGAAATTTTGGTTTCTTAACAAAAAATATTGTCTGTACCCGAATCAACCAAAAAATCTTTTGAAAAATGAATTTTTAAGAAAATCAACATATTCAATCTTGGGGTCGGTCGTTTAAGCACTTGGGTTCAGTCGTTAAAACACTTGGGGTTGGTCACAACTCCGGCCCTATGGCACAAAGCCGACTGAAATTTTGGATTCTAACAAGAATTATGGTCTGTACACGAATGAATCAAAAAATCTTTTGAAAGAAGAATTACAAAAAAATCATCATTTTGAAACTTGGAGTCGGTCATAACTCCGGCCCTATGGCACAAAGCCGACTGAAATTTTGGATTCTTAACTAAAAATATGGTCTGTAGCCGAATCAACCAAAAAATCTTTTTAAAAATGAATTTTTAAGAAAATCATCATATTCAAACTTGGGGTCGGTCGTTTGAGCACTTGGGTTCAGTCGTTTAAACACTTGGGGTTGGTCACAACTCCGGCCCTATGGCACAAAGCCGACTGAAATTTTGGATTCTAACAAGAATTATGGTCTGTACACGAATGAATCAAAAAATCTTTTGAAAGAAGAATTACAAAAAAATCATCATTTTGAAACTTGGAGTCGGTCATAACTCCGGCCCTATGGCACAAAGCCCACTGAAATTTTGGATTCTTAACTAAAAATATGGTCTGTAGCCGAATCAACCAAAAATCTTTTGAAAAATGAATTTTTAAGAAAATCATCATATTCAAACTTGGGGTCGGTCGTTTGAGCACTTGGGTTCAGTAGTTCAAACACTTGGGTTGGTCATTACTCCGGCCCTATGGCACAAAGCCGACTGAAATTTTGGATTCTTAACAAAAAATATGGTCTGTACCCGAATCAACCAAAAATATTTTGAAAAATGAATTTTTAAGAAAATAATCATATTCAAACTTGGGGTCGGTCGTTTGAGCACTTGGGTTCAGTAGTTCAAACACTTAGGGTGGTCATTACTCCGGCCCTATGGCACAAAGCCGACTGAAATTTTGGATTCTTAACAAAAAATATGGTCTGTACCCGAATCAACCAAAAATCTTTTGAAAAATGAATTTTTAAGAAAATCATAATAGTCAAACTTGGGGTCGGTCGTTTGAGCACTTGGGTTCAGTAGTTTAAACACTTGGGGTGGTCATTACTCCGGCCCTATGGCACAAAGCCGACTGAAATTTTGTATTCTTAACAAGAATTATGGTCTGTACACGAATCAATCAAAAAATCTTTTGATAGAAGAATTACAAAAAAATCATTATTTTGAAACTTGGGGTCGGTCATAACTCCGGCCCTATGGCACAAAGCCGACTGAAATTTTGGATTCTTAACAAAAATATGGTCTGTACCCGAATCAACCAAAAATCTTTTGAAAAATGAATTTTTAAGAAAATCATCATATTCAAACTTGGGGTCGGTCGTTTGAGCACTTGGGTTCAGTCGTTTAAACACTTGGGGTTGGTCACTACTCCGGCCCTATGGCACAAAGCCGACTGAAATTTTGGTTTCTTAACAAAAAATATTGTCTGTACCCGAAACAACCAAAAAATCTTTTGAAAAATGAATTTTTAAGAAAATCAACATATTCAATCTTGGGGTCGGTCGTTTAAGCACTTGGGTTCAGTCGTTTAAACACTTGGGGTTGGTCACAACTCCGGCCCTATGGCACAAAGCCGACTGAAATTTTGGATTCTAACAAGAATTATGGTCTGTACACGAATCAATCAAAAAATCTTTTGAAAGAAGAATTACAAAAAAATCATCATTTTGAAACTTGGGGTCGGTCATAACTCCGGCCCTATGGCACCAAGCCGACTGAAATTTTGGATTCTTAACTAAAAATATGGTCTGTAGCCGAATCAACCAAAAATCTTTTGAAAAATGAATTTTTAAGAAAATCATCATATTCAAACTTGGGGTCGGTCGTTTGAGCACTTGGGTTCAGTAGTTCAAACACTTGGGTTGGTCATTACTCCGGCCCTATGGCACAAAGCCGACTGAAATTTTGGATTCTTAACAAAAAATATGGTCTGTACCCGAATCAACCAAAAATATTTTGAAAAATGAATTTTTAAGAAAATAATCATATTCAAACTTGGGGTCGGTCGTTTGAGCACTTGGGTTCAGTAGTTCAAACACTTAGGGTGGTCATTACTCCGGCCCTATGGCACAAAGCCGACTGAAATTTTGGATTCTTAACAAAAAATATGGTCTGTACCCGAATCAACCAAAAATCTTTTGAAAAATGAATTTTTAAGAAAATCATAATAGTCAAACTTGGGGTCGGTCGTTTGAGCACTTGGGTTCAGTAGTTTAAACACTTGGGGTGGTCATTACTCCGGCCCTATGGCACAAAGCCGACTGAAATTTTGTATTCTTAACAAGAATTATGGTCTGTACACGAATCAATCAAAAAATCTTTTGATAGAAGAATTACAAAAAAAATCATTATTTTGAAACTTGGGGTCGGTCATAACTCCGGCCCTATGGCACAAAGCCGACTGAAATTTTGGATTCTTAACAAAAATATGGTCTGTACCCGAATCAACCAAAAATCTTTTGAAAAATGAATTTTTAAGAAAATCATCATATTCAAACTTGGGGTCGGTCGTTTGAGCACTTGGGTTCAGTCGTTTAAACACTTGGGGTTGGTCACTACTCCGGCCCTATGGCACAAAGCCGACTGAAATTTTGGTTTCTTAACAAAAAATATTGTCTGTACCCGAAACAACCAAAAAATCTTTTGAAAAATGAATTTTTAAGAAAATCAACATATTCAATCTTGGGGTCGGTCGTTTAAGCACTTGGGTTCAGTCGTTTAAACACTTGGGGTTGGTCACAACTCCGGCCCTATGGCACAAAGCCGACTGAAATTTTGGATTCTAACAAGAATTATGGTCTGTACACGAATCAATCAAAAAATCTTTTGAAAGAAGAATTACAAAAAAATCATCATTTTGAAACTTGGGGTCGGTCATAACTCCGGCCCTATGGCACCAAGCCGACTGAAATTTTGGATTCTTAACAAAAAATATGGTCTGTACCCGAATCAACCAAAAAATCTTTTGAAAAATGAATTTTTAAGAAAATCATCATATTCAAACTTGGGGTCGGTCGTTTGAGCACTTGGGTTCAGTAGTTTAAACACTTGGGTTGGTCATTACTCCGGCCCTATGGCACAAAGCCGACTGAAATTTTGGATTCTTAACAAAAAATATGGTCTGTACCCGAATCAACCAAAAATCTTTTGAAAAATGAATTTTTAAGAAAATAATCATATTCAAACTTGGGGTCGGTCGTTTGAGCACTTGGGTTCAGTAGTTTAAACACTTGGGGTGGTCATTACTCCGGCCCTATGAAACAAAGCCGACTGAAATTTTGGATTCTTAACAAAAAATATGGTCTGTACCCGAATCAACCAAAAATCTTTTGAAAAATGAATTTTTAAGAAAATCATCATATTCAAACATGGGGTCGGTCGTTTGAGCACTTGGGTTCAGTCGTTTAAACACTTGGGGTTGGTCACTACTCCGGCCCTATGGCACAAAGCCGACTGAAATTTTGGTTTCTTAACAAAAAATATTGTCTGTACCCGAATCAACCAAAAAATCTTTTGAAAAATGAATTTTTAAGAAAATCAACATATTCAATCTTGGGGTCGGTCGTTTAAGCACTTGGGTTCAGTCGTTAAAACACTTGGGGTTGGTCACAACTCCGGCCCTATGGCACAAAGCCGACTGAAATTTTGGATTCTAACAAGAATTATGGTCTGTACACGAATGAATCAAAAAATCTTTTGAAAGAAGAATTACAAAAAAATCATCATTTTGAAACTTGGAGTCGGTCATAACTCCGGCCCTATGGCACAAAGCCGACTGAAATTTTGGATTCTTAACTAAAAATATGGTCTGTAGCCGAATCAACCAAAAATCTTTTGAAAAATGAATTTTTAAGAAAATCATCATATTCAAACTTGGGGTCGGTCGTTTGAGCACTTGGGTTCAGTAGTTCAAACACTTGGGTTGGTCATTACTCCGGCCCTATGGCACAAAGCCGACTGAAATTTTGGATTCTTAACAAAAAATATGGTCTGTACCCGAATCAACCAAAAATATTTTGAAAAATGAATTTTTAAGAAAATAATCATATTCAAACTTGGGGTCGTTCGTTTGAGCACTTGGGTTCAGTAGTTCAAACACTTGGGGTGGTCATTACTCCGGCCCTATGGCACAAAGCCGACTGAAATTTTGGATTCTTAACAAAAAATATGGTCTGTACCCGAATCAACCAAAAATCTTTTGAAAAATGAATTTTTAAGAAAATCATAATATTCAAACTTGGGGTCGGTCGTTTGAGCACTTGGGTTCAGTAGTTTAAACACTTGGGGTGGTCATTACTCCGGCCCTATGGCACAAAGCCGACTGAAATTTTGTATTCTTAACAAGAATTATGGTCTGTACACGAATCAATCAAAAAATCTTTTGATAGAAGAATTACAAAAAAAACATTATTTTGAAACTTGGGGTCGGTCATAACTCCGGCCCTATGGCACAAAGCCGACTGAAATTTTGGATTCTTAACAAAAATATGGTCTGTACCCGAATCAACCAAAAATCTTTTGAAAAATGAATTTTTAAGAAAATCATCATATTCAAACTTGGGGTCGGTCGTTTGAGCACTTGGGTTCAGTCGTTTAAACACTTGGGGTTGGTCACTACTCCGGCCCTATGGCACAAAGCCGACTGAAATTTTGGTTTCTTAACAAAAAATATTGTCTGTACCCGAAACAACCAAAAAATCTTTTGAAAAATGAATTTTTAAGAAAATCAACATATTCAATCTTGGGGTCGGTCGTTTAAGCACTTGGGTTCAGTCGTTTAAACACTTGGGGTTGGTCACTACTCCGGCCCTATGGCACAAAGCCGACTGAAATTTTGGATTCTTAACAAAAAATATGGTCTGTACCCGAATCAACCAAAAATCTTTTGAAAAATGAATTTTTAAGAAAATCATCATATTCAAACTTGGGGTCGGTCGTTTGAGCACTTGGGTTCAGTCGTTTAAACACTTGGGGTTGGTCACTACTCCGGCCCTATGGCACAAAGCCGACTGAAATTTTGGTTTCTTAACAAAAAATATTGTCGGTACCCGAATGAACCAAAAAATCTTTTGAAAAATGAATTTTTAAGAAAATCAACATATTCAATCTTGGGGTCGGTCGTTTAAGCACTTGGGTTCAGTCGTTAAAACACTTGGGGTTGGTCACAACTCCGGCCCTATGGCACAAAGCCGACTGAAATTTTGGATTCTAACAAGAATTATGGTCTGTACACGAATCAATCAAAAAATCTTTTGAAAGAAGAATTACAAAAAAATCATCATTTTGAAACTTGGAGTCGGTCATAACTCCGGCCCTATGGCACCAAGCCGACTGAAATTTTGGATTCTTAACAAAAAATATGGTCTGTACCCGTATCAACCAAAAAATCTTTTGAAAAATGAATTTTTAAGAAAATCATCATATTCAAACTTGGGGTCGGTCGTTTGAGCACTTGGGTTCAGTAGTTTATACACTTGAGGTAGTCTTTAATCCGGCCCTATGGCACAAAGCCGACTGAAATTTTGGATTCTTAACAAAAAATATGGTCTGTACCCGAATCAACCAAAAATCTTTTGAAAAATGAATTTTTAAGAAAATAATCATATTCAAACTTGGGGTCGGTCGTTTGAGCACTTGGGTTCAGTAGTTTAAACACTTGGGGTGGTCATTACTCCGGCCCTATGGCACAAAGCCGACTGAAATTTTTGATTCTTAACAAAAAATATGGTCTGTACCCGAATCAACCAAAAATCTTTTGAAAAATGAATTTTTAAGAAAATCATCATATTCAAACTTGGGGTCGGTCGTTTGAGCACTTGGGTTCAGTCGTTAAAACACTTGGGGTTGGTCATAACTCCGGATTTATGGCACAAAGCCGACTGAAATTTTGGATTCATAATAAAAATTATGGTCTGTACCCGAATAAACCAAAAAATCTTTTGAAAAATGCATTTTTTAGAAAATCATCATATTCAATCTTGGGGTCGGACGTTTGAGCACTTGGGTTCAGTCGTTTAAACACTTGGGGTTGGTCACTAATCCGGCCCTATGGCACAAAGCCGACTGAAATTTTGGATTCTTAACAAGAATTATGGTCTGTACACGAATCAATCAAAAAATCTTTTGAAAAAAGAATAACAAAAAAATAATCATTTTGAAACTTGGGGTCGGAAATAACTCCGGCCCTATGGCACAAAGCCGACTGAAATTTTGGATTCTTAACAAAAAATATGGTCTGTACCCGAATCAACCAAAAATCTTCAGAAAAATGAATTTTTAAGAAAATAATCATATTCAAACTTGGGTTCGGTCGTTTGAGCACTTGGGTTCAGTAGTTTAAACACTTGGAGTGGTCATTTCTCCGGCCCTATGGCACAAAACCGACTGAAATTTTGGATTCTTAACAAAAAATATGATCTGTACACGAATCAATCAAAAAATCTGTTGAAATAAGAATTACAAAAAAATCATCATTTTGAAACTTGGGGTCGGTCATAACTCCGGCCCTATGGCACAAAGCCGACTGAAATTTTGGATTCTTAACTAAAAATATGGTCTGTACCCGAATCAACCAAAAAATCTTTCTAAAAATGAATTTTTAAGAAAATCATCATATTCAAACTTGGGGTCGGTCGTTTGAGCACTTGGGTTCAGTAGTTTAAACACTTGAGGTGGTCTTTAATCCGGCCCTATGGCACAAAGCCGACTGAAATTTTGGATTCTCAACAAAAAATATGGTCTGTACCCGAATCAACCAAAAAATCTTTTGAAAAATGAATTTTTAAGAAAATCAACATATTCAATCTTGGGGTCGGTCGTTTGAGCACTTGGGTTCAGTCGTTTAAACACTTGGGGTTGGTCACTACTCCGGCCCTATGGCACAAAGCCGACTGAAATTTTGGTTTCTTAACAAAAAATATTGTCTGTACCCGAATCAACCAAAAAATCTTTTGAAAAATGAATTTTTAAGAAAATCATCATATTCAAACTTGGGGTCGGTCGTTTGAGCACTTGGGTTCAGTAGTTCAAACACTTGGGGTGGTCATTACTGCGGCCCTATGGCACAAAGCCGACTGAAATTTTGGATTCTTAACAAAAAATATGGTCTGTACCCGAATCAACCAAAAATCTTTTGAAAAATGAATTTTTAAGAAAATCATAATATTCAAACTTGGGGTCGGTCGTTTGAGCACTTGGGTTCAGTAGTTTAAACACTTGGGGTGGTCATTACTCCGGCCCTATGGCACAAAGCCGACTGAAATTCTGTATTCTTAACAAGAATTATGGTCTGTACACGAATCAATCAAAAAATCTTTTGATAGAAGAATTACAAAAAAATCATTATTTTGAAACTTGGGGTCGGTCATAACTCCGGCCCTATGGCACAAAGCCGACTGAAATTTTGGATTCTTAACAAAAAATATGGTCTGTACCCGAATCAACCAAAAAATTTTTGAAAAATGAATTTTTAAGAAAATCATCATATTCAAACTTGGGGTCGGTCGTTTGAGCACTTGGGTTCAGTCGTTTAAACACTTGGGGTTGGTCACTACTCCGGCCCTATGGCACAAAGCCGACTGAAATTTTGGTTTCTTAACAAAAAATATTGTCTGTACCCGAAACAACCAAAAAATCTTTTGAAAAATGAATTTTTAAGAAAATCAACATATTCAATCTTGGGGTCGGTCGTTTAAGCACTTGGGTTCAGTCGTTTAAACACTTGGGGTTGGTCACAACTCCGGCCCTATGGTACAAAGCCGACTGAAATTTTGGATGCTAACAAGAATTATGGTCTGTACACGAATGAATCAAAAAATCTTTTGAAAGAAGAATTACAAAAAAATCATCATTTTGAAACTTGGGGTCGGTCATAACTCCGGCCCTATGGCACCAAGCCGACTGAAATTTTGGATTCTTAACAAAAAATATGGTCTGTACCAGAATCAACCAAAAAATCTTTTGAAAAATGAATTTTTAAGAAAATCATCATATTCAAACTTGGGGTCGGTCGTTTGATTACTTGGGTTCAGTCGTTTAAACACTTGGGGTGGTCATTACTCCGGCCCTATGGCACAAAGCCGACTGAAATTTTGGATTCTTAACAAAAAATATGGTCTGTACCCGTATCAACCAAAAAATCTTTTGAAAAATGAATTTTTAAGAAAATCATCATATTCAAACTTGGGGTCGGTCGTTTGAGCACTTGGGTTCAGTGGTTTAAACATTTGGGGTTGGTCATAACTCCGGCTTTATTGCACAAAGCCGACTGAAATTTTGGATTCTTAACAAAAAATATGGTCTGTACCCGAATCAACCAAAAAATCTTTTGAAAAATGAATTTTTAAGAAAATCATCATATTCAAACTTGGGGTCGGTCGTTTGAGCACTTGGGTTCAGTCGTTTAAACACTTGGGGTTGGTCACTACTCCGGCCCTATGGCACAAAGCCGACTGAAATTTTGTATTCTTAACAAGAATTATGGTCTGTACACGAATCAATCAAAAAATCTTTTGAAAGAAGAATTACAAAAAAATCTTCATTTTGAAACTTGGGGTCGGTCAGTACTCCAGCCCTATGGCATAAAGCCGACTGAAATTTTGGATTCTTAACAAAAAATATGGTCCGTACCCGAATCAACCAAAAAATCTTTTGATGAATGAATTTTTAAGAAAGTCATCATATTCAAACGTGGGGTCAGTCGTTTGAGCACTTGGGTTCAGTAGTTTAAACACTTGGGTTGGTCATTACTCCGGCCCTATGGCACAAAGCCGACTGAAATTTTGGATTCTTAACAAAAAATATGGTCTGTACCCGAATCAACCAAAAATCTTTTGAAAAATGAATTTTTAAGAAAATAATCATATTCAAACTTGGGGTCGGTCGTTTGAGCACTTGGGTTCAGTAGTTTAAACACTTGGGGTGGTCATTACTCCGGCCCTATGGCACAAAGCCGACTGAAATTTTGGATTCTTAACAAAAAATATGGTCTGTACCCGAATCAACCAAAAAATCTTTTGAAAAATGAATTTTTAAGAAAATCATCATATTCAAACTTGGGGTCGGTCGTTTGAGCACTTGGGTTCAGTCGTTTAAACACTTGGGGTGGTCATTACTCCGGCCCTATGGCACAAAGCCGACTGAAATTTTGGATTCTTAACAAAAAATATGGTCTGTACCCGTATCAACCAAAAAATCTTTTGAAAAATGAATTTTTAAGAAAATCATCATATTCAAACTTGGGGTCGGTCGTTTGAGCACTTGGGTTCAGTCGTTTAAACACTTGGGGTTGGTCACTACTCCGGCCCTATGGCACAAAGCCGACTGAAATTTTGGTTTCTTAACAAAAAATATTGTCTGTACCCGAATCAACCAAAAAATCTTTTGAAAAATGAATTTTTAAGAAAATCAACATATTCAATCTTGGGGTCGGTCGTTTAAGCACTTGGGTTCAGTCGTTAAAAAACTTGGGGTTGGTCACAACTCCGGCCCTATGGCACAAAGCCGACTGAAATTTTGGATTCTAACAAGAATTAGGGTCTGTACACGAATCAATCAAAAAATCTTTTGAAAGAAGAATTACAAAAAAATCATCATTTTGAAACTTGGAGTCGGTCATAACTCCGGCCCTATGGCACAAAGCCGACTGAAATTTTGGATTCTTAACTAAAAATATGGTCTGTAGCCGAATCAACCAAAAAATCTTTTAAAAATGAATTTTTAAGAAAATCATCATATTCAAACTTGGGGTCGGTCGTTTGAGCACTTGGGTTCAGTAGTTTATACACTTGAGGTAGTCTTTAATCCGGCCCTATGGCACAAAGCCGACTGAAATTTTGGATTCTTAACAAAAAACATGGTCTGTACATGAATAAACCAAAAAATCTTTTGCAAAATTAATTTTTAAGAAAATCATCATATTCAAATTTGGGGTCGGTCGTTTGAGCACTTGGGTTCAGTCGTTAAAACACTTGGGGTTGGTCACTACTCCGGCCCTATGGCACAAAGCCGACTGAAATATTGGATTCATAATAAAAATTATGGTCTGTACCCGAATAAACCAAAAAATCTTTTGAAAAATGCATTTTTAAGAAAATCATCATATTCAATCTTGGGGTCGGTCGTTTGAGCACTTGGGTTCAGTCGTTTAAACACTTGGGGTTGGTCACTAATCCGGCCCTATGGCACAAAGCCGACTGAAATTTTGGATTCTTAACAAGAATTATGGTCTGTACACGAATCAATCAAAAAATCTTTTGAAAAAAGAATAACAAAAAAATAATCATTTTGAAACTTGGGGTCGGAAATAACTCCGGCCCTATGGCACAAAGCCGACTGAAATTTTGGATTCTTAACACAAAATATGGTCTGTACCCGAATCAACGAAAAACATTTTGAAAAATGAATTTTTAAGAAAATAATCATATTCAAACTTGGGTTCGGTCGTTTGAGCACTTGGGTTCAGTAGTTTAAACACTTGGGGTGGTCATTACTCCGGCCATAGGGCTTTGTGCCATAGGGCACAAAGCCGACTGAAATTTTGGATTCTTAACAAAAAATATGATCTGTATCAATAAAAAAATCTGTTGAAATAAGAATTACAAAAAAATCATCATTTTGAAACTTGGGGTCGGTCATAACTCCGGCCCTATGGCACAAAGCCGACTGAAATTTTGGATTCTTGACAAGAATTATGGTCTGTACACGAATCAATCAAAAAATCTTTTGAAAGAAGAATTACAAAAAAATCATCATTTTGAAACTTGGGGTCGGTCATAACTCCGGCCCTATGGCACAAAGCCGACTGAAATTTTGGATTCTTAACTAAAAATATGGTCTGTACCCGAATCAACCAAAAATCTTTTGAAAAATGAATTTTTAAGATAATAATCATATTCACACTTGGGGTCGGTCGTTTGAGCACTTGGGTTCAGTAGTTTAAACACTTGGGGTGGTCATTACTCCGGCCCTATGGCACAAAGCCGACTGAAATTTTTGATTCTTAACAAAAAATATGGTCTGTACCCGAATCAACCAAAAATCTTTTGAAAAATGAATTTTTAAGAAAATCATCATATTCAAACTTGGGGTCGGTCGTTTGAGCACTTGGGTTCAGTCGTTAAAACACTTGGGGTTGGTCATAACTCCGGATTTATGGCACAAAGCCGACTGAAATTTTGGATTCATAATAAAAATTATGGTCTGTACCCGAATAAACCAAAAAATCTTTTGAAAAATGCATTTTTTAGAAAATCATCATATTCAATCTTGGGGTCGGACGTTTGAGCACTTGGGTTCAGTCGTTTAAACACTTGGGGTTGGTCACTAATCCGGCCCTATGGCACAAAGCCGACTGAAATTTTGGATTCTTAACAAGAATTATGGTCTGTACACGAATCAATCAAAAAATCTTTTGAAAAAAGAAAAACAAAAAAATAATCATTTTGAAACTTGGGGTCGGAAATAACTCCGGCCCTATGGCACAAAGCCGACTGAAATTTTGGATTCTTAACAAAAAATATGGTCTGTACCCGAATCAACCAAAAATCTTTTGAAAAATGAATTTTTAAGAAAATAATCACATTCAAACTTGGGTTCGGTCGTTTGAGCACTTGGGTTCAGTAGTTTAAACACTTGGAGTGGTCATTTCTCCGGCCCTATGGCACAAAACCGACTGAAATTTTGGATTCTTAACAAAAAATATGATCTGTACACGAATCAATCAAAAAATCTGTTGAAATAAGAATTACAAAAAAATCATCATTTTGAAACTTGGGGTCTGTCATAACTCCGGCCCTATGGCACAAAGCCGACTGAAATTTTGGATTCTTAACTAAAAATATGGTCTGTACCCGAATCAACCAAAAAATCTTTTTAAAAATGAATTTTTAAGAAAATCATCATATTCAAACTTGGGGTCGGTCGTTTGAGCACTTGGGTTCAGTAGTTTAAACACTTGAGGTGGTCTTTAATCCGGCCCTATGGCACAAAGCCGACTGAAATTTTGGATTCTCAACAAAAAATATGGTCTGTACCCGAATCAACCAAAAAATCTTTTGAAAAATGAATTTTTAAGAAAATCAACATATTCAATCTTGGGGTCGGTCGTTTGAGCACTTGGGTTCAGTCGTTTAAACACTTGGGGTTGGTCACTACTCCGGCCCTATGGCACAAAGCCGACTGAAATTTTGGTTTCTTAACAAAAAATATTGTCTGTACCCGAATCAACCAAAAAATCTTTTGAAAAATGAATTTTTAAGAAAATCATCATATTCAAACTTGGGGTCGGTCGTTTGAGCACTTGGGTTCAGTAGTTCAAACACTTGGGGTGGTCATTACTGCGGCCCTATGGCACAAAGCCGACTGAAATTTTGGATTCTTAACAAAAAATATGGTCTGTACCCGAATCAACCAAAAATCTTTTGAAAAATGAATTTTTAAGAAAATCATAATATTCAAACTTGGGGTCGGTCGTTTGAGCACTTGGGTTCAGTAGTTTAAACACTTGGGGTGGTCATTACTCCGGCCCTATGGCACAAAGCCGACTGAAATTTTGTATTCTTAACAAGAATTATGGTCTGTACACGAATCAATCAAAAAATCTTTTGATAGAAGAATTACAAAAAAATCATTATTTTGAAACTTGGGGTCGGTCATAACTCCGGCCCTATGGCACAAAGCCGACTGAAATTTTGGATTCTTAACAAAAAATATGGTCTGTACCCGAATCAACCAAAAAATTTTTGAAAAATGAATTTTTAAGAAAATCATTATATTCAAACTTGGGGTCGGTCGTTTGAGCACTTGGGTTCAGTAGTTTAAACACTTGGGGTGGTCATTACTCCGGCCCTATGGCACAAAGCCGACTGAAATTTTGGATTCTTAACAAAAAATATGGTCTGTACCCGAATCAACCAAAAATCTTTTGAAAAATGAATTTTTAAGAAAATCATCATATTCAAACTTGGGGTCGGTCGTTTGAGCACTTGGGTTCAGTCGTTTAAACACTTGGGGTTGGTCACTACTCCGGCCCTATGGCACAAAGCCGACTGAAATTTTGGTTTCTTAACAAAAAATATTGTCTGTACCCGAATCAACCAAAAAATCTTTTGAAAAATGAATTTTTAAGAAAATCAACATATTCAATCTTGGGGTCGGTCGTTTAAGCACTTGGGTTCAGTCGTTTAAATACTTGGGGTTGGTCACAACTCCGGCCCTATGGTACAAAGCCGACTGAAATTTTGGATGCTAACAAGAATTATGGTCTGTACACGAATGAATCAAAAAACCTTTTGAAAGAAGAATTACAAAAAAATCATCATTTTGAAACTTGGGGTCGGTCATAACTCCGGCCCTATGGCACCAAGCCGACTGAAATTTTGGATTCTTAACAAAAAATATGGTCTGTACCCGTATCAACCAAAAAATCTTTTGAAAAATGAATTTTTAAGAAAATCATCATATTCAAACTTGGGGTCGGTCGTTTGAGCACTTGGGTTCAGTGGTTTAAACATTTGGGGTTGGTCATAACTCCGGCTTTATTGCACAAAGCCGACTGAAATTTTGGATTCTTAACAAAAAATATGGTCTGTACCCGAATCAACCAAAAAATCTTTTGAAAAATGAATTTTTAAGAAAATCATCATATTCAAACTTGGGGTCGGTCGTTTGAGCACTTGGGTTCAGTCGTTTAAACACTTGGGGTTGGTCACTACTCCGGCCCTATGGCACAAAGCCGACTGAAATTTTGTATTCTTAACAAGAATTATGGTCTGTACACGAATCAATCAAAAAATCTTTTGAAAGAAGAATTACAAAAAAATCATCATTTTGAAACTTGGGGTCGGTCATAACTCCGGCCCTATGGCACAAAGCCGACTGAAATTTTGGATTCTTAACAAAAAATATGGTCCGTACCCGAATCAACCAAAAAATCTTTTGATGAATGAATTTTTAAGAAAGTCATCATATTCAAACGTGGGGTCAGTCGTTTGAGCACTTGGGTTCAGTAGTTTAAACACTTGGGTTGGTCATTACTCCGGCCCTATGGCACAAAGCCGACTGAAATTTTGGATTCTTAACAAAAAATATGGTCTGTACCCGAATCAACCAAAAATCTTTTGAAAAATGAATTTTTAAGAAAATAATCATATTCAAACTTGGGGTCGGTCATTTGAGCACTTGGGTTCAGTAGTTTAAACACTTGGGGTGGTCATTACTCCGGCCCTATGGCACAAAGCCGACTGAAATTTTGGATTCTTAACAAAAAATATGGTCTGTACCCGAATCAACCAAAAAATCTTTTGAAAAATGAATTTTTAAGAAAATCATCATATTCAAACTTGGGGTGGGTCGTTTGAGCACTTGGGTTCAGTCGTTTAAACACTTGGGGTGGTCATTACTCCGGCCCTATGGCACAAAGCCGACTGAAATTTTGGATTCTTAACAAAAAATATGGTCTGTACCCGTATCAACCAAAAAATCTTTTTAAAAATGAATTTTTAAGAAAATCATCATATTCAAACTTGGGGTCGGTCGTTTGAGCACTTGGGTTCAGTCGTTTAAACACTTGGGGTTGGTCACTACTCCGGCCCTATGGCACAAAGCCGACTGAAATTTTGGTTTCTTAACAAAAAATATTGTCTGTACCCGAATCAACCAAAAAATCTTTTGAAAAATGAATTTTTAAGAAAATCAACATATTCAATCTTGGGGTCGGTCGTTTAAGCACTTGGGTTCAGTCGTTAAAAAACTTGGGGTTGGTCACAACTCCGGCCCTATGGCACAAAGCCGACTGAAATTTTGGATTCTAACAAGAATTATGGTCTGTACACGAATCAATCAAAAAATCTTTTGAAAGAAGAATTACAAAAAAATCATCATTTTAAAACTTGGATTCGGTCATAACTCCGGCCCTATGGCACAAAGCCGACTGAAATTTTGGATTCTTAACTAAAAATATGGTCTGTAGCCGAATCAACCAAAAAATCTTTTAAAAATGAATTTTTAAGAAAATCATCATATTCAAACTTGGGGTCGGTCGTTTGAGCACTTGGGTTCAGTAGTTTATACACTTGAGGTAGTCTTTAATCCGCCCCTATGGCACAAAGCCGACTGAAATTTTGGATTCTTAACAAAAAACATGGTCTGTACATGAATAAACCAAAAAATCTTTTGCAAAATTAATTTTTAAGAAAATCATCATATTCAAATTTGGGGTCGGTCGTTTGAGCACTTGGGTTCAGTCGTTAAAACACTTGGGGTTGGTCACTACTCCGGCCCTATGGCACAAAGCCGACTGAAATATTGGATTCATAATAAAAATTATGGTCTGTACCCGAATAAACCAAAAAATCTTTTGAAAAATGCATTTTTAAGAAAATCATCATATTCAATCTTGGGGTCGGTCGTTTGAGCACTTGGGTTCAGTCGTTTTAAACACTTGGGGTTGGTCACTAATCCGGCCCTATGGCACAAAGCCGACTGAAATTTTGGATTCTTAACAAGAATTATGGTCTGTACATGAATCAATCAAAAAATCTTTTGAAAAAAGAATAACAAAAAAATAATCATTTTGAAACTTGGGGTCGGAAATAACTCCGGCCCTATGGCACAAAGCCGACTGAAATTTTGGATTCTTAACACAAAATATGGTCTGTACCCGAATCAACGAAAAATATTTTGAAAAATGAATTTTTAAGAAAATAATCATATTCAAACTTGGGTTCGGTCGTTTGAGCACTTGGGTTCAGTAGTTTAAACACTTGGGGTGGTTATTACTCCGGCCATAGGGCTTTGTGCCGTAGGGCACAAAGCCGACTGAAATTTTGGATTCTTAACAAAAAATATGATCTGTATCAATCAAAAAATCTGTTGAAATAAGAATTACAAAAAAATCATCATTTTGAAACTTGGGGTCGGTCATAACTCCGGCCCTATGGCACAAAGCCGACTGAAATTTTGGATTCTTGACAAGAATTATGGTCTGTACACGAATCAATCAAAAAATCTTTTGAAAGAAGAATTACAAAAAAATCATCATTTTGAAACTTGGGGTCGGTCATAACTCCGGCCCTATGGCACAAAGCCGACTGAAATTTTGGATTCTTAACAAAAAATATGGTCCGTACCCGAATCAACCAAAAAATCTTTTGATGAATGAATTTTTAAGAAAGTCATCATATTCAAACGTGGGGTCAGTCGTTTGAGCACTTGGGTTCAGTAGTTTAAACACTTGGGTTGGTCATTACTCCGGCCCTATGGCACAAAGCCGACTGAAATTTTGGATTCTTAACAAAAAATATGGTCTGTACCCGAATCAACCAAAAATCTTTTGAAAAATGAATTTTTAAGAAAATAATCATATTCAAACTTGGGGTCGGTCGTTTGAGCACTTGGGTTCAGTAGTTTATACACTTGAGGTAGTCTTTAATCCGGCCCTATGGCACAAAGCCGACTGAAATATTGGATTCATAATAAAAATTATGGTCTGTACCCGAATAAACCAAAAAATCTTTTGAAAAATGCATTTTTAAGAAAATCATCATATTCAATCTTGGGGTCGGTCGTTTGAGCACTTGGGTTCAGTCGTTTAAACACTTGGGGTTGGTCACTAATCCGGCCCTATGGCACAAAGCCGACTGAAATTTTGGATTCTTAACAAGAATTATGGTCTGTACATGAATCAATCAAAAAATCTTTTGAAAAAAGAATAACAAAAAAATAATCATTTTGAAACTTGGGGTCGGAAATAACTCCGGCCCTATGGCACAAAGCCGACTGAAATTTTGGATTCTTAACACAAAATATGGTCTGTACCCGAATCAACGAAAAATATTTTGAAAAATGAATTTTTAAGAAAATAATCATATTCAAACTTGGGGTCGGTCGTTTGAGCACTTGGGTTCAGTAGTTTAAACACTTGAGGTGGTCTTTAATCCGGCCCTATGGCACAAAGCCGACTGAAATTTTGGATTCTCAACAAAAAATATGGTCTGTACATGAATAAACAAAAAAATCTTTTGCAAAATGAATTTTTAAGAAAATCATCATATTCAAACTTGGGGTCGGTCGTTTGAGCACTTGGGTTCAGTCGTTAAAACACTTGGGGTTGGTCATAACTCCGGCTTTATGGCACAAAGCCGACTGAAATTTTGGATTCTTAACAAAAAATATGGTCTGTACCCGAATCAACCAAAAAATCTTTTGAAAAATGAATTTTTCAGAAAATCATCATATACAAACTTGGGGTCGGTCGTTTGAGCACTTGGGTTCAGTCGTTTAAACACTTGGGGTTGGTCACTTCTCCGGCCCTATGGCACAAAGCCGACTGAAATTTCGTATTCTTAACAAGAATTATGGTCTTTACACGAATCAATCAAAAAATCTTTTGAATGAAGAATTACAAAAAAATCTTCATTTTGAAACTTGGGGTCGGTCAGTACTCCGGCCCTATGGCATAAAGCCGACTGAAATTTTGGATTCTTAACAAAAAATATGGTCCGTACCCGAATCAACCAAAAAATCTTTTGATAAATGAATTTTTAAGAAAATCATCATATTCAAACTTGGGGTCGGTCGTTTGAGCACTTGGGTTCAGTAGTTTAAACACTTGGGTTGGTCATTACTCCGGCCCTATGGCACAAAGCCGACTGAAACTTTGGATTCTTAACAAAAAATATGGTCTGTACCCGAATCAACCAAAAATCTTTTGAAAAATGAATTTTTAAGAAAATCATCATATTCAAACTTGGGGTCGGTCGTTTGAGCACTTGGGTTCAGTAGTTTATACACTTGAGGTAGTCTTTAATCCGGCCCTATGGCACAAAGCCGACTGAAATATTGGATTCATAATAAAAATTATGGTCTGTACCCGAATAAACCAAAAAATCTTTTGAAAAATGCATTTTTAAGAAAATCATCATATTCAAACTTGGGGTCGGTCGTTTGAGCACTTGGGTTCAGTCGTTTTAACACTTGAGGTTGGTCACTACTCCGGCCCTATGGCACAAAGCCGACTGAAATTTTGGTTTCTTAACAAAAAATATTGTCTGTACCCGAATCAACCAAAAAATCTTTTGAAAAATGAATTTTTAAGAAAATCAACATATTCAATCTTGGGGTCGGTCGTTTAAGCACTTGGGTTCAGTCGTTTAAACACATGGGGTTGGTCACAACTCCGGCCCTATGGCACAAAGCCGACTGAAATTTTGGATTCTAACACGAATTATGGTCTGTACACGAATCAATCAAAAAATCTTTTGAAAGAAGAATTACAAAAAAATCATGAATCATTTTGAAACTTGGGGTCGGTCATAACTCCGGCCCTATGGCACCAAGCCGACTGAAATTTTGGATTCTTAACAAAAAATATGGTCTGTACCCGAATCAACCAAAAATCTTTTGAAAAATGAATTTTTAAGAAAATCATCATATTAAAACTTGGGGTCGGTCGTTTGAGCACTTGGGTTCAGTCGTTTAAACACTTGGGGTTGGTCACTACTCCGGCCCTATGGCACAAAGCCGACTGAAATTTTGGTTTCTTAACAAAAAATATTGTCTGTACCCGAATCAACCAAAAAATCTTTTGAAAAATGAATTTTTAAGAAAATCAACATATTCAATCTTGGGGTCGGTCGTTTAAGCACTTGGGTTCAGTCGTTAAAACACTTGGGGTTGGTCACAACTCCGGCCCTATGGCACAAAGCCGACTGAAATTTTGGATTCTAACAAGAATTATGGTCTGTACACGAATCAATCAAAAAATCTTTTGAAAGAAGAATTACAAAAAAATCATCATTTTGAAACTTGGGGTCGGTCATTACTCCGGCCCTATGGCACAAAGCCGACTGAAATTTTGGATTCTTAACAAAAAATATGATCTGTACACGAATCAATCAAAAAATCTGTTGAAATAAGAATTACAAAAAAATCATCATTTTGAAACTTGGGGTCGGTCATAACTCCGGCCCTATGGCACAAAGCCGACCGAAATTTTGGATTCTTGACAAGAATTATGGTCTGTACACGAATCAATCAAAAAATCTTTTGAAAGAAGAATTACAAAAAAATCATCATTTTGAAACTTGGGGTCGGTCATAACTCCGGCCCTATGGCACAAAGCCGACTGAAATTTTGGATTCTTAACTAATAATATGGTCTGTACCCGAATCAACCAAAAAATCTTTTGATAAATGAATTTTTAAGAAAATCATCATATTCAAACTTGGGGTCGGTCGTTTGAGCACTTGGGTTCAGTAGTTTAAACACTTGAGGTGGTCTTTAATCCGGCCCTATGGCACAAAGCCGACTGAAATTTTGGATTCTCAACAAAAAATATGGTCTGTACATGAATAAACAAAAAAATCTTTTGCAAAATGAATTTTTAAGAAAATCATCATATTCAAACTTGGGGTCGGTCGTTTGAGCACTTGGGTTCAGTCGTTAAAACACTTGGGATTGGTCACTACTCCGGCCCTATGGCACAAAGCCGACTGAAAATTTGGTATTTTTACAAGAATTATGGTCTGAACACGAATCAATCAAAAAATCTTTTGAATAAAGAATTACAAAAAAATCATCATTTTGAAACTTGTGGTCGGTCACAACTCCGGCCCTATGGCACAAAGCCGACTGAAATTTTGGATTCTTAACAAAAAATATGGTCTGTACCCGAATCAACCAAAAAATCTTTTGAAAAATGAATTTTTAGTAAAATCATCATATTCAAACTTGGGGTCGGTCGTTTGAGCACTTGGGTTCAGTCGTTTAAACACTTGGGGTTGGTCACAAATCCGGCCCTATGGCACAAAGCCGACTGAAATTTTGGATTCTTAACAAGAATTATGGTCTGTACACGAATCAATCAAAAAATCTTTTGAAAAAAGAATAACAAAAAAATCATCATTTTGAAACTTGGGGTCGGAAATAACTCCGGCCCCATGGCACAAAGCCGACTGAAATTTTGGATTCTTAACAAAAAATATGGTCTGTACCCGAATCAACCAAAAATCTTTTGAAAAATGAATTTTTGAGAAAATAATCATATACAAACTTGTGGTCGGTCGTTTGAGCATTTGGGTTCAGTAGATTAAACACTTGGGGTGGCATTACTCCGGCCCTATGGCACAAAGCCGACTGAAATTTTGGATTCTTAACAAGAATTTTGGTCTGTACACGAATCAATCAAAAAATCTTTTGAAAAAAGAATAACAAAAAAATCATCATTTTGAAACTTGGGGTCGGAAATAACTCCGGCTTATGGCACAAAGCCGACTGAAATTTTGGATTCTTAACAAAAAATATGGTCTGTACCCGAATCAACCAAAAATCTTTTGAAAAACGAATTTTTAAGAAAATAATCATATTCAATCTTGGGGTCGGTCGTTTAAGCACTTGGGTTCAGTCGTTTAAACACTTGGGGTTGGTCACAACTCCGGCCCTATGGCACAAAGCCGACTGAAATTTTGGATTCTAACAAGAATTATGGTCTGTACACGAATCAATCAAAAAATCTTTTGAAATAAGAATTACAAAAAAATCATCATTTTGAAACTTGGGGTCGGTCATAACTCCGGCCTTTGGCACAAAGCCGACTGAAATTTTGGATTCTTGACAAGAATTATGGTCTGTACACGAATCAATCAAAAAATCTTTTGAAAGAAGAATTACAAAAAAATCATCATTTTGAAACTTGGGTTCGGTCATAACTCCGGCCCTATGGCACAAAGCCGACTGAAATTTTGGATTCTTAACTAAAAATATGGTCTGTACCCGAATCAACCAAAACATCTTTTTAAAAATGAATTTTTAAGAAAATCATCATATTCAAACTTGTTGTCGGTCGTTTGAGCACTTGGGTTCAGTAGTTTAAACACTTGAGGTGGTCTTTAATCCGGCCCTATGGCACAAAGCCGACTAAAATTTTGGATTCTTAACAAAAAATATGGTCTGTACATGAATAAACCAAAAAATCTTTTTCAAAATGAATTTTTAAGAAAATCAACATATTCAAACTTGGGGTCGGTCGTTTGAGCACTTGGGTTCAGTCGTTAAACACTTGGGGTCTGTCACTACTCCGGCCCTATGGCACAAAGCCGACTGAAATTTTGGATTCTTAACAAAAAATATGGTCTGTACCCGAATCAACCAAAAATCTTTTGAAAAATGAATTTTTAAGAAAATAATTATATTCAAACTTGTGGTCGGTCGTTTGAGCACTTGGGTTCAGTAGTTTAAACACTTAGGGTGGCATTACTCCGGCCCGATGGCACAAAGCCGACTGAAATTTTGGATTCTTAACAAAAAATATGGTCTGTACCCGAATCAACCAAAAAATCTTTTGAAAAATGAATTTTTAGTAAAATCATCATATTCAAACTTGGGGTCGGTCGTTTGAGCACTTGGGTTCAGTAGTTTAAACACTTGGGGTGGTGATTACTCCGGCCCTATGGCACAAAGCCGACTGAAAATTTGGATTCTTAACTAAAAATATGGCCTGTACCCGAATCAACCAAAAAATCTTTCTAAAAATGAATTTTTAAACTTGTGGTCGGTCGTTTGAGCACTTGGGTTCAGTAGTTTAAACACTTGGGGTGGCATTACTCCGGCCCTATGGCACAAAGCCGGCTGAAATTTTGGATTCTTAACAAAAAATATGGTCTGTACCCGAATAAACCAAAAAATCTTTTGGAAAATGAATTTTTAGTACAATCATCATATTCAAACTTGGGGTCGGTCGTTTGAGCACTTGAGTTCAGTCGTTTAAACACTTGGGGTGGCATTACTCCGACCCGATGGCACAAAGCCGACTGAAATTTTGGATTCTTAACAAAAAATATGGTCTGTACCCGAATAAACAAAAAAATCTTTTGAAAAATGAATTTTTAGTAAAATCATCATATTCAAACTTGGGGTCGGTCGTTTGAGCACTTGGGTTCAGTAGTTAAAACACTTGGGGTGGTGATTACTCCGGCCATATGGCACAAAGCCGACTGAAAATTTGGATTCTTAACTAAAAATATGGCCTGTACCCGAATCAACCAAAAATCTTTTGAAAAATGAATTTTTAAGAAAATCATCATATTAAAACTTGGGGTCGGTCGTTTGAGCACTTGGGTTCAGTCGTTTAAACACTTGGGGTTGGTCACTACTCCGGCCCTATGGCACAAAGCCGACTGAAATTTTGGTTTCTTAACAAAAAATATTGTCTGTACCCGAATCAACCAAAAAATCTTTTGAAAAATGAATTTTTAAGAAAATCAACATATTCAATCTTGGGGTCGGTCGTTTAAGCACTTGGGTTCAGTCGTTAAAACACTTGGGGTTGGTCACAACTCCGGCCCTATGGCACAAAGCCGACTGAAATTTTGGATTCTAACAAGAATTATGGTCTGTACACGAATCAATCAAAAAATCTTTTGAAAGAAGAATTACAAAAAAATCATCATTTTGAAACTTGGGGTCGGTCATTACTCCGGCCCTATGGCACAAAGCCGACTGAAATTTTGGATTCTTAACAAAAAATATGATCTGTACACGAATCAATCAAAAAATCTGTTGAAATAAGAATTACAAAAAAATCATCATTTTGAAACTTGGGGTCGGTCATAACTCCGGCCCTATGGCACAAAGCCGACCGAAATTTTGGATTCTTGACAAGAATTATGGTCTGTACACGAATCAATCAAAAAATCTTTTGAAAGAAGAATTACAAAAAAATCATCATTTTGAAACTTGGGGTCGGTCATAACTCCGGCCCTATGGCACAAAGCCGACTGAAATTTTGGATTCTTAACAAAAAATATGGTCTGTACCCGAATCAACCAAAAATCTTTTGAAAAATGAATTTTTAAGAAAATCATCATATTAAAACTTGGGGTCGGTCGTTTGAGCACTTGGGTTCAGTCGTTTAAACACTTGGGGTTGGTCACTACTCCGGCCCTATGGCACAAAGCCGACTGAAATTTTGGTTTCTTAACAAAAAATATTGTCTGTACCCGAATCAACCAAAAAATCTTTTGAAAAATGAATTTTTAAGAAAATCAACATATTCAATCTTGGGGTCGGTCGTTTAAGCACTTGGGTTCAGTCGTTAAAATACTTGGGGTTGGTCACAACTCCGGCCCTATGGCACAAAGCCGACTGAAATTTTGGATTCTAACAAGAATTATGGTCTGTACACGAATCAATCAAAAAATCTTTTGAAAGAAGAATTACAAAAAAATCATCATTTTGAAACTTGGGGTCGGTCATTACTCCGGCCCTATGGCACAAAGCCGACTGAAATTTTGGATTCTTAACAAAAAATATGATCTGTACACGAATCAATCAAAAAATCTGTTGAAATAAGAATTACAAAAAAATCATCATTTTGAAACTTGGGGTCGGTCATAACTCCGGCCCTATGGCACAAAGCCGACCGAAATTTTGGATTCTTGACAAGAATTATGGTCTGTACACGAATCAATCAAAAAATCTTTTGAAAGAAGAATTACAAAAAAATCATCATTTTGAAACTTGGGGTCGGTCATAACTCCGGCCCTATGGCACAAAGCCGACTGAAATTTTGGATTCTTAACTAATAATATGGTCTGTACCCGAATCAACCAAAAAATCTTTTGATAAATGAATTTTTAAGAAAATCATCATATTCAAACTTGGGGTCGGTCGTTTGAGCACTTGGGTTCAGTAGTTTAAACACTTGAGGTGGTCTTTAATCCGGCCCTATGGCACAAAGCCGACTGAAATTTTGGATTCTCAACAAAAAATATGGTCTGTACATGAATAAACAAAAAAATCTTTTGCAAAATGAATTTTTAAGAAAATCATCATATTCAAACTTGGGGTCGGTCGTTTGAGCACTTGGGTTCAGTCGTTAAAACACTTGGGATTGGTCACTACTCCGGCCCTATGGCACAAAGCCGACTGAAAATTTGGTATTTTTACAAGAATTATGGTCTGAACACGAATCAATCAAAAAATCTTTTGAATAAAGAATTACAAAAAAATCATCATTTTGAAACTTGTGGTCGGTCACAACTCCGGCCCTATGGCACAAAGCCGACTGAAATTTTGGATTCTTAACAAAAAATATGGTCTGTACCCGAATCAACCAAAAAATCTTTTGAAAAATGAATTTTTAGTAAAATCATCATATTCAAACTTGGGGTCGGTCGTTTGAGCACTTGGGTTCAGTCGTTTAAACACTTGGGGTTGGTCACAAATCCGGCCCTATGGCACAAAGCCGACTGAAATTTTGGATTCTTAACAAGAATTATGGTCTGTACACGAATCAATCAAAAAATCTTTTGAAAAAAGAATAACAAAAAAATCATCATTTTGAAACTTGGGGTCGGAAATAACTCCGGCCCCATGGCACAAAGCCGACTGAAATTTTGGATTCTTAACAAAAAATATGGTCTGTACCCGAATCAACCAAAAATCTTTTGAAAAATGAATTTTTGAGAAAATAATCATATACAAACTTGGGGTCGGTCGTTTGAGCATTTGGGTTCAGTAGATTAAACACTTGGGGTGGCATTACTCCGGCCCTATGGCACAAAGCCGACTGAAATTTTGGATTCTTAACAAGAATTTTGGTCTGTACACGAATCAATCAAAAAATCTTTTGAAAAAAGAATAACAAAAAAATCATCATTTTGAAACTTGGGGTCGGAAATAACTCCGGCTTATGGCACAAAGCCGACTGAAATTTTGGATTCTTAACAAAAAATATGGTCTGTACCCGAATCAACCAAAAATCTTTTGAAAAATGAATTTTTAAGAAAATAATCATATTCAATCTTGGGGTCGGTCGTTTAAGCACTTGGGTTCAGTCGTTTAAACACTTGGGGTTGGTCACAACTCCGGCCCTATGGCACAAAGCCGACTGACATTTTGGATTCTTAACAAAAAATATGGACTGTACCCGAATCAACCAAAAAATCTTTTGAAAAATGAATTTTTAAGAAAATCATCATATTCAAACTTGGGGTCGGTCGTTTGAGCACTTGGGTTCAGTCGTTAAAACACTTGGGGTTGGTCACTACTCCGGCCCTATGGCACAAAGCCGACTGAAAATTTGGTATTTTTACAAGAATTATGGTCTGAACACGAATCAATCAAAAAATCTTTTGAATAAAGAATTACAAAAAAATCATCATTTTGAAACTTGTGGTCGGTCACAACTCCGGCCCTATGGCACAAAGCCGACTGAAATTTTGGATTCTTAACAAAAAATATGGTCTGTACCCGAATCAACCAAAAAATCTTTTGAAAAATGAATTTTTAGTAAAATCATCATATTCAAACTTGGGGTCGGTCGTTTGAGCACTTGGGTTCAGTCGTTTAAACACTTGGGGTTGGTCACAAATCCGGCCCTATGGCACAAAGCCGACTGAAATTTTGGATTCTTAACAAGAATTATGGTCTGTACACGAATCAATCAAAAAATCTTTTGAAAAAAGAATAACAAAAAAATCATCATTTTGAAACTTGGGGTCCGACAAAGCCGACTGAAATTTTGGATTCTTAACAAAAAATATGGTCTGTACCCGAATCAACCAAAAATCTTTTGAAAAATGAATTTTTGAGAAAATAATCATATACAAACTTGTGGTCGGTCGTTTGAGCATTTGGGTTCAGTAGATTAAACACTTGGGGTGGCATTACTCCGGCCCTATGGCACAAAGCCGACTGAAATTTTGGATTCTTAACAAGAATTTTGGTCTGTACACGAATCAATCAAAAAATCTTTTGAAAAAAGAATAACAAAAAAATCATCATTTTGAAACTTGGGGTCGGAAATAACTCCGGCTTATGGCACAAAGCCGACTGAAATTTTGGATTCTTAACAAAAAAATATGGTCTGTACCCGAATCAACCAAAAATCTTTTGAAAAATGAATTTTTAAGAAAATAATCATATTCAATCTTGGGGTCGGTCGTTTAAGCACTTGGGTTCAGTCGTTTAAACACTTGGGGTTGGTCACAACTCCGGCCCTATGGCACAAAGCCGACTGAAATTTTGGATTCTAACAAGAATTATGGTCTGTACACGAATCAATCAAAAAATCTTTTGAAATAAGAATTACAAAAAAAATCATCATTTTGAAACTTGGGGTCGGTCATAACTCCGGCCTTTGGCACAAAGCCGACTGAAATTTTGGATTCTTGACAAGAATTATGGTCTGTACACGAATCAATCAAAAAATCTTTTGAAAGAAGAATTACAAAAAAATCATCATTTTGAAACTTGGGTTCGGTCATAACTCCGGCCCTATGGCACAAAGCCGACTGAAATTTTGGATTCTTAACTAAAAATATGGTCTGTACCCGAATCAACCAAAACATCTTTTTAAAAATGAATTTTTAAGAAAATCATCATATTCAAACTTGTTGTCGGTCGTTTGAGCACTTGGGTTCAGTAGTTTAAACACTTGAGGTGGTCTTTAATCCGGCCCTATGGCACAAAGCCGACTAAAATTTTGGATTCTTAACAAAAAATATGGTCTGTACATGAATAAACCAAAAAATCTTTTTCAAAATGAATTTTTAAGAAAATCAACATATTCAAACTTGGGGTCGGTCGTTTGAGCACTTGGGTTCAGTCGTTAAACACTTGGGGTCTGTCACTACTCCGGCCCTATGGCACAAAGCCGACTGAAATTTTGGATTCTTAACAAAAAATATGGTCTGTACCCGAATCAACCAAAAATCTTTTGAAAAATGAATTTTTAAGAAAATAATTATATTCAAACTTGTGGTCGGTCGTTTGAGCACTTGGGTTCAGTAGTTTAAACACTTAGGGTGGCATTACTCCGGCCCGATGGCACAAAGCCGACTGAAATTTTGGATTCTTAACAAAAAATATGGTCTGTACCCGAATCAACCAAAAAATCTTTTGAAAAATGAATTTTTAGTAAAATCATCATATTCAAACTTGGGGTCGGTCGTTTGAGCACTTGGGTTCAGTAGTTTAAACACTTGGGGTGGTGATTACTCCGGCCCTATGGCACAAAGCCGACTGAAAATTTGGATTCTTAACTAAAAATATGGCCTGTACCCGAATCAACCAAAAAATCTTTCTAAAAATGAATTTTTAAACTTGTGGTCGGTCGTTTGAGCACTTGGGTTCAGTAGTTTAAACACTTGGGGTGGCATTACTCCGGCCCTATGGCACAAAGCCGGCTGAAATTTTGGATTCTTAACAAAAAATATGGTCTGTACCCGAATAAACCAAAAAATCTTTTGGAAAATGAATTTTTAGTACAATCATCATATTCAAACTTGGGGTCGGTCGTTTGAGCACTTGAGTTCAGTCGTTTAAACACTTGGGGTGGCATTACTCCGACCCGATGGCACAAAGCCGACTGAAATTTTGGATTCTTAACAAAAAATATGGTCTGTACCCGAATAAACAAAAAAATCTTTTGAAAAATGAATTTTTAGTAAAATCATCATATTCAAACTTGGGGTCGGTCGTTTGAGCACTTGGGTTCAGTAGTTAAAACACTTGGGGTGGTGATTACTCCGGCCATATGGCACAAAGCCGACTGAAAATTTGGATTCTTAACTAAAAATATGGCCTGTACCCGAATCAACCAAAAAATCTTTTTAAAAATGAATTTTTAAGAATATCATCATATTCAAACTTGGGGTCGGTCGTTTGAGCACTTGGGTTCAGTAGTTTAAACACTTGGAGTTGGTCACTACTCCGGCCCTATGGCACAAAGCCGACTGAAATTTTGGTTTCTTAACAAAAAATATTGTCTGAACCCGAATCAACCAAAAAATCTTTTGAAAAATGAATTTTTAAGAAAATCATCATGTTCGATTTTGGGGTCGGTCGTTTAAGCACTTGGGTTCAGTCGTTTAAACACTTGGGGTTGGTCACAAATCCGGCCCTATGGCACAAAGCCGACTGAAATTTTGGATTCTTAACAAGAATTATGGTCTGTACACAAATCAATTAAAAAATCTTTTGAAAAAAGAATTACAAAAAAATCATCATTTTGAAACTTGGGGTCGGTCATAACTCCGGCCCTATGGCACAAAGCCGACTGAAATTTTGGATTCTTAACAAAAAATATGGTGTGTACCCGAATCAACCAAAAAATCTTTTGAAAAATGAATTTTTAAGAAAATCATCATATTCAAACATGGGGTCGATCGTTTGAGCACATGGATTCAGTCGTTAAAACACTTGGGGTTGGTCACTACTTCGGCCCTATGGCACAAAGCCGACTGACATTTTGGCTTCTTAACAAAAAATATGGTGTGTACCCGAATCAACCAAAAAATCTTTTGACAAATGAATTTTTAAGAAAATCATATTTCAACTTGGGGTCGATCGTTTGAGCACTTGGGTTCAGTCGTTAAAACACTTGGGGTTGGTCACTACTCCGGCCCTATGGCACAAAGCGGACTGAAATTTTGGATTCTTAACAAAAAATATGGTCTGTACCCGAATCAACCAAAAATCTTTTGAAAAATGAATTTTTAGTAAAATCATCATATTCAAACTTGGGGTCGGTCGTTTGAGCACTTGGGTTCAGTCGTTTAAACACTTGGGGTTGGTCACTACTCCGGCCCTATGGCACAAAGCCGACTGAAATTTTGTATTCTTAACAAGAATTATGTGGTCTGTACACGAATCAATCAAAAAATCATTTGAAAGAAGAATTACAAAAAAATCATCATTTTGAAACTTGGCGTCGGTCATAACTCCGGCCCTATGGCACAAAGCCGACTGAAATTTTGGATTCTTAACAAAAAATATGGTCTGTACCCGAATCAACCAAAAATCTTTTGAAAAATGAATTTTTAGTAAAATCATCATATTCAAACTTGGGGTCGGTCGTTTGAGCACTTGGGTTCAGTCGTTTAAACACTTGGGGTTGGTCACTACTCCGGCCCTATGGCACAAAGCCGACTGAAATTTTGGTTTCTTAACAAAAAATATTGTCTGTACCCGAATCAACCAAAAAATCTTTTGAAAAATGAATTTTTAAGAAAATCATCATATTCAATCTTGGGGTCGGTCGTTTAAGCACTTGGGTTCAGTCGTTTAAACACTTGGGGTTGGTCACAAATCCGGCCCTATGGCACAAAGCTGACTGAAATTTTGGATTCTTAACAAGAATTATGGTCTGTACACGAATCAATCAAAAAATCTTTTGAAAAAAGAATAACAAAAAAATCATCATTTTGAAACTTGGGGTCGGAAATAACTCCGGCCCCATGGCACAAAGCCGACTGAAATTTTGGATTCTTAACAAAAAATATGGTCTGTACCCGAATCAACCAAAAATCTTTTGAAAAATGAATTTTTAAGAAAATAATCATATACAAACTTGGGGTCTGTCTCTTGAGCACTTGGGTTCAGTAGTTTAAACACTTGGGGTGGCATTACTCCGGCCCTATGGTACAAAGCCGACTGAAATTTTGGATTCTTAACAAAAAATATGGTCTGTACCCGAATAAACCAAAAAATCTTTTGGAAAATGAATTTTTAGTAAAATCATCATATTCAAACTTGGGGTCGGTCGTTTGAGCACGTGGGTTCAGTATTTTAAACACTTGGGGTGGTGATTACTCAGGCCCTATGGCACAAAGCCGACTGAAAATTTGGATTCTTAACTAAAAATATGGCCTGTACCCGAATCAACCAAAAAATCTTTTTAAAAATGAATTTTTAAACTTGTGGTCGGTCGTTTGAGCACTTGGGTTCAGTAGTATAAACACTTGGGGTGAATAAACACTTGTTCTAGATTAGCTGGCATACAGGGTTGAGTGTTTGGAGTTTCCGACTTTTTGGCGGGAGTTCTCGCGCAGACGGACGCCCGGCCCCCCCCGGGAGCGTAGTAGAGGGTGTACCAACTCAACCTAACCTAACCTAACCTAACCTAACCTAACCTAACCTAACCTAACCTAACCTAACCTAACCTAACCTAACCTAACCTAACCTAACCTAACCTAACCTAACCTAACCTAACCTAACCTAACCTAACCTAACCTAACCTAACCTAACCTAACCTAACCTAACCTAACTCAACCCTGTATGCCAGCTAACCTGAAACAATCGGGGTTGTGTTCTTTTTTGTGTGAATAAATTAAAAAACCGGTTTTTGTACTTTGAAAATTTATTATAATTCATCGTGTCTGTGTTGCGGTACATATCCCATTGTCGCTAAGCTTGGTTGGTTTTTCGGTCGAGCGGGCGGTTTCGGTTCTAACATTTTTTTCCACCATGGGTCATGTTCATTAGGTAATATGTGACCCGTTTCGGGAATACCGTATTGATCATTTTTTCCCCTTACGATTTCGTAATTTAATGATGCCGTGTATAACCATTCTTCTCTTAATCTATAATTGTTTAATATTACATCTTTTCGTTGCTGTCTCGTCATGGAATTTGTAAGTCTACTTTGACCCGGCACTTGTTCCCCTTTGATTTGAATTTTTTCAGGTCGTTTTTCTTTCGGGAGTTGTTCGATTGGTGGTGCTGTTGTGCCATATCTTCCCGCCGGTATGATAGGCCTCTGGTCGGGTGTTGTCGTCACTGGTACCGTCCTCGTACTTGTTGCGACTTGTGCTGTTGTTTTCGCGGGAAATTCAAATGCAGGTACTTCACCGGGATATTGTGGAGAAATAAAATCTAGAACGGGTTCATCGTCTCCTGATTCTCCGTCCGGGTCAAATGGAATAGGTATTCTTCTCGATGTCGATGATGCTGCCTTCGATGTCGATGCTTTTGGTGTTTCTGCTATTGGTGTTGCTGTTGTCGGTGTCGTTGTAAATGTTGTCGTCGTTGTTGTCGTCGTCGTCGTCGTCGTCGAATTTGTCGTTAATCCATTTCTGCAAGCATTACATATTTTACATGTATTATAAAAACACGAGGAATTATTACACATTTTAAGTATATAATACTTACTCACAATTTCTCGTACACCGGTTTTCCCGCCACGCCATACGCTTGGCTCCATTTCCTGTCGTAATGCAGTAGACCCACACTATAAGTGTTTGGTTGAGGTCCTTCACTCGAATTCATTAACACGTTTGTACCGTGACATGTCGCTTCCAGAGTGATGTGCGTTTCCACCATGATGTTCAATACGGCGTCTTCCAATGTGTCATCGTGGTTTAATAAAGGCACTATTCCTACTCCCAAACTGCCTCCCATTCCTGATCCACTGCCACCTTCTAATCCGCAAAATATTGTATTATCGATCGTTGCCGTTTCATAAGTCACCTTATGGTTTGATCCCACTCTGGATAATTTAAATTCCGTCACATTGCCAGTGCTCAAGTTTATTTCGTGCGGTCCTCCTTCTGCTCTTGTTCCACTTTGTGAATTGTACCAAGCATTATTGTATTTGTGAAAAGTACCATCTTTAGGTGTATAGCTTTTTGAATATATTTCTCCAATTGAATTTGTTGCGTTGAATAAAATTCCCGCTTGCATGAGCAATCCCGGTATATAAAAATTTCCGTCATTTAACTTTACTTTCGCTCTATTCTTCCAACGTTCCGTAACAAAATCATAAATTATTCGATTATCGATCGGTTTCGATTGACTGGTCGCTCCATAATTTCCTTTATCTATGTCTCCTACTGTATCGACATCTGTCAGGTCGTCGAGTTTTTTCCCGTACAATGTTTCTGCGGTAATATTTTTTCCCAATAATACCGGACCGATGCCTTCAGCATTCTCCCATATTCCGATTGTTGTTTGTGAATTTGCATTTGCAAAACTCACTGTATTTTGACCCGTTACAAATGGCGTTCTGTTGAAAAAAATGAATTTTTAGTAAAATCATCATATTCAAACTTGGGGTCGGTCGTTTGAGCACGTGGGTTCAGTATTTTAAACACTTGGGGTGGTGATTACTCAGGCCCCATGGCACAAAGCCGACTGAAATTTTGGATTCTTAACAAAAAATATGGTCTGTACCCGAATCAACCAAAAATCTTTTGAAAAATGAATTTTTGAGAATATAATCATATACAAACTTGGGGTCGGTCGTTTGAGCATTTGGGTTCAGTAGATTAAACACTTGGGGTGGCATTACTCCGGCCCTATGGCACAAAGCCGACTGAAATTTTGGATTCTTAACAAGAATTTTGGTCTGTACACGAATCAATCAAAAAATCTTTTGAAAAAAGAATAACAAAAAAATCATCATTTTGAAACTTGGGGTCGGAAATAACTCCGGCTTATGGCACAAAGCCGACTGAAATTTTGGATTCTTAACAAAAAATATGGTCTGTACCCGAATCAACCAAAAATCTTTTGAAAAATGAATTTTTAAGAAAATAATCATATTCAATCTTGGGGTCGGTCGTTTAAGCACTTGGGTTCAGTCGTTTAAACACTTGGGGTTGGTCACTACTCCGGCCCTTTGGCACAAAGCCGACTGAAATTTTGTATTCTTAACAAGAATTATGGTCTGTACACGAATCAATCAAAAAATCTTTTGAAAGAAGAATTACAAAAAAATCTTCATTTTGAAACTTGGGGTCGGTCAGTACTCCGGCCCTATGGCATAAAGCCGACTGAAATTTTGGATTCTTAACAAAAAATATGGTCCGTACCCGAATCAACCAAAAAATCTTTTGATAAATGAATTTTTAAGACAATCATCATATTCAAACTTGGGGTCGGTCGTTTGAGCACTTGGGTTCAGTAGTTTAAACACTTGGGTTGGTCATTACTCCGGCCCTATGGCACAAAGCCGACTGAAACTTTGGATTCTTTACAAAAAATATGGTCTGTACCCGAATCAACCAAAAATCTTTTGAAAAATGAATTTTTAAGAAAATAATCATATTCAAACTTGGGGTCGGTCGTTTGAGCACTTGGGTTCAGTAGTTTAAACACTTGGGGTGGTCATTACTCCGGCCCTATGGCACAAAGCCGACTGAAATTTTGGATTCTTAACAAAAAATATGGTCTGTACCCGAATCAACCAAAAATCTTTTGAAAAATGAATTTTTAAGAAAATCATCATATTAAAACTTGGGGTCGGTCGTTTGAGCACTTGGGTTCAGTCGTTTAAACACTTGGGGTTGGTCACTACTCCGGCCCTATGGCACAAAGCCGACTGAAATTTTGGTTTCTTAACAAAAAATATTGTCTGTACCCGAATCAACCAAAAAATCTTTTGAAAAATGAATTTTTAAGAAAATCAACATATTCAATCTTGGGGTCGGTCGTTTAAGCACTTGGGTTCAGTCGTTAAAACACTTGGGGTTGGTCACAACTCCGGCCCTATGGCACAAAGCCGACTGAAATTTTGGATTCTAACAATAATTATGGTCTGTACACGAATCAATCAAAAAATCTTTTGAAAGAAGAATTACAAAAAAAATCATCATTTTGAAACTTGGGGTCGGTCATTACTCCGGCCCTATGGCACAAAGCCGACTGAAATTTTGGATTCTTAACAAAAAATATGATCTGTACACGAATCAATCAAAAAATCTGTTGAAATAAGAATTACAAAAAAATCATCATTTTGAAACTTGGGGTCGGTCATAACTCCGGCCCTATGGCACAAAGCCGACTGAAATTTTGGATTCTTGACAAGAATTATGGTCTGTACACGAATCAATCAAAAAATCTTTTGAAAGAAGAATTACAAAAAAATCATCATTTTGAAACTTGGGGTCGGTCATAACTCCGGCCCTATGGCACAAAGCCGACTGAAATTTTGGATTCTTAACTAAAAATATGGTCTGTACCCGAATCAACCAAAAAATCATTTGATAAATGAATTTTTAAGAAAATCATCATATTCAAACTTGGGGTCGGTCGTTTGAGCACTTGGGTTCAGTAGTTTAAACACTTGAGGTGGTCTTTAATCCGGCCCTATGGCACAAAGCCGACTGAAATTTTGGATTCTCAACAAAAAATATGGTCTGTACATGAATAAACAAAAAAATCTTTTGCAAAATGAATTTTTAAGAAAATCATCATATTCAAACTTGGGGTCGGTCGTTTGAGCACTTGGGTTCAGTCGTTAAAACACTTGGGATTGGTCACTACTACGGCCCTATGGCACAAAGCCGACTGAAATTTTGGATTCTTAACAAGAATTATGGTCTGTACACGAATCAATCAAAAAATCATTTGAAAGAAGAATTACAAAAAAATCATCATTTTGAAACTTGGGTTCGGTCATAACTCCGGCCCTATGGCACAAAGCCGACTGAAATTTTGGATTCTTAACAAAAATATGGTCTGTACCCGAATCAACCAAAAAATCTTTTGAAAAATGAATTTTTAAGAAAATCATCATATTCAAACTTGGGGTCGGTCGTTTGAGCACTTGGGTTCAGTAGTTTAAACACTTGGGATGGTCATAACTCCGGCCCTATGGCACGAAGCCGACTGACATTTTGGATTCTTAACAAAAAATATGGTCTGTACCCGAATCAACCAAAAAATCTTCTGAAAAATGAATTTTTAAGAAAATCATCATATTCAAACTTGGGGTCGGTCGTTTGAGCACTTGGGTTCAGTCGTTAAAACACTTGGGGTTGGTCACTACTCCGGCCCTATGGCACAAAGCCGACTGAAAATTTGGTATTTTTACAAGAATTATGGTCTGAACACGAATCAATCAAAAAATCTTTTGAATAAAGAATTACAAAAAAATCATCATTTTGAAACTTGTGGTCGGTCACAACTCCGGCCCTATGGCACAAAGCCGACTGAAATTTTGGATTCTTAACAAAAAATATGGTCTGTACCCGAATCAACCAAAAAATCTTTTGAAAAATGAATTTTTAGTAAAATCATCATATTCAAACTTGGGGTCGGTCGTTTGAGCACTTGGGTTCAGTCGTTTAAACACTTGGGGTTGGTCACAAATCCGGCCCTATGGCACAAAGCCGACTGAAATTTTGGATTCTTAACAAGAATTATGGTCTGTACACGAATCAATCAAAAAATCTTTTGAAAAAAGAATAACAAAAAAATCATCATTTTGAAACTTGGGGTCGGAAATAACTCCGGCCCCATGGCACAAAGCCGACTGAAATTTTGGATTCTTAACAAAAAATATGGTCTGTACCCGAATCAACCAAAAATCTTTTGAAAAATGAATTTTTGAGAAAATAATCATATACAAACTTGGGGTCGGTCGTTTGAGCATTTGGGTTCAGTAGATTAAACACTTGGGGTGGCATTACTCCGGCCCTATGGCACAAAGCCGACTGAAATTTTGGATTCTTAACAAGAATTTTGGTCTGTACACGAATCAATCAAAAAATCTTTTGAAAAAAGAATAACAAAAAAATCATCATTTTGAAACTTGGGGTCGGAAATAACTCCGGCTTATGGCACAAAGCCGACTGAAATTTTGGATTCTTAACAAAAAATATGGTCTGTACCCGAATCAACCAAAAATCTTTTGAAAAATGAATTTTTAAGAAAATAATCATATTCAATCTTGGGGTCGGTCGTTTAAGCACTTGGGTTCAGTCGTTTAAACACTTGGGGTTGGTCACAACTCCGGCCCTATGGCACAAAGCCGACTGAAATTTTGGATTCTAACAAGAATTATGGTCTGTACACGAATCAATCAAAAAATCTTTTGAAATAAGAATTACAAAAAAATCATCATTTTGAAACTTGGGGTCGGTCATAACTCCGGCCTTTGGCACAAAGCCGACTGAAATTTTGGATTCTTGACAAGAATTATGGTCTGTACACGAATCAATCAAAAAATCTTTTGAAAGAAGAATTACAAAAAAATCATCATTTTGAAACTTGGGTTCGGTCATAACTCCGGCCCTATGGCACAAAGCTGACTGAAATTTTGGATTCTTAACTAAAAATATGGTCTGTACCCGAATCAACCAAAACATCTTTTTAAAAATGAATTTTTAAGAAAATCATCATATTCAAACTTGTTGTCGGTCGTTTGAGCACTTGGGTTCAGTAGTTTAAACACTTGAGGTGGTCTTTAATCCGGCCCTATGGCACAAAGCCGACTGAAATTTTGGATTCTTAACGAAAAATATGGTCTGTACATGAATAAACCAAAAAATCTTTTGCAAAATGAATTTTTAAGAAAATCAACATATTCAAACTTGGGGTCGGTCGTTTGAGCACTTGGGTTCAGTCGTTAAACACTTGGGGTCTGTCACTACTCCGGCCCTATGGCACAAAGCCGACTGAAATTTTGGATTCTTAACAAAAAATATGGTCTGTACCCGAATCAACCAAAAATCTTTTGAAAAATGAATTTTTAAGAAAATAATTATATTCAAACTTGTGGTCGGTCGTTTGAGCACTTGGGTTCAGTAGTTTAAACACTAAGGGTGGCATTACTCCGGCCCGATGGCACAAAGCCGACTGAAATTTTGGATTCTTAACAAAAAATATGGTCTGTACCCGAATCAACCAAAAAATCTTTTGAAAAATGAATTTTTAGTAAAATCATCATATTCAAACTTGGGGTCGGTCGTTTGAGCACTTGGGTTCAGTAGTTTAAACACTTGGGGTGGTGATTACTCCGGCCCTATGGCACAAAGCCGACTGAAAATTTGGATTCTTAACTAAAAATATGGCCTGTACCCGAATCAACCAAAAAATCTTTCTAAAAATGAATTTTTAAACTTGTGGTCGGTCGTTTGAGCACTTGGGTTCAGTAGTTTAAACACTTGGGGTGGCATTACTCCGGCCCTATGGCACAAAGCCGGCTGAAATTTTGGATTCTTAACAAAAAATATGGTCTGTACCCGAATCAACCAAAAAATCTTTTGAAAAATGAATTTTTAGTAAAATCATCATATTCAAACTTGGGGTCGGTCGTTTGAGCACTTGGGTTCAGTAGTTTAAACACTTGGAGTTGGTCACTACTCCGGCCCTATGGCACAAAGCCGACTGAAATTTTGGTTTCTTAACAAAAAATATTGTCTGAACCCGAATCAACCAAAAAATCTTTTGAAAAATGAATTTTTAAGAAAATCGTCATGTTCGATTTTGGGGTCGGTCGTTTAAGCACTTGGGTTCAGTCGTTTAAACACTTGGGGTTGGTCACAAATCCGGCCCTATGGCACAAAGCCGACTGAAATTTTGGATTCTTAACAAGAATTATGGTCTGTACACAAATCAATTAAAAAATCTTTTGAAAAAAGAATTACAAAAAAATCATCATTTTGAAACTTGGGGTCGGTCATAACTCCGGCCCTATGGCACAAAGCCGACTGAAATTTTGGATTCTTAACAAAAAATATGGTGTGTACCCGAATCAACCAAAAAATCTTTTGAAAAATGAATTTTTAAGAAAATCATCATATTCAAACATGGGGTCGATCGTTTGAGCACATGGATTCAGTCGTTAAAACACTTGGGGTTGGTCACTACTTCGGCCCTATGGCACAAAGCCGACTGACATTTTGGCTTCTTAACAAAAAATATGGTGTGTACCCGAATCAACCAAAAAATCTTTTGACAAATGAATTTTTAAGAAAATCATATTTCAACTTGGGGTCGATCGTTTGAGCACTTGGGTTCAGTCGTTAAAACACTTGGGGTTGGTCACTACTCCGGCCCTATGGCACAAAGCGGACTGAAATTTTGGATTCTTAACAAAAAATATGGTCTGTACCCGAATCAACCAAAAATCTTTTGAAAAATGAATTTTTAGTAAAATCATCATATTCAAACTTGGGGTCGGTCGTTTGAGCACTTGGGTTCAGTCGTTTAAACACTTAAGGTTGGTCACTACTCCAGCCCTATGGCACAAAGCCGACTGAAATTTTGTATTCTTAACAAGAATTATGGTCTGTACACGAATCAATCAAAAAATCATTTGAAAGAAGAATTACAAAAAAATCATCATTTTGAAACTTGGGGTCGGTCATAACTCCGGCCCTATGGCACAAAGCCGACTGAAATTTTGGATTCTTAACAAAAAATATGGTCTGTACCCGAATCAACCAAAAATCTTTTGAAAAATGAATTTTTAGTAAAATCATCATATTCAAACTTGGGGTCGGTCGTTTGAGCACTTGGGTTCAGTCGTTTAAACACTTGGGGTTGGTCACTACTCCGGCCCTATGGCACAAAGCCGACTGAAATTTTGGTTTCTTAACAAAAAATATTGTCTGTACCCGAATCAACCAAAAAATCTTTTGAAAAATGAATTTTTAAGAAAATCATCATATTCAATCTTGGGGTCGGTCGTTTAAGCACTTGGGTTCAGTCGTTTAAACACTTGGGGTTGGTCACAAATCCGGCCCTATGGCACAAAGCCGACTGAAATTTTGGATTCTTAACAAGAATTATGGTCTGTACACGAATCAATCAAAAAATCTTTTGAAAAAAGAATAACAAAAAAATCATCATTTTGAAACTTGGGGTCGGAAATAACTCCGGCCCCATGGCACAAAGCCGACTGAAATTTTGGATTCTTAACAAAAAATATGGTCTGTACCCGAATCAACCAAAAATCTTTTGAAAAATGAATTTTTAAGAAAATAATCATATACAAACTTGGGGTCTGTCTCTTGAGCACTTGGGTTCAGTAGTTTAAACACTTGGGGTGGCATTACTCCGGCCCTATGGTACAAAGCCGACTGAAATTTTGGATTCTTAACAAAAAATATAGTCTGTACCCGAATAAACCAAAAAATCTTTTGGAAAATGAATTTTTAGTAAAATCATCATATTCAAACTTGGGGTCGGTCGTTTGAGCACGTGGGTTCAGTATTTTAAACACTTGGGGTGGTGATTACTCAGGCCCTATGGCACAAAGCCGACTGAAAATTTGGATTCTTAACTAAAAATATGGCCTGTACCCGAATCAACCAAAAAATCTTTTTAAAAATGAATTTTTAAACTTGTGGTCGGTCGTTTGAGCACTTGGGTTCAGTAGTATAAACACTTGGGGTGGCATTACTCCGGCCCGATGGCACAAAGCCGACGGAAATTTTGGTTTCTTAACAAAAAATATTGTCTGAACCCGAATCAACCAAAAAATCTTTTGAAAAATGAATTTTTAAAAAAATCATCATATTCAATCTTGGGGTCGGTCTTTTAAGCATTTGGGTTCAGTCGTTTAAACACTTGGGGTTGGTCACAAATCCGGCCTTATGGCACAAAGCCGACTGAAATTTTGGATTCTTAACAAGAATTATGGTCTGTACACGAATCAATCAAAAAATCTTTTGAAAAAAGAATAACAAAAAAATCATCATTTTGAAACTTGGGGTCGGAAATAACTCCGGCCCTATGGCACAAAGCCGACTGAAATTTTGGATTCTTAACAAAAAATATGGTCTGTACCCGAATCAACCAAAAATCTTTTGAAAAATGAATTTTTAAGAAAATAATCATATTCAATCTTGGGGTCGGTCGTTTAAGCACTTGGGTTCAGTCGTTTAAACACTTGGGGTTGGTCACTACTCCGGCCCGATGGCACAAAGCCGACGGAAATTTTGGTTTCTTAACAAAAAATATTGTCTGAACCGGAATCAACCAAAAAATCTTTTGAAAAATGAATTTTTAAGAAAATCATCATATTCAATCTTGGGGTCGGTCTTTTAAGCATTTGGGTTCAGTCGTTTAAACACTTGGGGTTGGTCACAAATCCGGCCTTATGGCACAAAGCCGACTGAAATTTTGGATTCTTAACAAGAATTATGGTCTGTACACGAATCAATCAAAAAATCTTTTGAAAAAAGAATAACAAAAAAATCATCATTTTGAAACTTGGGGTCGGAAATAACTCCGGCCCTATGGCACAAAGCCGACTGAAATTTTGGATTCTTAACAAAAAATATGGTCTGTACCCGAATCAACCAAAAATCTTTTGAAAAATGAATTTTTAAGAAAATAATCATATTCAATCTTGGGGTCGGTCGTTTAAGCACTTGGGTTCAGTCGTTTAAACACTTGGGGTTGGTCACAACTCCGGCCCTATGGCACAAAGCCGACTGAAATTTTGGATTCTAACTAGAATTATGGTCTGTACACGAATCAATCAAAAAATCTTTTGAAATAAGAATTACAAAAAAATCATCATTTTGAAACTTGGGGTCGGTCATAACTCCGGCCTTTGGCACAAAGCCGACTGAAATTTTGGGTTCTTGACAAGAATTATGGTCTGTACACGAATCAAGTAAAAAATCTTTTGAAAGAAGAATTACAAAAAAATCATCATTTTGAAACTTGGGGTCGGTCATAACTCCGGCCCTATGGCACAAAGCCGACTGAAATTTTGGATTCTTAACAAAAAATATGGTCTGTACCCGAATCAACCAAAAATCTTTTGAAAAATGAATTTTTAAGAAAATAATTATATTCAAACTTGGGGTCGGTCGTTTGAGCACTTGGGTTCAGTAGTTTAAACACTTGGGGTGGCATTACTCCGGCCCGATGGCACAAAGCCGACTGAAATTTTGGATTCTTAACTAAAAATATGGTCTGTACCCGAATCAACCAAAACATTTTTTTATAAATGAATTTTTAAGAAAATCATCATATTTAAACTTGGGGTCGGTCGTTTGAGCACTTGGGTTCAGTAGTTTAAAAACTTGAGGTGGTCTTTAATCCGGCCCTATGGCACAAAGCCGACTGAAATTTTGGATTCTTAACAAAAAATATGGTCTGTACATGAATAAACCAAAAAATCTTTTGCAAAATGATTTTTTAAGAAAATCAACATATTCAAACTTGGGGTCGGTCGTTTGAGCACTTGGGTTCAGTCGTTAAACACTTGGGGTTCGTCACTACTCCGGCCCTATGGCACAAAGCCGACTGAAATTTTGGATTCTTAACAAAAAATATGGTCTGTACCCGAATCAACCAAAAATCTTTTGAAAAATGAATTTTTAAGAAAATAATTATATTCAAACTTGGGGTCGGTCGTTTGAGCACTTGGGTTCAGTAGTTTAAACACTTGGGGTGGCATTACTCCGGCCCGATGGCACAAAGCCGACTGAAATTTTGGATTCTTAACAAAAAATATGGTCTGTACCCGAATCAACCAAAAAATCTTTTGAAAAATGAATTTTTAGTTAAATCATCATATTCAAACTTGGGGTCGGTCGTTTGAGCACTTGGGTTCAGTAGTTTAAACACTTGGGGTGGCATTACTCCGGCCCGATGGCACAAAGCCGACTGATTTTTTGGATTCTTAACAAAAAATATGGTCTGTACCCGAATAAACCAAAAAATCTTTTGGAAAATGAATTTTTAGTAAAATCATCATATTCAAACTTGGGGTCGGTCGTTTGAGCACTTGGGTTCAGTAGTTTAAACACTTGGGGTGGCATGACTCCGGCCCTATGGCACAAAGCCGACTGAAATTTTGGATTCTTAACAAAAAATATGGTCTGTACCCGAATAAACCAAAAAATCTTTTGGAAAATGAATTTTTAGTAAAATCATCATATTCAAACTTGGGGTCGGTCGTTTGAGCACTTGGGTTCAGTAGTTTAAACACTTGGGGTGGCATGACTCCGGCCCTATGGCACAAAGCCGACTGAAATTTTGGATTCTTAACAAAAAATATGGTCTGTACCCGAATCAACCAAAAATCTTTTGAAAAATGAATTTTTAGTAAAATCATCATATTCAAACTTGGGGTCGGTCGTTTGAGCACTTGGGTTCAGTCGTTAAAACACTTGGGGTTGGTCACTGCTCCGGCCCTATGGCACAAAGCCGACTGAAATTTTGGATTCTTAACAAAAAATATGGTCTGTACCCGAATCAACCAAAAATCTTTTGAAAAATGAATTTTTAGTAAAATCATCATATTCAAACTTGGGGTCGGTCGTTTGAGCACTTGGGTTCAGTCGTTAAAACACTTGGGGTTGGTCACTGCTCCGGCCCTATGGCACAAAGCCGACTGAAATTTTGGATTCTTAACAAAAAATATGGTCTGTACAAATCTTTTGAAAAATGAATTTTTCAGAAAATCATCATATTCAAACTTGGGGTCGGTCGTTTGAGCACTTGGGTTCAGTAGTTTAAACACTTGGGGTGGCATTACTCCGGCCCTATGGCACAAAGCCGACTGAAATTTTGGATTCTTAACAAAAAATATGGTCTGTACCCGAATAAACCAAAAAATCTTTTGAAAAATGAATTTTTAAGAAAATCATCATATTCAAACTTGGGGTCGGTCGTTTGAGCACTTGGGTTCAGTAGTTTAAACACTTGGGGTGGCATTACTCCGGCCCTATGGCACAAAGCCGACTGAAATTTTGGATTCTTAACAAAAAATATGGTCTGTACCCGAATAAACCAAAAAATCTTTTGGAAAATGAATTTTTAGTAAAATCATCATATTCAAACTTGGGGTCGGTCGTTTGAGCACTTGAGTTCAGTCGTTTAAACACTTGGGGTTGGTCACAAATCCAGCCTTATGGCACAAAGCCGACTGAAATTTTGGATTCTTAACAAGAATTATGTTCTGTACACGAATAAATCAAAAAATCTTTTGAAAAAAGAATAAAAAAAAAATCATCATTTTGAAACTTGGGGTCGGAAATAACTCCGGCCCTATGGCACAAAGCCGACTGAAATTTTGGATTCTTAACAAAAAATATAGTCTGTACCCGAATCAACCAAAAAATCTTTTGAAACATGAATTTTTAAGAAAATCATCATATTCAAACTTGGGGTCGGTCGTTTAAGCACTTGGGTTCAGTCGTTAAAACACTTGGGGTTGGTCACTGCTCCGGCCCTATGGCACAAAGCCGACTGAAATTTTGGATTCTTAACAAAAAATATGGTCTGTACAAATCTTTTGAAAAATGAATTTTTCAGAAAATCATCATATTCAAACTTGGGGTCGGTCGTTTGAGCACTTGGGTTCAGTAGTTAAAACACTTGGGGTGGCATTACTCCGGCCCTATGGCACAAAGCCGACTGAAATTTTGGATTCTTAACAAAAAATATGGTCTGTACCCGAATAAACCAAAAAATCTTTTGGAAAATGAATTTTTAGTAAAATCATCATATTCAAACTTGGGGTCGGTCGTTTGAGCACTTGAGTTCAGTCGTTTAAACACTTGGGATTGGTCACTACTCCGGCCCGATGGCACAAAGCCGACTGAAATTTTGGTTTCTTAACAAAAAATATTGTCTGAACCCGAATCAACCAAAAAATCTTTTGAAAAATGAATTTTTAAGAAAATCATCATATTCAATCTTGGGGTCGGTCGTTTAAGCATTTGGGTTCAGTCGTTTAAACACTTGGGGTTGGTCACAAATCCAGCCTTATGGCACAAAGCCGACTGAAATTTTGGATTCTTAACAAGAATTATGGTCTGTACACGAATAAATCAAAAAATCTTTTGAAAAAAGAATAACAAAAAAATCATCATTTTGAAACTAGGGGTCGGAAATAACTCCGGCCCTATGGCACAAAGCCGACTGAAATTTTGGATTCTTAACAAAAAATATGGTCTGTACCCGAATCAACGAAAAATCTTTTGAAAAATGAATTTTTAAGAAAATAATCATATTCAATCTTGGGGTCGGTCGTTTAAGCACTTGGGTTCAGTCGTTTAAACACTTGGGGTTGGTCACAACTCGGGCCTTATGGCACAAAGCCGACTGAAATTTTGGATTCTAACAAGAATTATGGTCTGTACACGAATCAATCAAAAAATCTTTTGAAGTAAGAATTACAAAAAAATCATCATTTTGAAACTTGGGGTCGGTCATAACTCCGGCCTTTGGCACAAAGCCGACTGAAATTTTGGATTCTTGACAAGAATTATGGTCTGTACACGAATCAATCAAAAAATCTTTTGAAAGAAGAATTACAAAAAAAATCATCATTTTGAAAGTTGGGGTAAGTCATAACTCCGGCCCTATGGCACAAAGCCGACTGAAATTTTGGATTCTTAACTAAAAATATGGTCTGTACCCGAATCAACCAAAACATCTTTTTAAAAATGAATTTTTAAGAAAATCATCATATTCAAACTTGGGGTCGGTCGTTTCAGCACTTGGGTTCAGTAGTTTAAACACTTGAGGTGGTCTTTAATCCGGCCCTATGGCACAAAGCCGACTGAAATTTTGGATTCTTAACAAAAAATATGGTCTGTACATGAATAAACCAAAAAATCTTTTGCAAAATGAATTTTTAAGAAAATCAACATATTCATACTTGGGGTCGGTCGTTTGAGCACTTGGGTTCAGTCGTAAAACACTCGGGGTTGGTCACTACTCCGGCCCTTTGGCACAAAGCCGACTGAAATTTTGGATTCTTAACAAAAAATATGGTCTGTACCCGAATCAACCAAAAATCTTTTGAAAAATGAATTTTTAAGAAAATAATTATATTCAAACTTGGGTTCGGTCGTTTGAGCACTTGGGTTCAGTAGTTTAAACACTTGGGGTGGCATTACTTCGGCCCGAAGGCACAAAGCCGACTGAAATTTTGGATTCTTAACAAAAAATATGGTCTGTACCCGAATCAACCAAAAAATCTTTTGAAAAATGAATTTTTAGTAAAATCATCATATTCAAACTTGGGGTCGGTCGTTTGAGCACTTGGGTTCAGTAGTTTAAACACTTGGGGTGGTGATTACTCCGGCCCTATGGCACAAAGCCGACTGAAAATTTGAATTCTAAACTAAAAATATGGCCTGTACCCGAATCAACCAAAAAATCTTTTTAAAAATGAATTTTTAAGAAAATCATCATATTCAAATTTGGGGTCGGTCGTTTGAGCACTTGGGTTCAGTAGTTTAAACACTTGGGGTTGGTCACTACTCCGGCCCTATGGCACAAAGCCGACTGAAATTTTGGTTTCTTAACAAAAAATATTGTCTGAACCCGAATCAACCAAAAAATCTTTTGCAAAATGAATTTTTAAGAAAATCAACATATTCAAACTTGGGGTCGGTCGTTTGAGCACTTGGGTTCAGTCGTAAAACACTTGGGGTTGGTCACTACTCCGGCCCTATGGCACAAAGCCGACTGAAATTTTGGATTCTTAACAAAAAATATGGTCTGTACCCGAATCAACCAAAAAATATTTTGAAAAATGAATTTTTAAGAAAATCATCATATTCAAACTTGGGGTCGGTCGTTTGAGCACTTGGGTTCAGTCGTTTAAACACTTGGGGTCGGTCATAACTCCGGCCCTATGGCACAAAGCCGACTGAGATTTTGGATTCTTAACAAAAAATATGGTGTGTACCCGAATCAACCAAAAAATCTTTTGAAAAATGAATTTTTAAGAAAATCATCATATTCAAACATGGGGTCGATCGTTTGAGCACTTGGGTTCAGTCGTTAAAACACTTGGGGTTGGTCACTACTTCGGCCCTATGGCACAAAGCCGACTGCCATTTTGGCTTCTTAACAAAAAATATGGTGTGTACCCGAATCAACCAAAAAATCTTTTGACAAATGAATTTTTAAGAAAATCATTTTCAAACTTGGGGTCGATCGTTTGAGCACTTGGGTTCAGTCGTTAAAACACTTGGGGTTGGTCACTTCTCCGGTCCTATGGCACAAAGCCGACTGAAATTTTGGATTCTTAACAAAAAATATGGTCTGTACCCGAATCAACCAAAAATCTTTTGAAAAATGGATTTTTAAGAAAATAATCATATTCAAACTTGGGGTCGGTCGTTTGAGCACTTGGGTTCAGTAGTTTAAACACTTGGGGTGGCATTACTCCGGCCCTATGGCACAAAACCGACTGAAATTTTAAATTCTTAACAAAAATATGGTCTGTACCCGAATCAACAAAAAAATCTTTTGAAAAATGAATTTTTAGTAAAATCATCATATTCAAACTTGGGGTCGGTCGTTTGAGCACTTGGGTTCAGTAGTTTAAACACTTGGGGTGGTGATTTCTCCGGCCCTATGGCACAAAGCCGACTGAAAATTTTGATTCTTAACTAAAAATATGGCCTGTACCCGAATCAACCAAAAAATCTTTTTAAAAATGAATTTTTAAGAAAATCATCATATTCAAACTTGCGGTCGGTCGTTTGAGCACTTGAGTTCAGTAGTTTAAACACTTGAGGTGGTCATTACTCCGGCCCTATGGCACAAAGCCGACTGACATTTTGGATTCTTAACAAGAATTATGGTCTGTACACAAATCAATCAAAAAGTCTTTTGAAATAAGAATTACATAAAAATCATCATTATTAAACTTGGGGTCGGTCATGACTCCGGCCCTATGGCACAAAGCCGACTGAAATTTTGGATTCTTAACAAAAAATATGGTGTGTACCCGAATAAACCAAAAAATCTTTTGACAAATGAATTTTTAAGAAAATCATATTCAAACTTGGGGTCGATCGTTTGAGCACTTGGGTTCAGTCGTTAAAACACTTGGGGTTGGTCACTACTCCGGCCCTATGGCACAAAGCCGACTGAAAATTTGGTATTTTTACAAGAATTATGGTCTGTACACGAATCAATCAAAAAATCTTTTGAATGAAGAATTACAAAAAAAAATCATCATTTTGAAACTTGTGGTCGGTCACAACTCCGGCCCTATGGCACAAAGCCGACTGAAATTTTGGATTCTTAACAAAAAATATGGTCTGTACCCGAATCAACCAAAAAATCTTTTGAAAAATGAATTTTTAAGAAAATCATCATATTCAAACTTGGGGTCGGTCGTTTGAGCACTTGGGTTCAGTCGTTAAAACACTTGGGGTTGGTCACTGCTCCGGCCCTATGGCACAAAGCCGACTGAAATTTTGGATTCTTAACAAAAAATATGGTCTGTACAAATCTTTTGAGAAATGAATTTTTCAGAAAATCATCATATTCAAACTTAGGGTCGGTCGTTTGAGCATTTGGGTTCAGTCGTTTAAACACTTGGGGTTGGTCTCTTCTCCGGCCTATGGCACAAAGCCGACTGAAATTTTGGATTCTTAACAAAAATATGGTCTGTACCCGAATCAACCAAAAAATCTTTTGAAAATGAATTTTTAAGAAAATCATCATATTCAAACTTGGTCGGTCGTTTTAGCATTTGGGTTTAGTCGTTATATCACTTTTGGTCGGTTATAACTTCGGCCCTATGGCACGGAGCCGACAAAAAGTTTGAATTCTTACTAAGAATCGTGGTCTGTACTCGAATCAAGCACAAAATATTTTGAAAGAAGAATTATAAAAAAAATTATCATTCTGAACATTGGTTTCGTCGATTTAGCACTTGGGTTTAGTCGGTTTCTCACTTGGGGTTGGTCATAACTCCGGCCCTATGGCACAAATTCGAGTGAAATTTTGGATTCTTAACAAAAAATATGGTCTGTACCCGAATCAACCAAAAAATCTTTTGAAAAATGAATTTTTTAGACAATCATCGTATTCAAACTTGGGGTTGGTCGTTTGAGCACTTGGGTTCAGTCGTTATAACACTTGGGGTTGGTCACAACTCCGGCCCTTTGGCAAAAAAGCCGACTGAAATTTTGGATTCTTACCAAAAAAATATGGTCTGTAGCCGAATCAACCAAAAAATCTTTTGAAAAATGAATTTTTAAGAAAATCATCATATTCAAACTTAGGGTCGGTCGTTTGAGCACTTGGGTTCAGTCGTTTAAACACTTGGGGTTGGTCATTACTACGGCCCTATGGCACAAGGCCGACTGAAATTTTGGATTCTAACAAGAATTATGGTCTGTACACGAATCAATCAAAAAATCTTTTGAAATAAGAATTACAAAAAAATCATCATTTTGAAACTTGGGGTCGGTCATAACTCCGGCCTTTGGCACAAAGCCGACTGAAATTTTGGATTCTTGACAAGAATTATGGTCTGTACACGAATCAATCAAAAAATCTTTTGAAAGAAGAATTACAAAAAAATCATCATTTTGAAACTTGGGGTCGGTCATAACTCCGGCCCTATGGCACAAAGCCGACTGAAATTTTGGATTCTTAACTAATAATATGGTCTGTACCCGAATCAACCAAAAAATCTTTTTAAAAATGAATTTTTAAGAAAATCATCATATTCAAACTTGGGGTCGGTCGTTTGAGCACTTGGGTTCAGTAGTTTAAACACTTGAGGTGGTCTTTAATCCGGCCCTATGGCACAAAGCCGACTGAAATTTTGGATTCTCAACAAAAAATATGGTCTGTACATGAATAAACAAAAAAATCTTTTGCAAAATGAATTTTTAAGAAAATCATCATATTCAAACTTGGGGTCGGTCGTTTGAGCACTTGGGTTCAGTCGTTAAAACACTTGGGGTTGGTCATAACTCCGGCTTTATGGCACAAAGCCGACTGAAATTTTGGATTCTTAACAAAAAATATGGTCTGTACCCGAATCAACCAAAAAATCTTTTGAAAAATGAATTTTTCAGAAAATCATCATATACAAACTTGGGGTCGGTCGTTTGAGCACTTGGGTTCAGTCGTTTAAACACTTGGGGTTGGTCACTTCTCCGGCCCTATGGCACAAAGCCGACTGAAATTTCGTATTCTTAACAAGAATTATGGTCTGTACACGAATCAATCAAAAAATCTTTTGAATGAAGAATTACAAAAAAATCTTCATTTTGAAACTTGGGGTCGGTCAGTACTCCGGCCCTATGGCATAAAGCCGACTGAAATTTTGGATTCTTAACAAAAAATATGGTCCGTACCCGAATCAACCAAAAAATCTTTTGATAAATGAATTTTTAAGAAAATCATCATATTCAAACTTGGGGTCGGTCGTTTGAGCACTTGGGTTCAGTAGTTTAAACACTTGGGTTGGTCATTACTCCGGCCCTATGGCACAAAGCCGACTGAAACTTTGGATTCTTAACAAAAAATATGGTCTGTACCCGAATCAACCAAAAATCTTTTGAAAAATGAATTTTTAAGAAAATCATCATATTCAAACTTGGGGTCGGTCGTTTGAGCACTTGGGTTCAGTAGTTTATACACTTGAGGTAGTCTTTAATCCGGCCCTATGGCACAAAGCCGACTGAAATATTGGATTCATAATAAAAATTATGGTCTGTACCCGAATAAACCAAAAAATCTTTTGAAAAATGCATTTTTAAGAAAATCATCATATTCAAACTTGGGGTCGGTCGTTTGAGCACTTGGGTTCAGTCGTTTTAACACTTGAGGTTGGTCACTACTCCGGCCCTATGGCACAAAGCCGACTGAAATTTTGGTTTCTTAACAAAAAATATTGTCTGTACCCGAATCAACCAAAAAATCTTTTGAAAAATGAATTTTTAAGAAAATCAACATATTCAATCTTGGGGTCGGTCGTTTAAGCACTTGGGTTCAGTCGTTTAAACACATGGGGTTGGTCACAACTCCGGCCCTATGGCACAAAGCCGACTGAAATTTTGGATTCTAACACGAATTATGGTCTGTACACGAATCAATCAAAAAATCTTTTGAAAGAAGAATTACAAAAAAATCATGAATCATTTTGAAACTTGGGGTCGGTCATAACTCCGGCCCTATGGCACCAAGCCGACTGAAATTTTGGATTCTTAACAAAAATTATGGTCTGTACCCGAATCAACCAAAAATCTTTTGAAAAATGAATTTTTAAGAAAATCATCATATTAAAACTTGGGGTCGGTCGTTTGAGCACTTGGGTTCAGTCGTTTAAACACTTGGGGTTGGTCACTACTCCGGCCCTATGGCACAAAGCCGACTGAAATTTTGGTTTCTTAACAAAAAATATTGTCTGTACCCGAATCAACCAAAAAATCTTTTGAAAAATGAATTTTTAAGAAAATCAACATATTCAATCTTGGGGTCGGTCGTTTAAGCACTTGGGTTCAGTCGTTAAAACACTTGGGGTTGGTCACAACTCCGGCCCTATGGCACAAAGCCGACTGAAATTTTGGATTCTAACAAGAATTATGGTCTGTACACGAATCAATCAAAAAATCTTTTGAAAGAAGAATTACAAAAAAATCATCATTTTGAAACTTGGGGTCGGTCATTACTCCGGCCCTATGGCACAAAGCCGACTGAAATTTTGGATTCTTAACAAAAAATATGATCTGTACACGAATCAATCAAAAAATCTGTTGAAATAAGAATTACAAAAAAATCATCATTTTGAAACTTGGGGTCGGTCATAACTCCGGCCCTATGGCACAAAGCCGACCGAAATTTTGGATTCTTGACAAGAATTATGGTCTGTACACGAATCAATCAAAAAATCTTTTGAAAGAAGAATTACAAAAAAATCATCATTTTGAAACTTGGGGTCGGTCATAACTCCGGCCCTATGGCACAAAGCCGACTGAAATTTTGGATTCTTAACTAATAATATGGTCTGTACCCGAATCAACCAAAAAATCTTTTGATAAATGAATTTTTAAGAAAATCATCATATTCAAACTTGGGGTCGGTCGTTTGAGCACTTGGGTTCAGTAGTTTAAACACTTGAGGTGGTCTTTAATCCGGCCCTATGGCACAAAGCCGACTGAAATTTTTGATTCTCAACAAAAAATATGGTCTGTACATGAATAAACAAAAAAATCTTTTGCAAAATGAATTTTTAAGAAAATCATCATATTCAAACTTGGGGTCGGTCGTTTGAGCACTTGGGTTCAGTCGTTAAAACACTTGGGATTGGTCACTACTCCGGCCCTATGGCACAAAGCCGACTGAAATTTTGGATTCTTTACAAAAAATATGTTCTGTACCCGAATCAACCAAAAAATCTTTTGAAAAATGAATTTTTAAGAAAATCATTATATTCAAACTTGGGGTCGGTCGTTTGAGCACTTGGGTTCAGTCGTTTAAACACTTAAGGTTGGTCACTACTCCAGCCCTATGGCACAAAGCCGACTGAAATTTTGTATTCTTAACAAGAATTATGGTCTGTACACGAATCAATCAAAAAATCATTTGAAAGAAGAATTACAAAAAAATCATCATTTTGAAACTTGGGGTCGGTCATAACTCCGGCCCTATGGCACAAAGCCGACTGAAATTTTGGATTCTTAACAAAAATATGGTCTGTACCCGAATCAACCCAAAAATCTTTTGAAAAATGAATTTTTAAGAAAATCATCATATTCAAACTTGGGGTCGGTCGTTTGAGCACTTGGGTTCAGTAGTTTAAACACTTGGGATGGTCATAACTCCGGCCCTATGGCACGAAGCCGACTGACATTTTGGATTCTTAACAAAAAATATGGACTGTACCCGAATCAACCAAAAAATCTTTTGAAAAATGAATTTTTAAGAAAATCATCATATTCAAACTTGGGGTCGGTCGTTTGAGCACTTGGGTTCAGTCGTTAAAACACTTGGGGTTGGTCACTACTCCGGCCCTATGGCACAAAGCCGACTGAAAATTTGGTATTTTTACAAGAATTATGGTCTGAACACGAATCAATCAAAAAATCTTTTGAATAAAGAATTACAAAAAAATCATCATTTTGAAACTTGTGGTCGGTCACAACTCCGGCCCTATGGCACAAAGCCGACTGAAATTTTGGATTCTTAACAAAAAATATGGTCTGTACCCGAATCAACCAAAAAATCTTTTGAAAAATGAATTTTTAGTAAAATCATCATATTCAAACTTGGGGTCGGTCGTTTGAGCACTTGGGTTCAGTCGTTTAAACACTTGGGGTTGGTCACAAATCCGGCCCTATGGCACAAAGCCGACTGAAATTTTGGATTCTTAACAAGAATTATGGTCTGTACACGAATCAATCAAAAAATCTTTTGAAAAAAGAATAACAAAAAAATCATCATTTTGAAACTTGGGGTCCGACAAAGCCGACTGAAATTTTGGATTCTTAACAAAAAATATGGTCTGTACCCGAATCAACCAAAAATCTTTTGAAAAATGAATTTTTGAGAAAATAATCATATACAAACTTGTGGTCGGTCGTTTGAGCATTTGGGTTCAGTAGATTAAACACTTGGGGTGGCATTACTCCGGCCCTATGGCACAAAGCCGACTGAAATTTTGGATTCTTAACAAGAATTTTGGTCTGTACACGAATCAATCAAAAAATCTTTTGAAAAAAGAATAACAAAAAAATCATCATTTTGAAACTTGGGGTCGGAAATAACTCCGGCTTATGGCACAAAGCCGACTGAAATTTTGGATTCTTAACAAAAAATATGGTCTGTACCCGAATCAACCAAAAATCTTTTGAAAAATGAATTTTTAAGAAAATAATCATATTCAATCTTGGGGTCGGTCGTTTAAGCACTTGGGTTCAGTCGTTTAAACACTTGGGGTTGGTCACAACTCCGGCCCTATGGCACAAAGCCGACTGAAATTTTGGATTCTAACAAGAATTATGGTCTGTACACGAATCAATCAAAAAATCTTTTGAAATAAGAATTACAAAAAAATCATCATTTTGAAACTTGGGGTCGGTCATAACTCCGGCCTTTGGCACAAAGCCGACTGAAATTTTGGATTCTTGACAAGAATTATGGTCTGTACACGAATCAATCAAAAAATCTTTTGAAAGAAGAATTACAAAAAAATCATCATTTTGAAACTTGGGTTCGGTCATAACTCCGGCCCTATGGCACAAAGCCGACTGAAATTTTGGATTCTTAACTAAAAATATGGTCTGTACCCGAATCAACCAAAACATCTTTTTAAAAATGAATTTTTAAGAAAATCATCATATTCAAACTTGTTGTCGGTCGTTTGAGCACTTGGGTTCAGTAGTTTAAACACTTGAGGTGGTCTTTAATCCGGCCCTATGGCACAAAGCCGACTAAAATTTTGGATTCTTAACAAAAAATATGGTCTGTACATGAATAAACCAAAAAATCTTTTTCAAAATGAATTTTTAAGAAAATCAACATATTCAAACTTGGGGTCGGTCGTTTGAGCACTTGGGTTCAGTCGTTAAACACTTGGGGTCTGTCACTACTCCGGCCCTATGGCACAAAGCCGACTGAAATTTTGGATTCTTAACAAAAAATATGGTCTGTACCCGAATCAACCAAAAATCTTTTGAAAAATGAATTTTTAAGAAAATAATTATATTCAAACTTGTGGTCGGTCGTTTGAGCACTTGGGTTCAGTAGTTTAAACACTTAGGGTGGCATTACTCCGGCCCGATGGCACAAAGCCGACTGAAATTTTGGATTCTTAACAAAAAATATGGTCTGTACCCGAATCAACCAAAAAATCTTTTGAAAAATGAATTTTTAGTAAAATCATCATATTCAAACTTGGGGTCGGTCGTTTGAGCACTTGGGTTCAGTAGTTTAAACACTTGGGGTGGTGATTACTCCGGCCCTATGGCACAAAGCCGACTGAAAATTTGGATTCTTAACTAAAAATATGGCCTGTACCCGAATCAACCAAAAAATCTTTCTAAAAATGAATTTTTAAACTTGTGGTCGGTCGTTTGAGCACTTGGGTTCAGTAGTTTAAACACTTGGGGTGGCATTACTCCGGCCCTATGGCACAAAGCCGGCTGAAATTTTGGATTCTTAACAAAAAATATGGTCTGTACCCGAATAAACCAAAAAATCTTTTGGAAAATGAATTTTTAGTACAATCATCATATTCAAACTTGGGGTCGGTCGTTTGAGCACTTGAGTTCAGTCGTTTAAACACTTGGGGTGGCATTACTCCGACCCGATGGCACAAAGCCGACTGAAATTTTGGATTCTTAACAAAAAATATGGTCTGTACCCGAATAAACAAAAAAATCTTTTGAAAAATGAATTTTTAGTAAAATCATCATATTCAAACTTGGGGTCGGTCGTTTGAGCACTTGGGTTCAGTAGTTAAAACACTTGGGGTGGTGATTACTCCGGCCATATGGCACAAAGCCGACTGAAAATTTGGATTCTTAACTAAAAATATGGCCTGTACCCGAATCAACCAAAAAATCTTTTTAAAAATGAATTTTTAAGAATATCATCATATTCAAACTTGGGGTCGGTCGTTTGAGCACTTGGGTTCAGTAGTTTAAACACTTGGAGTTGGTCACTACTCCGGCCCTATGGCACAAAGCCGACTGAAATTTTGGTTTCTTAACAAAAAATATTGTCTGAACCCGAATCAACCAAAAAATCTTTTGAAAAATGAATTTTTAAGAAAATCATCATGTTCGATTTTGGGGTCGGTCGTTTAAGCACTTGGGTTCAGTCGTTTAAACACTTGGGGTTGGTCACAAATCCGGCCCTATGGCACAAAGCCGACTGAAATTTTGGATTCTTAACAAGAATTATGGTCTGTACACAAATCAATTAAAAAATCTTTTGAAAAAAGAATTACAAAAAAATCATCATTTTGAAACTTGGGGTCGGTCATAACTCCGGCCCTATGGCACAAAGCCGACTGAAATTTTGGATTCTTAACAAAAAATATGGTGTGTACCCGAATCAACCAAAAAATCTTTTGAAAAATGAATTTTTAAGAAAATCATCATATTCAAACATGGGGTCGATCGTTTGAGCACATGGATTCAGTCGTTAAAACACTTGGGGTTGGTCACTACTTCGGCCCTATGGCACAAAGCCGACTGACATTTTGGCTTCTTAACAAAAAATATGGTGTGTACCCGAATCAACCAAAAAATCTTTTGACAAATGAATTTTTAAGAAAATCATATTTCAACTTGGGGTCGATCGTTTGAGCACTTGGGTTCAGTCGTTAAAACACTTGGGGTTGGTCACTACTCCGGCCCTATGGCACAAAGCGGACTGAAATTTTGGATTCTTAACAAAAAATATGGTCTGTACCCGAATCAACCAAAAATCTTTTGAAAAATGAATTTTTAGTAAAATCATCATATTCAAACTTGGGGTCGGTCGTTTGAGCACTTGGGTTCAGTCGTTTAAACACTTGGGGTTGGTCACTACTCCGGCCCTATGGCACAAAGCCGACTGAAATTTTGTATTCTTAACAAGAATTATGTGGTCTGTACACGAATCAATCAAAAAATCATTTGAAAGAAGAATTACAAAAAAATCATCATTTTGAAACTTGGCGTCGGTCATAACTCCGGCCCTATGGCACAAAGCCGACTGAAATTTTGGATTCTTAACAAAAAATATGGTCTGTACCCGAATCAACCAAAAATCTTTTGAAAAATGAATTTTTAGTAAAATCATCATATTCAAACTTGGGGTCGGTCGTTTGAGCACTTGGGTTCAGTCGTTTAAACACTTGGGGTTGGTCACTACTCCGGCCCTATGGCACAAAGCCGACTGAAATTTTGGTTTCTTAACAAAAAATATTGTCTGTACCCGAATCAACCAAAAAATCTTTTGAAAAATGAATTTTTAAGAAAATCATCATATTCAATCTTGGGGTCGGTCGTTTAAGCACTTGGGTTCAGTCGTTTAAACACTTGGGGTTGGTCACAAATCCGGCCCTATGGCACAAAGCTGACTGAAATTTTGGATTCTTAACAAGAATTATGGTCTGTACACGAATCAATCAAAAAATCTTTTGAAAAAAGAATAACAAAAAAATCATCATTTTGAAACTTGGGGTCGGAAATAACTCCGGCCCCATGGCACAAAGCCGACTGAAATTTTGGATTCTTAACAAAAAATATGGTCTGTACCCGAATCAACCAAAAATCTTTTGAAAAATGAATTTTTAAGAAAATAATCATATACAAACTTGGGGTCTGTCTCTTGAGCACTTGGGTTCAGTAGTTTAAACACTTGGGGTGGCATTACTCCGGCCCTATGGTACAAAGCCGACTGAAATTTTGGATTCTTAACAAAAAATATGGTCTGTACCCGAATAAACCAAAAAATCTTTTGGAAAATGAATTTTTAGTAAAATCATCATATTCAAACTTGGGGTCGGTCGTTTGAGCACGTGGGTTCAGTATTTTAAACACTTGGGGTGGTGATTACTCAGGCCCTATGGCACAAAGCCGACTGAAAATTTGGATTCTTAACTAAAAATATGGCCTGTACCCGAATCAACCAAAAAATCTTTTTAAAAATGAATTTTTAAACTTGTGGTCGGTCGTTTGAGCACTTGGGTTCAGTAGTATAAACACTTGGGGTGAATAAACACTTGTTCTAGATTAGCTGGCATACAGGGTTGAGTGTTTGGAGTTTCCGACTTTTTGGCGGGAGTTCTCGCGCAGACGGACGCCCGGCCCCCCCCGGGAGCGTAGTAGAGGGTGTACCAACTCAACCTAACCTAACCTAACCTAACCTAACCTAACCTAACCTAACCTAACCTAACCTAACCTAACCTAACCTAACCTAACCTAACCTAACCTAACCTAACCTAACCTAACCTAACCTAACCTAACCTAACCTAACCTAACCTAACCTAACCTAACCTAACCTAACCTAACCTAACCTAACCTAACCTAACCTAACTCAACCCTGTATGCCAGCTAACCTGAAACAATCGGGGTTGTGTTCTTTTTTGTGTGAATAAATTAAAAAACCGGTTTTTGTACTTTGAAAATTTATTATAATTCATCGTGTCTGTGTTGCGGTACATATCCCATTGTCGCTAAGCTTGGTTGGTTTTTCGGTCGAGCGGGCGGTTTCGGTTCTAACATTTTTTTCCACCATGGGTCATGTTCATTAGGTAATATGTGACCCGTTTCGGGAATACCGTATTGATCATTTTTTCCCCTTACGATTTCGTAATTTAATGATGCCGTGTATAACCATTCTTCTCTTAATCTATAATTGTTTAATATTACATCTTTTCGTTGCTGTCTCGTCATGGAATTTGTAAGTCTACTTTGACCCGGCACTTGTTCCCCTTTGATTTGAATTTTTTCAGGTCGTTTTTCTTTCGGGAGTTGTTCGATTGGTGGTGCTGTTGTGCCATATCTTCCCGCCGGTATGATAGGCCTCTGGTCGGGTGTTGTCGTCACTGGTCCCGTCCTCGTACTTGTTGCGACTTGTGCTGTTGTTTTCGCGGGAAATTCAAATGCAGGTACTTCACCGGGATATTGTGGAGAAATAAAATCTAGAACGGGTTCATCGTCTCCTGATTCTCCGTCCGGGTCAAATGGAATAGGTATTCTTCTCGATGTCGATGATGCTGCCTTCGATGTCGATGCTTTTGGTGTTTCTGCTATTGGTGTTGCTGTTGTCGGTGTCGTTGTAAATGTTGTCGTCGTTGTTGTCGTCGTCGTCGTCGTCGTCGAATTTGTCGTTAATCCATTTCTGCAAGCATTACATATTTTAAATGTATTATAAAAACACGAGGAATTATTACACATTTTAAGTATATAATACTTACTCACAATTTCTCGTACACCGGTTTTCCCGCCACGCCATACGCTTGGCTCCATTTCCTGTCGTAATGCAGTAGACCCACACTATAAGTGTTTGGTTGAGGTCCTTCACTCGAATTCATTAACACGTTTGTACCGTGACATGTCGCTTCCAGAGTGATGTGCGTTTCCACCATGATGTTCAATACGGCGTCTTCCAATGTGTCATCGTGGTTTAATAAAGGCACTATTCCTACTCCCAAACTGCCTCCCATTCCTGATCCACTGCCACCTTCTAATCCGCAAAATATTGTATTATCGATCGTTGCCGTTTCATAAGTCACCTTATGGTTTGATCCCACTCTGGATAATTTAAATTCCGTCACATTGCCAGTGCTCAAGTTTATTTCGTGCGGTCCTCCTTCTGCTCTTGTTCCACTTTGTGAATTGTACCAAGCATTATTGTATTTGTGAAAAGTACCATCTTTAGGTGTATAGCTTTTTGAATATATTTCTCCAATTGAATTTGTTGCGTTGAATAAAATTCCCGCTTGCATGAGCAATCCCGGTATATAAAAATTTCCGTCATTTAACTTTACTTTCGCTCTATTCTTCCAACGTTCCGTAACAAAATCATAAATTATTCGATTATCGATCGGTTTCGATTGACTGGTCGCTCCATAATTTCCTTTATCTATGTCTCCTACTGTATCGACATCTGTCAGGTCGTCGAGTTTTTTCCCGTACAATGTTTCTGCGGTAATATTTTTTCCCAATAATACCGGACCGATGCCTTCAGCATTCTCCCATATTCCGATTGTTGTTTGTGAATTTGCATTTGCAAAACTCACTGTATTTTGACCCGTTACAAATGGCGTTCTGTTGAAAAAAATGAATTTTTAGTAAAATCATCATATTCAAACTTGGGGTCGGTCGTTTGAGCACGTGGGTTCAGTATTTTAAACACTTGGGGTGGTGATTACTCAGGCCCCATGGCACAAAGCCGACTGAAATTTTGGATTCTTAACAAAAAATATGGTCTGTACCCGAATCAACCAAAAATCTTTTGAAAAATGAATTTTTGAGAATATAATCATATACAAACTTGGGGTCGGTCGTTTGAGCATTTGGGTTCAGTAGATTAAACACTTGGGGTGGCATTACTCCGGCCCTATGGCACAAAGCCGACTGAAATTTTGGATTCTTAACAAGAATTTTGGTCTGTACACGAATCAATCAAAAAATCTTTTGAAAAAAGAATAACAAAAAAATCATCATTTTGAAACTTGGGGTCGGAAATAACTCCGGCTTATGGCACAAAGCCGACTGAAATTTTGGATTCTTAACAAAAAATATGGTCTGTACCCGAATCAACCAAAAATCTTTTGAAAAATGAATTTTTAAGAAAATAATCATATTCAATCTTGGGGTCGGTCGTTTAAGCACTTGGGTTCAGTCGTTTAAACACTTGGGGTTGGTCACTACTCCGGCCCTTTGGCACAAAGCCGACTGAAATTTTGTATTCTTAACAAGAATTATGGTCTGTACACGAATCAATCAAAAAATCTTTTGAAAGAAGAATTACAAAAAAATCTTCATTTTGAAACTTGGGGTCGGTCAGTACTCCGGCCCTATGGCATAAAGCCGACTGAAATTTTGGATTCTTAACAAAAAATATGGTCCGTACCCGAATCAACCAAAAAATCTTTTGATAAATGAATTTTTAAGACAATCATCATATTCAAACTTGGGGTCGGTCGTTTGAGCACTTGGGTTCAGTAGTTTAAACACTTGGGTTGGTCATTACTCCGGCCCTATGGCACAAAGCCGACTGAAACTTTGGATTCTTTACAAAAAATATGGTCTGTACCCGAATCAACCAAAAATCTTTTGAAAAATGAATTTTTAAGAAAATAATCATATTCAAACTTGGGGTCGGTCGTTTGAGCACTTGGGTTCAGTAGTTTAAACACTTGGGGTGGTCATTACTCCGGCCCTATGGCACAAAGCCGACTGAAATTTTGGATTCTTAACAAAAAATATGGTCTGTACCCGAATCAACCAAAAATCTTTTGAAAAATGAATTTTTAAGAAAATCATCATATTAAAACTTGGGGTCGGTCGTTTGAGCACTTGGGTTCAGTCGTTTAAACACTTGGGGTTGGTCACTACTCCGGCCCTATGGCACAAAGCCGACTGAAATTTTGGTTTCTTAACAAAAAATATTGTCTGTACCCGAATCAACCAAAAAATCTTTTGAAAAATGAATTTTTAAGAAAATCAACATATTCAATCTTGGGGTCGGTCGTTTAAGCACTTGGGTTCAGTCGTTAAAACACTTGGGGTTGGTCACAACTCCGGCCCTATGGCACAAAGCCGACTGAAATTTTGGATTCTAACAATAATTATGGTCTGTACACGAATCAATCAAAAAATCTTTTGAAAGAAGAATTACAAAAAAATCATCATTTTGAAACTTGGGGTCGGTCATTACTCCGGCCCTATGGCACAAAGCCGACTGAAATTTTGGATTCTTAACAAAAAATATGATCTGTACACGAATCAATCAAAAAATCTGTTGAAATAAGAATTACAAAAAAATCATCATTTTGAAACTTGGGGTCGGTCATAACTCCGGCCCTATGGCACAAAGCCGACTGAAATTTTGGATTCTTGACAAGAATTATGGTCTGTACACGAATCAATCAAAAAATCTTTTGAAAGAAGAATAACAAAAAAATCATCATTTTGAAACTTGGGGTCGGTCATAACTCCGGCCCTATGGCACAAAGCCGACTGAAATTTTGGATTCTTAACTAAAAATATGGTCTGTACCCGAATCAACCAAAAAATCATTTGATAAATGAATTTTTAAGAAAATCATCATATTCAAACTTGGGGTCGGTCGTTTGAGCACTTGGGTTCAGTAGTTTAAACACTTGAGGTGGTCTTTAATCCGGCCCTATGGCACAAAGCCGACTGAAATTTTGGATTCTCAACAAAAAATATGGTCTGTACATGAATAAACAAAAAAATCTTTTGCAAAATGAATTTTTAAGAAAATCATCATATTCAAACTTGGGGTCGGTCGTTTGAGCACTTGGGTTCAGTCGTTAAAACACTTGGGATTGGTCACTACTCCGGCCCTATGGCACAAAGCCGACTGAAATTTTGGATTCTTAACAAGAATTATGGTCTGTACACGAATCAATCAAAAAATCATTTGAAAGAAGAATTACAAAAAAATCATCATTTTGAAACTTGGGGTCGGTCATAACTCCGGCCCTATGGCACAAAGCCGACTGAAATTTTGGATTCTTAACAAAAATATGGTCTGTACCCGAATCAACCAAAAAATCTTTTGAAAAATGAATTTTTAAGAAAATCATCATATTCAAACTTGGGGTCGGTCGTTTGAGCACTTGGGTTCAGTAGTTTAAACACTTGGGATGGTCATAACTCCGGCCCTATGGCACGAAGCCGACTGACATTTTGGATTCTTAACAAAAAATATGGTCTGTACCCGAATCAACCAAAAAATCTTCTGAAAAATGAATTTTTAAGAAAATCATCATATTCAAACTTGGGGTCGGTCGTTTGAGCACTTGGGTTCAGTCGTTAAAACACTTGGGGTTGGTCACTACTCCGGCCCTATGGCACAAAGCCGACTGAAAATTTGGTATTTTTACAAGAATTATGGTCTGAACACGAATCAATCAAAAAATCTTTTGAATAAAGAATTACAAAAAAATCATCATTTTGAAACTTGTGGTCGGTCACAACTCCGGCCCTATGGCACAAAGCCGACTGAAATTTTGGATTCTTAACAAAAAATATGGTCTGTACCCGAATCAACCAAAAAATCTTTTGAAAAATGAATTTTTAGTAAAATCATCATATTCAAACTTGGGGTCGGTCGTTTGAGCACTTGGGTTCAGTCGTTTAAACACTTGGGGTTGGTCACAAATCCGGCCCTATGGCACAAAGCCGACTGAAATTTTGGATTCTTAACAAGAATTATGGTCTGTACACGAATCAATCAAAAAATCTTTTGAAAAAAGAATAACAAAAAAATCATCATTTTGAAACTTGGGGTCGGAAATAACTCCGGCCCCATGGCACAAAGCCGACTGAAATTTTGGATTCTTAACAAAAAATATGGTCTGTACCCGAATCAACCAAAAATCTTTTGAAAAATGAATTTTTGAGAAAATAATCATATACAAACTTGGGGTCGGTCGTTTGAGCATTTGGGTTCAGTAGATTAAACACTTGGGGTGGCATTACTCCGGCCCTATGGCACAAAGCCGACTGAAATTTTGGATTCTTAACAAGAATTTTGGTCTGTACACGAATCAATCAAAAAATCTTTTGAAAAAAGAATAACAAAAACATCATCATTTTGAAACTTGGGGTCGGAAATAACTCCGGCTTATGGCACAAAGCCGACTGAAATTTTGGATTCTTAACAAAAAATATGGTCTGTACCCGAATCAACCAAAAATCTTTTGAAAAATGAATTTTTAAGAAAATAATCATATTCAATCTTGGGGTCGGTCGTTTAAGCACTTGGGTTCAGTCGTTTAAACACTTGGGGTTGGTCACAACTCCGGCCCTATGGCACAAAGCCGACTGAAATTTTGGATTCTAACAAGAATTATGGTCTGTACACGAATCAATCAAAAAATCTTTTGAAATAAGAATTACAAAAAAATCATCATTTTGAAACTTGGGGTCGGTCATAACTCCGGCCTTTGGCACAAAGCCGACTGAAATTTTGGATTCTTGACAAGAATTATGGTCTGTACACGAATCAATCAAAAAATCTTTTGAAAGAAGAATTACAAAAAAATCATCATTTTGAAACTTGGGTTCGGTCATAACTCCGGCCCTATGGCACAAAGCTGACTGAAATTTTGGATTCTTAACTAAAAATATGGTCTGTACCCGAATCAACCAAAACATCTTTTTAAAAATGAATTTTTAAGAAAATCATCATATTCAAACTTGTTGTCGGTCGTTTGAGCACTTGGGTTCAGTAGTTTAAACACTTGAGGTGGTCTTTAATCCGGCCCTATGGCACAAAGCCGACTGAAATTTTGGATTCTTAACGAAAAATATGGTCTGTACATGAATAAACCAAAAAATCTTTTGCAAAATGAATTTTTAAGAAAATCAACATATTCAAACTTGGGGTCGGTCGTTTGAGCACTTGGGTTCAGTCGTTAAACACTTGGGGTCTGTCACTACTCCGGCCCTATGGCACAAAGCCGACTGAAATTTTGGATTCTTAACAAAAAATATGGTCTGTACCCGAATCAACCAAAAATCTTTTGAAAAATGAATTTTTAAGAAAATAATTATATTCAAACTTGTGGTCGGTCGTTTGAGCACTTGGGTTCAGTAGTTTAAACACTAAGGGTGGCATTACTCCGGCCCGATGGCACAAAGCCGACTGAAATTTTGGATTCTTAACAAAAAATATGGTCTGTACCCGAATCAACCAAAAAATCTTTTGAAAAATGAATTTTTAGTAAAATCATCATATTCAAACTTGGGGTCGGTCGTTTGAGCACTTGGGTTCAGTAGTTTAAACACTTGGGGTGGTGATTACTCCGGCCCTCTGGCACAAAGCCGACTGAAAATTTGGATTCTTAACTAAAAATATGGCCTGTACCCGAATCAACCAAAAAATCTTTCTAAAAATGAATTTTTAAACTTGTGGTCGGTCGTTTGAGCACTTGGGTTCAGTAGTTTAAACACTTGGGGTGGCATTACTCCGGCCCTATGGCACAAAGCCGGCTGAAATTTTGGATTCTTAACAAAAAATATGGTCTGTACCCGAATCAACCAAAAAATCTTTTGAAAAATGAATTTTTAGTAAAATCATCATATTCAAACTTGGGGTCGGTCGTTTGAGCACTTGGGTTCAGTAGTTTAAACACTTGGAGTTGGTCACTACTCCGGCCCTATGGCACAAAGCCGACTGAAATTTTGGTTTCTTAACAAAAAATATTGTCTGAACCCGAATCAACCAAAAAATCTTTTGAAAAATGAATTTTTAAGAAAATCATCATGTTCGATTTTGGGGTCGGTCGTTTAAGCACTTGGGTTCAGTCGTTTAAACACTTGGGGTTGGTCACAAATCCGGCCCTATGGCACAAAGCCGACTGAAATTTTGGATTCTTAACAAGAATTATGGTCTGTACACAAATCAATTAAAAAATCTTTTGAAAAAAGAATTACAAAAAAATCATCATTTTGAAACTTGGGGTCGGTCATAACTCCGGCCCTATGGCACAAAGCCGACTGAAATTTTGGATTCTTAACAAAAAATATGGTGTGTACCCGAATCAACCAAAAAATCTTTTGAAAAATGAATTTTTAAGAAAATCATCATATTCAAACATGGGGTCGATCGTTTGAGCACATGGATTCAGTCGTTAAAACACTTGGGGTTGGTCACTACTTCGGCCCTATGGCACAAAGCCGACTGACATTTTGGCTTCTTAACAAAAAATATGGTGTGTACCCGAATCAACCAAAAAATCTTTTGACAAATGAATTTTTAAGAAAATCATATTTCAACTTGGGGTCGATCGTTTGAGCACTTGGGTTCAGTCGTTAAAACACTTGGGGTTGGTCACTACTCCGGCCCTATGGCACAAAGCGGACTGAAATTTTGGATTCTTAACAAAAAATATGGTCTGTACCCGAATCAACCAAAAATCTTTTGAAAAATGAATTTTTAGTAAAATCATCATATTCAAACTTGGGGTCGGTCGTTTGAGCACTTGGGTTCAGTCGTTTAAACACTTAAGGTTGGTCACTACTCCAGCCCTATGGCACAAAGCCGACTGAAATTTTGTATTCTTAACAAGAATTATGGTCTGTACACGAATCAATCAAAAAATCATTTGAAAGAAGAATTACAAAAAAATCATCATTTTGAAACTTGGGGTCGGTCATAACTCCGGCCCTATGGCACAAAGCCGACTGAAATTTTGGATTCTTAACAAAAAATATGGTCTGTACCCGAATCAACCAAAAATCTTTTGAAAAATGAATTTTTAGTAAAATCATCATATTCAAACTTGGGGTCGGTCGTTTGAGCACTTGGGTTCAGTCGTTTAAACACTTGGGGTTGGTCACTACTCCGGCCCTATGGCACAAAGCCGACTGAAATTTTGGTTTCTTAACAAAAAATATTGTCTGTACCCGAATCAACCAAAAAATCTTTTGAAAAATGAATTTTTAAGAAAATCATCATATTCAATCTTGGGGTCGGTCGTTTAAGCACTTGGGTTCAGTCGTTTAAACACTTGGGGTTGGTCACAAATCCGGCCCTATGGCACAAAGCCGACTGAAATTTTGGATTCTTAACAAGAATTATGGTCTGTACACGAATCAATCAAAAAATCTTTTGAAAAAAGAATAACAAAAAAATCATCATTTTGAAACTTGGGGTCGGAAATAACTCCGGCCCCATGGCACAAAGCCGACTGAAATTTTGGATTCTTAACAAAAAATATGGTCTGTACCCGAATCAACCAAAAATCTTTTGAAAAATGAATTTTTAAGAAAATAATCATATACAAACTTGGGGTCTGTCTCTTGAGCACTTGGGTTCAGTAGTTTAAACACTTGGGGTGGCATTACTCCGGCCCTATGGTACAAAGCCGACTGAAATTTTGGATTCTTAACAAAAAATATAGTCTGTACCCGAATAAACCAAAAAATCTTTTGGAAAATGAATTTTTAGTAAAATCATCATATTCAAACTTGGGGTCGGTCGTTTGAGCACGTGGGTTCAGTATTTTAAACACTTGGGGTGGTGATTACTCAGGCCCTATGGCACAAAGCCGACTGAAAATTTGGATTCTTAACTAAAAATATGGCCTGTACCCGAATCAACCAAAAAATCTTTTTAAAAATGAATTTTTAAACTTGTGGTCGGTCGTTTGAGCACTTGGGTTCAGTAGTATAAACACTTGGGGTGGCATTACTCCGGCCCGATGGCACAAAGCCGACTGATTTTTTGGATTCTTAACAAAAAATATGGTCTGTACCCGAATAAACCAAAAAATCTTTTGGAAAATGAATTTTTAGTAAAATCATCATATTCAAACTTGGGGTCGGTCGTTTGAGCACTTGAGTTCAGTCGTTTAAACACTTGGGGTTGGTCACTACTCCGGCCCGATGGCACAAAGCCGACGGAAATTTTGGTTTCTTAACAAAAAATATTGTCTGAACCCGAATCAACCAAAAAATCTTTTGAAAAATGAATTTTTAAGAAAATCATCATATTCAATCTTGGGGTCGGTCTTTTAAGCATTTGGGTTCAGTCGTTTAAACACTTGGGGTTGGTCACAAATCCGGCCTTATGGCACAAAGCCGACTGAAATTTTGGATTCTTAACAAGAATTATGGTCTGTACACGAATCAATCAAAAAATCTTTTGAAAAAAGAATAACAAAAAAATCATCATTTTGAAACTTGGGGTCGGAAATAACTCCGGCCCTATGGCACAAAGCCGACTGAAATTTTGGATTCTTGACAAGAATTATGGTCTGTACACGAATCAAGTAAAAAATCTTTTGAAAGAAGAATTACAAAAAAATCATCATTTTGAAACTTGGGGTCGGTCATAACTCCGGCCCTATGGCACAAAGCCGACTGAAATTTTGGATTCTTAACAAAAAATATGGTCTGTACATGAATAAACCAAAAAATCTTTTGCAAAATGATTTTTTAAGAAAATCAACATATTCAAACTTGGGGTCGGTCGTTTGAGCACTTGGGTTCAGTCGTTAAACACTTGGGGTTCGTCACTACTCCGGCCCTATGGCACAAAGCCGACTGAAATTTTGGATTCTTAACAAAAAATATGGTCTGTACCCGAATCAACCAAAAATCTTTTGAAAAATGAATTTTTAAGAAAATAATTATATTCAAACTTGGGGTCGGTCGTTTGAGCACTTGGGTTCAGTAGTTTAAACACTTGGGGTGGCATTACTCCGGCCCGATGGCACAAAGCCGACTGAAATTTTGGATTCTTAACAAAAAATATGGTCTGTACCCGAATCAACCAAAAAATCTTTTGAAAAATGAATTTTTAGTTAAATCATCATATTCAAACTTGGGGTCGGTCGTTTGAGCACTTGGGTTCAGTAGTTTAAACACTTGGGGTGGCATTACTCCGGCCCGATGGCACAAAGCCGACTGATTTTTTGGATTCTTAACAAAAAATATGGTCTGTACCCGAATAAACCAAAAAATCTTTTGGAAAATGAATTTTTAGTAAAATCATCATATTCAAACTTGGGGTCGGTCGTTTGAGCACTTGGGTTCAGTAGTTTAAACACTTGGGGTGGCATGACTCCGGCCCTATGGCACAAAGCCGACTGAAATTTTGGATTCTTAACAAAAAATATGGTCTGTACCCGAATAAACCAAAAAATCTTTTGGAAAATGAATTTTTAGTAAAATCATCATATTCAAACTTGGGGTCGGTCGTTTGAGCACTTGGGTTCAGTAGTTTAAACACTTGGGGTGGCATGACTCCGGCCCTATGGCACAAAGCCGACTGAAATTTTGGATTCTTAACAAAAAATATGGTGTGTACCCGAATCAACCAAAAAATCTTTTGAAAAATGAATTTTTAAGAAAATCATCATATTCAAACATGGGGTCGATCGTTTGAGCACATGGATTCAGTCGTTAAAACACTTGGGGTTGGTCACTACTTCGGCCCTATGGCACAAAGCCGACTGACATTTTGGCTTCTTAACAAAAAATATGGTGTGTACCCGAATCAACCAAAAAATCTTTTGACAAATGAATTTTTAAGAAAATCATATTCAAACTTGGGGTCGATCGTTTAAGCACTTGGGTTCAGTCGTTAAAACACTTGGGGTTGGTCACTACTCCGGCCCTATGGCACAAAGCCGACTGAAATTTTGGATTCTTAACAAAAAATATGGTCTGTACCCGAATCAACCAAAAATCTTTTGAAAAATGAATTTTTAGTAAAATCATCATATTCAAACTTGGGGTCGGTCGTTTGAGCACTTGGGTTCAGTCGTTAAAACACTTGGGGTTGGTCACTGCTCCGGCCCTATGGCACAAAGCCGACTGAAATTTTGGATTCTTAACAAAAAATATGGTCTGTACAAATCTTTTGAAAAATGAATTTTTCAGAAAATCATCATATTCAAACTTGGGGTCGGTCGTTTGAGCACTTGGGTTCAGTAGTTTAAACACTTGGGGTGGCATTACTCCGGCCCTATGGCACAAAGCCGACTGAAATTTTGGATTCTTAACAAAAAATATGGTCTGTACCCGAATAAACCAAAAAATCTTTTGAAAAATGAATTTTTAAGAAAATCATCATATTCAAACTTGGGGTCGGTCGTTTGAGCACTTGGGTTCAGTAGTTTAAACACTTGGGGTGGCATTACTCCGGCCCTATGGCACAAAGCCGACTGAAATTTTGGATTCTTAACAAAAAATATGGTCTGTACCCGAATAAACCAAAAAATCTTTTGGAAAATGATTTTTTAGTAAAATCATCATATTCAAACTTGGGGTCGGTCGTTTGAGCACTTGAGTTCAGTCGTTTAAACACTTGGGGTTGGTCACAAATCCAGCCTTATGGCACAAAGCCGACTGAAATTTTGGATTCTTAACAAGAATTATGTTCTGTACACGAATAAATCAAAAAATCTTTTGAAAAAAGAATAAAAAAAAAATCATCATTTTGAAACTTGGGGTCGGAAATAACTCCGGCCCTATGGCACAAAGCCGACTGAAATTTTGGATTCTTAACAAAAAATATAGTCTGTACCCGAATCAACCAAAAAATCTTTTGAAACATGAATTTTTAAGAAAATCATCATATTCAAACTTGGGGTCGGTCGTTTAAGCACTTGGGTTCAGTCGTTAAAACACTTGGGGTTGGTCACTGCTCCGGCCCTATGGCACAAAGCCGACTGAAATTTTGGATTCTTAACAAAAAATATGGTCTGTACAAATCTTTTGAAAAATGAATTTTTCAGAAAATCATCATATTCAAACTTGGGGTCGGTCGTTTGAGCACTTGGGTTCAGTAGTTTAAACACTTGGGGTGGCATTACTCCGGCCCTATGGCACAAAGCCGACTGAAATTTTGGATTCTTAACAAAAAATATGGTCTGTACCCGAATAAACCAAAAAATCTTTTGAAAAATGAATTTTTAAGAAAATCATCATATTCAAACTTGGGGTCGGTCGTTTGAGCACTTGGGTTCAGTAGTTTAAACACTTGGGGTGGCATTACTCCGGCCCTATGGCACAAAGCCGACTGAAATTTTGGATTCTTAACAAAAAATATGGTCTGTACCCGAATAAACCAAAAAATCTTTTGGAAAATGAATTTTTAGTAAAATCATCATATTCAAACTTGGGGTCGGTCGTTTGAGCACTTGAGTTCAGTCGTTTAAACACTTGGGATTGGTCACTACTCCGGCCCGATGGCACAAAGCCGACTGAAATTTTGGTTTCTTAACAAAAAATATTGTCTGAACCCGAATCAACCAAAAAATCTTTTGAAAAATGAATTTTTAAGAAAATCATCATATTCAATCTTGGGGTCGGTCGTTTAAGCATTTGGGTTCAGTCGTTTAAACACTTGGGGTTGGTCACAAATCCAGCCTTATGGCACAAAGCCGACTGAAATTTTGGATTCTTAACAAGAATTATGGTCTGTACACGAATAAATCAAAAAATCTTTTGAAAAAAGAATAACAAAAAAATCATCATTTTGAAACTAGGGGTCGGAAATAACTCCGGCCCTATGGCACAAAGCCGACTGAAATTTTGGATTCTTAACAAAAAATATGGTCTGTACCCGAATCAACGAAAAATCTTTTGAAAAATGAATTTTTAAGAAAATAATCATATTCAATCTTGGGGTCGGTCGTTTAAGCACTTGGGTTCAGTCGTTTAAACACTTGGGGTTGGTCACAACTCGGGCCTTATGGCACAAAGCCGACTGAAATTTTGGATTCTAACAAGAATTATGGTCTGTACACGAATCAATCAAAAAATCTTTTGAAGTAAGAATTACAAAAAAATCATCATTTTGAAACTTGGGGTCGGTCATAACTCCGGCCTTTGGCACAAAGCCGACTGAAATTTTGGATTCTTGACAAGAATTATGGTCTGTACACGAATCAATCAAAAAATCTTTTGAAAGAAGAATTACAAAAAAATCATCATTTTGAAACTTGGGGTAAGTCATAACTCCGGCCCTATGGCACAAAGCCGACTGAAATTTTGGATTCTTAACTAAAAATATGGTCTGTACCCGAATCAACCAAAACATCTTTTTAAAAATGAATTTTTAAGAAAATCATCATATTCAAACTTGGGGTCGGTCGTTTCAGCACTTGGGTTCAGTAGTTTAAACACTTGAGGTGGTCTTTAATCCGGCCCTATGGCACAAAGCCGACTGAAATTTTGGATTCTTAACAAAAAATATGGTCTGTACATGAATAAACCAAAAAATCTTTTGCAAAATGAATTTTTAAGAAAATCAACATATTCATACTTGGGGTCGGTCGTTTGAGCACTTGGGTTCAGTCGTAAAACACTTGGGGTTGGTCACTACTCCGGCCCTTTGGCACAAAGCCGACTGAAATTTTGGATTCTTAACAAAAAATATGGTCTGTACCCGAATCAACCAAAAATCTTTTGAAAAATGAATTTTTAAGAAAATAATTATATTCAAACTTGGGTTCGGTCGTTTGAGCACTTGGGTTCAGTAGTTTAAACACTTGGGGTGGCATTACTTCGGCCCGAAGGCACAAAGCCGACTGAAATTTTGGATTCTTAACAAAAAATATGGTCTGTACCCGAATCAACCAAAAAATCTTTTGAAAAATGAATTTTTAGTAAAATCATCATATTCAAACTTGGGGTCGGTCGTTTGAGCACTTGGGTTCAGTAGTTTAAACACTTGGGGTGGTGATTACTCCGGCCCTATGGCACAAAGCCGACTGAAAATTTGAATTCTAAACTAAAAATATGGCCTGTACCCGAATCAACCAAAAAATCTTTTTAAAAATGAATTTTTAAGAAAATCATCATATTCAAATTTGGGGTCGGTCGTTTGAGCACTTGGGTTCAGTAGTTTAAACACTTGGGGTTGGTCACTACTCCGGCCCTATGGCACAAAGCCGACTGAAATTTTGGTTTCTTAACAAAAAATATTGTCTGAACCCGAATCAACCAAAAAATCTTTTGCAAAATGAATTTTTAAGAAAATCAACATATTCAAACTTGGGGTCGGTCGTTTGAGCACTTGGGTTCAGTCGTAAAACACTTGGGGTTGGTCACTACTCCGGCCCTATGGCACAAAGCCGACTGAAATTTTGGATTCTTAACAAAAAATATGGTCTGTACCCGAATCAACCAAAAAATATTTTGAAAAATGAATTTTTAAGAAAATCATCATATTCAAACTTGGGGTCGGTCATTTGAGCACTTGGGTTCAGTCGTTTAAACACTTGGGGTCGGTCATAACTCCGGCCCTATGGCACAAAGCCGACTGAAATTTTGGATTCTTAACAAAAAATATGGTGTGTACCCGAATCAACCAAAAAATCTTTTGAAAAATGAATTTTTAAGAAAATCATCATATTCAAACATGGGGTCGATCGTTTGAGCACTTGGGTTCAGTGGTTAAAACACTTGGGGTTGGTCACTACTTCGGCCCTATGGCACAAAGCCGACTGCCATTTTGGCTTCTTAACAAAAAATATGGTGTGTACCCGAATCAACCAAAAAATCTTTTGACAAATGAATTTTTAAGAAAATCATTTTCAAACTTGGGGTCGATCGTTTGAGCACTTGGGTTCAGTCGTTAAAACACTTGGGGTTGGTCACTTCTCCGGTCCTATGGCACAAAGCCGACTGAAATTTTGGATTCTTAACAAAAAATATGGTCTGTACCCGAATCAACCAAAAATCTTTTGAAAAATGGATTTTTAAGAAAATAATCATATTCAAACTTGGGGTCGGTCGTTTGAGCACTTGGGTTCAGTAGTTTAAACACTTGGGGTGGCATTACTCCGGCCCTATGGCACAAAACCGACTGAAATTTTAAATTCTTAACAAAAATATGGTCTGTACCCGAATCAACAAAAAAATCTTTTGAAAAATGAATTTTTAGTAAAATCATCATATTCAAACTTGGGGTCGGTCGTTTGAGCACTTGGGTTCAGTAGTTTAAACACTTGGGGTGGTGATTTCTCCGGCCCTATGGCACAAAGCCGACTGAAAATTTTGATTCTTAACTAAAAATATGGCCTGTACCCGAATCAACCAAAAAATCTTTTTAAAAATGAATTTTTAAGAAAATCATCATATTCAAACTTGCGGTCGGTCGTTTGAGCACTTGAGTTCAGTAGTTTAAACACTTGAGGTGGTCATTACTCCGGCCCTATGGCACAAAGCCGACTGACATTTTGGATTCTTAACAAGAATTATGGTCTGTACACAAATCAATCAAAAAGTCTTTTGAAATAAGAATTACATAAAAATCATCATTATTAAACTTGGGGTCGGTCATGACTCCGGCCCTATGGCACAAAGCCGACTGAAATTTTGGATTCTTAACAAAAAATATGGTGTGTACCCGAATAAACCAAAAAATCTTTTGACAAATGAATTTTTAAGAAAATCATATTCAAACTTGGGGTCGATCGTTTGAGCACTTGGGTTCAGTCGTTAAAACACTTGGGGTTGGTCACTACTCCGGCCCTATGGCACAAAGCCGACTGAAAATTTGGTATTTTTACAAGAATTATGGTCTGTACACGAATCAATCAAAAAATCTTTTGAATGAAGAATTACAAAAAAATCATCATTTTGAAACTTGTGGTGGGTCACAACTCCGGCCCTATGGCACAAAGCCGACTGAAATTTTGGATTCTTAACAAAAAATATGGTCTGTACCCGAATCAACCAAAAAATCTTTTGAAAAATGAATTTTTAAGAAAATCATCATATTCAAACTTGGGGTCGGTCGTTTGAGCACTTGGGTTCAGTCGTTAAAACACTTGGGGTTGGTCACTGCTCCGGCCCTATGGCACAAAGCCGACTGAAATTTTGGATTCTTAACAAAAAATATGGTCTGTACAAATCTTTTGAGAAATGAATTTTTCAGAAAATCATCATATTCAAACTTAGGGTCGGTCGTTTGAGCATTTGGGTTCAGTCGTTTAAACACTTGGGGTTGGTCTCTTCTCCGGCCTATGGCACAAAGCCGACTGAAATTTTGGATTCTTAACAAAAATATGGTCTGTACCCGAATCAACCAAAAAATCTTTTGAAAATGAATTTTTAAGAAAATCATCATATTCAAACTTGGTCGGTCGTTTTAGCATTTGGGTTTAGTCGTTATATCACTTTTGGTCGGTTATAACTTCGGCCCTATGGCACGGAGCCGACAAAAAGTTTGAATTCTTACTAAGAATCGTGGTCTGTACTCGAATCAAGCACAAAATATTTTGAAAGAAGAATTATAAAAAAAATTATCATTCTGAACATTGGTTTCGTCGATTTAGCACTTGGGTTTAGTCGGTTTCTCACTTGGGGTTGGTCATAACTCCGGCCCTATGGCACAAATTCGAGTGAAATTTTGGATTCTTAACAAAAAATATGGTCTGTACCCGAATCAACCAAAAAATCTTTTGAAAAATGAATTTTTTAGACAATCATCGTATTCAAACTTGGGGTTGGTCGTTTGAGCACTTGGGTTCAGTCGTTATAACACTTGGGGTTGGTCACAACTCCGGCCCTTTGGCAAAAAAGCCGACTGAAATTTTGGATTCTTACCAAAAAAATATGGTCTGTAGCCGAATCAACCAAAAAATCTTTTGAAAAATGAATTTTTAAGAAAATCATCATATTCAAACTTAGGGTCGGTCGTTTGAGCACTTGGGTTCAGTCGTTTAAACACTTGGGGTTGGTCATTACTCCGGCCCTATGGCACAAGGCCGACTGAAATTTTGGATTCTTAACAAGAAGAAATTTTGAATTCTTAACAAAAATATGGTCTGTACCCGAATCAACCAAAAAATCTTTTGAAAAATGAATTTTTAAGACAATCATCATATTCAAACATGGGTTCAGTCGTTTAAACACTTGGGGTTGGTCATTACTCCGGCCCTATGGCACAAAACCAACTGAAATTTTGGATTCTGAACAAGAATTATGGTCTGTACACGAATCAATCAAAAAATCTTTTGAAAGAAGAATTACAAAAAAATCATCATTTTGAAACATGCGGTCGGTCATAACTCCGGCCCTATGGCACAAAGCCGACTGAAATTTTGGATTCTTATCAAAAAATATGGTCTGTACCGAATTAACCAAAAAATTTTTTGAAAAATGAATTTTTCAGAAAACATCATATTCAAACTTAGGGTCGGTCGTTTGAGCACTTGGGTTCAGTCGTTTAAACACTTGGGGTCGGTTATAACTTCGGCCCTATCGCACAAAGCCGACGGAAATTTTGGATTCTTAACAAAAAATATGATCTGTACCCGAATCAACCAAAAAATCTTTTGAAAAATGAATTTTTAAGAAAATCATCATATTCAAACTTGGGGTCGGTCGTTTGAGCACTTGGGTTCAGGAGCTTAAACACTTGGGGTGGTCATAACTCCGGCCCAATGGCACAAAGCCGACTGAAATTTTGGATTCTTAACAAGAATTATGGTCTGTACTGGAATCAATCAAAAAATCTTTTGGTCGGTTATAACTTCGGCCCTATGGCACAAAGCCGACTGACATTTTAAATTTTTAACAAAAAATATGGTCTGTACCCGAATCAACCAAAAAATCTTTTGAAAAATGAATTTTTAAGAAAATCATCATATTCAAACTTGGTCGGTCGTTAAGCATTTCGGTGCAGTTGTTATAACTTCGGCCCTATGGCACGGAGCCGACAAATAGTTTGAATTCTTACTAAGAATCGTGGTCTGTACTCGAATCAAGCACAAAATCTTTTGAAAGAAGAATTATAAAAAAAAATTATCATTCTGAAACTTGGTTTCGTCGATTAAGCACTTGGGTTTAGTCGGTTTCTCACTTGGGGTTGGTCATAACTCCGGCCCTATGGCACAAAGCCGACTGAAATTTTGGATTCTTAACAAAAAATATGCTCTGTACCCGAATCAACCAAAAAATCTTTTGAAAAATGATTTTTTAAGAAAATCATCATATCATCTTGGGCTCAGTCGTTTGGGCACTTGGGTTTAGTCGTTTAAACACTTAGGGTTGGTTATTACTCCGGCCCTATGGCACAAAGCCGACTGAAATTTTGGATTCTTAACAAAAAATATGGTCTGTACCCGAATCAACCAAAAAATCTTTTGAAAAATGAATTTTTAAGACAATCATCATATTCAAACTTGGGGTCGGGCGTTTGAGCACTTAGGTTCAGTCGTTATAACACTTGGGGTTGGTCACAACTCCGGCCCTATGGCAAAAAAGCCGACTGAAATTTTGGATTCTTAACAAAAAATATGGTCTGTACCCGAATCAACCAAAAAATCTTTGGAAAAATAAATTTTTAAGAAAATCATCATACTCAAAACTTGGGGTCGGTCGTTTGGGCACTTGGGTTTAGTCGTTATAACACTTGGGGTTGGTCACAACTCCGGCCCTATGGCACAAAGCCGACTGAAATTTTGAATTCTTAACAAAAAATATGGTCTGTACCCGAATCAACCAAAAAATCTTTTGAAAAATGAATTTTTAAGACAATCATCGTATTCAAACATGGGGTCGGTCGTTTGACCACTTGGGTTCAGTCGTTTAAACACTTGGGGTTGGTCATTACTCCGGCCCTATTGCACAAAACCGACTGAAATTTTGGATTCTTAACAAAAAATATGGTCTGTACCCGAATCAACCAAAAAAATCTTTTGAAAAATGAATTTTTAAGAAAATCATCATATCATCTTGGGGTCGGTCGTTCGAGCACTTGGGTTCAGTCGTTAAAACACTTGGGGTTGGTCACTACTCCGGCCCTATGGCACAAAGCCGACTGAAATTTTGGATTCTTAACAAGAATTATGGTCTGTACACGAATCAATCAAAAAATCTTTTGAAAGAAGAATTACAAAAATATCATCATTTTGAAACTTGGGGTCGGTCATAACTCCGGCCCTATGGCACAAAGCCGACTGAAATTTTAGATTCTTAACAAAAAATATGGTCTGTACCCGTATACCAAAAAATCTTTTGAAAAATGAATTTTTAAGAAAATCATCATATTCAAACTTGGGGTCGGTCGTTTGAGCACTTGTGTTCAGTCGTTTAAACACTTGGGGTTGGTCACTACTCCGGCCCTATGGCACAAAGCCGACTAAAATTTTGGATTCTTAACAAGAATTATGGTCTGTACACGAATCAATCAAAAAATCTTTTGAAAGAAGAATAACAAAAAAAATCATCATTTTGAAACTTGGGGTCGGTCATTTGAGCACTTGGGTTCAGTCGTTATAACACTTGGGGTTGGTCACAACTCCGGCCCTATGGCACAAAGCCGACTGAAATTTTGGATTCTTAACAAAAAATATGGTCTGTACCCGAATCAACCAAAAAATCTTTTGAAAAATGAATTTTTAAGACAATCATCATATTCAAACTTGGGGTCGGGCGTTTGAGCACTTGGGTTCAGTCGTTATAACACTTGGGGTTGGTCACAACTCCGGCCCTATGGCAAAAAAACCGACTGAAATTTTGGATTCTTAACAAAAAATATGGTCTGTACCCGAATCAACCAAAAAATCTTTGGAAAAATAAATTTTTAAGAAAATCATCATATTCAAACTTGGGGTCGGTCGTTTGGGCACTTGGGTTTAGTCGTTATAACACTTGGGGTTGGTCACAACTCCGGCCCTATGGCACAAAGCCGACTGAAATTTTGAATTCTTAACAAAAAATATGGTCTGTACCCGAATCAACCAAAAAATCTTTTGAAAAATGAATTTTTAAGACAATCATCGTATTCAAACATGGGGTCGGTCGTTTGACCACTTGGGTTCAGTCGTTTAAACACTTGGGGTTGGTCATTACTCCGGCCCTATGGCACAAAACCGACTGAAATTTTGGATTCTTAACAAAAAATATGGTCTGTACCCGAATCAACCAAAAAAATCTTTTGAAAAATGAATTTTTAAGAAAATCATCATATCATCGGGGTCGGTCGTTCGAGCACTTGGGTTCAGTCGTTAAAACACTTGGGGTTGGTCACTACTCCGGCCCTATGGCACAAAGCCGACTGAAATTTTGGATTCTTAACAAGAATTATGGTCTGTACACCAATCAATCAAAAAATCTTTTGAAAGAAGAATTACAAAAAAATCATCATTTTGAAACTTGGGGTCGGTCATAACTCCGGCCTTATGGCACAAAGCCGACTGAAATTTTAGATTCTTAACAAAAAATATGGTCTGTACCCGAATCAACCAAAAAATCTTTTGAAAAATGAATTTTTAAGAAATTCATCATATTCAAACTTGGGGTCGGTCGTTTGAGCACTTGTGTTCAGTCGTTTAAACACTTGGGGTTGGTCACTACTCCGGCCCTATGGCACAAAGCCGACTAAAATTTTGGATTCTTAACAAGAATTATGGTCTGTACACGAATCAATCAAAAAATCTTTTGAAAGAAGAATTACAAAAAAATCATCATTTTGAAACTTGGGGTCGGTCATTTGAGCACTTGGGTTCAGTCGTTATAACACTTGGGGTTGGTCACAACTCCGGCCCTATGGCACAAAGCCGACTGAAATTTTGGATTCTTAACAAAAAATATGGTCTGTACCCGAATCAACCAAAAAATCTTTTGAAAAATGAATTTTTAAGAAAATCATCATATTCAAACTTGGGGTCGGTCATTTGAGCACTTGGGTTCAGTCGTTATAACACTTGGGGTTGGTCACAACTCCGGCCCTATGGCACAAAGCCGACTGAAATTTTGGATTCTTAACAAAAAATATGCTCTGTACCTGAATCAACCAAAAAATCTTTTGAAAAATGAATTTTTAAGAAAATCATCATATTCAAACTTGGGGTCGGTCGTTTGAGCACTTGGGTTCAGTCGTTAAAACACTTGGGGTTGGTCACTACTTCGGCCCTATGGCACAAAGCCGACTGAAATTTTGGATTCTTAACAAGAATTATGGTCTGTACACGAATCAATCAAAAAATCTTTTGAAAAAAGAATTTACAATAATTCGATATTTTGAAACATGGGGTCGGTCGTTTTAGCACTAAGGTTCAGTCGTTTTAATACTTTGGGTCGGTTATAACTTCGGCGCTACGGCACGGAGCCGACAAAAGTTTGAATTCTTACTAAGAATCGTGGTCTGTACTCGAATCAAGCACAAAATCTTTTGAAAGAAGAATTAAAAAAAATTATCATTCTGAAACTTGGTTTCGTCGATTTAGCACTTGGGTTTAGTTGGTTTCTCACTTGGGGTCGGTCATAACTCCGGCCCTCTGGCACAAAGCCGACTGAAATTTTGGATTCTTAACAAAAAATATGGTCTGTACCCGAATCAACCAAAAAATCTTTTGTAAAATGAATTTTTAAGACAATCATCATATTCAAACTTGGGGTCGGTCGTTTGAGCACTTGGGTTCAGTCGTTGAAACACTTGGGGTTGGTCATTACTCCGGCCCTATGGCAAAAAGCCGACTGAAATTTTGGATTCTTAACTAGAATTATGGTCTGTACACGAATCAATCAAAAAATCTTTTGAAAAAAGAATTTACAAAAAATCGATATTTTAAAACTTGGGGTCGGTCGTTTTAGCACTAAGGTTCAGTCGTTTTAACACTTTGGGTCGGTTATAACTTCGGCCCTATGGCACGGAGCCGACAAAAAGTTTGAATTCTTACTAAGAATCGTGGTCTGTACTTGAATCAAGCATCTTTTGAAAAAGAATTTAAAAAAAATTATCATTCTGAAACTTGGTTTCGTCGATTTAGCACTTGGTTTTAGTCGGTTTCTCACTTGGGGTCGGTCATAACTCCGGCCCTCTGGCACAAAGCCGACTGAAATTTTGGATTTCTTAACAAAAAATATGGTCTGTACCCGAATCAACCAAAAAATCTTTTGAAAGAAGAATTACAAAAAAATCATCATTTTGAAACTTGAGGTCGGTCATTTGAGCACTTGGGTTCAGTCGTTATAACACTTGGGGTTGGTCACAACTCCGGCCCTATGGCACAAAGCCGACTGAAATTTTGGATTCTTAACAAAAAATATGGTCTGTACCCGAATCAACCAAAAAATCTTTTGAAAAATGAATTTTTAAGAAAATCATCATATTCAAACTTGGGGTCGGTCATTTGAGCACTTGGGTTCAGTCGTTATAACACTTGGGGTTGGTCACAACTCCGGCCCTATGGCACAAAGCCGACTGAAATTTTGGATTCTTAACAAAAAATATGCTCTGTACCTGAATCAACCAAAAAATCTTTTGAAAAATGAGTTTTTAAGAAAATCATCATATTCAAACTTGGGGTCGGTCGTTTGAGCACTTGGGTTCAGTCGTTAAAACACTTGGGGTTGGTCACTACTTCGGCCCTATGGCACAAAGCCGACTGAAATTTTGGATTCTTAACAAGAATTATGGTCTGTACACGAATCAATCAAAAAATCTTTTGAAAAAAGAATTTACAATAATTCGATATTTTGAAACATGGGGTCGGTCGTTTTAGCACTAAGGTTCAGTCGTTTTAATACTTTGGGTCGGTTATAACTTCGGCGCTACGGCACGGAGCCGACAAAAGTTTGAATTCTTACTAAGAATCGTGGTCTGTACTCGAATCAAGCACAAAATCTTTTGAAAGAAGAATTAAAAAAAAATTATCATTCTGAAACTTGGTTTCGTCGATTTAGCACTTGGGTTTAGTCGGTTTCTCACTTGGGGTCGGTCATAACTCCGGCCCTCTGGCACAAAGCCGACTGAAATTTTGGATTCTTAACAAAAAATATGGTCTGTACCCGAATCAACCAAAAAATCTTTTGTAAAATGAATTTTTAAGACAATCATCATATTCAAACTTGGGGTCGGTCGTTTGAGCACTTGGGTTCAGTCGTTGAAACACTTGGGGTTGGTCATTACTCCGGCCCTATGGCAAAAAGCCGACTGAAATTTTGGATTCTTAACTAGAATTATGGTCTGTACACGAATCAATCAAAAAATCTTTTGAAAAAAGAATTTACAAAAAATCGATATTTTGAAACTTGGGGTCGGTCGTTTTAGCACTAAGGTTCAGTCGTTTTAACACTTTGGGTCGGTTATAACTTCGGCCCTATGGCACGGAGCCGACAAAAAGTTTGAATTCTTACTAAGAATCGTGGTCTGTACTTGAATCAAGCATCTTTTGAAAAAGAATTTTAAAAAAATTATCATTCTGAAACTTGGTTTCGTCGATTTAGCACTTGGTTTTAGTCGGTTTCTCACTTGGGGTCGGTCATAACTCCGGCCCTCTGGCACAAAGCCGACTGAAATTTTGGATTTCTTAACAAAAAATATGGTCTGTACCCGAATCAACCAAAAAATCTTTTGAAAGAAGAATTACAAAAAAATCATCATTTTGAAACTTGAGGTCGGTCATTTGAGCACTTGGGTTCAGTCGTTATAACACTTGGGGTTGGTCACAACTCCGGCCCTATGGCACAAAGCCGACTGAAATTTTGGATTCTTAACAAAAAATATGGTCTGTACCCGAATCAACCAAAAAATCTTTTGAAAAATGAATTTTTAAGAAAATCATCATATTCAAACTTGGGGTCGGTCATTTGAGCACTTGGGTTCAGTCGTTATAACACTTGGGGTTGGTCACAACTCCGGCCCTATGGCACAAAGCCGACTGAAATTTTGGATTCTTAACAAAAAATATGCTCTGTACCTGAATCAACCAAAAAATCTTTTGAAAAATGAATTTTTAAGAAAATCATCATATTCAAACTTGGGGTCGGTCGTTTGAGCACTTGGGTTCAGTCGTTAAAACACTTGGGGTTGGTCACTACTTCGGCCCTATGGCACAAAGCCGACTGAAATTTTGGATTCTTAACAAGAATTATGGTCTGTACACGAATCAATCAAAAAATCTTTTGAAAAAAGAATTTACAATTATTCGATATTTTGAAACATGGGGTCGGTCGTTTTAGCACTAAGGTTCAGTCGTTTTAATACTTTGGGTCGGTTATAACTTCGGCGCTACGGCACGGAGCCGACAAAAGTTTGAATTCTTACTAAGAATCGTGGTCTGTACTCGAATCAAGCACAAAATCTTTTGAAAGAAGAATTAAAAAAAAATTATCATTCTGAAACTTGGTTTCGTCGATTTAGCACTTGGGTTTAGTCGGTTTCTCACTTGGGGTCGGTCATAACTCCGGCCCTCTGGCACAAAGCCGACTGAAATTTTGGATTCTTAACAAAAAATATGGTCTGTACCCGAATCAACCAAAAAATCTTTTGTAAAATGAATTTTTAAGACAATCATCATATTCAAACTTGGGGTCGGTCGTTTGAGCACTTGGGTTCAGTCGTTGAAACACTTGGGGTTGGTCATTACTCCGGCCCTATGGCAAAAAGCCGACTGAAATTTTGGATTCTTAACTAGAATTATGGTCTGTACACGAATCAATCAAAAAATCTTTTGAAAAAAGAATTTACAAAAAATCGATATTTTGAAACTTGGGGTCGGTCGTTTTAGCACTAAGGTTCAGTCGTTTTAACACTTTGGGTCGGTTATAACTTCGGCCCTATGGCACGGAGCCGACAAAAAGTTTGAATTCTTACTAAGAATCGTGGTCTGTACTTGAATCAAGCATCTTTTGAAAAAGAATTTAAAAAAAATTATCATTCTGAAACTTGGTTTCGTCGATTTAGCACTTGGTTTTAGTCGGTTTCTCACTTGGGGTCGGTCATAACTCCGGCCCTCTGGCACAAAGCCGACTGAAATTTTGGATTTCTTAACAAAAAATATGGTCTGTACCCGAATCAACCAAAAAATCTTTTGAAAGAAGAATTACAAAAAAATCATCATTTTGAAACTTGAGGTCGGTCATTTGAGCACTTGGGTTCAGTCGTTATAACACTTGGGGTTGGTCACAACTCCAGCCCTATGGCACAAAGCCGACTGAAATTTTGGATTCTTAACAAAAAATATGGTCTGTACCTGAATCAACCAAAAAATCTTTTGAAAAATGAATTTTTAAGAAAATCATCATATTCAAACTTGGGGTCGGTCATTTGAGCACTTGGGTTCAGTCGTTATAACACTTGGGGTTGGTCACAACTCCGGCCCTATGGCACAAAGCCGACTGAAATTTTGGATTCTTAACAAAAAATATGCTCTGTACCTGAATCAACCAAAAAATCTTTTGAAAAATGAATTTTTAAGAAAATCATCATATTCAAACTTGGGGTCGGTCGTTTGAGCACTTGGGTTCAGTCGTTAAAACACTTGGGGTTGGTCACTACTTCGGCCCTATGGCACAAAGCCGACTGAAATTTTGGATTCTTAACAAGAATTATGGTCTGTACACGAATCAATCAAAAAATCTTTTGAAAAAAGAATTTACAATAATTCGATATTTTGAAACATGGGGTCGGTCGTTTTAGCACTAAGGTTCAGTCGTTTTAATACTTTGGGTCGGTTATAACTTCGGCGCTACGGCACGGAGCCGACAAAAGTTTGAATTCTTACTAAGAATCGTGGTCTGTACTCGAATCAAGCACAAAATCTTTTGAAAGAAGAATTAAAAAAAAATTATCATTCTGAAACTTGGTTTCGTCGATTTAGCACTTGGGTTTAGTCGGTTTCTCACTTGGGGTCGGTCATAACTCCGGCCCTCTGGCACAAAGCCGACTGAAATTTTGGATTCTTAACAAAAAATATGGTCTGTACCCGAATCAACCAAAAAATCTTTTGTAAAATGAATTTTTAAGACAATCATCATATTCAAACTTGGGGTCGGTCGTTTGAGCACTTTGGTTCAGTCGTTTAAACACTTGGGGTTGGTCATTACTCCGGCCCTATGGCACAAAGCCGACTGAAATTTTGGATTCTTAACTAGAATTATGGTCTGTACACGAATCAATCAAAAAATCTTTTGAAAAAAGAATTTACAAAAAATCGATATTTTGAAACTTGGGGTCGGTCGTTTTAGCACTAAGGTTCAGTCGTTTTAACACTTTGGGTCGGTTATAACTTCGGCCCTATGGCACGGAGCCGACAAAAAGTTTGAATTCTTACTAAGAATCGTGGTCTGTACTTGAATCAAGCATCTTTTGAAAGAAGAATTTAAAAAAAATTATCATTCTGAAACTTGGTTTCGTCGATTTAGCACTTGGGTTTAGTCGGTTTCTCACTTGGGGTCGGTCATAACTCCGGCCCTCTGGCACAAAGCCGACTGAAATTTTGGATTTCTTAACAAAAAATATGGTCTGTACCCGAATCAACCAAAAAATCTTTTGAAAGAAGAATTACAAAAAAATCATCATTTTGAAACTTGGGGTCGGTCATTTGAGCACTTGGGTTCAGTCGTTATAACACTTGGGGTTGGTCACAACTCCGGCCCTATGGCACAAAGCCGACTGAAATTTTGGATTCTTAACAAAAAATATGGTCTGTACACGAATCAATAAAAAAATCTTTTGAAAAAAGAATCTAAAAAAAACCATCATTTTCAATCTTGGGTTCGGTCGTTTTCGTCGTAATTTTGATTCTTACATGGTCCAAACACAAATCAATCAAAAAATCTTTTGATAAAAGAATTTTAAAAAAAATCTTTTTCAAACTTGGGGGTCGTCGATTTAGCACTTGGGTTTAGTCGTTTTATCAATTGGGGTCGGTCGTACTCCGGCCCTTCGTCACCGAGCCGACTGAAATTTTGTTTCTTACATGGTCCAAACACGAATCAATCAAAAAATCTTTTGAAAGAAGAATAAAAAAAAACATCATTTGGAACTTGGGGTCGGTCGTTTTAGCATTTGGGTTCAGTTGTTTAAACACTTGGGGTTGGTCATTACTCCGGCCCTACGGCTACTGAAATTTTGGATTCTTAACAAGAATTATGGTCTGTACACGAATCAATCAAAAAATCTTTTGAAAAAAGAATTTACAAAAAATCGTCATTTTGAAACATGGGGTCGGTCGTTTTAGCACTTGGGTTCAGTCGTTTTAACAATTTGGGTCGGTTATAACTTCGGCCTTATGGCACGGAGCCAACAAAAAGTTTGTTTTCTTACTAAGAATCGTGGTCTGTACCAAGCACAAAATCTTTTGAAAGAAGAATTATATAAAAATTATCATTCTGAAACTTGGTTTCGTCGATTTAGCACTTGGGTTCAGTCGTTTTATCACCTGGGGTCGGTCATAACTCCGGCCCTATAGCACAAAGCCGACTGATATTTTGGATTCTTAACAAGAATTATGGTCTGTATACGAATCAACCAAAAAATCTTTTGAAAAATGAATTTTTAAGAAAATCATCATATTCAAACTTGGGGTCGGTCGTTTGAGCACTTGGGTTCAATCGTTATAACACTTTGGGTCGGTTATAACTTCGGCCCTATGGCACGGAGCCGACAAAAATTTTGATTTCTTACTAAGAATACACGAATCAATCAAAAAATCTTATGAAAAAAGAATTTTAAAAAAAAATCATCATTTTTAAGCTTGGGGTCGGTCATTTTAGTAGTAATTTTGATTCTTACATGGTCCAAACACAAATCAATCAAAAAATCTTTTGAAAAAAGAAATAAAATAAAAGATCATTTTGAAATTTGAGGTCAGTCATAACTCTGGCCCTATGGCACAAAGCCGACTGAAATTTTGGATTCTTAACAAAAATTATGGTCTGTACACGAATCAATCAAAAAATCTTTTGAAAAAAGAATTTAAAAAAAAAATCATTTTCAAACTTGGGGTCGTCGATTTAGCACTTGGGTTTAGTCGTTTTATCAATTGGGATTCTTAACAAGAATTATGGTCTGTACACGAATCAATCAAAAAATCTTTTGAAAAAAGAATTTACAAAAATTTGTCATTTTGAAACATGGGGTCGGTCGTTTTAGCACTTGGGTTCAGTGGTTTTAACACTTTGGGTCGGTTATAACTTCGGCCCTATGGCACGGAGCCGACAAAATGTTTGTTTTCTTACTAAGAATCTTGGTCTGTACCAAGCACAAAATCTTTTGAAAGAAGAATTATATAAAAATTATCATTCTGAAACTTGGTTTCGTCGATTTAGCACTTGGGTTTAGTCGTTTTATCACTTGGGGTCTGTCATAACTCCGGCCCTATAGCACAAAGCCGTCTGAAATTTTGGATTCTTAACAAGAATTATGGTCTGTATACGAATCAACCAAAAAATCTTTTGAAAAATGAATTTTTAAGAAAATCATCATATTCAAACTTGGGGTCGGTCGTTTGAGCACTTGGGTTCACCTGATGATGGACACTGCAACGATGTCCGAAACGTTGGCTAAAGAAGGAGGTAGCGCAACACGGCATAACACCCCAAAAACAAATAGCGAAACTGCTTTTGGCCGTGAAAATCTTAAAACTTATCTACGATACTTTCGTTTACGAATCCAACTTTTTTTTGTAACATTTATTAAAATATCAAAAATCATATCAATAATCTGCAAATTTCACAATTCGTAGGAAAACCGTACGCGTATTATGAGAGTAGTACTAATCAAAACTGATAACTCGCAACCAGATTCACTCTTAATTAAAAACAGAATTGTGTTCAGAATGTATTAACTAATGAATTTCGGTTGTGTATTCATCTGCTGATACATTTCGAAAGAGACCATTATTTTATTCAAAGTGCAGTTATAAAATCCTAGTTGCAGACCTATGTATATGCTGCCAGAATCAAAGAGAAACCATTTTCATATTCTGAGTGTAGTTTTAATACGCTAAATACAGATTTAATCTAACCCGTCTAAATCACAGGAGACGCAAATTTTCCCACACATTTAATTTTAAAATAAAATTGTGATTGCGAGAAAAAGTTAAGATACAGTTTTATTACATTTTTTTTTTAAGAAAAGGAATCTGTTTATTCAATTTTAAGTTTATTCTATTTAAGGTACTTTAATTCAAAAATACGCAGGCGTGTATTTTTTAGCCAATTCACATTTCCAATATCAAAATTTTAATATTTAGAATCAAAGCACGTCGAAAAAATTGCTTTATCTAGATTTTAGAACAATTTTGTTTTTTGCAAAAGAATTTAAAAAAAAATAAAAAGGAACATTTAAAATGCATGGGAAGAACCGGGTTTTGGGAGGGTTAAATCAGTTTTCATTTGAATTGTGTCAGCAGATGAATCTCAGTTATAAAATTCAGTTATAAATAATAAATTAATGAAGTTCAGTTATAAAATTATACTATATGTGCTGCCAGAATTAAAGAAAAACCATTTTCATATTCTGAGTGTACTTTCAATTCGCCGCATACAGACTTAATTCAAACCAATTTTGTGTTCAGAATGTAATTTCCAGTTGTGGATTCATCTGTTGACATATTTCGAAGGAAAACATCCTCTTATTTGAAGTTCAGATATATTATTCTATTTGCAGACTATGTATGTGCTGCCAGAATCAAAGAAAAGCCATTTTTATGTTTGAATGTAGTTTAAATTCGCCAGGTACAGATTTAATTTACACCAATACAAAATGTAAAATTCCAGTTGAATTCATCTGCTGACACATTTCGAGGGAAAACATTATGTTATTCGATGTGCAATTATAAAATTCTAGTTGCAGACTATTTATTTACTGCCAGAATCAAAGAAAAACCATTTTCATGTTCCGAGTGTAGTTTTAATTCTCCGCACATAAACTGGTTTTGTGTGTAGAATACAACGATAAATTAAAAAAAAGAGTTGCATATTCATCGCGCATCGAGTGAAGCTTTACATTTGAGATACATAACGCCGCAAAATTCTGAGAAATTGATTGTTGCGTTTGTAACTATTATTTGGGAACTCTAACGCAGTATCAACTTTGGAGTAGAATTTATAAACATGATTTTCCTTGAAAGAATACTCTTCAAATGTGATTATTAAAAAAAATTCGGCTCGCATATAAGTAGGTAAATGGATTTCCATATACACCCCCCTCCCCCCCACCTTTAAGTACCCCCACTTTAAGTACCCAAATAAGGGGGCGGCAAAATTTTCCTCCGCCCCGATGTTCTGAGTGTAGTTTTAATTCACCACATACAGATTTAATTAAAACCAGTTTTGTGTTCAGAATGTAAGTGCCGGCGGAATCAAAGAAAAACCCTTTTCATGTTCTGAGTGTAGTTTTAATTCACCGCATACAGATTTAATTAACCAGTTTTGTGTTCAGAATGTAAGTGCCGACGGAATCAAAGAAAAACCCTTTTCATGTTCTGAGTGGTTTTAATTCACCGCATACAGATTTAATTAACCAGTTTTGTGTTCACAATATAAGTGCCGCTAGAATCAAAAAAAAAACATTTTTATGTTCTGAGTGTAGTTTTGGTACACCGCATATTTAGTTTAACTTAAACCAGTTTTGTGTTATCAATACAACAATAAGTTGCCGATTCATCGTGTACCGAGTGAAGCTTTGCATTTGAGTTGCATTCCATGTGTAAGCGTGATGAAGATGCGAAATTCAATCACGAGCATTCTGGGTTCCTGAGAGCACTTGAGGTAATCCAACTGCTTTCCCGCCCTGGTATAAGTAACAGATGATTACTCCTTCAGGGCTCTCACAAGGACTCTAATTTTTTTTAATAAACGAAGCTACTTATGATGCACGAAGCTAAACCCTCAAATGTCCCTGTAAAACAGGAGTTAGTCTGAAAATGGGGTGATGGGTTAGTGTAATGAATGATGAACGTAACATGAGATAAATACAGAGAATATGATTAATATTATTTTATAAAATTTTGTAGAAAAATATAAGAAAAAATAAATGCCATCACTTTTGAGTGACAATGGAAAAATAATAACTGTAAAAATACTAAGTTTACAAGTAGTCACCTGAAAGATACAGGGACTGAGGTGGAGTAGACAATACAAAATATATAACGTTCTAGGAACTTTGCACAACCAAAATCAACATAACTAGAATGATACACAGCGATATCACAATAAAAGACAAGTAAGAAAAAAAATAACTAAACATTTCTTTTTACACAAAATTTAAATTTGAATTTTTAAAAAAAGTGATACGCAGAAAGATCACAATAAGGAACAATAAAATAAAATAAAAAATATTTACAATACATACCTAATCTTGAAAGGAGGATCACGGACGACCATAATCGGTCATCCTGACTTGTATATCAATAGCGGCTCGCTGCGCAGGGCAGTTTCTATCACCCGTGGGGGTGATCATCTTTTTTTTTTAAACGTCTGCAAGTAGCACAGACAGCGGCCTCTGCCTTTTTGGGGCAATCCTCAATCGTGACCACTTTTGGCACAATGACGACACGTAATTACGTCCTGAATGCAAGTCTTGCTTACATGGCCATACAGGTGACACTTGAAACATCTGATGGCTCTAATAAAATCGCGAACGCGACAGGCGGTCCACCCAAGAAAGCAATGACCGCTATCCACTAGAACCTTCCTAACCTCGGGATGAACGGTAACCACCATATTCATAGTAGGTTGGCCACGTTTCCCAAAGAGTGAAACGCGCCGCATCGTTCTCAAATGATCCTCCCTTGTAATTATAGATTTACCCTCAATATTATTTACAAAAATTTCTTTAAAAAGTTCGGGGTCACCAGAAATATCGCAGCTGGGAACATCATATAATACAATTTTAGGTAGTCTGCCAAGAGGTTGTACTACCTTGATGCCAGAAGCACTTAATTTTTCAATCTTCTTTTTAATATTATCCAGACCATTAGATGTCTGCAGGAGAATTCCTGCACCTTTTATTTTTCTCGATCGTAAAATCTGAAAGCCATCAGTAGCTGGGTTCAGAACGTAGGTGACAATCTTCTTACTTTCATCGGAAGTTTTACCTTCCGGAATACTGGGGTAAAGGAGTACAGTGTTCCTGAGAGCATTTGTGAGCATGATATTATTACGGCTCATGGGATTATAAAAATCGGCATAAAAAATAGGATACCTACCCCCCACCCCCCCCCCCCCCCCCACCTCCCCGCCGGTCAGCGCTTGAAAATCTGCGGAAGAAGTACCTGCAGAAGTTAGCGAGGGGGGGGTGGGGCAAAATTTTCTTCCGCCCCGGGCGGCCGAAACCCACGCTACGCCACTGGTTATAACTTCGGCCCTATAGCACGGAGCCGACAAAAAATTTGAATTCTTACCTTAGTAAGAATTCAAATTTTTTGAATCGTGGTCTGTACTCGAACCGATCAAAAAATCTTTTGAAAGAAGATTTCCAAAAAATCATCATTTTGAAACATGGGGTGGTCGATTTAGCAATTGGGTTTAGTCGTTTTATCACTTGGGGTCGGTCATTATAGCACTTTGGTTCAGTCGTTTTAACATTTGGGTTAGGTCGTGAATTCGGCCATATGGCACGAAGCCGACTAAAATTTTCGATTCTTACTAAGAATTATGGTCTGTGCACGAATCAATCAAAACACTTGGGGTCGGTCGTACTCCGGCCCTACGGCACTGAGCAGACTGAAATTTTGATTCTTACATGGTTCAAACACGAATCAATCAAAAAATCTTTTGAAAAAAGAATTTAAAAAAAAAAAAAAAAAAACATTGTCAAACTTTGGGTCGGTCGTTTTAGCACTTGGGATTAATCGTTTTAACACTTTGGGTCGGTTATAACTTCGGCCCTATGGCACGGAGCCGACAAAAATTTTGAATTCTTTCTAAGAATCGTGGTCTGTACTCGAACTCAAACTTGGGGTCGTCGATTTAGCCCTTGGGTTTAGTCGTTTTATTACTTGGGGTCGGTCGTTACTCCGGTCCTATGTCACAAGGCCGACGGGAAATTTTGGATTCTTAACAAGAATTATGGTCTGTACACGAATCAATCAAAAATCTATTGAATTTTATTTTTTTTTTAAATTGTAATTTTTAAACTTGCGGTCGGTCGTTTTAGTCGTTATTTTGAGTCTTACATGGTCCAAATACATAACAATCAAAAAATCTTTTGAAAAAAGATTTTGTTTTTAGAATCATCATTTTGAAACTTGGGGTCGGTCATAACTCCGGCCCTTTGTCACAAAGCCGACTGAAATTTTGGATTCTTAACAAGAATTATGGTCTGTACACGAATCAAAAAAAATTAGAATTTAAAAAAATTACCATTTTAAACTTGGAGTCGGTTGTTTTAGCACTTGGGTTCAATCGATTTAACACTTTGGGTCAGTTATAAATTCGGCCCTATGGCACGGAGCCGACAAAAATTTTGAATTCTTACTAATAATCGTACTCTGTACTCGAATCAAGCACAGAATCTTTTGAAAGATGATTTCCAAAAAAATTATCATTTTGAAACTTGGGGTCGTCGAGATAGCACTTGGGTTTAGTCGTTTTATCACTTGGGGTCGGTCATAACTCTGGCCCTATGGCACAAAGCCGACTGAAATTTTGGATTCTTAACAAGAATTATGGTCTGTACACGAATCAAAAAGAATTATAATTTTAAAAAATTACCATTTTAGGATCGTGTTCAAATTTGTCATCGTGGTGGAATTTTGGATTCTTAATAAGAATTATGGTCTGTACACGAATCAGTCAAAAAATATTTTGAAAAAACAATTTAAAAAAAGACATCATTTTCAAACTTGGGGTCGGTCGTTTTAGCACTTGGGTTCAATCATTTTAACACTTTGGGTCGGTTAAAACTTTGGCCCTATGGCACGGAGGCGACAAAATTTTTGAATTATTTCTAAGAATCGTGGTCTGTATTCGAACCGATCAAAAATTCTTTTGAAAGAAGATTTCCAAAAAATCATCATTTTGAAACATGGGGTCGTCGATTTAGCACTTCGGTTTAGTCGTTTTACCACTTGGGGTCGGTCATAACACCGGCCCTTTGGCACGGAGCTGACTTAAATTTTGGATTCTTACTAAGAATCGTGGTCTGAACACGAATCAAGCACAAAATCTTTTGAAAGAAGAATTACAAACAAATTATCATTTTGAAACACGAATCAATCAAAAAAATATTTTAAAAAGAATTTTAAAAAATCACCATTTTCAAACTCGGGGTCGGACGTTTTAGCACTTGGGTTCAATCGTTTTAACACTTTGGGTCGGTTATAACTTCGGCCCTATGGCACGGATCCGACAATTTTTTTTTTAATTCCTACTAATAAGCGTGCTCTGAAGTCGAATCAAGCACAAAATCTTTTGAAAGAAGAATTACAAAAAAATTATCATTTCGAAACTTGGGGTCGTCGATTTAGCACTTGGGTTTAATCGTTTTATCACTTGGGGTCCGTCATAACTCCGGCCCTATGGCACAAAGCCGACTGAAATTTTGGATTCTCAACAAGAATGGTTATGGTCTGTACACGAATCAATCAAAAAATCTTTTGAAAAAAGAATTTACAAAAATTCGTCATTTTGAAACATGGGGTCGGTCGTTTTAGCACTTGGGTTCAGTCGTTTTAACACTTTGGGTCGGTTATAACTTCGGCCCTATGTCACGGAGCCGACAAAAATTTTGGATTCTTACTAAGAATCGTGGTCTGTACTCGAACCGTTAAAAAAATCCTTTGAAAGAAGATTTCCAAAAAAATCATCATTTTGAAATTTGGGGTCGTCGATTAAGCACTTCGGTTTAGTCGTTTTATCACTTGGGGTCGGTCATAACTCCGGCCCTATGGCACAAAGCCGACTGAAATTTTGTATTCTTAACAAGAATTATGGTCTGTACACGAATCAATCAAAAAAATCAGCCAAAAGAATAATTTTAAAAAAAATCATCATTTTAACTCTTGGGTTCGGTCGTTTAAACACTTGGGGTCGGTCATAACTTCGGCCCTACGGCACCGAATTGACTAAAATTGACGGAAACTTTGGCTTCATAAAGGTTTTGAATTATTTTGTGGTTTTGTTTTAGATTTGAATATAAAGCGTTTTGTTTTTTCTTTCCAAATTTGTTAAAAATCAATTCACTTGTATCTATTTATGTTTATGCACTTCGATATTATAAAAGTTAGAAAAAACCACTTATTCCGAAAAAAGCTGGAACCGAGAATTCAACGTCCATGTCATCTGAATCACACTATAGAGATCGTCAGATGCGCGATGTGTGCGGCTTGCGGCGGAGTGAATATGGTATTTATGTCTCTTTCTCAAAAACGTCCGATTGGGAGGCCATCTTTTGATGTAATTTGAATTTTCGGACGCTGGTACAGCCCTTTTAATCACAGGAGACCATATTTGTTGATCTTTTAGAAATCGTTGTCTCCTTTACTATCTCCCTTAGAAATATGATTCAAACATTATTGGAAAGAAAAAACAACATGCTTTATGTTCAAATCTAAAACTTAACCTCAAAATAATTCAGTTGTACACCTTTATGAAACCAAAGTTTCCGACCACAATTAAAATTGGTGTGGGTCATGAGTGACCAACTGGCAACTGGAGAGGCCAAATGGTCTCCCGCAACCAGTCTCTCCTGATGTTTTCTGTTATTCTGTTGCTTGACATGTTTCCACTCAAGTTTGATGGCCTCCGTGGTCGAGGAGTAAATGGCTGAAGCTACTGGACAAAGATATTCAAATACAGAAGAGATATGCTATGGTGTCCGCGCAACTGTCGCCGGACTACGCGCTAATTAGCGTAGTTTTCATACAAAAAGAATTTGTTCATTTCGTTGATTTTTTGAAAATGTGCATTAATATTGGTTAACAATATATTTTGAATAAGGAAAGAATTCGTTCATTTAGTTTAACATTCGTTTGGTTTATTCGTTAATTATTTGTTCTTTTAGTTTATTTGCTAATTGGTAAACAATATCGGCAACACCCGGAAGCGCAGACCCACATAGTAAAAACAGCAGATAGCACACCTACTTATATTTCAATATCTTTGCTACTGGATCAAATCTCATTGTGCGCCGGTATTTTTTTTTCACAATTATTAAATCATTCAAAATAATTCACATTCCATAATGTCAGATACTCTCAGTATCTCCCTGGTGAAAGATCACCATTTAGAATTGAAACGTTGCTTGAAAGGGCTTTAGCTGTGTTTGGTGACCAGATCTGAATAGCCAGGTACTTCCCCGCTTCCTCTAACCCATCTCATTCCCCTCCCCACCAGTTTCAGCCTCACAACATATCCCAAGTGGGGTTACCGTGGTCTCACTGGACCCAAACGCTTGGAAGCAGTTCGGACTCTTGTGTAGCATTCATTCGCATTAAAGTAAGTTTTTTTGTTTGAATACCGCGCCAGAGTCCCAACTGCTCCCATCTGGAACCAGGAGACTATGGCAATTGGGGTATGTTGTGAGGCTGAAGGCAGTGGGGAGGGGAAGGAAATAGGAAAGAGAAAGGTGAGGAAGTACCTGGCTATTTAAATCTGGTCATCAAACACGGCTAAAACCATTTCAAGCAATGTGTTTCAACTCTGAATGGTGAGCTTACACCAGTGCGATACTGAAAGTATCTTCCTAATAAAATCAATCAAATAAAATTTGCTTGTGCAAGCCGGGATTCAAACAGATTGCTAATCGAGAGCCTTGCCCCTCGACCACGGAGGCTGTCACGGGGATACTGTGTTTCAACATCATTATGAAATTCAAATGGGATAGCCATACGCGGTGTCAGGCAAGTGTGAGAGTGAGACGGAGCGCATGATAAATAAGCTAGAATCAAAATATATTAAATCAACGGTGACACTGGTTTTCTTTCAAATCTGCATGGAAAGAAAAATTATTTCTAGTGCACCTTGTCTTTTCAGTTCTCACAATCGGGGATCCAATGTTCCACTGGCCCTGTGAGCAGTTGGGACTCTTGAGCGGTATTGACATAAAATATAATAAAAACAAGGTTATTCTCAATATTTAATGTATTTATTGATGAAAATCTTACTATGCAGAAAGTGATGTTTTGTACAAAAATCTCAACAGAAAAAATAATATAATATAACATGTACATACAGAGTTAGCGGTAATGCTTTTATTATAGGTCCCGATATAAGAGTTGACCCAAACCACACACAATTTGTATTGTGTGTATTGGTGCATGTATATTTACACTTCCCACAGTGATGTCCTCACCAAGCAACAACCTTTGTCTTCATTGTAATTTTCTTTTCTGAAGTCAAATAACAAATTTGTAAAATGCTGAATATAAGAAATGCATCTGCTCGATTCGACTCTGGTTTCGACACCAATAGCTCTAAACAATTTTTAATTCATTCCATGATTTTATTTAAACATCAATTTTTTGAGAATTTTTTTATAGAAAAACACTAGATTTTATAACAACATTTATTTATTAAAAAATTGTCGTGAAAAATTCTGTTATTTTGGTGAATTTATAGATAAGATATGTCTTTTGTGAAGAATTTATTGACTTTAGGTTAAAAAATTTAAATATAGGACATAAATAAGCTATAAAAGATGGCACAGTAGTTATTATTGATTGATTTATTAATATAAATGATTTAAATGTTCTCATGGCAACACAGACTTTCTCAAATAGAGTAAGAAATATCAATTTCATTAATATTTTTAATACCTGGTTAAATTTTAAATAACCCTTATAGTGCAATGCTGTTATCCAGTTTATAAAAACAATTTTGGTAAATAATGGCCTCCGTAAAAACGGGTTTCCGTTAATAAAACTAGTTTCTGTAAAAACGGATTTCCACAAAAACAGGTTTCCAACTAAAAAATAGATCTTGTAAGTATTTTATTGTTTCAATTTTATTTCATCATTTCAACGTTCCCGAAAATCAATGTCGTTGGGCGTGCTAAAAATTGAAAATCGTGTTGTTGACTATTTTATTTTTCTTTCGATGATTTAAGTCTGTATTTTCGAAAATTTTAATGAAATGAAATGCGAAATATCACAACACTATATTTCTTGATCTCAAAAACGGTAAAAATGCAAATGCGAAACTTTAAAGGGACATTGTTCTTCGGGACTGTCAATATATTATATAATTAAAGAGCGAATAATATGCGTAGATACATATCGTTTATTTTTAAAATGTTATTAAATATCCCTTACAGGTCTGCATTGTAAGGTTCACCCGTCAGTAAGTAACATTGACAACACCAAGACCAAAACACCCGTAAAATACTTTGCTCTTTAAAAAGAAATACAAAAAATAAAGCAGTTTTTTTTTCGTAAAAATAAGCACCTAGGTATATTAAAATTTGACTATTATTTCACTGGGTCATTTTATAAAATAATATAAATTAAAATCTTAATACTTATTATATTGAATGGTTCCATGACAGTTGATCCGCCGAAAATTTTCCCTCGGCGTACTTATATACAATGTGCAGTCGGTTTAGGGAAAATACAGTATACCTAATTGAGCCCTTGCCCGGAAGAATGTTGTATCCAACAATATTCTACTTCTGAGAAAAATTGAAAAAACTAAACCAGTTATGTTTCATAACATTTTATATTTAAAATACATAAAACATACAATTTTTAAGAGTTTTCATTGAAAAGTTATCTAGAAAGGCAATAAAATTAGAGTTTATTATTAGAATTTACTCTGAATTTTTGGAATAATGTTGTGTATATTAACAATTTCACATACAATGTTATTCCACAAAAGGTTTTTTTTACTCTTCGTACCTTACAGAAAACAACATAAATGTACACATTCTAACATAAATGAACACATGTTATTGATGTATTTGAGCTTAAAAAGCAAAAAACGATATGAATAAATGAAACCATTTACATTCTTGATATTGTCTTGAGATCAACATACAACATTATTCCACAAAACTGTTTCAACGGCTAAAAAGCAGGCTTAATAAAAAATTTCTGGACAAATTCTACTTTTCTGCATTCTTCAGCTTCTTGGCTTTGAACACTTTCTAGTTGAAGCCATAAGACGTTAGTTTTCTCCATTTATTCCCATAAATTAAACCACGCACTGTGATTTTTATAAATGGCAATATATGTACAATAATCTTCTATGAACCAAACTTCAAAAGGCTGCCATAGGCCTAAAAAAATGTTCATTACCATAATCCATACCAAAAGATGAGTATTAATGTGCCCAACATTATTCCAGCAATAACTCAACATTGATAGTTTTGTTGGATACAACATTATTCCGGGCAAGGGCTCAATTACACAAAACATAACTAAGTGCCCCTGAAGGGGTGTGCAGAGAGGATGTACCGCCGAATAACAAAAATATTAAACATATTTTCATTCCAACGCATCGAGAAAAGATCTGCTTCTCTATTATGCCGTGTACACCAGTGCATAATTACAAAAAAATCGACACTGTATATAAATTCGTTTGGTATTCATGCCAACTTAATTAAAGGGTATTTTTGAAGTCCATTTCACGTTTGAAATTGATAAATAATGCACAAAAAAATTATAATTTTATGGTAAACATAATTTCGGGGGGCCAATTGTCGGCAGATCAGCTGTCGGGTCACCATATTGAATAATGAATGTATTTACAATAATGTGACAATAATATGACAGGTACCATTAAAAAAATAAAATAATATGACACATAACCGTAAGTAATATTTACTCTGTTTCCGTTATAAGAATAATAAAGCAATAAAAAAAAATTAAAAAATACATTGTGTGTAAAATGCAAACACTCGTAAGGTAAAAAACACTGAAGAGAAAAACCAATAGAAGTGTAACGTGACATTGTAATAAGTTCACTTTTACCTTACTTTAGGTGAAATTGGGGAAAGAAATTTCAAATATTGAAATTTCTTTTTGAGCAGATAATCAATAATATCATTGGCTTAACTGGGGGCCTAGCCGTCGGAAGGTCTTATGTTAATTGGAGACGTCAGTATTCTTTTAAATCAGCACAGAGCACACTTCTAGAAATTTTCTGTTCAGTTCAAATAAATATTAAAAATACATTTTTTAATAATATTTTGTCTTTTGGCAGAGAAGCACAGTTTAAAAATAAAATAATTGGTATCAAGCGACTAAGCAATTTAAAAAACTAATAGGAATAAAAATAGTATTTTTTAAAGATAAAAAATTATAAAGCATAAAAAATAATACAAAGTTTTTATAAAACAACAATAATCACCTGGATTAATTATATATAAAATAAACCATAAATTTCACAGTTATAATATAAATATAATGTCATTCTTAATCTTTCTATTATGCAATTTGCACACAACATTTATTGAATGATTAAGCAAGAACATTTAAAATCTTAAATAGCCCTTAAAGTATGAGTTGTCATCCATTTGAAAAAATGGGTTTCCATAAAAACGGGTTTCCACAAAAATTGGTTTCCATAAAACGGGTTTCCGTAAAAGCGGGTTTCCAAAAAAATCATTTGATGCATGTGTTTCACCCTGGTTAAGGAACGTACCCATACTACGTGACCCACTTTTTGCAATTTTTAACCCCTGCCTACCCCTCGGTGACCACATGTAGTATATTCCAAGACCCCATCCCCCCCCCCTCCCTCTACAGTTTTCACATAGTAAATTATAAATATGGTTTTGAACCATTTCTTGCTAACAAAAAGTTTAAGAAAAATTATTTGGCTTATATTTGTCTGTTATTTTAAGGGTGCATGCATATCTATAATTAAAAGTGGAAAAAATATAAAAAGATTTCTAGATTGACTATGTGATAAAAACCTAACCCCTCCCGCCCCCCATTGTGACCAAACGTGGTACTTTGAAGATCCCCTCCCCCCCTCCCCCTTAAACGGGTCACATAGTATGGGTATGTTCCCTTATATATTATCTGCTGGAACAAATTTTGTTCGTAAAGACATTTAAAAACTGGTTTCAATTTTTTTATTTTATTTTAAAAACAGTTTTCTGGAAAGCCGCCGGATGACAACACAACTATAAACAAAACTAACATTGTAATAAGGGAAGAGCCTTAAATACTTTTCATGGACATTTTCATCTTAATAAGTGTTATAATTAAATGTGAAAAGTCTTCCCTTAGTAGCAAAATTATATTTTTATATTAATTAATTCTATGTCCTTAACTAGAAGCGAATATGTACTGCGATACTACTTAATAAAAATACTTCTGACTGGCATTTGGTAAGCTTGGTACAATAAAAATAAACACTTATGGACTATTCAACTAATGTCAAATCACAAATCTCTTATGTTAACCTTAAGAAATACTGTTGATATTAGAATTTTTTTTTAAATACAGTTTGTCAAACAAGAGTAGAAAGGCGCCACTGTTGTTCAAATGGCAACACTAAAAATATAACTTATGGTGTAAAGCTGTGTAACCTTCATTTTTATAAAAAATTTAAAAAAACATAAAAGTGAAAAAAATATCTTTTCATTGCAATATTTGATACACACCGATCTCAAAATTAGAATTGCATATAGGTATATTATACCTCCGCAATTTTGTGTTAGAATAATGTTATTGTAATTAAAGCACAGTTTAGAAATTTCTCAGATCTAGCGAGCGTTGCCCGGGCTTTACACCATGTCTCTAATTTTAGATCTGAATATATTTAACTTAATCAGATTTAAAAGTAGTGTAACTAAACTCACCATTAGTGATTCTTCCTTTCTACCTACTGTTAAATTCAAATTTATGTTAAATTAAATTAAAGAAAATCACTTTGTAAAACGCCATTTAATCAAATTTATGTCATTAAGCAGGTACTTAACAGTGCTTCTTCGATTTTAATTTTTTTTTCTTTAAGAACAAAAAAATGTGATTTTCAGTGTTCTATATTTTCAGTGTCATCGCGCTTTAAAATAATATTTGGCAGTTAAATTGATGTTGCCAGCCTACAAATTTTGTAGTTCCATTTTTAATATTTTCTACTCTTAATTGACAGGCTATATGTAAGATTTTTGGCAGAGTTCCGAGCACAGCGTCACTGGTATCAGTGACACTGCGTCACTGAAGCCCCGGTCCGACACTATAGCCAGTGGACTCCAGTCATGCGGTATCGCATCTACATACATAAGCACACACTTCACCACAATCTTCGATTACACATCTGCCCATGATGATGACACTAACAAACATTGGCTAAGTTGGAGGTAGTGTAAATCTAACACTACAGCGCGCGGAAATGCAATTTTGTCGCTATCGCTGTGACGCTGTGTTTGAATATCCCATATATTTGAATACTGCGTGATACTGTCGGGGTGACATTGACGTAGCTCACTGATGCTACTGTCATTATGCTCGGAACTCTACCTTTAGTGAGCTACATACAATACAACAAATCTGTGTTCTAAATCAGACCAAATAACATTGTCTTTGCAACAGATGTGTCATTGGCGCTGCATTTAATTTGAGGACATCAGCCACCACTTTATTGTTATGATTTGACAACAGATGTTGTTGGAAAAGTGACCAAGCTCAAGTTAGCTACTTGAGGACAACTTTCGATTTAATTAAAATGTATCATACCTCCAAATATTAATATGGAAACATATGAACTGCCTACTGCAGTTTAATACCAATGAATCCACATAGATTTCACCATTTATCCCTTATTTTTAGGTTTTATAATTTATTTTAAAATGTTGTTTATAAAGCATAAAAATCATCTGCCTAAATGTGGGTAGCTATCGCTCAAGCGGTTACGGAACAACCACCATTTTATTCATTATAAAATGCAAATTTGATAACAGATGGCCTGAGCCGGTCACTATGTTTGGCTTCAGGATAGCAGTAACCAATTTGACGAGTATAAGACAACACAACATACTGTATATGGTGACTAGGTAACTATTCCAAAGTAGGTGGGTATGCATGTCCTTGCTGACCTATGTAATGTAGCTTTCTCATCTTGTCGATGCATAAGTTGATTGTATGTCCTTGGTGAATATGAGGATTAAGACAATATAACCTGTTGAATGGCATATATTCCTTGGTGATCTAATTGTAGACCTTCTGACTATAGTTTGATCAGGTTGTAGAGTTGGTTGGGTCGTCAGATAGATGGGTTAGGACGACACAATCTGTTGCACGGTGTCTAGGTCACCTATTCCGGGGCGAGGGGGTAGTCAGCAGGCAAGGGGGTAAGCACCTCCTTGCTGACCTCGTTGTAGACCTTCAGCATGGCCTCGCGCGTCCTGGCGATCAGGTCGGGGATGTCGTCCTCAACAAGACCCTTAGTAGGGATAGGGTCGAGGCAGGTTATGATCACGTGACCTGGAATATAATTTAAAAAAAAAACAATTAATTAATTTTAAATGTTGCCTTAACGATTAACACGAGAGGGAGAGTTTCCGTTAGTATCTTACAACTGTCAAGAAGCCAGGGTGACAGTTCTTCTTCTTTCGTATGAGTGGGGGGTCAGAGGGGGACATCTAGGTTTGCGAGCCAGTCTAGGGCCTCAGGCGTTGCCCTGTGGACCTCATCAATCCCGCCGGGGAATGAATGGAGCGGGCATTTGTTGACCACATGTTCGGTGGTCTGCACCGCACCACATTCACACATCGCCGACTTTTTAAGGCCCCATCTATGCATCATGTGAGCACAACGGCTATGGGAGCACCTTATACTATTGATGGCGGACCAGAGTTTGCGAGGCAATGAGAACCCAGGCTGTCTCTCAGTGGGGTCTTGAACGAGATGGGCATTTTTCATGTTGGCCGATTGCCACTCAAGCTTCCACCTATTTTCGAACCCTCCTGGTGAAATGATTCCCAGATTTAGCATTAGGGCAGATCTCCGATGTCAGAGTATGGAGCTATCTACTGACCTGGTCCAAAGTACTGCTTCTCGCGGTTAATGAAGTAGTAGGGAGAGTAGACCAGCGGCACGACGGGCACCTGAGCGGCCACGGCCATCTTGAAAGCCCCACGACGGAAGCTGAGTAGGCCGCGCTTCTTGTTGCGGGTCCCTTCTGGGAACAGCCAGATCTTTGTCTGAAAAACAGCCAATGGATTATTAAATAATGCCTTGGAATTGTGGTATTTTGTAGGATTTAAATTATGATTTAAACATAGGCACTAAACCAAGCATTAACACGGCAAATGCCTTTGAAATGTGTGTATACAGGATGACAGGTCAATAATAATAATACAATTATTGGATGATTTTTACAATGCATTTTATGAAAAATCACCTCAAGGGTCCTATACAAATATATAATATACTAGTGAGTTCCCTGCATGCGTTGCGATGCCACAAATAAAGAAATTGTTTCTCCCTGCATGTCTTTTCCCATTCGTCCCGCCTTCCCTTCCCCCCCATGTCCCCTTCCCACTCCACCTTCCCCGCATTCCCTCTCCCCACTCACACGAACCCCCTCCCGTGATCCCCTCCCCTCTCCCGCATTCAATATATTCAGTCCCGGTACATTCAGGTTTTAAAACAGCTTGGGGTCTGTTCAAGTATTACGTAACGCACTTGGGGGGGGGGGGTCTTTTGAAACGTTACTGTGCATTACGAGGGGGGGAGAGGGGGTTCGAACAACGCATTACGTAACATATTTTTCTTTGTTTAGATAAAACAAACTAGGGAATTAAAATCTTCCAAGTTGGCAACCCTTTTCGTTCTCGAAATCTCTTTGTTTTATTTATTACCGCAAACGCGATTAAAACAAGAAAAAAGGTATTTAAGCGACTTTCCAGTACTTTGCGCAACTTAATTGTGACTTTCAGGTAAAGTCACTTAAGCGTTACGTAACGTTTAGGGGGGGGGGGGGTAGAGAAAAACGTTACGGCGCGTTACAGGGGGGAGGGGGGTTAAAAAATTTTCTAAAATTGCATTACGTAATACTTGTACGCCCCCTTGCGTGCCACCTATTGCAATTTTTTACATTAGAAGTAAATCATTTTTGTATATTAGAAGACCAATCATTCAAATTTGATACCTAACCTAGGTACCTACAATTTAAAATAAATATATTTTTTGATTAGTAGGTATCAAAATATTCGAATTTGGTTAGTACCACAGGTGAGTACTTCAATTAAATTCATTCATTTAATGAGTTTATTCGAAAATTGAATTTTGATTTAACAATCGGTTTGCAAAATGTCTTTCTCAAATTGTGACATTTTTGACAGTTTCGTAAGAGTTTTTGTAATGATTAAAAAAACTTTTCAGATGTATTGTCATGTGGTTGTAATAATCCAGAAACCTTTGCGGGGGGTTAAAGAAGGTATTTTGAATGTTTCAAACATTTCCTATGCTTAAGCAATACATAGACATCTCATGTACTCATACACTCACACACATTCATACACACATACCCCAAGAAAGCATATTTTAATTTTTATATATATAGATAGATTTCTACATTGCTCTTTATTTATTTATTTGTACACGCCCAATTAGGGCTTTTCAATGATTAAATTAATAATATATCATTACATAGTATAAAATGAAGTCGCTCAAAATGTATGTGCGTGTTAATCTTTTAAACTACGCAACGGATTTTCATACAGTTTTCACCAATAGATAGAGTGATTGAAGAGGAATGTTTATATGTATAATACATGCAAATTATAGTAGAGAAAGGCCGATAAATTCAATGAAAACATATTTTTGTGCAATTTAAAACGGCTGGCGGGCCGTACTATAGTCACTTTTGAAATTCGTTCTACGGAAGAAATTGGAAAATAGATGTCCTAGAGTAAGTAGGTATTTGATTTTCCCTTTTCAAATATCCAGTGTTGCATTGCAAGCATTATATAATTAGTGGCGATCGCTCAAATTGCATTACATAGCATAAAATGAAGTCGCTCAAAATGTATGTGCGCATAGATCTTTTAAACTACAAAACAGATTTTCATGCGGTTTTCACCAATAGATAGAGTGATTCAAGGGGAAGGTTTATATGCTTATTATAGTAGAGAAAAGCCGAGAAATTCAAATATTCAATTCAGGCAGCGAGCAGCGGGCAGCTGGCAAGCGGGTGGTGTGGATTTTATAAAGGTTGGGGTAATGGCGTTGTGTTTCGTTAGCCACAGCAACGTGTGGCCGGGTCTGCTAGTTTTATATAATCAATGAATTAAGAGATATAACAATTAAAATAGTACAGTACTTAAAAACAACAAGCAGAGTGATATAGGATGCACATTCATATAAATTTCGATACGTATTAAAAATTTATAAACATCAAGATAGACATACAGATTTTTTTTTTTCAAATAATCGGAGACGGTTTACATATATATAGTTCCCGTGAGCACTTAGGCCATAGACCCATTGTGCTATCTCCCATTTTACCTCATTCCTTTGACAGTAACCCAGTCCCTTTTATAAAGTTCACCAGGATTGTCATTGGAAATGAAGCTATATCTTCTGGTTCGACAATGGGTCTTCCCAGGTCTCATTTCCCCTCTTCACTCCTCCTTGGTTCCCTGAAGGTCCCACGACGGAAGAGGGCTTCTTCTCTCCTCTCCACTCCTTAGTTCCCCGAAGGCTCCACGACGGAGAGTCCACCTCCCCTTGGTTCCTTAAAGGCCCCACAAGGGAAGAGTCCACTCCACCTTGGTTCCCTGAGGGCCCCAAGAGGGAAGAGAACTTCATCTCTCCTCCTTGGTTCCTCAAAGACCCCACAGAGGAAGAGTTCACCAAGATGGCCTCATTTCTCCTCTTCACTCCTACATGGTTCCTCGAAGGCCCCACATGGGAAGAGGACATTATCTCTCCACTTCACTCCTCCTTGGTTCCACAAAGGCCCCGCGCTGGAAGGGTGCCCTTCCCCTTGGTTCCTTGAAGGCCCCACAAGGAAAGAGTTCATGGAGGTGGCCTCGGCTCACATCTCCATGGTTTCTCCTCTTGGTTCCTCTTACGGCCCCAGGAAGGAATTCCACAGAGGTGGCCTCAGCACTCTTAGGTTCCCAAAAGGCCCCTAGTTTTCGAATGGTCCAATTTTTTTGTCCCACGAGTTACCAGGGAAATAGAAGGTCCACTCCAGCAGAGCCCCGAGTACTGGAGTGAGGTCTAAATACTCCGAGATGCGACCTTGTTTCTCGGAGGCACCGTTCGTGACGCTGTTCCCCAGGACATTCAGCCTGAGCACGGTAGCTCACACCTTGGCTTGGGATGGCTATTGCAGGTCTGTGTTTCCACTCCCTGAGCGATGGGTTCGCCACACTCCCTACGCTGACATACAGATAAAATAACAATGTTTTTATAGGCTGATAGACATTCAGTACCGTTGGTGTTCATGTAATATTTATTCCCTGAACTGTACAGTCGGTTCATTACTGAGTTTATTTCTGCATTGGTACCTGAATTGTTACAATGGTAAGGTACCTTCTGACGAACCGTTCTACTAGACACATGAAAGTTAATCAGCCTAATGAGTTCAGGGGAGTCAAACATGTTACTACTAACTCTAGACTAGACAAAGTATTATAACAACTTAGAACTAACAGATTGTATCCACCGGTTACATTACCTTAGGGCTGGGCAACGTACCCTACAAGATCGACATCGGTTCCGTTCCCAAAAACAGATTTGTTTTCTGTCAGGATTTTTTCAAAGACGAACTCACCATTGTATGAAGCCAGTTGTAAAGGGATAAATGTTGTAGTTATTGTTAAGGTTAAATAAATAAAAAGTTGTTATTGTTACCTTATTCTTGATCATCAAATTGGAGGTGGCTTCGAGTTGACGATATGACTCCTTAGGGTTATTGCGGTCGATGAACACCACCCCGGCAAGGTAGGCAGCGATGCCAAATGGCCACACGTAGAACACCTCCTTCTTGGCAATACTGGCGCATTTGTCCATCACGTGCCAGATGTTGAACATTCCTGCAAACAAACAAATATTTAATACAATATTAATAGAATACTTAGTTTTAGCAACATCTCTGCCTTAGATCACCCCAAGTGGTTCGCTACGTTTGGTGACTTAGCAGGGGTGCCCGGTTTCACGGGGTGAGGTTTATCCGGGTCTTGGGAGGGATATGTCTACCCACCATATCTGCATGGCAGGCCAGACCGGGAGATAATTGTTGAGGGAGTCCCTTTGACTTCTCCAGCCGTACTCTCTCGTAACATCGCCTTGCACCGCAGTGGGAGGAATGTATTCATACATCCGTCACTCCTGGACACACTGACCCCTAGATTCCTACCCACCCCTAATACCCATTTATTTTCCAGAACTTCCTTTCCTTCCTTTCTTAAAAAGACGCACCGCACAGCATCCCCAAGGATGACATAGGCCCTGAGGGAAATTATTTTCCTCAGGACCTCCTGTGTGGAGCTAATGTAAAAAAAAAACGTTTATGGGAAATTTTTAACTACGTCGGGGACGTGCACAAGAAGTCGGGGACGCTCGAGGAAGACATGGCACGATCAAGTGAATCAGATACTTGAGTCGGGCCATGTCAAAAGTCGGAATAATAGAAGAGTATGTATGAATGTGAATGGGGCAAAGAGTGTGTGCCAAGACTGGGTTGTTTAGCGGTCTGTCCTCTCTGCCTAACCCTGTGGAGAAACAGCGTGATGGTTATTTAGTTAACCACGTTTATCGTTTAAAAAACCAACATGTTTCGTAAGCAATGCTTAGTTCATCAGGGTTTACTTAACTGATTACAACAATAATAATTTAAAACTAATATAGACTTAAAGGTGTCAATGTATAGGCGGGAGTGGGAAGGGGGAGGTAATCAATATATATTATAAAAGAAAGTCCAAAAAAACGTGCGGCTCGCAAAAACTCAGAAACGAGTCCCGGTACGATCAAGGGAGTTATATGGTGTGGTAGATCTCTATCCCCCTTCCGGGATGAGGGGTCCCGTTTTTACCTAAAGGGCATGATATTGAAGATATAAGGGCTGGAAGTTTCGCCATCCAGAAATTTCAAGAACAGTCTTCTGGAAGGTTCTAGAAGGTTCGAAAAAACTCTAGAAAGTTCTGGAAGGAGTGGCGGAGTATGTCGGTGAGCCTACAAGGCTCCAGAACGTTCTGGTTGGTTTGTAAATGCTCTAGAAAGTTATGGAAGGAGAAAGTTCTAGAAGCTTTCAGAAATGAGTGGCGGTGAGTCTAGAAGCAACATTTTAGAACATCCCGGAACATTATGGAATGTTGTGGAATAGGGAATCAGGAACATCATTGTGGAACATTCTAGAACACTCTGGAATGTTAACCTGTGCGAAGCCGGGTACTCCAGCTAGTAAGTCATAATTTACAAAGGGAACAAGTTTAATAATGGGTCATTTTAATGAAGTGCGACAAATTACAAAACACATCTATAAAAAATATTCAATACTTCAAATTTACAAAGAAATACAGTTAAATACTCGTAACTTCCAATGCAATACATCAGCAAGATACCAGAAAACTATTAAAATCCCTAAATTTAATACTAAGCACATTCAAAATTCCTATCTTTATCTGGGCATAATCTTTTATAACAACCTCCCATTAAAATTAAAAACCATCGAAAATATGCAGGAATTTAAGCCCAAATTAAAAAATTACCTTAAACTGCTATAAAAGTCCCAAATATGTTTACTTTGTATCTTAAAGTCTGCTATTTTATAAACCATTCATTCCTTCTTTTTCTTTCATTTCTTGGTTTCTATATCTCTGAGTCTACTATTGTATAAACTTAAACTTACATGATTCTTTCATTTATAATGATATTTTTTAATTTATATTATGATTTTTTTAAACTCTTCAGGATTTTTATTATTAAATTTATACATGATTTTTTAACCTACTTATTATATACAATAGCTGTTATTACTAAATTACACGATCTTTTAGTTTACTAATTGAGCCAGAACTCCCTCACCAAACACAAGAGCATTGTCTCTTTATGGTGAGGAACGGCAATTTTTTATTTTTTTGTTAACCTTATGAAACTATGTAACTGATGTAACTTTATATGTATTTTTAATAAGCATTGCCAATAAATAAATGTTTTTTTTTCAATTATTTCTGGCTTTCACCCTTCAAGGGTGTTCTAGGCCATCATTTATAATTACAGAGAAAGGAAAGGTGAATTTATATATTAATTTTATTTAAATGTGCAAATTTCAGAATTTTATGGAAGATTGGAGTAGAGTTCAGACTTAGAAGAGATGAGATGTTGAATGGAGGAGAGGCAATTTTTGATAACGCTTGATAGAAGAGAGGATATTTATTTAGAGAGGGACAATCAAAAAATATGTGATCTAAAGTTCCCACATCTAGACCACAGAACGTACAATCTGGGGAGTCAAGCACATGAATTTTATAAAGGTGAGAAGGAACGGAACAATGTCCGATTCTCATACGAATAAGTAAGGAAATTTCTTTTTTGGAAAAATGGGGGAATTTTTGAAACCACGGTTTTGATGGGATAGTCCTTTGTATTGAGGCGTAGCGGGCACCCTTGGATTGACTAGCAATGTTCCAATACTCTGTCCAAACATTGCGGGATCTATCTTTGATGATGGAAAAAATATCAGACAGGGGAATATGGTTTACGAGGGTAACGGTAGGGTTAGACGCTCCTTGTTTTGCCAAGGAATCAGCAATATCATTACCCACTATGCCAACATGTCCAGGAATCCAAATCAGAGTGACAGTTTTACCAGAGCTTTGAATGGAGGTTATCAATACTCGAATAAGACATACAAAGTGATCATCAGGATGAAGAAGAGGACTTGTTTTAAGTTTTTGGAGGGAACTGAGAGAGTCAGAGAGAACAAGAGAATGTTCAAAATTATTTTTTATTATATATTTGAGAGATTCAATAATCGCAATGCACTCGGCAGAAAATATTGAAAATTGGTTTGAAATTGAATAAAATATTCTTTCATTAGAATTATTGTGGTAAACGTTAATACCAATACCACAGTTAGGAGAGTCCGGAGATTTGGAGCCATCAGTAAATAAAAGAGAAGAGTTGGGCCATTTAGAAGAAATAATGTCATTGAACATATTATTGACAGTACGGGCTGGGAGATTGGAATGACTTTTAAGGATGCCGATCCCCTCTAAAATCGTTGGGGATAGGGTGACGTGACTATATTTTAATTTGTACAAAGGAAGAATATCATTTTTGATAATTTGAAGCTCTGAGAGAGAGCGAAAATTTTTACAAATGGCAGGGAGAGGTTTAGTTCGAGCTCTGATTGTAGATGAATGTGTTGAGTCGTTGAACAACGAGACTCTGGGAATAATCTGATGACTTTTAGAATTTAAACATTTAAGAACAAATTTGTCAGCAAATAATTGACGCCTTAAATAAAGAGGAGGATCAGAACATTCTACTTGAAGGGAATTGATGGGCGACGATTGCATCGCGCCAGTTATTATTCGCAATGACTTAGATTGAATTTTGTCTAATTTACTGAGTGCATTTTTGGATGCAGTACTAAAAAGTGGGCAGGCATAGTCGAGATGACTTCGAATAAGTGCATTGTAGAGCAACTTAATGCAGATAGGATGAGCACCCCACCAAACGCCAGTCAATGATCTGATAATATTTAAATTTTTTTCACATTTAGTAACTATATTATTAATGTGGGAAGACCATTTAAGTTTCCTATCAAATGTTACTCCCAAAAATTTTACTTCGGAAGCATTGGGGATTGGCGAGTTTTTAAATAAAATTTGAACAGGGGGATTATTATGACGATTTGAGAAGGTAACACACTGACTCTTTTGTACTGAAAGTTCAAGACCATTTAAAGTAAGCCATGTGCAAAGGGCATCCATGGCTTCATTAAGATATTTGACGGCGGATGGAATGATTTTGGATGATAAGAAGAAAGCTATGTCATCTGCGAACTCAACGACTTTTACTTGAGGGGGAATGGTGACATGCATATCGTGTGTGTATATATTATACAGTAAGGGGGATAATACATCGCCTTGGGGTAAACCCTTCCAAATTGACCTACTCTGAGGAGTAACATCTGGTAGCTCAATGAAAATTTTCCTATCGAGAAAAAGATTAATAATAGATTGGACAAACATGAGGGGTAAGCCAAGGCCTAAAAGTTTTTTTTTAAGAATTGGGATGGAAACATTGTCAAAGGCGCCTTCTATGTCTATAAAGACTGCAAGACATACTTCTTTGTTAGAAATGGATAAATTAATATCAGTGCTGATGATGGCAAGGTTATCTTGTGTAGATTTCTTTTTCCTAAATCCAAATTGGGATGGAGAGAGAAGATGATTACTCTCGACGAAAAATTCTAACCGGTTTTTAATTAATTTTTCATAAATTTTACTAAGGGTGGATGAAAGAGCAATTGGCCTATAGTTGGATCCAGAATTGGGTGATTTGTTTAATTTTAGAATTGGGATGATTATTTGAGAACTCCAGTCATCAGGTATTATGCCAGTCTGGAAGATTTTATTTAAGATGCTTAAAAAGTGATTTAGAACATTATCATTACTATTTTTGATAATGCTATAAGGTATACCATCTCTGCCTGGAGATGAGTCCTTGACTGTTGATAAACAATTTTTTAATTCAATTAAAGTGAATGGAGAGTCAAGCCAATGATCAGACATAGGAGTGTTGTGGATTGGAGTTATTTCATCTAAGTTAGGTACAGAAGGGGGGGCAATTTTGTCCAAGAACTCGTCCATCCATTTAGAATGAGAAGCTCGAGATGTTGGACTGAAGGAGGATCGAAATCTTCGAATCATAGACCAAACTTCCGAAATTGGAGTGTTCGGAGATACTGAACTGCAGAAGTTGTACCACCCGGATTTTTTTTTTGACCTCAATACCCTTTTGGCATTCGCTTCGGCATTTTTGTATATGAGATAGTTCTCCATAGTCATATTGTGACGATAGGAAAGAGATTTAGCTTTCCGAATTCTCACTACTTTGGAACATTCCTCATCCCACCAGGGAGTTGGAGGGAGTTTTTTGAGAGATTTGGTTTTAGGGGGAGGATTTGATTTATTGATTGCAGTTACGAGCATTGATTTGAAGTTATCGTAGTCATCTTTGACAGATAATGTATCGGTATAGGATAAATTTTGTATAAACTTATCCATATGTGAGTTAAATTCGTCCCATTTGGTGTGTTTTGTTTTAATCTTCGTCGAAATATGGGACTTGTCTGAATGGAAAGAAGTTTGATAAGTGATGGTGATCGGGAAATGATCACTGGAGCAAGGGTCGGGGGACACCACCCACGAGGAGAGAGGTGCCAGATTAATAGAGCATATGGAGAGATCCACTGCACTGGGGTTTGTGTTGGGGCGAGAGATTCTAGTAGGAGATCCGTCATTCAAAAGAAAAAGGTTGGATTCATCTAGGAAATCCATCACACTTCGACCGTCTCGATCACAGAAAGCAGAACCCCAGACGGGAGAATGGGCATTAAAATCACCCAATAAAAAGAAAGGAGGGCTTAGTTGACGGACAATTTGCAACCACGCTTGTTTATTGAAGTGCGATGTTGGGGGAAGATAGATAGAAACAAAGGAAGTGTCCTTTATTTTAGCTGCAACCATTTGAAAGTCAGCATTGGGGGGTTTGATATTATTTATTGGGAAAAACGGAAGGGATTTTTTAATAAAAAGGGCAGCACCTCCGCCCGTACCTTCCGGGCGATCATCGCGGAGACAGGAGTACCCTCCCACATTAAAGTGGGTGGATGGAGTAAACCATGTCTCCGAGACAGCAGCCACAGAAACAAGGTTTGAATTTAATAGGTTAAGAAGGTTTGATTTGTTAGAAATAGCACTGCGGCTATTCCACTGAAGAATTCTGACATCTTGAAGAGCCATTTTGAATAAATGATTTTAATGTGGAAATAATAGAAGCAGCGTTGGACGGTAGATTAGTTTGAGAAGAAATTAGGTCAATTAGAAGCATAATAAGAGTTTGAATAAATGAAGAATTATCTTGGGAGAGTTGTTCAGAAAGCTTTTGATAGTTTGTTGAGGATGAATTATAATTGTTTGCGCACCCATTTGTGGCGTGTGAAAGAGGAGAACCATTGGGATTTAAGAGAAGTGAGTTGTGTTGTTGCTGATCGTATCCACGAGCCTGTTTAGAGATAGGGTTTTTGTATGTGAATTTTGTTGAACGGGAAGATGTTGAGGAGGAGGCGAGAGGGTTGGATGAAGAGTTACTGGATAAAACCTCGGAAAATGATTTTTTGACAGGCGGGAATAATTTAGAAGCCTGCAGAAAAGACAAGTTCTCAGAGGCCATAGAAATTTTTATATTTTTTTGCCGAGATTGTTCGGGGCAAGAAGAGTTAATGGCGGAATGAGCGCCTAAGCAGTTAAAACATTTAGGTGAAGAGAGAGAAGAACATTGGTCAGCCGAGTGGTTTTCTCCACATTTGAAACATCTGGGAGGGGATCTGCATGCAGCTTTGGTATGGCCAAAACGGCAGCAGTTGTAACATTGAGTGGTGGGATAAGTGTACATTTCAACTGGTAAGGAGTTGAAAAATAAATAAATATGGGAGGGAAGAGATTGTCCTTCGAATGTGATGACGACAGATTGGGAGGGCTTCCAGGAAACGATGCCCTCAGAGGTGTCCTTATAATTTAGCCTCCTGGCTTTTATGGGATTGCCGATATGTTGGGGGGTTGAAAGTGAGGACAGGATTTCTGGAATGGACAGATCGGTCGAGATACCCCTGACAAGGCCCATTCGAGTGACATTGAAAGTTGGGATGTACGCCTTGAATTTAGAATTTGATGAAATAAATATATTTTTGATAAAGTTGTTGGCGGCTGAACCTGACAGGAATTCAACAGAGATTCGGAAGCGACCCTCGGCTTTAACACCTCCAGGTTTAATCGAAAGGTTCTTGTTATTTGAAAGAAATTTACCAAATTCAAGAGGATGGATGGTTTTACCTTGTTCAGTTTTTTGCGCATATACAATGTAGGGGCCACGGGAATGAGTAGAGTAAAAGATTGTTGGAGGAGGTTGAGGAAGAGCTGGAGGGGACTGAGAAGACAAAGGCGAATCATGTTTTTTTGGGGAAAGGGGACTAAATTTTCTTTTTTTAATTGAGGTTAGGATGACAGATTCATTGTCTGAAATGTTTGAATGTTCTGAAAAGTCTATTTTATCTGAAATGTCTCCATCTGCAGGGTCAGGAGGGGGATCTGGGGGCTTTGTAAGGGGTACAGGAGGGAAATCCTCCTCCATTGTTCAAAAAATTACAGCTAATATAAAAAGTGACAGAAGTAAAAAAATTATATAAATATCTGAAAATGAGCAGCAAGAAGTGACTCCTGGAAGATCAGGGGGGAGAAGATTCCAACACACTAAACTTTTTACAGCCAAAACACAATAAAAAGATTGGTTTAAGAATATTTTTTGAAAGAGCAAAACAAAAGAACTGATGACAGCCAAATGTTATTGTTGCGAGTCTAAATAAATGTTAGTTTTTAAAAATAAATGTGGTTAAAAGTAAGTATTCCATTAATTTTTTAACTAAAATGGTGCCACAAAATAATAATTTGCTGTGTTTGAAGAAGTGAAACCTATTTAAATAAAAACGAATCGCCGAAATGTATGTACGCGCATAAATTTCAAACGACTGCACCAAATTGGATAACTCTTTTTTTTGTATTTGTTATTGTCAGGACAAACTAACTAACTAACCATCACGCCGTTTGCTGCAAAGGTAGGCAGAGAGTACGGACCGCCAAACAACTCGGTCTTGGCACACACTCCTTGCCTCGTTCACATTCATACATCGTCTCATACATGCTCTTCTATTATTCCGACTCTTCACATGGCCCGACTCAAGTATCTGGTTCACTTGGTCGTGTCATGTCTTCCTCGGGCGTCCCCGACTTCTTCTTCCATTCACATTTGCGTCATGTATTCTCCTTACACTCCTTTCCTCGTTCATTCGCTCTACATGCCCAAACCATCTGAGCGTCCCATTCTTAATCTTACTCATTACGCTTACATCAGTCTTGCATTTTTCGCAGATCTCCACATTTCTCACACGATCGTACACGGTTTTACCACACGTACACCTCAGGGATCTCATTTCTACAGCATTCAGCATTTTTTTTTTTTTTTTTTTTTTTTTTTTTTATTTATTGGCAATGTTTATTAAAAATACATATGAAGTTACAACAGTTACATAGTTACATAGTTACATAAGGTTAACAAAAAATAAAAATAAATTGCCTTTCCTCACCATAAAGAGACAATGCTCTTGTGTTTGGTGAGGGAGTTCTAGCTCAATTAGTAAATTAATGATCGTGTAAGTTAGTAATAACGGCTATTGTAAATAATAAGAAGGTTAAAAAATCTTGTATAATTTAAAAATAAAAATCCTGAAGAGTTTAAAAAAATCATAATATAAATTAAAAAATCATTATAAATGGAAGAATCATGTAAGTTAGTAACAAAAATTATTGTAATAAGTAAGTAAAGGATATGTAAGAAAGAACGCAAGATTTATACAATAGTAGACTCAGAGATTTAGAAACTAAGAAATGAAAGAAAAAAGAAGGAATAAATGATTTATAAAATAGCAGACTTTAAGATACAAAGTAAACATATTTGGGACTTTTATAGTAGTTTCAGGTAATTTTTTAATTTGGGCTTAAATTCCTGCATATTTTCGATGGTTTTTAATTTTAATGGGAGGTTGTTATAATAGATTATGCCCAGATAAAGATAGGAATTTTGGATGTGCTTAGTATTAAATTTAGGAATTTTAATAGTCTAATTCTGAAATAGCATTATCAGAACAAAGTTTGTATAAAACTACTGGTGAGCTCTGGCATTATTAAATGTGCAAGAGGTTGCACGCGAGCTGTTTGAAAACTGAAAGTACCAGGACTGAATGTATGGAATTCGGGAGGGGGGAGGGAGAAGGGGAACTCGGGTAGGGGGTTCGGTGGAGGAGGGGGAACTTGGGAGGGGGGAGGGAAACTTGGGAGGTGGGTTCGCGGGACGCTGGAAGGGGGGGGTGGAGTGGGGAAAGGGAAGGTGGAGGAGGCAGAGTGGGAACGTGAGAGGGAAAGGGGACGCGTGAGAGGATGGGGAGGCGGAAGGAGAGGCGGAAGGGGAATTTGACGAATGGGAAAGGTCACGCAGGGAAAAACAATTTCTTTATTAAATGCATAGCAACGCATGCTGGGTACCAGCTAGTATTAAATACATTAGGTCTTCTATTTTAGTTGTGGTTCCAAAGACAGTCTTGATGCTTTCTTTTAGCAGTATCCTGGCAATTCTGTCTGTCACATTGTGAACATGAGGCAAGAAAGCGCAGCCTTTAACAATACATATAATGATAAATACTGGAGATGAAAGCCTCAATCACATCGTTTTTTTACAATAGCTACACACAGGAGAACCTGAAGAAAATAATTCCCCTCAGGGCCTGTTTCATAACGCTTAATAAGATCTCGATAGGTTTGTTCTGATTCACGTACAAAGACCAGAATTCAAACCTATTGGTGAATTTCGCACACCGGGTTTTTGGCTGATAATTGCCGGTGTCAACCGTTGTTAAGGAGCAAAAACAAGTGTTTGTTTTTCGTCAGTCTTCCCATCGTAACGCAGCTGTCAACATTACCGTTCATATCGTGACAAGCTATCGTGATTCGTATAGTGAATTTACCGCCGGTAATTCATTCCCATCGCATAAGAACTAAATAACGACTGCCTGTGGACCATCCAAAAACAGTCAATCGACCACGAGAGACCCACAAACCGGGCAAGATTGCCATCAAATTATCGTAAGTCCCTCTATGAAATACCTTTGTATTTGTTTCAGTAAACGTATCCTATCGAGATCCACAGGCTTTAACTCGTATAGAGTGAGCATTCAGCTTCACTTAACCCTTGTAAGGTAGTGCCATCAACACGCTCATCTTACAGGGCCTATACCATCTTTGGGGGTTCTGCATTTAAGAACAGGAAGAAGAGGATGTTCTGGGAAGGAAAAAGGTAAGAATCTGGCCCGCCACGCAAGTAGCAGATGCATCCGCCGTTAAGACCCAGACAATCCTCACCCCATGAACTCTGGCACCCGAAGCGAACCACTTTGGGCGACCAATGGCAAAGGTGTGGGGCAGCAGTTCTAATACCCGCCTGCCAAATTGTGAACTATCTAACAAAGTTATCAATGATGGTTAGGTTAGGTTAGGTTAGGACTCACCCAGCACATCGATCATGGATTGGTGGTTAGCCACAATGACAAAGCCTTTGTCCTCGGCCAGTATGTGTGCTCTACGAAGTTCCCATTCCAGTCCAATCAGCTTTGTGATGTGCTTCAGCACAGCCGATACATATCTGCAAATAAATACAATAAACAATTCAATACAATAAAATTCTGTAATACGAGATGACTGTTGGAGAACCGTTGAAGATTGGAGAGTAAGAAATCCATACATATATTATAAAATCCGATGACAAACTGAAAAGTTTTGAAAAACTGCACGACAGTGGGAGGGGTGGATTCATACGTCCGTCACTCCTGACACAAATTCTTGCCCACCCCTCATATCTTTTTCCTTCACAGAATTTCCTCTCCTTCCTTCCCTTAAAAAGACCCTACACACAGCATCCCCAAAGATGAATTAGGCCCTGAGTGGAATTATTTTCCGTAGGGCCTCCAGTGTGGAGTAGAGATGGGTAAGTTCTGCATTTTTCCGGAGGTCTCCGAGATGTGCTTCCTTTTAAAAGTACTTGAGTTCTTGGAGCAAGTCCCGGGAGCCCCCCAAATGGCCCGAGCGCTAAAAGAATTCGAACGTGCAACCTGCTCCCGATTAGCAAATGGCTCGAACCTAGACGCTCGGTTTCCACCCTAGCCGGACCTCGGAGCCGGAGCTCGCAAAAGAACCCGCGACCTACTCCCGAATGGCTCGAATTGAGACGAGTCAGGTTCCACCTCGCCCCACCTGCCCGCACGCAAAAAAACTCGAACGCGCCACCTATTCCCGACTCGCACATGTGGCTCGGACCATGACACACGGATTTGACGAGTGCCAACTGCCACCGCGCCGCGCCCCGCCCTCACCCGTCTGTGGCTCGGCCCGCCGAGTTCCAGCTACAAGTACTGTACCGGGTTCTTTGGGAGTAGTCGATTTGAAAAGGGAGTAGGAGTAGGAGCCGCTTCGCTTGAAGAACCCGAGTTTAAGAGTGACTAACCAGCAAATCCAAATTCCGATTCCGACTCTAGCGCTCACACATCAGGGCTCGCGAGCGGACGTTTTTGGAACTAGATTTCGTTCCGCTGCAAGCCAAGTTTCGTGTACCTGCTAGCTTACGCGGAGCTAGGGCTGCAGTATGGTTCAGACTTCATCTTCATCAATGTTGAATTCTCGCTTCCAGAATTTTAATTAGTAGTAGTTATTTGTAATTTGTATATCGAAGTGCATAAAAATAAATAGATACAAGTGAAATGCGTAAACACAGTAGGTATAAAGTAGATACCTGAATACGTGAATAAACAATTTGTTTTTTTTTTTTAATATTTTGCTTTTTTGTTTTTTAATTGTATTTTACGGCCATTAGAGTGGAAGATACTCTCAGTATCGCCCTGGTGTAAGACCACCATTTAGAATTGAAACGTTGCTTGAAATGGCTTTAGCCATGTTTAGTGACCAGATCTGAATAGTCAGGTACTTCCCCACCTTCCTCTTCCCTGTCTCCTTCCCCTCCCCACTACCTTCAGCCTCAGAACATATCCCAATTGGGGATGCCATAGTCCCACTGGCTCCAGACGGGAACAGTTAGTGCCTCCGTTCACGGAGATACTTACAAGATACTTGACCCTCGTGCGCGTATCATACGCGCCGATCGTAAGTACCCCCGTACGATTTTGCTGGTGCCCGTTCACGGCACTACGCGGTGGCTGTCGGATTCCAATCAGTATCACGATACCGACAGTGCTGATCGCACGCGACGCTCGCATCATTTGTGTCCGATACTTTTTTTTATTTTTTTTTTATTGTTTTTATTTCTTGCTAGAGCAATCCCGATGAGTTACAGAACTCATTTTGGGACAGGAGGAACATACAAATCATGGGTGGGAGGAAATAGTTAAAATTTTACATAAGAATTTGGATGTTAAAATATAAGATTCACATACAATATAGAAGAAAAATAAATTACAGGTTGAGTAGAATAAACAGCAATGGAAAACAATTATTCGTTTGACAGAAATGGCGTCGGAACATGAAAGTAATGTTAGATTTGTTCTGGAAGTGGAAAAAATGCATGTTTACATAACTATACTTTACCAGAATACGTAAGAAACGATTTAGTGGAGAAGGCATGGATTGATGTTGGAAAAAAAGTCATATGACATCGCATGACAGCGTGTTCACTCCACGGCTGCACGTGAAAAATGACCAACTTCAGTACAATTCGGATAGTGCCGTGTACGGAGACTAGCATTAAAAAGTGGTATATCAGCAGGTTACTTGTGGTTTCATCACAATTACGTAGATTGTAAGTATCTCCATGAACGGAGGGGCTTCGGACTCTTGTGCGATATTCAGGAAAAAAAAGAGTAATGTTGAGATGGATTGTAAAAAATGTCACATTTTTAAATATTTATTCGTGTGCACAATTGTTTATGTTATATTTATGTGCATACCGCACAAGAGACCCAAATGCTCCCGTCTGGAGCCAGTGAGACTATGACATGACTATGGGGTATATTGTGAGGCTGAAGGTGGTGGGGAGGGGAAGAGGAAGGCGAGGAATTACCTGGCTATTCAGATCTAGTCACCAAACACGGCTAAAGCCATTTCTAGCAACGTTTCAACTCTGTCTGGTGGTCTTACACCAGGGCGATACTGAAAGTATCTTCCACTCTGGAATGTGACGCAAATATATTATTTTAAAATTAAATAATTGGGAAATAACCCAAATTAGTCAAATAAAATTTATTTGCCCACGCCGGGATTCGATCCCACGACCTTCGGATTGCGAGTCAAGAGCCTTACCCCTTGACCACCCTGGCCTTCAATAGGTAGTATCAGTAATTTGGAAGGCGGGTATGGGTACCGCTTGCCCCGGGAACCATGTATTTGTCAAATCATGGGAAACCATGGTTTGTCAGGATCTCGGCGGCAGTTGCGTGTGCCCACCAACTACGTGGAAGGCCAGATCGGGAGACACCTTTGTTTTACAATCGCTCAACATACTGCCTATCTCTTCTTTGGGGATGCTGTGTGGAGGGTCGTTTTAGGGAAAGGGAGGAGAGGAACTTCTGAGAAGGAAAGGGGTATTAGAGGTGGCCGCCGGGTAATGGCCGCCGGATTGTCACCGTATCGGTTCGCGAAGTGAAATTTAATTTTACGTAATTAAAAATTAAAATGCATCATTTTCCGCCGCCCGTGATTTATAGTGAGGCGAATTTAAAGTTTTTTTCTAAAAATTATTCGTAATAACCATGGGACACTTCGATCCAAAATTTACCAATTATTATTGTTTTAGATGGCAATAATTAAGCTCACTAGCGTTTGCCTGTGTTCTTAATAATTAACAAGAGAACTTCGATTTGCTTTGAATTCAAACGTCATTTTAAAAATTGAAACTCATTGTGGGAACAATTCACACCAACAAAATTCTTTTATTTTAATTAACGAATAATTCTATATTAATTTTAAATGTGTATATCTTTTGATAATAATTTCAGTAACTGTAGCACTTTTAGGCACAGATTATGGAAATTACACTTCATTTTAAAGATTACTTTTTTATGTGAATATCTCATAAGAGTTCCAGCTGCTCCCGCCTGGAGAGTGAGACTATGGCAATCCCAATTGGGGTATGTTGTGAGGCTGAAGGTAGTGGGGAGGGGAAGGGAAGTAACCGACTGTTCAGATCTGGTCACCAAACACGGCTAAAGCCATTTCAAGCAACGTTTCAATTCTGAACGGTGGTCTTACACCAGGGCGATACACGCAAATGCGTACAAAAAAAATGGCGGCAAAGGAATCGTTTTAAACGGGAAATTTTGAATACAAAGGGAATTTTAATGGATCTTTTATCATTATTTATACAAACGTAACTAGTTTCTTGTAGTAATTAAGTTTATGTAGTGTAATTTCCAAAAGCTGTGCCTAATAAAAGGGCGGCGGATAGTAGAGTTTCTATTGTTTAAACTTTTGACAGTACTATCTGTGTTCATTCGAAAAAGAATTTAAAATTTAAAATTGTTTGTTTTTGAAAGGCGATTCTGAGGGTAATATTTTTTTGAAGTAACGCATGCTCGACTTGGGGGGGTAAGCTGGTGAATGCGTTACGAAAAGTGGTGATTGTTACGAAAATTGTCATGCGAACGGTAATCGATGCGAACGGTGATCGATTGCTAGACGAACGGTCGGGCCTTTACGCACGCTTGACTTGGGGAGTGATAAGTATAAGGATAAGGATGGTCACCCCAAGGTCGTAGGTCACCCCTGGTCGTAGGTCACCCCAAGGTGTAGGTCACCCCAAGGTCATAGATCACCCCAAGGTCGTAGGTCTCCCCAAGATCGTAAGTCACCCAAGGTCGTAGGTCACCACAAGGTCGTAGGTCACCCCAAGGTTGAAGGTTACCCCAAGGTCGTAGGTCACCCCAAGGTCGTAGGTCACCCCAAGATCGTAGGTCACCCCAAGGTCGTAGGTCTCCACAAGGTCGTAGGTCACCCCAATGTCGTAGGTCACCCCAAGGTCGTAGGTCTCCGCAAGGTCGTAGGTCATCCCAAGGTTGAAGGTCACCCCAAGGTCGTAGGTCACCCCAAGGTCGTAGGTCACCTCATGGTCATATTTCATCGCAATGTCATATGTCACCCCTAGGTCATAGGTCACCCCATTCGCTACGTTTGGTAACTTAGCAGGGATACCTGGGTTCATTGGGCGAGGTTTGTCTTGTAGTTTTACTTCAGTCGTATGGTCTAAATAAAGCACACGCGTTTTTTTTATCAACACTTATTTTTTATAATAATATTCTATGGTTTTTGACGGGTCTGCCTAATAATAAAAATAGATTAATAAATCGTCAATTCATTGTAAATTGTAGTTTTTAACTAAAGCTTCTACGAGGAATTCAATCGTAACACTTGTTTCATTCAATAAATAATATGTTTATATAATTAATCAATGTAATATGAAATTATGATATGAACTAAATTTGTCAATTTGACTGGCCTAAAACAGGATCCATTCCTAGTTGGCTAGTCAAAGTTTCCATATATGTTTCATTGTATAATTTTATGTGAAATAAATATTATTATTATTATTATTATTTGGATAGGGTTTCAACTTCACTTTACCTTGTTCTGAGATATGAGGTGTCAAAGTTAGCAAAGGTCATTTCTCATTATCCATTTACTAATTTCTGATTTTTAGGTTGACTTTTGTGTAAAATATTTATAAATGAATATATTTTAAAATAAATTTAAATAGAATGTATACTTACCATTTTAAAACATGTCTAAACATGCAAACAGGGCATAATCATTCATTTATTGCATAAGGTTCTAACTACATTACTAATGCAATTCCAAGCTAGGGCCACGTCCACAAAACATGGTAAGGCGAAGTTTTTTTTTTTATACAATATTTTTAGTTGTGCATAGCCTGCCTCACTAGGTGAACCTGTATTGAGGCAGAATTTTTTGTAAATTGTTTCTCACAATTTTATCTATGTTTTTTTTATAGATGTATAATGTAGGTTTCTATACAACAAAAACTTTATTTTAGTTTAAATTATTGTTTGCATATACACAATACAAAAACTGCAAGGTCATTACTACAATAACAACTACATACTGTCAATGACAGGGCGTTTGGGTGAGGGCACCAGTATAGGCTCGATCATTAGAATATATCCAAATTTCAACATATTTTTTAAACTCTTCCTGTGTTTGACTCAGTTTGATGTTTTCTGGGAGAATGTTGTATATTTTTGTGGCAAAGTATCTAAAGCAACATTGACCAAAGATGGAAGAGAGTGCTGGAACTTGCAACATGTCTTTGTTGGAATTACGTGTAAATTAAGTTAGAACCCTATCAAACCAAAGTGACGAACTAAAATGCGCCTCGTAATAACGATCCACTGTCAGATACAAACAAAATAGAGAGTGAAAGTGATGTTGGAACCTTGTAAAATAAATGATTATTTAAAATGCTTGATGTTAGAACTTTGTCAGAGATATATTTACGAAAATACAACTCAGATGGTTCTGAAAATTATTTTGGGTATAGATATGAGCAAAAGAAATGCTTTGGCATTCAAAGGTCACCTTTTGAAAACAAAAATGTCAGTTAGAACCCTATCCAAATGAGGTGACGAAATCGCAATTAATTATTTACCAACATATTCGCAAATCACGGTTATTTACGAATTATACATGATATTAGCACAATACATACAATACAATGTGAATCACATCAGATAATATGTAACATAAAGCAATCAAGATATTCACGGAGATGTGTACAAGGGTCATAGATTAACAAAACAATCAGGTGACAGGTGACAATGCTGGAATTAAATTCTTAAACTTGTCTCTGTAAATGTATTGTAAAACCACTAGAGCGATTTTTGCCATATATTGGCGCCATTTTAAATGTCTCCGATTGCTTTTCGGCTAAAAAAGGCAATTATCTCATCGATTCGGCAATTTAAAAAAAAAAGTATTTGTAGCTCCCACGTTTGTTATTTTGGACTTAAAACTAAGCTATTGAAACGCTTTATCTATTATGATCATAGATGTCACAAATCAGAACTTCGTGGAATATTTTATGACGATGCAAAAAATAAAATTTTAAAATAATTTTTTCACGCAGAATTTCTGATCAGCTGTTTACGGTTCCTTTTCCATAGAAATGCACCTTCTTTATCAAGTATATCACAGATAATATACAAAAATCGAAAATATTCTATGTTGACTCGAATAAGTATCTCTCACGGCAGTTTCAAAGTAACAAACACGCAGGATTCACGCGGTTATAAACTTTACAATTTTTTAATATACTTTTTTATAAATCCTACTAATGTGAGATAAGCGGTAAAATGCAGATTAATTCATTGGCTATATAACACTATAATAACTTTTTATGTCTCCATGTTAAAATTCGAAGGTATCTATGTATGGGATCGTAAATTAATCACGTGGTTCAGAAAAATCACGAAATATCACAAGGGGGGGGGGGGGGTAAAATGAGATATCACGTGTATTAATTTTTCGTTATAATATTCTGAAAATTTCAAAATACTTTGTACTAAAAAAAATCAGGTGATTTGGGGGGGGGGGTTAGTCTAAAACCTCACCACATATCACCAAGGGGGGGGGGGGGGTTAAAAAGTTGCTAAAAAAACATCACGTGATTAATGGGACGACCCCTATGATTTTTTTAATGTTGGCGAAAATTTTAAAAAATGATCTTCTGAAAATCTCGAGCTAACGGAGAAAAAAGTTTTAAAATGCGCTGTCGCTAAAGCCGATAACACGTTGTCATCAATGATGAAGCTAATATTTAAATCCAGATAACAAATCTTTACTTCAGTTGGACGAGGTTCTAACTGACATTTTTATCAAAAATAACCGTTATTTTTGATAAAAATTTCAGTTATGGCATAGAATATGGGATTATAGGATGGGGAACTGCCTCAAACATTCACATCAAGCAGCTAGCTAAAACGCAAAAGGCAATAATAAAAATAATGCTAAAAGTACTCATAAAAACTCCATCAAAAGAAATTTTAAAAAACTTTAATGTGTTCAGCACATAGACATATGAATATTAATAGACCTGCCTTAAGCGATAAAAGCGTATTATTTCCCCCTCCCCATACCGATTCCATTGGAATTGTGGCCTGTGTTTTGAAAACGTGTAAAAATAGAAGTGAAAAAGAGAATAAACCCAATTGTCGTATTACATTCCATAGGCAAGCATTATTTTACTTTATTATAAGCTTATTCAGATCACATAATATGGTCGTTTTTGTAACACACACTATCACTCGAGACACATGGCGTGTGCTCGTCGCTGTTTTGTGGGGTAAGTAAATTATGAAACATTTTTAAAAGTGTCTTAACTAAATACGTCAACAAAATATTGGACTGTGAAAATGGGCGAACTTTACTTTGCTGTATTTGGAATTTGTAAATTTATTCATTTCGCGGCGAGCGATTCGCGCTCACATGTAAAAAGGTCTATTCATTAAAGAGCAGAGTTTACTTTTAATAACTAAATGGTGATATTATAATGCGAGATGCCCAAATACTCTCAGATTGAGTTATTGACGAATCACATATCACCGAAATCATCTTCCCGCTCTGCGCCCCGCTGTAGTTCGTTTCTTCCCCTCACCTTTATGTTCTGGTCTATTAATATTCATATGTCTATGGTTCAGCATTTTTAAATTATACTAAAAAAATGCACAACTCAAATTTAAATAAAAATATGAATACCTTGCTGACCAACACCTACAAGGTCAAAATCCTCAAAACTACTGAACATCCCGCAATTAAATACATCTTTTGGCCAGAAAAACCATAATTTCTAACTAACTAACTAACTAACTAACCATCACGCCGTTTCCCCGCAGGGGTAGGCAGAGAGGACGAACCGCCAAACAACTCGGTCTTGGCACACACTCTTTGCCTCACTCACATTCATACATCGTCTCATACATACTCTTCTATTATTCTGACTTTTGACATGGCCCGTCTCAAGTATCTGATTCACTTGATCGTGCCATGTCTTCCTCGGGCGTCCCCGACTTCTTCTACCATTCACATTTGCATCATATATTCTTTTTACACTACTTTCTTCGCTCATTCGCTCTACGTGCCCAAACCATCTGAGGGTCCCTTTCTTAATTTTGCTCATTATAATGGTCCCTTTCTTAATTTTGCTCATAAATTCCATTCTACAAAATTATATAATGCCCTTCCAATTGAGATTAAGAACACCATGGAGATACAAATGTTTAAAGAAGATATCAAATTATGGTTAAGTAAACAGGAAGACGAGGAAATCATTAAAATTATGAAGTAACCCCAATACAACCTGCAAACAGCAAACATAAATACTTTTATTTTACTTCTTCAAATTTAGCAAATTCACTTTGTGGCACCATTTTATTAATGAAATAATTAAAAACACTTTGTTTTTACCACAATAAACTTTATTTAAAAGTCAACATGTTTCAAGAACGATGTTCTCTTCATCAGGACATAAAATGTACTAAATACTAAATGATCAAACATAGAACATATACTAAATACTAAATGATCAAACATGAAAACATAGAAAATTCACAAAAACATTAAATTTACATTAGAAATGGGAATTAATTGTAGCATAAATTTCTTAGATTTAAATCTAACTATAATTAATAATAAGATTGAATTTAATATTTTTCGAAAAGAAACATACGCTGATATAATTATACACAACTCATCTAACCATCCATTTTCACAAAAACTCTTAGCTTTCCATTATTTGATCAATAGATTAATTAATATCCCATTATCCCCAAATAATTTCAAAGCAGAACTTAACACCATTAAAATAATTGCTTCTAATAATGGTTATAACTCCAAATTAATAGACGATTTATTAAACAAAAAATATAAGAAAAAATTTCATTTGTCCTACATTTACCCATTGCTTACTGATAATATTAAAAAACAATGGAGAAAAATATTGTTTGTAAATCATCAAACCTCCAATTTAATCATGAAAAAAATTCCTAATACAATACAGCCTGCTTTTTATACGAATAATAAATTAAAAAATTATATTTTAAATAACAAGGACAAAGACCAAAAAATTAAAAAATCTGGAGTTTACCAATTGAATTGTAATGACTGCAATCATTTTTACGTAGGTAAAACTTGCAGAAATTTTGAAACGAGATGTCTAAATAGCAATAATTATTCGGAATTTGCTAACCATTTAATTGAATTTAACCATTCATTTGATATAAATACTGGTTTTAAAATTTTACATACTAACGTTAGTGGTTTTCACTTAGATCTTTTAGAAATATTAGAAATTAGGAAAAATGTCAATAGAAATTTAAATATTATTAACAATCAAATTAATTTTGTGAGTAACCCTATCTTAAACATATTTCCATTGTAATTTTTTGTCTTTGTTCTTCTAAGCACCCCCTTTCCACCCCCCCCCCCCCCCTCCCCCTTGTTGATCTTCTAAGCACCTCCCCTTTCCACCTTTCTCCTCCCCCACTACTTCCATTTCTACCCACGCCGTTCTATGTTTGATCATTTAGTATTTAGTACATTTTATGTCCTGATGAAGAGAACATCGTTCTTGAAACATGTTGACTTTTAAATAAAGTTTATTGTGGTAAAAACAAAGTGTTTTTAATTATTTCACTTTTATTTTATTTATTGTTATTTTGTGAAAAGCAAGAAACTAGATGACGAGGAAATAAAAATCTACACCCATTCAGCAACATACAGTCCGCCTCGGAACAGGAATACCTAGTGAGGAGTGAGGAGGACTGTTAACAAACCACTTTACTTTGTATTTTTACTTTTTTTGTAATTTTACATTATCTTATATGGTCATTAAAATAATTAAAAAAATAAATAAATAAAATAAAAAATGCAAAACCATTTCGTTTGCCCATTACTATAACCAAAATAATTTTCAGAACCATATATGTTGTATTTCTGTAGATATTTGGACGAAGAAATTCAAGCTACATTCATTTTACAAGGTTCTAATATAACTTACACTCTGTTTTGTTTGCATCTGATAGTTGATCGCTATTTTAACGACACTCATTATAGTTGGTCACTTTGGTTGGATAGGGTTCTAACTTCGACTCACCATGTTCTGAGGTATCAAAGTTTGCAAAGACGAATTTTTGTAATCTATTTAACAATTTTAGATTTTGAGATTCAATATTGTGTGAACTATTTGAGAGTATTAAATTTTAATTGAAAATATTTAAATAGGACCTGACCCTAGCTTAGAATTGCATTAGGAAAATGTATTTAGAACCTTGTGCAATGAATTATTATTTATTTTTATTTTGCGGAAACAAACAGTACATTATTACATAATGGAAAATAGTTACAAAGTTATAGAATTAATACAATAATTGGTACCAATGACATGTCGCTGTTATATACTTATGTTTTTGTGAGATAAATAATACATTATACCTAAATTAAGTTAGTAAATTATTGAAGGAGTGGGGTGTGTGAGAGTGTTAGGGTGCGCGTGTGAGGGTGTGGATGTGTGTGGATGTGTGTGTTATGTGTGCGAATTCAGTGTGCTAAAAATGTTTTTCTTAAATAGAGGGAGGGAATCAACAAATATATCGGTATTTGTGGTTTTTTTAATTGAGTTGAATCTTTGAAGGATGCGGGAAATGGGGGAGTTGGCTGCAGCGTTCGTATTATTACTAGTTGTGTAAAAAAGGTTGGTGTGGCGAGTTCTTTTAGATGGGATGTTAAAATTTATTTGGGATAGAAGTTCTGGGCAGTCTATTACGTTATGTATAATTTTATGGAGAAATGTCATGTCAGCTACCGTTCGCCTGGATTTCAGGGATTGGAGAGTGCAGATATAATTATTGTTGTATTTATAACCGAGATACTTAATAAAGTTATTTTGTATGCGCTCTATATTATTGACGTATTGGGTGTATTTGGGATTCCAGACAGGCGATTCAAATTCCAGTGTACTTCTCACTAGTGAGGAGTAAAGCATTACTAGAGTATGTGGATTTGTATATACCCTAACTGGTTGCACATGGTTCTATTTACATGTTTAGGTATGTTCTAAAGTCGTAAGTGTACATCCTATGTAAATATTTTCCTTTCTCTAATATGCCGGAGACATTAGTATTGTGCGGATGCGAGAGAAAATAATTTTAAAAAATATCGAACAAAAAATGTTTCTCTGCGATTTTGGCCCTTCTACAGAATTTGTATGAAGAACAGGATCAGAATCGCTTACGCCAACATTACACCATAAGATGGGTCAAAATTTCATTCACCTTGCAATCCCAGAGTATTTTTTAACGATTTTATCTGTGACATAGAAATGTCATTTTTGCCGCGAATTTTAGCTGCCAAAATTAATGCGTGTTCCTCGACTAAAACATCGTAAAACCTATTAATTTACGTAAATAATAAAAGTAATGTTATTTTGGTACATAGTTTATTGTTCTAGTAACGTGTTTCAGTCAATAAAATATATAAGAAAACACACAAGTTATTCAAATTAACGAACAACTTAGCGCTTTATCAAAAATTTTCTCAGTTAAGAGAATTATCCAAAATTGAATCTAACTTGTGTTACAAATCTTATATTGAACTCACTGAGACAAAATTAAATCTTAACCCTAAACAATTTTGGAAATTTATTAAACAAAAACGTATTGATAACGATCTCCCTTCAAGTTTATTTTTTAATGATACTCACGCCACCAACGATTTCGATATTGCCAACCTTTTTGCTGAACATTTCTCCTTTGTCTATACTGATAACATATGCACCATCCCTCCACTTAAATATGCTAATACTATTGACCTTAATAATTGCGAAATCACACTTGTAGATGTTTTCAATTGCTTAAAAAATCTTCCCAGCAAAACAAGCACTGGTCCTGATGGTATACCTGAAATATTATTGAAAGAATGTAAATCTGTTGTATCTAAGCCAATTTGTTTATTATATAACTTATCACTATCATCTGCCACTTTTCCGGATTCCTGGAAGGTTTCCTATATACGACCTATTTTTAAATCGGGTAATAGGTCGAACGTAGAAAACTATAGACCTATATCGATGTTATCTCATATTCCTAAAATCTTTGAATCTATACTCACCAAAAAAATAACACCTATTTTCAAAAATGTGCTGATTGAGGAATAGCATGGCTTTAGATCTGCTAAATCTACCACTACAAACTTACTCTCCTTCACCAACACCGTAGTCAATGGCCTTGAAGATAAATCACAAGTAGATGTTCTATATACCGACTTTTCTAAAGCTTTTGACAAAGTAAAACACGCTATCCTCATGGCCAAGCTATATGCTATAGGTATACGAAACCCATTGCTATCTTTCTTTAATTCTTATTTAAGCAATAGAAAACAAAGAGTTAAAATAAATAACATTGAGTCTATTATTATTGAAGTAACATCCGGCGTACCGCAAGGAGCACATTTAGCCCCGCTTCTCTTCAACTTGTTTATAAATGACATTATTCGTATTTTCTCTCACACACGCTTTTGGCTTTTTGCTGATGACAATAAGATCCTAAAAATAATCAAAAACTACCATGACTGCCTTCTTTTCCAATCAGATATTGACTCTTTCAATGACTGGTGTAAAATTAATTGCTTGGAACTAAATGTCGATAAGTGCAAAATTATGTCCTTCTACAGATCTAAAAATCCGATTGTTTTCGAATACAAATTAAATAATAATTGCCTAACAACTGTTCAATCTATTAAAGATCTTGGTGTCTCTCTTGATAGCAAGCTTTCTTTCCGGGAACATATAAATACGATTGTTAATAAATCTCTAAAACTACTTGGTTTTATCACTAGAACCACTTCTGACTTCAAAAATATAAATACCCTAAGAACTCTTTACTGCTCCTTGGTTCGCCCCCATCTTGAATATGCTTGTATTATATGGTCTCCTTTTTATGCTGTCCATATTCGTCATATTGAATCCGTTCAACATCGGTTCCTAAAGGGAATTGCTTGGAGGCTAGGATTAGAGCGAGGCAATTACTCGTATGCTGAAATTGAACAAACTCTAAACCTTTCTCCTTTAGAAGACCGTCGGATAAAATCTGATCTCATTTGTTTCTTCAAAATTATTAACTGTTTAATCGACTCGCCTACATTAACTCATCACATTTAATATACCTTCTCGTAGACTCAGAAATAAAGACCTGCTTTTCCTCAATCAGCACTCGACTAACTATGGTTATAACTCTCCACTGTCCAGAATGTGTAACTCACGTCAAGACCTTGATTTTTTTGGTATTAGCTTAAATTATTTCTGTCGCTCTTTAAACAAATGAAGATATGTAATATTCACCCTAATTTTTGCAAGGTCTTGACGTGACTTGACACTTATTTTTCTTCTATTTTCACTGTTTGTCTTTGCTTTCATGTACCATCCGAATCCTTACATTGTTCATTTCTATACTTCGTGATACTTTGTTTTAAATTGGACGTAAGTCCGTAAATAAATAAATAAATAAATAAATAACGATAGCTCAAAATTAATCCACAAAACATTCAATTCAAAGTGGTGCTTTTTTAGTGAAATGGCCTGGCCTTTGAAAGGTTATGTTCAATTAAAATACTTTACACAAGATTCAACCTCAAAACCAGAAAGTGGCAGATATTTTTTTTTTTTTTTTTTTTTTTTTGTTTTTTTTTTTTTTTTTTATTATTAATTATTGAAACATTTATTATAATTACAATTTTACAACAAAATATTTTTTTTTACAGGTTTTTTTTTACTACTCTTCCATTAAAAGCATTTGCTTGTGTATGAAAGGGGAGTGTACATAAATGCTATTAGTTATTAGTTAGGTATAAGTTAGTACTTAAATAATGAATTGTACATAAATATATGTGAGCTGCAGTATTTATTTGATAATGGTGTGTTTTTTTTTTTTTTTTAAAGAAAGAATGTTATGGAGAACTAAGATATTTGTAAGATTAGTTGACAGTAGTTTTTTTTTTAAGAATATTTTTAAAATGTCTCTTGACAGAGAGCAGTATTTGGGTTTTATCATTGATGCTTCTGATTTCTTCTGGTAGACGATTGAAAAAAGTTCTTCCCTGGTAAGTATAATGATGCTGTGCAAAAGACGTATTTAGTTTTGGGCATAGAAAAACATGTTTAAGTCGAGTTCTGTTTTCATTTAAAAATGGATATTTATCTTTTTCTTTTATTATTTGAATTACTGAATTTTTAATATATAGATCTTTAAATGTGGGAACTTGAAATTCTTCAAACAGGCGTTCAGTTGGGTAGTCTAAGGATTTTTTTAATATAATTTTAATAATTGTTCTTTGTACAATTTCTATTGGAAGAAGGTTACATTTATACGCGGATCCCCAACTAATAATAGCGTATTGTAGAGTGGATTGAACTAAGGCATAGTAGATTAAATATAAATTTTTTACCGACAGAAAATTTCTAATTCTTAAAAATATATATATTAATTTTCTGATTTTGTTTACTACTTGACATATTTGTTCCTTCCATTTCAGATTTTTATCGATAATTACGCCGAGATATTTAATTTTATTTGTTGTTTTTAATATTGTACAGTTTGATTTGTAATAATGTTGGCTGTGAATTTTAGTGTTATCGTGTATGACAATGTTAAAATTTTTGGGAGCGTCGTTTGGATGGATTGCAAATGGAATTACAAATGTCTTTTCACTATTTAGTGATAGTAAATTAGTGTCGAAAAAATTCTTAAGCGTATTGATGTCTTCTGTGGCCTGTAATTCTACATTTTCCCAAGTATTTTCACTTATTATTAAAACTGTATCATCGGCGTATGATGTAATTTGACCATGTAGATGTTGAAAAAAAATATCGTTTACATATATGGTAAAAAGGATTGGTCCAAGCACTGTACCTTGGGGGATTCCAAAGCTTGAAATCTCTTGATCACTATTAATACAATTGATTTTTACCACTTGAGGGCGGTTTTTTAAGTAGTTGGTGATCCATTTAATCGCGTTGCCTTTTATGCCAATATCATTTAATTTTTTTAATAGTATCTCATGGGATATGCTATCGAAAGCCTTTCTGAGGTCAATAAATATGCCCGCACATTTTTTACCTTTATCTAATGATTCGTAAATGTATGAAGTTACGTTAGCAATTGCATCTTGTGTGCTGAGTGATTTAATAAAACCAAACTGGTTTTTGTTTAGTATTTTATTACTATCTAGGAAATTTACCAATTGTTTTTTTACTATTTTTTCAAAGATCTTTCCTATGTTAGAAATTAGACAAATTGGGCGATAATTCGTTACTTGGTGTGGATCACCAGATTTGTAAATAGGTGAGATTATTGTGTTTTTGTAGTTCATTGGAAATATTCCTTTCGTTAAACTCAAGTTTATTAAATGAGTGATGGGTTTTATTAAGTAAGATTTCATAGATTTTAACATGTGTGTCGTAATAGAATCAAAACCGGGAGACGAACCTCCTTTCATATTTTCTATTATTTTTAAGATTTCACATTCTGTTGTTATTTCAAATGTTGAAAGTATATTACGTTTCTGTAAATTTTTATTTTTATGTTTTTCCGGGTTAGAAGGTTTATGAATATTTTTTGCAAGATTTTTTCCAACATTTGCAAAGAAGGAATTAAATATGTTTGCACATTGTTTAGGCTGTAAATTGGCATCTATAATTTTTTTATCATGTTCGATGTACTTAATATTTTGAGTTTTTTTTGTATTGTCTATGGCCATATTCACAGTTTTCCACATTTGTTTATGATTATTTTCTGAAGATAATATTTTATTTTTAAAAAACTCTTCCTTACTTTTTTTAATATAAGAAGTTAATTTATTTTTATATTTTTTATAAAAATTATATGCTTTTTCATCATGGGGATTTTTTAAAGTTGTTTTATAAAGTTTTTCTTTGTTTCTGATAGATATTATAAGTCCTTTGGTAATCCAAGGTTTTAAACATCTTAATTTTGATTTTATGTGTATTATTATTTCAGTTGTCGAATTTTTAATGTGTTGTGACAGGATTTTTTCAAAGTTAGTCGAACATATTTCAGTATCATCACTCTTTAAAACATTGTTCCAATCTTCCTTTTTTAGTTTTTCGGAGAGAATAGTCATGTCTATTATTGTTGATTTTTTGGGTATTAAATTATGTTTTTTATGTTTAATATTATTATTATACAGAAGTAAGCATGAATGATGATCAGTTATGTTAGTTTTCCAAATAATTGATTTTAGTTTGTGAAGATCTTTAATGTTTACGTTTGTCCAAATGTGATCTAAACAAGATGGAGTATGTTCTTTTATTTCTCTAGTATTTTTATTTATGCAAGATATGAAATTTTGTTCAGTCATACAATTGATGTATTCAGTTTTGTTATTATTTTCTATTTTTTCATTAATGTTCACATTAAAATCACCCACCACGAAGCAGAGTTTATTTTTTAATTTTAATAATATGTATTTGAGGTCATTAATAAACGTAATAATACTCGAGCCATGCGTTCTATAGATAGCTATTAAATGATATATTGATTTGCCGAGTTTGAAATGTACTTCGATGCAGTTTACCAAATGTATTGGGTGTTCTATAATGTTAACAATACTAAATTTATTATTTGCAAATATTATTATTCCCGAATTTTTGTTGATATCTACTTTGGTAGAAATATAATTGTACTCAGGTAAGTGATAAGACGGTGACTCAGCGTTCGTAAATGTTTCGGTTAACACTATGAAGTCCGGCTTTTTAATTAAATTATTTATTTTTAAAATTAGTTCATCTAAATTTTTCTGAATGCTACGGATGTTTATGTGCATAATAATTATATCATTGATGTTTTTAGAAATAATTTTGTTACATGAATCAGTACAAATACATTCATATTCTTGAATTTTAATATTTAATTCTAATTCACTATTTACGAAATCATCCATTTAATTAATGCATTTTTGGTTGTATTTTGCAATATTATATATAAGTTTTTTTATTCAATGTCGTAGTTTATTCTTTCTTTGGCTAATTTAAGCATGTAAGAACGAAACTTACATGTTTCGCTGTTTGTTCGGTGGTCTATTTCATTCATTTTACTGTTGAAGGAGTTTATTTCTTTCTTCTTGTTAGCTGCGTGACAGTTGGCGCATTTGGGCGGTAGTTCCAGGGATTTACACTCGGAGATGGGATGATCTTCTGAACAGTGCTTGCATGTTGGTTTATTCATTTTATTGTAGCATTTTTGTGCTGTGTGTCCGAATCTTTGACAATGGAAACATTGGGTAAGAACGTTACAATCGGTTACATAGATTCTCATGAATCCTAGATGAATTTTTTTTCTATTTATAAGATGTAGTCTCAATTCTGGATTTGTTTGGAGAATTAAGTTTTTGTTGTTAGTTTTTTTGTTCGTAATGATGGCTTTAACTTGTAATATGTTTTTATCTTGGTATTTTTCACATATCATTTTGATGTCGTTGTTTTGTTCAATTTGTGTGTAAGTTTGTGCGCATATGCGTGTATGTGTGTATGAACATAATTGTGTATATGCATGTATATATATGTAAATGTATATGTGTCTAAGTTTATGTATATATATATATATGTACCCGCCTCGGAACAGACTTAGTCTAGTGAGGCGGGCTACTAACTTGTGTGTATATGATTATTATTACAATAAACGACCGGGTTGCCGGCAAAAAAAAAAAAAAAAAAAATTATGTCTTCTAAGAATTCTTTTTCGGTATAGTCTTTGTCAAGTCCTTTGAATATTACGCATGGATCCGTTTTCACAAGTACCTCCGCTATTATGGTTTTGTCGACTTCATTTATCTTATCTTTTAATTTTTTTGCCTCTTCTTTTTCTGGGCATGTTATTATAATGTTTTTTTTTGTTTTTTTAATTTCACTTACTCGAATTCCCAACTGCGATATTTTGATTTTTTGTATTTTCTCTTTTATTTTTTCAGTGTCTTCTTCTTTTAAGCTTTTTATAATTATAGGAAATCGTTTTTCTTGCGTTTGTGGTATTAAGTTTTTTACTGCCGAAGAGTATGAAAATGAGTTTTTTTGTGTTTGGTTTTTTTCTTGAATTTCACATTTTTCTTGTAATTTAGCTAATTCTATTGCCATGTGGGATATCATTTCCATGATGTTATTTATTTCTTTCATCATTTTTGATTTGGTTTCTTTGGTAAGTTTATTTTCTTCTATGATTGTATGTAAGTCGCTTATGTTTTGTTTCGCCTTAGTAATGAAGGCATGCGGATCAACCGCTTCCTCCATTTTCACTGGTTATGAATTATTTTATTTTCGGTTAATTTATATACTTTTAAAGTTTGTCTGGGTTTGAAAGTGTTATTTTATTTATCGCCGCTCACTCGCGTCCAATACCGTTAGAGGTTTAGGCGACACATATAATTATAATGAGTGCAGGTCTTTGCAAACTTTTGACACTATATATCTCAGAACAAGGAAAGGTGAAATAAGAACCCTATCCAATTGAGGTGACGAAAGGTTTAACACCTTACTCTGGTTGAAATTATCACTAAATCGCGGCTGACTCGTCAGTTGATCCCCCGACAGTTGACCCCCACCGAAATTCTGTTTATTCTTTTTGTTGCATTTGCCAATTTTAAAACTAAAATCGACTTAAATAATAATTTGGTTTGGATATCCATTTAGTTGCTATGCCACTTAAATAAATAAATTGTTTCCCGCTGCGTGTCCTCTTTCCCATTTGCCCCCGTTTCCCTTACGCCATCCCTTCCCATTCAGCGACCCCTTCCCTTCACGCGTTCCCTTTCCACTTCCAGCCTCCCCCTCCCGCGTTCCCCTTCCCTCTCCCGCTTACTTCTTCCACCTCCATCCTTCGTTCTCCTCCCCTATCCCGGATTCCCCTATCTCTTCCTATTTCTCTTCCAACCGCTAAACTATCTGAAATACCCTCATTTTTTCAAACAACTCGCGCGCCACCTTACGCAATTTTTTTTACAAATTTCATAACGCCCGAGTTCACCAGTGTGTACAGATACCTGCGCATGCCCACAACATCTCATCAAATTAAGTTTCATCGCAAGCGGATAAATAGTATAGGAAATAATTTCATAACGTCTGAGCTCGCTATTATATGTAGAAACCATCGCGGGCATGCGCACATCAAATCCCCAAAGGATGAATGGTTTAGCAACGAATAAGGGACAAACAAAGAAGCATTCATTTTTACATATATATCGATTTTCTGAACGTATAGGCTAATAAGTATAATATAAACTATATACAGTATATGTATGACAAGTAGTTTTATCCTTGATGTATTTGAATGAAAATATATTTTATACTTTTGTTATTGGGCGGTACATCCTCTCTGCACACCCCTTCGTGACACTTAGTTATATTTTGTGTAAGTAGGCATACCTTATTTTCCCTAAACCGACTGCATCCTTCCTATTAACAATATAAAGGTGAAAGTTTGTATGGATGTATGTTTGTTACTCTTTCACACAAAAACTACTGAATGGACTTAAAAAATTCTTTTATTAATAGAAAGCTACATTATTTGCGAGATCTATAGGCTATATATATTGGTAAGCTCTGGCGTTATGAAATTATTTATCATACGCTTTCTGTCAATAACAAAATCGATTTATTGCAAACGTCAGCCAATTGTTGCCTTGGAAACGATGTTTTTTTTGTTTTTTAATTAGGCAATTCACCCTAAAAAGAGTGCTTCGTTGGCGACGTACTTAATAACTATCTATAAAAATGAATCGCCGAAATGTATGTACGCGCATAAACCCAAACGACTGCACCAAATTGGATAATTATTTTTTTTGTTCGTTATTTTGTATAAAACTACCGTTCAGTTCTGGCATTATGAAATTTGTATAAAAAATTATAATAGGTGGCACGCGAGCAGTTTGAAAACTGAATGTATCGGGAATGAATGTGTGGTAAAAACAAATACCAGAGGTGAGAGAGGGGAGTGGGGAGGGGGGAAGGGGGTGTTGGGAGGATGGTGGAGGGGGTTAGGGGAAGGGGAGGAGGGTGGGGGGAAGGGTTTAGGGGAGGGAGAAGGGGGAGGGAAGGAAGGGGAACGGGGAAGGATGTAGGGGGTGGGGGGAAGGGGGTTGATGGGTGGGAGTGGTGTGGGGAGAGGGAATGTGGAGGGGTAGGGGGTGAGGGGAGGGGTAGGGGGTGAGGGGAGGGGGTTGATGGGGGGAGTGTAGTGGAGAAAGGGAAGGTGGAGGAGGCGGAGTGGGATGGGAGAGGGGGGAGGGGGGAGGGAAGGAAGGGGAAGGGGTAGGGGTGGATGAAGGTGGGGGAGGTGGAATGGGGAGAGTATGGGGTAAGGGAGTGGCGGGTAGAGAAGGAGGGGGAGGGAGATGGGTGGTTGATGGATGAGTGGAGTGGGAGAGGGAAGGTGGAGGGGGAAGGAGTGGGGGTTATTGGGGGGAGTGGAGTGGGGAGAGGGAAAACTGTTGGAAAAGGAAAAAGGAAGAGGTAAAACTGAAAAGTTTGAAAACTGAATGTATCGGGAATGAATGTGTGGTAAAAACAAATACCAACGGTGAGAGAGGGGAGTGGGGAGGGGGGAAGGGGGTGTTGGGAGGATGGTGGAGGGGGTTAGGGGAAGGGGAGGAGGGTGGGTGGAAGGGGTTAGGGGAGGGAGAAGGGGAGGGAAGGAAGGGGAACGGGGAAGGATGTAGGGGGTGGGGTGAAGGGGGTTGGTGGGTGGGAGTGGTGTGGGGAGAGGGAATGTGGAGGGGTAGGGGGTGAGGGGAGGGGTGGTTGGAGGGAGAGGGGGAGGGGGTTGATGGGGGGAGTGTAGTGGAGAAATGGAAGGTGGAGGAGGCGGAGTGGGATAGGAGAGGGAGGGGGGAAGGAAGGGGAAGGGGGAGGGGTGGATGAAGGTGGGGGGAGGTGGAATGGGGAGAGTATGGGGTAAGGGAGTGGCGGGTAGAGAAGGAGGGGGAGGGAGATGGGTGGTTGATGGATGAGTGGAGTGGGGAGAGGGAAGGTGGAGGAGGCTGAGTGAGAATCCGCTAATACCGTGCGAGCGAAGCCGCGGGAAAAAGCTAGTATTTTATATAAGCATGCCGGAAGACAACTGTCGGGGAATGAACTGTCATGAAATAAAAATCATGTATTCTTAGTTGAAAATTTGATCACTTAGAAATATTGTTATACCAGCTGAAATCTCCGGCGTTGCCCGGAACAGAGGTTTCGAAATCAGATGTACAGTAATTTAAATTTATTTTGAACGTCAAGTGTGCAAAAATTCATCAAAAAGTATCAAAATTCTGTTTAGTGGTGGAAAAGGCGATCGGCATGGTTTTTCGAAATCTCACGTAGACAGTGACCTTCCTCTTGTTTTTAAGGTCATGTGTACAAAATAACATCAATCTCAATATAAAGATGTAGATTTGTATAAGAATCAAACAAACGCCGGCCGCCACAGGCAATTTTCTTCGAATAACTTTATAGAGAGATGCTTTAAGAGGGAATAACCAGAGAAAACCGGAAATATGTCATTTTTAAATCAAATTTTAGCCGTATTGACTCTTTTAGCCGTATTGACTCTTTTCCACAAAAAAATATCAATTGATTTCGAAAGATTGTTCTTTTATCTAGTAAAGCTGTTTTAAATTTTGAAAAAAGATGTTTATTTTTAGTATAATAAGGTTATACCATAGGTCGTTGGCAAATTTGTTAAATTTTCCAACCAAAATTTTGTATTATACAACACACATTTCAAATCATATAATCATGCGGTTAAATAAATCAATAAATTATCTGCGAAAGCTATGTTTCAGAATTTTAATCTTAGTTTGAATAAAATCATTAAAAAAAGATCTGCGCACGTGATTTGTGACGAAAATACTTCAATTGTTGTAAATACAAAAGTTGTTTGTCTATTTATTTACGGTCTTACAAACTAATATATTTAAGATTTTTTTCCATTATTATTTTGCTTAGACATTATTGAAAAATTATAAATACTTATGATCAAAAAATACATAATTGTAATAGTTTTATCATCACGCCTTTCAGCATTTTTGATTGTAGGTATAAATTAAAGCAAATTTTGAATGATATAAAATCGATATTGAGTTAAAATTTAAAAAAGGTGGCACGGAGAATAATTAATCTTTCTATTTGGAACCGCCCTGTACGATCGTAAAAACATCTCATGACGAAATTTGGATTCTTGGCCGCCTTAACAATACTGCGAGTAGAACACATCTTGAACTTTGCTTTTATCGAACTTTTTTTTAAGAGCCTAGAAAAAATAAAGTACCAGGCATACAAATATTCCTTTGCAATGTAAAATCTCCTACGTACAAACCACTTTTCGGGTATGATTTTATCGTATAATGTATCGAATTAAGTTCATTAGAATAACATAGATCGGAAAACATTTTAATAAATAATCGTGACTGCACTTAAGCCGAGTACCCCAGCCAGACGAGACCATTCCACAACATTCCAGAACATCCCGGAATGTAGTGGAATGTTCGGGAATAGGGAATCGGGAACATCATTGTGGAACATCCCAAAACACACTCGAATGTTGTCCTGTGCGAAGCCGGGTACCCCAGCTAGTTATACATATATATATTTTATATTAAGGGCCCGTTACTCGAATTACTACTGATTTCTAACAAATCTCCCTTCAACACGTTAGGGAACGTACCCGTACTACGTGACCTATTCAGGGGGGGGGGGTCATCAAAATACCACGCTTGGTCACAACGGGGGGGGGGCTTAGGTTTTTATCACGTAGTCAATCTAGAAATCTCGCGTTTTTTTTCGAGCTACGAGGGGAGGTTTTTAAGTTCGCGGAATGGGAAGGTAAGTGATTAATGGGGGTACCGCTAAATTAGGTACTAATTGAACAACTCATTTTTAGAATAAACACCGGGTTTTATCGTAATTAGGTCATTAGTCTTTGAGCTATCGTCGACCAAACGGTTCAATCGGGAAGAAATTGTGAAATGTGGAGAAAATTGAGTTCCGCGCTGTTATAAAGTTCCTTTAAGTTAATTTAAAGATCGGAAAAATGTATTAGGGTAGTAGGTGAATATGTTGAAAAGGAAAAATAATTTTGGTTTTTATTTCCACTCCTTACCCAATCCGCAAACTTAAGAACCCACCCTCGTACTTTCAAATAAGTGAAAAAGTTCAGGGAACGTGTTTGTTGAAGATGATTGAGATGAAAAATGTTTATAAAAATAACAAGACTTTCGTTTCCATAAATTACGTTCCGGTTTTAATATATTTTGACATAAGTTTTATCTTGATAATATTTTTTCCACTTGTAATGCATGCACTCTTGCTGTCACGCAGCAAGCGCCGTATTAATAAAGACAAATAATCACGGACATATGAATATATCTGGACCTGCCCTAAGTGATAAAAACGTAATATTTCCCCCTCCCCATGGAACCGGCTATAAGCTCCGCCTTGGCGCCAGCTCGCTCCATGGGGAGGGGAGAGAATCTAAAATATGTGACGTCATCATTCTTGTAGTGACCAGCGCGAAAGTAACGTCTATACGTTTTACGAAATATCACGCCAAAAACGGCAGCTTGCGCTATACATTATAGGTACATATTATATAGACATAGCGAATGTGGGCGGTTCTCCAGTGTTCTCGTCGCTGGTTACAGGGGTAAGTAAATTATGAAACATTTGTAATAGTGTTTTAACTAAACACGGCAACAAAATATTGCTATGTGTATTGGGGCGAGTCTTTTTGCGGCGAGCATTTGGCCTTAGCAAATATGTTATTATCGTGGCAAGCAATTCGCGCTCCCATGTAAAAAGGTCTATTCATTCAAAGCAGATTTTGCTTTTAAGAACTAAATGGTGATATTGGAATGCGAGATGCCTATTTACTGTCAGATTGATTGTATAACGAATCACAGTCATCTTTCCCCTCTTCGCCCTCCATGGTTTGGTTTGACCCCTCACCTGTAACTGCTTGTCTAGTCATTTGGATGTCTATGCAAATAATGCATTTTTTATTTTTTGTTAGCAAAAAATTATTCGAAACCATATTTATGAAATACTAAGTGAAAACTGTAGGGGGGGGGGTCTTGGAATATACTACACGTGGTCACCGGGGGGGGGGGGTAAACAATTGCAAAAAGTGTGTCACGTAGTATGGGTACGTTCCCTTAAGTTTTAAAGCTCTTAAAAAAATATATATTATTCTTGGAGATACTATCTAGACTTTGCCCGCGCCGAAACGCAAATTATATAAAATTCCCTCGATAGAAAAAAATCGCAAAGGATGCTCCGAAAATTATTAAAAACAAGTTTGTTTCAGTTATTTTACAAGTTATATGTATGAAAAAAATCACAGTGTTTCTTTAAATGCTGTTTAAGACAATGCCCGCAAGATTTCTGCTCTATTTTAAACGAGTCGTGTTTTATTAAACATTTTCGCAAATTTTCGATTTTGTCATTGTAAATGTTAGCGCACTCCTCTAACATTCGTAATTTCGTATCTATCCATCTTCTTCTTTTCGGGCCCGGTTTGCGGAACCTTAAATCCACACAGGAGCCCCAGAGGAAAAAACTTTCTCAAAGATGAAAAAAAAAGGCGATCAAATTTTCAAACAAAAAACAAATTATTTACATTGCAATCTTTACTAGGTACACTAAACTTGTTACGGAAACCGTAGTATTATTATGTATGGCGGTGTGTGACCGCACGCTGGCTCGCACGAGATAAAATGCGGTCACAATGCTGTCATAATGCGGTCAACTAAAGTTACTAGAGTGATGCCCGTCCGTAGTAACATTGACCTGCTATCACTATTACTACTTCCTGACAATGTGCGGCGCTTTTATACGCGTTTTTAGGTTTATAACATTAAGGAAATTTCAAACTTCCGGAAATCACGTAGAATGACGTTGCAGTAGTAAAATAATAAAATTGTAAATATGTTTATGAGAGATGGGAAGGCTGATAGAGATATATTTTTTATTTCATAAAATAGTTACATATATTTGTTTTTTTTTCTACCACACTAGGCTAATGCCCGTGTTGTGGTAGTCGTACATTTATACTTTAAATAGGATTTAATAAACACTACTTTATTAATTATTATTTTTAATTTATAAACTAACGTTTAGACAAGATTTTTATGCATAGCACAAAGGGTAACAATTATTATAAGCAATAATTATCAGCCTGAAACACTCATCAACATTGAAAAATCTTCCGAGAAAAGATACTTGCCGCCAACGGGACTTGAACCCGTGTCCTTCTGATTGCCGGTCAGCTGCTCTTGACCACTGAGCTATGGGGGCTTATCAAATACCCGCCAAATAATTCAATATATACTAGTGTTTCATTCAACAATTACTGCTTATTATATTTTTTCCTCCTGAAAACAACCAACTTTATTTTTGCGAGAGAGACATTGTAAGTGTTAAATCCCTCGCTAGGTGGCGTCGAGACAAATTATGACTACATTTATTGGGGAAATACTTAAACTTGTCAAATATTAATTATTATTTTTAATGTATAAACTAGTTTAGACAAGATTTTTATGCATAGCACAAAGGGTAACAATTATTATAAGCAATAATTATCAGCCTGAAACACTCATCAACATTGAAAAATCTTCCGAGAAAAGATTCAACACGGGTTCAAGTCCCGTTGGCGGCAAGTATCTTTTCTCGGGAGATTTTTCAATGTTGATGAGTGTTTCAGGCTGATAATTATTGCTTATAATAATTGTTACTATTTTATTAAAACAGGTGATAAAACATACTAAATAAAAATTAAGAAATTCTTAAGTGTTAAGAACTCAAGTGTTCTATACAAATATATAAATTAAAACATATAGGCATATAAATTAAAATTAAAACATAAATAAAATTAAGTGAAAAACTAAGAGAAAAAAAATAACATTTTGAAAAAAAATAGAAATAAAAATTTTGAAATGCAAAAATTAATAATTAAAATGTAGTGTTAAGAACTCATGTATTCTTCTTTAAAGTACGCTCGTCCCCTTTCGAAAATCCAATGTTGTACACGTGCTATACCTATAAAGAGACTTAGAATTACTTGACTTTATGTCAGTACTCAGAGCATTATATATTTTAGGAGAGATGAACCAGAATTGTCGTTGAGCGAATGAGGTATTAGTTTTTGGGACCACACAACCCAGGTTTGATGAAAAGCGGGTGTGTGCTTGATGTTGTGGAGCCGTTAGAAGGTTTTTTTCGTATATAACAAATGCTTGTTTTAGTAAATAGCTGTCGAATATCTAAGACCCTGATTTTGGCAAAGAGTTCATTGGAGGGATGGGTAGGTTGACATTTAAATATAATTCTCAGAATTAGTTTTTGAACTATAATAATTGGTCTAATGATGGATTCAGCACAACCACCCCATCCCAATATATATTGAAATAAGAGTAAATGCTGGTAATAGATTCAATTTTAATTTATGTGTCTTCGTTATTTCGTTATGAAATAATTTATAAAATGTGCACTCCATGATTATGAGAAATCGTCTTCGTAAACTTTGACGCCTCATAACTCAGAACAAGGTAAAGTGAAATTAGAACCGTGTCCAACCAAAGTTAAGATTAGCTCCGGATAGTTGGGAGTAATTAGCTATTCATTAAAAAATCTAAAATACTACTCTGCAACGCTAGCAGAACTGATTATTTTTCTGTCAATTCTCATTTAATTATTCATAATCACGAAATACCTTACAGCGAACGTATCAATATTTACATAATTCAGCAGGCAAAGTTATCCGTTGAGTATGTGATATTTTTAGAGAATGAATTTTGTCTTTTACCGATTTATATTTAAAAAAAAAAGAATGTCTGTAGCGGGAGAGCGGGCGGGCGAGCGGGCGGATGAACGGCGTGGATTTGATTTGAATACAAATCTACAGTTTTATTCCGAGGATGATAACATTTTGCACGTTTGATCATGTAAATGAGAGGAAGGTCACTGTCTACACGAGATTTCGAAAACCTGTAATTAAAGTCTGGGCAACGCTGGAGACTTCAGCAAGTTATATAAATAAATGACTTTTTTTATAATTTAACAGTTGTATTTCGAGATTGATGAAATTTCGCAAACTTGATCTTCAAAATAAGAGGAAGGATGTTGTGATAAAATAATGGTTGGAGCGATTTTATTTGAGCAAAACTGCATCAGCCGTCTTCAGTTCACGGAAAATCGACAGATTCATCATCGGGAATAGAAGCTTCCTGAGAAACGAGAGGCCCGTGATATTTAGATAGCTAGATAATTGGAATTTGGTGGATCCAGGGGGTGAGCTTTAATATTTTATTAATGTTTTTAAGTTCTATTTGTGTTAAAAATATGTACAAATAAATGTATTATTATTATTATTCCTTATGAATACTGTTTATCATTTTTAATTCTTTTATATTAACGTTTGAATTCCCAAGGCCCTGAGAGAGGATTATTGCTTACCCATCTGCTAGCCTGGTTAATGATGTTCTGTAACGTTGTGGAATGCTCTCAATACTCTGACTGGGGTGTCCGGCACCGCTCATGGAGTTGACGTGAGATTGAATTGACGTTCGAATCCACGACGGATCTTGCTTTATAAACCCCATACGATTAGTCCCATACAAAAAAAACTTCAAATATTCCAGAATAATGTTCCAGATCATTCCACAACATTCAGGCGTGTTCTGGAATGTTCCACAATGATCTGGGCTGTTCCGGTATGTTCCTGAAGGTTCCATCATATTCCCGAACATTCCAGAATGTTCCGAGATGTTCTGGAATGTGGTGGAATGCACAAGAATGCTCTGGAATTTTTTGAACTGTTCTAGAAATTTCAACGGGGCGAAACTTCCAGCCCTTATATCTTTAAAACACGCCCTTCAGGTAAGAAGGGAAACTTTCTTCATGGATGGAGGATAGAGGGCTACCACACAATATAACCCCCGTAATCGTAATCGTACCGGGACTCGTCTTTGGGTATTAGCGGCATGCAAATTATTTTTTTAATAATATAATTGTCCTAACTTCTAGAACTTTCCAGAACCTTCTAGACTCACTGACACTCTCCACCACTCATTTCTGAAAGCTTCTTGAACTTTCTCCTTCAATAACATCCTAGAGCATTAGGGAACCTTCCAGAACTATCTAGAACCTTCTAAACTCACCAACATACTCCATCGCTTCTTCTAAAACTTTCTAGATCTTTATCGAACCTTTTAGAACTTTTTGGAACCTTCTAGACTCACCGACGTATTCCGCCACTCCTTCAAGAACTTTCTACAGCTTTATCGAACCGTCTAGAACTCAGGAACTTTGTAAACTCAATGACGAACTCCGCCACTCCTTCCCAAACTTTCTACAGCTTTATCGAAATTTCTAGAACTTTTCGGAACCTTCTAGACTCACCGACATATTTCGCCACTCCTTATAGAATTTTCTACAGCTTTATCGAACCTTGTAGAACTTTTCGGAAACTTCTAGACTCACGCCACTCCTCCCAGAAATTTGTGCAGATTTACAGAACCTTGTAGAACTTTCCGGAACCTTCTAAACTCACTGACGTGTTCCGTAACTCCTTCCAGAACTTTCTATCTTTATCGAACCTTATATGACTTTCTGGAACCTTCTAGACCTACCAAATATATTCCATCCTGCCTTCCAGAACTTTCTACAGCTTTATCGCACCTTTTAGAACTTTCCGGAATCATCTAGATCCACCGACATATTCCGCCACTCCTTTCAGAACTTTTTGCAGCTTTATCGAACCTTATGAAACTTTATCGAATCCTTTGGAATTTTTCGGAACCTTCTAGACTCACCGACATACTTCGCCACTCCTTCTAGAACTTCATACAGCTTTATGGAACCTTTTAGAATTTGTCGGGACCTTCTAGACCTAGACTCACCGACACACTCCTCCAGAGCTTTATCAGAACTTTCTAGAGCTTTATCGAACCTTCTAGAACTTTCCGGAAACTTCTAAACTCACCAACATATTCCACCATTCCTTCCAGAACTTTGTACAGCTTTATCGAACCTTCTAAAACTTTTTGGAATCTTCTAGAATTTTCCGGATCCTTCTACACACACCGACACACTCCTCCACTTCTTTAGAATTTTAAATAGCTCTATTGAACCTTCTAGAACTTTCCGAATCTTCTAGACTCGCCGTCATTTATTTCTGAAAACTTCTAGAACTTTCTGCATCCACAATTTTCTAAGCATTTGTGAACCATCAGATCCTTCAGGTTTCTCCAAGTGGTTCGCTACGTTGGTGATTTAGTAGGGGTGCCGTGGTTCATGGGGGGTGAGGTTTTTCCAGGTCATGGCGGTGGATGCGTCTGCCCACCTGATGCGTGGCGGGCCGGATCGAGAGAGACTTGCGTCTTGTAGCGCACTTGGAGGGATGGATTTGTACGTCCGTTATTCCTGGACACAACACAACACTAACCCCCAGATTTCTACCCACCCTTCATACCTTTTTTCTTCCTAGAACTTCATATCCTTCCCTTACTTAAAAAGACCCTCCACACAGCATCTCCCAAAATGGCATAAGCCCTGAGGAAAATAATGCCTCCTGTGTGGAGCTAATGTAAAGAAAGTCGTCTTGTTAACCCTAAGGGTGGGTTTCTTCAATTACCGAGAATGCTAAATGCAATGCTAATTGTAAAAGTAAACGTTCAAATGCATAGAAATTTAGTTTAAATTTTAAATTTCGATCGTTTATTTTTACAATTAGCATTGCATTTAGCATTCTCGGTAAATGAAGAAACCCACCATCAGACATTTAAACAAAAGAAATGTAGAATAGAATTAAAATTATTTTCTGATAAAATATTTTATTATCTAACAACGATAAATGAGCACTTTTATTATTACCAAGACAATTTACGGTTACGGTACCGGGACGGCAAGAAGGCAATAAACATAGGTTCATTATCGTTATAATGCTGCAGCTCTTTCTCACACATTAAATAATGGTGATACAAAAGATGAGACACAAAATACGTGTGACTGTTTCCTCCAAACTACCTACTCCTTTTTGTGGGGTGCAAACATACGTTCACCGTTTGTCTCATTTTCGACTGTTGTCATTTAGTGTGTAAGAAAGAGCTGCAGCATTATATGCGGCTTCCCTACAGAGCATCGGATGGTCCAATTGCACAGCACGGGTATAAACTTTGCGTCCTAAAGTTAAAGTTTATACTTACCGATTTCAATTCTTCGTTCGTGTGTACTCACTATATGATATATGAAATAAAAGAAAACCATCAGAGCATTGACATTTGACGTTTTTGATTTTTTGGAATTCACTCACACATCAATATTATCCTTGTAACTATATTCTTTACTTTCAAAATTATCGTCACGGGTATTAGTATTGTACAGAGATGTCACGGTGCGGTGTGTGAAAGAGATGCAAAAAATTATGACTTTTTTTCCTTTGGAAGAAACAGACCTACGTACATTGTGTATCTCATCTCTTGAAAGAACTGCAGCATTATTGTGATACGGAACATATTTTTAATTGCTTTTTTGCCGTCACGGTAACGTAATCGTGGATCTTCACGGTAATAATAAAATCGCTCATAAGGTTTTGTGACGGTGGTGTATGTAGGTACTTCCTGACGATGTTTTATTTATGTCCCAATTAATCACATAATTAAACCAATTATTATCTCAAATTACAATTCATAATGAGTCGTATTTTCCGTGTACTTTTAACTTGTAAATCTAAGATAAATTAACATAATCAAGATATACTCCGAGACCCGGAATCGTTCAAAGTTCAACGAATAGATCTGATAATAGCAGTCACGTAAATTAACTAAAAAATCGATTTAAGTTTTTGTCTACTACACTTGTTATTCACAATGAAGAACCTTGGTGACCGAGTGGTAAAGATCCTCGATTTGGGATCCATAGGCTCCAATTCATATCCCGACTTGCGCAAATAGATTTCATTTAATTAACTAAACATGATTTTTTTTCACATTGGTAAATCTCACGTAAACAGTGACCTTCCTCTTGTTTTGATAGTCAAATACTGTGGATTTATATAAAAAACGAAGACATACCGCGACAGACACTCAATTTAAAAAAATTTTAACTTGCTTAAGTCCCCGGCGTTGCCCGGGCTTTAGGCAGAATATTTTAGAAATAGATGTAGACATAATAATTTTGATATTTCATGTAGACAGTCACCTTGTTACCGAAGATAAATTACATGTGTGTACAGATTTAGTACATAAATATAGAATAATAATAATGTTATTGAATTGTTATTGTAGTACGACACACTTATGGTTTTGTAATCAATATATATTATAAAATAAAGTCCAAAAAAACGTGCGGAACGCAAAAACTCAGAAACGAGTGCCGGTACGATCAAGAGAGTTATATGCTATGGTAGATCTCTATCACCCCTAGGGAATAAGGGTATTCGTTTTTACCTAAAGGGCTTGCTTTCGAAGATATAAGGGCTGAAAGTTCTAATAAGACTCTAGAAATTTCAAGAAGATTCTGGAAGATTCCGGAAACTTCTAGAAAGTTCGATCAAACTGTACAAAGTTCTGAAAGGAATGGTGGAATATGTCGGTGGGTTTACAAGTTTCCGGAAAGTTCTAGAAGGTTCGATAAAGCTGTAGAAAGTTCTGATAGGAGTGGAGGAGTGTGTCGGTGTGTCTAGAAGGTTCGATAAAGCTGTAGGAAGTCATAGAAGGTTCGATAGGGCTATGCGATGTACTGTGGGAGGAGTGGCGGAGTATGTCGGTAAGTCTAGATGGTTCCGAAAAGTTCTAGAAGGTACGATAAAGCTGTGCAAAGTTCTGGAAGGAGTGGCGGAGTAAGTCGGTGAGTCTAAAAGGATCTGATGGTTCACAAATGCTTAGAAAATTGTGGATGCAGAAAGTTCTAGAAGTTTTCAGAAATAAATGACGGCGAGTCTAGAAGATTCGGAAAGTTCTAGAAGGTTCAATAGAGCTATTCAAAATTCTAAAGAAGTGGAGGAGTGTGTCAGTGTGTGTAGAAGAATCTGGAAAATTCTAGAAGATTCCAAAAAGCTGTAGGAAGTTTTAGAAGGTTCGATAAAGCTGTACAAAGTTCTGGAAGGAATGGCGTAGTAAGTCGGTGAGTCTAGAAGGTTCTGGAAGGTTCTAGAAGGTTCTATCAAACTGTACAAAGTTCTGAAAGGAATGGTGGAATATGTTGGTGAGTTTAGAAGTTTCCGCGAAGTTCTATAAGGTTCGATAAAGCTCTAGAAAGTTCTGATAAAGCTCTGGAGGAGTGTGTCGGTGAGTCTAGAAGGTCCCGACAAATTCCAAAAGGTTCCATAAAGCTGTAGGAAGTTCTAGAAGGAGTGACGAAGTATGTCGGTGAGTCTATAAGGTTCCGAAAAGTTCTAGAAATGTCGATAAAGCTGTAGAAAGTTTGGGAAGGAGTGGCGGAGTTCGTCATTGAGTTTACAAAGTTCCCGAGTTCTAGACGGTTCGATAAAGCTGTAGAAAGTTCTGGAAGGAGTGGCGGAATACGTCGGTGAGTCTAGAAGGTTCCTAAAAGTTCTAGACGGTTCGATAAAGCTGTAGAAAGTTCTGGAAGGAGTGGCGGAATACGTCGGTGAGTCTAGAAGGTTCCAAAAAGTTCCAAAAGGTTCGATAAAGATCTAGAAAGTTTTAGAAGGCGCGATGGAGTATGTTGTTGAGTTTAGAAGGTTCTAAATAGTTCTGGAAGGTTCCCTAATGCTCTAGGATGTTATGGAAGGAGAAAGTTCAAGAAGCTTTCAGAAATGAGTGGCGGAGAGTGTCAGTGAGTCTAGAAGGTTCTGGAAAGTTCTAGAAGTTAGCACAATTATATTATTAAAAAAATAATTGGGACTAACCATATGGGGTTTATAAAGCAAGATCCGTCGTGGATTCGAACGTCAATTCAATCTCACGTCAACTCCGTGAGCGATGCCGGACACCCCAGTCAGAGTATTGAGAGCATTCCACAACGTTCCAGAACATCCCGGAACCTTCTGGAAAATTGTGGAATGTTCAAGAATAGGGAATCGGGAACATCAATGTGAAACATTCCAGAATGCTCTCGAATGTTTTCCTGAGCGAAGCCGGGTAACGCAGCTAGTTATAATAAATATATGTCCGTGAATTTCACGGGTCTGCGCTGGTTAGTTAGTAAAATAAAATAGAAAATACTCACAGGCAATTTTTCACACTTTTAGGCTTCAGTGCGAAGAGTGGAATGCAGACAACAGCCATACATGACGATAAAAAGTAGAAGATGAAGAACTTTGAATGAAACTTAATGGCATTATTCTCTTTGGACAGCAACTGCTTTATGATATAGGCAAAAAATAACACCAATCCCGCATACAACACCGTGCAGACAGATACCATTTTGGAAAAATTCAAAAACACGGCTAATTAACACGTAATACTATTATTTTTTACGTTTATAATATTGAAATTCTTTCGTTAGATGTCGTTTTGTAAAATAACTTGTAACGATTTAAAAAGGTTTTGACCACTTCGGAAAATTTTGCCTTCACTGTGTACTGTTTTCTTATTATGATTATTTTTAAATACTTTTTTGACCACTTATGAAAAATAGTGCACTCACAGTGCAGCTATATTAAATGTAATTATTTTGAATATATTTTATTTGAGATCAATCTATAAAATAAATTAATACAGAATTGAGGTAATGCTTATCATATTGACTGGTTTGGTTTATTAATTATAATTAATTATTATTTTAACAAGTTATGGCCGTAAATTTATACTTTTTAATTTATTGATATTTTTGGTATATTTAGAAACTTATCAACGTTTCAATGATAAAAAATAATATAATATATAGTTTATCACAATTTTTTTTTTTAATTTATCCAAAAAATTAGATGAGTTATTTTTTTTTTATTCGGTGTTTTAGTTTAATCACTTTTTTAATGTAGAAATCTTTGAAGATTTTTCAGGAACTCGAGTTCAGGATATCTGTAACAAAATGAAATAAAACCGTTAAAACATGTTTCGAAATAATTTATAATAATAATTTACACAGCGTCGTTTTTTGTAAAAAATCAAATAACCTGAACTTAGTAAATATACATAAAATAAAATACTGCCAAGAGGGATACTTAGGAGGAAACTGGGCAGCGTTTTCTCCATACAAACGTATTCCTTAATTTTCTCTCTGTATTTTTACACTACCGCAAATATATTTTTTTAATAAATTATAAATATCGATCTCTAGCGTGTCGGTACGTTTTGCTTTTATGAAAAGTTACTTCTTATAGAAGTTAGGACCCTTCAACCTTCCAACTCCGAACTTAGTTCGGAGTTGGAAGGTTGGCCGATCGTGTGGTCGCTGCGGCCAACCCTCCAACCCCGAATTCCGTACTCCAAAATGGCGGACATGAAACAGCTGTAGCTACGCTGTATCTTTTTCAGTTGCCTACAATTATTACGTACGTATAATAATATACTTATTTACACGACATGTTTTCAAACAATTGTTATACCACTCTCCGTAATAATATAGTCATTTTAATAGTACGCGGTACGGTGTGGACAGCTGCGGCAGGCTGGTTCGTGTGAGTTGGCCGTCGGGATCGCCTCGAAGGCGATCCCGGGCCAACGCGAACTCCAACCTTCCAACTCGAACTTCCAACGCACGAACACCCCTCCACACGATCGTCCAAACGTTTGAAGTTGGAACGTTGGCCGCCGTGTGGGCTTACCATTACAATTACCTGGTTTGAACGCCAACAACCATAGACATATTATGAATATTCATATGTTTATGGCAGTGTTTCCCAAACATTGATCTGCCGTGGCCCGGTAATTTTCACAATGCCCCTTCATGACCCACTTAATACTTTTAAACGCAAGCTGGTTCCGTTGGGTAAAATAATAAACATTTAGTAAAAATGTTTTATTAATACTACATATTTTGGTATCGCCTATTTAGACACTAAATTTTTGTGCGAAGCTGCTGCTTAATTGTTACTAAAGAATCCAAGTTCGCGGAAAATGACGAAAGTTTTATCCAAAGTCTGGTTCCACTTCAAGTCGGTTTCTATATTTATTTTTAAGGTAAACTAGTGTTGAAAACCCAGCTTCACATTTATAAGTTGTGACAAAAGGCATTAAAAAAGTTATTGCTCGATGAGCTAATTTTGTGTATTCTTGACGACAAGATAACCAAAAATCTATCAATGGTCTTAGTCTTGTGCCAAATATATCCTTGAGTGATGTGTCAGTTGACAGTTCAATTAACGAGTCGACATCTGAATCTGGCAATTCGTGGCAAATTAGTTTCGGAATCTAACTTGAATGTAAAAGGGTTTCTTATCTAAGCTTTGTTGCTGTCGATTGGAGGAAAATATTCTTGAAGATTCCTCTCTAGTCCTAATAAATGTTATTTAATTTAAGTTAAGATGTCTTGTGGCAATGCAATCATGTTGTATTACTAATTACTAAATGTTTTGAAGTTCCCTGTTTCCGCGCGTTGTGCCCACACATTTAGCTTTTTTTCTTGCAGCTTCCACCTAGTCTTAAAACGGTAACCGACGAGTTCATCGAAAATCAATTCATCGAAAGCAAATTCATCGAAAACGAGTTCATCGAAAATCAATTCATCGAATGATCAATTCATCGAATCGCCAATTCATCGAAAAACATTTTTTGTAGATATTAGAGCTGTAAAAATTAAATACCCATAAAGGTCTATTTAACTGAGTTAAATGTGTTTAGCAACTGTCAGTTTCGTAGTGACAATGTAAAATTTATAGGTTATCTCTTCGATTTCCGATTGTCTAATACTGCAAAAAAGGGATATCTAAGGAACGACGACCAGACAACTCATAATGAAACCAACTCATAAACATCTCAGAAAGGTCATTAAGAGTGATGATAAAAAAATATTTAAAAATTGGTTAAATAGGTTAAGTTACGCCTAATAACAAAACTCTTGACCATCCGCTTCATAATAATAATAATAATATTTGAATAATTTCTACAGCGCCGTTTTCGTGAAAAAGCACCTCAAGGGCACGGTACAAATTTATAACATATTTCTACAATCTTATGAACTACAGACTAGATAAACTATTATAACAACTTATGGGACATACATTAATTACGTGAGCAGTTTTTCTTTCAATCTAGACCCCTCCCCCCACCCCTTGGTGAGATAAATTTGGGCCACTTCGTATATTCTTTTTAAGTAACGTGAGATTTTGCTGGACCCCCCCCCCCCCCTCCTTTTGAGCTCACGTAATTAATGTATGCTATGGCTAAAAATTGCACCTACTGGTTCATCGATCACCGATACAAAACTATATGTACATTTGACCAATGAACGCGATGCTGCGTAGAAAACATAACATGAAAAGAGTCATTTACTCTGTGCTCGAACCGTTACTTCAGCGCATTATAATGTTTGTTTATTATTACCGTTTTACTCGTGAATAAATTATGAATTCACAGCACATACAGACAGACAGCAGGATCCAAGGAATTCGGTGGCCGAAAATAAAGGACATAGCGTCATACATCCTTTCAAGTATTTTGACTAACGATGAGGCATTGTCGAAATATTATCCGATTGGAAAACGTTCATAACCTCGTTATTTTTATTATATGATGTCGCAACTGCTCGCAGCATGTGGGACTATGGCATCCTCAATTGAGGTATTTTGTAATGTTGAAGGGAGTAGTATAAGGAGAAAGGTTGGAAACTGCCTGACTATTCAGATCTGATTACCTACAAAACTTCAGATTTTATGTCCGGGTTAAATCTTCCTTCACCTGGGCTCCAGTCTGACAGAGAACAATGAGGAATCAGAAGGAGAATCACAGCAGCCAACAAAACATACTTCTCTTTGCTGCCAGTGTTTAAGTCACGTAAGTGTCCACAGAAAAACCAAAATAACCATATATAAGGCCATTGTTAGAACTGTATTGGCATATGGATGTGAGGCGCTGACACTGATGGTAAAGATGGCTGAAATGCGGGATACTTTTGAAAGAAAAGTGCTGAGAAGAATATGTGGACCCGTGAAACAGGGTGAACAGTGGCGCATCCGGCACAATACAGAATTGTATGATATATATAAGGCCCCTAGCATCTCAGCACATATGAGACTCCTCAGGCTGAGATGGGCTGGGCATGTACAGAGAATGCCGGATACACGCGTCCCAAAAAGAATTTTGACTGGACACCCAGGTGGAAAGAGAAAAGTGGGAAGGCCCAGACTGAGGTGGGAAGACGAAGTAAGAGGGGATGCAGCACAGCTTCTCCAGGTACCAAATTGGAAGTCAGCCGCTGAGGACAGGAGGAGTTGGAGGCGACTGTTGCAGGAGGCCAAAGCTCGATATGGGCTGTAGCGCCATCGAAGAAGAAGAAGAAATCTTCCCCACAGGAAAAACTAAACCCTTTCACACACTTTCACAAATGATAATCGAGCGACATTTCGCATTTTTTTCACATTAGCTCCACACAAAAGGCCCCGAGGAAAATAATTCCCTTCAGTGGCTATGTCATCTTTGGGGATGCTGTGTGGAGAATCTTTTTAGCAAAGGAAGGACTGGAAGTTCTAGGAAGGAAAATGGTATTAGTGGTGGGTAGGAATCTTGGGGGTCAATGTGTCTAGGAGTGACGGACAAATGTGTCCATCCTTCCCACTGCGATCTTCCGAGAGAGTACGGCTGGAGAAGTCAAAGGGACTCCGTTAACCATTCTCTCACGATCCGGCCTGCCATGCAGCTGGTGGGCAGACGCATTCGCTACCAAGACCCGGTTAAACCTCACCCCATGAACCCGGGCACCCCTGCTAAGTCAACCACATGGGGTATTGGTAGAGGTGTTGGTAATCCAATAAATGGTTCCCGGGCCGTCGGAACCAATCCCCGACTTCAAAATTCCACACAGGAGGCTTTGAGGAAAATAATTTCTCTCAATGTCTATGTCATCTTAGATGCTGTCTGGTCTGCTCTTTTTGAGGACAGGAAGGAATGAACTTGAAGAGAGCCTTGTCGTAGGAAGAAGGAAACACAGAGGCCGGCAAATCGTTTCACAGCCGAGCTGTTGAACTCAAGAACGAGTCGAAGAGTAGACCTGTTCTCGTGTGACAAATGTCAACCGTGTTGGGCGCGCGTTTGGCGAGTTGCCGAAGGGATCAACGACGCTAATTCCTTGGAGCATCCTCCATTTAAATACCGGTAGAACAAAGATAGTATTCCCACCTGATGCCTGTTCTCTAAAGATTTCAATCCGTTTGTTAAGGTGTGAGAATCTATCAAACGAACCGCCCGTTTCTGCACAGAATCGAGGGTTTTTTAGGGTAATTTGGAGCTCCAGACCAAAGGTGGCTGCCAAATTCATCCACGGGGCGCACTTGCAATTTGTACAGGGTTAGCAGTTGTGTACTATTAGAGTGTCTGCAGGCCCTGAACAGTACGCCCAGTTTTTGAGAAGCTATCTTAACTCTGGCTTCGATAAGACCCATATCTGAGCTGGTCACTTAGAGTTACACCAAGCGTATCAATGGACGGCCTGTTCGAAAGATTGCTTCCATTGATCTGAATAGCCATGTATTTCAATAATTGGGAATGCCACAATCTTATTGGCTCCAGGCGGTCGAGAGCGGTTGGGACTCTTATAAGGTTAATTAGTTTAAAAACAAATAGATCTTTGAGTGAATCTGAGATATCATGGCAAATACTTCAATAATATGATCGCTGGATAACCGCTTATCTTTTTTTGGTTTAGACCACAGGTTCTCAAACATATTTCATCACCGCCCACTTTGAGATTTAAAAAAAATCTAGTGTGCCCCATATTTTTAACACGCCTTTTTCATTAGCATCTTGTTACATAAAAAATAATGTAACAAGTGAATTATCTGTGTATGGGTACTTTTGGTGTGAAGTTTGTTAATATTCAACATCTTTATATTGGTAGCATTGAAATGTTTACCTTTGCTCAGTTGGTGATACTGAGGATCTGCACAGAGGGGTTCATTAGGCAGAACTGGCCTTGAGCTCTTCATTCTTTGAGCAGCCACGGGTGACCATGGCCACCGTCCCTGTGGCGGGTCGACGTAATCAAATAGTAGTAGTTCGCTATTATTTTAACAACATGTGAAGATTGATAAATCCGCGCCCACCAGCGGCATCCATTATTGAAGACCATCAGGACAATCATTAAAATCCTGGATCAGCAGCGGAGTACCATGGGAGCGCATTATTTCTGCTGGATTAAAACCACATCCAGCATCTGCAGACGCAGTCATAACAAGACCTTCCGACTATACATGGAGCCAGAGGTGCTCGCCGAGATGCGGCCGAAGATCGCCCACCTTGGCCGTCATCAACATAGTCGGCTGGCTGGCAACCGCCCTTGGACGGGACGTCGCTGGGAAACCGCGAGACTGGAGGCCTGTTCGTCGCTCCAGCCTGCCGTTCAGCACATGTCAGCAGCGGATGGAGCTAACCGCCCATCTCCGAAGGCAGCAAGCAGCAGCATGGATCGCCTACATATGGCATTCACCCATTCATCAACTCCTCAAGATTAAACGGTACTAACGCTCCATAATATGCCCATTCAGAATTTAGTCTAGCCCTGATTATTATTTGTACTTAATTAATAAATTAATTTATCTGTGTCAAAGCACTATACTATTTCATTTAAATAACCTATCCTCATACCAAGTATTACACAGCCGCCTGCTTAAGGTCCACACTGAGATATAAATTCTAGAAATAATCACACTTGTCTCATGCTCTCCATCTATTATATTCCTAACATTTTAGCTTCCAATGCGAAAGCTAAATATTTTCATAACATTTTGGCGTCCAACGCAAATATTTTCATAACAATCTGTTACGAAACAGTCATTGCAAATATATTTTTAAGGCGATCCAATAGTCCAGGAAAAAATAGAAATCGGAATTACACCCCTTTTTGGGAGGAGTTTAAAAATACTTGAGAAAAAGCTTTTGGAAAGGTTGGAAAAATCATTTGCGAATTTTTTTAATAGGTTGATTTCATAAAGGCCTGTATTTTTTTATTATAAAAAAACTGAATTTGCAACATTAAACAATAAAACCATATCCGAAAAGAGGTTTATAAATAGGAGAGTTTGAATTTGAAAGTGATTTTTATAGACCTTATTCTTAATTTTTTTCTAGGCTTATTAAAAGACTTATAAAAAAATTACCGATATTTTTAAGGGCCAAGATATGTTCTACATGCAGTATTTAATTGAAGCAACGATTAAACATGCATTATTATACGTATAGGATAGACAGGGTATGACCCATATCTTATTTCTGAGATCAAAGAATGTTTCAATGAAACGAAATAAACTCATACTTAATAATATTTAGAAGTATTTTCAGTTTGAGAGGCGGGTATGACCGCCACCCGGCAGCGTATTTCCAAAAGCTATACCGGTTCAGTCGCTTTACATATTCAATATCAAAATTTAAATATTTATAAATAAAATTATTAATTTCTAATATACACATTGGAAAGATTATTTTATCCAAAATTTAGAACATTTTTTGTTTTTGCAAAGTGATAAAAAATTATCAATGTAGAGGTGTATTTACAACATATTATATCCACAATATATATATATATATACATCCACAGTAGACAGAATGAGAAAACTGATCTATATATTTTTTAGACTAAGAAATACTGTATCATTAAAAATACTAAAAGATATTTATTATGCACTTGCGCACTCTGTACTACAATATGGAATCGTGGCTTGGGGGGTGCATATAAATCATCCCTACTTCCATTGGAAACAATTCAAAAAAATATTAATAAAAATCAAAGCCCTATTAATACCCAACAATAAATGTTTTCCAAGATTTCCCGGTTCCCCCACTTACAAAAATTTATGACCAAATTGCACTACTACAATTACATAACGATTTCTTAAATAAAAATAATTTACCACAATTAAATATTAGCAAAATAATAATATCTGTTGGAGGACTAAGCGTGCCACTAGTACGAACCACGACAGCACAGCATCACTATATATTCAAAGGTATAAAATTATTTAATAAATTACATCTTGATATACTTACGATCGGAAGTAAACTACGACAAATATAAAAAAATAAATAAATGAAAATACTCTAGTACCACCTCATAACTTTACTTATTGTTTAGAAATATGTTTTTTCCGTATCAATTCTTTGAATCATTTATTAACTAACCTATATTTTTATTACTTCTGTCCGTATTTTTTCATAAAATCAATAATATTTTTTTGTTAAATTACTAATTTTTTTTTGTTTTAATTCAAACAGATGTAAAAATATTTATTCGTCCTCTCCTAAACACAAGCAGCTGCTTTATTAGGAGAGTGATTGAAATATTGATGTTATATTATGTTGTAAAAATTGTAACCTTGTTAAATGTATAGGTTTTGGAAATACGCCACCCGGCAACCATTTATAGCATAACCAACACCTCTGCCATAGGTCACCTCAAGTGGTTCGCTACGTTTGGTGACTTAGCAGGGGTGTCCGGGCTCATGGGGTGAGTTTTGTCCGGGTCTTGGCGGCGGATGCGAATACCCACCAACGGCAGGACGGATCGGGAGAGAATGGTTAAGGGAGTCCCTTTGGCTACCACTGCCGTACTCTCTCGGAACATCGCCTTGCACCGGAGTGGGATTCATACGTCCAGATATTACCCTATCCACCCCTATTACTCTTTTCCTTCCCGGAAATTCCTCTCCTTCCTTTCCTAAAAATACCCTCAACACAGCATGGTAACTGGCTAAGAGAGAAAGAAAATGTGTGCTCGCACCTCTCTCTCTTTGCCCCTACAGTAATATACGAAGCGTTCGCCTCGCTTTTCGTAACGCTCTCGTCACCCATTCGCCAGCTTACTCCCCAAGTCAAGCGTGCGTAAAGAAGTTTTACTTTAAAAATATAGTAACATAAAAACAAGGATTTTAATTTAAAACTTAACTACTGTTAAGGTTCATTTCGACGACTTTGTTAATATCAGGCTCGAATTCATTTAAAAAGGCTAGCCGTAAGAATCCGCTTTCAGTAACTTGCAGTCTTCTTATATCACTCTAATTTTCTTTGAGCCTTCTACTGCCCCCCTGAAAGTCTCCAGTGCCCACAAGAGGGCGTTATCGCTCACTTTAAGAAAGATTGGTTTAGATAATAATAATGTATTATTAAAAAGTGTGAAAAAAATTAATTTCGCCAATTCATTAAAATGATAAAATAAAGATCATATCGAAAATGATGAGACAAGAAGAAATTAATCAGCTGTTTTTTAATTTTAAAAGATAATAAATGTTTAATTTCGTTGATTTTATGTTGTACGTATACCTTTTAGTCTAATCTAAATAATATTAGCGAGTACCCGGCATGCTTTGCAAAGCCACTAAAGAAAGAAATTGTATCTCCCTGCGTGTCACATTTTGTGGTTTTTCTATAGAGGGAATTTCATATAATTACGTTTACGTTTCGGTGTTGCAAATGTATAGATATTATCTTCTCTCTCTGGTTTCAATCCTGGGATTGGTTTGCAGCAATTTCATCTATTCGTTTCTTCCACTCTTCCCTGTCTTGTGCGGCTCTTTTGAATTCTGCATATGATAAGCAGCGCACGTCCACCAGCAGGTCCTCCAGGTACTCTCGGCGTGGGCGTCCCCTAGCGTTTGTCCCCTCGGTCATACCCTCCATTATGGCATGCAAGAGGCCTTCTTGTCTTATTGCATGGCCGATCCATCTTGCGCGCCTTTCGGACAAGGTCCTGAGCAGGTGCCTTCCTCCTTCGATTCTTTGGAGAACCTCCTCATTTGTGATGTGGTCTCTCCAGGAAATTCCTAGTAGTCTTCTATAGGACCACATCTCAAAAGCCTCTAGTCTCCGTTTATCTCTTTCGGATAAGCACCATGTTTCGCAGCCGTACATCAAGATACTCCATACATAGGTCTTGATGAGGAGTATTCTCAGTTTCAGGTCTATATTATTCGATTCTATTATTTTCGACCTTTTATTGAATGCAAGCCTAGCCTGGTGTATACGGCTGTCGTATTATCTTAAAAAATTACATATATTTTTTTTATAAACTTAAAAGCTTAAGAGGGAATAAACCGACAAAACCGGAAATATGACATTTTTAAATCAAATTTTAGATGTGTTGACTCTTTTCCAAAAAAAATTATAAATTCAGAAAGACTGTTCTTTTATCTAGTAAAGCTATATTTTAAATTTTGAGAAAATATGTTTATTTTTAGTACAATAAGGTTTTACCGTAGGTCGTTGGTTGATTTGTTAAATTTTAAAACAAAATTTTGTTTATACAACACATAATTTCAAATCATATAACTATGCATTAAAATAAATCAATAAATTATCTAGGAAAGCTACTTTTCAAAATTTTAATTTTAGTTCAAATAAAATCTTTAAAAAAAAGATCCCGCTCGTGTTTTGTGACAAAAATACTTCATTTAATTAAATGAAGACAATATTAGCGAAACTCAATCGAAAATCTGAGACAGAAAAATCAGAAAAGATATTGGCTCCGCTGGGACTTGAACCCAGGATCCTTTGCTTACATGGCAAGAGCTCTACCGATTGAACTACGGAACCCATATAAAATTCGGTCACTTTTTTAACTGCATGACTAAGAATTACCAACATTATCTTCATTTTCTTAACGCACATATTATTGGCTGCTATCTTTATATATATGATTCAACTCGAACTAAATTCGAGTTCGAGTTGAAACCTGGGTTCGAGTCTTTTTTGTTGGGTTGGTTTTCTGATTTTTCTGTCTCAGATTATTGATTGAGTTTCGCTAATATTGTCTTAATTTAATTAAATATTATAATTTGAGATTTTACTCATAAAGTTTAAAAAATTAAAATAAAAATGAAAATACTACAGATTGTCTATTTATTTACGGTCTTACAAACTAATATATTCTTATTTGCTTAGACATAATTGAAAAATTATAAATATCTACTTTGATCAAAAAATAATTACAAAAAGTACGCAATTTTAATAGTTTTATCATCACGCCTTTCAACATTTTTGAATGTAGGTATAAATTAAAGCAAATTTTCTTCTTCTTCTTGTGCCCTGTCCGTTCAACGGACGTTGGCTATCATGTTGGCTATGCGGACTTTGTTTACTGCAGCCCGGAACAGCTCCACGGTAGACTGGCCAAACCACTGTCTCAGGTTTTTCAACCATGAGGTTCTCCTTCTTCCAGGGCCCCGTCTTCCGGTAATCTTTCCCTGCATTATGAGATGCAGGATGGATGTCTCATCACATGTCCAAGATATTGAAGTTTTCGGATTTTTATAGTTTTAATTACTTCCTTTTCTTTATTCATCCGAACCATAACATCTTCGTTTGTAACCCTGTCCATCCAGCTTATTTTAAGTATTCTTCAGTAGATCCACATCTCGAATGCCTCAAGTCGCCTAATAAGTTCTTCAGTAAGCATCCATGCTTCCATTCTGTAAAATAATATCGAAAACACGTAGCATCTGACCATTCGCATTCGTAATCCAAGGTTGAGATCATGACTGCAGAACATATTTTTCATGCGGATAAAGGTTGCACGAGCTTGCTCAATGCGGCATTTGATTTCAACTGAAGGATCCCATCTATCATTTACATTGCAGCCCAAGTATACAATACTCTGTACCTTCTCTAGTTTTGTTCCAGCAATATAAAGATTTTCATCCAATGGATGAAAATCTTCTTGGATGAAAAAATGAAATTTTTGATGTTGAGTTATTATTTTAAAAAGCTGGTACAGAGAATAATTAATCTTTCTCATTGGAACCACCCTGTACGATCGTAAAAACATCTTTCAACGAAATATGAATTCTCCGCCGCTGGCTGGTTAACGGCCAAATGGTTGTGTTCAAGAGAATTATGTTATAAAACGGTATAAATTACTCGTTCGTTGGAAAAAGTATTTAAGAATTTTGCTCTTCAGTCGAAGTTTAACGACCACTGGGTTAGTCAAATTATTATTCGCTACTTTGTATATTTTTACGCGAAACTGGCTGAGACTTATAAATAGTAAATTGACTGTTTACATTATTAAACATGTGCGGAAAACGTCAGACGATTTTTCTTTTTTTTTAGAAAGATCACATTTACGGGTTACGAATAACCTGACAATATTTATTTTGTATTCTCCCTACTGTGAACATGTCGCTTGTGCACTGATGAAGGACTACGCCAAATCAGCATTGTGCCATTGGAAATGGATACTTACAATATATTGGTTTTGATGAAATCTTTCATGTTAGACCTGTTTTGACTGATGATCCATGACTTGGTGTCTGATTTATATGTAAAATAAGTTGTGTTCTGTCTAATGGCCAGTGGAAGTGCATTGTATAGCTTTGTTGCTAAGTATCCAAAATTTCCTTAGCCAAAGGTTGTTTTAGCAGAGATTTATACGCTTTGGTTCTACAATTCTACATAATATCTCAACTGAAAACAACTGCCATTCGCACGAATTTAACGGCCACTATGGCCTGGTATATCAGTTTATTATAAGCTCGGCTTAGTTGGAACATCGAGCTTAGAACAGCTTGGAACTTAATCCGTATACAGGTTGAAAGCCTAGATGTTAACAATAATACGTGTATTCTTTGAAAAACTAATCTACTGTCGACGTGTTGTGCGGTATATTGAAGGGGTGTTCAGACACGGCTATAAACCGCGAGCAGATATCTGTTGAACCGCGAGCGCTTATGTTTTGTACCGTTCACACGATGCTATCAAATATTTCTTCCTATGGTAGGAGAGGGGGTCAGATGAATTAGCGAGCTGCCACGGGATGTACATTTTTTTTACTGAATCTGTCAACTTGGCATCTGTCATCCACCGGTCTAGGCAGCTCCGTAATTAAAATGACCCCCTCTCCTGTTTTCGTCGGAGAGGGGGGCGCTTATCTTTTCGAATATCGCATCGGAAGCGGTTACGGCGTAAGATCTGTACTGTCTATGGTCAGTTTGGGAGGCGGGTATGGGTACCGCCGCCCTGGGAACCATTTGCCAACCCTCAGATATATATTATCCAGACATTATTTCTGGACACCGCTGTCATGGATGCGGTGTTCATGGGATGAGGTGTGTTTAGGTCTGATGACCAGGACACACTGAACCCCAGATTCCTACCCACCCCTTAAACCCTTTTCCTTCCCAGAACGCTCCTCTCCTTCCTTTCCCTAAAAGACCCTCCACACAGCATCCCTAAAGATGATATAGGCCCTCAGGGAAATTATTTGCCTCAGGGCCTCCTGTGTGGAGCTTATGTAAAAAAAAAAAAAAAAAGTATCTTTATATATTATCTCCTATTATCTCATATTGTATAGTTACTTCTCTCGGTCATTTCTTTGAATTTCTATTTTATTTTCTTAATTGAATAAATTAATGAAATGGAATTTTGATGGTTGAAATTAAACCACTTCCCGATATCCAATCGAGCTGAAACTCGGCATATAGATTTGTTGTCGATGATAGTGTATTCTAACAATATTTTGGTAGCAATAACGCACTAACACGGGGACATATCGATCGTTCCAGTTAATTAGTTACAATTTGGGAGGCGGATATGGGTACCGCCCCCCCGGGAACCATTTATTGGACAACCAACACCCCTGCCGCAGGTCACCCCAAGTGGTTCGCTACGTTTGGTGACTTAGTAGGGGTGCCCGGGTTCATGGGATGAGGTTTGTCCAGGATTTGGTGGCGGATACGTTTGCCCAACCACTGCGTGGCGGGCTTTATCGGAGGGGACTGATTGAGGGAGGCCTTTTGACCTCTCCAGCCGGATTCTCCCGACCCATCGCCTTGCACCGCAGTGTGAGGAATAGATTCATACATCCGTCACTCCTGGCCACACTGACCCCCAGATTCCTACCCACCCCTCATACCTTTTTCCTTCCCATATCTTCTTCTCCTTCCTTTCCCTTAAAAACCCTCCACACAGCATCCTCAAAGATGACATAGGCCCCTAGGGAAATTGTTTCCTCGGGGCCTCCTGTGTGGAGCTAATGTAAAAAAAAAAATCTGCGCATAAACCGCTTAGGTGTGAACCGTCTGAAGGGATCGTATGGAGAGCGTTATTTGGCGTGCGATGATCTTTTATATATTATAGCCGTGTCTGAACACCCTTCTATGCTCTCTACTATCATTTTAATCGGGACATCTATATGCGCGGAGAAATCGCGATATTATGATTGCGATTTTTCAAAACCGACGGCGGTTTATTTTTAGGCGGGTTTAATTTACGAGTCCATTTTTGATAAAGTTCCCCACTTCAATCAGCATTGTGCCATATATTATGCGATTACACTAATTTTAGGTAGTATTTATTTTTCTAGAGTGAGTGAAATATTAATGAAATTAACCACTGAAAACAAACTGTCCTGGCGTTGAAACTTTTTAATCCCTTATCAGACTATTTTAGATTGATTATATTATCAATTAATAACATCGCATTCCTCATCTTTCGATGAATATAATAGTCCAAACTTGTAAAATTTGGTAATTTATCTAAATTTCGGTAGCAAATATTCAAATACTAGCTGTTACAAACCCTCTCCGCAGGTTTTTACTGCTAGGCCCTGCGGCTTTTGCTTCGGCTTCGCCCAGTTAGTGTTGGTGACCATTTTATAGATCCAATACGAACTGATTCCAAAAACAACCCGTTCCTCGGATGCTCGGATCCACTAGTCTAGTCACCGGGACAAAGTAACAGAGACATAGCAATGACGACATATGTAATATATAGCCACTTGATACAATATGTATTACCGTCAATCTTTTGATATCCGGAGAGATACCACATATTCACAAATTAGAAGCAGTTATGCCTAGGAGGGAGACGTCCCCATCCGACCTGCTGACGGAAGTAGCAACATCTTGTGTCGAATTCTAGAATTCGAAACCAAATTATAACAGTAGCTTTGTGTGAAATTCCACGTAGACAGATATTATTTGTTTTACATTAACTCCACACAGGAGGCCCTGAGGAAAATAATTTCCATCAGGGCCTATGTCATCTGGGATGCTGTGTGGAGGGTCTTTTTTAGGAAAGGAAGGAATGAACATTGGTCTTGAAGAGACCCATGTTGTAGGAAGTAGGAAATACAGAGGCCGGCAAATCATTCCACAGCCGGGCTGTTGAACACAAGAACGAGTCGAAGAAACGACCCGTTCTCATGCGACAAATGTCAACCGTGTACAAATGTTGGGCACGTGTTTGGCGTGTTTCCCGACTATGCACCGGTGCCGAAGGGATCAATGATGCTAGTTCCTCGGAGCATCTTCCATTGTAATACCGGTAGAACAAGGATAGCATTCCCACCCGACGCCTATGCTCTAAAGATTGCAATCCGTCTGTTAAGATGGAAGAATCTGTCAAACGGACCGCCCGTTTCTGCACAGAGTCGAGGGTATTTTTCAGGTATTTTGGAGCTCCAGACCAGAGATGGCTGCCAAATTCAACAGTGGGGCGTACTTGTGATTTGTACGAGGTTATCAGTTGTATACTATTAAAGTATCTGCGGGCCCTGTACAGTACGCCCAGCTTTTGGGAGGCTAACTTTACTCTGGTTTCGATGGAGCCCCCATACCTGAGCTGGTCACTTAGGGTAACACCAAGCATATCAATGGAGGGCCTGTTCGGAAGATTGCTTCCGTTGAAAGAGACTAGATTTTCATTTCGATCCCTTTTAGACGTAATCAGACAAGATTGGGTCTTTGAAACATTAAATTCAACGAGATTATTTTTACCCCAAGAGAAAACACTCTTGAGGTAACCGTCCATTCTTTACTTCAAAGCCCTACGAGCTGTTGGAGTTTGTGAGCCCTTTGGGGGCTTGTCAAACAAAAAGCTATCATGAACTGTACTGTCATCCGCATAACAGTGAATTGGTGCACATGACAAAAGGTCGTTGATGTGCAACAAAAACAATGTCGGGGACAGAACCGATCCCTGCGGGACGCCAGCATTTATCGAGTGTGACAGTGTGAGGAAGAGGTGAAACCATCGACTACCGTCTGAATCGACCTCTCCCTCAAGAAGTCAGCAATCCAAGTACACAAGGATGCGGGAAGTCCGTAAGAATGCAGTTTGTTGATAAGTCCTCGGTGCCAAACCCGGTCAAAGGCCTTGGAGATGTCCAGTGCAACCGTTTGGGTCTCACCGAAACGTTCCAGGCATCGCCCCCAAACATGCGTCACATACGCGAGAAGATCACCGCACGAGCGGTTCCGCCGGAATCCGTATTGACGGTCGTTAATAATTTTGTTCTTCTCGAGGTATGTGAGCAGTTTGTCGTTGATCACACGTTCCATCACCTTAGACAGAACTGATGTGATCGCTATGGGGCGGTATTTGGCCGGGTTGGAGCGGTCACCCTTCTTTGGAATAGGATGGATAACCGCTTTTTTCCAACCAGAGGGCACATAGCCAGTCTTCAGGGACATTTTTAAAAAGTTCGTCAAAATTGGAGCTATTTCTGCAGCGCACCTCTGCAGTACCAGGGCAGGTATTCCGTCAGGCCCACTAGCTTTATTAACATCAAGCCCTCGTAAAACATGGAGTACTTCCCGATGCCGGATCCTCAGCTAAGGTATTAATAATGTTCGATTATTTACGTAAATGTCAGATTTGGCGTGTGGCTGCTAGCGCCTCGGCATCTAAAATAGGAACTATTCTGCAGCTCATAAAGCTTGAGCGGTAGATTTAGCCCGCTTATATCGGAGCGAGGAATGTCTAGCATAGCAAAGATACTCGATTTTTATTTTTTTATTATTTTTTATTAGTTTTGGGGGTATTATATTATTTATTTAATTTAAGATACTGTGGCTGATATACCGGAACTATGTCGACATGACGCATCAATTTAACGAACGTTAGCTGCATTAACGTTTTTTCGAGAAAAAATTGAAGCCATTCGTGCCTCCACATCTCACGCCCCTCCACCAATATTTACTATAAATTCTAAAGGAAATTTGTCTTCCTTCAAACTCACAACGCTGGAAGAAGTAAAAAAAATAATTTCAAGTTCGCCAAATAAGCAGTGCAGTCTTGACCCTATACCAACATGGTTACTTAAAAAATGTGTCATTGTCTTAGCCCCGTTCCTAGTTCATCTTTTTAATAAATCTCTGAGCACAGGTGACTTCCCTAAACCTCTAAAGTCTGCTGTAGTTACGCCGATACTAAAAAAATCACAACTTGACCCCGATAACTTAGGTAATTATCGACCCGTTTCAAATTTACCTTTCCTATCAAAAATCCTGGAGAAAATTGCTGCTGCACAAATAACCAGTCATTTGAATTCAAATAAATTATTCACTAATCGTCAATCCGCATATAGAAAGTTTCACTCAACAGAAACCGGAATACTTCGTATGCTGTCAGATATAACTTTGGCCATAGAGTCAGGTAAGTTAGCACTTATCGCACTCTTAGACATGAGTGCAGCGTTTGACACGATTGATCATGACTTTCTCATTAAGAGATTAGAGGAAACATTTGGTTTGAGTTCCGATATTAAAAATTGGTTGGTGTCATATCTATCCAATCGCTTACAAGCCGTTAAGGTTGGAAATAAGCTCTCTAACTTCGCAACACTTTCTTCAGGGGTACCCCAAGGATCCGTTTTAGGCCCACTTCTTTTCATCCTTTTTACAAATGATGTCGCCAAAATAATCGAGTCATTTGGTCTCCTGTCCCACTGCTACGCTGACGATCAGCAAGTTTATTTTTACTGCTCTCCAAACGAAATCAACAGTCTCAAAATCCGCATAGCTGAATGCCTAGAAGCAATAACTCGTTGGATGTCTTCAAACAAGCTGAAGCTGAATCCATCTAAGACTGAGTTTCTATGGGCGGCCACAAACAAACGCCAACATTTCATAGACAATACACCTATTTCCATTTCCGGCAACGATATTATTCCAAAGACAACAGTCAAACTTCTTGGCGTTAATTTAGATTCAGACTTTTCGTTAAAAAGTCAAATAAATAGGACAGTAAGCACCGGTTTTTTTCACCTAAGACAACTCAAGTCAGTTCGAAGAAACCTTCCTACAGAGGCGACAAAACTATTAATTAACTCTTACGTAGTCTCGCGGCTCGATTACTGTAACGGCATCTACGCTAGTCTTCCCAAATATCAAATTGACAAACTTCAATCCGTGTTTAATGCAGCGGCAAGGCTCATAACTGGGGTTTCTAAATATTCGCATATTTCAGAACACCTTCGTAACCTTCACTGGCTCAAGTGCCCTGAGAGAATCCAGTACAAATTGTGCTGGATGGTTTTTAAATCAATCTACGAAATGGCCCCACCTTACATCTCCGAATTATGCGTCCCGGAAAATACCGGTCCGAGACAATTAACCCTTAGATCAGCAACTTCATCTGCTAAAGGCAGACTAATAGAACCTAAACGAAAGCCAAATACTATGTTTGGAGATCGTGCTTTCGGAGTATCTGGGCCTAATGCTTGGAATAGACTCCCTCCGGAATTAAGATGCATAACAAGCCCAACAGAGTTTAGGTCCAAACTAAAAACCTTCCTTTTTGGGCTCTCATACCCGTAATTTAAATATACCTATTTGAGAGTATCATACTTGTATTGTCTATGATATGTCTTAATCACACTTTCCTTACTGAATTAAAATTACTCGATTCCTTATAGGTACTACTGCACCACCCACCTTTACATGTTGCTTTTACTTTCCAAATTACACTCGTCAAGGAATACATTACATATTAATATTAAAATGTTTTTCAGGATTAAATAACATGTGTTCACAATAATGTCCTCTGCGTGCGAACTCTATCTAAATTTCTTTAAATGGACAATATACAGTGTTAATTTAAAGCGACCTCCCAGGTAAGTATGGTCCTGTTTTCATTAAATTTTGGGCAGCATCGCGTTCATTGGTCAAAATATTGTACACATATTTTCGTATCGGTGATCAATGAACCGATGTATGCAATTTTTAGCCATAAGTTGTTAATAGTTGTTTGCCTAGCTTGTAGTTTTTAGATTTTAGAAATGTATTATAAGTCTGGTCAGTGGTTGAATGGGCATAGCGCTTGGGTCTCACTCGAGCGTCGAGTGTTCGATTCCTCGACTGGCCAAGTCCTCCATCACAACACAAGCAACATTTTCGACTTTCTGTGGTGGTAGTAGGAGATTTTCCAACATTGTTGGGTTATTCGTAACCCGGGAATGTTTGTCTTTCTTTTAAAAAAAAAAAAAAAAAAAAAAAAAAAAAAAAAAAAAAAAAAAAAAAAAAAAAAAAAAAAAAAAAAAAAAAAAAAAAAAAAAAAAAAAAAAAAAAAGTTTGTACAGCGCCCTTGAGGTGATTTTTCACAAAAACGGCGCTATATAAATCATCCAAATATTATTATTATTATTATTATAAGGTTAAATATTTTGCTATATTTTATTAGTCCCATTTACAAGTTAATTTACATTACATGTGTAATTAGATATTTTTTTTATTTACGTAAAACAATGGAGTGTACCTCCGTAGATAATGACTTTACACAAGCGCTGTAATAAACTCGTAGTAAAAATATTTTTCAAATAGATGACATTGTTAACTGAATAAAAGAGAGATAAAATCAGCCTTGCGCAAATAGGACAAAGACAAACAATAATCATTTATTATTGTGCGACGTTATTTCGTGTGCGTAAAAAACAGATAATATTTTCGTGTTTCAGTTTTTGGGTTATTATGTCGTGTTGCATTTTTCAATTCAATTCAATTTAATTATTATTTTTTATTATTTTTAATTGTTAAACTAACGTTTAAGACAAGATTTTTATGCATAGTACAGAGGGTAACAATTATTATAAGCAATAATTGTTTCAATTCAATTTATTTATTCTTTCAAAAACATTACAGAATTTAAAATTTTAATGCGTTTTTAAAATATATTTGTAACAGTATTACACTAAACATAAATATAAATGGTAGGCAAAAAAAAACTATATAAGCATTAATTGAGCTTGCCTTTTAAAAGCAGCTTCACTGACGCTAAATATGTCGATATCCGAATTAATTCTGTTCAACAGCAAGATTGCTCTCCCGACTGGCATAACCATTGGCAAGTTAGTTCTGCAAGCCGGGAGAAAAGTGGGTAGGGTGGAGCCACGGATAGTAGCCATACTTCATCAGGTAATGAAATCTCAGAAATTTCTTCTGAACCCTCTCCAACATGAGGGAATACTTAATACATTTTCACCTCGTACAGTCAACGTTTCGTACAGCGTTACATTCATCGGTTCACGTTCACACATCTGCCCCGAAGATGGACACTTTATGGGGAAACCTGGCAGCGTTTTGTCTATACAAACGTATTTTCCAATTTCCTCTCTGGATTTTGACATTACTGAAAATATTTTTGAAGTAAAACTTCTTTACGCACGCTTGACTTGGGGAGTAAGCTGGTGAATGCGTAACGAGAGCGTTACAAAAAGCGAGGCGAACGGTAGTTGAGAGGGAGATATAAGTTAGTGAAGATAGAAAGAGAGAAAGAGAGTTACGTTTCGTATATTACTGTAGGGGCAAGAGAGAGAGGTGCGAGCACACATTTTCTTTCTCTCTTTCTCTCATAGCCAGTTATACGTTTCGTATATCTAAGAAACAGTGAAGGCCTCTTGTCTGTATCGCCCTGTAGGAGCAAGAGTAGTGCGCGCGCACATTTTCCTTCTCTCTTCCTGTCATATAGATTTTTTTTTTTTTAATTTTAAAAAGAAATACAAACATTCCCGGGTTACGAATAACCCAACAATGTTTGAAAATCTCCTACTACCACCACAGAAAGCCGAAAATGTTGCTTGTGTTGTGATGGAGGACTTAGCCAGCCGAGGAATTGAACATGCGACGCCCGGATGGGATCCAAGCGCTATGCCCACTCAACCACTGACCGGTCAAATGGAGCTAAAGAAGTGTTGCGTCAGTCGTTTGGTCTAAAGCACACTTTTTTTTTAAATAATACTCGTAGATATTGACCATTAGCGTGTCGGTATGTTTTGCTTTTTTGATAAGTTGCTCTGTATAGGATTTAGAATTTAGAACCCTCCAAAAATCGTTAAAATTGCTGGTTTTAACGCCATCAACAGTTCAGTATAGAAACTAGAAAAATTATTTTTTACTAGCAGTTAAAAACCCGCTTCGCAGGTTTTTGCTGCTAGGCCCTTCGGGCGGCTTTTAGTTGGGCTTCGCCCAGTTTGAGTGTAGGTAACCATTTTACAAATCCCATAAGAACTGGTTCCAAAAATAGCCAGTTCCTCGGAACCACCGTGATCCAATGACAGCAAGTCACCGAGTTAAAGTAACCGTGACAGGCAATGACGTCATATGTAGTATATTCACATCCGGAAAGATACTTAAATTCTATTTATCCATAGTACTTATACCTAGGGAAGAAACGTCCACATGCGAGCTGCTGACGTAAGTGGCGACATCTTGTTAGAAAAAAAAGTCTTAAAAATCGGTCCAGTTTGGGAGGAGAAAATGGGGAATACGAAACCCCATTTTGATGATTCAATTTAGGGGTCATCCATAAATCACGTCACACCTTAAAAGGGTGGGGGTAGTAGAAAAGTGTGACATTCTGTGACAAGGGGTATGGGGGGTGTCATCAGCTCTGTGACGTCACATCTAAAAATCCAAATTATTATAACGCAAAATTTAAATGTAAACGAAAAACTAAAGATATTATTTTAGACTTTAAGACTCCGCAACCGGTCTCAAAAAGAAGAAAATGGAGAGATACGAAATTACGAATGTTAGAGGAGAGCGCTAACATTTACAGCGACAAAATCGATGCGAAAATTGCGAAAATGTTTAATAAAACAAGACTCGTTTAAAATAGAGCAAAAATCTGGCGGGCATTGTCTTAAACAGCATTTAATGACACACTGTGAATTTTTTCATACATTTAACTTGTAAAATAACTGAAACAAACGTGTTTATAATAATTTCTGGAGCATGCTTTGCGATTTTTTTTATCGAGAGAATTTTATGTAATTTGCGCTTCGGCGCGGGGAATGTCTAGATATTATCTTTAAGAATAACATATATATTTTTAAGAGCTTTAAAACTTAACGTGTTTAAGGGAGATATGTAAGAAATCGGTATAAATTCGGGTTGCGGCCCCTTAAATTGCAAAATATGTCACACTAGGGGGAGGGGGGTCTCACAAATGTGTGACAGGGACGGGGAAGGGGTCAAAAAATCATGAAATTCGTGTGACGTAATTTATGAATAGCCCCTTAGGTATTATCGGCCAAAGATACCAAAACGTTGGTAAAAGAAGAATGATTGACGGCCGTGAAAATCTAAAATCACATCACAAAGTCAAGTTAGCGACTCTCAAATGAAAATTTGAAACAGAAAAAAGATTCGGTCGTATCTACGAATTGAACCCAAGACCTTCGCCATGCCCGGGCTCCGCTCTAACCACTGAGCTAATTCGACCAAATCCCCTTCGGTCAAATTTAACTGTATAATACTTCGATTAAGAACTACAACATTATCATCATTTTCTTAGTGCATATTTTATTGGCTGCTATCTTTACGTATGATTGCAAGATTCTTCCCGAACTAAATGCTATCTGTGTCTCAGATAAATACATCCATTTTTATTTTAATGTGCGACATCTGTTGACTTTCCACGAGTCTAGTTTTTTTTTTGAGAAAAAACTTAAATTACAATATTTAATAGTTGTGACATTAAATAATATCTAATAATAATAATAAGCAACTATCAAGATAATTTTTAAATAAATCCATTTTTATTACACTTTTTTTCTTGAAAATAGAAATTAAACCACTTCCCGACATCCGATCGCACTGAAACTCGGGAGATAGACTTGTTGTTGTTTTTTAACCTGCTAAACAAATAATTTCATATTATATTTTTAATCAAGATATTGATTCCGTGTTAGTTAAGCCCCCCCCCCCACTTAAGTAAAAAAAAAACGAGTGTGCTTTAGACCACACGACTGAAGTAAAACTTCACTAACTTATATCTCCCTCTCAACTTCCGTTCGCCTCGCCCGATCACACTTTTCATAACGCTCTGGTCACGCATTCACCAGCTTACTCCCCAAGTCAAGCGTGCGTAAAGGCCCGACCGTTCGCTTCGCCCGATCACACTTTTCATAACTCTCTCGTCACGCATTCACCAGCTTACTCCCCAAGTCAAGCGTGCGTAAACAAGTTTTACTTAAAAAAAAATGGGGGGCTTTAAAAAAAAATGTTCTCAAACGGAGCGGTGGGCGAAATAAGGTTGAGAACCTATGTTCTAAGCAGAAAAACGCGTATACCGAACAACTTAGAATCCTGAAAAGTGGTGAAAAAAATATATTTAAAAAATGGTTAAATAGGTTACGTTAGGTTAGGTTATGGACTAGATTTAATTTTTTTTTTCAAAAAGAGTGTTGAAATTGCGTGATTCTGAGTTGCCATGGAACCACTTTTACACATAACTGCATAACTTCAAATTTCGATTTTTCGGAGATGACTGACTAATTAACTGGAACGATCGATATTTTTCCGTGTGAGTGCGTTATTGCCACCAAAATATTGTTAGAATACACTATCATCGACAACAAATCTATATGCCGAGTTTCAGCTCGATTGGATATCGGGAAGTGGGTTAATTTCAACCTTCAAAATTCCATTTCATTAATTTATTCAATCGATAAAATAAAATAGAAATTCAAATAAAAGCCAAAGAAATGGCCGAAAGAAGTAAGTATATAATATGAGATAATATTAGGTCCTTACAAATGAAATTGGCGTTTTGCCGTACTGGCAACTTTGATCTCAAATATATTCTCTTTGGTTAGGAATTCCAAATTCAAATTTATACAGCTATTTACTCATGTATTTGTGTTTCGAAAATTATAATTCATTTGTTTTTTCCTTAATAGTTTTTTTTCTTTGCGTCACTTAGTTTACAAAATGGAAAACTTGAAATATCGCGTTATTTACGAGTACGAGTTCCACCGTGGCACCAGTGCTGCAGAAATGGCTCGAAGGATTAATGATGTGTATGGCGACGGTGCTGCAAAAGACACAGTGCGTTTTTGGTTCCAACGTTTTCGTTCTGGAAATTTCGACCTGCAGAACAAGCACAGTGGACGGCCGGAGACCAAAGTTGATAATGAAGAATTGAAGGTTATTGTGGAAGCGGATCCATCGCAAACCACGTCCGAGTTAGCTGAAGGCTACGGTGTTAGTGATAAAACTGTTTTAAAATCCACTTGAAGCAAATTGGGAAGGTGAAAAAGCTTGAAAGGTGGGTACCTCACGAATTGAGTGAAAAGCAAATCAACAAACGCGCGTTGACCGCTAGACCACACACTGCACAACAGATGGCTACCGAATTAGAGGAGCTTCAATTGGAATGTCTAAGACATCCACCGTACTCTCCGGACCTTGCCCCAACAGATTACCATTTTTTTCTGAAATTTGGATAACTTCTTGCAAGGGAAAAAATTCAACTCCGATGGGGCAGTCCAAACCGCCTTCAAAGATTTTATTGATTCCCGTCCGAATGTTTTTTTTTAGTAAAAAGGGATCGATGAACTAACTACCTATGAAATGGCAAAAGTGCATAGATAGCAATGGTACATACTTTGAATAAATATATTATATTAAAAAAATCGACTTTATGTTCCTCCCATACAAAACGCCAATTTCATAATATATGTAAGGACCTAATATATAAAGATACAGCGGTGTCCAGTAATAATGTCTGGATAATATATATGTAATATATCTGAGAGACAATTGCTTTAATTGGACACTTCCTTCCTTGGTCTGAAAGCAGTAGGATGTCGAGAATTAACAAGAAACCGGGCGGCGTTTTGTCCACACAAACGCATTCCCCATTTTTCTCTCTGGATTTTGACACTACTGCAAATATTTTTAATTAAGGGCCCGCAACACGGATTTGAACCGATTTATTACATATTTCCCTTAAAAACGGTAAGTTTTAAAGCTCTTAAAAAAATATATGTTATTCTTGAAGATAATATCTAGACGCTCTCTTCTAACATTCGTAATTTCGTATCTCTCCATCTTCTTCTTTTCGGGCCCGGTTGCAGAGCCTTAACTAACTAACCATCACGCCGTTTCCCCGCAGGGGTAGGCAGAGAGGATGGACCGCTCAACAACTCCGACTCGGCACACACTCCTTACCTCGTTTACATTCATACATCGTCTCATACATGCTCTTCTATTATTCTGACTCCTGACATAGTATCTTCTACCATTCATATTTGCGTCATATATTCTCCTTACGCTCCTTTCCCCGTTCAATCGCTCTACACGCCCAAACCATCGGAGCGTGCGTTTCTTAATTTTACTCATTACTTCATTACACTAACATCATCTGATGTGTATCTCCACGTTTCACACCCGATCGTACACGGTTTTACCACACATTCACCTCAGGGATCTCATTTCTACAGCATTCAGCCTACTTTCATATTGACTGCCAGTTGCATGCCTCACTGCCATACATGAGGGTAGGTACCAGTACTCAATTAAGGACGGCTAGCTTCGCTTCTTTGGACAGTTTTTTTTATTGGCGCCAAAGGCCTTTAAAATGTATTTTTAATATAATAATACAGATTTCGACAACTAGCGTGTCTGTACGTTTTGCTTTTTTTGAAAAGTAACTTCTTATAAGAATTAGAACCCTCCAAAAATCGTTAAAATTGCCTGATTTGAACGCCGTCAGCAGATGTTCATCATTCATTTTTTTAAGGAAAATTTCTTTACGCACGCTCGACAGGGGGGGTAAGTTGGTGAATGCGTTACGAAAAAGGATATATACATTTCAAGCGAGCGGAAATCGACGCGAACGGTGATCGGGTGAGGCGAACGGTCGGGCCTTTACGCACGCTTGACTTTCTTTGAGAGCGATAAGGATTGGGATAAGGATAAGGATGGTCACCCCAAAATCGTAGGTCACCCTAAGGTCGTAGGTCACCCCAAGGTCGTACCCCAAAGTTCGTAGGTCACCCCGAGGTCGTAGGTCACTCCAGGGTCGTAGGTCACCCCAAGATCGTAGGTCACCCCGGGGTCGTAGGTCACCCCAGTGTCGTAGGTCACCCCAGTGTCGTAGGTCACCCCAAGGTGGTAGATCACCGTAAGATCGTAGGTCACCCCAAGATTGTTAGGTCACCCTAAGATCGTATGTCACCCCAAGGTCGTAGGTCACCCCAATGTCGTAGGTAACCCCAAGATCGAAGAAAACCCCAAGATAAAAAAAACTTAAAGGTCGTAGGTCACCCCAAGGTCGTAGGTCACCCCATGATCGTAGGTCACCCCAATGTCGTAGGTCACCCCAATGTCAATGTCATATGTTCTTTTATAAGTTCTCTCTCTCTGGTTTCAATCCTGGGATTGGTTTGCAGCAATTTCATCTATTCGTTTCTTCCACTCTTCCCTGTCTTGTGCGGCTCTTTTGAATTCTGCATATGATAAGCAGCGCACGTCCACCAGCAGGTCCTCCAGGTACTCTCGGCGTGGGCGTCCCCTAGCGTTTGTCCCCTCAGTCATACCCTCCATTATGGCATGCAAGAGGCCTTCTTGTCTTATTGCATGGCCGATCCATCTTGCGCGCCTTTCGGACAAGGTCCTGAGCAGGTGCCTTCCTCCTTCGATTCTTTGGAGAACCTCCTCATTTGTGATGTGGTCTCTCCAGGAAATTCCTAGTAGTCTTCTATAGGACCACATCTCAAAAGCCTCTAGTCTCCGTTTATCTCTTTCGGATAAGCACCATGTTTCGCAGCCGTACATCAAGATACTCCATACATAGGTCTTGATGAGGAGTATTCTCAGTTTCGGGTCTATATTATTCGATTCTATTATTTTCGACCTTTTATTGAATGCAAGCCTAGCCTGGTGTATACGGCTGTCGACCTCGCTCTTAGACCGACCGTCCCATGTTATTTTGCTCCCGAGGTACACAAACTCCTTGGTGTTCTTTAGTGGAACTCCTGACATCTCTACTCTCATCTGATGTTGCGTTCGGCCTACAGTCAGCAGCTTTAAGTTAGTGAAGTTTTACTTTAGTCGTATGGTCTAAAGCCCAGTCGTTTTTTTTTTAAAGCGTACGTACGTACATATCTATCGTATTTTCTTCTAATATAGTTTGTAAAATAAATCTTAAAAATTGGTCCAGTTTTGGAGGAAAAAATGCGGAACACAAAATCTCGATTTTGCTGATTTTATTTATGTACAATCAACTTGAAATGCAGTTGTCGCTTTCGCTCAGTATTCGCGGGAGCAAGAGCGACAGTGACAGCAAACCTATTGTTCAAATTTCTCGGCGACCGGGTTTCCTCTTAATTCCTGAATAATTTACAAACACTAATCGAACAACAGAACATATCTTGGAACAATTCATTACATTTGATGATTAACAATATTTGGAGTAAAAAATGAACCTACATTAAATTTCTTGTCAAATAAAAAACCTAAAAAATCATTAGGTAGGGGCGAGGTGAGGTGTTGGGCGCGTACTCGGCGGAGTGACCAATGACGGCTGTCAAAGAAATTTTGTTTGATTAAGAAAAGAAAAAAATGATTGAAAACACCAATTAAATTTTTTAATTTGTTATATTTCACAATTAATTCATTTAAAATAATATATAGTATATTTGCGGCATGTTCCAGAGTGGAAGATACTATCAGTATCGCCCTTGGTGTAAGACCACCATTCAGAATTGAAACGTTGCTTGAAAATGGCTTTAGCCGTGTTTAGTGACCAGATTTGAATAGCCAGGTACTTCCCAACCTTCCTCTTCCCCACCTCCTTCCCCTCCCCACTAGCTTAAGCCTCACAACATACCCCAATTGGGGATGCCATAGTCTCACTGGCTCCAGACGGGAGCAGTTGAGATTCTTGTGCGGTATTCACTGTAAAAAAAATAAAAATTATTCATTTTAGGTTATTGAAATTTTTAATGCAGTATTTTCCATCGCCTCGAATGCAAAAAGATGTCTATTATACCAAGTAATTAAAGTGAATCTAAAGTTGTCTTCTAAAAAATATTCGTATTAAGTGTGTCCAGCTATTTAGAAAGTTTACCTATCATGATTACCGACATAATATAAAATGAAGTCGCTCAAAATGTATGTGCGCGTTAATCTTTTAAACTACGCAACGGATTTTCATACGGTTTTCACCAATAGATAGAGTGATTGAAGAGGAATGTTTATAAACATGTAAATTATATTAGAGAAGAGCCGAGAAATTCAAAGAAAACAATTATTTTTGTGCGATTTAAAACGGCTGGCGGGCCGTACTATAGTCACTTTTGAAATTCGTAAGAAATTGGAAAATAGATGTCCTAGCTAGAGTAAGTAGGTATTTGATTTGAATTATTTTATTTGAAGAAGTCCCTCAAAATGTATGTGCGCATAGATCTTTTAAACTACGCAACGGATACTCATGCGGTTTTCACCAATAGATAGAGTGATTCAAGAGGAAGGTTTATATGTATAAAAACATGCTTATTATAGTAGAGAAAAGTCGAGAAATTCAAATATTCAATTCAGGCAGCGGGCAGCTGGCAAGCGGGTGGTGTGGATTTTATAAAGGTTGGGTAATGGCGTTGTGTTTCGTTAGCCACAGCAACGTGCAGCCGGGTCTGCTAGTTTTTTATAATTTAAAACACATTTTCTGTACATTTTACAAACTCCTCCTCCTCCTAACAAACTCCTAACCATCACGTCGTTTTCGCAGGGGTAGGCAGAGAGGAGGGACCGCCAAACAGCTCGGTCTTTCACATCATACATCGTCTCATACATCGCCTCAATCACATTCATACATCGTCTCATACATACTATTATATTATTCTATATATTATTATTATTACATTTTGTACTCAGTTTGGCTGGGTATTTTGGCCTGAAATCCTAAAATAAGATTAAAAAAAAAGGAATCGCAAGCGAAGTGAAATCTTGTTTTAACTCGACCATTTGGCATTTTATGTCTGTAAATTTGACTTTTAAATTTGTCACTTGAAAGCGGGTCGTTTCTACGACTCGTTCTTGAGTTCAACAGCTCGGCTGTGGATCGATTTGCCGGCCTCTGTGTTTCATCCCTCCTACAACACGGAGTTCTTCAACATCCTTATTCCTTCTTCCTTTACTCAAAAAGACCAGGAAAATTTCTATCAATTACGATTCCTGATATTGAAAAAATTTCACACGAAATGTAAACAACTAGGTAGGTACCTAGGTACTGTCAAATTATCCAGCGGAACCGGCGCAGAATCATCCCAAAACACCACAAAATGAAAACAGAATGTATTTTCTGTCAAACATCAATATATTCCGCCATAAACGCGCCCATGCCTTAAGTCAGAAGCATATGATAAAATATTCTTATTTACCTGATCAATAATATACGAAATATTCCAAAACAGGGCTGAAATCACACGAAAATGTCAAAAACAATCCGCGAAACCGGCGCACTAAAAATCCATCATAGTGAAACAGAGAGAACTGTCAAATTATTCCGCGAAAACTGTAGTCACTAAAGAATAGAATATTCTAAATTCAAACTTCACTAGCATGTCAAATTATTTCAAGAAAATTGCTATATTCTACCTGCTGTAGTAAGGTACAACAGAATATAATATTATTCTAAATTCAAACGACAAAGAGATCATCTGTCAAATTATTTAGCAAAAACTGTTCTGTGTACATTATGTAGTACTATAGAATAGAATATTCCATTTTCAAATGTCCATTTGATAAAAGCACGTGTGGTTTTAAACAAAACATTAAATCACAAAGCAATAATTTTACAAGCGATATTTGGTTGCGAATCGGTTTGCCGAGATTGCCGCTGGTTCGCGAGTCGCCCGCTGGCGTGCTACTGGATGTTGACTACTGTACGCGCGCTGAGTAATATTATTTCGATGGGTGGACTGTACCCCCGGCCAGACGGCAGACAGAACTGCAGGGGTCGTGAAACTTTTCAGTTGTGTTCGGCTGAAAACATAAAATATGTCCAAAAAAAAAACAGGACGTGCAATTCACATGCGATAGAAGTGAAACCTTCAGAAAACTAAATTAGACAAGAGTGGGGAGAATACGGAAAACTTTTTTTATCAATGTGAAGGATGATTTTTTCCATATTTTTTGTCGACGAAATCCAGTGCACCTTTTCCTATGTATTTGGTCATCTTATTAGTATTTTTGTTTTCTTTCTTTTGTGATTTCTTTGCCTGTTAATTTTGGAGTGGTTTGAAGATTGAATATTGATTTTAAAAAATATATTTTTTTTTTTTTTGGATTTCGTAGGATTCGATCCTTGGTCTTCTGAATGTCTGGCCGCTAAGGTTCGTCAGGCGCTAAAGCGCCAACATAATACGATAAATCCACGGTCCCACGCACGTCTCATTTGGTCTAGCAGTATTTATACTACGTGAGACCGTGGTTTTATCGTATTATGTTGGAACCGAGTACCCATGAAATAAATAAATATTTTATTTTTTCTCATTCTCTCGCAGGCTAAATTCTATAGATGTATGTGTTATATTACATTTAAAAAAATCTCTTTTATTGTGGCTAGCTTCCGTTTCATCGAGTTTCAAATCACAACGGTGCTATAGAAGTTTTCACTTCAAAGATGCTTTCAAATTTCCGAGGCCAGTACATCCCCCAGTTAGGAAATGCTGTAAGGCTGAATGGAATAACGAAATTTCTGTATCTATTTGTAAATAGTGAAATTAGATAGAACCTAAGAATTCTTAATAAATTGTACAGCGCCCTTGTGGTGATTTTTCACAAAAACGGCGCTCTACAAATTACCCAATTTTTTACGACTTTATGTCCGGGTTAAATCTTCCCCACAGGAAAAACTAAACCCTTCCACATACTTTTCCACAAATGATCATCTAGTCAATCCACGCCATGCAAGTGCACTATGTCATTATAATTATTACAAAATAATACAAGAACAACATGTCAACCTACCAGAGACCAAATGGGAAAATAATTCACCGATTCCAGATATTTTCATAACTGAGGGTTCGGCTCGGTGGAACTCCTAATTGGACCTATAAATCCTACTGATCCCTCAATAGAAATATTTAAAAATAAAATATTATTAATAGGGAATGGAATACCAAGTACCACGTACAAGAGTCCCAACTGCTCCTAACCACCTGGAGCCAGTGAAACTATTACATCCCCAATTAGGGGGTGTTGTGAGGCTGAAGGTAGTGAGAAGGGGAATGAAATAGGGAAGAGTAAGGTAGGAAGTACCTGGCTTTTCATATCTGGTCACCAATCACAGCTATCACTTCAAGCTACGTTTTAATTCTGAATGGTGGTCTTATACCAGGGTTATATTGAAAGTATCTTCCACTATCAAAATACACTAAATATTATTAGGAAACGAGTAAATTGTGAAAAACTCAAATTAATGAAAAAAAATATTATTTGCGCACGTTGGGATTTGAGCCCGCGACCTCCGGCTTGCTAGTCTTACCCCTCGACCACGGAGACCACCGTAATTTCGACATACTTAGATTATCAATCCCAGTAAAGGCAATAATTTTCAATTAAAAACTAAAAATCTTTTTCTATCACACATCGCCATTGATCACACAGCCACGTTACCATGCTGCTGGAACGAGACAGAGTGTGTATCACGTGACCCGTGCTGGTTGCATCCAACTACTCCCTTGCAACACGTAAGGGATTTTTTGGTTTTTGTTTTTAATTGACAAAAATACATGATCGGACAGCAAAATCAGAATAATGACTGTCTGAGTGAAGCGATTATTTACACCAAATAAAGCAATAATCAAGATCATTCTGATTGGTGATTGTAGTCAGTGAATGTATCTATTTGTAAATAATAAAATTAGAGCTTAAGATTCATAATAAATTGTAAAGCGCCCTTGAGGTGATTTTTCACAAAAACGGCGCTCTACAAATTGTCCAATTATTATTATTCTAATTTAATAGCATTTCTCACTCCAAATGGTTCCGCGACTTTTCATCCCGCGACAAAATATTCCCCGACAAAATACTCTAACCTAACCTAACCCAACAAAACCTAACGTAACCTAATCTAACCTAACTTAACCTATCCTAACCCAACAAAACCTTTCGGCGCCAAGTTTAAAATTTTCACCTAACCTAACTTAACACAAGGTAACCCAATAAAACCTTTCGGCGCCAAATGTAAAATTTAAATCGAAACTCTAAATTCCTTGCTCTGTCTTTTTCCTTCGATGTCGGGGGATATTTTTTCCCTGGGATATTTATTATGTAGAGTAATATATTTTGTCGGGGTTATTTTGTCGCAAGATGAAAACTCCAAATGTGCTCTGGAATCGCTGGTTAAAATCATTCGGGTATGATCCTGTTAATCTCTGTATATATGCACCAAACACACAATAAAAAGTTTGTATTTGATACCTCATCTCTATTGTTGTTTGTTGAATTGTATTGTTGTAAGATGCAGTACGAAATTTTAACAAAAAATCACATACTTAAAACTTATTTTATTGTGGTCCTTGAGAGGCACGCGTGCCAAAAATTTCGTTCCAATGCAGTCTCGCGCGCACATGTTTTAGGGAAGGAGCGAAGTGGAGGGGGTAGTACCGGCTGTCCCAACTCCCAACGTCCCAATACATAAAAACACACCATACACCCACCAGGCAGTCCAGGCACCACACAAACAAAACAAGTACTGGATTAATGAAGCCAGTAAGCCACCCAGTATTATAGTATACCACCAACTCCACCAAGCGGCCCGTACATTCATATTTCCATCATAGCAATCGATATGGGGAAAAATCGAACTTATTACTGAGACTACTCATACTAAGGCCCGGTATATCGGTTGGTTATAAGCTCGGCTTGTTGAAATGTCGAGCTTAGCACAGCTTGGACCATATAATCCGTAAATAGGTCGAAAGCCTAGACGTCACCAATATTACGAACGTGTTTCTTTTTTCTTCGACAAACAAATTTACTGTCTACATGAGTGGTATATCTATGCTCTCTACTGTCATCTTCACCGAGACATCTCCGATGTTATGATCGCGAATTTCAAAAATGACGGCAGTTTATTTTTGGGCAGATTTAATTTACGAGTTAATCTATCTATATAAATAAAAATGAATCGCCGAAATGTATGTACGATGTACGCGCATAACTTCCGAACGATTGCACCAAATTGGATTAAAAAAAAATGTGTTCGTTATTGTCAGGACTATGTTTGTATAGAACTACTGGTGAGCTCTGACATTATAAAATGTGAGCTGTTTGAAAACTAAATGTACCGGAACAGAATGTATGAAATGCGTGAGGGGGGAGGGGAAGAGGAACTCGGGTAGGGGGTTCGCAGGAGGGGGGAGGGGATCCTGGGAGAGGGGAGGTAAAGTAAGGGGGAGGTAAGAAAAGGACACACAGGGAGAAACAATTACTTTAATAAATGGCATAGCAACGCATGTCGGCAACCAGCTAGTTTTCGATAAAGTTCCCCACTTCAATCAGTATGGTTGCTATATGCGAGTACTCTAATTTTATTTAGTATTTCTTTTGCTGGAGTAAGTGCACTATCTATCAATGAATTTAACCGCTGAAAACAAACTGTCCTGATGTTGACTCTTTTAAAATCCCTTATATCAGACTATTTTTGATTGATTATTTATTTATTTATTTATTTTCGGGAAATCAACAGTTTACATTTTTCCAGTTTGTACATGTTTGTGTAGCCAAAATAAAACCAATTATGGATTTCCTCCATGTGACTTTACCTCTGATTAAACAGCATAATAACAAATTTCAAATAATAAAATTTATAATAAAGGAGTTTATTATCAATTAATAACATCGTCATTCCTCATTGATCCATTAATATTATAGTCTTACTAACTGGTACCCGGCATGCGTTGCAACGCCGTTCAAAGAAATAAATTGTTTCTTCCTGCATGTCCATTCCCATGCGTCCCCGCTCCCCTCCCGCGTCCCCTTCCCTTCCTGCTTTTACTTCTACCTTCCCCCTCTCTCATCACCCTTCCCGCGAGCCCCACCTCTTTCGTTACCCTTCCCCTCCTGCCTGCCCTCCCTGCCGCTAAAATAGAAATACACAAATTTTCAAACCACTCACGCACCACCTGTAGTAAATTTGTATATACAACTTTCATAACGCCAGAGCTTATCATTATATATAGAAACACTCTTCTGCTAAAATGCAATGCTCTGTAAAAATTTTGAGTCAATCCATCGATTACTTTCCGAAATTTGCGGACACAAACATACGGAACCAGAAGGAGGTAGCGCAATACCCCAAAAATACGGAACCTATTTTTATATATATATATAAGGAACGCACGAGATGTGCGTTTTTGACGTTGGCTGATTGCCACTCAAGCTTCCACCTATCTTCTGGGGTGAGAGGTGTTCGAAGGAGTCTTTCTCCTTCCGTCCAGAAGGGTTTTCGAGACTTTAAGCGGCATGCCGGGTGAGAAACGACATCATCGTGCAAGGGTATTTCGCTTTTTTGCAGCGCCTTCTTGTATTCCCTCAGTGTTGGAATCTCTCGCCTGATATTTGGCGGGGTTATATTTGCAAGTACGGGGAGCCGAGGAAGAGGAGTCGATTTTAAGGTTCCGCTGATGGTTGGCATTGTGGCATAAAGCTGAACGTCGACCATGAAAGTGTGGGCGCTTCTGGCCCATACTGGAGCACAGTATTCAGCTGCTGAGAAAACCAGGGCAATGGATGCCGTTCTGAGCGTGTTTTGTCACATCCCCAGCTAGTACCAGCCAGCTTATTGACTAAGTTTAGTCTTGTCCTGGTTTTTTTGCCCACTGTTTCCATGTGTTTCCGGTAATTCAGGCTCCTGTCCAAAGTTACTCCAAGATAGCGGGGATGGGGGTCATGGTAAATATTTTTTTCCATCAAACTGAACACAGAGTTTTGCGTTTACCTGTGAATTACTGAGATGGAAAGCTGTCACAACTGTTTTCGACCCATTTGGCTTTAGTCGCCAATTGAGGAAAAATTCTTCCATAGCCTTGAGGTCAGAATTAAGGATCTCTTCTGCTGCATTGAGGGTTTTTTTATTTAATTATTTATTAAATAAAATTTTTTATTTATTTATATAATACATGTAACATAATTGTGGCATTTACATAAAGTAGATATATTGAATCACTATACTAGACGGCTGCCTGTTTCATGGTGACCAATGGAGTATAGTTACTATGTATGAAATTTAAAGTTTAAAGTCAAGTGTAAACATATGGATTTAATATAAATGGTGCTAAAAATTGTAAAAATTAAAATAAAAAGTAGAAACAGTAGAAAGTACAAAATACACAATAGAAAGGAAAAGTGAAGTAAATTAGCATATTATTTACGTAAATGTCAGATTTGGCATATGACTGCTAGCACCTCGGCGTCTATAATAGGAACTATTCTGCGGCTTAGCAAAGCTTGAGCGGTAGATTTAGCCCGCTTAATTTGGAGCGAGGATTGTCTAACATAGCAAGGATACGGACTGGCTTATATACCGGACCTTAGTAGGGTGACCGCGTGAGCTTTGATTGAACAATGTCGGAGGTAACATAATTTAATGTGACAGTGGCTCAAATAGCTGCCGGTCCTGGAGTCCTTGCATGGGCGAGCGATAAGGATTGATAGGATAACTTTCGGTAACTTCTCATCGTTCCCTAGCATGATTGCAGGTCGCTAACGACTAAATAACAGTTCACAATGACTAAGTTTAGTGTTCTTAATATATTCGACGTTGTTAGGTAGATGAGTAAAAGCTTCCATGATTCGCACATAGAGGGCAGTGTTAAGAGCTTTCTCAAAAGTCCGCAAGATGGCAGCTAGAATATTTAGGTGGTAGTGCTCCGGGGGGCCGAAGGCCGGGGTGAAGAAGCTCACACAAACACGGCGTTGATCAGATCCAATCATAAATATACCAAACCACCCACGATCCAATCCAGCTAGCTTCCAGGTAAGACGCCGCTACCCGAATTTCTACCGATTTCTTGCAACATTTGAAGTTTTTAAGCTCTTAAAAAAACATATGTTATTTTTGAAGATAATGTCTAGACATTCGTCGCTCCGAAACGCAAATTATATAAAATTCCCTCGATAGAAAAAATTCGCAAAGTATGTTGCAAAAATTATTATAAACACGTTTGTTTCAGTTATTTTACAAGTTATATGTATGAACAAATTCAGTGTTTCATTAAATGCTCTTTAAGATAACCAAGCGAGATTTTTGCTCTATTTTAAACAAGGCCTGTTTTATTAAACATTTTCACAATTTTCGCATCGATTTTGTCACTTTAAATACTAGCGCGCTCCTCTAACATTCGTAATTTCATTTCTCTCCATCTTCTTCTTTTTGTTGTTTTTCCGGTTGCGGGGCCTTAAGACGACTACTCGCAGTCACAACTAGTAATAATTACGCGACCAAAGAACTCTATTTCTTCCTCCAAGACGTATTGGAGATATACTGTTTGTGTGAACACAACAGACGTCCATTGTTGTATTTTGTATTTATTGTTTGTATTTTAGCGATCTAAGTATGCCCCAAAAATTATTATGTTTGTTTCAGTTATTTTACAAGTTATACGTATGAAAAAAATCACAGTGTTTCTTTAAGTGCTGTTTAAGACAACCCTCGCGAGATTTTTGCTCTATTTTAAACGAGTCGTGTTTTATTAAACATTTTCACAATTTTCGCATCGATTTTGTCACAGAAAACAGAAACTTTATACCAAAACCATACTAGCATACATCTTCAAATACAGACTGTCCAAACTGCTCGTGATACTAGAACCAAATGGCGTAATCTCTTACTTATCCCTTTCGCTAAAGCAATTTTTGGCTAAAGAAATTTTAGATACTTTGCAACAAATCTATACAATGCACCACCACTGGCCATTAGACAAAAGACAACTTATTTTAAATATAAATCAGACAACTAATCTTGAATCATCAGCCAAATATTTTATCAAAACCAATTTATAAGTACGCATTTCATATGGCACGATGCTGATTGTCGTTTATTTTAAATGTAATATAGTGTTGTTATTTGTAGTTTTTATTCAAACTATGGCCCATGTGGAAGACCACCAATCAGAACTGAAACGTTACTTTGCGAAATGGCTTTAGTCATGTTGGTGATATCTTCAGCCTCATAACATACCAGAACTGGGGATGCCAGTCAAAGTGACATGTACATGTTTTACTCCAAATATTTATTTATTTTTATGTATGCTCGGGAATCGATGGTTAAAATCCCTCGGTTACGTCCTGTTACACACACATATACGAGTATTTTTATTTATTTATCCTTTACTTAGCTCCATACAGGAGGCCCTGAGGGAAAAAATTCCCCTCAGGGCCTACGTCATCTTTGAAGATGCTGGATAGGAATCCGGGGTTCAGTATGTCCAGGAGTGATGGACGTATGCATCCATACCCCCAATCGTGGTACAAGGCAATGTTCCGTTAGTCCTGCTGGAGAAGTCGAAGGGTCTCCCTCAACTCCGCGCTCCGCAAACCGGACAGCCACGCAGTTGATGAGCAGACGTATCCGCCGCCAAGATCCGGACAAAACTCATGAAGTCACCAAACGCAGCGAACCTCTTGGGGTGAGCTATGGCACAGGTTTTGGTTGTCCAATAACCACCGTAGCGCTTTTTTCCACAATATGGCACTATTTAACATTCCTCGGATTGCTTTGCCGCCAATTTCGGCAAATTTTCCCTTATTTATAAGTCATTAAGTAAAGATTATGATTTTACAATATTTTTTTTATAAATCCTACGAATATATGATAATCGACAAAAGATAGATGAATTTATTGGCTATATAGAACTATAACCTGTTTGTATGTCTCCACATAAAAATTCGGAGATATGATTTTTTTAATGTGGGCGGAAAATATTCAAAATGATCACCTAAAAATCTCGAGCAATCGGAGAAAAAGTTTTAAATTGCGTTGTCGCTCCAGTGGATAATGGGATCCCGTTGCGGCGATACCCATACCGCCCACTAAATTGAAATGAAGTATGTAGCGCTCGGTATTTGGTCCGACGCACGGATCCGAAAACTTTCTCCCTCACACGACTTTCGGCTCACCACCCGGACAAGAAGACACCCCATTGGCCGAGCTACCCCCACCCCTCCGTCATCGGCTGGCACTACCCTGCCCCAAAGGGTATATTACACCGTGCGGACCTATATGGAGCCAGAGTATCCAGTCTCCTGGTTAAACTAAGCAACAGAATCCTAGTGGTCATTGCCCAAGTTAAACCCTTCCCAGTACGAAGTCCAGAGAGCCCTCTGTGTCCTCCTTGGGAATTCAAGTAACAGCGCCCTTGGGGACATTACTTATAGGGAAACCTTAACCTTCTCCCAATCCTCCCCAGTACCAAGTTGAGAGAGCCCTCTGGGTCCTCCTTGGGAATTCAAGTAACAGCGCCCTCACTTGGGGACATCACTTGTCGGGAAAACCTTGACCCAACTAAGAGACCACGGGTCCTCTGTTGAGGTTATTACGCTAAGTGTTTAGCGAGAACGTTAGTGAACATAGTTTTTTGTGCTACAAATTTCCTGTAGGTACTCTGTTTTTTACTATAAACTGTGAATCCTGTATATAAGAAAAATAAACTGACCAACGCTGAAAGACTATTTTCTTAAAAATACCCTGCCACAAGTATGTATATTCACATCCTGTGTAAAATATTGATAATCTAATCTAGGGATTTTTCCTGACAACCGGAGTATCGAATTATTTGCATTAAACCAAATAAAGTATTGCAGATCAAACAAGATAACTTCGGTTGCAAGTTGCAAACATAATACACGAATACGGGCGTCATATTGTAAACCTTGATCGTATTACCTTATTACTGATACCTAATTTATTTTAAGTACCACTTTGCCATAAATGTGTATTAGTTTTAAGTCCCTACTTATAATAAGCTTTTTTTAAATACATGTCAATTTTATTAGCTACTAGCGAGGATCCGGCATGCATTGCAATGCCCCAAAATGAAATTGTTTTTCTTCCAGCGTGGTCTTTCCCATGCGTCCCCTTCCTCTCTCGCGTTTCTCTTCCACCTTCCCCGCTTTTCCCCCTCCCGCTTCCACAAATCCCGCGTTCCCCTCCCACATTCACCTTCCCCCTCCCGCGTTCTCCTTTAACCTAACTTTCCCCCCTCCCCCTTCCACCTTTCCTCCCTGCTGCTAAAAAATACAATTTTTTTTTTTAAATTTCTTTAATATAAATTTCATAACGCCCGACCTTTCCAGTATACGTAGAAACCTTTGCGGGCGTGAGTTTCATAGCAATGATGAATGGTGTGGGAAATAATTTCATAACGCCAGAGCTCACTATTATATAGGGTGGCTCAAAAGTACCGTTTTATTTTGAATCTTATTGTAATGTGTAATAAGATTCGGTAGTTTTGCGCCACCTTTTATGTATATACATTTATACGGTTTTCACGGGTGTAAGATGTAAAACAATTTTCTTGGTTTACCCGCATAAAGCAGTCCTGAAAAGGACTTTTTAACTCCTGACGTTTCGGACAGATCTCACTGTCCATCTTCAGAGGCCTTTTGTCTTGAGTTTTAAGTCTTAGCTTTTGGACCGAACAGACATGCGAAAGCTATCAGTTTGAGACAACGTACGCATGTCTACTTTCTACAACGTAGACATGCGTACAACGAAACACCAAAGTTCCATCGCAATCGAATGAACGGTTTAGGAAGGCTTTAGAAACAAAGAAACATTCCTTTTTATATAAGACTAGTGGGTTTCCGGCTTGCGTAGCAATGCCACTTATTGAAGAAATTGTTTCTCCCTGCGTGCTTCCCCTCCCGCGTCCCCTTCCTCTCACCTTCCCCGTCTACCCTCTCCCCTCTCCCGCGAAACCTCTCCCGCGTCCCTTATATTCAGTCCCGGTACCTTCAGTTTTAAAAAAGCTCGCGTGCCACCTATTGCAATTTTTTTTACTGAGTCGTCTTCGACTGTCGAATTTCTAATTATTTTGGTTATCCCAGTAGTATTACCTCGGGTTTGTAGCTTTACTATAATATCGTTCGGGGAAAACCTTACAAGTAATATTCATCATTAATGACCTAATTTTATTGTTGTCAAATTTTTGAAGCATCTCACGGTTTACATGCTGAAATTTTAATCAATTTTTTTATAAGAAAAACTCTCTTTTTATACCTTTTGAAGGTTATTCCCATCAATGTAATATATTATTTAAGAAGAAGATAACAATAGTAATCCAAACGAAAATATAAAAGAGAACAAGGCACAGAAAAAGACAATGGTCGCAACTCAAAAAAGTTATAAACTCTCTTTAAAACTTCAAAAGTTATAAAAAGAGAGTTTTTCTTATAAAAAAATTTTATATTCATTTAGACTTTTATAAAAAGTCAATAGTTCCGTAAGAATAAATTCGGATACATTTATCCGAGACACTATCCAGGTTACAAACCAATTCTTAGAATGATTTGTTTCCAATAAAAAGGGTAGTTGCCCATAATATGGAGAAATAATTAGTTGAAGATAATATTGTTAATTCTAAAATTTTAAATATGGTTTGGCAGAATGTGGCAATAGCGAAATTGGTTAACGCGCACGTGCCAGTTAGACGAGAGGTCTGGGTTCGAGTCCCAGTTGCTGCGACCATTGTCTTTTTTCTGTTTTTCTGTCTTGTTCTCTTTCATATTTTCGTATAGGTTATTATTGTTATCTTCTTCTTAATCCGTTTAATCACAGGAGACCAGATTTGTCCCAACGCACATAGGTCTCACATAAGACGCCGTAACTCCTTTACTATCATAGTTAGAAATATGTTCTAATCGGTGTTAGAAAGGAAAAACATCATGCTCTATATTCCAATCTAAAAAATAGCCACCAAAAAAATAAAATGTACACTTTTATGTACACAAAGTTTTCAATCGCAAATTGAAAAAAGAATTTGAAACTTCGGGAATTTAAAAAAAAAAAATTTCATAGAGCGGCAAAAAATTGAGGTTACAATAATGTGTTTGTTATACATTTGTCTAATAAAATGTGCATCTGTTTTTATTTATTTTTTATTATCAGTAACTTTAGTTAGAAAAAACATAAGGTGACCCATTTTGAAAACTTTTTTATGTTTGTATGCAAAAAAATTTTTAATTTAAAAAAAATATATATTTTTTGAATTCTATAATTTGAAAGCGTATTTCATCACCATTCTAAAACAGTTTTTGGTTTTTGAATGTGTTCAGAAATATTCCAAATATTTGCATTTTATTGTAAAGCGAAAATATTTTGATGATCCGAAAAAAAAGCCAAATTTTTGAAGGGTTAAATGAAAGTTTAATATTTGTTTTATTATATTTAGATATTGCAGATTTTTAAACTCAATAAATCACGATGGAAACCACGTTACGAGTAAGAGATATTTGCGGGGACCCAGAAATTTCAAACAGAAAAAATAAACAAATTTCATAACGCCGGATAGTGTTTTCGTTACATCAGGAAACGGAATATTTCTTTATAGTTAAGATAGTGGCAATAAAAGTATATAATTAGGACCACGGGTAGCGAATAGCCAATGAAAACTTGACGTAAAAGGATTGAAATGCAATAATTATTCAAGATGTTGTTGGCCACCCATTACAACGAGTGTATAAAATTGGGTACCAAACTCTACCTAGGTACCTGAGATTTATTTAGCCAGATTAATGTTAGCGTCACGTCTAGTGTTAACCCTTCAAAATTCGGGCATTTTTTGTCAGTAGGTAAAAATATTTCCGCATACGATACGATTGTAACACCCAGCCAGGAGCACTCCTGTCCCGGTGAGACCGGTACGCCGACGGGCACTGATTTGTTAGGACTGGAACACGTGCTCTGAGGATGGGAAGGAGATTTGAGTTTAATCGATCGATATAAATGGCAACCTAATAAGCCAATATTGGAATTTAGGATGGGCAGGAATAAAGGAATGGATTGAGCGATATGTTTTTTTTTTTTTTTTTCCTTTTTTTTATGCCTTCCTTCTTCTTGCCTCATATCGGCTTTTGTTGTCTCTTTTTGATTCTTCTCGTCTCTTCTGGGATTTTATCGTCTCTTCTTGGCTCTTCTTGGACCTTCACGGGGCTTCTCGGATCTTCTGGCCTCCGCTTGGTTCGTCTTGTCTCTTCTTGCCGCTTCTTGAATCTTCCCGTCTCTTCTCGGCTCTTGCTGCTTGTTCTTTTCTCTTGTTGCCTCTTCTTGGATCTTCTGGAATCTTATCTGTTCCTTATGTCTCATCTTGGCTCTTCTTACTTTTTCTTGCCTCTTCTTGCATCTTCTCGCCCCTTCTGGGCTCGTCTTGGATCTTCTAACTTACTCTTCATGTCTATTCTTGTCAATCTTACTCTTTATTTAGTGAATATGCTTTGAACTATCTATAATATAACTTATGTGACCTATAAATTACTGATTATGTTTGACTATTTTTTCTTCTTCTCTGGTCTCTGCTAACAATGATTTATGTTTTTACCTCGATAGGTCATCTTGGTGAGCGATGGTAGTGATGACAGTATCGCTTGATACATTATCACTCTGTACTGATTCTGAAATTATGTTTTACATGTATAAATGCTCTTATTATTTTCAATTTTTCTTGATTAGTTTTGGTTTCCATTCTTTGGTGGCGCAACTGAACTGTGCATGTTATGTATCGTCATTCCCCCATAGAAAGGGGGTGGGATAGACCCTGTCCATGCACATTGCCAGGCGAACATACAACAGAGCGGTCTTCCCGCGATCCGCCCGCGCCTCCCCCATCGACATGCGTTGGCCTGAGGCGTAACCGTGCGGTCTCGATGTCCTTCCGTCCCCCCTCCGGTAACCCGACGCTCGTCTTTCCTCAAGGTCTTCAAAAACTTCCCCTTCTCTCCCAAGTACATTTCTTCGAGGCAAAATCGGGGAACCGGCTAAAGGACGCGGACTTCGAGCATCGTCTGCGGTTGGGCCGATAGCTATACGCATTCTCATTGGGACTGCCCGGTGGTCTATGGAATACTTTCTCTGGCTTTTTTTAAAAATATATTTTATTTTATTTCCGCTACTATAGTAATTACTTACATTATAACATAATCATATAACTGTTTTTTCCTCATTACTTATTTTATTCACAGAAGGTTTCTTCGACTGGTCATAGCCGTTATTTTTATTTTTCTTTTTCTTTTACTAACACTATTATCTCTTTTTGATGTTACCTATTTCAGAAGAATTATTCCACGGGCTGCTACTTCTATTTATCTTTTGTATAATGTTAATGTAAGTACTTGCATACTGCTTACTAACCCCGTATGCATGGACATTGGAGGGTCTAGAGTCGTTCAAATAAATGTAGCTTCGTTCAAAAAAAAGTAGAGTCTTGACGTGTGCGGTGAAGGAGGAAACCATATGTTTCCTTATAACGCCGTTGGGAAAGTGGTGGGTCCCCTCCAATATTCTTGTCAATTCTTGTCTCTTCTAGAATCTTCTTGTCTCTTCTAGTCTCTTCTTGGCCAGCCTTGTCTCGTCTTGTATCTTCTCTTATCTTGTCTCTCCTAGTTCGATTTGGCTCTTCTTGAATTTTATTACCCCTTCTTGGCTCGTCTTGTCTAGCTTTTCTTGCGTCTTCTTGCGGAGTTTAATCGACCAATGCGTAGGTGCAGGAATAAAGGAGATGATTGAACGTTGGTTTCTCGCTTCTCACTTCTTCTGCTTTCAACTACTCTACCGGTCTTCTTTATTTATTTTTATTTATTGAGATAGTTTATACTACATGAATATAAACTAATAAGCACAATGTAACATTTCATTTGATAAATTTAAATATTTTTACAGTAAGCATAACATTTCTTTAATACATTCATTATTTCTTCATTCTTCATACTTTCAGGCATTTCATCATACATCTTTAGTCCTCTGTACATTAGGCAGTTCTGCGATTTTGATTTCTTCATTTGTGGCAATCGAACTCTGTTTATATTTCTTGTATCGTAATTATGAATGTCTCTATTAAAAACAATTTCATCCTTAAAGTATTTTGGCTTTTGGTTTTTCATAATTTTATGCACAAAAATCTCTTTTTTATTGGAATCAAATTTAGCTCCTCTCTCATTTGATTAATCCTTGCGTATTTGCCTTTCCCCAGTATACATCTCATAGCTTTGTTTTGTATAACTTCTAGTTTGTTCAAATTTCCTTCATTGGCCAAATATAACATCGTAGAGCAGTAGTCCAAATGTGGAGCAACGATAGTTTTATAAATAAGCTCCGTAGTCTTCTTGCATTATCTTGCTTCCAATAGCCACATTTTCTGCTTCTTGGTTCTTTTGGCTTCATATTGCTTCTTCTTGCTTCTCTTGAACTTCTTGGTTTTTCTGCCGTCTACTTGCTTCTTCTTGCATCTTCTTGGTTCATCTAGGATCTCGTAGTCTCTGCTTTCATCTCCTTACTTATTTTTTATTCTTCTGCCTTTATCTTGCTTCATCTATTTTCTTCTTGCAAATATCTCGATTTTTTTTTCCTTATCGTGGCCTTTCTCGTCTCTTCTTGCATCTTATTATTTTTCTTGGTTCTTCAGACTTTCCCTTGCAAAAATCCTGCAGAGCAACAAAAAACACAACTGTCGGAATGAAACGCGACCACTTTCTTAGGTAAAAATATTTTCGCTTTGCAATATAATCCAAATAAATTAAATATTTGTGAACGCATCTGAAAACAAAGAACCATTATCGAAAGGTGATGAAATACGCTTTCAAATTGTATTATTGTTATAAATAACCACGTAATTATTTACAATATAATTTTTTTTAAGTAATGCAAAATTAAAAGGTTTTAAAAATTTCTAACCTTACGTTTTTTCTAACTAAAATTACCGATAAACGAAAAAAATAAAAACACATACATTATTTATTACGCAGATGTATTGTAAACGTTATCGTCAACTAACTTATACGTCGTTTCATGTACAAATAATTAATAAAAAATTCGCAAGTTTCATTTTTTTTTTTCAAATTGCGGTCGGAAACTTTGGTTTCATAAAGGTGTACATTTAAATTATTTTGTGGTTAACTTTTATATTTGAATATAAAGCATGTTGTTTTATCTTTACAATGTCGTTTATATCGTACTTCTCGCTATGATATAAACGATATTGGAATATGATATATAAAGAACATTAACCTTTCATGATTCAAATGATTCACCTCTTCAAGGGCGGATTTAGGGGGAGGGGGCACGTGCACCCCCTTAGATGGTATTTTTGTGTACTGTGGAGATTCCATCATAGTACAGAAAACTGTCTCTATTAAACATTTAATGTTTCTATTGTTTTTACACTTTCATAAACCTTTCTATACAAACTTGAGCTTGTAGAAAAAAACTTTAAGTATGGTACTTCAAGCTTATTTCTAATATGCCTGTCCACCCCTTGTGCCCCGTTACACCGATACACCTCTTACACCGTTTTTTGCCCGTCCACCCCTTGTGCCCCTCCCAGAAAAAAATCCTGGATCCTCCCTTGCACCCCTTCAAGGCTTATAAGAATCAAATAAATGAAAAAAAAATTGATTAATTTGTTCTTTTTCACAATTAGTTAATTAAAAATAATATAAGTATAGTACATTTACGGCACGTTCCAGAGTGGAAGATACTCTCAGTGTCGCCTGGTGTAAGACCACCATTCAGAATTGAAATGTTACTTGAAATGTTTGATGACCAGATCTAAATAGCCAGGTACTTCCCCACCTTCCTCTTCCCCTTCCCCTCCCCACTACCTTCAGCCTCACAATATACCCCAATTGGGGATGCCACAATCACATTGGCTCCAGACGGGAGCAGTTGGGAACTCTTGTGCGGTATTTATATAAAAAAATAAGTGCATAGCCTTAAAATTGACACATAGAGGGTTAACCATAACGGAGGTGTATTGAAAACAATTAACTGCGCAAATGATACACTAATTAGTCTTTTTAACGATAATCGATCGATAATAATTTTATAATTTATCATTATCGATAATGATCAACTGTCAAATAATCTTTTTTAATAGATAGACGAACACAAATAATATTAATACTTATAATATGTTTTCTTGCAACATCATTTGACAATGGTGACGATATCTTAAAAATCACTGCAAAAACTAGCCAAATTTTTTGTACATTTGCGTAAATGGGTTGAACTTTGACGTCAAATTATATTGTTATTTCAATGGCTTTTTGTGAACGAAATACGAAAATAAAAAAGGCAAAAAACAGATTTTTTTTTAAAGTTTGTTATCATGATAAAATCGGATTAACACACATAATTTTTAAGAGAAAGCCGGGCGGCGCGGCGCGGCGTTTTGATCATACAAATTCCCCAATTCCCTCTCTGGATTTTGAATCTGGTGCAAATTTATTTTAATTTATTTATATATATAAATGAATCCCTGTGTCACTTGGTCACGCCATAATTTCAGAACGACTTTCTAATACTTTCTAGAAGGTTCTTACGGAAAGAAAATTTAAGAAAATTGGATAATTTCAGAAAACTTAACGACTATTTTACCTTCGATTGTTTGACAGTTCGCGCGGCTGATGAATGTGAATTTAGCAGGCAGCTTTTTTTTAACATCTAGTATGGATTTTTTAAATTATAGATATTTTAAATAGATACCCATGTTAGGTTTAAATTAGATTGATTGTTCTTATAATATATGAAAATGAATATTTGTAATACATGAAAAATGAAAATTTGAATAAAAAATTGTAACAGGTAGCACGCGTCCTGTTTGAAAACTGAATGTACTTGGGACTGAATACATGGAACGCGGGAGGGGGGTTAGCGGGACGGGGGAGCGGGAGAGGGGAGAGGAAAGGTGGAAGGGGAACGCGGGATGAGATGGGAATGCGGGGGGGGACGCATGGGAAAGGACATGCAGGGAGAAATAATTTATTTCTTTGAATTTGGCATTGCAACGCACGCCGGGAACCAGCTAGTTGAATACAGATATCGACAAGTTACAATGTATTTTAAAAAAGAGTAAAATCTACGGACATAGAATATTTTCTTCGAATACAATTGGTAAAATAAATCTTAAAATTCGGTCCAGTTTTGGAGAAGGAACATGGGGAATACAAAACTTCGATTTTGACGATTTTAGGTACCAGCTGGGATACCCGGCTTCGCTCGGGGAGTTTTATGAGATTGAACTGACATTCCAAATTCCAACCCACGACGGATCTTTATATACTCCTACCAATGACTAGCCACACCCATACAAAAAAGTTTAACAAAAAAAAATCGACTTAAAAAAAAACTATTCCAAAACAAAATAATATGCACTAAAAAGTTAAAAAAATAATTGCGTATTCTTCTACAACTTAATTATCAACTTACTTTTTTCTACTCATCAATATGTAGGTACGATTGTTATTTTTGGAGTCGGTGTCAGCCAAGGTAACTACATATATAGTTATAGGTCAGATGTGCTTGTGTCGCACACGCGACTTGACGAGGCGAGAAGCGAGAGCGGGGCCGCGGCGGGAGGGGAGCTGTCAAGTGAACACGCCGGGTACGCATCAAGTCGCGCGTGCGACACAAGCACATCTTGTGTGCCGAGATTCCTGAACATTGCACAATATTTCAGAACGTTAGTTGTGTTCTGGAATGTTGTGGAATGCTCTTGAATACTCTCAAATGTTTTGGACTGTTCTAGAAATTTCTGTAGGGCGAAACTGCCAGCCTTTATAACTTCAAAAGCACGCCCTTCAGTTAAAAACGGGAACCTTCTTTATGGATGAGGGATAAAGGGCAACCACACCAAGTAACTACCTTGATCGTACCGGGATTGAGTTTTAGCGGCACACACATTGTAGTACACTTTCTTTAATAATACATATTATTGATTATATTTATCAGCCTGAGGTGCAGGTGTCCCTGTGGCCCAATATTGGGGGGGGAGGATAACAGCGACAATGACAGCAGCAGTTTGGTAAAATACCTATTATTCAAAATAATTGGCGACCGTGTTTCCTCTACCTGTACCTAAGTAGATATTTTAATACCTATCTCAAACCATGCCTACATCCCACATAGCCCTGTCGTGCCAATTTTGGTTCTGAACAAAAAAGAATTATAAGTAGTATAAAGTTAAAAAAAAACTTTGTCTATGTCTTGTAGATATTAGTGTATAATAATAGATATTAGTTAAAAATGTATATCCGCGGATACAGATTCGAATACGGATATTTGGTGTCAAGATCCGCGGATACGGATCTTTATTTTCTTGTTCAATCGGTGTCGGCGCACGAGACCTTGAAACGATAGTTGACGTTACGCCCGCCGCATACGATAAAATATTTGATTTTAAGAAATAAAAAATATTCTGAATGGAATATAATAGTTTTTAATTCTACCTAATCGCCCATACATATATAGCATTTCATCCTACCAACTGAAAATTAATAATGTAAAATATCCGCGAGAAAAGTAACGGATACGTATCTTTCTTCTCCATCGGATATCCGCGGATACGGATATGGATATCCGGAACATCACTAGAGACAGACGCGGCTCTAGGGGTCCAGAAGTGGAAGGTCATTTAAAAAAATGATATTACCTATAATACAATGTCATATTAAATAAAACAATATTCATTTGTAGGAACCTCACGAGTTTGAGAGTCAAATTCACCCACATACGTCAAATTACGTTTAATATAGTAAATTATATCATGCGACAAGCGTAAAATATGCGAAATCAACCTACGTTTATCAAACCATCTCTTTCAGACGAATGATATTCAGCATGCTCTCTCTCCCTCGCGGCTCTGACTCAAACCGTCTTCAGAATCCGAAAACTTTTTGAAAAGGGACATAGTGCCATCTCATTTATTGTGTAGTGCCTAAAGAGACAGAAGATATGATAACAGGGCATTTCATAATTTGACCCAGCCATCGCAGTGCGTGGGAAAGGAAGCTTCCATTTAAGATGTTAGATGTCACTGCTTGCCGCTGCCGGCTTGTACGATTTGAACATCAAACAGCATACTTGTTGTCGTAATTTGTTTTTTTTTTAAAATCGAAATTTGCACGTCACATTAATGATTTATGTGACGTGCAATTTTTGAATTTATAAAAATTCGTCTTTGCACACTTTGAAACCTCGGAACATGGTAAGACGAAGTTAGAACCCTATCCAACCATATATAGTGTAAGTGATGTTAGAACCTTGTAAATTAAATGATATTTAAGGTTAAACGTCGTATAATCTACGCATTCACAGATGGCGTCAATTAAAATATTTTAGGTATTTAATAAGTACTTCTTTGCACGTTATGCTTTAAAATATTAAGGTGAATTAATTGTTTTCGCCCGTACATATTTAATAATATGAATATAAATAAATAGGTTTGTCCATAAACAATCCCGAATCTTTCAAGAAAGGCTGACAATTTCAATATTGGATTGAGTCACCGATAAAAAATTTGATTTCTCAGCCTTTCTTGAAAGATTTGGGTTTGATTTGGGACAAAACTATTTATATACCTATATCATATTAAATATGTACGGGCGCAAACAATTAATTCACCTCAATATTTTAAATAAAACGTGCAAAAAATTATTGAAAACCTAGAACAATTTGAACAACCTAGAACCTAGAACATCTGTGAATGCGTAGATTATACGTAACTTAAATGTTAAACCTGACGTTAGATCTTTGACATACTACATATATTATAACTACGAAAATACAACACATGGTTCTGAAAATGATTGAGGGTAGGTATAGAAAGGAAGAAAAGTAATGCTTTGGCATTCAAATGTCATTTTTTGAAAAAATGTCAGTTAGAACCGTATCCAAAATAGGTGACGAAATCTTGATATAAAAATGATTTTTTCTTTTTTTGTCGTATTCAAAATAGGTGACGAAATCTTGATATATAAAAATGAATTTTCTTTTTTGTCCCTTATGCATTCCTAAACCATTCAACCTATTTAAAAAAAATATTATTTTATTTATAATTTTCATTTTATTATAATTTAATTACGTTGACCTCACTGGTGGCTTACCCCTGCTGAGGCTCCCATTTTATAATACAAAACTTCAATAAGATGAAGTACAGTTTGTCAAATAAGAGTAGAAAATATATGAGGGCGCCACTGTTGATCAAATGGCAATACTAAACACATAACTCTGTGTAGCCTACATTAAATTTTGTGTGGAAAAAATAATTTTCATTGCAGTATAGATACTCGCCGATCTTAAAATTAGAATTGCATATAAGTATATTATTATTATACCTTTGAAATTTTGTGTTAACATAATGAAGAATAACTATAATGTAATAAAATATAAAGCACAGTTTAGAAATTGCTCATATTTATTTAATACTAGATAAAGTACCTAGCGTTGCCTGGGCTTTAGATCATGTCTCTAATTTTAGATCTGAATATATTTAACTCATTCAGATCTAAAAGTAGTGTAACTAAACTCACCATTAGTGATTCTTCCTTTCTATCTATTGTTAAATTAAAATTTATGTTAAATTAAATTAAAGCAAATCGCTTTATAAATCACCCTTTGAATCAAATTTATGTCATGAAGAAAGAATGTTTTTTTTTTTAAATGTGGTTTACTGTGTTCTATACATTCAGTGTCATTGCACTTCAAAAAAATATTTGACAGTTAAATTGGTGTTGCCAGTCTACAAATTTAGTAGTTCCAGTTTTTATATTTTCTACTCTTTTTTGACAGACTATACCTACAATATAATAAACATGAATAAAATACATAGTCAGTAGGTACTGAAACAAAAAATAAAAATCGGCATAATATATCATGATTGCGATAAAACTTTGATGAGTTGTTGTAAGCAATCTTTACTGCAATATGCTGGTGAGCTCTGGCGTTATGAAATTTGTAAAAAATAAATTACGATGCGCGCGAACTGTTTGAAAAATGTGCCAATTTCATATAGTTTAGCGGCAGGGAGGGAAGGGGGTGGGAAATCCGTAGGGGGAAAGGGAATCTGGGGAATAAAGGAGGGGGTTCTTGGGAGGGGCAAAGAGGGGGAAGGCAGAAAAGGTGGAAGAGGAACGCGTGAAGGAGGAAGACGGGGAACGTGAAAGGGGAATACTGGAGGAAAAGGAGAACGGGAGCGGGAACGGGGTCGCATGAAAAAGGACACGCAGGGAGAAACAATTTCTTTCTTTATACGGCATTGCAATGCATGCTACGAACTCGCGAGTATTTTTAAATACTTTCAGCTTCATAAATCCTACAATAAATTATAATATCGCGTGATTTGGCACGGCTTTGCGCTATAATATTAAAAACAATATATAAAATAAATAATAATATCGTGATATTTTTTTGGAATCCTGATATAAACTCTGTTGAGAAAAATTGTAACTAATTTGTATGAAGAAACAAGAAAACTGCCATCTATGTAATTTATCTTCAACTAGAATCAATAAATTGTACATGAAATAATAGGAACATTGCTTGCTGCAAATTAACATTTGTTTTTATATTTCTCGCACAGATGGAGCTCATTCTAATGTTTACACCGCACGAGAATTTATTCAAAATGTTTCCAACTGTCCGGAGCTAACGGATTATGGCATTCCCATTCCCCAATGGCATGTAATCGGAAATTTACAAATTGGGAGGCGGGTATGGGTACCGCCGCCTCGTTAACCATTTATTGGATAACTAAGATCTGTTTCATAGGTCACCCCAAGTTGTTCGCTATGTTTGGTGACTTAGCAGGGGTGCCCGGGTTCATGGGGTGAGGTTTGCCTGGGTCTTGGCGGCGGAGGCGTCTGCCCACCAGCTGCGTGGCAGGCCAAATCGGGAGAGAATGGTTGAGGGAGTCACTTTGACTTCTCCAGCCGTACTCTCTCGGAACATCGCCTTGCACCGCAGTGAGGGGATGGATTCATACTTCCGTCACTCCTGACACACTGACCCTAAGATTCCTACCCATCCCTAATACCTTTTTCATTCCCAGAACTTCACCTCCTTCCTTTCCTAAAAAGACCCTCCACACAGCATTCCCAAAGGCAATGATGGCCACACACAGATGACATAGGCCTCCTTGAGTGAGACGCTGTTTGGAGGGTCTTTTAATAATAATAAGTATAATCGGATGATTTATAGAGCGCCGTTTTTGTGAGAAATCACCTCAAGGGCGCTGTGCTGTACTACTTACCTGGCAGGTCACTTCCGATAAATTACAAATTTTATATTTGAAAAAGATACGACTTTGCACGCGAGGGACATTATATTTAAACACTGGACATTGCATAACTTTACATTTGCTATAGTGACCGAGTGAAGGTTCGGTTTCGGTTTCGACAAGTTTCGGCATCACTTTCGTTTCGGCAGAAAATCTGCCGAATCTTCGGCCGCACCAAACTCTGCGTTCGTAAATCATCGTTCATCGTTCGGCTGAATTCGAGTAAGTTCGTGGGTCGTGCGTCACCCGCCATCATCAACTGAGTTCGGTCCGGCGTGATTGTGTTGTGAGTTTATGTGTTATTTCTCGCGTATACACATTCGTTACATACACTTAACACGTCTGTTATTTTTTATAATTTTTCTTTGTTTTACAGCAATAATATAAATTTAAAAATGAAACTTTTTTTTTCGCATACGTAGATACTTCATTTTTTTCATCTAACACGTGTTAACTGTCTGCATAAGTGTTAAAAATAAGCCAAATTTCAAAAAACAATTGATTTTCAAAATGTGTATAAATGTTTCGGTTACGGTTTCGGCCGAAACTGGGACAGATGCCGAAGATTCGGTTTCGGTTTCGGTAGAAAGTCCTGTTTCGTTCGGACACTAATTTGCTACCCCCATCACTGTTGACATTCATTTTGAAAGACTGGAGAGTTTAGGACTCTTTTGCTGGTCTGGAGAATTTTTATGAAATAACTTTTACAAAAGCTTGCAAATAAGAATTTAGTTATTTACAATGTAATTTAAGGAAAGGAAAGCGGGAAGCTCAGGGAAGGAAAAGATATGAGTAGTGGGTAGGAATCTGGGGGTCTGTAAGTCCAAGAGTAACGGAAGTGTGAATCCATCCCTCCCGGTGCGGTGCTAAGCCATGAATCGAGAGAGTTCTGCCGGAAAGGTCTCCCTCAACCAATCTCCACCGAACAGTGAGCGAGCAGACGCATCCGCCGCCAGACCTGAACAAACCTCGCCTTATAAACCCGAGCTTCTCCGCTAGTCACCAAATGTAGGGAACTACTTGGGGTGACCTACGGCAGAGGTGTCGGCTATCCAGTAAAAGGGGCGGCGGTCCCCACACCCGCCTCCCACATTGAAACGTTGTGTGTGCGCTATTCACAATTCACGTGAAAAAGTATTTTAAGTGTTGCACCTCCAATAAAATGTTATTGAATTTTTTATTATAATTTGTTACTTAAGATGACGACCTCCGTAGTCCAGTGGGTAAGACTCTTGACTCACAATCCGGAGGTCGTGGGTTCGAACCCGGCATGCGCAAATAAATTTTATTAGATTATTTGTGTTATTTCGCAATTAATTCATTTAAAATAATATATAGTATATTTGCGGCATGTTCCAGAGTGGAAGATACTATCAGTATCGCCCTGGTGTAAGACCACCATTCAGAATTGAAACGTTGCTTAAAAATGGCTTTAGCCGTGTTTGGTGACCAGATCTGAACATCCAGGTACTTCCCAACCCTCCCCACTACCTTCAGCCTCACAACATACCCCAATTGGAGATGCCATAGTGGCTCCAGACGGGAGCAGTTGAGATTCTTGTGCGGTATTCACTGTAAAAAAAAAAAAAAATTGACAATTTTCCTGAAAACGCAAAATTCCATCTAAATCGGCTCCATAGATTAAAAAAAAATTAAATTCAACTCAACCCCGACCTTGCAAAGCCCAAAATTATGCACGGTGTTCGAAAACGAGTGTACAAGCAGAACAAATCTACATCCCGTAAAAAAACAGTGTTTACTTGGAAACTCCGCCAGGTTCAATATTAATCAGCAACACATCGACGTGACACATTATCACATCATAGCACATTGCGTAGTGGAAAAACCAAGCAACCAAACAGTCATCATTGACCTGTTTTGTTCTAGATTGACTGAAAATATAATTAATTAATATATGCAATAATAAAAGAAAGTGCGTTTCGCTAAAACTCAGAAACGAGTCCCGGTACGATCAAGGGAGTTATATGATGTGGTAGCCCTCTATCCCCCATCCATGAAGAATGTTCCCGTTTTTACCTGAAGGGCGTGCTTTTGCAGATATAAGGGCTGGAGGTTTCGCCTTCTAGAAATTTCTAGAACAGTCCAAAACATTCGAGAATTCAAAGCATTCCATTCAATCATCGTGGAACACCGTGTGTGTTGTGGAAAGTTCTGGAACATTGTGGACCATTCGAAGCCTTTTTTGTATGGGTGGGGCTACCCATTGGTAGGGGTATATATAGCAAGATCCTGTGTGGGTTCGAACGTCAGTTCAATCGTATATCAACTTCCTGAGCGAAGACGGGTACCCCAGTAATATATGTAGGTATATAATAATATTTATAATTAATAATACTTTGTTTTATATCAGCACGCAGATATTTAGTACTTTGGGGGCGTTCAAAGAATGAACTGAAGACGCCATTTTGTTTGTTATTCGACTGTTAAAATATTTTCAATTGGGTTTTTTGTTTAAGTAGGTACTTGAAATACAAACAGAATTGAAACTTAGCTTGAAATGGCTTTAGCTGTGTTTGGTGACCAGGTCTGAATAGCCAGTTATGTCCCCGCCTTCCCCTCCTCCATCTTCTTCCTTTCCCCACGACCTTTAGCCTCACAACGGACCCCAATTGGGGATACCATAGCTGGGAGTAGTTGGGACTTAATTTAGATAATATTATCTAGGAAACTTACATTAATTAGGTACCTACACATAATTAGGTTTGTTAACTATTAACCAGCTGCTGTAAAATGTAGAATTTTTTTATTGAAAATTAGGGGTAAATTGTTTTCTCTCACCTTATAGACCCGAAAAAACTTATTTTTAAATTTAAAAAATGTTATTCATCTTCTAATAAGTAGGTTTTATAAATTTAACTTAATGGTAAAAAAAAAACAATTTTTTTAAGTAAAAAAACTCTTTCATAAAAAAGAAAAAAAAATATTTGCAACGCGTTTTTCTTTCAAAACATATATTTTTTCCTATTTTTCAAAGAAAATTAAAAAAGGTTTTTTTAATAAAGCATTATAGATTGATAAGTTTTAAGATTTTCACGGCCAAAAGCATTTTCGTTATTTGTTTTTGGGGTGTTATGCCGTGTTGCGCTACCTCCTTCTTTAGCCAACGTTTCGGACATCGTTGCAGTGTCCATCATCAGGGCAGATCCGGCAGATCCGGTAGATGTGTCACATCTACCGGATCTGCCGGATCTGCCCTGATGATGGACACTGCAACGATGTCCGAAACGTTGGCTAAAGAAGGAGGTAGCGCAACACGGCATAACACCCCAAAAACAAATAACGAAAAAAGCATTATAGATTGTTTACTTTACTTGATGTAAAAGTTTTTTAGCACCGTTGTGATTTGAAACTCGAATAGACGAAAAATAGCCACACTAAAAATAGACAAACACACACATCCATAGGATATGAGATCCATGAGAGAATGAGATAGTATAATCGGTCTCCTCTTTGTGTGGTGCTTCGTAGCCTATCGGTCTCCTCTTTAATGGTAAAAAAAACTATTTTTTTAAGTAAAAAAAAAACTTTCTTAAAAAAGAAAAAAATAATAATTTGCAACGCGTTTTTCTTTCAAAAACGATATTTTTTCCTATTTTTCAAAGAAAATTAAAAAGTTTTTTTAATAAAGCATTATAGATTGTTTACTTTACTTGATGTGAAAGTTCTTTAGCACCGTTGTGATTTGAAACTCGAATAGACGAAAAATAGCCACACTAAAAATAGACAAACACACACATCCATAGGATATGAGATCCATGAGAGAAGTGAAGATTTCACTTCTACCGCGTGTGACTTGCACACTCTGTTATTTGTACATACATATTTACACACTTCGTGCAAAATAAAAATTAATATGATATATATCCAAGCCGCACTCATTCAACCGTGATATAACTAATATAGACTAACCATCAACGCCGTTTCTCCGCAGGGGTAGGCAGAGAGGACGGACCGCCATACAACTCGGTCTTGGCACACACTCTTTGCTTTCAAAGAGTTTTTTTTTGTTTTTGTTTTTTCTTTTTTTCTTTTTCTTGGCACACACTTTTTGCACACATTATTTCAAATATGGAAGTACCTTACCAAATCAACACTTTCATATGTGTCACGGGAGTTAAATAAATTATTAGACAGATTCTCTTTTTATTGTAATAGTCAAACACAATCGCGACACAATATCTAATATCAGAAAGTTGCGGGGCTAAATCTGATAGCTGTAATATTTAATAATCTACGTAATCTAGGAATTTTATTACCTGACGACCGAAGTTTCGAATTGTTTTCATTTTTTTTATGTGAATACCTCGAAAGTTTATCAGCTGCTCCCGTCTGGAGCCAGTGAGACCATGGCATCCCCAATTGAGTTTGTTCTGTGGCTGAAGGTAGCGAGGAGGGGAAGGAGATGGAGAAGTATCTGGCTATTCAGATCTGGTTACCAAACACGGCTAAAGCCATTTCAAGCAACGTTTCAATTCTGAATGGTGGTCTTACACCAGGGCGATACTGAGAGTATTTTCCACTCTGGAACGTGCCGCAAACATCTTTATCTTTACTAAGTATAAAATGAAGTCGCTTACGCTGTATGGGCGCTTAAATCTTTTAAACCACGCAATGGATTTTCATGCGGTTTTTACCAATAGACAGAGTGATTCATGAGGAAGGTTTTCAGGTATATAATTTGTCAAGGTTTTGTGTAAATTGGTTGAAATTGAAATACATAATATATCTGGCCAAGCGGCAGCGGGCGGCGGGCAGCGGGCAGCGTGGTGTGGATTTGATGACGTTGGTTATAAAGGTTTCGATAGCCACAGCAACATGTGGCCGGGTCTGCTAGTACTGTATATTATTTTTAATGAATTAATAATATAATAGAAATGACATAAATTAATCAAATTAAATTTATTTCCCAACGCCGGGATTTGATCCCGCGACCTTCGGATTGCGAGTCAAGAGCCTTACCCCTAATTTACACCGACCGTCATATATCATTAAACCAAATAAAGTATTGCAGATCAAACAAGATAATTTCGGTTGCAAGTTACAAACATAATACACTAAATTATAACGAGGTACAATTTATCGGCACAAAGCACTCTCTTTAGGTTGAATTTTGTAGGCGGATCGCCTACAAAAACATGCATGGGCGCTTTTTATTTCTTCTGCGAGTTACTTTCTTTTCGAAAACGGGACATTTTGGCGCCCCGAAGCTGTGTTCGGGGACACCGAGACCTATGGCAGAGAAGTTATCATGTGTAGTTTATCAAATGTCCAATGAATGGTTCACGACGAGTTCATCGAAAACGAATTCATCGAAAACCAATTCATCGAAAATCAATTCATCGAAAACCAATTCATCGAATGATCAATTCATTGAATCGCCAATTCATCGAAAAATATATTTTGTTGATATTTGAAAGAAATGCCGAGCGGACCGAGAAGTTAAAAAAGCATTGGTCAACCTAAACTAACCTAACCTAACCTAACTTAACCTATTTAACCAATTTTTTTATCATCACTCTTAATGACCTTTCTGAGTTGTTTATGAGTTGGTTTCATTATGAGTTGTCTAGTCACCGTTCCTTAGATTCCCCTTTTTTGCAGTATCAGACAATCGGAAATCGAAGAGATAACCTATAAATTTTACATTGTCACTACGAAACTGACAGTTGCTAAACACATTTAACTCAGTTAAACAGACCTTTTTGGGTATTTAATTTTGACAGCTATAATATCTACAAAAAAAATGTTTTTCGATGAATTGATTTTCGAATTTGCTTTCGATGAATTGATTTTCGATGAACTCGTTATCGATGAATTTGCTTTCGATGAATTGATTTTCGATGAACTCGTCGGTTTTCCCAATGAATGATTCCCGGATATTGTCTGGCAATTCGTGTGCACAGTGCATGCTGACAGTCGGCAGTTAGTACGCAGTAGTACTCGTACGCAGCCCGTAGTCCGTAGTACAAAGTACAGTGCGCGTGACTCGCGACTCATAGGGAGGTGTGCAACTATTCTTGACAGGGTGTAGTAGTGCGCACTGGGCACTGCGCACAGGGGTACCGTTAACAATCGGGCGCAAATAATACGTGCACAACGAAGTGGTAGGGATAATGTGTACAAAACTACGGGTGCAATACTCAGCAGGGTTGTCACAAATTCAAAAAATTATAATAAATTGTTAAATTATTGTTTAAAAAAAAAAATATTAATTTATTTACGCCTATAAAGGCTTTTGCATGTATATAACCATATTTACGAAATTATACTCGTAAATAGTACAGGAAACGACTGTTTAAAGCAATTGCACAAAAATAAATATAAATTAAAAATATTATTGAATTTCATCCACACAATATGCAGGTACAAAATGTAAAAAAACAAAATAGTTTTTTCTCTCAGCCGACAAAATACTGTTAATGTGTTAAGTCAATTTAAATAGCTTTATCAAAATATACTCCTATTGATGAAAAAAAACTTCAATAAGGTATGTTTACAATATGTTAACAAGTAATTACTATTGCCCCCTGTAGGCTAAAAACTCAAAGGTTCGGAGCTTGACTAAACCCTACTGTCATTTATTTTAAATACGGTTCCATGACAACTCAGAATCAAGCCAGCTCAATAACACCTCTTTGAAAAGTCATTAAAAGGTATGCAAAAATAAAAAAAAATAGCCCATAATCTAACCTAACGAAATTCATTATATTTTTTTGTCGCTTTTAATGACTTTTCAAAGGAGGTATTGAATTGATTTCATTCTGAGTTGTCCGGTCACCATTAAATCATTGTTACATGATCATGCATTTCTCTCTCAGTCGGTAATGAAGAGTGTTATTGTGAGCTATTTGTAACAGTTGGTTTGTTGTAAACTGTCGACTTCGGATTTCAGCTAACGTAGAGCGAACGGACTCGTTGTAACGTTGTAACCCTTTTGGTAAAAGGTTAAACGAGCGGTTGAGGGAACAGTTAAGTTCCTTTGGGAGTGTACCCATAAAATTTATTACATCTCCTTACTACCACCTTCCCTTCTCTACTCTTTTCAGTCTCACAACAAAGGGAATGTCATAGTCACACTGGCTCCGAACAGTATAACTTTTGTACCGGCATTTATGTATAAAAAATAAGATTTATTTTACATTAGTTCCACTCAGGAGGCCCTGAGGAAAATAATTTCCCTCAGGGCCTACGTCATCTTAGGGGATGCTGTGTGAAGGGTTATTTTAAGAAAAGGGAGGAGAGGAAGTTCTGGGAAGGAAGTAGGTATGAGGTCTGGGTAGGAATCTGGGGGGTCAATGTGTTCAGGAGTGACGGACGTATGAATCCCTCCCTCCTACTATGGTCTAGAGCAGTGGTTTCAAAAGTGGTCCGTACGGACCCCCAGGGGTCCCCAGGATCATCCAGGGGGTCCTGAAACGTCAGGGGGTCCGCGGCAAGGTTTTGACACATTTTTATTCACATGGAAGTATCGTCGGGGGAGGGGCGTAATGAGATGGAATGTTTCACCCCACCCCATCCTACACCGTTCCATTCCATATCCCATTTCGCCCCCTCCGTTGACAGTTGTGGTAAATTTGCCATCTCACCCTATCTCATTCCGCCCCCTCCGTTGTGCTATGCTATCCGCCACAGGGTCCGTGGGCCAAAAAAGTTTGAGAATCACTGGTCTAGAGAGTCCGGCTGAAGAGGTAAAATATCTTCATCAACTAGTCTCTCCCGATTCGGCTCGCCACGAAGTAGGTGGGCAAACGCATGTGCCGCCAAGATCTAGACAAACCTCTCACCCCATGAACCCAGTCACCCCTGCCAAGTCACCAAACGTAGCGAACCACTTGGGATAACCTGTGACAGGGGTGTTAGTTATCCAATATATGTTTCCGGGGCGGGGGTACCCATATCCACCTCCCAAATTGTAATGAAACGAATATTCGTTTTAAAAAGTTTTAAGAATATTTTCGATAATTCTAGAAGGTTCTCGATTTTATGGCAACCCTGCTAAGAACAAACTACATTCCACCGACAGAAATCTCGTCTGCAATGTCCGTATGGCCGTGCGCAAAGGCAAATTCCCCTATAATACCCCAGCACTGCGCAGCTCCCATTCATTATCACCAGTCTACCAATACTTCAAGTCGTTATCAGCATTGGAGCCACTAATACTAGCAAAGTGCCGACATCGTCATAAAAGTGAACAGCAGCGATCCAAGTGGAATACACGGTAAATATATTTTAATCATTTACAAAAATATTGTTATAGAGCTAGACGGCATCAGTTTTGCTATCATATCGTTCTGATAGATGATTTGAAACAAGTTGAATAAATGTAAAATTCTTATTTGGAACACTTTAAAATTATCTTAAATTTCTTATATCTTAATTGGAACACTTTGAAATAGTTTTAAATGTCTTAATTGTGTTTGAAACACTTTGAAATAATTCTAAATGTCTTATTTCTTATTTGGAACACTTTTGAAATAGTTTTAAATGACTTCATTGTGTTTGGAACACTTCGACATTCGTTTAAATATCGTTTTAGGTGATGAAATTTAAAATTTGTTATTATTTCTGATTTGGAACACTTTGAAATAGTTTTAAATGTCATTAATTGCGATTGGAACACTTTGAAATTTATTAAAATATCGTATAAGAAGGCGTTCAAATTTGAAATCATTGTAAATGTGCTATTTAATAAATTGGAACAAAGTGAAAATCATTCAAAAATAGAATTAGAATACTTTGTAAGAATTTTAAATGTTTTATGCATTATTATTTGTGATAATATTATATACCTAAAATTATTTAAAATATTTTTGTTAGTAAGCGCATTGCTTTTAGAAATACTAAATAGTTGAAACGGTTTAAGATCTTATTGGAAAACATATATTTTTTAAATTCTTTATTTCATCAATTATCTTTAGAACACATTTAAGTGACTTATTTTTGATCTGAATTAATTCAAATATCTGTAGAGTACATTGACATAGTTTCAAATGTTATATTTCTAATTTCAAATGCATTGAAATTCTTTTAATGTTGTATTATTTTTAATAAATAGTAAAATGTCTTTCAAATCTAATCGGGCATAATTCTGTAAGAATTTTTGATTTTATCATGTTCGATTCGTTGACATTAAAATATTTGAAAATTTCCGGTTCAAACTAAATGAAATAATGTCCTAATGTCCTAAAATTCTCGTGTTCCATTTAAAAACAGTTTCAAATTCAAAGCATGTCGTTCAATTTACAACTTTTGAAAATTTCTGATAAAAATTCAATGAAATTCTAAAAAAACTCTTATTCTGATATAAACTCAAGAATTCTTTTAAATGCCTTATCTTCGTTACAATTCATTGAAATATTTGTTTGATGTCAAGTAGTTACATCTGATAGTTAAGCATGGTCTCAGACAGAGATAGTCCTATCTTATTCCAACTCTTGAGAAGGCCCGATTCGAGCATTTGATTCACTCGATCGTGCCATGTCTTTCTCGGTCGTATCCAATTTTTCTACCATTCACGTTCGCGTCGTATAACATAAATTTGGTTAGTTCTTGACTAAACCATTTAAGTCTCCCTTTCTTAATATTTTTCATTATTCATTACGATTAAATAAAACTTGCATTCATTCCCGATATCCACATTTTTGGAACGTTCGTATGCCTCACTGCTGTAATAAATCAGGGCTGGTATCAGCACTCCATTATGGACCGCTATCCTCACGTCTTTTGTCAACTTTTTACTAACGACGGACAGCTACCGCAATTTTTTACATAATTTGTTTTTTTTTTTCAATTTGTGTCTTCACAAAATGCTTGTGGGCAATCAGAAACCTCATTAAATTTTATTACGACTGGATAATTGACTTCTCCGTACCCATTCAATTTTTTTATCAATAGCCCCAAACCAATAACGATTTTTCATTAACATTTAAAACCGCAACTTTTGTAAGTTAGTCATCGTACGCATAGCCAAGGCTGCCCGTGTCGTCTGATATCGTAATAATAATAATAATATAGATAAAGTCATTGTAGTAATCTATTCGCGGAACCACAATAAGACACGAGAAAATATTTGTGAGCTGTTTTACAAAAATGTTTAAAATTCTGGAAATTATTGCTGATTTGATATTGAACAATTTAAAAAGAATATGGAACACGCAAAATTTACAGTTTCTTCTTTCTGTATTTTACTAGATTAAAATAAATTAAATTTGGATTTCATTTCATAGCTTTTTAAGCTTCTTTTATGTCGAGGCTGTCGTTTTTTACGCTATTGGCGCTATAGAAAAACAAATACTCGTTATTATACATTATAATATACGGATCTAAAAGGAAACGCGAGCGTCGTTTTGCCCGTACATGCTTTCCCCTATTGCTTTCTGGATTTTGACTAGTGCAAATATTTTTTAATGTAACATAGATATCGACTATTGAAACTACGTTTGCTGTTTTGGTAAATTATTTCTCAGTGATCCAAAAATCCTTAAAATTGCATAGTTTGAAAGCCATTAACAGACGTTCAGTATGCAAATGTACCTACCTACTTTTAAAAAAGCAAAACGTACGGACATAGAATTTTTTTTCTAATACAGTTAGTTGATGGAAAAATCTATAATCTGTCCGGTTTCTAAGGAAAAAACGGGGGAGAAAGAAAGTAAAAAATCTTTGTACGTTTTGCTTTAAAAAAAATAGATGTCTAGTTTGTATAATGGCGTTCAAACCAGACAATTTTAACGATTTTAGGAGGGTTCAAATCAAAATATACCGAAGCGCTAATGCTCGATATCTACATTATTTAAAAATTTATTTGCACTAGCGTCAAAATCCAGAGAGGAAATTAGGGAATGCGTTTGTACGGAAAAAACGCCGCCTGGTTCCCCCTAATAAAAAAAAAAAAAAAAAAAAAAAAAAAATAGAATAAAGAGCCTCGTCATCATGAAATTTGCTCAGCTTTTCTCATTTTATTATATAATATATGTATAGCGTGCAAGATTCGACATTATTGGGTTCCAATTTACAACGAATGTTTTAAAATGAACATGTCTATCGATTCACACTAATACTCGTAGTATCGCCTTATAATGATTGCACAGCTTTACATTTTAAATCATGTGCAATCACTACATGGAAGTTTCCAGACTTGTGCACACGCTTGTACGCAACATGATTCACAAGAATTCACACGGATACTTGTAGTATCGCCCTGGTGGCGTGTGTATTTCGTATTGCACGCGCCTCTTTTGATAAGAATCGTATCATACGCGCTATCAGTAGGTACTGCTTATTTATGATAGTAAAACAGTAAACACATCCTAGAGAGATATCAAGGTACATTACATTATGTATGCAAAAAGGTACATTTTTATCAATAACCTTCAAAAACAAAATAATAAATCTAAATACCTAGGTCTGGGTACTTGTCTTTATCACTTTACCAAAACATATAAATAATAAACAAATAACATATAATAAACTCGGAAGCAATCTACAAAGGCATTTTGTTGCGCCATTTAAGGGCCTGCAACCCGAATTTGTACCGATTTATTACATATTAAGTTTTAAAGCTCTTAAAAAAATATATGTTATTCTTGAAGATAATATCTAGACTTTACCCGCGCCGAAACGCAAATTATATAAAATTACCTCGATAGAAAAAAATCGCCAAGTATGCTCCAAAAATTATTATTAACACGTTTGTTTCAGTTATTTTACAAGTTATATGTATGAAAAAATTCACAGTGTTTCTTTAAATACTGTTTAAGATAATGCCCGCGAGATTTTTGCTCTATTTTAAACGATTCGTGTTTTATTAAACACTTTCGCAATTTTCGCATCGATTTTGTCGCTGTAAATGTTAGCGCTCTCCTCTAACATTCGTAATTTCGTATCTCTCCATCTTCTTCTTTTCGGGCCCGGTTGCAGAGCCTTGAGGAAACCCGGTCGCCGAGAAATTTGAACAATAGGTATTCTACCAAACTGTTGCTTTCACCGTAAATTCTTACTCCTCCGAATAGGTACTGAACGAAAGGGTCCCCTTCGTTTCGTATAATAGGTTACTGTTGCTGTCACTCTCGCTGTTACCTCGCTGAACACTGAGCGAAAGGGACAACTGCACCTCAGACTGATAGTACCTAAATAAAATCATTAAAAAAGAGGTTTTGTATATACTCCCCATTTTACTCCTCTAAAACTGGACAGATTTTTTTTATTAATTTTTGGGGATCGCTGGCAACGGTTAATATGCACTTTTTAAAAAAAACCTTTTGATTCACCTTAATTACATTAAAAGGCAACTATTTGCATTGGGGGAAGTGGAAAATATTTCATTCTAAATTTCATTACGTAAAATTTAAATTAGCTTTCGTCTTGTGAGATTGTACGCCAGAATTACAAACCATGTTACACAAACCTAGCGTAGCCGCTAAACTACTTGAAAACTGGGATGTTTTTCTTGCCTTGACGCGAGTAGGCGTTATAAAGGGGCACTTTCTTTTGTATCACAAACCATGTTACACAAAAATATTTTCCACTTCCCCCAATGCAAATAGTTGTCTTTTAATGTAATTAAGGTGAATCAAAAGATTTTTTCAAAAAAAAGTGCGTATTAACTGTTGCCAGCGATCCCCAAAATTAACCTTTTTTTTTCCTAACTACATATATTAGAAAAAAAAAAACATCTACGTCTGTACTTTTTTTTTAACATTAGTTTTTACTAGCTGACCCGGCCACGAATTGTTGTGGCTAACGAAACACAACGCCATCTGCTGGATGGTTACCTTTATAACCACCGCCATCTGTTAATTTGCATTAAAATCAAATCCACACCACCCGCTTGCCAGCTCGCTCGTCACAACGTACAGACGTTCTCTTTTATATATCAACCAATTTAAAGAAAACCTTGACAAATTATATATATAAACATTCCTCATGAATCACTCTATCTATTGGTGAAAACCGCATGAAAATTCGTTGAGTAGTTTTAGAGTTTATCACGAACAGACAGACAGACACGGCGGAGGACTTTAATTTGTAATATATGTATAGAGATAGAGATACTGAACGTCTGTTGACGTTCAAATCAGGCAATTTTAACGATTTTGGAGAATATCTCCTATAAGAATTGACTTATCATTAAAAGCAAAACGTACCGACACTGGTGGTCGATATCTATATTAAGTATGTATATTAAAAACATATTTGCAGTAGTGTCAAAACCCTGAGAGCAAATTGGGGAATACGTTTGTATGGACAAAATACCGCCCGGTTTTTTCTTAATTTGTAACGCCGCCGTCATCAATCAAACTTAGCAAACGCTGAGTAGGTAAGACATTCTTTACAAGCCGACAAATTCTCGTAAAAGCACTTCGAAATCGAATACTGCGTGTACATTTGCGAACCGTGATGCGAGTCGAGACATGAAATATGGGAAAGGAACGACACAACCGTAAGCGGCGTTTCGCGCGTTTGTATATGCAGTCACAGATTGCTATGAACAATGAAAAAAAAAACGAGTGTGCTTTAGACCACACGACTGAAGTAAAAGTTCACTAACTTATATCTCGCTCACAATTTCCGTTCCCTCACGCCTCATCACACATTTCATAACGCTCTCGTCACGCATTCATCAGCTTACTCCCCAAGTCAAGCGGGCGTAAAGAAGTTTTACATCAAAAAGTAAAACTTCTTTACGCATGCTGGACTTGGGGAGTAAGCTGGCGAATGCGTGACGAGAGCGTTACGAAAAGCGAGGCAAACGCTTCGTATATTACTGTAGGGGCATGAGAGAGGTGCGAGCACACATTTTCTTTCTCTCATAGCCAGTTACGTTACACAGTCCAGGCTTATTGTCTGTATCACACTGTAGGAGCAAGAGAGAGCAGTGCGCGTGCATATTTTCTTTCTCTCTTCCTATAAGATGGAGCAGAAGTTTTATTTCAGTTGTGTGGTCTAAAGCACACTCGTTTTTTTTTTTAGTTTATAATAAATATGACATTTTCTGGCTGAATAATATTATATGAAAGAAAGCCTTTTCAATTTGGGAGGCGGGTATGAGTACCGCCGCCCCGAGAACCATTTATTGCATAACCAACACCTCTGCCTTTGGCTACCCCAAGTGGTCCGATACGTTTGGTGACTTAGTAGGAGTACACGAGTTACTGGGGTGAGATTTGTCCAGGTCTTGATGGAGGACGAGTCGGCGGGCCGTATTGGGAGAGGATGGTTGAGGGAGACTCTTTGATCTCTCCAGCCGGACTTTCTTGACCCATCGCTTTGTTCTGCAGTGGGAGGGATGGATTCTTACACCAGTCAATCCTAGACACAATGACCCCTAGCCCTAGATTCCTACGCGCCCTCGTACATGTTTCCTTCCCAGAGCTTCCTGTTTTTCATTTCATTGAAAGCACCCCCTCACAGCACCCCTAAAATAAATTAAGAAACATGGAGTTAATGTAAAAACAACTAATGTCTCATGTAGGTACTAATAATGTGCTTTCCTTTGTTTCAGAATTATTTCAACATTTTCAAATTTAAGACTCAAAATTAATACCGCAGATATCATGGCGTGCAACTGCGGAGGAAACTGCAAATGTCTGAATACAGGCCAGGGAACTTGCAACTGTGACTGCAAGTGTGCCTCTGGTTGCAACTGCACCGGAGATTGCAAGTGTGAAGGCAGCAAGGGAGGAAAATGCGTCTGCGTCTGCAAGTGCGGAGACAACTGCAAGTGCGAGGGAGGCTGCAAGTGTGCCTCTGGATGTAACTGCACCGGAGATTGCAAGTGTGAAGGCAGCAAGGGAGGAAAATGCATCTGCGTCTGCAAGTGCGGAGACAACTGCAAGTGCGAGGGAGGCTGCAAGTGTGCCTCTGGATGTAACTGCACCGGAGATTGCAAGTGTGAAGGCAGCAAGGGAGGAAAATGCGTCTGCGTCTGCAAGTGCGGAGACAACTGCAAGTGCGAGGGAGGTTGCAAGTGTGCCTCTGGATGCAACTGCACTGGAGATTGCAAGTGTGAAGGCAGCAAGGGAGGAAAATGCGTCTGCGTCTGCAAGTGTGGAGACAACTGCAAGTGCGAGGGAGGCTGCAAGTGTGCCTCTGGATGTAACTGCACCGGAGATTGCAAGTGTGAAGGCAGCAAGGGAGGAAAATGCGTCTGCGTCTGCAAGTGCGGAGACAACTGCAAGTGCGAGGGAGGTTGCAAGTGTGCCTCTGGATGCAACTGCACTGGAGATTGCAAGTGTGAAGGCAGCAAGGGAGGAAAATGCGTCTGCGTCTGCAAGTGCGGAGACAACTGCAAGTGCGAGGGAGGCTGCAAGTGTGCCTCTGGATGTAACTGCACCGGAGATTGCAAGTGTGAAGGCAGCAAGGGAGGAAAATGCGTCTGCGTCTGCAAGTGTGGAGAGAACTGCAAGTGCGAGGGAGGCTGCAAGTGTGCCTCTGGATGCAACTGCACTGGAGATTGCAAGTGTGAAGGCAGCAAGGGAGGAAAATGCGTCTGCGTCTGCAAGTGTGGAGACAACTGCAAGTGCGAGGGAGGCTGCAAGTGTGCCTCTGGATGCAACTGCACTGGAGATTGCAAGTGTGAAGGCAGCAAGGGAGGAAAATGCATCTGTGTCTGCAAGTGTGGAGACAGCTGCAAGTGTGAGGGAGGTTGCGCCAAGGACGGCAAATGTACCAAAGAAGTAAAGTGCGACAAAGATGGCAAATGCTCGAAGGAAGTCAAATGCGACAAAGATGGAAAATGCGACAAGGATGTCAAGTGCGACAAAGATGGCAAATGCACCAAGGAAGTCAAATGCGACAAAGATGGAAAATGCGACAAGGATGTCAAGTGCGACAAAGATGGCAAATGCACCAAGGAAGTCAAATGCGACAAAGATGGAAAATGTGGTAAGGATGTCAAGTGCGATAAAGATGGAAAATGCACCAAGGAAGCTAAGTGCGACAAAGATGGAAAATGCACCAAGGAAGCTAAGTGCGACAAAGATGGCAAATGCACCAAGGAAGCTAAGTGCGACAAAGATGGCAAATGCACCAAGGAAGCTAAGTGTGACAAAGATGGCAAATGCACCAAGGAAGCTAAGTGCGACAAAGATGGCAAATGCACCAAGGAAGCCAAGTGCGACAAAGATGGCAAATGCACCAAGGAAACCAAGTGCGATAAAGCTGGTAAATGCACCAAGGAAGCCAAGTGCGACAAAGATGGCAAATGCTCCAAGGAAGATGACAACAGCACCCAAGCTCCGGTGTGTGGAAGGCCTGTTTGCAAGCTTCCTCCCCCACAGTGAATACATATCTAATAATCCACCTTTTTATTTTAAAGTATCTACTTTAACAGCAATGATTTCATATTATTTACTTTAGAAGCAATGATTTTATTTAGTGGCAGTAGTTACTTTTGCAGGAAAGATTTCATATTATTTATTTTCGAAGCAATGATGTTTTTAGATGACAGTAGCTGCTTTAGAAGCAAAGATTTTATTTAGTGACAGCAGCTACTTTAGCAGCAAAGATTTTATTTGATTTACTATAGAAGCAATTATTTTATTAAGTTGACGGTAGTTACTTTCAGCAATGATTTTGTTTAGATGACAGTAGCTACTTTGTTTCAATGATTTTATTTAGTTGACAGTACATACTGCAGAGAGATTTTTTTCATATTATTCAAATTGAAATGATCGTTACGTAGTTTATAGTGTATTTTAAGCACATTTTGAATTAATGAAAGATTAAAAAATATGTAGATGCATTAAAATGTATGTTAATTAAAATTCTTAGCTAGGTAGATTATGTATATACAACTTCGGTAGCTATAATTCGATATTATTGTAAAATATTGATTAGAATAAGGTTTTGTTAGCTTATTATGCAACAGTAAAAAATAAATAAATAACCATTCCATATTATTCCTCTTTTTATTTATTTACTATTTTTACTGTTCATGGCGATTACTCACAGTTGTTATGGGCAGTCAATACCATTCCCTATTATCTGAATACCGCTCTTCGTGAAGTCGGCGGGAATAAGACATCCCAAATTTTTGATATGTTGCAAGGCTAAAGGAAGTTAGGTGGGGAAGGAGATGGGAGAGCAAGGTTGGAAAGTAACTGGCTAGTCACTGGTCACCAAACACGGCTGGAGCCATTTCAAGCAATGTATCAAAAACAACACATTCTTCTGTTATTTTGGACACAATATTCATTTATAATAAATATTGTAAATGCATAAAGAAATTTGTAACACACCAAAAAAACTGACCCGACTCAACAATTCGATTTACTTAATCGTGCCATGTTGCCTTCCTCGGGCTTCCCAGACTTCTTCAACCATTCACTTTCGTATCATATAAATATTCTCCTTACCAAAGCAGTCCTTTCTTCGTTCATCTGCTCTACATGTTACCAAGTGCCCCTTCCTTAATCTTGCTTATTACACTGACACCAGCCTTACAGTCTTTCCAGAACTCCATATACGTATTTTTAATACAGTCACACATGGTTTTACCACACAAAAGCCCCGGGAATCTTAAATCTACATCATCTTCTGTAATCAATATAATATATTATAAAAGAAAGTCCAAAAAAACATGCAGCTCGCAAAAACTCAGAAACGAGTCCCGGCACGATCAAGGGAGTTATATGGCGTAGTAGATCTTTATCCCCCTTCAGGATGACGTTTCCCTTTTTTATCTATAGGGTGTGTTTTTGAAGATATAAGGGCTGGAAGTTTCGCCCTTCTGAGATTTCTAGAACAGTCTTCCGGAAAGTTGTAGAAGGTTCCATAGAGCTCTAGAAAGTTCTGGAAGGAGTGGGGGAGTATGTGGTGGGATGTAGGGGAATAGGGAATCGGGAACATGATTGTGGAACATTCCAGAACACTCTCGAAAGTTGTCCTGAGCGAAGCCGGGTAACCCAGCTAGTCATCATTACATAGTATAAAATGAAGTCGCTCAGAATGTATGTGCGCATAGATCTTTTAAAATACACAACGGATTTTCATGCCATTTTCACCAATAATAATAATCGTTTATTCCAGAATGTATGCAGGGGAAGTGCAATGCAATAACAAAATTGTAACACATTTCTTCAGACTGATTCGTGGAAGGTTCGAAAACTCGGCTATCATGGAGAGCATTAGTTTCTATGTTCCCGACGGTTATCTCCGTCATTGACAACATAGACTGTTTTATCTCCCGGCTTCGATATGTTTAATATCAATGAAGCACAATTCAGACAACAAGCTTTGTTGTTGTTAGTATGATTGTGCTTCATTGAAATATAATTTAGTTAAACCTGTTTAAATTTTAAATCTTAATACTCTTTTAAAACGCATTGAAATTTTATTTTGTAATGTTTTAAAATGAATAAATAATTGAATTGAATTGAATACATTCCATATTTTGAAATAACAAAAGAAAGATAAATAATAAGATGAGGTAAAAACAAAAATTAACATCAACACATAAATTAGGTAAATAAAAACAAATAAGCATGACAAATGAAATATTAAACACTTAAATTAATGCAAACAGCCGTTTACGGGGGGTATTTCACCATCTCCCGTCTCCAGAGAGCCATCAGGGGAGACTCCATCCAGGTAGTCAAGGCGGTGATGATCGCATTCTTCGAATGGCGCAGTCTGTGCCATAAACTTCCCACGCGGTGGCGGAGAAGTACACGGAAAGTATGCACTCGTCCCTCCAGGAAAATTTCCGGAAGATAAGAGTGATTTAATAGGAAGGTTTATATGTATAATACATGCTTATTATAGTAGAGAAGAGCCGAGAAATTCAAATATTCAATTCAGGCAGCGGCAGCTGGCAAGCGGGTGGTGTGGATATTATAAAGGATGGGTAACGGCATTGTGTTTTGTTAGCCACAGCAACGTGTGGCCGGGTCTGCAAGTTTAAAATAAAACAAAGTTTAAAAGGTAGCTTTCTAAGCAGTTTATTTATTTAAACAGATAAATTAAAGTCACCACAAGAGCATTCAATTTAGAAAAAAAAAAATTATAATAGAAAGGATCTATTTATTCATGGCAGAGAGACAGAATGGAAACATGTGTATCTTCTGTCCTTATTGCGTTCAGTACCTAGAAAGAATTCATAATCCGCTCTTTCATAGATGGCGCTTACGAAATTATTTTAGAGAAAAACACTTTTGCAAGTTATGGTTAAAAAAAACATTAAGATTAATTATTTGTTTGCTCCCGCAGCACATGGGAATTTGAATATGTCAACCAACGAAATTCTCAATACTTTCAAGAAACAATCCAATATTGTATTTGCCTTTCTTAAAATAATTAATATACTCGTACATATAAATAAATAATTTCTTTCAACGGAAGCAATCTTCCCAGCATGCTTTGCATTGATATGCTTGATGTAACGCTTACGGCCGTCGTTTTCAATCCTACTGATCAACTGTTGAGCCTTGGCTCAACACTCCTCAAATGCACAAACGCGCCCCACCCAATGCAACACTCCGACAGACAAATCGAGTGTTACTAAACAATTTACTTAGCTAATCAGAGACTCAGATTGTAAAGTTGGGAATAACGGCTCTAAGTGACCAGCTCAGGTACAGAGGCTCCATCGAAGCCATAGTCAAGTTAGTACAGGACCCGCAGATACTGCAGACAGTACACAATTGCTAACCCTATACAAATAGTAAGTCTGTCCCACTGTTGAATTTGGGAGCTACCTCTAGTCTGGAGCCCCAAAATACCTGAAAAAACCCTAGACTCTGCAGAAACAGGCGGTCCATTTGTATTTTACGGGCTGCAATCTTTTAGAGCACAAGCGTTAGGTAAGTATGCTGTCCTTATTCTACCGATATTACAATGGAAGACGCTTCGAGAAACTTTTTTTTTTTTTTTTTACAGTAAATACCGCACAAGAATCTCAACTGCTCCCGTCTGGAGCCAGTGAGACTATGGCATCCCCAATTGGGGTATGTTGTGAGGCTGAAGGTAGTGGTGAGGGGAAGGAGGTGGGGAAGATGAAGGTTGGGAAGTACCTGGCTATTCAGATCTGGTCACCAAACACGGCTAAAGCCATTTTCAAGCAACGTTTCAATTCTGAATGGTGGTCTTACACCAGGGCGATACTAATAGTATCTTCCACTCTGGAACATGCCGCAAATATACTATATATTATTTTTAATGAATTAATTGTGAAATAACACAAATTAATCAAATAAAATTTATTTGCGCATGCCGGGTTCGAACCCGCGACCTCCGGATCATGAGTCAAGAGTCTTGCCCACTGGACTACGGAGGTCGTCGAATGTCATTGATCCCTTCGGCACCGGTGCATAGTCGGGAAACATTTGTAGACGGTTAACATTCGTTACATGAGAACGGGTTGCTTCTACGACTGGTTCTTGAGTTCAACAGCTCGGCTGTGCAATAATTTGCCTGTCTCTATGCTTCCTCCCTCCTACAACAAAAATTTTATCATTTAGAAATATTTCAGATTTTTTAATTAAAACTGCCAATAAAACACATAGTAAAGAAATAATCAACCATTTTTTTTGCAAGTCTTTTTATTACCAAAAAAAAGTATCAGGCCCGACTTTAAACTTCAAAATCTCCTCCTTACAAAGCCCTTTTCGGTTATGGTTTTATTGTACAATGCGGCAAATTAAGTTTGTTAGAAAATGATTGTAAAATATTTAAATATTTGTGCCTGAGACTTCGCATAATAAAATAAAATACGATTTTAGTGATGTTTTTTCTAGCATAAACCAAAATAGGCGACTTAAGCGGGAATTCAAACCTTATCGCCAACTACACAAGGAATAATCTACCTTCATATTTCAAAACATAACTTGCAATTTTTTTTATGTAAATAATTAAATTAGCGCCATCTATGAAAGAGCAGATTATGAGTTCTTTTGAGCAAACCCTTAAGTTATGACTTAATTCGTAGTAATTTTTGCAATAGATCAAGTCTTTACATCTTTGACAAAGTTCATTGATAAAAATTATAACAATACATGTGAACAAAGAAACATTACGTGTGAATGTTAATACAATATACTAAACAAATAAAAATAAATAGTTACATATTATTAATGTTGATCATTTGCTCAGATAAGTTAGCTTTAATATTTAAAAAAAAATGTAGCATAAATAAATAATAAAGCATTGGTTTGAAGGTGATTAACTTTATATACATAGTTATAAATTATAGTGTATGTGAAAAAGAAATGTCTTTTTAACAATAATGTTGTTATTTAAGTACGAAAGAAGTCTTTTTCCCAGTCATAGTAGCTACATACTCTCAGTATCGCCCTGCTGAAAGACCACCATCCATAATCGAAGCATTGCTGGTCAGAATGGCTTTAATGGCCTCGTTTGGTGATCACATATTTAGTCTCGCGGAGACTTTAGGCTTCCCAAAACTTTCGTGCACACAAAATAGCGCGTTTTATAAAGGGCAAAAACTTTATAACAGTCTGCCGAATGCCGTAAAGGAAGCCTCAAGTCTCAACACTTTTCGTAGGATATGTGCATTATATGTAAAAAATATTTTTTGATTACTTACCAATATTAATCTTATATAATGTATTTTTATTTAGTATTATTTTTAAAATGCATTTGTAAATATTACTGTACTACGTAAACTGTATTTTTTTAATATTTTCATACTAGATGTATGAATAAATTTACATACATCTAAATAAAAATTTCAAAAACAAAAAACAAAAACATCTGAATAGGCAGGTAATTTTTAACCTTCCTCTTCCCACTCCCTACAACACAATTGGGTACGCCATAGTCCCACTGGATTTGAATAGTTATGTTAGGTTTCTACAAAACATTTGTTAAAAAATATCATTAATCAATCAGAAGTGGTTATATCCAAATTCTACTATATTTATATACTGTACTAATAATTGTATGAAGCGTTTTAGACTGCATGAAGTACAGACGTAATAGAGATGGGAAGATGAGGGCTGTAGAATACTGCTTCTTCAGATCTGGTCATCAAACACGATACAGAGAGTATCTAGCACACTGGTATGAAAAGTGGTGTAAAATAAAACAGGACAACACAACAGATAATAACAGAATACATAGATTCGCAGACATAAACATAGGAGGGTTTTGAGAAAGTTTTCATCCAGCAGAAAGACAGATATCTGCTGATGACGGTGATGAAATAATCACATATTACATTTGTGGAACAAGTTGGTTGTGCGTTTAACAATAATAAATTAACAATGTATTGATATTTTCTAAAAGTTTGCAAATAAGTGTCAAAAATTAATTAACACCTCTTCTGCAGTTGTCACATTACAACCATTAGCTAAAAGACATACTGAACATAAATAATAAAATCACTACAAATGTGATCTTAACCCCACAGGCTAATTTGTTCGGTTATCGGAACAACTCATATAGGTCTCATGGAAATCGTTGTCTCTCTTACTATCACAGTGAGAAATATGACATAAATGGTGTTAGAAAGAGAAAGCACCACGCTTTAGATTGAAATCTAAAATTTAATTGCAAAATAATCAAAATTTACAACTTATGAATCCAAAATTTCCGATCGCAATTCGAAAAACAATTATGAAATGTTTAAAACTTTTTGTTTTTGCATTCAAAATTTTCATATTTAAAAAATTACATGTTTATTTTTGATAATAAAATTTGAAAGGCATACTTCATCACCTTTCAAAAACTGTTATTAATTTTCAGATGCGTTCTGAAATATTCCATTTATTTGGATTTTATTGCAAAGCGGAAATATTTTGACCTTCCGACAAAGTAGGCCTGACGCCTGAGGGGTTAATGACATTTGGACTGTCAGGAGTGTATATTATAATATGCACTACTACACACAATCCTAATTTATGTTCTTTGCTTCAACTCTCATTGTATTACATAATTTTTTCTTCTTATAAGATCTTAATTTTGTATAGCAGTTTTGGACAAGGGATTTAAACATTTTTTACAGTAAAAAATATATACACAAAATATTATTAATAATAATAATAAAAAATAATTTTAAAAGACTAGATTGAGAAAATTTCTAAAGAGAGTATTCAGTGAAGTAATAATACATATTATAACTTAGTTATAATTATAAATAATCATTACTATTATATTATGCGACAACATAAATTGACCCTTATAAAAATTAAAATATCGAAGAAAAATTTTCTGTTTTTTTAAATGTTGGTAGGTATAATTTTTTTCAGTTTTTATAATTTTTTAAAATGAGGTTCTTCAAACAGATCTAAAATATTTTGGGAGGCGGGTATGGGTACCGCCGCCCCGAGAACCATTTATTGGATAACCAACACCTCTGCCATAGGTCACCCCTAGTGATTCGCTACGTTTGGTGACTTAGCAGGGGTGCCCGGGTTCATGGGGTGAGGTTTGTCAAGGTCTTTTCGGCGATGTGTCTGCCCACCTGCTGCACAGCGGGCCGGATCGAGAGAGACTTGTTGAGGAGGTCTTTTGCTCTTGCCTTGCACCGCACTTGAAAGCATGGATTCATACATCCATCACTCTTGGACACACTGACCCCCCGATTCCTACCAACCCCACATACCTATTTCCTTCCCTTTAAAAAACCCTCCACACAGCATCCTCTAGGATGACATTGGCCCTGAAGGAAATTATTTTCCTCAGGGCCTCCTGTGTGTAGCTTTTGTAAAAAAAATAAATACTATAATTGACCATAAAGCATAAAATTTGATTGATAAAATGAAAAATATTTATAAATAAAAAACATTTAAAGGGATTTCCACAATGAGCTGTGGAGTTTTGAAATATCCATCCAACTGTAAAACCACAGAAAATAAATAATAAGTCGTGGCATTGTTATGAAATTTGCACATCTTTTTCTTTTTGGTCTAAGCAACATTTTACAATGTTCATAATGAGCTACGGTGATTTGAAATATCCAATTTATTTTTAAATGATCAAATTATGTTGAAACATAGTTTAAATACTAAAAGATCTACATTATTTACACAAATATAATTTAATAATACAAAAGTCTTTTAGATTCACTTTTCACAAAATTTCCCAAATATTATTATTTCACAAAAGAGCGCAATTCATAATACAAAGACGGCATTAAATAGATGTCGCACCCAGAGTTGAGGCGAATACAGTACTCAAAAAGATGCATTGCTTGAATGCAGTACGATATCAGAAAAATATATAAAGTTCATTTTGAATAGAGGGTATACATTAATTACGTGAGCAGTTTTTCTTCCAATCTACACCCCTCCCCCCTCTTGGTGAGATAAATTTGGGCCACTTCATATATTCTTTTCAAGTAATGAGAGATTTTACTGGACCCCCCCTTTTGAGCTCACGTAATCACGTAAGAATATACGAAGTGGCTCAAATTATCTCACCAAGGGGGGAGGGGGGTCTGACTGGAAGAAAAATTGTTCAAGTAATTAATGTATGCTCCCAACGTTTATAATACATTTGTCTAATAAACTATGTACGTGTTTTTATTTTTTTTCATTATCAGTAATTTTAGTTAGAAAAAATGTGAGGTGAGTCATTTTGAAAATTTTTTTACGTTTGCACGCAAAATTTTTATATTTCAACAATTATATGTTAATATAATGTCCTCTGCGTGCAAAGCTGTATCTTCTCCAAGCATAAACTTTCTAATTAAAGTGTGTTTATCGGAAGTGACCTGCCAGGAAAGTATGTTTCTGTATCTATTTGTAAATAGTAAAATTAGATAGAATTTGAGAATTCTTAAGGTTAAACCTAAGATAAGTTATAAACGACGCATTCATAGATGGTGCCAATTAAAATATTTTAGGTTTTTAATACTTTTTGAACATTACGCTTTAAAAAATTAAGGTAAATTAATTGTTTGCGCCCGTACATATTCAGTATGAATATAAATATATATTTTTGTCCATAAAGAAACCCAAATCTTTCAAGAAAGGCTGAAAATACAATATTGGATTGAGTCACCGATACAAAATAGAATTTTTCAGCCTTTCTTGGAAGATTTGGGTTTGTTTATGGACAAAACTATTTATTTACGTTCATATTAAATAAGTGTAGGCGCAAACAATTAATTTACCATAATATTTTAAAGCGTAATGTGCAAAAAGTATTAAAAACCTAAAATTATTTGATTGGCGCCATCTGTGAATACGTAGATTATAACGTACGTAACGTTTAATCTTAATAAATTGTACAGTACCCCTTGACGTGATTTTTCACAAAAATGGTGCTCTACAAATTATCCAATATTTTTCCATTTATTTGGATTTTATTGTAAAGCGTAAATATTTTGACCCTCTGACAAAATATGGCAGAGGTCTGAGGGATTAAAATGTGCCTGTTAACCGTGTCCCATATATACATGTATTCCATTGACATTTGCAAATACGATGAGAGATATAATACACCATCCTAAGTGCGTGCTATTCGCAGAAACTCTAGTCGTACAAACTACAGCAAGATGTTAAGAGATAATCAATCGTCCAGTTGATTAGACAGACATCTCCAAATACTAAGTTTTGAGAGAATAAGGAAAACAATACATATTTGAATGCTTTCTGACATATTAAATATGCTACGAAATAACACAGAGAAGCATAACAGTATGGTACATTAGTAAAATGACAATTTAAAATACCCTACTAATGACCCAGAAAACATTTTGTTTTAATTCACTTAAAATTTGTATGTATTTTGAGTGATTTGGTGTTTTTTTTTAGTAATCTGAGTATTGTACCAGATAGAGGGTACACTTTTACACATAACTGCATACTCAAACTCAAATTTCGATTTTTCAGAGATGTCTGGCTTATCAACTGGACGATCGATAAGTGGGCATGACCGTGTGACCAAATTCAGGCAGAAATTGTGATTGAATATTTTCAAACATCGAAGTGTGTACTTTCTTGGAAGGATAATCAGTTTATTGGTTCCGATGGCAACACTGGCGGATATTGTCTATGGATCGACATTCCTAAACATCAAACTAATAAATTGACAATGTCGAATTGAAGTTGAGAGAAACACTCACTTTTATATACATTGACAGTCATCCGCGTGCACATTTTGACGCTAAAAAGGGGAGTCAATTGGTCAATGAGGTCTTTAGCCATAATTCAACGAATTTCTATAAGAATGGATTCAATTGATTGCGTATACAATGTCTGTTAATTTTACGAACTTTGTTAGTCTGTCTCCGTTAATTTTGTTTTAAAGAGTTTTACTTTCCATATGCATTAGTTACTTAAATTTTAATTTATCTGCTACCGGTTTCGACACATCCGTGTCGTTCACTAGCAAACTTACAATGTCATAGTGAATGACATGGATGTGTCAAAACCGGTAGTAGCAGATAAATTAAAATTTAAGTAACAAATGTAGATGTAAAGTAAAACTTTTCAAAACTAAATGTCTAGAAATTGTTACATAGTTAATGCCCAAGAAATACAAAAAATAGTGTGCAATCCATACGCGGTAGAAATGAAACCTTCAGAAAACTAAAGTAGACAAGAGTGGGGAGGCTTCGAAGCACCACACAAAGAGGAGACCTAGGCCATAGGCTAGGAAGCACTGCAAAATGAGGAGACCGATTATACTATCTCATTCTCTCGCAGGCTAAATCCTATAGAAGTATGTGTTTGTCTCTTTTAGTGTCACTATTTTTCGTTTCATCGAGTTTCAAATTACAACATTAAAGAAGTTATCACTTCAAAAACTGTCCGTTCATTAAAATTATGCATAACGAATGACATTATTAAAAAAGTTGTGCATATTGACAGATAAACAAAGCTCTGTAAAATGATGTTAGCAGGCTGTTTTGTCCACCAGCTCAGTCAATATCGTATTGATAAAGGGTTTAAACGATTGACCGTGCTAGGACCCCACACACACAAATGAAATCGATTATCTGTTCAAGAAAGAATTTCATCATTTGAAAATGATCTTCACAGAAAAAAGGAAAAGTTCATCTTACTTCGGTCACACAATCACATCGACAACACAATTCTATCAAACTTCGCACATACGAGATTGTTCACTGCGACACTTGTTCGTTTGATCACATATTTTTGGATGTCAAATATTAAACTGTCCGTCAATTTATTTGATACGCTCTTTGTTAAATAAATGGGTTAATTTAATTTAAGTTCTAACGGTAGATAAAGTTCACTTCAGTCAAAGGGTTCAGCATCAGACTCACTCAATCATCTTTCGACAACACTTCTTCATCCTCTTCTTCGGAATTTAGACTATTGTCTCGAAGCAGATCGGGAAAGTGGGTCTTCAAATGCGACATCAACGAGTCTTTCCGCGTGAAGGACGCAGCACACTCGAAGCACGAAAACTCTTTTCTCTCATCGTGGATGCGTTCATGGCGTACTAGTTTATCTTTGCGTCCAAACTTCTTATCGCACCGCGTACACTCGAAAGGTTTGTATCCCGTATGGACGACTGCGTGACGGTCTAATTCACGTTTGCGCGCAAATGATTTGGCGCAGATTTTGCATCGGAAATCTTTGGCACCGTCGTGGATCACAGAATGCTTGTTAAAAGCGACGATTGATGAGAATTTTAGCGGGCAGTTTCGGCATTGCACCAACGGGGATGGTATAGGAGGTTTTTTCACTGTTATTATTTCTGTCGTATCTCCGTTTGGGACCTCGTCTTCTTCGAGTTCATCTTCCTCGTCTTCATTCGATTCCGGTTCCTCTTTCAAGAGTTGGCTGGCATCGAAGAAGCCTTCGCCAGAGATGTGGTCCGGGATGCTTGGAAGGAACCCGTCGTTGTCTTCGAGATCTTCGTCGTTATCGTCCTCACGTTTGTAGGGATCCACATTGACGACCATGTCGTCTTCTTCTTGTTTTAGTAGGTGAGCTTGTCGCGCCTCTTCTTTCAGCAGTTGGCTAGCGTCGAAGAAGCTTTCTCCCGTCATGTGGTCGGGAATGCTGGGCAGCGTAAAGTCTCCCGAGGAGGGGTGCTGATTCCTGCTGTCTCCCTGCAGTATGCGCGCGTGATGCGCTTCGTGCTTCGCGAGCTTATCGCGTCTCCCAAAGGCCAGGGGGCAATGCTGGCAGGGAAAGGGGCGCGCGCCCGAGTGCACGAGAGCGTGGCGCGCCAGGTCTCCCTTGGAAACGAAGGAGCGCGGGCACGCGGGGCAGACGTGCGGACGGTGCCCTGCGTGTATTCTCAGGTGCTTGCTGAGGTTGGTGTTGCGGCTAAAAGCCTTGCCACAGTGCCGGCAACGGAAAGGGCGCGCGCCCGTGTGCACGACGGCGTGCTTGCGCAAGTCCGAACGCCGGCTGAAGGCACGCGCGCACTGCCCGCAAGGATAGGGGCGAGCGCAGGCGTGCACGTCACGCGCGTGTGCGGCCTGCCCGGCGCGCTCGGCGAACACCAGGCCGCACGCGCCGCAGCCGTAGGGCGCGCTCTCGTCATGCTCGGCGCGCTCGTGCTCTCTGCAGCGCGCGCGTTCGGTGTAGGCGCGGTCGCAGTACTGGCACATGAACACGGACGACGGGGGGCTGGCCGGGGGACTGGCGGGAGGACTGGCGAGGGGCTCCTCAGGCTCGCTGGAGGGGCTGTCCAGGCCGGGATCCACCACGAGCACCTCGGCGGGCCCCTGGCGCGTCAGACGCCGCAACTTGGCGGCCGAGGCGAGGCAGCGCGACCGGAACTTGACGCACTTCTCTGTCTTGTACAGACAGCGGTGGCAGATGCGCCCTGGCAAGCCGTCGTTCGGCAGGATCTGGAAATGTTTCACATCACTGTTTAAACAAATTTTCTCACTCGTGTTTACTTTGCTCACTGATTGCGACGACTCGCTCTCCAGACAATACTACAAGTACAACAGACAGTTATTGAAAAGGTTCTGTTGTTGTGTTCGCTGATAATGATTGTAACGTAACAAACATAATACGATACGGGCCGGACAATCGATAGATTCACTCGTAACGAGCGGCAATTCGCCTTCCAGACAATAATAATACAATTAGACTAGACTGCAAGTCGCAGTCGATTGAGGTAATGGTAGACAAACCTGCAGTTCGGCCAGCTCCGAGATGCGCTCGTACAGGGGCACCTCGCTATCCTCGAACACGTACTCGAATAGCGAGCTCATCACCCCGTTCTTCCGCAAGCACAGCCGACATATCGAGTGGAAGTTGGAAACGATGTACGAGTCTTCTTCCATGTCTCCACGGACGATAATAAACAGTGGCTGATACACAATAACAACAAAAGACCGCCTCAATTAGGTAATTCAAATTATTGGCGTTTTCTCAGAGCAGACGCGATGCGTTCGGGCTGGCGGCCATTTCGTTTAGGGCCAGTTAGGGCTGTGCCTCGAATGGGCAGATTCCCGCGAGGGTGGCGCAGAACTAGACGGGGGGGCCGCGGGCCGCGGGCTGGGGTGGTACCCCCTCTGCAGCGATTTCTTCCCGGAACGAAATCCACGGGCTAGTGTTTCGCTCTAGCGGCCAACTGGAGAACTGTTTAGTGATTTTTACACAGCTGGTAATGTGAGGAAACTCTCGACAAATCCCATACACCACCGAATGTTTATAAAGTCAACTATTTTTGTCTAGCGGAGAAAACTTTATCTAACAACGCAAAGGAGAACTTCTACGACAATCACACATAATTTCATGATAGTTCTCAATCTTGCCGTAAAAGTGGGAAGCTGGCGTTTTCTTCTCGAAATCCGCCTCATTGGCGGCTGGCGGCCAACTGATGTACTATCGAGTTTACTTTCATCCGACACGATAATAAACTCTAAAGCAATTTATGTTAAAGCCTTTTATCGCGTAACACTGTAGTGTCAAATCAAACTTTCTTCTTTCAAGCGATCACCTGAAAAAAAAAAAAAAACCTGACTTGTGTTTCCCTCTGGCTGATTTACTATGACGGCCAGAATGACAAAGTCATATCCGACACGGTAATATCATGGGATAATAAACTCTAAAGTAATATTTTCGAGAGTCCATTACCGCAAGACAATAATTTGTCTTATGGAACCAGTATTGCCATTTGCACGGTTTTTAACACGTTTTCATGGATTTTTGGGTAATTCCTACCTTTATGGTTTTTTAAAAAAATATGTAAATGAAAGTTTTTATTTTTAATGTGGGAGAAATCCTGAATTCAGTGATGTAGTTTTAGAAATTCAAACTCAGACGATGCGAAACATATCACTGGTGATTTTAAAGTAATCTACGGATTTGAGAAATTATTATCAAAACCAAAATATCTTTGGACGTCGACATCCATCATAAACTGTGTTTTTCACCCACGCTTTCATGGTTTTTGGGTCTTTTATAATTCCACGGTTTTTTGAAAAATACACTATTTTTTGGAAAAAAACCATGTCCAACAAGAATTTTTTTAACAAAAGTGTGTACTTTTGAGTGGGATACGTTTTTTTTAGCTTGGTTAAATAACTAACTATCACGCCATTTCCCCGTAGGGGTAGGCAGAGAGGACGGACCACCAAACAACTCGGTCTTGGCCCACACTCTTTACCTCACTCACATTCATACATCGTCTCATACATACTCTTCTTTTATTCTGACTTTTAACATGGCCCGACTCAAGTATCTGATTCACTTGATCGTGCCATGTCTTCCTCGGACGGTCCCGACTTCTTCTTCCATTCACATTTGCGTCATATGTTCTTCTCACACTATTTTCTTCTTTCATTTGCTCTACATCCCCAAACCATCTGAGGGTCCCTTTCTTAATCTTACTCATTATGCTTACATCAGCCTTACATTCTTTGTGGATATCCACATTTCTCACATGATCATCTTCTGATTAGCATGGGTCGCATGAAGAAATCCTTTAAGTAGTTCTTGAAAATAAGGACGGGTTTACAATGTCTATTCATATAATCTTACTTTGTTTACTGAGGTACCGTTGGTTTTATATAATTATCATAAAAGTTTACGAAAAAGATGGTTTTTTCATCCCTGAAACATGGTTTTTAATTTTTGGGACACGGCAACACTGGTTGGAACCAAAATATTAGGGGACGGTTTGACAGCTTTCTTTTGGCGGGATTCCAAATTCCAATGAATATTTAATATTTATTTAGGTCATCTCTCGAATATCGGTTAGATTTCCTTGCAATTACTTAATAAGTAATCAATTGATTTTGTAAATTTTCCCCATTCTGCTTTCTTTGTAATACGTCTAAATTAGTGAAACATTTTATTTCAACTTAATTGCATACCTAGTAAACAAACAAATATTTGATGGAATTTCGCTGATATTATCTTCATTTTTATTATTATGTACCTCACTTCTTGTTAATTAGGTCAGCGGCAAGAAAAAAGATGAACCTGTGTAACCCTTTGTATTTATTTTTTTTGTTACACCTCACAATAGCAGCCCTGTTTGTGCAGGGGAACTATCTCATCACCCCGTTGTTGGGCGGCGTTGTGAGGCGGATTAATGGAGGGGTTGTAGGAAGGGATTTAATAAGGTAAATAAAAATATTCCCAAGTTACGAATAACCTGACAATTTTTGAAAATCTCCTACTACCACCACAGTAAGCGGAAAATGTTGCTTGTGTTGTGATGGAGGACCTAGCCAGCTGAGGAATCGAACATGCGGCGCCCGGGTGGGACCCAAACGCGATGCCAACTCAGCGACTGACAGGTCAATTACACAAAAACTGGTAGAAAAAACGACCCATTCTCACGAGGCCAACATCAACTGTGAATGGGTGTTCCGCTCGTGTCCGTCGTACTAGCTTCTTAGAGCAGGCTCCATTAAAAATATCTGTAGAACAGACTCAGCATTGCATCTGTGCCTAACAGATGGCAAGTGATCTGATGAACCGTCCTCCTTTGCACAGAATCAAGTAGGTTTATCAAATATTGTGGGGCTCCAGCCCAGAGGTAGCTCCCAAATTCAATTGTTGGGCATACTTGAGATTTATATGGGATCATACAGGTAGGGACGTATTTGACTTATTTTAATTAGTGATTTCTGACATTATTTGGAGTAAAAAATGTAAATGAAATTTTGGTCTCCGGTGACATTTTTTTTTCTACAAAAACATAAAAAGTAGTATGTGTTGGTCAGTTGGGGGCGGGGCAAGGGGTTGGGCGGTTACTCGGCTGAGTGACATGGAATTTTTTTTTTTTGTTTGATTTAAAAAAAATATTTGAAAATAAAAGTATTCGAAAAAGTCGATCACCGGAGACCAAAATTTCATTTACATTTTTTTACTACAAATAATGTCCAGAATCACTGGTTAAAGTAAGTTAAGTACAACACCCTGTATACATTGTCATCAAAATGGCCATTCAGCGCCATTTTGTTTTTGTTTTGTTGAAAGGTCCCCGTTAAATGCCGATTCTAAGTCCGTTTCAGCTTTTGAACAAATTGTGATCAGAAAAAGAGGACAACTATTATGTTGTTTATCACTCGGGTATTTTGCGATTGTGCAAGTTTTTTGTCTTAAACGAACTATCAGATTTATAAAAACTTTGTGCTATTTCTGCCTCGCAATTACAGCTCTATAAATTCATTTTTATTCATCTATTCATTTATTTTCCATGTTCTCCGTAAAACGGTTATTCACCAATACATTATGGAGAAGATTATAAATTAGACAAAAAGTATAGCAAAACACATAAAAAGGTCAGTTTCACTACTTTGTGACATACGTCAAAAGATAACTGTTAAACTGCCTGTAGGTTAAGTTAAAAATGTCGATGGTCAATGCAGACTCGTTGAGCAGTTCAGTCGCTCTGTTGACTGGCGCGTTCTGATAGGCAGAAGTCCTCGCTTTTGGAGCATAAAAAAGGGTATGGGACCTTCCACGAGTATAATTGTCTGGGACATATAAGTTAATCTCTTTTAAAATAGGTGGATTATGTATAGTTCCAGAGATTATCTTAAAAAAATGTTTTCCTAAAAATATTTTTCGGCGGGCTTCTAATGTATTAAGATCGAGCATTTCTGCTAAGAATAAGGATGGATACAGGAAAGGATAGTACATATATTCCCTCATATATAGGTAACGCATGAATCTCTTTTGTACTTTTTCTATTTCGAGAATATGGTTTTGCTCAGAAGGGGCCCAGATAATGGAGCTATATTCCAGGATACTGCGAACAAGTGCTTCATACGTTCTTCGGATTGCGATACCGTTGGTAAATGATCTTGAATTACGAAGAACAAATCCAAGCGTTTTGTTGGCACGGGAGACAATATCAGATATATGGGATTTGAAAGAGAGATTTGCTTCAAAAATTACGCCAAGGTCTCGAATCTCATTTTTACGTGTTAATTCATGTTTATTAATGTGGTAGGGGAACAGGAATGTATCTTTGGATCTTGTAAATGTAACGACACTGCATTTCTGAATGCTGAAGGGTAAGTTGTTCAGTTCCGACCATTTGACAAGAGAATCGAGATCGTTCTGCAGAAGAATGGAATCGATGTAACTTTTGATTGCTTTGAAAAGTTTTATATCGTCAGCAAAAAGGAGATATTTTGCGTGGTTTATGGTGTTGCCAATGTCATTGATGAATAAGAGAAAGAGAAGGGGTCCTAGATTCGATCCCTGGGGAATCCCGGAGTTAGTTTTGTATTCGTGAGAGAGATGGTGTCCGTAACTGACATACTGACGACGATTGCGTAAGTAGCTAGCCACAAAAGCGAGGAAATTCTGAGAGAATCCGATGTCACTTAATTTTTTTAATAGAATATCATGGTCGACTTTATCAAATGCTTTCTCCAAGTCTGTATAAATTACATCAACATGTACAAAATTTTCAAATGAATTATTAATATAGGTGGTGAGATTCATAAGATTCGTTGAAGGTGACAGTGTGGGACGAAATCCGTTCTGATTTTCGGTGAGTGCGTGTTTTGTTTGGTTATATATCTGTGAATAAATTATGGTTTCTAAAAGTTTTGCGGGTGCTGACAACACAGCTACAGGTCTGTAATTATCTATTTCTGACTTTTTTCCTTTTTTGTGTATAGGCGTTACTTTCGTTAGTTTCCACATTTCCGGAAAGATATTTTTGCGAAGTGATAGGTTAAAAATATGTTTTAGAGGTTGAATAAAATAACTTGCATATCTTTTGAGGATTATAGGTGGAATACAATCTGGGCCGACGGAGTACATTTGTGAAACATTTGTGAACGTAGCCGAAAACTAAAAATTGTTTTTGAAAGGTTATGAAATAAGCTTTCAAATTGTTATATTGCAAATAAATATTAACATTTGCGAATATGAAAATTTAGAATGCAAACATAAAAAAATTGTAAAAATGTATCACGTGATTATCAGAAAACGGTACTACAATCACAGATTATGTAAAAAAAAACACTTATTCTATGGCATACCTAAATGTAACTAACTAACCATCACGCCGTTTCCCCGCAGGGGTAGGCAGAGAGGACAGACCGCCAAACAACTCGGTCTTGGCACACACTCCTTGCCTCGTTCACATTCATACATCGTCTCATACATGCACTTCTATTATTCTGACTCTTGACATGACCCGACTCAAGAATCTGATTCACTTGGTCGTACCATATCTTTCTCGGGCTTCCCCGACTTCTTCTACCATTCACATTTACGTCATATATTCTCCTTACACCCTTTCCTCGTTCATTCATTCTACATGCCCAATCCATCGGAGCGTTCCTTTCTTAATCTTATGCATTACGCTTACAATCAGCCTTGCATTCTTTGCAGATCTCCACATTTCTCACACGATCGTACACGGTTTTGCCACACATATGCCTAAGAGATCTCATTTCTACAGCATTCAGTCTGCTTTCATCCTTCCTCTGCCAGTTCCATGCCTCACTGTCATACATCAGGGTAGGTACCAGTACTCCATTATGGACGGCTAGCTTTGCTTTTTTGGAAAAAAAAATTTAATGTCGCCAACGGCGTTCAGTCCTCCATTAATAGAGTTACCTGCATTCACCCTTCTTCCAATATCCCTGTCAGCCTTCCCATCTCTCATAAACATACTTTCCAAATGTATAATGAACAATTTTATCACCTCTCTTTTTTACCATTTCATACAATATTCATCCGGACTCAATAAAAATGGCCCCTTCTGAAGAAAACACCATCCCTGAAACTCATGAATGTGACAATTTCGAAGATGTCAACACATTATTCAACAATACATCGTTCAACATACTAAACATGAACATTAGAAGTATTAGGAAACATTTTGATGACTTCTGTATCCTTTTAAATTCTTTATCCTTCCAAATAGATTTTATAGCACTCACTGAAACACAAATGCGCGAATGCGTTCCGTTCAACTTACCGAACTATACTACCTTTTCAATTCCGACTAGACATACCTCTCACGATGGCATAACCATATTTTACAATGTACACTCCATATCCAACATCAATATAGAAAACCCAAACTTCAAATATTCCAATGCTGCCCACGCAACTTTTACCTCCAAAGGGAAAAAATACTCAATTTTGACGGCATACCGCTCACCCTCTTTATCTACAAACCTGTTTACTCAAGAAATTAAAACTTTTATTAAAAGCAATAGCTCTAACCATTTCGATTTTGCATTTTTTTTGGGTGATATTAATATAAATATTCAAAACGCCTTACTAAATCCGGCCGCGAACGAATATCTAAATGTTATGCATTCCACAGGATATCTATCGTACATAAATAACACCACCAGACCTAATCATCCTAATGATACATGCCTTGATCATATATTCCTAAAATCAAACAAAAATTACCAATATAAATCCGCTACACTAAAAATTGACATAACTGACCACTATCCTACCTTCTACGGCCACCATACTCCAACCTTGCCCTCATCGATCTCATGGATCTCTGCTGATACAAATAATTTTAACAAAACAATTACTAAAATCAACTACTCAACTCTAAATAACTTACTGAACGAAGAATCGTGGATCGCAGTACTATCTAATGATGACCCAAATTTAACTTTGAATACCTTTTACGAAGTACTTCAAAAATATATTCTAAAAAGTCAAGAACAAATAACACCACCAAAAAGTAAACACAAGCACATAAAGCCGTGGATTACACGTGGACTGATAATTTCAATACAACATAGAAACAAACTTTTCAAAATCTACAAAAATCTTGAAAATCATTGCACAACCAAAAACGAAGCACAGATCCACACCAAATGGAATGAATACATTTTATTTAGAAACTACCTAAACACAATCATAAAAAAACGAAAACAACAATACTACTCCACACAACTACATAATGCTCACAACGACTCAAAAAAAACATGGCACGTAATAAACGAAATTTCAAATAGGAATCAAAAGGTTGACAAAATTCCCCAAAAAATCATTACTGATAATAACACCACCATTGAAGACGCTGAGAGCATCGCAAATAATTTCAATCACTTCTTTACAAACATTGCCTCAACCCTAATAGATAATAACCCGAGTCTTAGTATTTACTCGAATCAAATTCCTCCCGACCTTTCAGAGTCTAATGATAATAATGATACTACCTCTGAGCTTTCTACTTTCAAAGAAATAACAGAACTTGAAATCTCAAGACAAATTGACAACCTTAAAGAGAAGTCTGCAAATGGCCCAGATAACATAAGCAATACCACCATCAAATCAATTAAAAAACATATTATCATTCCATTACATCACATTTTCAATAACTGCATCAAACATAGCATTTACCCCAATAATTTTAAACTCGCTCACATTATTCCAATACATAAATCCGGATCCCAATGTAAAACAGACAACTACAGACCAATAACTTTAACTTCACAATTATCCAACATCTTCGAAAAGTGTTTAAAACGACAAATTATGAACTTTTTAGAATCCAAGGCAATCCTCTCAGCTAATCAATATGGTTTTAGAACTAACCTGTGCACCGACGACGCTGTATTTAGTTTAACCAAAAACATATATTCAAATCTAGATTCTAACACTAAATCTCTAACCATCTTCTTGGACCTAAAGAAAGCGTTCGACACAGTCAACCATAGAATTCTTTTAAAGAAAATCTTTAACATTGGAATTAAAAACAAAAGTTTCATGTTATTAAAAAGCTATATATTAAATCGCCAACAACGCACAAAAATAGGATCAAGCTTAAGCACTTATGGTCTAGCAAAACATGGTATTCCTCAAGGAACTGTCTTAGGACCACTTCTCTTTCTAATCTACATCAATGACCTTTGCAATATTGTAATACCAGGTAAAATTCTCTCTTTTGCCGATGACACTGCAATCACAGTACAAGGTAAAACTTGGGAAGATACAATCAGTAAAGCCAACAAATGCATTGCAATAGTCAAAGATTGGCTAGATAGAAATCTTCTTAGCCTAAATTATGATAAAACTATTTTTATTCCCTTTTATAATTCCCAAAAGTCATCCCCTAAAAATAATCTTAACTTGAAGTTCCATAATGTTAATTGTAACTTTGCGACATGCACAAACTGCGAAGATGTAAAATTAGGAAAATATATCAAGTACTTAGGTGTAACTATAGACAGCCAACTCAAATGGACTTACCATGTAGAAAAAACTGTAAATAAACTGAGATACTTAAATTACATATTCAAACGTATGAGCAATATCGTCAATACAAGAACCATGAAACTTGTTTATGATGCTTTGGTGCTTTCGTCCATTTCCTATGGAATAATCGCCTGGGGAGGAACATACAATAACCATATAAAACCATTGGAAATTGCTCAGAAGTCCATCATTAAGATAATGTACCAGAAGTCCAAGATGTATCCTACCAATCAGTTATTTCAAGAAACTGAAATACTAGAACTAAGGCGGATCTACTGTATCCAATGTCTCAAATATATTTTTACACGTCCAAACAATTTCAGTAAAAACACATATCGTTCTAGCCAGAGACATAACACGTGCGTGTACACAGTGCCTCACTGCAAAACCAGACTGGCCCAAAGACACATTACCTACATTGCCCCAAAACTATTCAATTCCATACCCCACTCCATCAGCAAGGATCAAAATCTGAACGTACTTAAAAAAAATGTTAAAATCTGGGTAAAAAATAATTTGGAACTGAGTAAGTTTTTTTCTGTAATTCAATCAGCTTCTAAAATGTGGAGTCTTTCTGAATATTTAGAATAAAAACAGGAAATATATATACATATATGTATATATATTTATACTCGTATGTACATGTGTATTTAAGTATGGGTGTAAATGTGTGTTTATCTTAGATATATTTTTAAATTTTTATACTCCTATGAAGTCAATCATGTTGATCACTGTAGACATTATGCATATTAATATATTTTAATTTGTGTGTTTATCTTACATATATTTTATAATTTTTAAACTCCTACGAAGTCAGTCATGTTGATCACTGTAGACTCTATGCTTATATATATATTTTTTATTTTTTTATAATTTTATTTTAACTACCACTGTTATCCACATAATATAATACCCACACACAGGCTTCGCCTTCGTGGGATTTTTTTTTGTTACTTACTTTTTAGTTATTATGTATTTACCCATATGTAAATGTACCAAAAAAACTTTGCTAATAAAAAAAAAATAAAAAAAATAAAAAAATAATATTTAATAAAAAATTAACAATGTCTATCGGCGCATAGGCGATGTGGCGGGTGAAAACTGTTTCTACAAAATAAGTCTTTTTATGTATTTCTACGGACAACTTTGAATAGAAATGTGAAGCTTGATACAATATGGATCTTCCTTTTTTGTTTTAGGGTTGTCACTAGAACAATAATAGAGTTATAACGATTTCTGTGGGAACACACGCATTAGCGTGAAAACACGCTTATTGTACTTGACTGCTATTGTTATATTGTCGTGTAAACACGCTTACGGGTCGGAGTGGTTAAGCTTGTCAGCTTATTACTATTTCATAGAATGAAATGAATAGAGAGTCGGCATTTAACAGGGACCTTTTAATTGTCAAAAAAAAAAAATGACGCTGAATGGCCACTTGATGATAACGTTACATTCGAATTTCTGTGAAACAACTGGCCTTTAAGGTTTTTTGAATTTGAGTTGAACTCAAGAAGAAGAATGAATTTGTGGGTGTCACAGTGGAAGCGATTTAGAGGCAGATTGCGGGAAGAGAATTGGAGGACAACATAAGGGAAGGTGGACAATAGGGGAATAGTGAAATGAACTGTGAATTATTCCTGTTGTAGAAGGTTCTAAAGAAATTTCTGAGATTTCTCTACCTGAGAGTATGACTACTATCTACTCTGTTTTATGTTGGGCATGCTCAGAATGAACCATTATACGAGGGCTGTCGGTAAAATAAGGTCTCCAAGGTGCTGCAGTCGCGAAGAACAATTTTACCCGAGATCCGGCAACACTAGCATGTAACTAAATCCCCACCACGCTGCACTCTCTGTGACACTTAGTCTCGGCATTCTCAGCCGTTCGCGATGGAGCTTCAGCTCGTCGCACCCGCCAGGTGTGAATTATGCTCTATAATTATTTTTTTGTGCTAAGAACAAAACCTCGGTAGAAATTCATTCGCAGATACTTGTATACGGAAAACAGTGTACGAGTGCGAAAACGTGCGAAAATGGTGCAGAGAATTTAAAAGCGTGCCGGACGGCCATCAGTTTCAGACGAAAAAATTGCCACAGTGGAAAAAAACAATGATTGCAGATCGACGGGTGATGGTTCAGCAGCTCTGTGATATGATCCTTGATGTCAATAATTGACAAGTTTTTGAAAGAACATTTGGGAAACCACAAAGTCTGCCCAAGGTGGGTCTCAAAATGCTCACCGAAGATCACAAACAACAACGGGTTGAAGCAGTCTGCGAATTCCTCGAGTGCTACGACATCAATGACGAAAAATTCTTGGCTTCAATTGTGACTACTCACATACTTATGCATTGGCTCTATAATATGTGTACGAGCGTGTGTGCATGTACATGTGTATATATATATATATATATATATATATGTAGAACAATTTTCTCGGTTTACCCGCGTAACATAGTCCTTAAAAGGACTTTTTAACTCCTGACGTTTCGGACAGATCACACTGTCCATCTTCAGAGGCCTTATGTCTTGGGTTTTTGTCTCAAACTGATAGCTTTCGCATGTCTGTTCGGTCCAAAAGCAGTTTTAGCTTTTGGACCGAACAGACATGCGAAAGCTATCAGTTTGAGACAAAAACCCAAGACATAAGGCCTCTGAAGATGGACAGTGTGATCTGTCCGAAACGTCAGGAGTTAAAAAGTCCTTTTAAGGACTACGTTACGCGGGTAAACCGAGAAAATTGTTCTACATCTTACACCCGTGAAAACCTTAATCATAACATATATATCTGTAGTGTGTACATATATACATATATACATATATTATTATCAGTGGCGGCCCCTGCCTTAGTGCACTTATGCAATGCACTACCAAACACCGACAAACGTCAAAAGTGTAAATTCATACAAACATCGACAAACATCAAAAGTGTCAAATTCGTAACATTCATTCACGAAGAATTCCCGCCAATTCGTTATAATATCCTTCCCAATTAACTTTCTTGCTTGCATCTTCCGTTGTGCCGAGACGTGACGTCACATGAAGTGATATTTCTACTGGGACAGTCAGACAGACAGACAGACAGAGGCTGGAACCGTGAAATGGACAAGATATGAGTGAAGATATATGACACGCTCGTGCACTAGCGGCGCATATGCGCAGAGGCATTCTGATTTATGACAAAACCTTTAACATGCGTGATATGTTACCGAACGTTTGGAATGACTTAGTTAGGAATAACGAATTTACAACTAATTGACAATGTTATGTTTTAGCTCTACCATCGCACTGGGGCGGCAAAATCAAGCATTTGGCAGATCACTGATCAGTGATCACTATTGACACATATTTAATGGTTTTCGCTAGTTTTGCTCTGTAAAAAACTTATTTAAAAATGAGTGGTAAAGAAAACATTGCGATAAACGTCGATTTTTTCGAAAGCAACCGAATTTCATTCGAGAATAAATTATTTTTGAAAAATAATGGCCCTCCAAAACCTTTGCTAAATATAATACAAGTAAGGTTAAGGGAAAAAAACTATGAATAGAGTTTTTAAAACAAAGTATTAAATATTCAAAAGCATCTTGGCTTTGTGAATGTGATTGTTTGAACACATTTTTTTTTGTTTTCTGTGAACAATTTTCGTGGGTGATGATAAACTGTGGAGTGAAAGTTGTGTAAACGATAGCCTTTATTTTACTGAAAAAACATTCATACTCCGAAGAACACATACATAATGTATCGCAATTTAGTTTGTTAGATCGAGTAGATAGGTATACGATTACAACTTGATGTTGGTTTTTGCGAATCTGTGAATCAATCAATTATATTTTCCCTTATTAATGCTACCATTTTTTGTGAAATGCACTGCTGGCAAATTTTGTCACGGGCCGCCTCTGATTTTTATTTATTGCAACATAGGTAATAAGAATGTTGAGATGAATGTTGTACTCATGTTTAATTGGAATCATCGCTATAACCATATTGAAAATGTAAATTAATCCAATAATTATAATGTGATGTTGGCGAGCCAATAAATACGTTTAATTAAATGAAGACAATATAAGCGAAACTCAATCGAAAATCTGGAAACAGAAAAATCAGAAAAAGATATTGACACCTCTGGGACTTGAACCCAGGACCTCTTGCTTTCCGGGCAAACGCGCTAACCACTGCGCCACGGTGCCGATATCAAATTTGGTCATTTTTAACTGTATCATACTTCGACTAAGAACCACCCACATTATCTTCATTTTCTTAACGCATATATTATTGGCAACTATCTTTATGTATGATTGCAAGATTCAAACCCGATCTTTTTATCTTTTATCTTTTTCTGATTTTTCTGTTTCCAGATTTTCGATTGAGTTTCGCTTATGTTGTCTTCATTTAATTAAATGTTACAATTTGAGGTTTTACTCATAAAGTTAAAATAAAATATTCATCCTAGACTTGCAGAAAAGTCAATAGATGTCGCATATGAAAATAAAATGGATAAAGATTTATCCAGACGCTATCTAGAGGGCATTTAGTTCGGGTTTGAATCTTGCAATCATACATAAAGATAGTTGCCAATAATATATGCGTTAAGAAAATGAAGATAATGGGGTGGTTCTTAGTCGAAGTATGATACAGTTAAAAATGACCGAATTTGATATCGGCACCGTGGCGCAGTGGTTAGCGCGTTTGCCCGGAAAGCAAGAGGTCCTGGGTTCAAGTCCAAGAGGTATCAATATCTTTTTCTGATTTTTCTGTTTCCAGATTTTCGATTGAGTTTCGCTAATATTGTCTTCATTTAATTAAATGTTACAATTTGAGGTTTTACTCATAAAGTTAAAATAAAAATAAACTAAATAAATACGGGTCAGAAGGGATGTGCACATTGTATCACATGTCTTCAGACTGGTTTGTGGATGATTCGAAAATTCAACAATCATGGAGAGCATTAGTTTCTCTGTTCCCGATGGTTTAATATCTCCGTCACCGACAGCATAGACTGTTTTATCTCCCGGCTTGCAGGTGTTGTTACCTCAGATATTGATATATTTAACATAAATGGAGGAAAATTTAGAAGGCAAGCTTTGTTGCTGTTAGTATAAAATCTCCTTTTATGCATTTACCTTTTGCTGGACGTGTTTTGGATTTTGCATGGCTGATTAATGGTTGTTTGTCAGTTGTGTAGGGTTAAGAGAACATTACATCAGTAAGGCACTTTTTTTTTCTTTATGCATCTTTTAAAAACAAATTTCAATTTTAATTTTGTAATATATTTATAATGAATAAATTAAATGAATTAAACTTGCGGAGGAGGTCAAATCCCATCCTGGGATGGATGATTTTAAAACATATTGTATTTTACAGCAACTTGGATTGTTGCTTCAGTGTGGTGATGTCCAGAATCCTCGAGGGATTATTGTAAACAGGATTCAGATGCGTTCGAGGGTGATGGTTGGCGTAGTTGGCATTTCCTCTGTCCACTGCCACCGCCACTTGCGGCTGTTCATTCGACACTGTAACCATAAACAAAACCCTAAAATAATGCAAATATTCATTAAAGCAATGAATAAAGAAAAAAAAAATGAATGATAGATAAAATTGTACAATAATTATGAATTACGCTAATTTTTATATTACATAGCAACATTTTTGTTAGTTATCACCTGAAGTGAATACCTGCAAAGGAGTTCCTACTGTCCAGGACCAGTGAGACTATAACACACCTGATTGGGGTACGTTACGGGTAGACATCAAAAGGGTGATTATGTATCTTTTGTGTTATCTTTTGCAGTACGAGACAATTTTTTTAAAGTAAAACTTCTTTACGCACTCTTGACTTGGGGGTAAGGGGCCATCCATAAATTAAGTCACACACACTTCATGATTTTTTGACCCCCCCCTGTCCCTGTCACACATCGCCACATTTGTGAGACCCCCTCCCCCCTAGTGTGACGTCACATATTTTGCAATTATACATCTAAAAAGTTTTGCATTTTAATAATTTAGATTTTTACGTGTGACGTCACAGAGCTGATGAGCCCCCCCCATATCCCTTGTCTCACAATGTCACGCTTCTCTACTAAATACTACTATTCTCTACTCTATGTGATCTAAAGTTCCCACATCTAGACCACAGAACGTACAATCTGGGGAGTCAAGGATGTGAATTTTAAAAAGGTGAGAAGGAACGGAACAATGTCCGATTCTCATACGAATAAGTGAGGAAATTTCTTTTTTGGAAAAATGGGGGAATTTTTGAAAGCACGGTTTTGATGGGATAGTTCTTTGTATTGAGGCGTAGCGGGCACCCTTGGATTGACTAGCAATGTTCCAATACTCTGTCCAAACATTGCGGGATCTATCTTTGATGATGGAAAAAATATCAGATAGGGGAATATGGTTTACGAGGGTAACAATAGGGTAGGACGCTCCTTGTTTCGCCAAGGAATCAGCAATATCCTTACTCACTATGCCAACATGTCCAGGAATCCAAATCAGAGCGACAGTTTTTCCAGAGCTTTGAATGAAGGTTATCGGTACTCGAATAAGACATACAAATTGATCATCAGGATGAAGAAGAGGACAGGATTTAAGTTTTTGGAGGGAACTGAGAGAGTCAGAGAGAACAAGGGAATGTTCAAAATTATTTTTTATTATATATTTGAGAGATTCAATTATTGCAATGCACTCGGCAGAAAATATTGAAAATTGGTTTGAAATTGAATAAAGTATTCTTTCATTAGAATTATTGCGGTAAACGTCCTCTCCTTTTTTTCCTCAACAAGACTTTTGGAAGGCGAGTTTGGGTACCGCCGCCCTTTAGGGAACAGAAACCGCCCTGGAACCATTTATTGGATAATCAACACCTCTGCCATAGGTCATCCCAAGTGATTCGCTACATTTAGTCGCTTATCAGGGGTGCCCAGGTTCATGGGGTGAGATTTGTCTAGGTCTAGGTCTTGGTGGCGAATGCGTTTGCCCACCTGCTGCGTGGCGGGCAAGATCGGGAAAGACTGGTTGACGGAGACATTTTACCTCTCCAGACGGACTCTCTCGACCCATCGCCCTGCACCGCAGTGGGGGGGATGGATTCATATAACCGCCACTCCTGGACACATTCCACCCAGATTCCTACTGACTCCTCACACCTTTTTCCTTCCCAGAACTTCCTCTCTTTCCTTTCCCTAAAAAGACCCTCCACACAGCATCCCCAAAGATGATACAGGCCCTGAGGGGAATTATTTTTCTCAGGGCCTCCTGTGTGGAGTTAATGTAAAAAAAAAAAACAAAAAAAGACCCTCCACTCAGCTCCCATAGTTAAAGTAAAAATAAAACTTACCAGATAGAAGTTGATATCTCTGCATGTACTGCATGGTCGCAAACGACATTTCGTTTCTGGCATCGCCTCTATAGGTATTAGCGTACGTCTGCGGCTGTACTGTGGTTGGCGCGGCGCGGGAGTAGGCGTGCACAGCTTTGCTGGCCACGTTGTACTTGGCAGCCAGCTGCGTCATGTGCAGACTCACTTCTGAAGAGGGGCGAGAGAATTGGTGAATTGCCGCTTCTCTTGGCGTGTCGTAGATTAATCTGAAATTTAAAATTTTTGCATTAACCCTTAAAAATGTATCCGAAAACTAAAAACTGTTTTTAAAAGGTGATGAAATACGCTTTCAAACTATGTCATTAGAAATAATGGTGTGATTCATCTGCCCTGATGATGGACACTGTAACACTGTCCAAAACGTTGGCTAAAGAAGGAGGTAACGCAACACGGCATAACACCCCAAAGAAAAATAATGAAAAAAAAACTGTTTTTATTTTAATGTGTGACATCTATTGACTTTTTTGCAAGTCTGGGAGGAATATTTTTTTTATTTTTGGAATAACTTAATCATACATAAAGACAATTAAAGTCTTCGGACCGGTTCTAGAAAATGGATTTTGGCGCAGACGTTATAACAATGAGCTCTATACTTGGAGCAGGTGGATGAGTTTGTGAATCTGGGTAGTATGTTTACGAGAGATGGGAAGGCTGATAGAGATATTGAAAGAAGGGTGAATGCCCGTAACTCTATTTATGGTGGACTGAATGCCGTTGGCGCTAATAAAAAACTGTTAAAACAAGCGAAGCTGCAGTCCACAATGAGTCCTGGTACCTACCCTGATGTATGGCAGTGAGGCATGGAACTGGCAGAGGAAGGATGAAAGTAAACTGAATGCTGTTGAAATGAGACCCCTGAGACGTATGTGTGGTAAAACAATGTATGATCGTGTGAGAAATGTGGATATCCGCAAAGAATGTAAGACTGATGTAAGCATAATGAGTAAGATTAAGAAAGGGACCCTCAGATGGTTTGGGCATGTAGAGCGAATGAACAAAGAAAGTAGTGTAAGAAGAATATACAATGCGTATGTGAATGGTAGAAGAAGTCGGGGACGCCCGAAGAAGACATGGCATAATCAAGTGAATCAGATACTTGAGTCGGACCATGTGAAAAGTCAAAATAATAGAAGAGAATGTTTGTGATGATCTATGAACGTGAGTGAGGCAAAAAGTGTGTGCCAAGACCGAGTTGTTTGGCGGTCCGTCCTCTCTGCCTACCCCTGCGGAAACGGCGTGATGGGTAGTTAGTTACAGGTAGAAGGGAATAGGGTTGAATTAGCTCAGTGGTAGGCTAAGGTCCTGAGTTCATTTCCTGGATGTGATGGTATTTTTTTCTGATTTCTGTTTCAAATTTTCATTTGAGAGTAGCTAAGATTGTCTTCAATAATCAAATATTATAATTTGAGATTTTGCTCATAATTTTGAATATTTACCTCTGCGGGCCAGTAACTTGGTGACTCGGTTCCGTATCGATCCGTCTCCTGGACAAAACATTTGGTGATGTGTCATTTGTGTCACTTGTGGGAGGACTAAGCATGTTATTTACGCGGCTCTGGAATAAAAAAAAAACATATCTATTATATAAAACAAGGTGTCCGGGTGTAAAGTGCACAAACTTTGGGAGGTGATTCTAAAGACTTTCTCGACCCATCGCCTTGCAAGACAGTGGGAGGGATGGATTCATGCGTTCATCACTCCCGGACACATTGATCCCCATCCCTTACCTTTTCCTTTCCAGAATTTCCTTTCCTTCTTCTAATAAAAAGACATTCCACACAACATCCCCAAAGATGACACAGGCCCTGACGGGATTTATTTTCCTAAGGGCCTCCTGTATGGAGAGCTACACTACAAATTCTGTGTGTCTGCAAATAGATCTAGAAGGCAAATACTGGTAGATAAGCCCTATGTCATCGTGTACACCATGGAACTAGGATTGCATGGAAGCGGTATAGGCATTTCAGAACGTACTAAACCGTCAAAACCTGTGTAGCTATCTCCATTTTTGGCCGGCGTGAAGAGGGGATAGAAACGGGGTTACCGCCCAGCGCGCGGGGGCAGGGTGAGCGTTCTACAGAAAAGGGCCGAACTGGTAATGGGATTAACATTATTTAATTTATTTTTTAATAAAAAAATACTTTTGTCAGTTTTTTTTCTTCATATTTTAGGCACAAAATATAATTACCCGTTGTGTATTATTTGCTGAACGAATTTCTTTATCAAAATTAATAGTTTACTTACTTTTAACCACTTTTATTGTTTATAAAAAACCGGCATATTTCGTGAGCAATGCTCACTTCCTCAGGGTTTACTTATTTAAAAGATAAATTAAATGAAGACAATATTAACGAAACTCAATAGAAAATCTGAAAACAAAAAAAATCTGAAAAAATATGGGCATAACTGGAAGGTTTTACTGACAAAGTTAAAAATAAAATATATCCTAGACTTGCAGAAAAGTCAATAGATGTCGTATATTAAAAATAAAATGGTTAAAAATATATCCAGGCCCTTTCTAGATAGCATTTAGTTCGGGTTTGAATCTTGCAATCATACATGTAGATAGCAGCCAATTAAATACGCGTCAAGAAAATGAAGATAATTTCGGTAGTTCTTAGTCAAAGTATGATACAGTTAAAAATGACCGAATCGGATAGGGACACATTAACTCAGTTGGCAGAGTTGCGGGCCCGGAAAGCCGAAGTTCTTGGGTTCGTGTCCCGATTTAAAGGAAGCGGCAATACGGCCGGAAATGTACCTAACTTATATTATTTTTAATTATTAAATTTTGAAAACACAGATCAATCGAATAAAATTTATCTGCGCGCACCGGGATTTGAACCCGCGACCTCCGGATTGCTAGTCAAGAGCTTTACCCCTCGACCACGAGGGCATGTCAATGTGACTTTTACATGACAATACAGTGATTATAAACTTTGAATTAACATTGTAAACATATTTAAAAGGAGTGTTAAATTAGTAGGAAAAAAAAAACTAAAAATAACAGTGCAAAAAAGACAAAGTAAAAATGTTTAAAAATTAATAAGCAAAATGATAAAAAACACATACCTATGACATGTGTAAATCACAACTTTATATTTGTGCGTTATGATTAATAAAAACATAAAAGTTTTTTGGTAATTTTTAATTATTATAATTTAAGTTGACTGATTCGGCCCATCGGCAGTCGGAGTTCACGTGATAACATCGGGCCCATGGCGATGGCGGTTGAAATGAACACGCCGAAAATTATAAAATGTATATTTAAGCTATGTTTAAACACTTTCCTGTGAAAAGTAAGACCGTCTTTCTTCTTAAAGGTCTTCATAGAACTACTTTTACACAAGTTTACGGCGTGGTGGACCATTTTTCTATGTTTTATGAACGTTTTTCTGGGAGCTCTATGCGCGACCGAGGTGTAAAAGCCAATGTCAGCCATCTAAAAACCGTTCGGTAAAATTTTTGAAAAGGCATACTTTGGGAGGGTGGGCGCACTTTACATGCCGTCTCTCTAATATCCATACTCTTAGGTGTACACTGTACACGGATGAAACTACTTTGTAGTGAGAATGGACGTTTAGTAAGCCGCCAAAAGCTGGTCTGCCGGTACTGGCCTATAGGTACCTGAGGTGATTTTCAGGATTTGTTCCAGCATTACTTATGTATTTAGTTTGGTGTGGAGTCCATACATGGAAAGCATACTCCATTTTGCTTCTTACACTATCAGTGAAAATATTATATATACATACTGACAAATTATTACATAATACAACCACTGGAGAGACTGATAAAAGTGTGTTGCCTGAATTCAACTGGATAATTTTATCTTAATTTGTTAAAATTCAAACATCGAACTTTTGAGCATTGAAATTCTTTCTACAATAGTCAATTTGTTGGCCTGTTTGGTGCCTTATAGCGAAACGGTGTTGTGTAAATTGGGAATGGTGTAAGGCTAATAATTAGTTTTTTTCTTCCCATTGAAATGTTTACAGATCGCAAGTTTATTCAGAGAATACAATAATTTTACTAACCATAACATTATTGTAGAAGGTCCATCCCACGTTTGGCTGTGAACATTCGTTTGGTTCGGTCCTGTAAATTGAAAAATGCTTATTTAAGCCAAGTTAATTCACAACACAACACTTCGCTAACAGGGAAACGCAAGTATCCAATGCTCGACGATTCAAGTATTTTGGCGATTAGAGCCATACATCTGCAAGGAAACTTATACACACATTGCCCACATTTTGTTAACTCGACATCAGTCTCCCGTGACCAACCATCGAGCTTGTTGCTACTCAAGTCATCAAGATCATAAAACATTTTGTAATAATGCGTGGACTTCAGAACAATGCTAGGAACAAAACAGTCAACAAGGAATGGCATGATATAAAAATGACAGCTACACCGGTTGTTTGGTTATAAGTGGTTATAACCCCAAGTGGTTCGCTACGTTTGGTGATTTAGCAGGGGTGCCCGGGTTCATGGGATGAGGTCTGTTTAGGTCTGATGACCAGGACACACTTAACCCCAGATTCCTACCCACCCCTTAACCTCTAATGGGCCGTTTACGCGCGGGCGCGCGCGTATTATGCACATGCGTGAGAAAATAATTCGAAAATTTGAATAAAATTTTCGACCAAAAACTTTTTGTCTGCGATTTTGGCCCTTCTATGTACAGAATTTGTATGAAGAACAGGGTCAGAATCGCTTGCGCCAACATTACTCTATGAGGTGCGTAAAAGTTTCATTCACCTTGCAACACCAGAATATTTTTAAACGATTTTATCTGTGACATAGAAATGTCATAATTGCTGTGAATTTTAGCCGTCACAATTTATGCGTGTTCCTCGACTAAAACATCATAAAACCTATTAATTTACGTAATTAATGCAAGTAATGTTGTTTTGGTACATAGTTTATTGTTCTAGGAACGTGTTTCAGTCAATAAAATATACAATAGCTCAAAATTAATCTACAAAACATTCAATTCAAAATTCAAAGTGGTGCTTTTTTAGTGAATTTTCGTGAAATGGTCTGGCCTTTGACCGGTTAAACCCTTTTCCTTCCCAGAACCCTCCTCTCCTTCCTTTCCCTAAAAAACCCTCCACACAGCATCCCCAAAGATGACATAGGCCCTCAGGGAAATTATTTTCCTCGGGGCCTCCTGTGTGGAGCTCATGTAAGAAAAAAAAAAAAAGAAAGGTTATGAAAGCATTCTTGGACGTTTCGAGAATTCAACAATAATTGGTGGCGACGCAGGTCTCGTGATTTCAGTACAAACGTGTGCAAACTGTGTGCGACAAGTATACAATACGAGTATGGGATACTTGCTTAACTGTGGAAGAAAGTATATCCATAATTGCACAACTCCTAGTAGGTAGAATTAAAATAGTGTCAGGTTATTCGTAAAACAAAATTATGGCTCCCTAACACTACAGGCAGTTTGTATGTGTCCATATTAAAATTATTAGAAAGAAGAATATGTACTGATCTATTTTTTCTCGTAACATGTTTGACACCCCTGAACTCCTTAGGCTGATTAACTTTCGTGTGCCTAGTAGAACGGTTCGTCAGAAGGTACCTTACCATTGTAACAATTCAGGTACCAATGCAGAAATAAACTCAGTAATGAACCGATTGCACAGTAGTGCAAGGAATACATGAACACCAACGGTACTGAATGTCGCAGCCTATAAAAATATTTTTATTAAATCTGTATGTCTATCTTGATGTTTATAAATTTTCAATATGTATTGAAATTTATATGAATATGCATCCTATATCTTTCTCTGTTTGTTGTTTTTAAGTTAATTTTTTTATATTTGGTACTTATTTTAATTGTTTTTTTTTTTTTTTTTCAATTATTTCTGGCTTTCACCCTTCAAGGGTGTTCTAGGCCATCATTTATAATTACAGAGAAAGGAAAGGTGAATTTATATATTAATTTTATTTAAATGTGCAAATTTCAGAATTTTATGGAAGATTGGAGTAGAGTTCAGACTTAGAAGAGATGAGATGTTGAATGGAGGAGAGGCAATTTTTGATAACGCTTGATAGAAGAGAGGATATTTATTTAGAGAGGGACAATCAAAAAATATGTGATCTAAAGTTCCCACATCTAGACCACAGAACGTACAATCTGGGGAGTCAAGCACATGAATTTTATAAAGGTGAGAAGGAACGGAACAATGTCCGATTCTCATACGAATAAGTAAGGAAATTTCTTTTTTGGAAAAATGGGGGAATTTTTGAAACCACGGTTTTGATGGGATAGTCCTTTGTATTGAGGCGTAGCGGGCACCCTTGGATTGACTAGCAATGTTCCAATACTCTGTCCAAACATTGCGGGATCTATCTTTGATGATGGAAAAAATATCAGACAGGGGAATATGGTTTACGAGGGTAACGGTAGGGTTAGACGCTCCTTGTTTTGCCAAGGAATCAGCAATATCGTTACCCACTATGCCAACATGTCCAGGAATCCAAATCAGAGTGACAGTTTTTCCAGAGCTTTGAATGGAGGTTATCAATACTCGAATAAGACATACAAAGTGATCATCAGGATGAAGAAGAGGACTTGTTTTAAGTTTTTGGAGGGAACTGAGAGAGTCAGAGAGAACAAGAGAATGTTCAAAATTATTTTTTATTATATATTTGAGAGATTCAATAATCGCAATGCACTCGGCAGAAAATATTGAAAATTGGTTTGAAATTGAATAAAATATTCTTTCATTAGAATTATTGTGGTAAATGTTAATACCAATACCACAGTTAGGAGAGTCCGGAGATTTGGAGCCATCAGTAAATAAAAGAGAAGAGTTGGGCCATTTAGAAGAAATAATGTCATTGAACATATTATCATTATCAATACTACCTACCAACCAAACAAAGTGTCGTGCCACTGTCATCTCCTAGATTATTAAAGATAATAACAGAAAAAGTTAAAGTGATCGATCCGTAAATTGCTGAAGTTACTAAATTCAATATCGCGCATCGACTGTGCCTATTTCCAATTCAAATTAGTGTATTTTTTCGGATTTATCAGCCGTTGAAAATCTCATTCACAGTGACTAAACGAAGAATATAAACATTCATAAAAATCTATGAAACTCGAGTGAAAATTTAACTAATAACAGTGAAGTAGTGTATATACCATTACAGTGGAATACTCAACACAAAAAACAGTGTCTAAATTGTCCGATTAATAAAAATATAAACGTTATAAAGTTCGATACGGATCTCCGCTATTCATTTGACAACAAACAAACAAGTCAAGAAAGTTAGCCCTATTGCGGACTTTACAGCAGACAGGCGCAAAACACTGAAAATAATTCTCATAAAAATTTAATAAGTCATACCTCTAAATTCAACATGAGTGAGTGCCGTGCCTGCCCAGAAAACATTCTCTCCGACGATTCTATGTTCGTTTGCTCAAAGTGCAAAGGGACATATCACCTCCACTGTGGTGGCGTGACAGAGAACACACATCGCCGCCTCACCAAAGAACGTCGCGCTCAGCAAAAATGCAAGCAGTGCATCAACTCGATGACGGTCAGTGATGGCAAACCATTGGAAGTACTATCCAATAAACAAAACAAGGATACCATAAAAAACTCGACCGATTTGAGTGTATATAACTCAAACGAGCTCCTTCAATCTCAAAATGCTATTATTAAACAAAATAATAAAATTCTGGAAACGATATCGAATATGAGTAAGCAATATGAAGATATACTCATAAGAGTTCATAATCTAGAAGAACAAAATGAAGAGCTAAAAAATAAAAACACTAAACTGGAAACCCGAATTGAATTTTTGGAAGGGCAAATGGATAGTATAGACCGTGCAAATAGGTCTAAAAACATTGAAGTTCGGGGAATCCCTGAACTAAAGGGTGAGAACTTAAAAAATGTGTTATATAACATTCATCAAACTACAAAGTCTAATGTTAATATAAACGAAGTTGAAGCAGCTTACCGAATTTCTCAAATAACTAATAAGGAACCTAAACCCATCATCTTCAAATTCAAAACTAACATGGACCGTGACCAATTTCTTTCCGATGTCAAAACCTACAACAAGCAAGCATCCAGTCCAGCCGAAAAATTAAATACACAACAACTGGGGATTGCTGGCACTAGCTCGAAAGTCTACGTTTCCGAACACCTGACTTTTCGAGCCAAACATCTATGGTACCTGGCCCGTAAGGCAACAAGAGACGACAAATTTAAATACGCGTGGATTAAACAAGGACGTATATACTTGCGTGAGGACTTCGGAACGCCTGCAATACTCGTCAGTGAAACAAACAAAGATCGATTACTGTTATCATTACCCGAAATGCCATCAACAAACTAAATATAATGAACATCTGTTTGATAATATTAATATCCTCAACTATTATTTCTTTCTACATAATATTTACCCTCGTAACACGATCATATATAAAATCAATATTACTCCAATGACTACCTCTTTGGAGCGAAATTCTTTTAATTTAATTCATCGTATTTTTGGCAAGCTTATGGATTTATGTCTCTCATTTTTAATTTTCTGTAGGCCACAATACTTTATGTTTTATTTTATTTATATGCTTATGTTTTATAATCTTTTTAAGCGTATGTTTTATTTTCTTTATATGCTTATGTTTATAATTTATATGCTTATGTTATACATTCGCAGCAACTATAAGTACATTTTATACACCTATGCTTATATTATAAATACTTTGTATGCTTATGTTAAATATCCACAACAACTTAATCCTTTTATCACTGGTATATTTTATATGCTTATGCTTATGTTTTATTTTCTTTGTATGCTTATGTTTTATAATCTTTTTAAGCTTATGTTTTATTTTCTTTTCAAACTTACATTCTATTTTCTTTATGTGCTTATGTTTATAATTTATATGCTTATGTTATACATCCGCAGCAACTATAAGTACATTTTATACACCTATGCTTATATTATAAATACTTTATATGCTTATGTTAAATATTCGCAACAACTAAATCCTTATACCACTTATATACTTTTTATGCTAATGCTGATGTTTTATACTGTTTATAAGCTTATGTTTTATTTACAGTTTATTTTTTACATGCTCATATTTTATATTCTATATACGCTCGTATTATATATTATCTATACGCTTATACTATATTTTCGCAACAACTATTTGTATACCTTATATATCTATGTTTGTATTACATGTACTATATATGCTTATATTATAAATTCACAACAACGAAATTCTTATTTCACAAAGCTAACACTATATGCTTATGTCATATATTCATTATGTGCTTATATTATATATTCACAACAACTATATTTACAGTTTATATATTTATGCATATGTTATATATTTATATCAACTAAATCTTTATCTCATAAACGTACTAATGTCACTACAACTTGGTTGTTAATAATTTATGCAAAACAAAAAACCAGAAAATGGAAGACATAGCAGATTTAATAGATAACACAACACCAATCCCATGTATATCTACCAATGATTCCGAAGTAGTACGCCAACTATTATTTAATTCAACCATTTCGATATTCTCTATGAACATAAGAAGTATAAACAAAAATTTTGATGAACTCCTAATTCTCCTCACTGACCTTGTCTTAGATTTTGATATAATTGTCTTGAGTGAATGCTGGATTCAAGAAAATTTCATCCCTAAAACGATAAGAAACTACAATCACTATAATACTCTACACAACCAAACTCAGAACGATGGAGTCATTGTATACATTAAAAATCACATCTCACACTCAGTAAAAGAGATCAAAATTAAATCTGCAAACTGTCTACAAATTCAACTTGATAATCATATAACACTTCTTACAATATACAGATCTCCGAATACACATAATATAACCCCATTCATACATTCACTGCATGAAATTTTATCAAACATTGAACACTGCCAAAACACCTTTATAATTGGTGATCTTAACATAAATATAATTAATAAAATGCACCCTCAAGCAAATGATTATCTAAACGCACTAACTTTATTAGGATATTTTCCAGCTGTTACAGCACCAACTAGAGAATCAGATTCAAACACTAGCAGTTGTATAGATCATGTATTTGTTAAGAGTGAACTAGACACCAAATCCATTGTCTATCAATCAACTGTTACAGATCACTATTCAATCATCACTTCTCTCTCGCATAAAAATCACAAATCACCACAAAATACTTCTCCCCAAGAAAAGATCTCATATGAAACTCTCCTAAACAGTGTCTCTAAAGAAAACTGGGAACTTATCTATTCTTGTACCGACGTCACCTCTGCATGTAAATTATTTATAAATACCTTACGTAACCACTTAACCGATGCTACATCATACACAAAAAGTAAAAAAAAACGATCTGACACAAAACTCAAACCATGGATCACTGCAGGAATTCTCTACTGTATCAGAAAGCGCGATAAGATTCATAACTTTTGTAGAAAAAATCCCCACGATTATGCATCTCTCTTATTCTACAAACGTTATAGAAATAACTGCAAAAAAATAATTGACAGTGTTAAAAGAGATTACTACCATAAAGAAATCAGTGAAGCTTCCGGTGATAATAAAAAAATTTGGAATATCGTAAAAGATATAGCCAATATTAATAAAACCAATACACCCATTGTTAAGATTAACATCGAAGACCAAATATTACATGTCAATTCCGACCCCGAAAAAATTTCCGACCATTTCAATCAATTTTTCTCCAATATTGGATCTAACTTAGCAAAAAATATTTTAGACAGACACAACGTCTCAGACAAAGATCTTGCAAACAATATACCCCTCACTAATCTTAGCTATAACCCTTTCCACTTCACTCCCACTACTGACGCAGAAATTTTAGAACTAATCTCATCCCTTAAAAACAGTAACTCTGTAGGTATAGATCACATTTCAACAAAAATCATCAAATATATCCAAAAATATATAGCCTCACCTCTGAAACATATAATCAATCTAAGCTTTAAAACTGGTGTATTTCCTAACTCCTTAAAACAGGCCACAATAATCCCAATATTCAAATCAGGAGACAAACTGTCTGTAAATAACTATCGACCGATATCTTTACTTAGCACAATATCTAAAATCATAGAAAAAGCGGTGAAGAATAGACTCTACAAGTTCCTTGAAGATAACAAAATATTATCGGACAACCAATATGGTTTCCGCAAAGGTAGGAGTACCTCAGATGCAATAGCCACCCTCACAAAAATAGTTTCCTTTAATCTCGACCTTGGTCGAAAACCGCTTGCTGTTTTCCTCGATCTCTCAAAAGCATTTGATACGGTCTCTCATCCCTTACTGCTTAAAAAACTTCAACAGATCGGAATAACTGGGATACCCTACACATGGTTCGAAAACTACCTAACAAACCGAACTCAACAAACTCTTATCCACTCTGACAAAATAAATAAAAGCAAAAAATTACCCATGTCTTACGGTGTACCGCAAGGCAGTGTACTAGGACCAATCCTATTTCTTTTATACATCAACACACTATGTACCATGGATATTGGAGGTAAGATATTATCATTTGCTGATGATACAGTCTTAATATTCGAAGATGAAACATGGCAAGCAGTTATAAACAAAACTAATAATGGCCTAATAAAAGTGAGGCATTGGCTTGACACAAATCTCCTTACACTCAATATTGACAAAACACAATATATGACGTTTTCCATACGCAAACATAATTTTCCCAACAACTGCCCTAAACCAATAATTCACTCGTGTTCACTAAACATGCACCCACACCCACCCGGAACCCCACCTATTACAAATTGCACGTGTCCTACCCTTAAATCATCTAGGGAAGTTAAATATCTGGGCATAATCATAGATGACCAATTACGTTGGGAAGCACACATAAGTGGCACAGTAAAAAGACTCCGTAAGCTCTGCCATATATTCTACTCTCTTAGATCCATCTTAGACCTAAAAACCCTTAGAAGCGTATATTTTTCCCTTTTTCAATCCATTGCAACATACGGTATTTTGGGATGGGGTGGTTGCACAGAATCCGTCATTAATCCAATAATTACAGTTCAAAAACTAATACTGAGAATCATATTTAAATGCCAACCTACCCACCCCTCTAATGTGCTATTTACTAAATTTAAGGTCTTAGATATTCGCCAACTATTCACTAAGACAACCCTATCCTACATACGTAAAAATAACCTACTGGTGGCTCCACAACATCAAGCCAAAACCCGCTTTTCATCAAATCTGGGATGCGTGGTCCCAAAAACTAGAACCACATTCGCTCACCGACAATTTTGGTTCATTGCCCCCAAAATATACAATGCATTGAGCACCGATATAAAATCAAATATTACCATACCTCTTTTTACTATTCGTGTTCAAAATTGGATATTCGAAAGGGGACGAGATTTTTTTAAAGAATATATGACTTCCTAACCATTTTAAAAGAAAAGAAAATAATTAAATTAACTAAATAAAATATCATACTTCACATCTTTTTCCAACCTGACTTCACTGAAATCTAATCTAACCTAAATATATACTCTTCTAGACGATTAATTACCTACATTGACAAACCTCCAGTAAAAATTTTAGCTCTCAAAAAAAAAAAAATTATAGATTAACATATTTAAATCTTACTTCTTAGTATTTTATATAGTTATATTTTAGTATTTTATATAGTTATAAGTTTATATTTCAGTATTTTATTTTTTACATATATTTTATATAGTATTTTATTTTTAACTTCTTTAAAAAAAATTCTTTTTTATAATCCTTTATATATTTATATATATATATATATATATATATATACATAACACCGTCTATTTGGCGACCAGCATGGGCAAATATGCATCTAAAGTGGCGACCACCGACAATTGGCGACCGATATACGGTCGCCACTTTATTTTTCGAAATTTTTAGACAGTTCATAGTACATGTCGTCACAAGCATTTTGGCAAAAATTGTCCTGGTAGCCAAATTGGGCGTGAAGTGGATGATTTCGAATATTAAAGTTCCGCCATCTGTCGCTACGCAGCTAGGCGCTAGGTGATATACACGGCCATGTATACTGCCCTTCATCCTACCGACATTTAGGCGACCGGTGTGACATAACATGCCACCTTTCATTCCTAGCATTTACACGCCACCGATGGCGTTGGCAAATGTGTTGGGAAACAACGTTGCCGGTTAATTTCAACTCCCGTAATCTCACTCCCGTGAGGTGCACGTGGCGGTGGCGTGTTTTGCGACGTTGCCGCCGCGCTTATTTAGCCTCGGTTGCCTCGAATGTTTTGCCTTTTAAAATTTTATCGTGATCAATCGTATTATCGTATACCGAGCATTAACGTACATGTGATTTGGAGTGTAGGTATTTGGCGACCGACCATTTAAGTGTCTTAATTACAATACATTATTGATTACGGTTGACTCAATGAAACGGAATAAAATAATTGAAAGAATAACAGAAATGCAATATCAAGATGATTCTTTGGAGTCATACCTACCTATGACATAGAATTCGGATAATCTGAGGTACTTGCCTTCAATTAATAATTCTTCTTTTCGGTCATTTATACGGTCAAATTTACTTCTTTAAAATTCCCTATTCTTATTTTACAGAAGTTCACTTACTCTGACGGTGATGGTGGGATACGACCCAAATCCCATGTGTGAAACAAAAGGCTAGCTCACCAATTAATTTTAATCGAAAAAATAAAAATATTGCATGGATGATTCATCTAATCAAAACGACCCACGAACATTGTTTCCACAAAACTTCAACGTGTTGACCAAATCGAAGAAGAAAATTGATATAGAAATAACGAAAAATAAATTCAGTGCGCAGATCACATGCCGTAGAAATGAAACCTTCAGAAAACTAAAGTAGGCAAGAGTGGGTAGGCTACGAAGCACCGCACAAAGAGGAGACCGATTATTCTATCTTAGGGGCATACATTAATTGAGCTCAAAATGGGGGGTGGGGGTCCAGTAAAATCTCACCAAATCTTGAACAGTTTTTCAGCATATTGTCGCGATCATATTTACTACAACGGGGGGGGGGGGCGTAACGGGGTAGCATTGGGCGGGATGGGATAGGGTGGGACCCCAGATACACAACTGATGTCTCGTGAGGGGAGAGGGGGGGGGGGCCACCAAATCTCACCAAAGGGGGGGGGGGTTAAATTGGAAAATTAACTGCTCACGTTATTAATGTATGCCCCCTTATTCTCTCGCAGTCTAAATACTATAGATGTATGTGTTTGCCTCTTTTTAGTGTCGCTAATTTTCGTTTCATCGAGTGTCAAATCACAACGGTGTTAAAGATGTTTTTACTTCAAAATAGTACTGCTAGATTTTTGTTTTTATTTCGAAAAGGACTTGTGGTTTTAAAAATTTGAAGGAGTCATCAAAAATTAAAAATTTTAAGTTAATTTTCACGTTCTGTGTAAGTTCTATTCAAGTTCTGTTGTTATAACAATGAACTTGAATACAACTTACACAGATTGTGAAAATTAACTTCAAATATTTGAAGAATCTGTCATTTTTTTTAACAACCCGTTAATTATAATTTTAATTGTTCGAGGCGTGTTTTCAGAAACATTGTATTCGAGGAAACAACATCGAAAACAATGCGACTAAATTTAATATAAATGTTTTTGTTTTTTACTTTAGTTTCACACAGGAGGCCCTGAAGAAAATAATTACCTCAGGGCCTATGTCATCTTTGTGGACGCTGCGTATAGGAAAGGAAGGGGAGGAAGCTATGGGAAGGAAAAGGATTTTAGGGGTGGGTAAGAATCTAGGGTTCAGTTTGTCAAGGAGTGACAGACGTATGAATCCATCCCTCCCACTGCGGTGCAAGGCAATGTTCCGAGAGAGTGCGGCTGGAGAAGTTAAAGGGACTTCCTTAACCACTCTCACCCGATCCGACCTGTCGTGCTGCTGGTTGGCAGACGCATTCGCCACCAAGACCCGCACAAACCACACCCCATGAATCATTAGATGACTAAGTCGTAGGTGAAAATATTGAAATGAACCAGAACCCACCACATCAAATGCATCACAACCATATAAAAGTTTCTTAAATCCTTATCAGACAGTCGCGAGTAAACATACTACAGTAAAAAAATTTTAGAGTGTGCAATTCACACGCGGTAGAAGTGAAACCTCCAGAAAAACTAAAGTAGACAAGAGCGGGAAGGCTACGAAGAAGTGCACAAAGAGGAGACCGATTATACTATCTCATTCTCTTGCAGGCTAAATTCTATAGGTGTATGTGTTTGACTCCTTTTATTGTCGCTATTTTTCGTTTCATCGAGTTTCAAATCCAAAACGGTGCTAAAGAAGTTTTCACTTCAAAATACAAATGTGCAGTTCACATGCAGTAGAAGTGAAACCTCAGAAAACTCTAGACAAGGGTGGGGAGACGACAACGAAGCACCGCGCGAAGAGGAGACTGAATAGCTACGAAGCACCGTACAAAGAAGAGACCGATTAGTCTATCGCATTCTCTTGCAGGCTTAATCCTATGGATGTATGTCTTTATCTCTTTTTAATGTTGCTATTTTTCGTTTTATCGAATTTCAAATCACAACGGTGCTAAAGAAGTTTACACGTACTCGAGTTTAATTTATGTACCTACATCATCTCTAAATATTTAATTTTTTAAAATTAGTAAGATATACATAATAAAAAAATGCTCGTTCATCTATGGAATTTAGCCAACGAGAGAATAAGAGTATAATCGGTCTCCTCTTTGTGCGGTGCTTCGTAGCCACTCCTCCCACTGTATTCTAATTTATTTTCTGAAGGTTTCACTTTTAATTGCGTACTCGGATTTTTTAAAATTGTTTCTGATACCTATTTAGCTACCTTTTATTATATTTTTTTAATTTTTTTAAACGTTTTATATCTTTTCATGTACATAAGAAGATGAACATTCATTATAAGTGATAATTAAATCCTTTTTTACTTTGGTAGAAAGCAGTCACTTTGTGGTTTGACAAAGATATTAATTGAAATAAAACAATCACTTAGTTTGTAACCACGATTCATCCATTAACCTTTTTTATACCGACCGGTTTCGCTTAACCTACGCATCAGAGTTATTTCATTATATCTACTTTATCGCGTTGAAACCAAGCTCACGCACACTAACGAAATTCAAAACAATAAGCGCACACAAACTTAGCTGTTGCCGGCCGAATTCCGTATCCCCCCGCTTGACCAAGATTCCCTACACCTCACCCACACAGCTGTTATGCATTGTGGGTGTAGCCGGTAGCGTCTAGTGCATCTTGTGTTCGGAACTCGGAAGTGCGTGCCGTAAGTCGTGCATATAGGTAGGTACCTATAGACTACACAATAGAGGTTCAAACTGAGGCTAACCCAAACATTAATTGAACGTAGTTATGCAGAAAGCAGCCAGGCCACAGTTTTGGCAAAAATAAGATATTGTTGTAATCCGATGGAGAAACGTCCATTCTATGTTCTATTAAAACCAGCCAGGTCGCATTCATACAAAAATTCGTAGTAATCGCCTTCTTAAATATTTGCTGATCACGAAAACACCGTTTAACAATCTGCAGAAAGCGCCCACGGCACTCATATTCAGCAGAAAACAGCCAGAGACAACTGGTCGATTTTGTCAGTGCAACTAACATTTTGTTTATAGATAAGAGATTTGTTTTTTATTTCTATTGTTGCCGGGAAAATTCCTCCCTCCAATTTTTGATCACGAAGTGTCTTTATATTGGTGTTAGCTTTATTTAATCAAAAGATCCAACATTTTTTTCTTTTGGAACATGCTTTTTTGATATCAGTCAAAAATATCGCTCCGGAAAAATCCTCCGTCCAATTTTTTAAGTCAAATTGATAGGATAGCTATTGTTAAAATGATTTCTGCAAAGATCCAACACAATTTTCAACGGCAACCTATTTTTTTAAATTGATTTCGATTGCACGCAGATTCCACGTGACTTTTGTATGAACAGGAGCCCGCGGGGTAAGGGAAGGGATGGGGCTAGTCGCATTCGGGACTACTCTAGGCGACACGCGACTACCGCGAAGTCTGCGTCTGTGTAAAATTAAGAGGGAATGCGGGCTGCGTTTTTTCCTTACAAACGTATTCCCCGTTTATCTCTCTGGATTTTGACCCTAGAGCAATTTTTTTTACATAACATACGCTAGTGGTCGATATCTTCGACCACTAGCGTATCGGTACGTTTTGCTTTTTTTGATAATTTACTTCTTATGGAAATTAGGACCTTCCAAAAATGAATAAAATTGCCTGGTTTAAATGCCGTCAAAGACGTTCAGTATACAAACTAAACAATGTATTTGAAAAAAAAGCAAAACGTACCAACATAGAACATTTTCTTCTAATACAATTAGTGAAAAAAAAATTAAAATCGGCCCAGTTTTGGAGAAGAGAAATGGGGAATACAAAACATCGATTTTGACGATTTTATTTAGGTATTTTCGGCCCGATATGCAGTTGTCCCTTTCGCTCAGTTCCCCTGAGGGAAGTGCGGAGTGGAACAGAAGACATTCGTTATAATACCTATCGACGATATTTTTAAATGACCGGCATAGCTCTTAACGAAGGGCATTGTTTGCATGGTTGATTGACAATGCGGCCAGTGCGATTAGCGATCCGCGATCGGTATTATTCCGGTAGTCCCAATTTTTTTTATATGTTTTACAAACTCATCTCTTGATGTAAAATCTGAGTTTTCTAACTTGGGTCACTTGAGCTTTCGCCGCCATTTTGAAAAAACCAGCCGAAATCGCGCCAAAATCTAGTTTTTTCCCAAATATCTCGTTTTCAATAAAAAATTCGGCTTAAGTATTTTCACAAGTTTAGTAGAATATAAAATTACCTACAATTTTTATGCAAATAATTTTCTTCTATCTCTAATAAATATCGAGTTATGCAGTCGTAAAAATGTGTATAAGTTTATAAAACCAGGTAAATTGCTCGACTTGGTTAGGTTTTTTGTCCGTATCTCGTTTCCAGTACAATTATGTGAAAAAATTATAAATATCAATTTTGTAGAAAACAAAATTTTATAAAAGACTTAAGTATATGTTTAATGTTTTTATCGCAATTAGGTATCCAGGTTCTATTACAAAAATTAGGTCAAAAATTGAATCAGTAGAATAGTGTTTGATCTTGGCATACCTTGATTATTCGTTTTTTTAAACATTTATTGTTGAAATAACATGTAACATACGTGACAGTAATGTTGCTGTCACCTAACATACGTGACAGCAACATTATCCATCAATATAATCACAAAATATAAATGAAATTATTAATTAAGGTACATACATGTGGTTAAAAAAAAAGTACGAGTAAAAACGGTGACTTAACGTATGCATGGACGTGGATTAACAGATGGTGTGCTGGCTATGCAAACTCTTAAAATTTCGTCAGCAATCGAGGAGTTCTCTGGGGTTTGTTCTTCATCTAGCGAGCAACATGTCGACAATCGCACTTCGCGAATAATTCGCGATTCAAAGGATATCGAAACATTTGAAACCTGGTTTGAAAGTCATGGTCCGATTCCTTATTTGAATAAACTAATGTCTTTGGGTACAGGTATAACGGGAGGTAATGATATCAACTGTCATGACGCTCAGGATATTGGTATACATATTATGCAAAATACTGAAGGTAAAAATTTTCATGAAGTTTCATACTCAAGAAAGGATAGAGTTTTATCCATCGCAGCTGTAAATTCATCCCTAAAAGTTAGGAGAACTAGAGTAGCAGCACATTTTTTGTGGGGCATGCTATTTGTTTTATCTAGATTCTAGATCAGGGTTTCCCAACCAGTGGTCCGCGGACCACTAGTGGTCCGCAAGAGGGTAGAAGGTGGTCCGCGATTGTCAACGCGCGGGCGGTTCCTGGTCGAGAAGTCTGAATAAAAAAAATCGGGAGAGTATTCAGTTTATCATTATTGTACCTTGTGGTCAGTGGCCATTATAGTATTCCGTTTCGCCCCACCCCATCCTTCCCAGTTCTACACCCTCCGCTGTGGTAAATATTCTGCTGGAACCCGTCCCACCCTATCCCATTCCGCCCTCTCCGTTGTGGTAAATATTCTGCTAGAACCCGTCCCACCCTATCCCATTCCGTCCCCTCCGTTATGGTAAATATTCTGCTAGAACCCGTCCTACCCTATCCCATTACGCCCCTCCCGCCGCTATCCGTCCCGGGTGCCACCCATGCTAGCCTACGCCACTGACCACAAGCAGTGGCTTAGGCTAGCATGGGTGGCACCAGGAATGGATAGGGCGGATAACGTGGAGTTACCCTTTTCCCCCGTAGTTGACAAAACACAAATTTCGAATTCAACAAGTGGTCCCGGATCAGAAAAAGGTTGGGAACCACTGTTCTAGATAGTTTAAAAATATTTATTATGATCTTATTGTGAAAAAAAATGTAGTTCTATTTCTATATTTTTTTCTATCTTCTACTTTGATAATAAAAAAAATTATACCTTATTTTATTGTATTTTTGTTTTATTTTTATGGTCAGTTGGTAAATGATCTTGTTAGTTTCGAAAAGTAATGTTTTTAAAGTGTAATACTTTTTTTCATATTATAATAGACTAGCTGGTACCCGGCATGCGTTGTTATGCCATTTAATAACGAAATTATTTCTCCCTTTCCCATTCGTCCCGTTCACCTTCCTCCTCCCATAATCAACTCCTTCCTCCCGCAGATCCCCCTCCCGATATCCCCTCCCCCCTCCTGAGTTCCCCTCCGCCCTCCCAGGTTCCCCTTCTGCTTTCTGCATTCCATACATTCATTCCCGATACATTCAGTATTCAAAGAGCTCGTGTGCCACTTATTGCAATTTTTTTATACAAATTTCATGATGCCAGAGCAAAGTGTCCTTTCCCATTCGCCCCGTTCCCCTTCCGCCTCCCCTTCCTCTCCCGCGTCCCCTTCCCCTCTTGCGTTCCCACTCCGCCTTTTCCGCCTTCCCTCTCCTCACTTCCCTCGCCCGCTTCCCCTATCCCTTAAACCCCCCTCCCGTACTCTTCTCCCCCCTCCCGAGTTCCCCTCCCCCCTCTCGGGGTTCCCCTCCCCACCCCTCCCGCGGACACCCTTCCCCGAGTTCCACTCCCTTGTTCCCATCCCATCCCCTCCCTCATCCTTCACCCCTTTCCCATCCGCCACCCCCTCCCACATTCCATATATTCAGTACCGGTACATTCAGTTTTCCAACAGTTCGCGTGGCACCAATTGCAATTTTATATACAAATTTCATAATTCCAGAGCTCATCAGTATATACAGAAACCTTTGCGGGCGTGCTCACAACAACTCACCAAAGTTTCATCGCAATCGGATGAGCGGTTAGCAATTCACAGGAAAGTACTAGCTTATACGGGAAAATGAAATTGTTGTTTTTACTATCTTCTTCGCCATTTTTCCATATTTTCTCACTGATTAAATCTTCCCTCGACTACGACAAACATTTCAAAATCATCTAAATCGGCCCGGCCGTTCTCGAGTTTTAGCGACACAAATGAACAACAATTGATTTTTATATATGTAGATTTTGATTCAACAATAAAACGATAAAAATAAAAATTGATCCCAATTGTTGTCATTTGTAGGTACCTGTATTTGTCAAAATAATTAATTGGTTAAAATAACATTGTATTATGCAAGTATTTTAAAATTAAAATGAATATAGAAGCTTTAGGTCTATTTCATTGATTTTAACAACGCTTTCGGAATTGCCTGTTTGTGTTGCTTTTTATTGAGAATTTGAGTAACGAAACAACCTCATTTACAATGCCACAATAATTAAAAAATATAGGTATATTGAGTTAGTTTATATTGCACTTCGCATATAAACCATTAGTAAAATTATAATTCTATGGTTATTAAACACTTTTACAGTAATCAAAGTAATTTTTGTTTAAAACATTCATTCTTTCATTGAGGTATTATATTCAATGCTTCTGCAATTCTTCGCACTTTCGGACATCCCATAAAACACAAAAAAAAATCAAGTCGGCTTCCCACCCCTCCCCGCCCCCGCCACGGCCGCGCTTACTTCGCTATATCCCGCGCCGATCGGCTCGCTTGCCCCCCGTGCGACTAGCCCCACCGCTTCCCTTACCCCGCGGACTCCTTTTCATACAAAAGTCACGTGGAATCTGCGTGCAATCGAAATCAATTTAAAAAAATAGGTTGCCGTTGAAAATTTAGTTGGATCTTTGCAGAAATCATTTTTATATAGCTATCCTATCAATTTGACTTAAAAAAATTGGACGGAGGATTTTTCCGGAGCGATATTTTTGACTGATATCAAAAAAGCATGTACCAAAATAAAAAAATGTTGGATCTTTTGATTAAATAAAGCTAACACCAATATAAAGACACTTCGTAATCAAAAATTGGAGGGAGGAATTTTCCCGGCAAGAATAGAAATAAAAAAAACAAATCTCTTTTTAAAAACACACTTTCCCAACAATAATATTGTTGAATTTCTATTTAATCAGGTGGATATTAATTACCTAATACTAACAAGATGTGAAGAGTTTTCGAAAGAAATACTTTTCTAGCGAGAGTTATAATTTTTTTTTTCAGTTTTTGCTAAAAATAACTATGTAACTTCCCGTTAAATATTTTGTTGGATCTTTTGTCATTCGTCATCCCTAAATGATACTCCACGTGACTGCAAAGGTTTTATCGACGGAGGAATTTTTGCGTACCTCAAACTCTTTATTGATTGGCCTACTACCTACCCAAGCAATAGGCCACTTGCATGGATTTCATAACGACTTGGAAAAAATCGTGTGGATAGATATTTTTACCAAGATTACGAAAATGTTAGTAAAAATTTTTAGAAATGTACAGTTTTTTTAAATTTATTTTTAAATAAATAAATCCATTATTTAGGCCCGTGACGTCACTACATGAAAATGTCCCATTGCCGAAAATGTTAATTATTATTTTTAATTTATAAACTAACGTTTAGACAAGATTTTTATGCATAGCACAAAGGGTAACAATAAAGGGATTTTTCAATGTTGATGAGTGTTTCAGGCTGATAATTATTGCTTACAATAATTGCCGAAAATGTTCCTATTAATTTTGTAAAATTCCACACTGATTTATTTTTTTTATATGGCAGCACTTTGATTTCAGGCGAATTTTTGAATTTGACATTTAACGTTCAGTAGAATTATTGTTTGTTCTCTGCGAACTTATCATTTGGTTTCTTTTTGACATATGTTATGAAGAGAACCCCGTTCATTTTACGATGTCTGCACGTGTTTAGAGGTATAATGGTAGTGGTGCTGATCTTAACAAAATCAAATTTTATAATATTCTTCTTATTATTATAATTTACAAGTACAAGTATATTTCATTGGATTTAGTAATATAGACGTTGAACATTATAATGATTTATGATCAATAAGATGGATCAAGGAAAAAAAATATTTATGAGATGTAATATTTTTGGAATGCCTCGCTATTCTCCTGTACCCTTTCTTGTGGAACATGTTCTTTTTTTTAAATGATTTTCGGCTATGTAATTATCGTTTTTTCGCACCCATAAAATTATGTCCCGTCTTTCCGGTTTATAAAAAATGGTCTGATTTTTCGGATTGAAATTTTCAAAAAATCGCCAGGGTTTCAAAAATACGATTAAATGCCGAATGTCTTAGAATATTTACCTAAACCGGATTTTTTTTTTAAATGCGATGCAAGTGGCCTATCCGCAAAATAATTATTTGTTCTTTGTAGCATTTTGATCTCGCCTGACTTATAGGACAGTGCAATTAGTGCAAAAAAGGGGGTCGCGATCGGAATTATTTCGGTAGCCCCAATTTTTTTATATGTTTTATACACTCATCTCCTGATAAAAAATCTGAGTTTTCGACCTTGGGTCACTTGAGCTTTCGCCGCCGTTTTGAAAAAACCTGCCGAAATCGCGCCAAAATCTAGTTTTTCTCAAATATTTCGTTCCCAATGAAAATTTTGGCTAAAGTAACTTCACAAGTTTTGTAGAACATAAAATTACCTACAATTTTTATTTAAAAAAATGTCTTCTACCTCTAATAAGTATTGAGATACACAGCCGTAAAAATGTGTATAAGTTTATAAAAACAAGTAAATTGCACGACTTGGTTTGGTTTTCTGTACGTACCTCTTTTTCAGTACAGTTTTGTAGAGAATAAAATTTCTAAAACGATTTTTATGTTTTTTGTATTGTTTTTACTGATTTAAAGTATGAATAAACAAATATCGGTAGGTGAAAACATAAAAATTTATCACGATATTACCACGTCTTTAATATAGAAATAACGAAAAATAAATACAGTGCGCAGTTCACATGCCGTAGAAATGAAACCTTCAAAAAACTAAAGTAGGCAAGAGTGGGTTGGCTACGAAGCACCGCACAAAGAGAAGCCCGATTATTATCTCATTATCTCGCAGTCCTATAGATGTATGCTTTTGCCTCTTTTTAGTGTCGCTATTTTTAGTTTCATCGAGTTTCAAATCACAACGGTATTAGGCGATTTGCAGGTGCTAGAAGTTTACACTTCAAAGTACAAGTGTGCAGTTCACGCGGTAGAAGTGAAACCTCAGAAAACTAAAGTAGACAAGAGCGAAGAAGCTACGAAGCACCGCACAATGAGGAGACCGATTAGTCTATCTAATCTCTTATACTTATCACTCAGAAGTGATAAGTAAATAAGTACCTTTTTTCATTTTTTTTTATTTTTTCATTCATAGTGTAATAATAAATTTTGTTAATTATTTTAAGTTTTAGATACTTACTTACTAGCGACTTGAAATTCAAATGAAACAGAAATGCGTCACGAAAATTTATTATTATTTTAATATATTATTATTATTATATTATATTTATTATTATTTTATCACATTATTACTCACCAATCAGTCGATTACACATTTTGGGAAATGAATATGCTAACATCGGCGACATTTCTTTCTTAAAATTAGCGCAATATAAACATGCACTCAAAAATTATTTTTCCATAATGTAACTTTATATACGCAATATGGACATGTTGAAAAGAAATGTGATATTTCTCATTGTTCTTTTTTGTTATTTTTTGTTGTGATACACAAAATAATTGTATGTTATTTTAAAGTTTAAAACTACTATTATGTAATGATATTATTTTTCTTACTTTTGTACTCTATTATATGTTTATTTATAAAAGGCAGTATAGCCGTTTATGTATTTAAAATAAATAAAATAAAATAATAGTTAATTAGTTCTAATATAATAGGTACGGTAAATCCTCGCTCTCACTCAAGGCTCCCATAGTCCAGCGGCGTAAAGCGCCTCACGAATTTAGTGGCCAGACAATTCAGACCGCGTGGGTTCGAGTCTTATAAAATAAAATAAAAAACGTTTTAATTTTTGCAAAATTAATATTCAATCTTCAAACCACACACAATGAAAATGAACCACACCAAGAAGAAACCATAATTATTAATATGATGACCCAATGTATAGCAAAAGGTGCACCAGAATTCGACGTCAAAAATATGTATAAAATCATCCTTCACTAACTAACTAACCATAACACCGTTTCTCCGCAGGGGTAGGCAGAGAGGACGGGCCGCCAAACAACTCGGTCTTGGCACACACTCCTTGCCTCGTTCACATTCATACATCGTCTCACACATCCTCTTCTATTATTTTGACTCTTGATGCAGCCCGAATCAAGTATCTGATTCACTTGGTCTTGCCATTTTTTATATTAGCTCCACTCAGAAGGCCATGAGAAAAATAATTTCCCTCAGGCCCTATGTCATCTTAGGGGATGCAGTGAGGAGGGTCTTTCAACATCATTTTACAACTCATCGTATTTCTACGTAATGTGTTTATTTATTAAATTGATAAAATTGAGCACAATCTTTAAATTAAATTATAATTAATTATCAATCTAACAATTAACAATGTATTACGGCCAAATAAACGCAATGTTCCCACCCGCCAGTTACGGCGGGTACCCGCTAGGAGCGAGGAACCGAGGTAGGTACAATGCCAAACCGCGCGCCAGAGCTAAGCGCCCGTAATTTGAATGATGCTCGTAGTAAAAAATCCCAAAACGTCAGAAACATGTCACTAAAAATCGGCTGACCGCGTGCCGCATGGCCGACCCGAAGAGCTTCGGCATTCTTCGGAAATATTCCGAAGCTTTGGTTCCAGCGGTAGTAAGGTTTGAACAAGATAATATTAAGTAATAATATTTCTCTTCTAAAATGTAACCATTAGTCAAAGGGTCAGCTATGCGTCTGGTGTGACATTATCTTGTTCGAGCCCTTGGGATGTACCTTTTTGACATTATTATTTGTTTGTCACCCATTGATCGAAGTTGTCACGACAGTAAATGGCGATATTGGCGATCCACGCCGCAGAGTGTTTCTTGTGTGTTAATTATTATTATTGGATTATTGCGTTATTATTATTATCTTTTGAAGGTTGAGTATTTTTAAATGGATATCACACCCACCCTTTCCACTAATCTTCTAATAGATGTAATATCAATAGTAATGGAGTGTAAAATGCCTCTAAAAATATTGATACCAGAATAATTCTATAATAATTGGATAATTACTAGAGCGCCGTTTTAGTTATGTTGCGTTGTACAATTTATTATGAGTTCCTAGGCTATATGTATTTTTATTATTTGAATTTACAAACAGATACATAAAACATACCTACTTACCTGGCAGGTCAATTGACTATATTAAACTCTAGACATCAGCATGTTTTTACATCGCACGATATTTTTACTATTACAGTTACATGATATTTTTAGATACTTAGCAAATAATGTAAAATTATGCATGATGTCTAGATTTTTTTTTAAATATAATATCAACCTTTCGTTTTTTATGAATGGCTTGGTGAACCACCTATAACTTGAGGCACCGGCCGCGCCTGGTAGGAATTAGAGGCTTAGTGTATCCAGGAGTGACGGACGTATGAGCCCATCCCTCCAATAGCTGTGCAAAGCTATGGGTCGAGAGAGTCCTGCTGAAAAGGTCGAAAGGCCTCCCTCAACCAGTCTCTCTCCGCCACGCAGTAGGTGGGCAGGCGCATCCGCTGCCAAGACCTCACCCAATGAGTTCGGGCACCCCTGCTAAGTCACCAAACGTAGTGAACCTCTTGGGGGTGACCTATGGCAGAGGTGTTGGTTATCCAATAAATGGTTCCCGGGGCGGCGGTACCCATACCCGCCTCCCAAATTGAAATGCCACACGTCTTCTCGTTCATTCGCTCTACAATCCATCCGAGCGTTCCTTTCGTAATTTTACTCATTACGTTTACATTGGCCTTGCATTCTTCGCGGATCTCCACGTTTCTCCCAAGATCGTACATGGTTTTACCATACTCACGCCTCAGGAATCGCAATTCTACAGCATTCAGCCTACTTTCCTTCCTTTGCTTCCTTCCTCTTCCTTCCTCTACCAGTTCCATGCCTCACAGCCATACATGGGGGTCGGTTCCAGCACTCTATTATGGATAGCTGGCTTCGCTTCTTTGGACAGTTTTTTTGTTGGCGCCACTGGCGTTCTATCCTCCGTTAATGGAGTTACCTACATTTAACCTTGTTTCACATATCTCTAACAGCCTTCCCATCTACCGTAAACACACTTCCCAAATATACTTCACAATACATACTTCAAAAACTTATCCACCTGCTCCAAGTATTCATCATTCACAACTAAGTTTCACATTGTTTTCGTATCAAACACCACGATTTTAGACTTACTTACATTCATCATTAACTCATTCTTCATACATATTAAATTATCTGTCTAGGTACATTTAAATTAAATATCTAAGCATAGTTTTCTATGTTTTCATATTGTTTAATCGAAAAAATCCCAAGCATTTGGGGCATGGCAAATAATCATTAAATGAGGAATGGTATTTTCTTGTAATGGGTTTTTTGTATTCCTGATAATTTTGTACATAATCTCCCGTTTTATGCAATTTAGCAGAAGACCTTTTCTTTCCTTGCCATTCATTATTGTCAGGATATTTTGAATTTCACATTCTATCTCGTGGTTTCTAAAAATATGCCTTGAGTCCTTTTCGAAATAAAAACAAAAATCCGGCATTCGACCTCTTTTGAAGTGAAAACTTTTGTAGCACCGTTGTGATTTGAAACTCGATGAAACTAAAAATAGCGACACTAAAAAGAGGCTAAAACATACATCTATAGGACTACAAGAGAATAAGATAATAATCGGGCTTCTCTTTGTGCGGTGCTTCGTAGCCTATCCACTCTTGTCTACTTTCGTTTTCTGAAGGTTTCATTTCTACGGCGTGTGAACTGCGCCCTGTATTTTTTTTCTTATTTCTTTATCAATTTTCTTCTTGGATTTGGTCAATACGTTAAAGTTTTGTGGAAACGACGAACGAAGGTCGTTTTCAGAATGGGGGGTGAGGTTTGTCTAGGTCTTGGAGGCGGATGACCGGGACACACTGAACCCCAGATTCCTACCCACCCTTTAAACCCCTTTTCTTAAAATAATTTTCCTCTCCTTCCTTTCCTTCAAAAGCTCTCCGCACAACATACCCAAAGATGAATAATTTCCCTCAGGGTCTTCTGTGTGGAGCTCATGTAAAAAAAAAGAAAAAAAAAGTACGAGATTTTAAATTAGTGACTGGTTATTCGTAACCCAATAATGATTGTCTTTCTTAAAAAAAATTGTGCCTTTATTGCACTTGTCAATTGCTACCTATCGCAATAAGGAGCCAATTTTATGCATCCCGAATAATTATTGCTAACTAAAATAACCTAGTTCCTGTTCACTCTATATATTTTTTTTTCATTAGCTCCACACTGCAGGCCCTGAGGAAAACAATATCCCTCAAGGCCTATGTCATCTTTGGGGATGTTGTGTGGAGGGTATTTTTGGGGAAAGGAAGGAGAGGAAGTTTTGGGAAAGAAAAAAGTATGAAGGGTAGTTAGGAATCTGGGGGTCAATGTGTCCAGGAGTGACAGACATATGAATCCATCCCTCCCACTGTGATATAAGGCGTGGATCGAGAGTCCGGTTGGAGAGATGAAAAGGTCTCCCTCAACCAGTCTCTCCTGGTCCGGCCCGCCATGTAGTAGGTGGGCAAATGCATAGGCTGCCAAGACCTAGACACAGCTCACTCCGTGAACCCGGGCACCCCCGCTAAGACACCAAACATATCTAACCACTTGGTGTGACCTATGGCAGGGCTGTTAGTTATCTTGTAAATGGTTCCCGGGGCGGCGGTACCCACACCTGCCTCCCAAATTTTTAATTTGATTGTTGTTTTTCCTCCCAAATATAAAATGATATAATAACAGTCTACCGTTTTGACTTCTTGGGATTCTGTTTTGGTTTCCTTCAAAATAATATTTATGTAACCAATCATTATGTACCTACGATAGATAGACCGTTGGCAAATCGAGAACGAATTAAAAGGATTCTGAAAGCATCGTAATTTAAACGTACTGCATTCAGGAATATACGGAGGTCGTCAAATGTTCGTAATGAACGGACGCCCTAAATATGGAATGAAGTGTGATATACGTACGATATACGCGGTTGCCAAAACGGCGGCAATATGAAAGGACGCCCAAAAGACTCTAAAGTATACGTACCTATCAAAAATTTGAATACCCTCAAAACACAATTTCTGGATAATTCTTTTACTATCACTCTTTTGTCAACCTAAAAACATGTGAACATTCACAGCAATTTTATTTAAAAACCTACCGTAAGCAGTGGTAGCCAAAAGGATGCGAAGTGAAAGGACGCCAAATCTGTAGCGGGATGTATATATATATATATATATATATATATATATATATATATATATATATATATGTATATATGTGTGTTTGTATGTATTTATATGTATTTGTGTATGTATGTGCATATGTATTTGTATGTGCATACGTATACATATATCTTGTTATATTTTACCTTAAATATTTTTATCTTTTTTCTTTCTCTTGTTTCTAATATCTTATAATTTCTATTTCAAACCTATATTTTGTTCTAGTTCATACACTGTATAACTTATATCATGTATGATTACCTTAACACAGGCATTAGCCTAGTATGGTAATCAAGAAAAAAAACATAAAAGTGTATTTTCAAAAATTGTATGAAATAAAAAAAAAAAAAAAAAAAAAAAAAAAAAAATTATTGACAGTACGGGCTGGGAGATTGGAATGACTTTTAAGAATGCCGATCCCTTCTAATATCGTTGGGGATAGGGTGACGTGACTATATTTTAATTTGTACAAAGGAAGAAGATCATTTTTGATAATTTGAAGCTCTGAGAGAGAGCGAAAATTTTTACAGATGGCAGGGAGAGGTTTAGTTCGAGCTCTGATTGTAGATGAATGTGTTGAGTCGTTGAACAACGAGACTCTGGGAATAATCTGATGACTTTTAGAATTTAAACATTTAAGAACAAATTTGTCAGCAAATAATTGACGCCTTAAATAAAGAGGAGGATCAGAACATTCTACTTGAAGGGAATTGATGGGCGACGATTGCATCGCGCCAGTTATTATTCGCAATGACTTAGATTGAATTTTGTCTAATTTACTGAGTGCATTTTTGGATGCAGTACTAAAAAGTGGGCAGGCATAGTCGAGATGACTTCGAATAAGTGCATTGTAGAGCAACTTAATGCAGATAGGATGAGCACCCCACCAAACGCCAGTCAATGATCTGATAATATTTAAATTTTTTTCACATTTAGTAACTATATTATTAATGTGGGAAGACCATTTAAGTTTCCTATCAAATGTTACTCCCAAAAATTTTACTTCGGAAGCATTGGGGATTGGAGAGTTTTTAAATAAAATTTGAACAGGGGGGTTATTATGACGATTTGAGAAGGTAACACACTGACTCTTTTGTACTGAAAGTTCAAGACCATTTAAAGTAAGCCATGTGCAAAGGGCATCCATGGCTTCATTAAGATATTTGACGGCGGATGGAATGATTTTGGATGATAAGAAGAAAGCTATGTCGTCTGCGAACTCAACAACTTTTACTTGAGGGGGAATGGTGACATGCATATCGTGTGTGTATATATTATACAGTAAGGGGGATAATACATCGCCTTGGGGTAAACCCTTCCAAATTGACCTACTCTGAGGAGTAACATCTGGTAGCTCAATGAAAATTTTCCTATCGAGAAAAAGATTAATAATAGATTGGACAAACATGAGGGGTAAGCCAAGGCCTAAAAGTTTTTTTTTAAGAATTGGGATGGAAACATTGTCAAAGGCGCCTTCTATGTCTATAAAGACTGCAAGACATACTTCTTTGTTAGAAATGGATAAATTAATATCAGTGCTGATGATGGCAAGGTTATCTTGGGTAGATTTCTTTTTCCTAAATCCAAATTGGGATGGAGAGAGAAGATGATTACTCTGGACAAAAAATTCTAACCGGTTTTTAATTAATTTTTCATAAATTTTACTAAGGGTGGATGAAAGAGCAATTGGCCTATAGTTGGATCCAGAATTGGGTGATTTGTTTAATTTTAGAATTGGGATGATTATTTGAGAACTCCAGTCATCAGGTATTATGCCAGTCTGGAAGATTTTATTTAAGATGCTTAAAAAGTGATTTAGAACATTATCATTACTATTTTTGATAATGCTATAAGGTATACCATCTCTGCCTGGAGATGAGTCCTTGACTGTTGATAAACAATTTTTTAATTCAATTAAAGTGAATGGAGAGTCAAGCCAATGATCAGACATAGGAGTGTTGTGGATTGGAGTTATTTCATCTAAGTTAGGTACAGAAGGGGGGGCAATTTTGTCCAAGAACTCGTCTATCCATTTAGAATGAGAAGCTCGAGGAGATGTTGGACTGAAGGAGGATCGAAATCTTCGAATCATAGACCAAACTTCCGAAATTGGAGTGTTCGGAGATACTGAACTGCAGAAGTTGTACCACCCGGATTTTTTTTTTGACCTCAATACCCTTTTGGCATTGGCTTCGGCATTTTTGTATATGAGATAGTTCTCCATAGTCATATTGTGACGATAGGAAAGAGATTTAGCTTTCCGAATTCTCACTACTTTGGAACATTCCTCATCCCACCAGGGAGTCGGAGGGAGTTTTTTGAGAGATTTGGTTTTAGGGGGAGGATTTGATTTATTGATTGCAGTTACGAGCATTGATTTGAAGTTATCGTAGTCATCTTTGACAGATAATGTATCGGTATAGGATAAATTTTGTATAAACTTATCCATATGTGAGTTAAATTCGTCCCATTTGGTGTGTTTTGTTTTAATCTTTGTCGAAATATGGGACTTGTCTGAATGGAAAGAAGTTTGATAAGTGATGGTGATCGGGAAATGATCACTGGAGCAAGGGTCGGGGGACACCACCCACGAGGAGAGAGGTGCCAGATTAATAGAGCATATGGAGAGATCCACTGCACTGGGGTTTGTGTTGGGGCGAGAGATTCTAGTAGGAGATCCGTCATTCAAAAGAAAAAGGTTGGATTCATCTAGGAAATCCATCACACTTCGACCGTCTCGATCACAGAAAGCAGAACCCCAGACGGGGGAATGGGCATTAAAATCACCCAATAAAAAGAAAGGAGGGCTTAGTTGACGGACAATTTGCAACCACGCTTGTTTATTGAAGTGCGATGTTGGGGGAAGATAGATAGAAACAAAGGAAGTGTCCTTTATTTTAGCTGCAACCATTTGAAAGTCAGCATTGGGGGGTTTGATATTATTTATTGGGAAAACCGGAAGGGATTTTTTAATAAAAAGGGCAGCACCACCGCCCGTACCTTCCGGGCGATCATCGCGGAGACAGGAGTACCCTCCCACATTAAAGTAAGTGGATGGAGTAAACCATGTCTCCGAGACAGCAGCCACAGAAACAAGGTTTGAATTTAATAGGTTAAGAAGGTTTGATTTGTTAGAAATAGCACTGCGGCTATTCCACTGAAGAATTCTGACATCTTGAAGAGCCATTTTGAATAAATGATTTTAATGTGGAAATAATAGAAGCAGCGTTGGACGGTAGATTAGTTTGAGAAGAAATTAGGTCAATTAGAAGCATAATAAGAGTTTGAATAAATGAAGAATTATCTTGGGAGAGTTGTTCAGAAAGCTTTTGATAGTTTGTTGAGGATGAATTATAATTGTTTGCGCACCCATTTGTGGCGTGTGAAAGAGGAGAACCATTGGGATTTAAGAGAAGTGAGTTGTGTTGTTGCTGATCGTATCCACGAGCCTGTTTAGAGATAGGGTTTTTGTATGTGAATTTTGTTGAACGGGAAGATGTTGAGGAGGAGGCGAGAGGGTTGGATGAAGAGTTACTGGATAAAACCTCGGAAAATGATTTTTTGACAGGCGGGAATAATTTAGAAGCCTGCAGAAAAGACAAGTTCTCAGAGGCCATAGAAATTTTTATATTTTTTTGGCGAGATTGTTCGGGGCAAGAAGAGTTAATGGCGGAATGAGCGCCTAAGCAGTTAAAACATTTAGGTGAAGAGAGAGAAGAACATTGGTCAGCCGAGTGGTTTTCTCCACATTTGAAACATCTGGGAGGGGATCTGCATGCAGCTTTGGTATGACCAAAACGGCAGCAGTTGTAACATTGAGTGGTGGGATAAGTGTACATTTCAACTGGTAAGGAGTTGAAAAATAAATAAATATGGGAGGGAAGAGATTGTCCTTCGAATGTGATGACGACAGATTGGGAGGGCTTCCAGGAAACGATGCCCTCAGAGGTGTCCTTATAATTTAGCCTCCTGGCTTTTATGGGATTGCCGATATGTTGGGGGGTTGAAAGTGAGGACAGGATTTCTGGAATGGACAGATCGGTCGAGATACCCCTGACCAGGCCCATTCGAGTGACATTGAAAGTTGGGATGTACGCCTTGAATTTAGAATTTGATGAAATAAATATATTTTTGATAAAGTTGTTGGCGGCTGAACCCGACAGGAATTCAACAGAGATTCGGAAGCGACCCTCGGCTTTAACACCTCCAGGTTTAATCGAAAGGTTCTTGTTATTTCAAAGAAATTTACCAAATTCAAGAGGATGGATGGTTTTACCTTGTTCAGTTTTTTGCGCATATACAATGTAGGGGCCACGGGAATGAGTAGAGTAAAAGATTGTTGGAGGAGGTTGAGGAAGAGCTGGAGGGGACTGAGGAGACAAAGGCGAATCATGTTTTTTTGGGGAAAGGGGACTAAATTTTCTTTTTTTAATTGAGGTTAGGATGACAGATTCATTGTCTGAAATGTTTGAATGTTCTGAAAAGTCTATTTTATCTGAAATGTCTCCATCTGGAGGGTCAGGAGGGGGATCTGGGGGCTTTGTAAGGGGTACAGGAGGGAAATCCTCCTCCATTGTTCAAAAAATTACAGCAAATATAAAAAGTGACAGAAGTAAAAAAATTATATAAATATCTGAAAATGAGCAGCAAGAGTGACTCCTGGAAGATCAGGGGGGAGAAGATTCCAACACACTAAACTTTTTACAGCCAAAACACAATAAAAAGATTGGTTTAAGAATATTTTTTGAAAGAGCAAAACAAAAGAACTGACCGGCGTGTGCGGGCGGCATTATTATTTTACACTGTTGCCGAATCCCCGCAACAAGCGCTCAGTGTCAGTGTTGAATTCGAATGAAACAAATTTATTCGCATAGTAGTGTTTCACTTTAAAAACTTTATTGTTGTTAGTCAAAACTTGTTGATTTAATGTGTCTTTATCTAGTGTGTATTTATTAAGACTGACCTAAAGGAACAACTTCATTCAGAGCGTGTTTTTTCAGACTTACTTTTGTTTACTTAATTGTAGACATGCCTAACCTGCCTAGCTGTAAAAATGGTGTTTATTTGTGCGTAATTTTATCATTGAATTATTGTGCCAATACCCCGTAATTTTGCAATGCCTTACTTTACCAACAAAGATCGGGCAGACATTCATTAATGAAATACGCCACAATGTACGAATTGATAATAATATTACTTTACGTTTACATGCTTGCTTACAAGCTGAAGGTGGACATTTTGAAAATTTGTTAACCGCTGGGACGCCGGAGACGCGCCGGCTCGCGCGTCATATGCGCATGCGCGAGAAAATAATTCAAATATTTGAATAATACATCCGACAAAAAACTTTTGGTCCACGATTTTGGCCCTTCTATGTACACAATTTGTATGGAGAACAGTGTCAGAATCGCTTGCGCTGTCATTACTCTCGGAGACGCTACAAGTTTCATTCACCTAGTCACCCTGGAATATTTTAAAAACGATTTCTTCTATGACAATCGGCTGTCAGAATTTGTCGCGAATTTAACGGTCGCAATTAATGGGTGTATCGCGAATAAAACGATCATAAAACCTATTAATTTACGTAATAAATGCAAGTAATGTGGTTTTAGTAGATAGCTTATTGTGTTGTGAACGTGTTTCAGTTAATAAAATATACAATAGCTCAAAATTTATCAACAAAACATTCAATTCAAAATTCAAAGTGGTGGTTTTTTAGTGTTTTTTTGCGAAGTTCCGCGAATTTCCGCTAAATGTCACGGCATGTGACCGGTTAAACCAGTTAAAAGCGATGACATTAGTTAAGTGTTCAATCAGTTTATAACAATTTAATCGTTAAAAGCGTGTCTTCAATTGTTATTTAAGTGCAGTTATCTTTTTACATTTGGTTTAAAACATACGATCTGTATAAACGTCAAATTCCCGGTCTTGTTATTGTTTACAAATGGTTTCCATGGATACAGGCCAAATCACACCAAGCAACGTTGCAACAAATGCACCCGGCAAGCTAACTTGGGTAAGTGCTACCTTACACTAAGGATTTTTAGTAGGTATCTCTTTTTGTATGGGAAAAAAAAAGTTAGAATTTCAGAAAAAGTCATTTATCTTTTTTACTCCTACCATAATGTAGAATCACCTCCCGAAGTTAATGCACTTCATCCCCGGACACCCTGTATAAATTGTATTATTAATTTTATCATATGAAAAAGCCCTAATTGGGTGTATAAAATAAATAAATAAATTAGGAGGCATGATTTTTTGAGAGGGCGAAATTTCCAAAACGAACACTGCACTGGTTAGGCGAGGTAGTAAATAAATATGTACATCTTTCTATAATATAATAATACTAAAAACGAGGAAAGATTTGATTGTTTCTTTGCATTGAATAGGCTCCGAAACTACTGAACCAATTTGAAAAATTCTTTCACCAATAGAAAGCTACATTATCAGCGAGTGACGTAGGCTGTATATAATGGTAAGCTCTGGCGTTATGAAATTTGTATAAATGAAAATGTGTGTATTTCGTATATTTTAGCGGCAGGGAGGAAAGGCAGGGGGAAGGTGGGGTTTGCGGAGAGGGAAGACACGACGGAGGGGGAAGATGGAAGGGAACGGGGATACACGGGAAAGGACATGCAGGGAGAATCAATTTATAAATAACTAGGTGGTACCCGGCGTGCGTTGCTACGCCATTCAAAGAAATAAATGCCTTCCTGCATGTCCTTTCCCGTACATCCCCGTTCCCTTCCACCTTCCCCGTCCCTCTTGTGTCTTCCCTCTCCGCAAACCCCACCTCCCCCTGCCTTTCCTCCCTGCCGCTAAAATATATGAAATACACACATTTTCATTTATACAAATTTCATAACGCCAGAGCTTACCATTATATACAGCCTATGTTACTTGCTGATAATGTAGCTTTCTATTGGTGAAATAATTTTTCAAATCGGTTCAGTAGTTTCGGAGCCTATTCAATGCAAACAAACAATCAAATCATTCCTCTTTATAGTATTAGTAGATAAAATTCAAACACTTATTTCAAAGATGGTCCTTCGGTCTACCAATTAAAAGTGGAACAAACTTAAAACATTGGATAATTAATTTATGTAGTTATGTAGCACCATTTGTGCGAAATATCAACCCAAGGCTAGACGGTGCTCTTTCACCAGGGCGATACTAATAGTAATGGTAAAATACACTTACTCATCAAAGCACTCCTCATTGTACTCTGCAATCGGAGAAGTATCACTCCTTTGAACCAAAGTCCTAGCCTTACGGTGCAAATCATTCATTTTCGGAGTAACCTGATCATCAATTTGCACGGTATCATCAATTACTCCGGGTTTTCTTCTTTCATCACCCAGTTTCTTGGGAGTTTTCGATGCTGAACTATTCATATCACAAGCCTTATTACAACGGGCGATACCGTCCAAGAAATTACCACCAGATTCTGAGATTGGATTCGGAGAAGTCTCATTATTAATTTGTAACAATACGCTATTAGATTTGTTTGGAGTAGTTTGTACGCATTCATCTCTACGATTATCTTGTTTATTGATTGCTTCAGGATTAAACGTAACGTTTCGTTTATTAACATAATTCGAACTCATTACTAATTCAAAACTCGTCATTACACCGATTGAAATGTGTTCAATACAGTTTACATTTACGTCGGCTTGCGGTAAATTGGTATCACTTTGTCCTTTAGTTAACACTTGTTTTTTACGAGCATCGGGAAGTTCGAATTGATCATTGATTTTCGCTTCATTAACAGTCAGCAATCTATCGACTCTATTTTGCAACATTTGCAACTGCTTGTTTTGTAATTTGATTATTTCGTACAAATCTGAAACGGTTGGTTCGTCAGTATTTTTACCACAAACTAAAACATTTTCTTTATCATTGTTGCATTTTTCAATGTCTTTTAATATATTTTGACCCCTTTTTGCGTGCTTTTCTCTAGCTTCTATAGCTTTTTGTTTCATCTCCAAACCGTTTGTAATAATTCCGGCTTTGTTCGTAATGGGTTCTTCGTAATGCGGATCGCAATCTCTCTGATTACAACACGGACGTCTCGTATTTACATTACGAGGGCAACAGTAATCATTTGGATCATTTTGTAAACATTGTTCATAGTTCTGATGGTATTCTGTTTGAATCATATTATGGTTAGTTGGCTTTCTAGTATATTGTACGTTGTTTTCTCTATGGTTAACTTGCATATCATTTATTTTAGACCCGTGAGAATTAGCACCACAGGATTGTATGTGCTCATCTGAACTAAAAACATTTTGCTGTTGTGAGCCAAAACCATGAACATTTTGTCTTTGTGCACCAAAATTAACATTTTGCTGTTGTGAGCCAAAAACCTGAACATTTTGCAGTTGTGAGCCAAAGCCATGAACATTTTGTCTTTCTGTACTAAATCCATCAACATTTTGCTGTTGTGAGCCAAAACCATGAACATTTTGCCTTTGTAAGCCAAAACTATGAACATTTTGCTCTTGTGAGCCAAAACCATGAACATTTTGTCCATGTGGAGTAAACCCATCAGCGCTGTGTGCTTGTGAAATAAACCCATAAGCACTTTGTCCTTGGGAGCTAAATCCATTAGCATTTCGTTCTTGTTTGTTGAATCTGTTATTATTATTTTGAGCTTGAGACATAAATCCAACATTACTTTTATCAGCAGCAAATTGTCTTAACACACCTGAAGTACGGTAATCAACATTAAAATTACGTTTATCACCAAAATTAGGCTCATAATGATTGGCTTTCTGATTCATCAGGTTATTTTTAGTTGCGACAACATTGTCTTCGGGTGTTGCCTTTGATTTTTTATCTTGATATAGTCCAGCCGAATTAGGTAAGGTAAAAAAATCCAGACCAGGGTTGGAGTCAGGTTTGTCAATGCGAAAATCTTTTTTGGATTGTGCCGCGGAGCTCATCAAACCTAGAAAAGAGATGATAATTTATTATTTTTTTTTACATAAAATTCCTTACAAGAGGTCCTAAAGGAAACAACTTTCCTCAGAGCTTGTGTCATCTTCGATGACACTGTGTGTCTAAGAAGAGGGAGATCTGGGAAGAACAAAGATATGAGGGGTGGGTAGGAATTTGGGGGTTAGTGCATCTAGGAGTGATGGATATATGAATCTATCCCTCCCACTGTGGTGTAAGGGGTTCGGTCGACAGAGTCTTGCTTGCCATATGTACCATTCAAAACCTGGGATGTATATCTAAAGAGCCCCCAAAAGTCAGCAGTACTTTTCATGTATCCTCATGAAGTCAGCTACGAACTAGCATCTAGCCCTTTGTACAGTATCAAGAATACCAACCTAACAAAATGACAGAAATTATTGTAAATGGCAGCGAATTGACGTATTACGCGAAAGTAAATTTTCATTTTACACAATTGAAATTTTGAATGCAGTATTTTCTATGGCCCCAAATGCAAAAAGGTGTCTTTAATAGTAATTAAGGTGAATCTAAAGATTTTTTCTAAAAAATATTAAAATTATGCATTCTAAAATATCCATTACAATCAGTTTAATTAACCTATTTACGTTGTGTAAATGTCGCAGTCGTGTTGCAGACCGTTTATCTTCCAATTTACCACTCACTAATGTACTGCACTCAACCGTAATGTGAACCCATTTTGAACGAGTTACTCGCCACTCGACTAAACTACTAGCCTAGTCGGAACAAGCCTTTAGCGATGTATAACTGACATTCTCTGGCCATATCGCAACTCACTCAGTCTTGCTAAAAACGTCTTGGGTTCAGCATCAGGACTTGTAAGCAGTTTAATAACCAAGAAGCTATGCTAGCATTATTCGATACTGAGAAGCAAGTTGGAGTACGCGAGCGATGTTTGGGCACCGTACCACCAGAAATACATTGACATTTGGAGATCCAGAATGTTTATATGCGGAAGCATGGAACCTATCCCAAGGTTCATGCACCGTATTAACTTACTTGAGGAAACTGATTCTGTGAGTCTAGAAACTAGGCGGAAAGCAAGTCTTGAACAATTGGAACAATTTCATTGATAGCCGGTTTCGACATCATGATTTATTCAATGTACCGAATGGCAGAACAGACGTCCTGGCAAAGAATAGCATGACGAAGGGAGTGTCGCTGTTAAATGAACTTACAAACCATTTGGATTTAAGTGATTGCTCTCTAAGGTACAGAGTATTGTATACTTGGGCTGCAATGTAAATGATAGATGGGATCCTTCGGTTGAAATCAAATGCCGGATTGAGCAAGTTCGTGCAACCTTTATCCGCATGAAAAAAATGTTCTGCAGTCATGATCTCAACCTTGGATTACGAATGCGAATGGTCAGATGCCATGTGTTTTCGATATTATTTTGTGGAATGGAAGCATGGACGCATACTGAAGAACTAATTAGGCAACTTGAGGCATTCGAGAAGTGGATCTACAGAAGAATACTCAAAATAAGCTGGATGGACAGGGTTACGAATGAAGATGTCATGGATCGGATGAATAAAGAAAAATAAGTTATTAAAACTATAAAAATCAGAAAACTTCAGTATCTAGGACATATGAAGAGACATCCAGAGAAGTATGAGATCTTGAATCCATAATGCAGGGTAGACTGCAGGAAGACGGGGCCCTGGAAGAAGGAGAACCTCATGGCTGAAAAACCTGACACAGTGGTTTGGCCAGTCTAATGTAGAGCTGTTCCGGGCCGCAGTAAACAAAGTCCGCATAGCCATCATGATAGCCAACGTCCGTTGAACGGACAGGGCATAAGAAGAAGAAAGAAGATTGTTCTCTAAATGCCAACTATTATTGAAGAGTCACCTGCCCAAATGCTGATATGGTAACTAAATTGGGTAATTATCGGTTCGGACTGGCCACGCTTATTACGAATAATTTTTAGAAAAAAACTTTAGATTCGCTTTAATTACTATAAAAGGAAACTTTTTGGCTTTGGGGCGGCGGAAAATAATGCATTTTAATTTTCAATTGCATAAAACCAAAATTCACTTCTCGAACCGACGCAGCGAAAATCCGCGGCTGTAGCTGTCACTGTTATGGACTGTAGCCGACTTCATGGGATACCTACATGAAATACCGCGAATCACAAACCATGTTACACAAACCTAGCGTAGCCGCTGAACTAATTGAAAACTGGGATGTTTTTCTTGCCTTGACGCGAGTAGGCGTTATAAAGGGGCACATTCTTTTGTATCACAAACCATGTTACACAAACAAGCCCGCTAGACAAATTTCATAATTACGCGCCTTATCCCACGAAGTCGGCTACAGTCGTATGAGCTCTTGCTAATTTATCAAGGATACCAACATAACAGTGACATTTACGGCCGCGGAATTTCGCTGGGTCGGCTCGCGAAGTGAATTTTGGTTTTATGCAATTGAAAATTAAAATGCATTATTTTCGGCAGCCCCAAAGCCAAAAAGTTTCCTTTAATAGTAATTAAGGCGAATCTAAAGTTTTTTTCTAAAAATTATTCGTAATAAGCGTGGCCAGTCCGAACCGATATTTACCCTAAATTGTACTGTAAATGGAATAATTCTGTTGTACAGTAATAAAAATAAAATAAAATAATCTGAATAATTACCTGGAGTAAGATTAAAGAGTTTTTCAGACTGCGTTTGATTGTAGACACTTTGTAAAGGCATTTTAGAAGGTGAAAAACAGTAAGGCGTGTCATTCTCATATATCTTTCCGCTTAATCCATTAATTTTGTCATTATTACCATGTCCATTGCCTTTGAAAACATCAGACGAATCTAGAACGCTCAAATCCAAATCATCAGAAGGCTTTGGCAATGCAACATTTTGTCCGCTTGTTGCTTTTAATTTTGAATCGGGATAGATTCTTTTCGAAGGTAAGTTTATAACACAGTCCTTATCGAAATACGCGCTGGGGTTTGATTTGTTTTTAATAACAGCATTTGAATTAAATGTCGGTTCATATGTTTCACATTGTTTTAATAATGGATGTTGTTCGTTTTGCCTTCTCTCCGCTTTTGTGTTTTGTATGTCGGTTAAAGGCCTCGGGAACTGGTGGTCCGATGGCGAAGAAGCCATCTTCAGAGAGGTATTGAAGCGGACTTGCTTCTTAGGTTGTTGGTTGTAAGATGGGGAGCAGTTTTCCTTCATTTTTAGATTCAAGGTAAAATAACCATTGTCCTTTGAGAAATAAATTTGTTTAGTTGCCAGTCAATTGAGTGATTTGTGGTTGAAAATGTCAGTTTTTTTTCTGTTTTCCGCGAACGAAACGTCAAAAATTGTCTAGTGCCCAACGATTTTCAGCAAACTTTCAAATTTCAAATACATATAGAGCATAGATAATAGAGAACAGAAGTGTGGTCATGTGTCAAAAAAAACCGTTCGATTAGGTACAAAATTTTCCCAGATTTGTAGTATGGATTGCCAAATTTATTGTGCAGTGTGTCATAGGAAATAACTATTTTTTTCGTACACCATACACCTACCCAAAACTTACACTAGTGACGCGACCGACTGCAAAGACAATCATGTCTTCTAAAAATATTATATAAGCTCTCGAAATATAACGGTAGGACAATTAAAAATTGTGTTATGGTTAGAGAGCAGTTTGCATTAATTATATTATTACAATGTATATTATAACATACCTAATTACAATGTATATTATTACATACCTATTATTACAATGTTTATCATTTATTACACTTTACACTATTTAACCGTACACTATTGTATACACTTTTTGTACAAACTGTTTAAACAAATTTTGTTTTTGCTTTATATACCACTGTTTGTTTTTTCTAGGTACTAAATAAGACTTATTTTAACTATATTACCCACGCACAGGCTGCACCTTAGTTGGTTCCCACATTATTGTTATGATTTTCAAAATATGTAAATATAAATTGTAAAATATGGGCAAAATAAAGGAATTAAAAAAATAATAAATTTTTTTAAATAAATTTTATTATGTATTCACTCTCAAAGTACTGCTAGCTCTATTATTGATATAAACAAATTTAGAACCAACTCCAAAAACCTATAAGTACATTTAATATTTTTCTGCTCCCGGTATTAATATTCTTATTTTTATTTCGTACACTTAAGAAAATATTTATGTTATTTAATTTCATAATTTTAAATTCGCAATTCAATTATCTTTGTTTTTAATTATAGTTTACTGACTACATACTAACAGCGAATACCTGCGGAGCGGGTTTTTAACTGCTAGTGATGATATTATTTTATTTTATCTTTAGGTTTATTATTATAATGCTTAAGTTAAATATTTATGTGAATACTTAATAAAATGTAATTTTTTCCTACCCCATTAACTAAAATGGCGCTATTCCCCAATTCAAACACTCATCATGGAGAAATCCTCAGTTGATGGGTAGTGTTGTTAAAAAAACCTTTCTTTGATTAGCCTTAAACTTTCCGTAATAATTATAAGATCAGCATGTATGTTCAATGGTAAAAATATCTTTCTAAACTCTTTACCACCACGATACCGTTGAAATCGGAAGCGACTCTATTTATTTCAAAGAATTTGGAATATCTTAACAATAAATTACTTAAAATGATGGAGGGGGGAGGGGGTAGTGCAAAACGAAACTTGGAGTATTGTTTTTTTGATGAAATCTGGGAAGTTTTGATGAAATCTGGGAAGAAGAAATAATCTTTTAATTTTTCCCCCCGTTCCACGAAAATTTTCCCTGACATTAGCGGGGTTTACACGCAGAGTTTGGCCTGCGAGTCTGAGCACACTTCGCTCCGAATCGTTGGCGGAAACGTACGTGTAAACGCGATCGACTCGCAGGCGAAACGCTCCAGTCACTCGCCAGTTCGTATCAGCGTTTGGCCCGTTGAGCGTTCACACGTAAGGGTTGGATCGGGTGCCGCGCGAGATGTCTTTGACTTTTTTTGTTTGTTTATGGCTATTTGCTGACTAATTTTATTAAAGAATTGATTTATCTGCCATTCAGTGCTACCAGATGCGTGGTTTTTTGGGTCGTTTATACCTCCACGGTTTTCTCAAAAAACCATATCGAACAAGACATTGTATTTTAGCGGTCGCCAAATAATCTACTTTTGAGTGGATATGATTTGTTTATTGTTTGCATGGGTCGCGTGAGTGAAATCCCGAATTCAGGAATGTAGTTCTTGAAATTTTGAACTTTAGTACGGGACTACGGGTTCACAACTTGTTTCACAACACAAGTCTTTTTATTTAATAATAATATGAATAAATTAATAAAATGATTTGAATATAACCATGTAAGTAACTTTAATAAGGTACCTACTCTAGGTACCGTAATTTTTTTAAATTATTATTGTTATTTATATTTTAATCTTAATATTTAATTGAAAATAGATTTCTGTAAATTAAGCTTGATAAAAGAAAAAATAAAAGTTTTATATGTGTACTCTCATCTCATAGTTTGCGTATTATTTGCGAATAAAATATATCGATATATATATTCGATGTTGAAGTATTAACAATACATCGGTTCAATACGATGAATCGTTACTTTACATCGAGTGTTTACAATACATCGATGTATATCGTCCATCCCTATAAAAAGGTCTTTTGACCTCTCCAGCCAGAATCCCTCAACCCATCACCTCGAGAAATCCTGAATTATAGCTGAGCAGTGACCTTTTCAACAACAGAATCAATAATAAAAGAAAAAAAATGTACATTGAAAAAAAATCTACTGATGAATAAATGTTTATATTATTATTATTATAAGTCCCACATTCTGTTACAAACAAAAGTAGTGTGTCAGTAATAATATGAAAACAACTTTTTTTGAAAATGATGACATTTTACTGAAAAATTTATAATTTCTGTAAATATTTACTGGTTGAAGATTAATTTGCGTATGTATATATATATTCTAAAAGGCAATTAAATTCTCTAGACTTCTTTTAAATAAATTTCTTTCTTTGATGGATATTTTAGACGATATGAAGGAATTTTTGATGAAAAATGTGAAGTAAAATGATTTTTTTCGAAAATATCTACATTCGTGGAGCGTGTAACAAAAATAGCTAGGATTTCGAAAATTACGTATGGAATAAAAGATGTTGATATTTTTATGAGCTTTTACTTATTAAGAGAAAATTTTCCTCTGCGACGCCCCGTTTTCGGGATATAAGCGAAACCCGAAAATTGGGACCTTCTCCCCCGCCCTCCCCCCTCTAGCTCACCACCTAGATGTCAGGACTTTTAGTATGTTTACACCCTAAGCACCCTGAACAAGTTTCTGAAGGAATCGCTTAGGTTCTTGCTCACGCACTCTACACCTCCTTTTGGACCATTCATTGCCTGGACTAATAGTGAAATACATATTTTAACAAATGTCTACGCCAATTAAGAGTGCTAGCTCTTGCGCTTGGCGTAGGAGTTATTTCATAATTATTCATAATTATTTCATTATTATTACATAATTTTACATTGAGTGTACAATAAATATAATCTTACGTACTAGGATATTGTGACGTAATTTTAATATGGCATGAAATGAAGTTATAACATTTTGATTGGTGATGTTATGGTTGTTATTTTTTTAAAAGAATAATTCGACCTTTTCTTGATTGATAAGAAATTTGTTATTTTTTTTACTTCTTCGGGAAGACTATTCAAATATTTTATGTCTTTGTAAATATAATTATTGTGCATTTGTTGTGTCGTAAATAGAGGAATTTGGATGTTAAATTTATGCCTTAATGATGAGATAAGTTAAAAAAATATATAAAATTTTCTTTGATTATTATTTGTAATATTGAATCTTTTTTATGGAGGTCTTACATTTTGGAAAAATTATGCTGAAGGGAATGTAGGTTGTCTTTTCAAAATTACTTAAATAAATAATTTTTGTACCACTTTTACAGGACTTACGATTTTCTCCTATGCACTTCCCCATCCAAAGATTCCATAATGAATTAGTGATTGGTGTGGGGAGGGGGGTGGGGAGGGAGAGGGAGGGCGGTGAGAGGGGGGGAGGTGGAAGAGGTGAAGTGGGAACCCCCCCTTACACCATGCGCACGAAGCCGCAGGAAAAAGCTAGTAATATAATAAATAAATAATTCCACCTAAATAATGTTTTAACTTATCGAATAGTACCATACTTTCTTCCGTATAACCGTCATATAAAAAGAACACCTGTTGAAAAACTTTTTAGGAGTGATGACGTCACACGATTCACTATAAGTGCGGTGTTTTTCGGGGGATCTTGAAAAATTAAAACTTTGAAAATTATTTCAACTATTAAAACAAACTCTAAAAAAATATATGAAGTTATTTAAGTCAGAAGGTCATTATTCATTATATTTTTTTTAAATGGACTGGAGTTCTCTATGACACCGAGGTTCTTTATTTTAGTTGTATGGTTTAGTATGGTACATGAATTATTACAGACTTTTTTTGTTGTGTATAATTATATTAATGTTGGGGTAAGTTTTGAATTCATTTATAAACTAGAAAGGAATATAAACTGTTTTTTTGCATTAATTGTAAGTAGGCTTGTGAAGCTTGCCGTGCTGACGAAGTTTTCATTTAAAAAAAACACTTAGTAGTTTACATTTAGTTTCCAAAATTGTGAATTTTAGTAATTTACATCAAATGTTTTACACTGTGTTATAGTTTTTCAATTTATTTTTATGTATGAAACAAATAGCCCCGTATTTTGCGTATAGCTTGCGAAAGATAACAATCGCGTACTGGCAACACAAAATATTGCTGTCTTCGAATTCGAAACGCTTGTTTGACGCTTGACACTTGACACTTGACAGGCTGTCATGACAGCTGACATATCTCGGATTTCACATGGATTTCACCGTAGGTAAAAAATAAAGTTGAAAATAATAAGGGAGGAATGCAGATCCCGCCAATGTGGGGGATTTTAATAAAAATGCACTTTCTAGATGAGAAAAATGTGGAAAAGTTGAATAAAAAAGAAATTAAGGTGCGCTTGGCAAAATTGAGGGAGATACAGCCGTTTAAAGAATGAATAAAATGACACTTCGTGAACTTAAACTACGCCATCTTGTTACTATTATGTTGGTATCTCAGACTTGCTATTAACCTGTAATCGGCCGGACACGCTCATTTGCGCGCAGCTTTTGCGCATGCGCGAAAAAAATATTTCGAAATAAAAACGTTTGTCTGCGATTTTGACCCTTCTATGTACAGAATTTGTATGAAAACAAGGTCAGAATCGCTTGCGTCAACATCATTGATGATATAGCCGACCATAGAACCGGTTGATACGATTGTAGCCGACTTCATGTGATAGATGTGACGCGTAATTATGAAATTTTTCTAGCGGACTTTTTTTAAACGATTTTTTAAACTGTTTATCACCTTCCAAATTAAAGTAACCTAACCTAAGACTACGCTAAACATGGTTTGTGCCCCTTTATAACGCCTACTCGCGTCAACGCAAGAAAAACATCCCAGTTTTCAAATAGTTTAGCGGCTACGCTAGGTTTGTGTAACATGGTTTGTGCCCCTTTATAACGCCTACTCGCGTCAACGCAAGAAAAACATCCCAGTTTTCAAGTAGTTTCGCGGCTACGCCAGGTTTGTGTAACATGGTTTGTGACCATTATTAATTCTGTTTTTCATAATTACGCGCCTTATTATATATCACACGAAGTTGGCTACAATCGTATCAACCTTCGAATAGCAAGTCTGAGATACCAACATAATAGTAACAAAATGGCGTAGTATAAGTTCACGAAGTGTCATTTTATTCATTCTTTAAACGGCTGTATCTCCCTCAATTTTGCCAAGCGCACCTTAATTTCTTTTTTATTTAACTTTTCCACACTTTTCTCATCTAGAAAGTGCATTTTTATTAAAATCCCCCACATTGGCGGGATCTGCATTTCACCCAATAATAATTACTTTATTTTACATGTCTAATATAATAGATAAATATGATTTCAATTCAAAAACATTGGTTTTTAATTTTGTTTTTGGAAAAAAACATTCATGTTCCCGAGCTGGCACATTGGTCGTTGGTGTTTGTTTTACTTGATATTATTTTGATTATTTCAATATACCTATATTCATTTATTTTAAATACTTCTTATTTATATATTACATTTAACTTATTTTTATATTACATCAGAAATTTGTTACATGATTAGATCACCATGATACTGGAAGGAGGCTAGGAGTCAGACGGAGGAGAAGACGAAGAGGGCTGGCCAGTGAAATATTTAGAAGTTTTCCAGAATCCTGCAGAGGGATGCATTGAGCCAAGCCAAGCCTCTTGGAATGGATCCATTGGTAGAAATCCATCAAGTACTTTTATTTTATTTATTTATTTATTTATTTATTTATTTATTTATTTATTTATTATAGATACAAAAGTACAAATTACAATTAGGAAGCTTTGCCTGTCCAACTAGGAAAGTTTCCCGTTCCAGGATAGGCAAATTGACATGTTTAGTTCATATTATACCTGAAATGTACATAAATTACATAACAAAAAACAAAACCAAAAAAAAAATAAAAAACAGAAAAATTCATTTTTTTCTGAAGCTAAGGTGTGTAATAAAGAAAATGTATATAAAATATATAAATATAAGTACACATACATTTTTTGTGACAAAGTAGAAAAGGTAATCTGGTAGCATATATTATAATCGGATTTACCGAATTAACCTGGTAACATATGTATAATACATTCAGATTTACAAGATGGAAGAATTACAAGAACAAGATGGAGGAATTACAAAAGATTTACAACATAAAGAAATGAAATTATGTTAAGCTATGTGTTTAGGAGTTTGAACTTTTAATACATAGTACACTTATAGGAGAAACTATATTAAAATTTACAATAATAGATATAATAATGAACGTAATAATCTATATGATTTTATTTTTTTAGCGATGTAACTACTTACTATGATTTTTGTAACTACAAATTATTTTCACTGATTTAAAACATGTTTTAAGAATAGTATTATATTATTAGTACGACAGTATGAATATACACTCTCTTGAACTACTCCTGCTAAAATATAAAAACAATAAAAACATAAAAACAATAACTATAAATGTAGATGGAAATATAAACTATGAATAATAATAAAATAGTACCAAATTTAGTGCTACTTTGGTGAAATTGGTGCATTACTTCGTACGCCATACATGTTGTGTTATGTAGGTATCATTACATATTTCTTATTGCTAGCGATTATTGCGTTTGATGTTATTATAAAACGATGAACATGTCTGGGTTTTAAATGAAACTATGAAGTAATATTTTTTCATTTATAGAGTTTGGAAGAGAGACAGCAGCCACAGGGGGGGGAGTCAGAGTCCTGCACTGTACACTGTACCCCTAGGACAGCCCGGTAAAGCCTCAACTTCCCATGGACGAAGAGCTGATCTACGGTGTATCAAGAAAGATTACGAGCATGTTGACTCTCACTGTGATGTGACCTTTTCAAACCCACCACTGAATATGTCTGTCTACAATATTTTTTATGTTTCATAGATGAAAACACTATAAAAAATATTGTTGAGCAGACAAATTTGTATTCTGTACAAAAAATAGCATTAGCGTAAACACCTCAGTCAACGAAATGAACTGATTTCTAGGAATGCACATCATGATGGGTATCCTCAAGTATCCGGCATTCCACCTTTACTGGGTAAACGATACAAGGCTATCTCTTATCGCAGTTGTCATGCCTAGAAATCGTTTCACTAAGTTGCGGTTGTGTTTTCATTTAAACAACAATAACACGTTGATTCCGAGAGGATGCCAGGGTTACGACAAACTATTCAAAATAAGACCGTTGTTAAATGCCCCGCATGAAAATAAGGTCAAGGTGGAACCTGAGGAGTTCCATTCTGTAGACGAGCTCATGATTCTGTTCAAAGGTAGAAGTAATTTGAAGCAATACATAAAAAAATAAGCCACACGAGTGGGGCATCAAAGCCTTCTCCCGAGCGGTAGCCAGTCACAGTGTGGCCCATGGAACTAAGATTGAAGGGAAGCGGCAATACTTTCGGAATATTACGGGGATAAGCGAAAAACCTATGTAGCTCTGCGAACTTGAAACCGTCTAGTGGGAGGGGATAGAAACGGGGAATGTGGCTAGCGCGCGGGGGGAAGGCGGCGCTGTGGAGATAAGGTCCGAACTGTGAATGGGAATCATTATTATTTTTATATTTTTTAAACTTTCGTTAATTTTTTATTACATTTTGGACATAAAATATAATAGCTTAATTGAAAAATAAGTAATGAAATGAGGAAAGGGTAGTAACAAGGAGACTGGAGACTTATGTGTTGTTTAATTTTTATTGTTCCCTATACAAGTTATTTTAAGTTACCTTCATCTACTAGGACGTACTTAACTCATTTTTTGCGAAATCAAGATTTGTGAAGCGCTTGTCGAAATACATCGGCCTCACTTTTCACTTGACAAGTGCAAGTGGGTAAAAAAACTAGTGTTATGAACTCACTGTTACTCAAGGCACCATTCCTTGGTGCTATCATTACTTAACTCATCAGTTTGAAATAGATTTTAATTTATCATATAAATAGTAAGTATGGTTTTTTATACGTATTTTATAAAATCAACAGACTTGCAGTGAAAATTTTTGTGCGTTCTATTCTGATGTAAGCTGGTGCTTGAGTTTTAAGAAAGGAGTGCTCGATATTAATCTTATAAAAGAACTGTATTTACAGTTTTACAATGATAACAAAAAAAATAAGTGATAGGTACAAACACTGCTTGACTTATTTGCGTGGGCAAATAAATTTTATTTGATTAATTTGTGTTATTTCATAATTAATTTATTTAAAAATAATGTACATATTATTTTATAGTAGCAGATCCGGCCACACGTTGCTGTGGCTAACATAAAAAAATGCCACGCCATTACCCAACCTTTATAACCAACGCCATCAGTTAAATTAAATCCACACCGCCCATTTGCCAGCCCATTGCCCGCTGCCCGCTGCCACTTAACCAGATATGTTATATATTTCAATAAATTTACACAAAACCTTGACAAATTATATACCTAAACCTTTCTCATGAATCACTCTATCTATTGGTGAAAACCGCATGAAAATCCGATTGGGTAGTTTTTGAGTTTATCGCGAATAGACAGACAGACAGACGCGGCGAATAACTTTGTTTTATAATATGTAGAGATATACCATATAATATATCACAAGAATCCCAACTGCTTCTGTCTGTAGCATGTACGTTGTGAGGCTGAAGGTAAATGGTGAGGGGAAATAAATGGTGGAGAGAAAGCTGGAGAAGTACTCGGCTATTCAGATCTAGTCGACAAACACGGCTAAATCAATTTCAAGCAACATTTCAATTCTGAATGGTGGTCTTCTAATGGAATGTCTTCCACCTGGAACGTGCCGGAAATATATCTTATAATGTTTTTAATTATAAAATGTTGAAAACACAGATCAATCGAATAAAATTTATTTCGGGATTTGAACCCGCGACCTCCGGATTGTTAGTCAAGAGCTTTACCCCTCAACCACGAGGGCATGTCAATGTGACTTTTACATAACAATACAGTGATTATAAACTTTGAATTAACGTTGTAAACATATGTAAAAGGAGTGGTAAATTAGTAGGAAGAAAATCTAAAAAAAACAGTGCAAAAAAGACAAAGTAAAAATTAAAAAAAAATGAATAAGCTAAATGATAAAAAACATATACCTATGACATGTGTGAATCACAACTTTATATTTGTGCGTTATGATTAATAAAAACATAAAAGTTTTTTGGTAATTTTTAATTATTATAATTTAAGTTGACTGATTCGGCCCATTGGCAGTCGGAGTTCACGTGATAACATCGGGCTCATGGCGATGGCGGTTGAAATGAACACGCCGAAAATTATAAAATGTATATTTAAGCTATGTTTAAACACTTACATGTGAAAGGTAAGACTGTCTTTCTTCTTAAAGGTCTTCATAGAACTACTTTTACACAATTTTACGGCACAGTGGACCATTTTTCTATGTTTTATGAACGTTTTTCTGTGAGCTCTATGCGCGACCGAGGTGTAAAAGCCAATGTCAGCCATCTAAAAACCGTTCGGTAAATTTTTTGAAAAGGCATGCTTTGGGCAGAGGGGCACACTTTACATGCCGTCTCTCTAGTATCCATACTCTTAGGTGTGGCCAGTGGGCAGTAGCCAGGTAGGTGGGCTCGTCTATGATTTTGAGATGTACATGGGCAAAAACAGTAATGTGGGTGAGAAGACTGCCCGGTATGACGGTATGAGTGAAAACATTGTTTTTTTTTTACATTAGCTCCACATAGGAGGCCCTGGGGAAAATAATTCCCCGCAGGGCCTATTTCATCTTTGGGGATGCTGTGAGAGGTGTTTTTTTAGGAGAGGAAGTTCTGGGAAGGAAAAGGGTATTAGGGGTGGGTAGGAATCTGGGGGTAAGTGTGTCCAGGAGTGACAGTCGTATGAATCCATCCCTCCCACTGCGGTGCAAGGTGATGAAGGTAGTTAGAAAGTTGATAAAGGGTATCCCTCCAAACCGTAATTTCAAAGTCTCCACTGACATTGTGTAATATTTTTTTATTCAAATGTGTATTAAATATCTAGTCCAGATATTGATCGTCCAGTTGATTTAGTCAGACATCTCCAAATCCTAAGTTTTGAGAATATATATTCAAATGTCCACCATAAATCAAATATTAATTGCACTTGTCTCTGTTTTAAATACTTAAAATGATGTAAAATAACACTGGGAGACTTAACAGTCTATTAGTATGACATTTATTATTATGACATTTTGAAATATCCTACTAGTGATCTAGAATCCATTTGTCACATGAGAACGGGCCATTTCTACGACTCGGTCTTGAGTTCGACAGCTAAGCTGTGGAATGATTTGCAGGCCTCTGTGTTTCCTCCCTCCTACAAGACCTATGTTCACTCCTTCCCATGGGCGTAGGCACGGTAGGGCAAGGTGGAGCGCTTGCCCCATGCCTGGCCTGCCGATGCATGAGCTCCGGGATTGTCCACTGAGTTGCATTTTCAAATTTACAGCACTTCATAGGATGGTTTTTCCTTTTTTCAGTTCTTATTATCTGCATTCATAAAGCCTTAAGCATGAATAAGTTGTTATCTACTCTAGATTTTTATTTTCTCCCCACCCTAAATCAAAACCTGGCTATGCTCAGGGTCCTTCTTCTCCTCAAAAAGACCCTCCACACAGCATCTTTTAGATATTATTTTCCTCGGGGCCTCCCGTGTGGAGTTAATGTAAAAAAAAATCATATATGATCTGTTCGGTTCTACTTGAGAATTGTATTTAATCTGGTTAATTGCTGGATACATGTGCACGTCGTAGAGGTGGACCCCTCTGCGGAGGCGGGTTCCAGTGCTCCAGGAAGGGTACGCCAGTCCCACCCGCGCCCCGTGGAAGGTATCAGGTACATTGGCTGGAACATTTCCCTCAGGTGCAAAGTGTTCCAAAGCAAACAAAGGTTCAATGTGAAAGGTGCACCTTTGTTTCACCTCCAGCAAAAAAATTTCAAATCATAGCATTAATCAATTAGGAACCGACCTAATATGTAAGCACATTTTATTTCTTTTAGATTTTTAATTTATTATATTATATATATGTTTATGTAATATGGCAGACTGGGATTGCACTATCCTCCCAGTCCTGCTGGAATAAAAACTTTAATAAAAATAAAATGACTAAGACAGCCTTTAATTTTACAAGTAATGATAGCTATATTATCTCTGCTACTTTTTAATGTGGTATGTAAATAAAAATATGTTTTATAAAAAAATATTTCATTTATCTTCATACTAATAAATTACGCACCTCTCTCTACCACAGTTGTTAAAACAACGCTAAATAGTGCCAGTTACTAAGCTGTTAAATATTTCTTTAAGTTTAAGGAAATTTATTTGGTGAGAATTATATTGTGATTGAATTGATACAACTACAGTAAATAAATACACACAAGCTCTTCTACAATTTATTTTTACGCATTCACAAATGGCGCCAATTAAATTATTTTAGGTTATTAATAATTTTTGCACGTTACGATTTAAAATATTAAGGTAAATTAATTGTTTGCGCCCGAACACATTTAATATGAATATAAATAAATAGTTTTGTCCATAAACAAACCCAAATCTTTCAAGAAAGGCTGAAAAATTCAATTTTGTATCGGTGACTCAATCCAATATTGTATTTTTCAGCCTTTCATGAAAGATTTGGGTTTGTTTATGGACAAAACTATTTATTCATATTAAATATGTACGGTCGCAAACAATTAATTCACCTCAATATTTTAAAGCAAAACGTGCAAAAAGTATTAAAAACCTAAAATAATTTGATTGGCGCCATCTGTGAATGCGTAGATTAAAACGTACGCGACGTTTAACCTTAAAGTGAAACGTAACGTACGTTATAATCTACGCCTTCACAGATGGCGCCAATTAAATTATTTTAGGTTTTTAATACTTTTTGCACGATATGCTTTAAAATATGAAGGTTAATTAATTGTTTGCGCCCGTACATATTGATTATAAACTAAAATAAACAGTTTTGTCCGTAAACAAACCCAAATCTTTCAAGAAAGGCTGACAAATCTAATTTTTCATCGGTGACTCAATCCGATATTGGATTTGTCAGCCTTTCTTGAAAGATTTGGGTTTGTTTATGGACAAAATTATTTATTTTAGTTCATAATAAATATGTACGGGCGCAAACTATTAATTCACCTTCATATTTTAAAGCATAACGTGCAAAAAGTGATAAAAACCTACAATAATTTAATTGGCGCCATCTGTGAATGCGTAGATTATAACGTGTGTGACGTTTAACCTTAAGAGGAAAGGCTGCGCAGCCTTTTTCAAACAAATTTTAAATTTGTATTTGAGCCCAAAATACTCGTACAAACTGAATATTATTTTTTATCCAAATGTGTAAAAAATATCTAGAACAGATACTGATCGTCCAGTTAATTAATAAGATATCTCCAAATGCTAAGTTTTGAGATAAAATGAGGAAAGGAACATTTGAATGTTCACTATAAATCAAATATTATTTACACTTGTCTGTGTTTTACATACTAAAAATAATACAAAATAACCCCGGGAGGCATAATGGTCCGGGTCCGGTACATTAGTAAGAAAATTTTGAAATATCCTACTATCGACCCAGAAAACATCAACACTTTGTTTAATTCACTACAAGTTTTTGTGCATTATAATAGATGTTGGTGGTGTTTATGAGAACTGAGTGTTGTACCAGATAGGGGGTACACTTTTGCAAATAACTGCATACTCAACTTAAATATCGATTTTTCGGAGTTGTCTGACCAATGAACTGAATGATCGATATGTATTTTATATTACGACATACAGGCCATTAAGTAGCCAATTTTTCATAATTTTAGGGGTTTTAAATTACACATATATTTACAAGGGCGGATCCGGGATTTTTTTCTGGGGGGGGCACAATGGGCGGACGGGCACAAAAATCAACAATCACTGTTAGGATTTTTTTTCTGGGGGGGGGGGGGGGGGGGGCACAAGGGGCGGACAGGCAAAAAAATCAACAATTACTGTTAGAAATAAACAAGTTCAAGTATGTATAGGAAGGTTTATGAAAGTGTTAAAACAATAGAAAAATTAAAAGTTTAATAAAGATAGTTTTCTGTACTGTGATGGAATCTCCACAGTTCACAAAAATACCGTTTGGGGGGTCACCCGTGCCCCCCCCCCCTAAATCCGCCCTTGTATATTTATTTAAAAGTGCTGTTCCCGTCATAGTAAAAGATTATAATTTTTATATGGGAGGTGTTATCATTGCAGTGTGCTAGTTGAGTTGTATGCATCACCAACATAGTTCCCACGACCGGTCAGTGACTGAGTTGGCTTGGAATCTTGAAGAGATAAGTAGGGATGAAATACAGAGGCTGGCAAATCGGTCCACCGACGAGCTGTTGAACTCAAGAACTAGAAATAGAAATGACCCTTCCTCATGTGACAAATGTCATGACCGACCCAGTGGCTGAGTTGTCCTCGCGTCCAGGAGTCCCATTGTTCGATTCCTTGGCTGGCTAAGTCCTCCATCACGACACAAGCAAAATAGTCAGGTTTTTTGTAACCCGGGAATGTTTGTCTTTCTTTTAAAAAAAATAGAGTTTATATTTTATGTACAAGGTTGATGTTTTTTTTTTTAAAGAAAGTCAAACATTCCCGAGTTACGAATAACCTGACAATGTTTGAAAATCTCCTACTACCAACACAGTCAGCCGAAAATTTTGTTTGTGTCGTGAAGGAGGACTTAGCCAGCCGAAGAATTGAACACGCGATGCCCGGGTGGGACGCGTGTTGGATTGCCAACTCAGCCACTGACCGGTCCTGACATTTCACACGAGAACGAGTCATTTTTCCGATTGGTTCTTGAGTTCAACAGCTCGGCGGTGGAACGAGCATCTGTGCTTCCACCTCCTACAACTTGGGTCTCTTCAAGACCCATGTTCAGTCCTTCCTCTCCTGAAAAAGACCTTCCACACAGCATCTTTTAGAAATTATTTTCCTCAGGGCCTCCTGTGTGGGGTTAGTATAAAAAAAATATCAACGTATGATCTGTTTTTCAAATCCTAGCATAACCGAGACAATCTTTAATTTATAAGTAATCACAGCTATAGTTTATTTCTTCTGTTTTTTAATGTAAGTAGTATGTAAATAAAAATATGTTTTATAAGGTAACCAAAATGTTTTATTTATATTCATACTAACAAATTATGCACCTCTCTCTACCACAGTTGTTAAAACAACGCTAAATAATGCCAGTACACATAATAAACTGCTAAATATTTCTGTCTTGGATGAGAATTACATTGTAATTGAATTTATACAACACTGTAAAATAAATACACTTAAGTTATTCTACAATTTATTGTAAATTCACTTGGTGGCATCATTCTAATGAAAATAATTAATTAACTTATGAAAATAATTAACTTCACCCTTTTAAACATTATCAAAATAATTATAATATGCTTGTAGCCTCACTGATAATATGGTAATTTTTTATTAAAATACTGGTTTACAATTTCATTCATATAAATAATTTGTCACCGCCGCTAAAACTGTCAAAACTTGATAGGTGACAGCTGACAAGCATGTGATAGGTATCATCTTAGTTATGGTCAAAACTGTAGCAAAAACTTTTGAACTGCACGACATGTCCCGCGACACACCACAGTTCGCTCCGAACGCTTGAAAATCAGTTTACACGTACACTTCCGCGCGAGGGTCGCCCAAGGTCACCCATTCAACGATTTCGCCTGCCCGCGGAAGTGTGGCGACTTTTTTACCCAAAATAGTGTACCTGTTCGGCCTGCAGGCGGACACGGCGTTTCGGCGGGCTGCTTGGCGAACACCATAGACATCCACCTTCGTGAGGGCACAGTTGTATGGAGCTTCTATAATATTTCTATAATCTATGGTCAAAACTGGCGCTTTGGCCTGCCCGCGGAAGTGGGGTGACTTTTTAGCGCAAGGGGTCGGCCGGCAGGCGGACACGGCGTTTCGGCGGGAGAGTCGCATGCCGCTTTAGCCTGGGGGCGAGGCACGCGGTCGGAAGTGTACGTGTGCCCCGGCCAATTACAACAATATACCATAGACATTTAAAAATATTTTCTGTAGGTACTATTCATATAATTTTTTTTTTCTCTATTACCACACTCAACTGTCAGTGTCAATGTCAAACTAATAATTATTCCCGTTACTTGCTGTCAAAAGGTCGGAAAGTTGTGTTGTCGCGAAGTGTTCAAGAATATTCACATAAAACTAACTTCAACATGAGTCTAGTGACGTGCATCGCCCCTGTTAACATCGCAGTGATAAAATACTGGGGGAAAAGAGACGAATCTCTCATCATTCCTTTAAATGATTCATTGAGCGCAACTCTGTCCACGGATGTTATGCACGCTAAAACTAGTATCTTAGCCAGTGCCACGTTAAAAGAAAACAAGCTTTGGCTCAACGGAAAAGAAGAATCATTCGATAATGCGAGATTGCGCAATTGTTTGAAAGAGATAAAGAAAAGAGCGGCGGAACAGTCGACAGTGACCTCTGACCTACTCTCTTGGAATTTGCATATTTGTTCCGAAAATAACTTCCCGACTGCCGCGGGTCTCGCTTCTTCTGCCGCAGGTTATGCGTGCTTAGTTGCCACCCTGGCCAAACTGTATAAAATTGATGGAGAAATAAGCAGCATTGCGAGATTGGGATCAGGGAGTGCCTGCAGAAGTGTTTACGGAGGATTTGTGCAATGGCACGCGGGAATCAAAGACGATGGAACGGATTCGATCGCATCTCAAGTTGCTCCGGCCGACCACTGGCCTCAAATGAGAATTTTAATCATGGTTGTAAGTGACAAAAAGAAAAAAACAAGCTCTACAAACGGAATGAAGAACAGTGTCGCCACGTCTGATCTCTTAAAACTACGCATTGAAAAATGCGTGCCCGAACGCACAGCTGCAATCAAAGAAGCCATATTAAAAAAGGACTTTGAAAAATTCGCCGAAATCACAATGAAAGACAGCAATCAATTTCACGCAATATGTTTGGATACGTTTCCTCCGTGCGTATATATGAACGAAGTTTCTCACGCAATCGTGGATATGGTGCACAAATACAACGCCGCTTGCGGCGGTAATAAAATCGCATACACGTTTGATGCAGGACCGAACGCTTGTTTATACATGCTGGACGAACAAGTACCATTTGCTCTGTCGCTGATTAAAGAAACTTTTCCGACAGATTTAAACAAAGATGTAGAATTTTTAAAAGGTATCGCTGTGGATTTGAAACCGTTGCCGGAGAATGTGAGATCAAGCATAGATAAACAAGATGTGAATCTTTTGCAATATTTGATTCATACAAAAGTTGGGGAAGGGCCGCAGCAATTGACCGATGCAAACAGCCACCTTTTGGATATTGCTGGAGCTCCTAAATTTACATGACACAGAAATTGACTTTTCTCTTTATTTTTGGATTCAGGGTATTAGACTTAGAATTTGAGTGTTTTTATTAATTAGTTATAACTAGGGGACGGATTCATATACTATATTCACTGATTAGATTAATGTGTGGTGGGTGGTTCTGTGCACACCCTGCTGTGTCAATAGAAAGTTGCATATGTCAATTGTTCCAATTGAACCTGTAAACGGTCAATTAGGAATCTCATTGATGATGTGACCCACATTGCATTTATTTGTTCTTTTTTATTCTATGATAGTAAAATCTAGTCTCCTTTAACAGAAGCAACCTTCCGAACAGGCCCTCCATTGATATGCTTGGTGTAACTATAAGTGAACAGCTCAGATATGGGGACTCTATCGAAGCCAGCGTTAAGTTAGACTCTCAGAAGTTGGGTGACAGAGCCCGCAGATAATAGTACACAACTGCCAACCCTGTACAAATAGCAAGTGAGCCCCACTGTTGAATTTTGCAGCTACCTCTGATCTGGAGCCCCAAAGTAACCCTTAACTCTGCAGAAACGGGCTGTCCTTTTGATGGATTCTCCTATCCAAGGGCGGATCCAGGGGGGGGTGGGGGTCATGACCCCCCCTTGGGCTGGGTCCAGGACCTAGGTGGACCACTAATTACAATTGTTAAACATAATGTTTTTATATATTTTTTGAATTTATTATTATCAAAATTACCTACCTGCTTTTTACTTGTATCTTTTATTATAAAAATTAAATTATAACTTCTTGTGGCTTGACCACGACTATGTGACCCCCCCTGGCGCTATATAACCCCCCCCCCCTGGCACCAAAGCTGGATCCGCCCTTGCTCCTATCTCAACAAACGGGTTGCAATCTTTAGAGCACAGGCGTCAGGTGGGAATGCTGTCCATGTTCTTCCGGTATTTTAATGGAAGATGCTCCGAGGAACTAGCGTCATTGACTCTATCGACACCGGTGCACAGTCGGGAAACACGCCAAACGCGCACCCAACATTTCTATACAGTTAACATTTATCATATGAGAACGGGAATAAGGGAACCTACATCTCTGCCATAGGTCTTCCCAAGTGGTTGGCGACTTTGCAGGGGTTTATGGAGACAGGTTTGTCCAGGTCTCAGCGGCGGATGCATCGACCCAACTGCATGCTAGGCCGGATGGTGAAATTGATTGAGGGATACCTTTTGACCTATCCAGCAGAACTCTCTCGGAACATCGCCTTGCACCGCAGTGGGATACACTGACCCCCAGATTCCTATCCACCCCTCATCCCCTTTTCCTTCCCAGAACTTCCCGTCCCTAAAATTGACAGAGTCTCTGAGAGGAATTATTTGCTTCAGGGCCTCCTGAGTGTAGCCAATGTACGAGTAATAAAATAAATTATTAATATGTATTTCTTTTATTCGATATCCGTTCCCTAATTTAGATAGGTGCAGGGTATTAGATTTAGAAATTGTTAAATTTTTTTTAAATAAGATAGATTCATTAGTCTTCCGGTGACCAGAAATTATTAATAATTAATAAACTGAATTTAGTACATATTTAATTGTTAAGTTTTAAGAATTGATGAAATTAGGTTACGGGGAGTATCGCCATACTTTGAAATCTCTTTTAGTTATGTATTTATTAAACACTGCCCTTTGACGGTATGTGGATAATTTTGGGTGGTGATTTTAAATCTTCCATTATCACTTAAGTAAAGAGAGTCCATGATTTGATAATTTGTGGAAATGGTTGTTTTAGAAAGGTTTCAAAACATGACATGTGTTTATTAGTGTGTATGTAATAATAATAATATATTGTGGTTTTAAAATAGCATTTGGTGGTTTTTGTATTTATATTAAATATCAGGTGCTTGTATATTATACTGTTGTTTGAAAAGGTATCGGGTGTTTTAAAAATATGCAACCTACATTGCAATATTAATTTTAAACTGCTGACTTTGTCTTTACCACTGTCAGTTCTTATTTTTTGTGGTTTGGATTATAAAGTAGAGTTTAAAGTGCATGAGTGGGAGAAGAATAGAACTTAGTAGTTTTTTTTTAAATTTTAATAGTTTCTGTATTTCATTTGTATAACATACCATATTGACGAACTCTGTTGAATCTCTCTGAACTCTCTTTGAATCTCTGTTCAAAGCATTTTTATGATGTTGTATTTATATAACCATGTTTTTGTTTAACGTTACATTTATACAACCATTGTAATCTTTTGTATAACGCTGCAGTTTTACAATATTTGTTATCCTTTGTATAATGCTACAATTTTACAACCTCTGCAATCTTTTTGTACAAAGCTGCAGTTTTAAAACATCTGTTATCCTTTGTATAATTCTGCAGTTTTATAACTTCTGTTATCCTTCGTATAAGTTGCAGTTTTACAACATCTGTAATATTTTTTACAATGCTACAGTTTTACAACACCTGTAATCATAATGTAAACTGCTGCAGTTTTACAACATCTGTTATCTTTCATATAATTTTGCAGTTTTACAATCTCTGTAATCCTTTGTATAATGTTGCAGTTTTACAACCTCTGTAATCTTTTCGTACAATGCTGCAGTTTTGCAACATCTGTAATTTTTTTGTACAATGCTGCAGTTTTACAACATCTGCTATCCTTTGTATAATTTTGCAGTTTTACAATCTCTGTAATCCTTTGTATAATGTTGCAGTTTTAAACCTCTGTAATCTTTTTGTACAATGCTGCAGTTTCACAACAACTGTAATCATAATGTATAATGCTGCAGTTTTACAACGTCTGTTATCTTTTGTATAATTTTGCAATTTTACAACCTCTGTAAACCTTTGTATAATGTTGTAGTTTTAAGACTTTGTAATCTTTTTGTACAATGCTGCAGTTTTGCAACATCTGTAATATTTTTTTTACAATGCTGCAGTTTTACAACATCTGTTATCCTTTGTATAATTTTGTAGTTTTACAACCTCTGTAATATTTTTGTACAATGCTGCAGTTTTACAACATCTGTTATCCTTTGTATAATGTTGCAGTTTTACTTCCTCTGTGATCTTTTTGTACAATGCTGCAGTTTTATAACTTCTGGAATTCTTTGTATAATGTTGCAGTTTACAAAATCTGTTATCCTTTGTATAATGCTGCAGGTTTATAACTTCTGTAATCCTTTGTATAATGTTGCAGTTTACAAAATCTGTTATCCTTTGTATAATGCTGCAGGTTTATAACTTCTGTAATCCTTTGTATAATGTTGCAGTTTACAAAATCTGTTATCCTTTGTATAAAGCTGCAGGTTTATAACTTCTGTAATCCTTTGTATAATGTTGCAGTTTTACTTCCTCGAATAGGAAATCAAACAATTTTGAAACCTGCTGTTTGCATGCATGATTGTATACTGTAATCGGGTCAACTCTGTTTGCGATACCTATAATAACCCCCATAGCGTCGTTAACTACTGTAATTTTGGTATATATAGGTATAATCATTTTAAAATGTTTTTGTCTTTCCTGACATATGTGGCCAAATATAACGCTATACCTTAAAGTGTTCTGACAGCATTGTCGACAACCCAGTGTTGAACATATTGGTCTAGCTTTAGATTATTTAGAGGGATTTAACTTTGAATCCTGCAGCAGGTACCGACTGATTCCTCTGACATTAAGTTATGTATAATACAATAAATATTCATTGTATTGAAATAAAAGTTGCAGTTGTTTTTTGTTTGGTAATATCCCCTCAAGCTAATTGTTCGCTTTTCCAAACAACTCACTTCTCCCTTACTATCATAGTGAGAAATATGATATAAATGGTGTTAAATGCCATGGTTATATTCAAATCTAAAAGATAACCACAAAAAACCATACACCTTCATGAAACCAAAGGTTCAGATAACAATTGAAAAAAAAAATTATGAAATTTTGAGAATTTTTATTAATTATTTTTACAAGGAACAACAAAAAAATGATAATACATTATCTGTAATATTATTCTAATAAAATAAGTATGTGTTTTTATTTTTTTCATTATCAGTAATTTTAGTTTGAAAATTTTGAGATGAGCTATTTTTAAATCTTTTTTACAATTGCATGTAAAAATTTTATATTAAAAAATTACAACTTTTTTTGATTTATTCAGAAATATTTTATTTGGATTTTATTGCACAGTGGAAATATTTTGACCCTCTGACACATGGTTGAGGCCTGAGGGGTTATATATTATTATTTGTTATGATGTTTCTACACAGATCTTTATATGTATATATATTTTGTAAAAAAAAATTATGAAATAAATATTTTTTTATGATTACACATTTGGAGTGCTTTGTCTCTTTTATTGGTAGATACTGTCAGTATTGCCCTGATGAAAAGACTATAATTCAGAATTGAAACATCGTTTAACTAACACACTCACGGACATAATGTTTTTTTATGTGGTTTTAGAGATGTGATATGACACAACGCCTTTTGACATTGTTTTGGAGAAGATATGATGTGACACAAAGTCTGGCATGACACATCTGCCCTGGTGATGGACAGTGTAACGCCGTCCGAAATGTTGGCTAGAGAAGGAGGTAGTGCAATACGGCATTATACCCCCAAAACAAAGATAAATCTCTTCTTCTAACACAGCAAACTTATTTTGTGGCACCATTTTGATTTAAATTAATAAAAGAAGAAGTGCGCATTGCTCACGAAACATGTTGGTTTTGTAAACAAGAAAAGTGATAAAAACGAAGTAATTTATTAATTTAAATTAACCCCTCCGAATTTTCGAGAATATTCGCTTTTGGTGTCTCTAACAAAATGACATTTTACGAAAACTTTTTGTTATTACCGCTTCACAATTAAAGCTCTATAAATGAAACATTTCTGAACGTAGCCGAATAGTAAAAAACTGTTTTAGAAAGGTTACAAAATAGGCTTTCAAATTATTATATTACAAATAAATATTAGCATTTGTAAATATTAAAATTTAGAATGCAAACATTAAAAATACGTAAAAATGACTCACGTGATGTTTTTATGTGAAAACGGTACTAAAATCACAGATTATGTAAACAAAAATACTTATTATATTGTATATATGTGTAATAAACACTTTTGTTACCTCACTTTTTTATCATTTCATATAAAAATATTTAATAAAAATTTAAAATGTGGAGCGAGATTTGGTGGAGCAAATTTGCGCGGGTAAATATTTTTGTCAACTACACGACTGACAGCTGATTCCTGTTATGTATTTCCATAGACAACTTGTTAGGGATGTGCAGCTTGATCTACTATCTACCTTTTACTTTTTGTGTTAGGGATGTAACTAAAATAATAACGGAATTAGAACGATTTCTATGCAAACACACGCGCTGACGTATAAACACGCTTATTGTAACAATTATTACAAGCAATAATTGTCAGCCTGAGACACTCATTTACATTGAAAAATCTTCCGAGAAAAGATACTTGCCGCGGAAGATTTTTCAATGTAAATGAGTGTCTCAGGCTGACAATTATTGCTTGTAATAATTGTTACCCTTTGTGCTATGCATAAAAATCTTGTCTAAAAGTTAGTTTATAAATTAAAAAATAATAATTAAACGCTTATTGTACTTGACTGCTGTCCTATTTTTAACGCTTATATCTACTTACGTTGCGGAGGGGTTAAAAGATAAATCTATTAACATTTTTTTTTTACATTAGCTCCACACTAGAGGCCCTGAGGAAAATAATTCCCCGCCGGGCCTGTCATCTTTGGGGATGCTCTGTGGAGGGTCTTTTTAGAAAAAGAAGGAGAAAAAGTTCTGGCAAGGAAAAGGGTATTAGGGTTGGGTAAGAATCTGGGGGTCAGTGTGTCCAGAAGTGACGGACGTATGAATCTATCTCTCCCATTGCGGTGCAGGGCAATATTCCGAGAGAGTAAGGCTGGAGAAGTCCATGGGACTCCCTCAACCATTCTCTCCCGATCCGGCCTGCCATGCAGCTGATGGGCAGACGTATCCGCCGCCAAGACCCGGTCAAACCTCACCCCATGAACCCGGGTGCGTATTTACAAAACCTATACCGATTCAGTTGCGGTAACGACAATTTACATTTTAAATATACCTCTATATTGGTTATTTTTTATCACATTGCAAAAACAAAAATTGTTCTAAAATCTAAATAAAATAATCTTTCTGATGTGTATATTAAAAATTAATAATTTTATTTCTAAATATTTAAATTTTAATATTATTCCCATATATTGTAAATACACCTCTATATTGATAATTTTTTATCACTTTGCAAAAACAAAAATTGTTCTAAAATCTAGATAAAATAATCTTTCCAATGTGTATATTAGAAATTAATATTTTATTTCTAAATATTTAAATTTTGATATTGAAAATTTAAAGCGACTGAAACGCGGTAGGGATTGTAAATACGCAACCCGGGTACCCCTGCTAAGTCAACAAACGTAGCGAACTACTTGGGGTGACCTATGGCAGAGGTGTTGGTTATCCAATAAACGGTTCCTCGGGCGGCGGTACCCATTCCTTGCTCCCAAATTGACATTGTTTTAGTCGAGACACAATCTATATATACGTCTTTTAGTCAGGGACGGATTACGACACAACGGACAGGGAAGTAAATTTTTTTATTTTAGTAGTATGTGGTCTGTCTATTTGTTTCATAAAGCGAACACTTCTTTAGTAGACGATAGTCACACCCAAGGTTTACATTTTTTATTACTGATTTTCATCGACTTCACAAAACACAAGTGACAGCATGTATCGTATCAAGATCCTGTCTTTTTCAGCATTTTCTGGAGATTGTCCGTCGGTGTGTTAATACAACTTTTGATATATTTTTTTACATTAGCTCCACACAGGAAGCCCTGAGAAAAATAATTTCCCTCAGGGCCTATGTCATCTTGGGGTATGCTGTGTGGAGGGTCTTTTTAGGAAAGGAAGTTCTGGGAAGGAACATAATAAAAAACTGAAATTAATTCAGCTAATAAGTTAACAGAACAGTTATTGATTCTGAGGCGGTATGTAAACAGTTTTAATAACTAATAAATAGTAATTGTTTTTAAGTAGGTAATTAATCCATACCAACTGACATTAACACATAACAGGCATAGACAAGCCATGGAAAGACATAGAAAATCACAGAAATTTGACACCCCATAGAGAACGAAGGATGACATCCAACAGATTTTGCCTTTTTTTGTCTTAATTGTCTCGAAAGGCTGACTTAGGATAAAATATCTATACAGAATCACCCCTCAGAACAGGCAAGGTGTTTCCCAACCACTCTCTTTCCCTTCCTCCCCCAAACAACACTGCCGTATGATGCTGTAATCGCACTGGCTCCAGGGTAGTCATGTCTTTTGCGCAGTATCACAAAGAAAAGGATTCTGTAAGCATTAGTTCAGTTATTTAATGCAAAATAATCATTCTACCAATTAAATTGACAATATAAATACATTTCATGTTACATTTATTATATTAAACAATTATTTATAAACGCATGCACATAACTACAATGTACAACATCCAAGCGTAATGGCAGGCAATCTGTAACGCCAGAATCAGCCATCAAGACCCGTTTGAACTGGGCAAGTAGTTTAGTCGAGCAGCGAGTATATTAGTACCTAATCGCGTCCGAACACCACAATTTTAGTACAGCACTTTAGTCAGCTCTTTAGTAGAGTCAATCCATTTCTTTCTAATTTTTATGCATCCCTGCGCACTGACATGCGCCAACCCGTCGTTTTAGTAGAGTTTATTAGTAGACGCAGATATTTCGTCCCGTTGGAGCGAAGATGCTACTCTAAAATTCTTTATTTTTGCTTTTATTAATTTCTTTCCGTGTTCACAGTTTATTTATTTTTATCTCAATAATTTATTCTTCCACCTCTTCTAAAATAAGCATTACAATCAGCTTAATTAGAGTATTTACTTTGTTGGATTGCAGCCCTTCATCTTCAAGCGCCGCTTTTTTTTTTTTACATTAACTCCATACAGGAGGCCCTGAGAAAAATAATTTCCCTCAGGGCCTATGTCATCTGAGATGCTGTGTGGAGGGTCTTTTAGAGGAGAGGAAGGAATGAATATTGGTCTTGAAGATACCCATGTTGTAGGAAGAAGGAAACACAGAGGCCGGCAAATCGTTCCACAGCCGAGCTGTTGAACACAAGAACGAGTCGAAGAAGCGACCTGTTCTCATGTGACAAATGTCAACCGTGTAAAATGGCAAGCGTTTGGCGCATTTCCCTGAAGGGATCAATGATGCTTATTCCTCGTATCTTCCATTGTAATACCGATAGAACAAGGATAGCATTCCCACCCGACGCCTGTGCTCTAAAGATTACTAATGTACTCTATCAGTTACCTTTTCGGCCAGTCATGAAGTGAGTTACTCACTACTCGATTAAACTACTTGCCAAGTGCGAACAAGCCATTGGCGATAGTGAGCTGGCGACCACGCTAGCTGCCAATCTTAGTTTATTCCTACTCCTACACAATGACCAAAGTTTTTTTACAAAAGTTTAATATTTGTAATTAAAATGCTCCAATGTTGTATTGCGCCTTTATGCTCGTCGAGAACATTATCTGGAAATAGGTCTCCAAGTGAAGAACAGTTAAGAAAAAAGTGGATTGTACTGTAAAAAGGATTCCAAAGTCAGAGTTAAGTTAGCTTCTCAGAAGCTGGGCCAGCAGATTCTACAGATAGTACACAACTGCTAACCCTATACATATCGCAAGTGCGCCCCACGGTTGAATTTAGCAGCCAACCTCTAGTCTTGGGCTCCAAAATACCTGATTCTGACCTCTTCATACAGGAAGTAAATCTCTTTGTACAGGAAGTATATGTGAATATTTGGTAGTTAATATGTACTTTTAATGTGTCTCAACAGAGGTCAGTAAATTGTACTGAAGTGAAACCCTCTTAACCCCTCCGAATTTTCGAGAATATTAGCTTTTGGTGTCTTAAACGAAATGACATTTTACGAAAACTTTTAGTTATAACCGCTTCACAATTAAAGCTCTATAAATGAAACATTTCTGAACGTGGCCGAATAGTAAAAACTGTTTTAGAAAGGTTACAAAATAGGCTTTCAAATTATTATATTAAAAATAAATATGTATTAGCATTTGTAAATACTAAAATTTAGCAAACATTAAAAATAGGTAAAAATGACTCATGTGATGTTTTTATGTGAAAACGGTACTAAAATCACAGATTATGCAAACAACAATACTTATTCTATTGTATATATGTGTAATAAACACTTTCGTCACCTCACTTTTTTATCATTTCATATAAAAATATTTAATAAAAATTTAAAATGTGGAGCGCGGTGGAGCTGCCGGTAGCAAATTTGCGCAGGTAAATATTTTTGTCAACTACACGATTGACAGCTGATTCCTGTTATGTATCTCCATAGACAACTTGATAGAAATGTGCAGCTTGATCTACTATCGACCTTCGACTTTTTGTTTTAGGGATGTAACTAAAACAATAACGGAGTTATAACGATTTCTATGGAAACACACGCGCTGACGTATAAACACGCTTATTGTACTTGACTGCTGTCCTATTTTTAACTCTTATATCTGCTTACGTTGCGGAGGGGTTAAGAAGTTTTCCAAGGGATCGGAAAAAACAAACTTCTTAACCTGTCAAGGGCTGGTTCCTAACAAGAAATTCCCTAACAAAGCACCACTTTGAATTGAATGTTTTGTGGATTAATTTTGAGATATCGTATATTTTATTGACCGAAACACATTAAAAAACAATAAACTATGTACCCAAACATTACTTGCGTTAATTAAGTAAATTGATAGGTTTTACGATGTTTTCGTCAAGTATCACGCATCGGACTTTTGACAGATTTAATTGCGGCAAATTTGACATTTCGATGCCACAGATAAAATCATTTAAAAATATTCTGGTGTCGCCAAGTGAATGAAACTAGTGACTATATCATTAATGATGTTGGGGCAAGCGATTCTGACCTTGTACTTCATACAAATTCTGTACACAGAAGGGTTAAAATCGCATTCAAAAATATTTTTTCCGAGCGCATGCGCACACACCGCGCGCTTCCGCATGTCTCCGGCAAATAAGAGGTTAAGCAGGAAATCCTTATATGTGAGAAAAATTGAACCAATCTTGGGCCGAGGGACCGAAAAACCAAACTTCTTAAGTCACGAAACGTCTTAGAGAGAACTTCTTAAGAGGGTTTCACTGTACACAAGTAAGAAAATTATCGCCCATTCAGGTCTAAAACCAGAATGGTTATGAAGATAGTCAATCAAACCCGATCTACAGGTGGGACACCTTCAGTTACCATTTCCCCTGCACAGATTAACACAGAGCATTTTTTAGAATGGACGTTAACTGCAGTTAAATATTCAATGTAAATAAGACGATAATTAACAAGACTCGTAATCCAGACGAACCGAAGTATTATCAAAACTCCCGATCATCAAAGTTATATTGCTGATCAGAGAAAAAAGTACACTAAACTGATGCAGCCGGTAAGTAGTTAAAATGGCTTAGTCCACAATGGAATGCTGGTATCTACCCTGATGTATGGCAGTGAGGCATGGAACTGGCAGAGTAAGGATGAAAGCAGACTGAATGCTGTTGAAATGAGATCCCTGAGGCGTATGTGTGATAAACCATGTTTGATCGTGTGAGAAATGTGGAGATCCGCAAAAAATGCAAGGCTGATGTAAGCGTAATCAGTAAGATTAAGTAAGGAGCCTCAGAGGTTTGGGCATATAGAGCAAATGAACGAAGAAGGTAGTGTAAGAAGTCGGAGATGCCCGAGGAAGACATGACACAATCAAGTTGTTACGTATATAATCGTAACTAAGCAGGTACTTCTCCTTCCCCGCATATATGGAACATTGTGGGATGTGACTGGCAACACCTTTCTGCAAGCAAGAGGGATTTTTGAAGAGAAGATGACCGGGCGTTTTTGGAAATGAGCAAGCAGGAAGCAAGTCATTCATTATTTTATAGTTCTACGGCTTGGAGCTCCCGTGGACTAAAAAACGACGAATCAAAGTTTGATCGCCAGATTCATACATTAAAAGGAAGATGGATTAACTAGGCAGATAAAATATCCCGGCGAGGATAATCCTGACATGGGAAGATCAATGGATTCATGGCAATATTCTACCAGTATTCAAGTAAGGTGTAATCCTACCTACCCTCAGAAATAAACCATATGTGCTACCAATGGAGTCACAATGGAGATGTGCAAGGATGATCACATTTGAGGCCATCGCTCATCCCGAGCTGCATAACCTTTGACAGTTGTCAAAGCACCCGGAAGGCGCCGCAGTTTGGTATATAATGAAGATTCAAAATGCCCTAATCATGATATATGTATTGATTAGCTTAGGATATATGTATTGATTTTACCTGTTCTTTGTGCGACTCTTTTTCAATTACAATTATCTATTTGTACAGATCAATTTAAACATCTTTTTATTGCAAAACCTAACCTATGAATGCCAGCACAAAAGTGTCCACACAATCCCTGAAATTCCAACGTTGGCGTTAACAAAGTGAATCAGATACTTGAGATGGGCCATGACAAGAGTCAGAATAATAGAAGAGTGTGTATGAGACGATGTATGAATGTGAATGAGGTAAAGAGTATGTGCCAAGACCGGGTTTGGCGGTCCATCCTCTCTGCCTATCTCTGCGGAGAAATGGCGTGATGGTTAGTTAGTTAAAAAAATCATTGATTTTAGTATGGAGGACACCGGTATCCCAAACATAGTTGACAGGTCGAATCGGTATTGATTTCATTTCTTGGGACCTTTTATTGAGGTATGAAATGTGCGGTTACATATTTTGGACAATAGCGTCGCTGATGTTTTATATATAGTTCTTACATCAGCAGTTTAAAGACGTAAAAGGGTTACATATTTTGGACAATAGCATCGCTGACGTATTATACATAGTTGTTACATTTGCAGTTCAAAGGCGTAACTAATGAGACATGACCGCAGTGGCGGTACGCAGATATAAGTAGGGCGGGATGCGCTGTCAGGATGTCGGCAGCTGACAAGGGGTGGCGGTGGATTCCTTCTGTTCCGTCAGGGCGCGGGATTCGTGGATTATGGCCGCATATGTGATACCCTGAAATCAATACCAATTAATCATTTAAAAAAATCATTTACATAATCACTGGAGTATTTTTGGACAGATTTTGGCCAATTTCCAAATACCCTCAAGCGTTCGGTGGCCAAAATGTGACCAATTTGGAGAGAAATTTAAAAGCATTTATTGCAATTATTTCAAAAGTTTCCGTGTATTGTATACTTCGATTATAATTTAACGTCATGTACGTTATAATCTACGCATTCACAGATGGCGCCAATTAAATTATTTTAGGTTTTTAATACTTTTTGCATGTTACGCTTTAAAATATTAAGGTAAATTAATTGTTTGCTCTCGTACATATTTAATAGGAATATAAATAAATAGTGTTGTCCATAAACAAACCCAAATCTTTCAATAAAGGCTGAAAAATACAATATTGAATTGAGTCACCGATACAAAATTGAATTTTTCAGCCTTTCTCGAAAGATTTGGGTTTGTTTATGAACAAAACTATTTATTTATATTAATATTAAATATGTACGGGTGCAAATAATTAATTTACCTTAATATTTTAAAGCGTAACGTGCAAAAAGTATTAAAAACCTAAAATAATTTAATTGGCGCCATCTGTGAATGCGTAGATTATAACGTACGTGACGTTTAACCTTAATGACAAAGATAACTTGGTAGTTTCACTTTGTAACAAGAGATGGTGCGCTGTTATATATCACCGTTTTTGTGAAAAATCACCTCGAATTGTTGTTGAATTTCCTAAATGTGTTGAATTGTTATTGAAGTGAAACTTCTTTAGAACCGTTGTGATTTGAAACTCGGATGAAACAGAAATGGCACTAAAAAGAGACAAACACATACATCTATAGGATTCAGCCTGCGAGAGAATGAAATAGAATGAAATCTATGAACAGTATCTGCGAAGCGTCGACTCATTGGCCGCATTGATTATGACATCACTTTTCAAGGCTTCTATTGGTTGTGATTGTTTTGGTGAAGTTTCGTTTCTACCGCATGTGAACTGCACTCGATTTTTTTAAATTCTGTCAATGTGTTCAATTCTCGAATCATCTAAATCAGAATGCTTTCATAACCTCACTTAAAACCAAACAATTGCCGTAGATGTCATTTTTATTTTCTGTCATTCTCTTTTACTGCATTGTTCCTAGCGTTAGGTACATGCATTGTTACAACAGACACAAGTGATGCCGTTTTTAAAGTCTCGAAGAATGAATGGTAACTTATGAGTGTTGTGTTGTCCTATGTTTAATATTTAACTTAATTTCTTAATTAATTCATTTTTTCTAACTTCCATCTATACACTCTTTTACTTTAAATTTAACGCCTGTGTCACCTTTCGTCTGACTTTTCTATACAAGTTTTGTCTATTTTAACATTTGTCTATTTTTTTTTTTTTACATTAGCTCCACACAGGAAGCACCGAGGAAAACAATTTCCCTAGGGGCCTATGTCATCTTTGAGGATGCTGTGTGGAGGGTTTTCTAAGGAAAAGGAAGGAGAAGAAGATATGGGAAGGAAAAAGGTATGAGGGGTGGGTAGGAATCTGGGGGTCAGTTTGGCCAGGAGTGACGGACGCATGAATCTATTCCTCACACTGTGGTGCAAGGTGAAGGGTCGGGAGAATCCGGCTGGAGAGGTCAAAAGGCATCCCTCAATCAGTCTCCTCTGATCCAGCCCGCCATGCAGTGGTTGGGCAAACGTATCCGCCACCAAGACCTAGACAAACCTCATTCATCCCTTAAACCCGGGCACCCCTGCTAAGTCACCAAACATAGCGAACCACTTGGGGTGACCTGTGGCAGGGGTGTTGGTTGTCCAATAAATGGTTCCCGGGGCGGCGGTACCCATACCCGACTCCCAAAATAAAAAATCAGTTTATGGTCTTTATGTCAACTTTCTCATATGTTATTGTTATTGTAATCTTTCATTATAAATTCTTGCCTTTCATTCCACATTTTAGAGCCCAAGAGCTTGAACTTGAATCAATTCACTGTAAATTGCAATTCATCTGAATTATTATACGCAATTACAACATTATCTTTAAGACTTAAGTGTTTTTACTCATAAAACGGATAACCTCTGACTTCTCAAAATCTCTGTGCTCGGATTGGAAACAAAGGAAGTCAAGCAGCAAGCTCAATTTACAACTGACGGCAGATTGTCCAGAGACCACCGAGGGACCGTTAAGGAACAACCTTGCCGAGCTTGTCGAATGAGACTGGCATCGCCGACGAGATTATAAAATCTAGGTGCACATGTAAGGCAGCGGTAGTCGCCAAGATTCATGAATCGTCAAGTATCGGATACTTGTGGAAGAAGGGCCACAGTGCGCACGATGTTTACATATTTAAATGTGGACTAACTTGCTGTTGGGCAGCCCTCACGAACCCCTCATTAGCGGATATAGTCAGCGCTTTGATCCTTTGCCCGAAATTGAAGACCACTTTGGAGCGCAGCCGTATCCTTCCTCTGACCCTCAATTCCCCTCGCTTCGCCTCATCGGGACCTGGACACAAACAACACAATCCTTAGTGATCATTAATAAGGAACTCCAGTGAAAAATATTATGGCTTTAAAAAAATATGTTCATATAGACCAAGAAACGCTGATTCTGAATATATAAGTTTTATTTCATAATATTAAATGCAGAGTTTTTAATAAATTATTAAAAAGTGCATTTTTAAACCTCTTCGGAAAACACAGCGTTAAGTTGGCATTACTGAAATGGTTAACCGTGACGTCACAGTTAACCTGTCACCTGTGTATTGTATTGTATTGACATTTGAAATGACTTGAAGTGCACGCGTACCTATGCAATTCAACATTTCGTGTTTTTGGTTTATTTTCATACTGTTTATAGAGATTTAGATAAATAATAGTTATTGTGTTTATTGAAACATAATTTAGGCCCTCAACAATTTACGAAAAGGGCTATATTTGCGGACAATCTGCAATAAATGTTGTCTATTTGAGGTTAAAGTCATGTCATATTTTGACGTTTGTTTTTATGTATTTTCAAATTGTTTTTAGTATAGGGCTTTTTATACAAGTTGTTACACACTCGTCATGATCAGTGTATTATAAATACCAGTGTTTCTGTATGTATTATACATAAAACAATGTACCTACAAAGTAACACCTGACACAAAACACGATGTCACATGTATTAGCAATGAAAGAGATGATTTATTGTTTTTATATTGCACTTTGATTAAATACAATAACAGTAGCGGTGAAATGTGGACATTTTACCAATGTTTTTCTATATTAAAAGCAGTTAATCTTGAATAAAAAACACACCTCACACTAAAAGTCATTATCCGCCATGATTATTCTGGATTCTTCACAGTGTTGCCAACAGTTAGAAGTGAAATTTCCCTAGAATTTCACATTTACGCAATTACCTACGTAGCCACCTGATTGTGTAACACTAATCCTGTTATATGTTAATTAATATGATAATTAATTGGAAAGATATCGGAACTTGGTAAATATACTAATAATACCGTGATTTTCCAAATAAAACACTTTTTGCTATGTGAAGTAATAATTTAAAAGTACGAATACACTCACCACTGAATTAGAAACTGAATTCCAAATATAAAAAAAAACACTTTGCAAAATAAAAATCATAAGCAACCCGCCGCTCATTTGTACCAAGCGTGGTATTTTGAAGACCCCCCCCCCCCGAACGTGTCACGTAGTATGGGTACGTTCCCTAATATCATTTTGAGTTGTCAGTGTTAAAAATAACATGGGTAAGTACATGAAAAATAATTAAGATTCATAGGAATTCCAAAAAATATATATACGTATATATATAAATAATACCAGTAATACTGTCATATGTAATAAAATTTTGGTAAATATCGGTTCGGACTGGCCACGCTTATTACGAATAATTTTTAGAAAAAAACTTTAGATTCGCCTTAATTACTATAAAAGGAAACTTTTTGGCTTTGGGGCGGCGGAAAATAATGCATTTTAATTTTCAATTGCATAAAACCAAAATTCGCTTCGCGACTGACACAGCGAAAATCCGCGGCCGTACATGTCACTGTGATGTTGGTATCCTTGATAAATTAACAAGAGCTAATACGACTGTAGCCGACTTCGTGGGATAAGGCGCGTAATTATGAAATTTGTCTAGCGGGCTTGTTTGTGTAACATGGTTTGTGATACAAAAGAAAGTGGCCCTTTATAACGCCTACTCGCGTCAAGGCAAGAAAAACATCCCAGTTTTCAAGTGGCTTAGCGGCTACGCTAGGTTTGTGTAACATGGTTTGTGATTCGCGGTATTTCATGTAGGTATCCCACGAAGTCAGCTACAGTCCATAACAGTGACAGCAAGTGACAGCTACGGCCGCGGATTTTCGCTGCGTCGGTTCGCGAAGTGAATTTTGGTTTTATGCAATTGAAAATTAAAATGCATTATTTTCCGCCGCCCCAAAGCCAAAAAGTTTCCTTTTATAGTAATTAAGGCGAATCTAAAGTTTTTTTCTAAAAATTATTCGTAATAAGCGTGGCCAGTCCGAACCGATATTTACCAAAATTTTTGCCAGAGTTCGAAATTTCCCTAGATTTTGTCCTGATTTCCCTTATCCCTAAAAAATATTTTTCTCCCCTAGATCTAGGGAAATTTCCCTCGACATGACATCACTGATTCAAAATGACAACTTAAAAAGTAAAAAACTAACGGTGGGGACGGTGGGTAAAGACCACCATAGATACGGTGCGTTTCTGGGAGTCTTTAAAAATTAAAACTTTGACAATTATTTTAACTATTAAAACTAACTATAAAAATAAAAATAAAAATGCAGTTATTTAAGTTTGAAGGTCTTTATTCATTAAAAAAAATAAAAAAATTGGACTGGAGTTCTCTATTATAACTAATTATTAACCTGTCAGACTAATTTATTCGCTTTTCGGAATAACTCGTAGGTATTATAGAAATTTTTGCGTCTCCCTTGCTATCATACTGAAAATTATGATATAAACGGTGTTAGAAAGAGAAAACACCATGCTTTATATTCAAATATAAAAGTTAACCACAAAAGAATTAAAATGTAGACCTTTATGAAACCAAAGTTTCAGATGCTAGCGGAAAAAAAAATGAGTAAGCTTTAGACCACACGACTGAAGTAAAACTAAAAAACTAAATTCACCCAATGAACCAAGGTATCCCTGCTAAGTTACCAAACGTAGCGAACGGGGTGACCTATGACCTAAGGGTGACATATGACATTGGGGTAAAATATGACCATGGGGTGACCTACGACCTTGGGGTGACCTACGACCTTGGGGTGACCATCTTTATCCTTATCACTCACCAAGTCAAGCATGCGTAAAGGCCCGACCGTTTGCCTAGCAATCGATCACCGTTCACATCGATTACCGTTCGCATGACATTTTTCGTAACAATCACCATTTTTCGTAACAATCACCACTTTTCGTAACGCATTCACCAGCTTACCCCCCAAGTCGTTTTACTTTAAAAGATGTATGAAACTAATGGAATAACAAAAAAGGTGAGAAAACAAACATTGTGAAAAAACAAAGATGACAATAACGTTTCTTATAATAAATTTGTCTAATGAAATACGTTTTTGTTTTTTTTTTCATTATCAATAATTTTAGTTAGAAAACACATAAGGTGAGCCATTTTTAAAACTCTTTATATTACAAAAATTAAATGTTTATTTCGTTTTATAAAATTTGAAAGCACATTTTATCACCTTTCAAAAACAGTTTTTAGCTTTTGGATGCGTTCAGAAATATGTACTCCATTTATTTGGATTTCGTTGTGAAGCGGAAATATTTTGACCCTCTGACAAAATACGGTCGAGGCCTGAGGGGTTAACTGAGGGGTTAACCGTTTTGTGAATCAATCATGGATTACATTGGTTATTGCCGGAAGCCTTTTGTAAAATGAAAAGTTACCATTTTCATCATCCTGCATGACGGTGAGTCTGGTTCTCAGTTGGGCCGCTCGCTCCTTCTCCTGGGGACCTCCCAACACCTCCACTATCTTATGGAAGTCATCCCAGGCGGCCTCACAGCATACCAACTTCTTCCCTGGAGACAGAATATAATAACATCGATTAGTGTCTGTGTTAGTTCGACCTACAAAACATAGATGGCTCTAGTGCAGATAGAACTTAGAGATTATAGACTTATCCGATAGATGTCGGTAGTGTATGTGTTAGTTCGACCTAGAGAACATAGATGGCTCTAGTGTAGATAGAACTTACAGATTACAGACTTATCCGATAGATGTTGGTAGTGTATAGGTTTGCCCTTCCATGTTCAAAGCCGAGGTGAGCTAACAGTTAAGTTTCTAGCAACAGAGATATTTTGAGATCATAATGGAAATGTTGGCCTCCAGGCAGTCCTACATACTCGTTCCTAATTAATAAGAGTTTTTAGTCAAAATAAAAGTTACAAGACCTGACTAATGAAGGTGTTTTAAATTTTACACAACTGATAAACAATGGATGTTTATTATTTAATCATTGAAGACAAAATTTAGCGACTCTCAATTGAAAATTTTAAACAGTAAAATCAGTAAAAGATACGGTCGCATCTAGGAATTGAACCCAGGACTTAAGCCTTGCTGGGGCTCTGCTCTACCTCTGAGCTAATTCGACCCTGTCCCCTTCGGTCATATTTAACTGTTTCATACTTTGATTGAGAACTACCAACATTATCTTCATTTTCTAAATGCTAATTTTTATTGGCTGCTATCTTTATTTATGATTGTAATCCGGAACTAAATGCAATCTAGATAGTGTCTTGGATAAATGTATCAATTTTTATTTAATGTGCGAAATCTATTGGTTGTTTATCAGTTTATTAATAAGGGGGCAGTTTTCGGTTGTGAAGAAGGTGTTATTATTTACAAGATCCTTCACAATAGTGTCATCTAACGTTACATCCAGGTTCAGCGTGTCATTCTGTGCTCGGCCAGATACTGGAGTATTGTTTGATATAGTGGTTTGTTTGTTTGGAGTGTACACACCTTGGAATAGCCTCTCCAGCACGGGTTTGACGGGGCGCAGAGCCTCCCAGGCCGCCTGCTGGCTGAGCAGCGGCTGGCGGAACAGGAAGTGGCGGCTGCCGTTGGTCAGGTTGCTGACGTACGCCATCATGCTGGTGACGTCCAGGTTCAGCGTGTCCAGCTCAGCCAGGTCATTGGGACCGAGGGAAGGGGGAGGCGGACGAGGAGCGAGGCGGGATGCAGCACTGGAACTAGATACAATCAAACATCATTAGAGTTTGTTCCTTCACAGTAATATTATAAGAGAGTAGGCTGAAAAGTAGTGAACACCTGCTTATAGAATACAAACAAAAACAAATAGCAAAATCAGGCAAAAAGTAAAGTACAACTCTTAAGCTTCAAAATCATATATGTATTTATTTTTCTGCATAGTCACCGTTAAGGCTAACACATTTCTCCCAACTTCTTCAAATCGTCTCTGAGTTTGCGATGTTTATCGTCTTTGGCAGTGATCGGACGTCCGCTGGGTGTTTCCTAAAAAATTATGGCTTTTCCAGGCTTGCAATCACGAAATTTTAATACCCATTGATTTACAGTCGACCTATCAACAACATCGTCACCATAAACAACCTTTAAACGACGATGAATCTCAGTAGGAATCACTTTTTCAGCAGTTAAAAATTCGAAAACAGCAACTCGCATTCACATAGCACTAGAACACGTCTCCATACTTCTGTTTTTAAAATACACTGGATGAATTGAACAATCTCAAACCTGTGCTTGCGTACAGAGCGGAAATGTCACTTCCATATTCCACCTTGGGCGCTTCTGCAGGTCATTTTGTTCACGCTGTACAAGTATGTGTATACATAACTTTTTAGCCTACCCTCATATACTCTTGAGAACTACAGATTTTTATTCCTCTCTTAACCCTTCCGAATTTTCGAGAATATTAGCTTTTGGTGTCTTAAACGAAATGACATTTTACGAAAACTTTGTATTATTACCGCTTCACAATTAAAGCTCTATAAATGAAACATTTCTGAACGTAGCCGAATAGTAAAAACTGTTTTAGACAGGTTACAAAATAAGCTTTCGAATTATTATATTACAAATAAATATTAACATTTGTAAATATTAAAATTTAGAATGCAAACATTAAAAAAATGTGAAAATGACTTACGTGATGTTTTTATGTGAAAACGGTACTAAAATCACAGATTATGTAAATAACAATACTTATTCTATTGTATAAATGTGTAATAAACACTTTTGTCACCTCACTTTTTTATCATTTCATATAAAAATATTTAATAGAAATTAACAATGTCGGGCGCCCGTAGGAAATTTGGCGGGATAAATTATGTGTCAGACTGCGCGTCTGACAGAATGTTCTTTTTATGTATTTCTATGGACAACTTGAATAGAGATGTGCAGCATGATTCACTATCGACCTTTCACTTTTTATTTTACGGATGTAACTAAAACAATAACGGAATTATAACGGTTTCTATGGAGACATACGCGCTGACGAGTAAACACGCTTATTGTACTTGACTGCTGTCGTATTTTTAACGCATATATCTGCTTACGTTGCGGAGGGGTTAACCAAAAAAATCCACGATTAGTTCCACTAGCTGGCCATAATAACCCGAGACTTGGGTTATCACTGAGCACTGAGTTATTTTTTAATTGGAATTTTATTTATAATTGGTATGGACTAAACCATGTAATATTAGAGTGTCAGTGGTTTTCCCCAGGTTCCTCTGTCTTCCACTTTGCCAGTAACCGTGAGCTTATTCCAGGTTCCAGTTCTCAGTTTAAGGGCAACACATCCAAAGTATCTTAGAATACAATTTTGGATGCCAGTGTTTCCTAAATGATAGACTGGTATAGCTGACCATGGAATAACCTACCTGATGCAAGTTTCATCTTCATAGTCTTCTTCGGAGCCACTGCCACTGCAGTCGGAGTTGGACTCCTCGCTCTCCGAGCCGTGGCAGGTGGGGATGATGGTCCCCTTCACCGTGATGCCCAACTCCTGGAGTTTGGAGGCCAATGCATCTTCGATGCCACTGACAAACTCAAACACAACCTGAAAATAAATGGTACTTTGAAATATTCATTTAACCGACCAAACAGTACAAATAAGACATAATTATAAATTTCTGTAGTATGTAGTTTAATATTTTTTCTAATACATATTCCAGAATATATTTGACATAGAATTTAAAAGACTACAGTTTACCACAACCATCCAAATTTATAGATTTACTCCTTCGATGCAACTGGATGGAGTAACACTAGCCAACTATGGCTCATTTGAGTATCTGGGCCCAGTAATCCACAGAGACAGAGGATGTGCAGCGGATGTCAACCATAAAATAGGTATGGGATGGATTAAATTTAGATCAGTTACAGGAATCTTGTGTGATCCCAAAATGCCTATAAAACTTAAAGGAAAGATATACCAGACTATTGTTCTACCCGCGATAATGTATGGCTCCGATTTTTTTTTTTTTTTACATTAACTCCACACAGGAGGTCCTGAGAAAAATAATTTCCCTCAGGGTCTATGTAGTAGTATAATAATCTTTATTCAATGAAATAACAACAATTTAACTAAAAAAATAAATAAATTACATACTCAATGTAGTTTACAAATAGATTACATCAATCAGTACAGAAAAATTAACAAACAGAAAGTAATGTAAGAAAGGTTACACAGGAGTAGTATAGTTATACAGTATTTTTAGTTGTGCATTGCCTGCCTCACTAGGTGAACCTGTATTGAGGCAGAAATTTTGTTAATTGTTTCTCGCAATTTTATCTATGGTTTTTTTATAAATGTGTAAAGTAGGTTTCCATACAGCAAAAACTTTATTTTAGTTAACATTATTGTTTGCATATACCTACACAATTCATAAACTGCAAGGTTATTACTACAATAACAACTGTCAATGACTGGGCGTTTGGGTGAGGGCACCAGTATAGGCTCGATCATTAGAATGTATCCATATTTTAACATATTTTTTAAACTCTCTCTGTGTTTGACTCAGTTTGATGTTTTCTGGGAGAATGTCATCTGGGATGCTGTGTGGAGGGACTTTTTGAGGAGAGGAAGGAATGAACATTGGTCTTGAAGAGACCCATGTTGTAGGAAGGAGGAAACACAGAGGCCGGCAAATCATTTCACAGCCGAGCTGTTGAACACAAGAACGAGTCGAAGAAACGACCCGTTCTCATGTGACATATGTCAACCGTGTACAAATGTTGGGCACATGTTTGGTGTGTTTCCCGACTATGCACCGGTGCCGAAGGGATCAATGATGCTAGTTCCTCGGAGCATCTTCCGTTGTAATACTGGTAGAACAAGGATAGCATTCCTACCAGACGCCTGTGCTCTAAAGATTGCAATCCATCTGTTAAGATGGGAGAATCTATTAAACGGACCGCCTGTTTCTGCGAGTCGAGGGTATTTTTCGGGTTTTTTGGAGCTCCAGACCAGAGGTGGCTGCTAAATTCAAACACATGGTCACACTTGTGATTTGTACAGGGTTAGCAGTTGTGTACTATTAAAGTATCTGCGGACCCTGTACCCTGTACTGCCCAGTTTTTGGGAGGCTAACTTTACTCTGGCTTCGATGGAGCCCCCATACCTGAGCTGGTCACTTAGGGTTACACCAAGCATATCAATGGAGGGCCTGTTCGGAAGATTGCTACCGTTGAAAGAATGCTGGACTACGTACAACTCCTACTCTAGGCAACTCCAAAAAACAGAAATGTGAATGTTTAGATGGTTGGCAGGAGTGTCGCTAAAAGATAGGATTAAAAGTTCACCGTTCGTGGTAGGCTGGGTATCACGTACATAAACAGTAAGCTAGATGAACGACAGTTGAGTTGGTATGGGCACATAAGACGGACACCATCAGACCACACAGTTAAAGCGGGCAATATCTATGGAGCTTCATCGACAGTCATCCAGAGGGAGACCGAAGAACTCCTGGAAGAAAGCGATACCCAGAACCGAAGAAGATATAGCCTGAGAATGAGAAGAGCCGACCCCAACAGCCTACCTAAGCAATGAGTTGGGACAATGCAAGGATGAAGAAGAAGATCCAAATTTATAGATTTGCGTTAACATGAAATCTGGGTATCATTTCGACCAACTGTAAGCAAACTGGTGACCATATTTTTGGCACCAGAAGGGTTTGAGAATGCTTTGAATAAACTACGACATCAGTTGCACATTGACCACTGAAGAGCGCACATTGAAATAACCAGACCCTGCGCAGAAAAGTAAAGTTGGCTAAAGTAAGGCAAAGGTTTGCAGTGCAGTCCATTGTGATAGTTTCTGCGCAGGATCTGAATGTTCACTTCTAAACTAACAGCCTGGCGTAGCAACGCTAAAATTGAGTGAGGTGGGTAAAATATAACACATTTGTAAAAGTCCCTAACTAAACAGTGTACCAAAATATTCAATTTTGAAGACAACCCTGAACTTTTGTATACCTGATACCTCATACCTATATTAAGTACTAAGTTCTAGAAACCGACTCCTACCTATATTAACCTTTAAACACCTGTGCGTCGCGTGCAACAAAGGTAGCCCACTGCCCAGGCATTTTGTGTGAAATATTATGATTATTATAATAGTATGGCAGTGAGACATGGAACTGGCAGACGAAGGATGAAAGTAAACTGAATGCCGTTGAAATGAGATCCCCGACGCGTATGTGTGGTAAAACCATGTACTTGTGTGAGAAATGTGGATATCTGCAAAGAATGTAAGGCTGATGTAAGCATAATGAGTAAGATCAAGAAAGGGACCCTTAGATGGTTTGGGCATGTAGAGCTAATGGACGAAGAAAGTAGGGTAAGAAAAACATATGACGCAAATGTCAATGGTAGAAGAAGTCGGGGGCGCGCGAGGAAGACATGGCATGATCAAGTGAATCAGATTCTTGAGTCGAGCCATGTCAAAAGTCAGAATAATAGAAGAGTATGTAAGAGACGATGTATGAATGTGAGTGAGGCAAAGTGTGTGTGCCAAGACCGAGTTGTTTGGCGGTCCGTCCTCTCTGCCTAACCCTGCGAAGAAACGGCGTGATGGTTAGTTAGTTTCAATCAGAGCAATCCGATAGCGAAATGCACCATAATCACCGGTCGCTTACGGGACCGTAGGGCATTGAACGACGCAAAGGGACCACTGGGCGTCTAAAGTAAATACTACACTCTAGAATCTGACCCCTCGCTATGCCTCTGCTACCTATATTAAGTACTATGTGCTAGAAACCAACTCCTACCTATATTAAGTACTAGCTTTTTCCTGCGGTTTTGCTCGCATGGTATTAGGGGATTTCCACTCAGCCTCCTCCACCTTCCCTCCCCCCACTCCACTCCCCCATCAACCCCCATCCCCCTCCACCCACCCCATCCCCCACTCCTCCCCCTTCCACCTTCCCTCTCCCCACACCACTCACCCATCAACCCCCCACCCCACATCCCCCCACCTTCCTCCATCCCTCCTCCTTCCCCTCCTTCCCTCCACCCTCTTCCACCCCACTCCGCCTCCTCCACCTTTCCTCTCTCCACTCCACTCCACCCATCAACTCCCTCCCCCTCTCCCTCCACCCACCACTCCCATCACCCCCCACCCCTCTACATTCCCTTTCCCCACACTACTCCCCCCCATCAACCTCCTTCCCCCCACCCCCTACCCCTCCCCACACCCTCTTTCATCCTTTCCCCTTCCTTCCCTCCCCTAACCCCCTCCCCCCACCTTCCTCCTCCTCCCCTTCCCCATCCACCAACACCCTCCCAATACCCCCAATAGTAGTAAAGTAGGAATTAGTATTTTATACATATTTGAATTTTAACATCAAAAGGATGTCTATAGTAACCTAATTATTTAAAAAAAAAAAAACATTGTTTCAAAGGCGACAATTGGCGTTTGCAATAAATCGATTTTGTTAGGTACAGAAAACGTATGATAAATAATTTCATAACGCTAGAGATTATTCATAACGCCACAGCTTACCAATATATATAGCCTATAGATCTCGCAAATAATGTACCTCTCTATTAGTGAAAGAATTTTTAAAATCTATTCAGTAGTTTTTGCGTGAAAGAGTAACAAACATACATCCATACAAACTTTCACCTTTATAATATTAGTAGGATTATGTACTAGAAACCAATTCTTACCCATATTAAGAATCACGTTCTAGAAACCAATTCCTTTCTATATTAAGTACTATGTACTAGAAACCGACTCCTATCTATATTAAGTAGTATATACTAACTTGTGGAGTTTGGTAGAAGGATGGATGCTCCCTCGCACACTCCATATAGTCCTGTGCCTGGTCGAGAACTGACCTGGCTCCGTATGATGCATTTCCACCGCTGAGGGCCGACAGAGATTTGGGGTTCCTGGCTATCACTGCAAAATACAAACATCACCATATATTGATGGACACAATACAATATGTATACAATACAATGAGCATTTGCACACTTAGGCAATTTTAACCCCACAGGCCTCGGGCATATTCTGTCAAAAGGTCAAAAAAATTCCTCTTTCCAATAAAATCCAAATAAATGGAATATTTCTGAATGTAATTTTATAATTCAAAATAAACATAAAAAAATTAAAATAGGTACAAAAATTTTGAATGCTCACATAAAAAAGTTTAAAAAATGGCTCACATTCCATTTTTTCCAACTAAAACTACTGATAATGAAAAAAAAATAAAAAACACAAACTTATTTCATTAGACAAATGTTTTGTAAATTTAATTGTCACCTCACTCTTTGTTGTTACATGTAAAAATAATTTTAAAAAAATACCCAAAGTTTCATAATTTATTTGAAATTTTGGTCAGAAACTTTGGTGTTGTAAAGGTGTACATTTTAATTATTTTGTGATCACTTTTAGATTTGAATATAAAGCATGGTATTTTATCTTTCGAACACCATTTAGATCAGGGTCGGCCTACCTGCGGCCGGAAGTAACTAATTAACTCCTATTTAGTGTCAAAAAGTAAATGCGAAGTGCCACTATACATTACAGTTAGTACTACAATTCTGAATCGTTAATTTATTTGTATTTTTAATTTTTTATGGCAGTTTGACTTACAGGAATGTAAATCCGTAGACAGATCTGCCAGTGTTGTCGCATTTCTTGTATTGTCGCAAGAAAGCAAATTATTTATGCATTAAACCGCTTACTCGTTAATATGGAAAACTTTTTATCCAAACAGTTAGATTTAGCTTTATTATTACGAAAAGTGAGTATTTATGTCGGGGGAGACCAAAATACATGCAAAAAATATGCATTTGACATTTTAATTTTGTTAAAATTAATTGACTAGTGCGGTGACGCCATGTTTATTCGTCGTTTTTATTTTAACATTTCATCAATGCTGCCAATCATAGAAAAAATATTTTTGCGTAAAACAAAGTGAATGCATCATTGACAAGTTTGTACCAGTATTTATAACAGTAGAACATGGAAAGAAATGTATTAAAATAATTACACAAACCTGCTAGACAAACCCTGCGTAGCCAAACAAACCATTCAAAACCTGGGATGTTTTTTAAAAGTATGATGAAAAGCGAGTTTATTTCAGAGAATTTATTTTATAAGATTGGTACTTCCGACAAATGTCATATTTGATTGTCTATTAGTTAAAAAAGGAACATTCCGTATTATCCGTGCATCAAACTTCGACAACACGAACGTTCCGTGTTATCCGTGAGGTGGACTAACTGCATATTTACCGAAAGCAATACTGTTGTAACAGCCAAAAACCAAATTGTTCACCAGAGCCAAAAAACTTTTCAGATTTTAGAAAAAAATTCATAACTTTTAAACCAGTGGTTACGGAAATGCCATTTTAAAAATGCTTACCTGAAAACATATGATCTATCAAATGGTAATATTTAAATCTTTTAATACGTGAAGAAGGACAATGTTTTTGGTGCTTACAGCTGATGACATTTTTTTTGTGTACGCCAAAAATGTTGTAAACACCGCTGTTAACTATACGAAAACCAACTTTATTTTCAGCTGCATAAATTGCTGTAAGCGCCAAAGTATATCAATATTACAATTTTGAGTAGCTGTAAATGTGTGTCGTTATTTTTTTGGGCTAAATTCGTTTGATTTACAACATACAACAAAAAAATGTGTTTGAAATGAAAACGATGTAAATGTAATTGACAATCTTATTTGAAACATTTTAAAATGTTAGTAGTAAAAATTATTATACCACAGAAGACAAATATGTTCTTATTATAATGAGATAAAAACAAAATATACGAATTTTTTTAATCTTTCGAAGAAAACAGAGCATCGTGCTAATTCTTCTAAGACGCATGGGTAGGTATGGGTACTGACAAGTTGTAGCAAACGAAAAGTGTTATTAGAAGCAAACAAATAAAATGTAATAACCGCCGCGAACACTTAAATACAATCTTTGAAAATGCTGTAAGCACCAATTGAATATGAAATGTCTACGTGGAAGTGATTTTGTCGTTTCTTTTAAATATTGAATATTGTCGTAACCGCTAAACGTAAAAAGGATTTCGAGGTGGGTACATCAGTTAAAAAACATATTGTTGACAAAATGGCTAGTTTTTCCATAGTCGTACAATTCTTATTTATAGTAGTAGAGTCATGAGATCCAGATAGATCGACGCAGAAAAAAAACCACTGCAAAATGGTGTATAAAAAGTATTTTCGTAGGTAGTGGCGGTACAGCAGTATTGCTTTCCTGCGATGATATTTCTTATTTATTCCCTGTCAATATCGGTTCGGCTGTCAACAGTGCCACCGTGCTCGGGATATCGACATAAAATCATCGGAAGTTACGCCCAACGATCCAATGCTGTAAAGTTTTTGATTTAACTGAACTAGACCCCTAGAGCCATTGGTTTCTTGAATTCGGTACACCATCATCACAAATGTGGTAGAATTAATACCAGTTTTAGTTCATTGAACTCTCCACAGTTGAACCCACCTTTAGTCCACACTCGTCCGTTATCGCTGATGACATCGATGCTGACCTTCCCGCCGCCCCGGCACTGCATGCCCTTACTGACAGAAAGCACCCCGGGCCGCAGGCAGCACTCCACCACGCATGCCAGGTGACGCAGGTTGGAGCAGGACAGCTGCTCCTTCTTCACCGCGCCCAAATTGCGCAACTGCAAAATAATACACTGCATCAGCAAATATATATTTTCTTTACATTAGCTCCGCACAGGAGGCCCTTAGGAAAAAATCTCTCCGGGCCTATTTCATCGTTATCTTTGGGGATGCTGTGTGGAGGGTCTTGTTAGGGAAAGGAAGAAGAGAAAGTTGTGTGAAGGAAAAAGGTATAAGGGGTGGGGATCAATGTGTCCAAAAGTGACGGACGTATGAATCCATCCCTCCCACTGCCGGGTAGAAAGGGTCTGGCTGGAGAGGTCTAGGTTAGGCCTCCCTCAACCAGTCTCTCACTGTCCGGCCTATTTCTGAAGGTTCAACTTCTTTTGCGTGTGAATTGCACACTCTGATTTTTTTTAATCACAGGGACTAAAGTATGGTTTACACGAGGCCAGCGCTGGCTTGGTATTGGCCTCATATAAACAGATTTTCAAGCCAAGCCAGCACTGGCTAAAAAAGAGCGCGAGTGTATTTTTCAAACCCCCTGCGCGTGCCCCGCAGCCCCCGTGCCAGCGTTGCAATACGTGTAGACGCATCGCGCCAGTCACTGGCTCATATCCGTGGAGTGTATACACGTTTATTTTTGCTGGTAATGCATCTCTCATCAGAGTGTCTCGACGCTGAATTGAGCCTTCTATAAGTGAAAGTAACTCGTCAAAGTTTTCAGTCGTAACTCGCAAGGCCAACCTGTACTCAGAAGGATCTTCTAATCTTAGTTGTTGTAGCAACAAAGCAGAGGCTCCAGTACTGGTTCTATCGGTTATCCATTTTCTTGTCCAGAGCAGTTTTTTCTTTATGATTTCTTCCTCTATTATATTAATTGTCTCTTCTAATAGTGCAGAGATATTTTTTAAACATTTTTTCTTCAACAGCCAGATTTGTCCCGAATTCATTTTTGTTTCGAACGTGTGCTCACCACAAGAAAAATCCAGGGTAAATTTACGACTAGACGCCGCATGCCACTACACTTTTAATAGGCATATATTTAAAAAAATAAACTACCCCTAAACTTAATTACCACAAGAACCATCTGTTTCAGTCGAGAACGGCGGAAAAACGTGCATTTAAATTTATATTCGTAAAAACTTTTATTCACGTAATTTTCCATTTTGACGCCGACGCCATATTGAATCTTGTCCATAGAAACCACATAGTGACGTATATCAGTAGTGCCAACCATACAAAACAAATGAATAGTAAAATAATTTGCACACATTAAAGAAAGTGCCCCCTTTATACCGCCTGCTCGCGTCAAGGCAAGAAAAACATCCCAGTTTTCAAGTAGTTTAGCGGCTATGCTAGGTTTGTGTAACATGGTTTGTGTTACAAAATAAAGTGCCCCTTTATAACGCCTACTCGCGTCAAGGCAAGAAAAACATCCCAGTTTTTAAGTAGTTTAGCGGCTACGCTAGGTTTGTGTAACATGGTTTGTGATTCTGGGGTAGGTACAATCTCATAAGACGAAAGCTAATTTTAATTTTACGTAATCGAAATTTAGAATGAAATATTTTCCACTTCCCCCAATGCAAATAGTTGCCTTTTTATGTAATTAAGGTGAATCAAAAGGTTTTAAAAAAAAAAGGTGCATATTAACCGTTGCCAGCGATCTCCAAAAATCACCGTGATTTTTGCCGTATAGCAATCTTTTTTTAATATTATGAAAATTTGTCGAGACTGAAACCGATGTTTTTTGCGGTAGCTGAGTTTAAAAATAGTGTACTTTCCAAAATCTGTGCCTTTAAAAGTGCAGCGGCTTATCCATAAATTATTTTGAAAATTTGTACGGTAACTTTAGTTAGTACCTTCCTAGAATATGTGTGATTTTTGCCATATAGCAATCTTTTTTTAATATTTATCGATTGGTACCCTAGAAATAGTGGAAGTTGTTCAGAATGCAAAATAAAGTAATACGAAACGTCAGCCGTAACGAGAAATTACGTACAAAATTTTTTGTTTATGAAATGTAAATTTAAATGCATATTTTTCCACCGGTCCTGACTGAAACCGAAGTTTTTTGCGGTAACTAAGTTTAAAAATAGTGTATTTTCCAAAATCTGTGCCTATTAAAAGTGCGGCGGCTTATCGTAAATTTAATAAATCCAGAAATGACTGACCTCGTCTAAACAACACGGGCCGGGCCAGCGCTGGCTTGTCTGTAGGACTGGCTTAGCACTGGCTTCGTGTAAACTTAGCTTAATAGATACAATTAGGGACCACATTGCCATTCAACACTCGTAACCGGTATTGTCGTGAATTGTGAAGGGCTATACAAACTGTCAAGGCTACAAGATGTGCTGGGAAAAACATTATTGATCAACAAATTTCTATCTAAAATCGAGGCACAATATTTGCAAAACTTTTAATTTATCCGCACAGAGACTAAATACACCACTCAGGATAAAGAAAACAACATTTGTAGACGAACCTTCTTCAGAAAAACGATTTCTTGTTTGATTTTTCGCTGAAGTTTCGTAACTCCGTCGACATTGAGCACATCTGTGAGCTTCTCTATCAATTCTTCTCCGAAGTTGATCTTTCTATCCACTTCCTGCAACAGTTCTTCGTTGCTTTTCTCCATTATTAACTAAAATAAATATATATTTAATTCAATATGAATAATATCAGCTGACGAAAGACAACATTTGGTATAACTTTGACAGCTGCTGTGTTCTGTTTTGTAGTGTTGCTATAATGCGAAATTCAAAATTATATTTCATAAAACATAATAACGAGTAGGTACTTAATTTTATTTTAATAAATAATTCTAAAGTCTCTCAAACCGCACAAGTTATATTGAACGACTTATGATGATAGGAGGAATTCAAAATACTATTTTAAGATCTTTCGCAACCTGGGACTAAAGATTTCTATAAATAAACTAAAGATTTACAAAATAAACAGTAGGTACTTTTATAACATACTAATGACCGATGTTAGAAAATGGCTGTGATTTTTTTCACTTATTAGTAGACGTGGGCAGAATGATTCCCAGGAGTGAATCGATTCAGTCTGATTCCCATGGCCTTTTGAATTGATTCCTTTAATTCATTCCTTTAATTCAATTAAAACCCAAAAAAAAAAAAAAAAAATGAAAATTAAATGAATGGGGAGGCTAACACCGCACACGAGACCGGGAGGCCACGGAGTACCCGGAGTACCGCGAAAGAGGAGACTGATAGGCTACCAAGTATCGCACAAAGAGGAGACCGATTATTCTGTCTGATTATCTCGCGGGCTAAAACCTATAGATTAATGTGTTTGACTCTTTTTAGTGTCGCTTTTTCGTTTCATCGGTTTTAAAATCACAATGAGTGGGGAGGCTACGAAGAACCGCACAAAGAGGAGACCAATAGGCTACGAAACACCACACAAAGAGGAGACCGATCATTCTATCTCATTATCTCGCAGGCTAAATCCTATATTGTTTGTCTTTTTTTAGTGTCGTAATTTTTCGTATGTAAAATGTATTTATTGCTAGCAATTATATCTTAAAATTATACAAGTTTTCGTTTCACCCTTAAAATTTTATTGATTTAATTTTATTTATTAAACTTATAATTTTGTTCCATTTCACGTGATCTAATATAAACATACATTTCAACATTAAGATGAGTATTTTATGACAGCTAACCACAGCTAATTGGCCTTATAATATCTGCAAATTTACATATTATATGGACCCAAGATCTACGTCTAAAAGTAGGTAGGTACAATATCTTCCGTACGTACCATAAAACAGATAAGCATCATTTTAGCTTCTCACTTTTCTAGCTGATGTTCAGATTCAAAGTCGAAAGTTTTCGACTAACTATGTAACTATGAAATTGACGGCTTGGCGCGCGGGGGAATAAATGAACCGCGCGGACGGATTAAGGGCTGGCATTGAGGAATGAATTAGTAACTCTGACTAATGTTTTGTGTCTTACCTAGCAGTGACTTGATTTACTCGCGAGCTGCGGACCTAGGACTGGGATGCGTTTGGGACATATCGTGACATTGACGTGACGATGACGCCTGACGTCATTTCAAGGTCTGAGATTTACAAAAGACCATGACGTCACAAGTGAAAAAGACTTTTGTTTTAATTCCTCTGTCTGTCGGAATCGGACAATCTCGATTTCGGCAGACTAGATACCTGGGACGCGGACATTGAACACGGACCTGGGACGGCGGGGACCTTAGGACAATCTCAGGACTATTGATTAGGATAAATGATTAATTCTTTGCGTGAAAGAGATGCTCGGGCAACCCGGATGAATCGCGGCTGCGTTTTGGCCATTTTGGGACATGGACTTTGATGATGTTCGGGTGTTTTTAGAATGGCGGCGCGGCGGTAGCGGAATACAATCGTAATAGGCGAGTCGTTCACAATACCGTCCGTCGACCACTTCGCGGCGCGCGGCCCGCTTAATAATATTTAAATACCTCTGAAACAATATAATATTTAAATCGTTTACAGAACACATTATTCATTGAAATAATTTAACTGTAAAATAAATGGAAATTAAAAATGTATGGTGTCATTAAAAATCGTATGATGCAAGGCCAAAGATAAGGAATGAAGAATCAATTCCTTTTGAAATTGAGAATTAGATTGAGTGTGTCACAAGATTGAATTTATTCATTTAATTCGATCATTCAATTTTGCCCACGTCTACTTATTAGTATACTCTATACCTATACTACGCAAGTTCGCTATTGTTTTCAAAGTATGTATGAAATTTGAAAATAGTCGTGTATGTGGTACATGCACCAATGCTTACTTTACTGCTATAAAAACAAAGCTTGCAATATATCTACAATGGTAATTATTATTTTTAAAACTGCATCATAATATGTTGTTTACTGGTCAAAACATATAATAATATTATTTACATAATTATTTATTAATGAATTTTCTTTTCGTAGAGTTTTTTTTTTATCTCTGATTTTCTCCCTGGACCAAATGAGCGTGCAGAATTCGTTATTATTTCTAAACCAAGATTCTTCCGATTCAAGAGGAACATCTTTTAACACGCAAGGACTTGAGGCCATCACCAGAAATAATACTATCAACACTTTTATCAGCCATAAAATAGGAGAGTGAAAACAAAAATTCTGAAAATCAATACTTTGCAACAGTGAATGAAGTCCAAAATGGCAAAAAAAAAAATTAACAACGAAATTATAAAAGATAAAATTAGTTTGAACGATAGAATGGGGAAAAGGTTTTGGAATGAAACAGAAAAGAAAACAAAAAAGGCGAAAAAAATAGTGTTGTTGAAAAGCATAAATTAATTTCCAGTTTTGAAAGAAAAAAGTCGAAAGCGGAGTGTAAAGACGGTTCAGCCAGTTCTTTGCCTGATAAAGGGCCCCACAGGTTGTGGTGCAATGCGCAGGTAATTAATATTAATATAAATTAATAAAAAAGTGTAATCTGTGAGGTCAGTGTGTCCAGTAGTGACAGACGTATGAATCCACCCCTGCCACTGCGGTGCAAAGCGGCGGGTCAACAAACTCCAGATGGAAAGGTCAAAGGGTCTTCCTCAACGACCTCAACCGGCGTCTACCGTTCCGCCCCCCCATGCAGTTGGTGGGCAGACGTATTCGCCGTCAAGACCTGGATAAACTTCACCAGGGCATCCCTGCTAACTTGCTATTTGAGGTGGCCTATGGCAGAGGTGTTGGTTACGTAATAAATAGTGAATACATCATGTAGGTACCTAATATTATTATAATAGACGGTTTACATGGCAAAGCTGTAAAATCTTTGACTACGGATCCAAAAGGTAGAAATTGGCATTTACCTATTAGTTATGGCCATGTTGATGTTCAGATGGCCTCCGTGGTTAAGGAGTAAGATTCTCGACTAGCATTCCGAAGGTCGCTGGATCAAATCCAAAAATGTTTATTTTTTATTTTTAACTTTTTGATTTTTGAGTAAAATCTCAAATTAAATGAAGACAATATTAGCGAAACTCAATCGAAAATCTGGAGACAGAAAAATATGTTGGCACCTCTGGGACTCGGGTACCGTAGGATAAGGGCTATTATAGAAGTAGGTAGGTGGTTGTACATTGTCCTTCCATCTGTTTTGAGGAATGAGGTTTTTGGTTGTCAATTTCCTCTCCGATTTTCCGTTTTTTGCCAAAGAAAGCTCGTATATCCATCGCAAAATCACGGGCACGCATTAAAATTCACGAAATACTATCCTTACTACACTGCACTAACCAATCAACACCACACACAAATTCAAATCTCGAAATCTACTTCAAAATTTTCCTGTCGAGTAAACCTTGATCATCCGTACCATGACAGCATAAATATACCAAACCACCGACCATTACAGTTAAAACCTTTACGTAAACTTAATTTTTCTAATAATTGTTATCCGTCAAAGAACGCGCTCAGCCTCCCACCACTTACTTCAATGCCATCTACGTGCAGAATAAAGAATTAGGTAGTATGAAATGATTCCTTGGTTAATTCGAATCTGTTTAGTTAGATGTCACTAATATATAGTATATTTTTTCAATCATATCAAACTATGAACAAATAGTTTACTAGTATATTATCATAGTCGATGGCATTTCTTAAGGTAGGGCGCAGGTATTTTAAGGTAGGGCATTGCCCCATAATGCCCCCCCCCCCCTAGATACGGCCCTGCGTACAGAAGGGGAGCAGTTGGAACTGTTGTGCGGTATTCACATAAAAAGCATTATTAATGGTTTGAATGTTTCCAGGAATGAAGCACATTGCAGGGCTAAGACCCCACGAGAAGCCATCATATACCATATCCCACCAAATATCCGCAGCTTTTCAAAGTTTTTTTTTTTTAAATGTCTAGCCTTTATTTACGGTACCTACCTACTTGGTGCTATTATAGTACCTTCTCTTTATACTTTATATTCCATTCACGCGCAGTTCTGGCTTTTTTTGCCTATATTTGTTTCTCATAATGAAATGATTTAAGTAGGATTCGATCTCTGTCCACAATTAAAATAGTGCTAATTTGTCGTTCTTTCTGACCGGGGGCACGGCTTCCCCTGTAATCCGGCGACACGGAGGTCGGGCTGCGGGAGCTCCGGTGCGTGGTCCACACCCGCGCGCTCCGTCGGCGTCCGGCCCCCGCCTACTGGGGGCCGGGCCCGAGCGCTCTGTCGGCGTCCGGCTCCCGCATACTGGGGGCTGGCCGCGCCGTGCCCCCAGGCCGCGTCAGGCAGCGCGGCCTGGGGGGGCGCCGACCCGCGGGACCTGCTGCTACGCGGGCCCGCCCGGTCGGGGCGGGGGGGAGTACTAGTCGGCGGATGGACTTAGCCATAGACGCGACGGGGGAGACTTCAGCCTTTTTGAAAAATTTTTGTAGAACATTTTTTTTCCTACAATTAAAACTTTTTTGTACAAATAATTTTTTTTATACAACTACAAACTTTTTGTACAACTACAAACTTTTTGTACAACTACAAACTTTTATACAGTTACAAACTTTCCGTTTAACTACAAACTTTTTGTACCTACAGTTACAAACCTTATACAACTACAAATTTTATGCAGAATTACAAACTTTTTATACAACTGCAAACTTTATGCCATTACAAGTTTTTGGAACAGTTACAAATCTGTTGTACGACTACAAACTTTTTATACAGTTACTACAAACAAGTTTTTTGTACAGTTACAAACCTTTTGCACAACTACACACTTTTTGTACAGTTACAAATCTTTTGTAAGACTGCAAACTTTTTGTACTGTTTTTGAAATGATTAAAAAACTTTTCAGATGTATCGTCATGTGGTTGTAATAATCCAGAAACCTTCGCGGGGGTAAGAAGGTATTTGGAAAGTTTCAAAAATTTCCTACCCTAATATAGCAAATACATAAATAATAAACATACATACATACATACAAGCAAGCAAACATACATTAACTTTTATTTATGTAGATACTTACACAAATAATGTAATAGAATAAATCCGTTACAAAACTTTCGTACAACCACAAACTTTTTGTACAACTAACAATCTCTTTGTACAACTGCAAACTTTTGTATGCATTAAGTTCGTTACGTACTTACATAATTTTACTATACCACAGAACGACTAAGTGAGAAAACTGAATATGTACCTCAAAAGAGTCCAAACTGCTGCAAAACTTCTGGAGCCAGTGAGACTACAGAGTATTTTTTCTTAATTCCAGAAAAAAATAAGGAAAAACTTCTGATGGCGAAAGTATTTTAATATTATTTTTATATTGACGAATAACTTTTCTATAACGATTTAAAATGTGACATTTTGATTTGCCGCCAAAACGGCAGGTTCGTTTTGGTTTGTATGGCTTGTTTATGCTATTGATGTGATTTTAGCGCCCTCGAGGTGATTTTTCACCAAAACGGCGCTATACAAATTATCCAAGTAATATCTGATATTTAAAAAAAAATAATTTTTTTTTTAGATTTTATTATTTGAACATAAATTCCATCAAGAAACTCAAGAACATTGTGTCTTTTTATTATTTTATTTTTTGTTTATTTTATTTTATTAAGAATACACACGTGACCAAAGAAAGGAAGTCTTTGCCTGTTTTATTGACTACGAAAAGGCATTTGACAGGGTAAAAACGTTGACACCAAAGACCAGGATTTCATTAACAACCTGTATTGATTTCAAACAGCAGAAATAAGACATGGGAACGTGAGATCCAATGCAATTGCCATTCAGCGTGGAGTACCTAAGACAAAGCTGTATCCTATCGCCACTATTGTTTAATCTCTATTCCAATTATGTCTTTAAAAGAGTCCTAAGTAATACTGAAAAGGGTCTGAAGATCAACGGAGTTGTCATTAATAACATAAGATACGCAGATGATACTGTATTACTAGCTGACTGTATCGATGACCTCCAAGACCTATTAAATCTTGTTAATAATGCAGGTGAGCAACTGGGCCTAACAATCAACGTCAATAAAACTAAATGGATGACATTTGGACGATTAGATAACTCTGAATCAGTGATACAGTTAAATGGTTGCAATGTCGAAAAGGTGGAAAGATTTAAATACCTCGGCAGTATTCTCACGGAGACTCTTGACCCAGATGTAGAGGTAAGGTGCAGGATTGAAGCATCAAGAATTGCGTTCATTAAAATGAAATCCCTCTTCTGCAATGACAATATCAGCTTAAAACTAAGGCAGAGAATGCTAAAATGTTATGTGTGGTCGGTCTTGCTGTATGGATTTGAAACATGGACCTTGAAAGTAAATACCATGAAAAGGTTAGAGGCTTTTGAAATGTGGCTTCACCGGAGAATGCTCAAGGTCCCATGGACCGACATGATCACCAACACAGAAATTCTCAGGCGGGCTAGAGCAGATAGAGAACTGCTTACATTAATAAAAATCATGAAAATTACATATCTGGGTCATATACTTCGAGGGGAGAAGTATCACTTGCTCCATTTAATATTAAAAGGCAAGATAGAGGGTCGCCGAGGGCCTGGTAGGAGACAAATATCTTGGCTGCGAAAAGAGTGGACCGGCATTAGAAGTGTGGAGGAGCTATTCCGGGCAGCGCAAGACAGGAAGACATTTTCAAGAGTGATCGCCATCGTCGGGGGGACCTGATAGGGCACACAAAGAAGAAGATTTGTCAAGTAAAATATAAATGTTTTTTTTCGTTATCAGTAATTTCAGTTAGAAAAAAGATCAGGTGAGCCATTTTTAAAACTTTTTAAAAGTTTAAATTAAAAAATGTTATGTTTAAAAAATTACGTGGTTATTTTTCATAGTAAATTTTGACAGCGTATTTCACCACCTTACGAAATCAGTTTGTAGTTTTCGGATATGTTCACAAATTTTCCATTTATTTGGATTTTATTGCAAAGCGGAAATATTTTTACCTACTCACAAAATACACCCAAATTTTGAAGAGATTTCGGAAAATTAGCCAAGATTTTATAAACACGTTTGTACGCAGAAGATAACAGGCATGTAATATTGTAAAAGGGCAATATGCCCGAACTGATTAAGTGAGGGATGAAATTTTGATATGAATTATTTTTAGGGCAACTGAAAATTTTTTTATTGAGGTCCTCTTCACCAAGACGATATCCACACATGGCAGAATTCTTAACATGAATTTTTGTCAGGTGAACATTGTGGCAGCAATGCCCTATCTGCATGCCTCGCTGTTCTGACTTGAACGCAAGCGAAAGAGGAACGTAAAAACATACGTGCGACAAAGAAAGGCGTGGGCGCGGGAGCATGCCAGTTTTCTCTCCTGAAACTGGCTTATTGCGACGATTGTTGGTCAACGTCAGACCTCATGTACCCAAACTTATAACTGTACCTAAGTTATTCATTTCGACTATACCACTCTGATGTACTATAACGTAAAAAATGCTAATGAAATTTGATCTCCGGTGGCTTTAGACGTATTTTTATGGTTTTTCAAATTTTTTTTCTCCAAATCAAACAATTTTTTTTCTTCCAAATTTCGTCACTGGTCACTCAGCCGAGAAACCAACCAACCCTTCACTGTCCGATACCTACTGATTTTTTTAATGTTTTTAGATGAATAAAAAACACCAAAATTGAAACAAAACAAAAAACAATGTTAAGAAAGGGTAATTCTTGCAGGTAGAAAATTTAATTTATGTACGAAAAATTTGAATTCCAACGTCAATCGTTAATTTTTATTTTAATTTTACTCCCATCAGAATCCATAGATAGATAATAGGCTATAAATAATCGTCTATCTTTATAATTTTCCCTTGGATAAGTTGGCAAAGGTCTGCCATCTATGGAGATTTGATGAAAACAACAAACAAAATATTTTTATTTTATGTAGAGAGCAAAAATATTTTTTTCTATTTATCTGAATAACTTATCTTTCTTATAAAATTATTCATAAAATTATTCAAATAAATAAAAATAACTTTTGCGCTTGAAATCGTGACCTCTAGACTTCGTTTGGCCAGCGATTTTTATGCGTATTACCTACATTCCTGGCGATATAAGGCACACTTCAGAATACACGCTTTTTTGGCTTGTTGCTTCCTTTTAAGGCGCCGCATCCCCGCTCAAAAAGAAGAAGATGGAGAGAAATGTAATTACGTATGTTGGACAGCATTGACGATCGAAGTTGGACAGAGTGCGCTAATATTTTAAATGATAAAATTGAAGCGTTAATTGTGAAAATGTTTAATAAAACACGACACGTTTAAAATAGAGCAAAAATCCAGTGGAAGCATCATTTATAGAAAGTGTTTTAAAGAAATATTGTGAATTTTTTCACAACTATAACTTGTAAAATAAGTGAAATGAACGTGTTTATAATAATTTTCGGAGCTTTTTTGAGATTTTTTTCTATGGAGGGAATTTCATATAATTTGCGTTTCGGCATAGAAAGCCTGTAGATAATATATTCAAAAATAACATATATTTTTTTTAAAGCTTAAAAACTTCAATGTGTAAGAAATCGGTACAAATTCGGGTAGCAGCGGCTTAACAATCTCTTCAAGAATGAAATTAGAAATTACTTAAAGACTATGAGGTTTTTCTGAAATTCATAGATTTCAAAATAGGCCTATTTGTTCACTCTTTTCTATCGCTTAGTGATTGATTGTCCTAATGAAAACCAACAACCTACCTAAACCCCGAAAAGAGAGCATATCAGAAAAAAAAGAAATCTGACTTCTGATATTTGTTTTTCATAACGAATTGATTTAAGTAGGATTCGATCCCTATCCACAATTTAAATAGTGCTAATTTGTCGCTCTTCCCGACCGGGGGCGCGGCTTCCCCTGTAATCCGGCGACACGGAGGTCGGGCTGCGGGAGCTCCGCCGCGTGGTCCCCGTCCGCACGCTCTGTCGGCGTCCGGCTCCCGCCTACCGGGGGCCGGCCGCGCCGTGCCCCCAGGCCGCGTCAGGCAGCGCGGCCTAGGGGGGCGCCGACCCGCGGGACCTGAGGCTACGCGGGCCCGCTCGGTCGGGGCAGGGGGGAATGCCGTGCGTGCGGGGGTCCCGATAACTAGTCGGCGGATGGACTAGCCATGGACGCGACGGGGGAGACTTCAGCCTTTTTGACAAATTTTTATAGAACAATTCTTTCATACAATTAAAAGCTTTTTGTACAAACACAATTTTTTATACAACTACAAACTTTTTGTACAACTACAGACTTTTGTACAGGTACAAACCTTTTGTACAACTACAAACTTTTTGTACAGTTACAAATCTTTTGTACAACTACAAACTTTTTGAACAATTACAAACCTTTTGTGCAAATACAAACCTTTTTTCAGTTACAAACTTTCCGTTCAATTACAAACTTTTTGTACAGTTACATACCTTTTATACAACTACAAACTTTATGCAGGATAACAAACCTTGTATATACAATTACAAACTTTGTGCAGAATTACAAACCTTTTATACAACTACGAACTATATGCAGGATAACAAACCTTTTATACAACACAAACTTTATGCAGAATTGCAAACTTTTTATACAACTAGGTACAAACTTTACGCAGAATTACAAACCTTTTATACAACTACAAACTTTTTGTACAGTTACAAACCTTTAGTACAACTACAAGTTTTTGGTACAGTTACAAACCTTTCGTATAACTACAAACTTTTTGTACAGTTACAAACCTTTTGCCCAAACTACACACTTTTTGTACAGTTACAAATCTTTTATATGATTGCCAACTTTTTGTACCGTTTATGTAATGATTAAAAAACTTTTCAGATGTATCGTCATGTGGTTGTAATAATCCAGAAACCTTCGGGGGGGGGGGGGGGTTTAAGAAGGTATTTTGAAAGTTTCAAACATTTCCTGTGCTTAATATAGCAATACTTAAATAATATACTTACATAGATGCAAGCAAGCAAACATACATTAATTTTTATATATGTACATACTTACACAAATAAATAAAGTAGAATAAATCCGTTACAAAACTTTCGCAAAACCACAAACCAAACGATGTGACATTTTGATTTGCCGCCAAAATGGCAGGTTCGTTGTGGTTTGTATGGCGTGTTTATGCTATTGATGTGATTTTAGCGCCCTTGAAGTGATTTTTCACCAAAACGGTGCTATGCAAGTAATATCTGATATTGTCTTGCAAAAAGTATTTTTCCCTAAAATAATTTAATAATCGCCATCTACGAAAGAGCGGATTACGAATTCTTTCAAGTTTACCCGTAGGTAAGTGGGGTCTCCAGCGACCAAATATATATTTTTTCTTCTCAATAATTTTTAATTTGTGAGGTGGATATGGGTACCACCATTTATTGGATGACCAACACTCCTGCCAAAGGTTACTACGTTTGCTGACTTAGCAGGGATGCTCAGGTTCATGGGGTGAGGTTTGTCAAGGATTACCCACCTACTACGGGCCAGATCGGGAAAAACTTGTTGATTTTTTTTTTGTACATTAACTCCATACAGAAGGCCCCAAGGAAATGTCCCCACGTCATCTGAGGTGCTTTATGAGGAGAGGAAGGAATGAACATTGGTCTTGAAGAGACCCATGTTGTAGGAAGAAGGAAACACAGAGGCCGGCAAATCATTCCACAGCCGAGCTGTAGAACACAAAAACGAGTCGAAGAAACGACCCGTTCTCATGTGACAAATGTCAACCGTGTACATATGTTGGGTACGCGTTTGGCGTGTTACCCGTCTATGTACCGGTGCCGAAGGGATCACAATGACGCTAGTTCCTCGGAGCATCTTCCATTGTAATACCGTTAGAACAAGGATAGCATTCCCACCCAACGCCTGTGCTCTAAAGATTGCAATCCGTCTGTTAAGATGGGGAATCTATCAAACGGACCACCCGTTTCTGCACTGAGTCGAGGGTATTTTTCAGGTATTTTGGAGCTCCAGACCAGAGGTGGCTGCCAAATTCAACCGTGGAACGCACTTGTGATTTGTACAGGGTTCGCTGTTTTGTACTATTTAAGTATCTGCGGGCCCTGTACAGTACGCGCAGTTTTTGAGTGGCTAACTTTAAAAGATGGTGCCATTTTATCTCTCCAGCCGTACTCTCCCGACCCATCGTCTTGTAACTAATTAGGAGAGATGGATTCATACGTCCGTCACTCCTGGACACACTGACCCCCAGGTTCCTACCCATCCCTCATACCATTTTCCTTCCCAGAACATCCTCTCCTTCCTTTCCTAAAAATCCTCCACACAGTATCCCAAAAGATGACATATAACTCAGGGCCGTCTGTGTGGAGCTAATGTAAGAAAACAAAAAAAATGTGGCCTCGACCCAATGTTTTATGTTTGCACAAACATTTTTTTTCAACGTTATATTGTCACTGGAGACCCAGCTTTATACCTTTATGCATCTATATATATAAATGAATCCCCGTTTCCCTTGGTCACGCCACGGGGAAGGTGGAAGGAGAACACGGGAGGGTAGGGGATGCGGGAGGGGAACGGGGACGCACGGGAAAGGACAATGCAGGGAGAAACCATTTATTTATTTGAATATGGCAAATGGTATTTGTCATTGCCAGAATTTTTTTATAAACAGTAAAAAAAGTATGGGTAAAAGCCAAAAAATATACCACCAAATTTTTGTTGTACATTTTTAGCTAAAGTTTAGATTTACACCAATAATTCGTACCAATTATCTTGTCTATGTTATCGTCGAGTCTTCATAGATGGCAGTCCTCAGCCAACTCCTAGAAGGCGGAAATTTTCAATTACTTACCGAACAAAATTCAAAAATGTTTATTACCAACTCATAAAAAAATGTATGTTTCCGTAGGATATTTTTGTGGATGTGCTACGGTTGGCACTTTCGGTAATTTATAACTAGGGATAAGATATAATCATCAGTCATCATTATAAAGTATTATTATTCTAAATTCATTCTTGGGTGTATTGTCGAGTCTCAACAGATGAGCGTCGTTTGCCAACTACTACTTTGGCAAAAGTTGGTGACTAGGAGACAGTGGCGGATACAGAAAAAACCAAAGTGGGGGGGGGGGGGGGGGCACTACAGATATACCTAAGAAAACGGAAAAGTAGCCAACAGTCTGTAGAATACGAAGCACCGCACAAAGAGGAGACTGACTATAGGTACTATCTCATTCTCTAGTAGGCTAAAACATATAGATGAAAGTGTTTGTCAAATCACAACGGTGCTAAAGAAGTTTTCACTTTAATAAATACATAAAAGATTGGCGGACCGCACATTTAAAACTTGGCTGGCCACAGGGTGCAGTAGAGCTGCATTCCACGATCAAGTGAATCAAATACTTGAGTTGGGCCATGTTAAGGGTACCTTAACATGAAACGACGTGTGAATGTGAATGAAGCAAAAGTTTCAATTTAGGAGGCGAGTGTGGGTACCGCCGCCACGGGAATTATTTATTGGATAAACAACACCTCTGCTATAAGTCATCCCAAGTGGATCGCTAAGTTTGGTGACTTAGTAGGGATGTCTGAGTTCATGGGATGTGGTTTTTCAAGGTAGCGGCGGATGTGTTTGTCCACGTACTGCGTGGCGAGCTGGAAAGCATTGGTTGAGGTAGACTATTTAACCTCTCCAGCAGGAATCTCTCGACCCATTGCCACGCATCGCAGTGGGAGGGAAAGGTTCATCCGTCCATCTCTCCTGGAAGCTCTAACCCAGAGAGTACTAACCACCTATCATACCTTTTTCCTTCCATTATTTCCTTTCTAAGTATGTTTACGAGAGATGCGAAGGTTGATAGAGATATTGAAAGAAGGGTAAATGCAGGTAACTCCGCATTTATGGAGGACAGAACGCAGTTGGCGCTAACAAAAAAAATGTCGAAAGAAGCGAAGCTAGCAGTCCACAGTGGAGTGCTGGTACCGTCCCTGATGTATGGCAGTGAAGCATGAAACTGGCAGAGGAAGAACTAAATGCTATAGAATTGAGATCCCTGCGGCGTATGTGTGGTAAAGCCGTGTACGACAGTGTGAAAAAAATATGAAAAGAATGCAAGTCAAGATTAAGAAAGGGACGCTTAAATGGTTTAGACATGTAGAGCGAATGATTGAAGAAAGATTTTCTTATATTTAGGGAGGGGCCAAGGGGGGGGGGCGCGCGCCCCCCCTCTGTATCCGCCACTGCTAGGAGACAGAGATGTACATACACATATTATTTTAGAAATATGGTCGTTCAATCAAGTACCTACAGACTGAAAGGAAAATTGTGAGTTGAGGAATCGACAGAAAAAAGAGAGAATTTAGTTGAAAGGAAAGTCATTAGACGAGAGGAAAACCTAAAAGAAAGTTAAAGTCTAATTATATTGAGAATTAAAAAAAACGAGTGTGACCACACGACTGAAGTAAAACTTCACTAAATTATAAAAGAACATAAGACATTGGGGTGACATATGACATTGGGGTGACATATGACCATGGGGTGACTAACGACCTTGGGGTGACCTACGATCTTGGGGTGACCTATGACCCTGGGGTGACCTACGACAGTGAGGTGACTTACGACCGTGGGGTGACCTACAACCTTGGGGTGACCTACGACCTCGGGGTGACCTACGACCTTGGGGTGACCTATGGCATGGTTATTCAATAAATGATTCCTTGTGCTCGCACCTCTCTCTCTTGCCACTACAGTAATATACGAAACGTAACTCTCTCTCTTTCTATCTTCACTAACTTATATCTCATTCTTAACTTCAAGCGTGCGTAAAGGCCCGACCGATCACCGTTCGGATCACACTTTTAATATAACTAAAAGGAATGCGGTACTAAAGTAAAGTTATGGCACCACCTGAAAGGAATGCGGTAGAATGGATACTTAGCCTAAATGAAATGTTTGGAAACGTGGAATCAACTGAAAGGAATGTAGTAAGATGAAATATTGGCCCAATGAAAAGTGATGGAACCTACTGAAAAGAAGGGTAGTATTGAAGAAAGATGAGGATTTATCCTAAATGAAAATGATGGAATTGTGAAAGTAATGCGGTAAGATGAGGATTTAGCTTAAAGCGAACTGATGGGACCGACCGAAAAGAATTTGGTAAGATGAAGATTTAAACTAAATGAAAGTGATGGAATTGTGAAAGTAATGCGGTAATATGAGGATTTAGCAAAGCGAACTGATGGGATCAACTGAAAAGAATTTGGTAAGATGAGGATTTAAACTAAATGAAAGTGATGGAATTGTGAAATAAATGCGGTAAAATGCGGTAAGGATTTAGCTTAAAGTAAACTAATGGGTCCAACTGAAAAGAATTTGGTAAGATGAGGATTCAAACTACACGAAAGTGATTGAACTGTGGAACCAACTTTTTTTTAACATTACCTCCACACAGGAGGCCTCGAAGAAAATAATTTCCCCCAGGGCCTATGTCATCTTAGGGGATGCTGTGTGGAAGGTCTTTTCAAGGAAGGGAAGGATAGGATGTTCTGATTTTATGAATCCATCCCTCCCAATGGGGTGCAAGATGATGTGTCGAGAGAGTCCGACTGGAGAGGTCAAAAGATCTCCCTCAACCAGTCTCTTCCGATCCGGCCTGCTACGCAGTAGGCGAAGAATGCATTAACCAACATGACCAGGCAAACCTCACCCCGTGAACCCAGGCACCTCTGCTAAGTCACCAAACGTAGCGAACCACTTGGAGTGACCTATGGCAGAGGTGTTGGTTATCCAATAAATGGTTTCCGGGGCGATGCCAAAATAACAATGTCAACTGAAAGGAATGTGGTAAGATGAGGATTTAGCCTGAAGGAAAATGATCAAGAAATAATGTAAACATGTATTTTATATAGCAAAACATTTTTAATTTGAAACCTTTCATAAATAATCTTATTTGTTTACGTTAAATAGAACAGGTACCTACCTATACCTACACTAGATAATGGTTAGGTACATATTCTAATATTATTATAAAAGTATAAACATTAATATAGTTAAATAATTATTGTATTACAATATTGTCAGATTTTAAAAACATGCTATGTTGAATATGTGAGGGTGGGTGTGAGTGATTATCTAAAAATGTGTTCCGTTCAGTCAACGAATTCGGAAATTAATATCTCAAATTTGAATCTATACCTAATTATAATTTTTCTATTAACAGTTTTACTCGGTGTAGCCATAGTCACGAAAATTTATTTTATTTTATTAAATTACTAGATATATAATAAGGTTGTCTCCTATAGGTATGTATAACGAAATTACAAGTTATTTACAAATTTATTTTATTAATAAATTGTTGGAATTTTTGACCGCCAAATTACGAAGTGCTGTCGGTAAGTAAACAAGTCCAATCGCTCTGTTTAGTGCTAACGAAACGCAGCGCCATCTACAGGTTGGTTACCCAACCTTTATAACCAACGCCATCTGTTAATTTGCGTACAAATCAAATCAACACCGCCCGCTTGCCAGCCCGCTCCCTTTATATATTATATATTTCGACCAATTGAAACAAACACAAAACCTTGACAAATTATATCCTTACTCAAACCTTCCTCATGAATCACTCTATCTATTGGTGAAAACCGCATGAAAATCCGTTCATTAGTTTTTGAGTTTATCGCGAACAGACAGACAGACAGACGCGTCGGAGGACTTTAATTTATAATATGTAGAGATGTAGAGATGCTTGCGGTAACACAACACAGCATCAACAGTAGTAACAACGAGTATCAACAACAACCGCCGCCATCAATTAGTAATTTGTCATTTTTAAACAGTAGCTTCACACAGGAGGCTCTGAGGAAAAAAACCTTCAGGACGTATGTCGTCTTTGGGGATGCTGTGTGGAGGTTTTTTTTTTGGAAAGGAAGGAGAGGGGGTTCTTTGGAGAAAAAGGTTTGAGGGGTGGGTTGGAATCTGGAGGTCAATGTGTCCAGGAGTGAGAGGGCGACCTATGGCAGGGGTGTTGGTTACCCAATAAATGGTTCCAGGGGCGCCTGTACCCATACCCGTAAATTTGTGACATTTTAATTGCTCGATGGCACTGACTTGATCACGTGATACTTAATCCGCCGCATTCTGATATGTAGGTACTGTAGTCGGCCTTGCATATAATCGTGTATCATCACGGTACAAACAATGACTGGCGCGGCAAAATTTTTCAGAAGTGCACCTCGAAAGCTTGTAATTTCGGCATCGTAAAGATAATTTTGCCGTCGTTATTAAGTTTTCAAATATAATGATGTTTTCGTTGAAAAAATATATAGGAGGCAACCTCAATGAGTAATTTTCAAATTTGTGGATTTAGTATGAGTGTGAAGTGTTCTCCCTTCTCTAGAATATAGGGCGGCATTCCCCGTTAGCGTCCCTCGCGTAACCCGGGGGACAGTCGCTTATCGGGGCGTCTATCATGTTCCTGGTGGTCAGCGATGCGGTCTGCTCCGGCTCCTGGGGCTCCTGGGGCACCTCGATGGCGGGGGGAGTGTTCTCCACCGGAGTGGACTCCTCGAATACGATCCTGTCTTCATCGGCCATTTTTAAGGTTAGGATATTTCGATTTATCTGCAAAAAAATAATAAATTCTGACTGAAAACGAGGTGCGTTTCCAAAAGAAAGACAAATTATGAGTTGAATATCTAGATCAGTGTTTCTTAACCCTGATCTAGATATTCAACTATTGAGAGAATCGCACCGTTTTCCACAGTAAAAATATCCAGCGCCCCCCCCCCCCCACAATGCCCACTCGAACTTCTATAGCGGCCCTTAAATGCTTAATGTTTAAAATCTCTCCCCCCCAGACCTCTAAAACGCCCCCAAGGGGCACTGGTGCCCCCGTTAAGAATCACTGATCAGGAAACTTTTTCACTAGATGAAAGGAAAGTGATGGAATAAGAAACCAACTGAAAGGAAAGTGATGGATTAAGAAACCAACTGAAAGGAAAGTGATGGAATAAGAAACCAGCTGAAAGGAAAATGATGGAATAAGAAGCCAGCTGAAAGAAAAGTGATAAAATGATAAACCAACTGAAAGAAAAGTGATGAAATAAGGAACCAACTGAAATGAACGAAGGAAATGGATACAAAATGGTGGAATAAGAAACCAACTGAAAGTAAAATGATGGAAAAAGAAAGCCACTGAAAGTAAATTGATGAAATTAGGAACAAACTGAAAGGAAAGTGTTAAATTAAGAAACCAATTGAGAGAAAAGAGGTAGAGTTAAAAACCCATTGAAGGCAAAATTAGGAACAAACTGAAAGTTAAGTGTTGAAATAAGAAACTAATTTAAAGAAAAGAGATTGTATTAGTACCTGTATTATCTGATATATTTATGGATAATATAGAAAATAAGATATTTGAATGTAAATCCCCTTTGTTAAAAAACGTTCTTTTCTGGAAACGCTATGTCGATGATATTTTGTATATCTGGACAGGCACCGACCGTCAACTAAACCCTTTCCTATCCCTCCTTAATTCCTTTCATACAAAAATCCAGTTCACACTAGAGATATGCATAAATTCCACTTTAAATTTTCTAGATCTCTCCTTATCCATTTTTAACAACCAAATTAGCTTCAACGTTTATAGAAAACCTACATTCACGGACACCATAATTCATAATACCTCCAATCACCCTATCTCGCATAAGCATTCTTCTTTCCATAGTATGATTCACCAGCTAGTCACTATCCCCTTATCTGATAATAATTTTTCTAATGAACCAATTACAATTACAGAAATAGCTATTAACAACGGATATGGCGCCGATCTAATAGATAAAATCCTCTCAAAAAAACTTCGACGAATCGCATCAAATAAATTCCTGTATAATGCCTTACCATTTATTAATAATAATATAACTACTCAATGTCGTAGAATTTTGTTCATTAGTAAATTCTCTTCCCTTTGCACCTCGACACTTCCATCAGAAATAAGGTCGGCCTTCTAAACTAACAATAATCTATCTGAACTCCTAACTAATTCTAAAGATACAGAGGATAAATTAAGCCACTCTGGCATTTATAAACTTAATTGTAACGATTGCCCAGCCACATACATAGGTAAAACAGCGCGTAATGTAAATATTAGAGTTAAAGAACACGTCAGGTGCCTTACAAGCACATGTTTCTCAGAATTTGCTGACCATTTAATTGATACTGACAATACATTGAACATAAATACAGGAGTAAAAATAATACATATAAATAAAATAGGAATAAGCCTTAATAATTTAGAAGCATTAGAAATATCCAAATCAAAGAAACGTAATTGCCAAATTTTAAACAAACAGTTAGAATTAACCAACAGTCCGATTTTAAAGTTATTCCCTTTCTCACTATGTAACCCCCACCCCCACCCACCCGTGACTCCGCCTCCCACCCTTCCACCAACCAGTATCTGATGTTTTTTCCCTCTCTTACATGCTCTCTCTTTCTTTTATTTTTAGGTCGACAAATATAAATAAAATTAAAGTGGTTTTTAAACAAAGTACTTGTTTCATTCTATAAAAGAGATTGAGTTAGAAACCCACTGAAGGTAAAATGATGAAATTAGGAACAAACTGAAAAGAAAGTGTTGAAATAAGAAATCAATTGAAAGAAGAAAAGAATGATTGAATTAGAAACCCAACGTAAAAAAATGATGAAATTAGGATCAAACTGAAATGAGACTCCAACTGAAAAGAAAGTGATGGAGTAAGAAACTAATTGAAAGGAAAGTAATGAAATGAGAAACAAACTGAAGGGAAAGTGATGGAGTAAGAAACCAGCTGAAAGGAAAGTGACGAAATAAGAAACCAACTGAAGGGAAAGTATGTATTAAAAAACCAACGAAAATTAAGGCGATGGAATAGGAAACCAACTGAAAAACAGTGATGGAAACCGCATGTGCGCTCAATGCATAAAATACAATATAGTAACCTACGAACAGTACCAAAATCGTCTCCAAACGTCATGTGAATTCACCAGTTTCTTGTACCACTACTTTCCGTACACCGTGTACTTAGATTCTTATATAACTTATAAGTATTTTTATAGAAACTTTTTTTGTATGTATTTATTTAACGCCCAGAGGGCTTTTACATCTTTTGTTGTACAATTAATTCATGACAGATGATTTTTAAACAGATAAAGAAATAATTTTTTTATCATTATTATTTTTTTTTTTATTCACAAAAAGATACATAAATTACAATAAATTTTATACTATAATTAATTACATGATATATGTATTTGATTTACCCCCATAAATAAGCAGGACTTGTGTGTATGGGGGGTGTTATTATATTGGTTTATTTTTTTTATTCAGTTTAAATTTTCGGTATATTTTTTAAGCAGAATTTGAAATTTTTTTATATTACTGTTCATGTTTCTGATTTTTTCAGGTAGTAAATTAAAAACTTAACTCCGAAATATTTATGATTTAACTGTACTATTGTTTTTTTACATTTTGGAGTAGGAAGTATTGACGTTTTTCTAAGATTTCTGTTATTTTTAAAGGGTGCAACTTTATTTTGAATATTATCTTTATAAATTTATAATGTTGCATTATAAAAGTATGATGCACTTAACTTTTTGACCTTAAATTGTTTGAATAACAGATCTGATGAATACGAGGAGGGTTTTTTTTAATTGTTTTATTATTAGTTTTTGTGATATGTAAATTGTATGATTTATTTAATATGTTTGATTTAATAAAACATAAAGTTAGATAAAAAAATGCACACAAGTCATAAAAATACAAAGATTGGCAATTTGATAGGTTTACAAAAATAGAGATATGTTTAGGAATAGTTTTGGATTTTTTTTTTAAGATCCAAAAAATTCGCCAGGTTTATGTTAGATTTATGTCAATATTACCTAAGCACTGATTTCCTATAGTGTGAAATCGTTGTATCGGAGAGTGAACAATGTATTCAAGTTAAGATTGTTATTGAAAAAACCCGCGAATTTTTTTATAAATAAGTATATTACTGAGATACGTTTTAAGATTTTCACGGCCAAAAGACCCCAAAACACATAACGAAAAAGTATATTACTGTTTTGTGTATATATTAGCTTTAGAAATAATAAAATAATAGAATGACAATTATTCGTCATTACTATAAAAAAAACGTATATACCTACATATTTAAGAAACATTACAAAATCCTAAAAGGCTAAATCCTGTAGATGTGCGTGTTTGTCTCTATTAGTGTCACTATTTTTTGTTTCATCGAGTTTCAAATCACAATGGTGCTAAAAAAGTTTTCACTTCAATTAAAAAAATAAATAATTCTTGAAAGTGTGTATATTTAGTACATGATACAACAAATAGTATAGTTGGCATGTATTGGTCAGCGTAGTTGCCTTTCAAGAAGCAATCGATCGTTGTTCGATTATCGGCCGTGGTAATAAAAAAAAATATACCTATTTAAAAAAATTATTGTCTCTTATTGAAATATTTTATTTTTCATGGATTTGCGTTACATCTTTCCCACAATTTTTTTACGTATAAAAATTACTAAGACCAAAAAATAACTCACCGTAAAATATCGTAGCAACTTGTTCCGGTGAGAAGTTTTGAAGCAATGAATTATCTCCTATTTTAAAAGCACTGTTATTGCATATTGTTTTCACAAGCTTAACTTGAATTGAACACAATTATCCAATACCGGCATACAACACCTAATTTTAAATTTGAAACTATTATTATAGATTTCACGTCTATCTCCGCACGAAGCTATATTTCAAATGCCGTTACTAAAGCACTGTTTTGTCTATAGACTAGAATCTAACTTTGCAGTCCTTGCTCTGTCTTATTGTGTGTGTGGAAGTTTGCAAACGTATTTGCAAACTGAAGTTGTTGATATACCTAGAAAAATGTAAATACATGTAAGTCAATAATAGAGGTATGCCAGATTCGCTAAACTACGTCTGAACGAAGTAGATGGATTTAAGAATGTGAGGGATCACATCAATCGTTTAAACGTTTGTTAAGATGAAGCCATGCGAAATAATGCAAAATCATACAAAATCATGTGTTTTTGGTTTGAAAATTTGATCGCTTTAAATATTATCGATGCTTCAGTTAAATACTGCGAGTAGAACACATCTTGGCCTTGTCGAAATAATCGAGTAATTTTGTAATAAGTCCTTTTGTAAGTCTGGAAAAAATAAAGTATCCGGCTTATTAAAAATACTTTCAAGTGCCGAAATATCCTATTAAGGAATCCATTTTCATTGTATAATGAGGCAAATTAGGTTCTTTACAAAATAATCGGAAAAGATTTTAATATCTGTGCAGGAATTTAAAAAAAAATAATAATTTGTGCGATGTTTTTTTTGACTGAATTAAAATAGGCGTTACCCAACTGCGAATTTCAGCATTATGCCATCTGCAGAAGGGTCGATAGCGCGTCGTTTAGTGGCACTTAGTCGTCTAGTCGCCTCCCAGATTCGGGGGTGTCTCTAGACACCATGTCGCTTGGTTCTGTGCAATCGATTTTAAATTTCTTTGTAATTATAATAAATAATGCGAAAAAAAGGAGTTAATGTTTTTAACAGGCCTTTGCGAATTCAACGTATGACAAACAACTCTCAAATACCTTCTCCAACCTTTCCAAATATTTTTTCTCAAGTATTTTTTAATCCCTTTTTAATTTCTCCAGGACTAGTGGATCACGGTTATTTGGGTCCAGTATTGGACTCCCACCCCCATTTGGCCACTGGGCCAAAATTAATGGCGCCTGAAGAAGTAAAAAGAATAAATTTCGATGCCTGTTGAAATAAAAATTAGGTTTTCAGAATTCGTTAATTTGTCAATTGTACAATAAGAAAAATACATATAATTATAGAAATAGAATATCAACAAAATATTAGCAACAGAATATATCTGAAAATCATCGATAAAAACATGTCAATCTGTTGGTTATCTGTATAAATACAAGGTAAGTTTTGTTTGTTTTTGGGTGTTCGATCTCTAAAAGGATATCGGAACACTTTCGAGCGTGTAAACTTGGCCACCCTGACAAATCGGCAATCGCCGAGCATTTAATTGAAACCGGCCATTACTTTGGATTTGTTCCTGAAGTCCTGGGAAGACCCAAAACTTATAGAGCACGCCTAATTACAGGGGCAATTGAAATTCATAAAAATTCTATTAACATTAATAGAGACGACGGAGCTAAGCTCAATAGTTCTTGGTATCCGGTAATTGACGGCTACACCAAAGCTAAATGCAGAAAACCATGTTCAAGTTTACTGTAATTCCAGCTCGCAGTGGAGTGGAGCTGGCAACACGGTATTGCTTCGAAGTACTTAAGCACACATTTTACCACTAACATTTACACATCTGCCCTGATGATGGACACTGTAACGCTGTCCGAAACGTTGGCTAAAGGAGGAGGTAGCGTAACACGGCATAACACCCCAAAAACAAACAACAAAAATACTTTTGGCCGTGAAAATCTAAAATCATATCACAAAGTAAGTTTGTTTTTTAATTTAAAATAGTTCTAACTTTTTATTGTATCAGGTAAATCGATAAATAGCTTTGGGCCTATACATTCATAATGGTGTTGTGCAACTGTCGTGTTGATTCGAGTTGATTCTGAGTTGTCGCGGAACCAAGCCCAATACACTATTTACAAATTTTAACTTATCCTTCTTTTCAATGTTGCTACCTCCTTCGTAACACGTCTCATCAATTACCAATAGGTAAATAACTCTATGTAGTCGATATGAGAATGTGTCGTTTCCTTCGTAACTTGAAAACCAATACAGCAATACAATTACCTATATTTATAGACTTTACTGTACAACAATAATTGGTAAGTAGGAACCTACCATTACAACATCTTCGTACATCGGGAATATCAGGTGCGGAATTTCGCTATTAGTGGAAAATTACCAGGAAATAAGCAATGCAAAACACGTGCCGCCTCACATTTTTATCAAGAACTAAAAAGGGAAATCTCACTATAACTTTTATTTAAATGCTTTGTTGCGCACGTCCGCAATTAATTGTTAAAACATATATACATTTTGCTTGTGCATGACATGACATTTCCAAAATTAAGGGCTTTTAACCAACCAGCGGCCGAGAATCCAAATTTTGTCGAAAGATGTTCTTACGATCGTACAGGGCGGTTCCAATGATAAAGATTGATTATTCTCTGTACCAGCTTTTAAAAATTATAACCCAATATCGATTTAATTTCATTTATACCTAGATACATACAAAAATGTTGAAAGGCGTGATGATAAAACTATTGAAATTATGTACTTTTTGTAATTATTTTTTGATCATAAGTATTTATAATTTTTCAATAATGTCTAAGCAAAATAAGAACGTAAAAAAATCATATTAATATTATAAAGGCGAAAATTTGTATGTATATGTGGATGTACGGATTTTTGTTACTCTTTCACGCAATAAATACTGAATGTACTTTAATTTTTTTTTCACTAATAGAAAGCTACATTATTTGCGAGTAATATAGGCTGTATGTATTGGTAAGCTCTGGCGTTATGAAATTATTTATTAGACGTTTATTGTCGGAACGAAAAATAAAGCGTTGACAAGTAATTGACGTGCGCTGTCATTTTGTTATTTGTTTGGTTACTATGGAGATTCCTTTGGTGGGAAACCCCCTAATACTATGCGAGCGAAGCCGGGGGCAAAAGCTAGCCTTAAATATGTTAGTTTGTAAGACCACAAATAAATAGACGAATTGAAGTATTTTCGTCACAAAACATGTGCACGGATGATTTTTTTAATGATTTTATTTAAACTAAAATTAAAATTCTGAAACATAGATTTCCTAGATAATTTATTGATTCATTTTACAGCATGATTATATGATTCGAAATGTGGTTTATGTAATACATAATTTTGTTAGAAAATTTAACAAATCTGCCAATGACCTATGGTATAACCTTATTATACTAAAAATAATATTTTTTTCTCAAAATTTAAAACATGCGTTTACTACATAAAATAACAATCTTTCGAATGCAATTTATAATTTTTTGTGGAAAATTTTATTTAAAAATGACATATTTCCGGTTTTCTCTGGTTATTTCCCTCTTAACACAGATTTTTGAAGTGAAAACTTCTTTAGCACCGTTGTGACTTCAAACTCGATGAAACAAAAATAGCGACATTAGTGTCAAACACATACATAGAGACAAACACATACATACATCTTTAGGATTTAGCCTGTGAGAGAATGAGATAGTATAATCGGTCTCATTTTTGTGCGGTGCGTAGCCTCCCCACTCTTGTCAATTTTAGTTTTCTGTAGGTTTCACTTCTACCGCATGTGAATTGCACTCTAGTTTTTTTTTCATGTGAATACCTCGCAAGAGTCCCAGCTGCTTACGTCTGCGGCCAGTGAGACTATGGCATCCCCAATTGGGGTACGTTGTGAGGCTGAAGGCAGTGGGGAGGGGAAGTAGGTAGGGAAGAGGATGGAGGGGAAGTACCCGCCTATCCAGATCTGGTCACCAAACACGGCTAAAGCCATTTCAAGCAACGTTTCAATTCTGAATGTCGGTCTTACACCAGGGCGATACTGAGAGTATCTTCAACTCTGGAAGGTGCGCACATATATTTACTAAGTATATATTATTTTCAATGAATTAATTGTGAAGTAACACAAATTAGTCAAATAGAATTAATTTACGCACGCCGGGATTCGATCCCGTGACCTTCGGATTGTGAGTCAAGAGCCTTACCCCTCGACCACGATTGTTCCAAAATTGGTGCTGATGTGTTGTAAAACAGGTTGCGGGCTCGAATCCCGACATAAACAAATTTTATGCGTGGTAGATACCCTCAGTATCGCCCCGGTGAAAGACAAACATGCAGAATCGAAGCGTTTTTTGAAATGCCTTTAGTCATGTTTGGTAACCAGATCTGAATCTGAATTCCAATCTTCCTCTTTCCCGTCCCTTTACCAATTCCATTCAGCCTTACAACATACACCAATATTGTAATTGGGAATTATGGAGTCCCCATAGGGATACCACAATTCCTCTGCATTTCACTTAATTTTATATTATCTCCACACAGGAGGCCCTGATGAATAAAGCCTATATCGTCTATTAGACTCTATGGGGATGCTGTGTGGATAGTCTTTTTAGGGAATGGAAGGAGAGATAAGTTCTGGGAAAGAATCTGAGGGTTAATGTGTCCAGGAGTGACGAACGTATGAATCTGGTGGGTCAAGATAGTCCGGTTAGGGAAGTCGAACGGTCTCCCACAATCAGTCTTTCCCGATCCAGCCCGCCACGCAGTAGGTGAGCAAAAGAATCCGTCGCAGACACTTATATCTCATAAATGGTTCCTGGGATGGCGGTACCCATACCAACTCGCCTCTCAAATTTAGTATGGTATTCACGTAAATTTTAAAAATAAAACTTTTTCCCCTCGTTACACCGACACTCCTTTCTTCATTCGTTTGCTCTACATGACCAAATCTAAGACAAGGCAATTTTTTTGGATCTTCTCATAAATATGTACCTATGATTTTACCACACCCACGCCTCAGAGCTCTCGTTACCTATGCATACGGTCTACTTTTTTTCTTCGTCGGCCCAATCAGAACTCTATTATGGACTGCTTGACTTACTTTCTTTTTGACAAATGTTTGATATTCGGCCCCCCATGTACGACCTCTTCTCTAGCGGCCAAATTTGTCAATGTTTCTATTGCTTAAGGCGATCCAATAGTCCATGAAAAAAACGAAGTCGGAATTCACGCCCCTTTATGGGAGGAGTTTAAAAATACTCGAGAAAAAGCTTTTGGAAAGATTGAAAAAGGTATTTGAGATTTTTTTTACAGGTTAATTTCGTAAAGGCTTGTAAAAAACAATAATACATTTTTTACGCATTGTTTATAGTAATAACAACGAAATTTAAAATTGATTTGAACCAAGCGACGCGGAACCACACGTACATTCCCCGCTCCGGCCGGGGCGTAACTGATTCGAAATGGGTATGCCAAGTGCATGGTTCTTGTGCTTATGGCATAAGGCTCACTCTAAGAATACGAATTCGTAGAGTGCGGGCCGTATTGATTGATGACAAAAATAACAACGAGAAAATGCACATTTTACTATTATTAAAAAAGAAACTGAATTTGCCACATTAAACAATAAAACCATATTGGGGTTAATAAGTAGGAGAGTTTGGACTTGAAAGTGATTTATTTTTTGTAGACCTGATACTACATTTTTTTTCTAGGCTTATAAAAAGACCGATATTTTTAATTGCCAAGATATGTTCTACATGCAGTATTTAATTGAATACTTCTTTCAAAATAAAAACACATGCATACATTTACAATTTGGGAGGCATGTTCAATTTGGGAGCATGACAAGGAGATGGATTGGCCTGCCTCTTATTCAACATAGCCTTAGAAAAAGTTATTCGTGACTCAGGCATCGAGATAAGAGCAACGATATTTGACAACTCTGTGCAACTATTGGCTTACGCTGATGATATCGACATAATCGCGAAAACTCCAGATGCTTTGCGTAACGCCTTCATAAATCTTGAAAGTTCTGCCAAAAATATGGGTCTCGTAGTAAACCAGCAAAAGACCAAATACATCGCTGTAGGATGCACCCAACAAATCCCAACTCTCTCATGTGGAAACCAAAATTTCGAAACGGTACCAAGATTCACATACCTAGGCTCCCTGATAACAAACGACAATAATACCACAGAGGAGATCCAGAAGCGCATAGTGAACGCAAATCGCTGTTATTTCTGCCTACAGAACCAATTAAAGTCCAGACTGCTGTCCAGAAACACAAAGATATTATATTTTTGAATGTAGCTATAACTTTGTGGTTATCCATTATAAAAAAATGAAACAATACAAACAATAACACTTATCAGACCAGTACTTACGTACGCAGCTGAGACTTGGGTACTATCTAAGAGGAATGAGCGAGCACTGGACGTTTTTGAAAGAAAAAAATTGAGACGCATCTTCGGACCGGTTGTAGAAAATGGATTTTGGCGCACACGTTATAACAATGAGCTCTATACTTTGTTTAAGGAGCTAAACGTTGTGAAATTTATAAAACTGGGAAGATTTTGGTGGCTGGGTCATGTGGAGAGAATGACCGAGCATCAAGCACCAAAGTCCCTGCTGCACTCAATACTCGTAGGGCGAAGGAGCCTGGGAAGACCAAGATTAAGATGGAGCGACAACTTCCTCAAAGACATATCTATCTTGGAGCTTCTAAACTGGAGAGAGCTGGCGCAAAACCGAGATGAGTGGAGGAAGATCCTTGAGGAGGCCAAGACCCACCAGGGGTTGTAGAGCCAATAGTGATGATGATGTATGGGTACCGCCGCCCCGGGAACCATTTATTGGACAACCAACACCCCTGCCACAGGTCACCCCAAGTGGTTTGCTACGTTTGGTGACTTAGCAGGGGTGCCCGGGTTCATGGGATGAGGTTTGTCTAGAGGAGACTGATTGAGGGAGGCCTTTTAACCTCTCCAGCCGTATTCTCCCAACCCTTCGCCTTGCACCGCAGTGTGAGGAATAGATTCATACGTCCGTCACTCCTGGCCACACTGACCCCCAGATTCCTACCCACCCTCATACCCTTTTCCTTCCCATATCTTCTTCTCCTTCCTTTCCCTTAAAAAACCCTCCACACAGCATTCTTAAAGATGACATAGGCCCCTAGGGAATTTTTTTTCCTCGGTGCCTCCTGTGTGGAGCTAACGTAAAAATATATATATATATATATACATATATATATATACTAGCTGACCCGACAAACGTCGTTCTGCCATATAAATTATTTCTAGTGAATAATTCGGTTGAAATAAAAAATAACGAATATATTGTAAGTGTGTGGGGATGAGATCTATGACAGAAAGAGGAATGGAGCCCTGTAGACGATGATCGCCGATAAAAAAAAAACACCAACTAAAGTAGGAAAATGAAATAAAGAAAATCAATATGAATTTCGAAGAGCAATTGAGTGCACGATATTTTTTGTCAGTCCGTCTTTAGCCAACACAAATAAGCTCGATGGTTTGCCTACGCGAGAACATGATGCCGAATTAAATATCAAAATGACGCGACGCTTCTCGTGATTGTCTTGCGCATGTGTGGATGAAAGTTCGATGAGGCGGACGTAGCGCCATCTGTCATTCAACAACATAAATAATTTCGTTCTGTTTGAAATACGAAATACGGTTAAATTTGTTCATACAAAAATACAAAAATCGCGATTATAAAATGGGAGGGTGGGGGCAGGAGGGTTAAAATTTGGAGTTATAGGTATTTTTTGATGCCAAATAAAAAAAAAAAATACAACAAAAAAATTTTGTCAAAAAACAGATTTTTTTTCTGGGTAGGAACACCCTTATTACCTAACGGTATGAAATGAACTTTAAAACCTATTCTCATACATACCAAATATACATAAAAAATTTCATTAAAATCGATCAAGCCGTTTCGGAGGAGTGCGACCACAAACACCGTGACACGAGATTTTTATATATAAGATACATATACATATATATTATACGAGTAGATTGACGGCCGTTAATCAAGTTGCTGGTATTAGCCATTCATCCTTCCCTCAAACGTCCTTATCAGCTCTATGCACACCTTGTATAATAAAGGTGTGATTAGAATTACTTTGAAATCAAATAAATATCTAGTTATTCATGAGTTTACAAGAATAACTTGTGTACTTCAAACCTATGCACTTCAAAAGTAGGTACTCGAGAATCTTTAGTAGAGGTTCCCAAAATTTTTTTGTAGTAAAACTTCTTTACGCTCGCTTGACTTGGGGAGGAAGCTGGCGAATGCGTGACGAGAGCGTTACGAAAAGCGAGGCGAACGGTAGTCGAGAGGGAGATAGAAGTTAGTGAAGATAGAAAGAGAGAGAGTTACGTTTCGTATTTATTACTGTAGGGGCAAGAGAGAGAGGTGCGAGCACACATTTTCTTTCTCTCTTTCTCTCATAGCCATCGACGGCCGGCGTAGTCCAGCGGTAAGGCTCTTGACTCGCACACCGAAGGTCGCGGGATCGAATCCCGGCGTGGCAAATAAATTTTATTTAATTAATTTGTGTTATTTCACAATTTATTTGGTGACCAGATATGAATAGAAAGGTACTTCCCCACCTTCCTCTTCCCCATCTCCTTCCCCTCACCACGTCACCACTACCTTCAGCCTTACAACATACCCCAATTGGGGATGCCATAGTCTCACTGGCTTCAGACGGGAGCAGTTGGGACTCTCGTGCGGTATTCATAATATAAAAAAGCCAGTTACGTTTCGTATATCGACACAGTGCAGGCCTATTGTCTGTATCACACTGTAGGAGCAAGAGAGACTTTAGTTGTGTATTCTTTTTACTTCAGTTGTGTGGTCTAAAGCACACTCGTTTTTTTTTCTCATAGACCACTTTCAAAATTTTGCTGGTTTCGGTGGACTCCCTTCTGCTACATTTCTAACATATTCCCGAAACTCATAAAAAAATGTGAAGATTGAATTTAACGTAACAGGTTCTCCTAGTGAGGTGTTCATGAAACATACAACAATACCTATCCACAGTTTCACTTTCACAAACCTACCTTACACCCAATGGTTACGCCCATACCCATACCTATACATCCGCATACCTACATAGCACGCATACATACTGTCACTGCTTGGGATTGGTATTAATATTGTTGCAAATTCCTTTCCTACCCATCCCTATTGCAACATATAGCCATTGTGCCCCCGCTATCGGTGAACCGCCATTATAAATAACTCCGCCGTGTACTATAAAATAAACGAAATTCACGCCTATTGCTGTTCGTGCCTGTTGGATGGGAGAGAAAGCAGGCGAGGGCATTGCCAGCCTACAAGTTCTTTTACCCTTTTCGGTGAGTCCTTTCCTTTCTATGCCACATGTATTTTTATCATTTCAAGCAGTGATAGTAACACAAAATCAAGGTCCTTCGCCAGTCATTCTTTACACAAACATATCAATCCACTCTACACAATCATAAATCTCATTCACCCAACGTAATAAAATTGCTAAATATATTATGTAAAAATGTTAATAAATAGGTAAATACTGTAATACAAAGAAATAAACAATAAAAATAAAATAAAAAAACCATGGAAATTTGCGTCGCGGCTGAGTTATAATCCTAAAAAAATACACTACTCAAAAAAATTAAGGCTCTGCAACCGGGCCCGAAAAGAAGAAGATGGAGAGATACGAAATTACGAATGTTAGAGGAGAGCGCTAACATTTTCAGCGACAAAATTGATGCGAAAATGTTTAATAAAACACGACTCGTTTAAAATAGAGCAAAAATCGCGCGGGCATTATCTTAAACAGCATTTAAAGAAACACTGTGAATTTTTTCATACATGTAACTTGTAAAATAACTGAAACAAACGTATTTATTATAATTTTTGGAGCATACTTTGCGATTTTTTTCTATCGAGGGAATTTTATATAATTTGCGTTTCGGCGCGGGCAAAGTCTAGATATTATCTTCAAAAATAACATATATTTTTTTAAGAGCTTTAAAACTTACCGTGTTTAAGGGAAATATGTAATAAATCGGTACAAATCCGAGTTGCGGGCCCTTAAGGGAAGTTTGACAAATGGAAATTAATTCTAAGTAAACAGGCTATCCCAACTGAAACAATTTTTTTCAAGCCCGTGGACCAAAAAAAAAAAAAAAATCAAAATTAATTTTTTGATTTCATAAGAACCGGATCCTTTTTTTACATTAGCTCCACACAGGAGGCCCCGAGGAAACAATTTCCCTAGGGGCCTTTGTCATCTTTGAGGATGCTGTGTGGAGGATTTTTTAAGGAAAAGGAAGGAGAAGAAGATATGCGAAGGAAAAAGGTATGAGGGGTGGGTAGGAATCTGAGATCTGGTTGGGCAAACTTATCCGCCACCAAGACCTAGACAAACCTCATCCCATGAACCCGGGCACAAATCCTACAAAATTTTAGCCAAAAATCTGAAAATTAGAATCTTAAAGTTTCTAAATTCTTTTTTAAAGTCTCAATACGACCATTTTTCACCGAAATACAGCCTGTCAAAAATCACTGAGAAATTTGGAATTATGTTTGCTCTCTTAATTTTTTTGAGTAGTGTCATTATCTGTCCACATTGATAGGTAAAGCCAAGCCAAATTTTTATTTTTTTTTACTATCGAAACCAGATAAATTTTCGTGGACCCCCACTTATGAAACCCAATTTTTTATCACGCCAACGAAGACCGCCGTCGAGTCTCCCGTGGACCCTTGGCGTAACTTTGGGAATCACTGATCTATAGTTTCTAGAAAAAGGTTTACATCACCACAGCTCTCCGGATGCATACATTTATAAATGAACAATTTTCCTTATTTTATCAACGCTAATTATTTTCCATAATTTTGTGATTCGTAAACATGTAAAATTATTTATTTAATCTTTTATACGTCCATGGGGTTTTTACATTGGGTACATAAGGGGTTAAGAAATACTTAAAAAATAGATAGCAAATTTTTTTTCTTACGTTATAACGGTTTACAATTGGATAAAATTTAAAAGAAAATAATTATAATAAACTGAAATTATCAGAAATACTACGTTTACAAAAAAATACAAGTGTGCATACAAATACAAGTTCATACGCGGTAGAAGTGAAACCTTTAGAAAATAAAGTAGACAGGAGTATGGAGGCTACGAAGCACCGCACAAAGAGGAGACCGATTATACTATCTCGTTCTCTCGCAGGCTAAATCATATAGATGTATGCTTGTCTCTTTTTAGTGTCGCTAAATACAAGTGTGCAGTTCATACGCGGTAGAAGTGAAACCTTCAGAAAACTAAAGTAGTCAAGAGTGTGGAGGCTACGAAACACCGCACAAAGAGGAGACCGATTATACTATCTCATTCTCTCGCAGGCTAAATCATATAGATGTACGTTTGTCTCTTTTTTGTGTCGGTAAATATCTACAAGTGTGCAGTTCATACGCGTTAGAAGTGAAACATTCAGAAAACTATACTAGTCAAAAGTATGGAGGCTACGAAGCACCGCACAAAGAGGAGACCGATTATATTATCTCATTCTCTCGCAGGCTAAATCCTATAGATGTTTGTCTCTTTTTAGTGTAGCTATTTTCCGTTTCATCGAGTTCAAATCACGACAATTTCAATGTGCCGTTCACCCGCGGTAGAAGTGAAACCTTCAGAAAATTAAAGTAGAGAAGAGTGGAGAGGCTACGAAGCACCCTATAAAGATGAGATCGACTTATTATCGATTCTATCTTATTCTCACGCAGGCTAAATCCTGTAGAATAGATGGGGTAGTATAGTATGTGTTTGTCACTTTTTAGTGTCATTTTTCGTTTCATCGAGTCTCGAATCACAACGGTGCTATAGTAGTGTATGTTTTAAACACCGAAAATTTTGCATTAAAAATGTCGATATCATTTGTACGAATATATTCTTTTGATAAACTAGAAATAAATAGCCGCAGGAACGACAGTTGAGATGGTATGGGCACAAAAGACGGAGACCATCAGACCACACAGTGAAGCAGGCAATGTATATGGAGCTTCATCGATAGTCATCCAGAGGAAGACCGAAGAACTCCTGGATGACTCAATGCTCCAAAATACTTCAGAGAAACGGCCTGGATGAAGGCGATACTCAGAACAGAAGAAACTACAGTCTGTCAAATAAGAGTAGAAAACATATGAGGGCGCCACTGTCGTTCAAATGGCATTACTAAAAATATAATCATAGTGTTAATCTAAAGCTGTGTAACCTACATTTTAATTCAAAATTAAAAAGGCTAAAAAGTGAAAGAAAATATTTTTTCATTCCACTGATCTCAAATTAGAATTGCATATAGGTGGTATATTATTATTATATCTTTACACTTTTATGTTAACATAATGAAGAATAACGATATTCTAATAAAATATAAAGCACACTTTAGAATTTGCTCACATTTATTTAATATTAGCTTAAGTACCTACTAGGCTTTAGATCATGTCTCCATAGATCTGAATATATTCAACTCATTCAGATCTAAAAGTAGTGTAACTAAACTCACCATTAATGATTCTTCCTATCTACCAACTGTAAAATTCAAAATTATGTTAAACTAGCTGGTCCCGGCATGCGTCGCTATGCCATTTAATAAAGAAATTGTTTCTCCCTGACTGTCCTTTCCTATCGTCCCGTTCCCCTTCCGCCTCCCCTTCTTCTCTTGCGTTCTCTTCCCCTCTCGCGTTCCCACTCCGTCACCTCCACCTTCCCTCTCCCCACTCCACTCCCCCCCCCCCTTCACCGTCCCGCGAACCCCCCTCCCTAGTTCCCCTCCCCCTCCCAGGTCCCCCACCCCCTTCCCGCGTTCCCCTTCCACCTTCCCCGCCTTCCCTCTTCCCTTTACCGCTCCCTCGTCCCGCCAACCCTCCTCCCGCGTTCCATATATTCAATCCCAGTACATTCAGTTCTTAAACAGCCCGCGTGCCACCTTTTACAATTTTTATTCAAATTTCCATTTTTCATGCAAATTAAATTTGGTACCTAACATAGATACCTATTTAAAATATCTAAAATTCTTGATTCGATTCAAAGTATTAGGGGAGTACGTACTTTAAATAAATTTTTCAACTTTTCAAAAATAGAATCCTGTTTGCATAATCATTCATTGTTTTGCAAAATGTCATTCTCTAACACGCGAACTGTCAAACGTGTGATGTTTTCTGTTATTATCTAATTTTCTGCGCAATTTTCTTAATTTTTCTCTCCGTAAGAACCATCCTCGCACTTCAAGGAATATTCTAAAAAAAGAATTAGCAAAATCGGTTCAGCCGATCTCGAGATTTGCGCTTACCAACACATTTAGCGATTCATTTTTATATTATAGATTAAATGGAAGTCAATCACTTTGTAGAACACAATTCAATCAAATTTATGTCATTAAGTAGGTACCTTAACAACAGTGCTTCCTCCATTTTTTTTTTTTACAAAAAAATGTATTTTTAAATGTGTATACGGTGTTCTGCATTTTTAGTGTGATTGCACTTTAAAATAATATTTGACAGGTAAATTAATGTTGCCAGCCTACACATTTTGTAGTTCAATTTTTTATATTTTCTACTCTTATTTGACAGACTCTACAACCTGAGAATGAGAAGAGCCGACCCCAACGGCCTACCTAGGCAATGAGTTGGAACAGCGCAAGGAAGAAGAAGAAGAAGGTATTCGTTTGATAAACTATGTAAGCCAGGAATTGGCGAGTTTGCTTCATAATTTGTATGTTAACAGTCCTAAACATAAACATTGATATAGGTACTTTTGCCTTATAGTTAGTAGTGAGTACAATTTTAAGAGAACAACGGGTCGGCTGTGAATAGGTTTCCCAGCTTCTGTGTTTCCTCCCTCCTAAAACATGGGTCCAACTAAGCACTTATACTTAGGGCTCCGCAACCAGGCTAGAAAAGAAGAAGATGGAGAGATACGAAATTAAGAATGTTAGAGGAGAACGCTAACATTTACAGCGACAAAATCGATGCGAAAATTGCGAAAATAATTTAATAAAACACGACTCGTTTAAAATAGAGCAAAAATTCTCGCTGGCATTGTCTTAAACTTTGTCTTACTCATCATCGCAAAATAAGATACAACCTCGGTGTAAGACTGGGTTAGGTGAAATTGTTACTCAACATGGTGGGTTAATCGTGCGCACGCGCGTGTTCTTACCGCGTCGCTTTACGGGAGATGTAGTAGCTGTCAGAATTTAAACCACCCGATCACCAGGGTTAACTCAGTACCCCGTGCGTTTTAAGTTGTAACTGACGAAATGGCGAACTTTTATCTTGACGTTTTGAACGGAGCTTTGGCAAATATTGACCGTATTCGCGGCATTCGTGCATCACGACTACGGAAAAGGTTAAAAAAAAAGATACGATCCATTTGCGGCATTTACGGAAGGAGATTTTAGGTCTAAATATAGATTTAACAAAGTCAACATGAGACGTTTGATTGATTTGGTACGGCCGTATTTGGATGTGAATAATAAACGGGGTGGCAAAGTATCTACCGATCTCTAAGTTCTTTGTGCCACACGATACTGGGGTAGAAACGAGGTGAGATAGTGTTTATAATTGCGTTAGAAACGGTAAACAAACACAGATCAATCTCGCTAAAGCTCCTCGAATAATATGTTGTATTGACTGATGTTGACGTATGAATAAACGTGAAGTTGGCAACACGCCGCGAAATGCTAAATTGAACGCGTTTTTCAGCTTTGGAGCAGTGTTGCTACCGTAAAAAAATCATAACAGCTGTCGAGAAACATTATTATGATGAGTAAAGATTTTTACCCTGAGCAGTGTAGGCTTACTCCACTGTGTAGCTACCGCGACGCTACAGAGCCGTGGTACGGTTTCATGATGAGTAAGGCTGTATAACTTGTAAAATAACTGAAACAAACGTGTTTATAACAATTTTTGGCGCACACTTTGCGATTTTTTTTTCTATGGAGGGAATTTTATATAATTTGCGTTTCGGCGCGGGCAATGTCTAGATATTATCTTCAAGAATATTTTTTAACATATATTTTTTAAAGAGCTTTAAAACTTACCGTGTGGGAGATATGTAAGAAATCGGTAGAAATTCGGGTTGTGGGCCCTTAAGAACATAACATGTCTATTCTTTAAATATGTTAATGTAACCATCGCCACCCGAATAGGATGTTTAACATTATCCAATTGCTTATGTACAATATACTGTACACTGTTCACTATACACGTGGGCGGAATCGTGTTGTACCTACGTCATTCAGAGCCTACTTGAAAATAAGTACCAATCATTGAATTAATAAATTTAAGAGGGAATAACCAGACAAAACCGGAATGTCATTTTTAAAATAAATTTTAGACGTATTGGCTATTTTCCACAAAAAATTATAAATTGATTTCAAAAGACTGTTCTTTTTTCTAGTAAAGCTTTGTTTTAAATTTTAATAAAATATGTTTATTTTTAGTACAATAAGGTTTTACCATAGGTCGTTGGCAGATTTGTTAAATTTTCAAAAAAAAAATTGTATTAAACAACATACATTTCAAATCATATAATCATGCAGTAAAATAAATCAATAAATTTTTTGTTTTGTAACGAAAATACTTCAGTTTGTTATTTATTTACGGTCTTACAAACTATTATATTAAAACAAAATTAACATTTTTATTTTGCTTAGACATTATTGAAAAAGTATAAATACTTTTGATCAAAAAATAATTACAAAACGTACATAATTTTATTAGTTTTATCATCACGCCTTTCAGCATTTTTTAATAAATCAATGCAAATTTTTTTATGAATATATTGAGTTATTATGTTGAAATGCTGGTATGGAGAATATTTAATCTTTCTCATCGGAACCGCCCTGTACAGTTGCAAGGGTACGATTGCAAGATCATCATTCGACGAAATTTAAATTCCCGGCCGCTGGTTAACGGTTCTTAAACACACATATATCACCTGATCGTCACTTTGGTTGGACATGGTTTTAACTTCACTTTAACTTGTTCAGGAGCTCTAGCACGGTCATTTGATATAAAATGACCGAGCACGGTTTTACCATTGAAAACTAGAAATCGATAGACGCAGACTGTAACACTACAGGTATTTTCCATAAATTAACAAAACGGAATGTCCAACGCTAAGCAAATGTAAAAATATTAATAAATTGGCAATGTTGATTTGTAATTCTAAGGGGGCATACATTAATTATCAGAGCAGTTTTTCTTCCAATATAGACCCCCCCCCTTCCTTGGTGAGATAAATTTGGGCCACTTCGTATTTTATTTTTAAGTAACGTGAGATTTTGCTGGACCCCCCCTTTTGAGCTCATGTAATTAATATATTTTATTATTTTTATTTATTTATTAATTTTCAACACCCTAATGGGCTTTTACATGACAAGTTTATAATACAGAGACAGTTTTAAAATGAAAAAGATAAACTATAAAAGTATAACTAGTAAATATCATATGTAAGGTAGGTATACAGATAAATTTTAGGAAAGATAGTGCGTTACAATAAAAGAGAAAGTTTCTAAGTTGTAAATGGCATAGAAATAAACTAGTAGGTATGTTAGTAATTACAAAATTTACAGGTGACTGATTAAATGTGATGAATAATACGTGACAAAATGCAAGATACATAAAAAGAAAACGGTAACAAGTTTTTACATTGTAGATTAATAATATAGAAATACACAAATATATGCAATTATGTGACGATGCTCCTTAGATATCAAAATATTCTACATAAAAATATTTTTCAGATATTTCTTGAATAACGGTAAACTTGTATTAAATACAACGATATTTGAGGTGAATTATTTGTTCCCTAGCGTGTGTAGTCGAGAAATTGGTGCATGTGTGTGGTAGTTGGTTAAAGAATTATTGTTGCAGAATACTATATTTTGCCTTGTCGCTCGAGTTGGTACCTTAAATTCAATGAGATGCAGGAGTTCGCAACAATCTAATTCGGAGTGAATAATTTTAAACAAAAAAGTTAGGTCGTTTATTTTTCTTCTGTTTTCTAGGGAATGCAATGTAAGTGTGTTTAGTAAAGATGTGCAGTTAATGTGTTAAATAGGTATGTGTAACTTGAAGTTAATATGCCCCTTTACCTAAATATGCATTGGCATAAAGATATTCAAATACAAAAGAGATGTGTTATGGTGTCCGCGCGACTATCGGCGGACTATTACCTAATCGGAGTAGCTTGCATTCGAAAAGAATTTGTTCATTTCGTTGATTTTTTGAAGGTATGCATTAGTATTGGTTAACAATATAGTTTAAATGCGGCAAGAATTAGTTCATTTAGTTTAACGTTCGTTTAGTTTATTCGTTCATTTAGTTTATTCGTTAATTGGTAAACAATATCGGCGACCCCCGGAAGCGAAGTCCCACCTAGTAAAAACTGCGGATAGCATATAATATCTCTTATATTTCAATATCTTCGGTCTTTATTCATATTTCAACAATTTTCGAACGAAATAAATTGATTGCGTTTTAGATGCATTATTTTAGTCCATGGATCGCGTACACAACTTCTTTCATATCTGAGAGTTTCGTTAGTTCAATACGTTTATTAAATAAGTCAATAATTGTTCATGTTAACCGAAACATATCTGATACCATGGAGGCCGCACTAAAATTTAACAATCGTAGACCGTGCTCGCAAATATTGACAACTGACCATATCTATTCATCATTTTATGATTTTGAGATTAAATCTTGGGTAAAGTATTTTAGTTCACCACAGTTTAAAGTAAAATATTTAAATTGGACGTAAAGTACCAAAATTTGTACATCCAGATATGATGGACGCAGTTATTTTTTTTAAATCTTGTCATGTATTTTGTATGTAAACATCTTTTATTAGGTCTGTCTATTTTTGAGCCCGTACCTTTTATTGTATTTTCCTGATTTAGTTTTCTTATGCATTTCTATAGTTCATCATTGAGAATACTTTATTTTAAATTTTTGACACCAACTGTACATAAATCAAATGAGTGGTTAAAATAATTCATACAATCTTATAAGACATGTTTCTGTGAAATATTTGTAAAGTGATTCTTCATATGTTGTGTCTGTATGTTGCTTCTGTGAAATATTATGTAAAATTTTTCTTTATATATTGTGTCTGCATATTGGGTTGGGTTGGGTTTAGGGTTCCCAGATCAAAAAATCAAAATTCCGGACTTTCTTGTAAATATAAAATGAATGTCGTTATGCACCGTGGCATGTCAAAACCCGCGTCGGGGTTTTGACATGCCACGATGAAAGCAGCTGGACCAGGAAATGTAACGGAATTACAAAGGTATGCTCTTATATATTTTCGATGCAGGCACAAAATGCCAATGTTGAAAGGGTCTTTTCCTTAATGGGAACCCAATGGTCGAAAGAAAGGAACAGGCTTTCTGTAGAGTCGGTCAAGTCGATTCTCTTAACACAGTATAATTTTAAAAATATGACTCGCGAAATGTTGAAGTGTTGAACAATATTTCTGGGAGCATTAAATATCAGAAGTGATGTTTTTACTTTGATTTGTAATAAAAATAATTTGGTTTATTTCATTTTTTATATCAATCTCCACTTAATTGTAGAAATTTCGGACTGTTTAGATTTCCCCCGCATTCCGGACAAAGACCTATATTTCCGGACTTGTCCGGAAAATTCCGGACATATGGCAACCCTAGTTGGGTTTAACTTTTCAAAAGTACCAATTGGCGATCCCTTAATGAGTTTTGATAACTCATGGGAGTGCAACTTCGTTGTATGTTTTATTTAATAATAAAAAAAAGTTATCACTTTAGAACAGTGGTTCCCAACGTATTCGCAGATGATACGGCATTGGTCATATCACATAAAGATCTAAAAATTGCAATTGAACTCATGCAAATTGACTTTAATCAACTCTGTTAATGGTCACATGATGCAGGACTATTAATAAATGCTAAAAAAACCAAAGTAATGCATATAAGATCACCTAATGCCAAATTTCAATTCAATCCTAATATTATATCTCATAATTTTAATTGCATTCATAAAAATATTCCAACTAATTGTAAATGTGAAAGCTTAGAATTAGTTTCGGAATACGTGTATCTTGGTGTTACTGTAGATTGTTTTTTTAAATGGGACAAACATATAAAAAAAACCTGTAAAAGACTCAGATCGATTGCTGGCAGAATGTACACATTAAATTTTTTCCTATCAATTGAAACACTTAAAATAATTTATATGTCACTAGCAGAATCTATTATAAGATATGGATTAACAATATGGGGAAATACTTCTATAACCAATCTGAAACAAGTGCAAGTTGTACAAAACGCAATTGTAAAATTATTGGTCGTCCCTAATATTTTCAAACAGAGACAAAATAAACCGTTGCTGTTTCAGAGTGCCAAAATTTTACCTGTTAAGGCAATACTTTTGCACAAAATTATAATTCAACATATATTTACCCCGCAGCATAAAGAGAAATTAGAACATAAATACAGCACTAGATTCACGCGTAACGACGGGTTAATAGTTCCGAAATTTAATAATAAGTACGGACAGAGAACGTTTGAATATATCATACCGAAGATATTTAATTTATTACCTGACACTATAAAGCAATGTGTACTAGACGTTTGTACATAAACTAAATATAATAGGGAGCTGGCCACAATGACACGCCAATGGAGTTTGGTACGCCAGTGGATTTTGGAATGCCACTGGTCTTTTAAATGAATTTACTACTTTGACAAAAAATGCTTCTAGGTATAATGGCAAAACTGATTTGAGTACTGGATTAAAATAAATATTTTTCACTTTGGAGACTGTGGGAGACTGGGGTTTTTAGGATTTTAGGTTACTGGGATACTGGGAGAGGTAAACTGAATCTAAGACTGATTAAAACACTTGAAAAGAGGTTTGAACTTGGAGACTGTTGGTATCTTGAGTAGGTATTGTTTCTTCTTGGCTGATAGTTTTGAACTGACTTCCTACCGGTTTGACTTCTATTTTTATAGGACAAACTCAGGTCGGACTTTTGGGGGACAGAACCTCCTTAATTTTTCTAAGGTACTTGTTTTAGGTAATTTCCCTGGTCGCTACGATTGGAAGTCAGCTGTGTTAAAATTATGTGTGATAGTTTTTGCCAAGATTTTACCAACTCAGGATCCCAAAGCTTCACATCATTTTTATTGTGTTTACAAGAAAAGGTACAAGTATACATATGTGATATAAGGTACAATTTTAAACAGTAAATATTTTTCTTAAAGTGCAACAATCACTGATAGACGTCAGTTTTTGGGTTGTTTTTGTAGTACATACTCATTTTTAGGTGATGATGTTTATTTCTTGATCCAAATTATTCCCAATTTCTCGAAATTGAGCTCCAAATTTTTCGGAAGATGAATTCGCTGTCGTAAATATTTACGATTCAGATTTTTCCTTTGTTCAGAATTGACCAATAGTGGCTCGGCTGGTCGCATGGTGGGGGTGACGTAAATAGTCAGCCATTTCCTTGGCGTTGATCATTGCTGTCTGGAGTCCCTTGTGGAAGCATTAGGTGGTTATTCAGATGTGTTTTCCAGTCCAATGAGGCTGCTGCATGTATTCATTATCAATTTCATTTATGTTTTCAATTGATTAGTTAGTTAAAGGACATAATAGCGTTGTAGACAAGTCATTTGGAAGGGGCACCACATGCACATAATTCCGCTAGCCAATAGCAGCTCTAAGATTGTCGTGCTGGCGGCATGGTACTCTGTGGGAGCGTAAATTCCATTCTTGAATTTCCATGGTTGTCAAAAGCTTTCGCGCACTCGTTAGATGCACACGGATTCCTACGACACGTTCCATACACTCCCCTCAGTGCAGTCTCGACTGTGCTCAGCTACTTCGTCGGGCGTGTCCTTTTCCGATGTCTGAGTTTTGAGTCGGGTGTCTTCGCAGAGTGTACAGTTTCATCAGTTGCTGGCGTGGCAGGCAGAATGACGGCGATTTTGACTGCCGGCCTTACGTATATCCCAGTGCTGGTTTGGATCCGGGCAGTTCTGACTTGTCCATCAGCTGCAGGTATTGCTTCGATGATACGGCCACGTGGCCAACTGTTTCGAGGCAGTGCTGGGTCCATGATGATCACTAGGTCATCCTTCTTAATTGGTGTAGTTGGATGGTGCCATTTTTGCCGGACAGCCATGGTAGGTAGGTATTCCCGCAGCCATCGCCTCCAGAAGGTGTCTGCAAGTTGTTGTCCGATGCGCCACTGGCGGCGTAGGCATGTTTCCTCTTCTTTTTTGTCGTAGAAGGATAATTGAGGGCGCTTCCCGGCTGACCCTAGCAAAAAGTGGTTGGGTGTTAGAGGTTCTTCATCACGTGGGTCAACTGAAATGTGGGTGAGTGGACGATTATTTACCACAAACTCAGCTTCTGCAAGTGCGGTGCGTAGCGTTTCTTCTTTTGGTGCTCTTTCCTTTAGTGTAGCGCTTAGGGCTTTCTTTACTGATCGTACTAATCTTTCCCAAGCTCCCCCCATGTGCGGACTTAGTGGTGGTATGAAGTGCCACTCGATGCCCTGGGTAGCTATTGCGTCAATCATTCTGGCGTCTTGACTTATTGACAGCAGGGCGTCCCTCATCTCGGTGTCAGCTCCGTGAAAGTTTGTCCCGTTGTCCGAGTACATGGCTGCTGGTTGTCCTCTGCGGGCGGTCATTCTTTGTAGGGCCATGATGGCCGAGTCAGCAGTCAGTGAAGCGGCTAGTTCTAGGTGAATGGCGCGTGTCGAGAGGCAGGTGAAGATGGCTCCATATCGTTTTTCTCGATGCCTACCGACCGTGATAGCCATAGGGCCGAAATAGTCAAGCCCACAGTGTGTGAATGGGCGGACGTGATGCATCAGGCGGGGTGGTGGTAATGCGCCCATCAGAGGTGGAGTCGGTTTGCTGCGTCGTATGAAGCAAGTGGGGCAGGCGTGCGTTATCTTTCTGCTTGTTGTGCGTAGTCGTATTATGAAGAAATGATTGCGTATTTCTGCTACTGTTTTCTCAGTACTAGGATGATCCGCCTCTTTGTGGTAGTGACTGATAAGAAGTCGAGTGTAGGGTTCGTCGCCGTCCAGTATTATGGGAGTTCGGGCCACACTCTTTGTTCTTTCCAAGGCTTGTAGTCGGGTCCCCATTCGTAGTAGGTCATCTGGTCCAAAGAATGGGTTCAGGGAGTTGAGGCGGCTGCCAGCAGGCAGTTTTTGACCTTGTCGGATGATGTGTAGATCAGTTGTGAAAGCGTCTTCCTGGGACCTTTTGATCCATCTGTGTTCTGCTGCTTTTATCTCATCGGCTAGTAGTGGGCCTTCTACTGGTTTATTGGGCCCCATCTTGCATCGTCTGATAAATCGGAGGATCCAAGCTGTGGAGCGAATCAGCCGGTGCCATGAGGAGAACCGCTCTACTGATGGGAGTGCTTCGCCCCTGGTGGACACAAGGCCAACGTAGTGAGGTTTGACTTCTAGTGTCAGGTCGTCAGGCCTGTGGGCGGGTGCCCGTTCTTTTGGCCACGCACCCTCCGGGGAAGTGAGAAAGGCTGGGCCAGTAAACCATCTTCCTTCTGGTGTTAAGTCTGGTACCTCTAAGTCTCGTGTTCCTATGTCAGCGGGATTGAGTTTTGTGGGTACCCATTTCCAGTCGGGTATGTTGGTTAGTTCGTCTATTTCCCCCAATCGGTTTGCCACAAAGGTTGAGTAGGCGCGTGGGTCGGTGCGTAACCAGCATAGTACAGTTGTGGAGTCTGTCCAGAAGCAGGTGCGGGATATCAGGGCTTTGCTTTCTTTTTGGATCGTCTGGGCTAGTCTAGCTGCTATGAGGGCGGCTTGAAGCTCGAGGCGTGGAATGGAGAGAGGCTTCAGTGGCGCTACCTTGCATTTACTTGCAAGGAATGTTACTCGTAAGGATCCATCTATTTTTTCGGTGAAGTAGGCCACGGCACAGCAAGCTTGCTCGGATGCATCGCAGAAAAGGTGTAGTGTTACGTTGTTTAGTTTGTTGTAGAGGCAACGTCTCGGGATTGAGATGCTGTTCGTGTGCAACAGATTTAGCCAGTCTGTCCATCTCTGGGCGTGTTCAGGGGCAATGGGTTCATCCCAGCCGACGCTTGAGCGCCACACTGCTTGCAGTAGCATCTTAGATCTGATGGTAAGGCAGGCAACGAAGCCGACTGGGTCGAAGATCTTCATTACTATAGATAATAGTTGCCGCTTGGTAGGTTGTGTGGCCGTGTCGTGGGAGATTGCCTCACGAAATGAGTACAGGAAGCGGTCTGTGGTGGGGTCCCAGATTAAACCAAGCACTCGCTCTGTTTCCGGACCTCCGCTGCTGATTTGTATCGTGGAGCTGGCACGGTCTTCTATAGGTACGCTAGCTAGGGCCGCCGGGCTGTTGGACGCCCAATTTGTCAAGTGGAACCCTCCTTTCGCGAGCAGGGCACTTACACTTTGGGCGAGTGCAGCAGCTTCATTGGGTGTGTCTGCTGCATCTAGGTAATCGTCCATGTAGAACTTGGTGCGTACGGCTTTTGCGGCGGCCGGGTACTCGTGCTCGTATGTTTCAGCCACTTTATTTCGGACGAATTGGGCACTGCTTGGGGAACAGGTGGCTCCGAACATCATCGATGACATTTGATAGGTGTCTGGTTCGTGATGGGGTGATGTCCTCCACAGGAATAGCTGGGACGACTGATCTTCTCGCCTTATTTTTATTTGCAGGAACATTTCTTTGATGTCTGCAGCAATAGCGATGTTTCCTTCCCGGAAGCGTATTATATTCCCCAGGAGGGAGGACAGCAGGTCAGGACCAGTAAGCAGCTGGTCGTTGAGGGAGGTTCCTCGGCATCGGCTTGCGGCATCGAACACCACTCTGATTTTTCCTGGCTTATTTGGGTTGATTACTGCAAAGTGGGGCAGGTACCATTTGCGAGGTGTGGTGGTGGAAGCTTCATGGCTTGATAACTTCTTGGCATAGCCTTTGTTGATAAGTTGATTTATTTTGTCGTTGTAGGCCACTGCTAGATTTTTGTCTTTTTCTAGCTTTTTCTCCAGGGACAGAAGTCGTTTCAGCGCACACTGCCGATTGTCAGGTAACGTGGCTTCTGGTTTGCGCCATAGTAGACCGGTTTCCCACCTTCCTACAGGAAGAGGACGGGTAGTTGCATTCATAAGTGCAATTGCCTGTTGTTCGCTTGCATTGACTCTGGTGGCTGATGTTACTCCGAGGGAGTCGATGGCGAAGTTGGTTTTTACTAGCTCCCTCAACTGTATGTCTGCGGCCGTTTCTGGTTGTAGTGCCAAAGTGGTGGTCGTGTTATTATCTCTGGGGTTGACTCCCCCATGAGCGATCCATCCTAGTGCGGTGCGTGATGCTATTCGCGTAGTATCATTGCATTCACGAACTTCCCTTGACACGATCAGGTGAGCGTTATCTTGGCCTATTAGCAGCTTCGGGACGACCGACCTTCCTTGGGTCTGTTGCTCCGGCAGGTTGAGGTTGCTTATTGTGCTGGCAGATATGTGGAATGTATTACTGTTGCCTGCACCTCGTATTCTTAGTCTCACTCGTTGGGAGAGATTGTCGGAGGTGCACATTCCTTTCGCGCCGTGGATTCGCAGTCCGTGAACTGGGCCGTTTGCTCCGACTTGTATTGCGGTGTCAGCGTCGACAAGTGTTACTGTGGATCCTTCATCCAGGAGAGCGAACACTGACACTTCTTCTTTGTTTGGAGCGCTTAATATGACTGGCGCAATTTTTAATAGTACTCTCTGTCCGGAGTCCTGGCGTCACAAATTGACATTTTCCACGGCGCTTTTTCGTACGAACTCGGGATTATGTAGCAGGGGGTGGTGTGGGGATCTGCAATCTCCTACTTTGCACCATTGGTTTATTTTGCAGCTTCGTGAGTGGTGTTTTTCTAAGCACTTGCGGCATAATCTTCCCGTGCGTACAGTTTCCCATCGGAGTTCAACATCTTTGGCTGCGAATTCTTTGCATTCGCGGGTTTTATGATCGCCGCCACATTGGGCGCAGCTTTCATCAGCAGTTTTTCTTTTTCGGCTTGGTCCAGGGTAAGTATGTTCCTCGTTTACTTTGCGTTTTATGGGGGCAATCTTTTCTTTTGGGCCATCCCTGATTTCTTCTTGATGTCCGGCATGTATTTGCTCATGGCTCGGTAGAAGTCGCATGCGATCACTCTCTTCTTCCTCCTGGTACCCGGCATGTATTTGTTCACGGCGTGGTCGAGATCGTATGTGGTCCACCATCCCACTGTTTGGAATTGCGTTTGACACCTCTTTCAGAAAGGCAGCGAGCTGGGTTATGGTGGCCGGAGCGTGTTGTTTGCGGATCTCGATTAGCCATGCCAGACGCAGGGAACTTGGCATTTTGTCAGTGACGTCATTCATTAATGCAGGATTGGTGAGATAACCTTCGGTTTTCAGGATCCGGAGAGATGCCACCAGGTTTTGTACCGTTCCGGAGAAATCTGCCAGGTCCTCGAGTGATACCTCGGTCGTGAGGTAAGGTAGTTTTTTAACCTTGTCTAGCATAAATTTTGCTATGGAGTTAGCGCTGCCGTATCGCTGCTCGAGGACGCTGATGATCTCTGGGACTTGCGCAGGATCCATTAGTAGGGGACCCACGGTATCTCGTGCCTTGCCTTTGAGGGCGCGCTGCAGCCGAATGAGATTTTCGCTTGGAGTCATTTGGCAGGTGGCGGTGGATTGAGCGTACTGCGCCTTCCAGGTGGGCCACTCCAGGGGGTCTCCGGAGAAGGTAGGCAAATCTTTTGCTGTGGATTGCCTGGCAATGAGGGCAGCCATTCTTGAATCATCTTCTAATGTGCGGGGGCTATCTTGCGTTCTGGAAGAGCGAAGGGCCTCTGCCATCACAGAGGCGATCTGGGCCAGTGGGTCGTTGCCATGCTGCAACCATTCTCGGGTGTGCCGTGCTGTCTGATTGGCTGTGTGCGGTGGTGTAAATAATGGGGAATCCTGGCCGGAGGAGGCTGGCTGATGCTGGTACCCTGCTGTGTTGTAAAGTGGGCGCTCGGGTCCGATATGGCTGTATTCGGCCGTAGGGATGTTCTTCGCAGGGCCCGTCAGTAGTGTGTACTCTTGGGTGGCGGCGGCGGCGTATCCGGTTGGATCGGTTACAGCAAATTCATTGGTAGGCTGACCGGCTGGTGTGTCCATTTGAGTAGTTGCATATCTCGTTGCAAACTCTTCGGCCGGCTTGTGAACTTGAGTGGCATATCTCGTTGCAAACTCATTAGTAGAAGGGCCGGTTGGTGCATGCACTTGAGTAGTTGCATATCTCGTTGCAAACTCTTCGGCTGGCTTGTGTACTTGAGTGGCATATCTCGTTGCGAACTCATTAGTAGAAGAGCCGGTTGGTGCGTGCACTTGAGTTGTTGCATATCTCGTTGCAAACTCTCCGGTAGACGGGCCGTCTGACGTGTGTACTCGAGTGGCATATCTCGTTGCGAACTCGTTCGTAGACGGGCCGGTTGGTGCCTGGGTTTGAATTACTGCCTGACCGAGGTTGGCTCGCAGGGTCGGGCTGGTTGGTGCGGGCTCCTGGGTAGGTTGGCTGACTGCTTGGCGTGTTGCAGCGTTCAGGGCTGCGAGCAGATTGGTTGTCTGCTTGGCGTGACGTCTGTCCCGGATGCGCATCTCTCGGCGCAGCAATCGCAGGGAGTCTTCAGTTGATTCAGAAGTTGTTTCGCTGCTTTTACTGTTGGATCCGTGGAGGCTCTTGGCGACACATTCTGGAGCAGGTTGGTCAAGAGTGATGAGGTCAGGGTTCCTGGCAGGGTTCGCACCAGATAGATCGTGGCGGGTTCCGCTGGATGGCGTCTCATCGATGTCTACGGTGCGTGGGCCCGGGGTCCGACGGGGTGCCACTGGCATGTTTCGGCTTGTTCCCGGGGCGTTAGGTTTAGACAGCGATGTTTCGGAAGATGTCGGGGTCTTACGGCCACTGCGAAGAGACGGCATTTCCACTGGGTAAGACTGAAGGCGTGTTATGTGTGGATCCGGCTCGAAGGACCAAATGTACTAGACGTTTGTACATAAACTAAATATAATAGGGAGCTGGCCACAATGACACGCCAATGGAGTTTGGTACGCCAGTGGATTTTGGAATGCCACTGGTCTTTTAAATGAATTTACTACTTTGACAAAAAATGCTTCTAGGTATAATGGCAAAACTGATTTGAGTACTGGATTAAAATAAATATTTTTCACTTTGGAGACTGTGGGAGACTGGGGTTTTTAGGATTTTAGGTTACTGGGATACTGGGAGAGGTAGACTGAATCTAAGACTGATTAAAACACTTGAAAAGAGGTTTGAACTTGGAGACTGTTGGTATCTTGAGTAGGTATTGTTTCTTCTTGGCTGATAGTTTTGAACTGACTTCCTACCGGTTTGACTTCTATTTTTATAGGACAAACTCAGGTCGGACTTTTGGGGGACAGAACCTCCTTAATTTTTCTAAGGTACTTGTTTTAGGTAATTTCCCTGGTCGCTACGATTGGAAGTCAGCTGTGTTAAAATTATGTGTGATAGTTTTTGCCAAGATTTTACCAACTCAGGATCCCAAAGCTTCACATCATTTTTATTGTGTTTACAAGAAAAGGTACAAGTATACATATGTGATATAAGGTACAATTTTAAACAGTAAATATTTTTCTTAAAGTGCAACAATCACTGATAGACGTCAGTTTTTGGGTTGTTTTTGTAGTACATACTCATTTTTAGGTGATGATGTTTATTTCTTGATCCAAATTATTCCCAATTTCTCGAAATTGAGCTCCAAATTTTTCGGAAGATGAATTCGCTGTCGTAAATATTTACGATTCAGATTTTTCCTTTGTTCAGAATTGACCAATAGTGGCTCGGCTGGTCGCATGGTGGGGGTGACGTAAATAGTCAGCCATTTCCTTGGCGTTGATCATTGCTGTCTGGAGTCCCTTGTGGAAGCATTAGGTGGTTATTCAGATGTGTTTTCCAGTCCAATGAGGCTGCTGCATGTATTCATTATCAATTTCATTTATGTTTTCAATTGATTAGTTAGTTAAAGGACATAATAGCGTTGTAGACAAGTCATTTGGAAGGGGCACCACATGCACATAATTCCGCTAGCCAATAGCAGCTCTAAGATTGTCGTGCTGGCGGCATGGTACTCTGTGGGAGCGTAAATTCCATTCTTGAATTTCCATGGTTGTCAAAAGCTTTCGCGCACTCGTTAGATGCACACGGATTCCTACGACACGTTCCATACACAATGTAATTCTATGAATAAGGTTAAATATATGGTGAAAAATTGGCTATCGGAAAAAAAAGATTTATATTGATTTTGATATGTATGAAAAAATGTTGTATCTGTAGATATAAGATGTAAATTTTAAATTTTAAAAATGTATAAATATGTAACTAAAATATAAGCACCTGTTGACAAGCCGATTCAATTGGCTTAGCAGGACTTGTTTGTTGATTATATTATGTATTATCTATTATTTCAATAAAAAAAAAATAAAAAAAAAAACCTTTTTCTGACCCGGGACCACTTGGACGTTTATTTTTCCACAGGGACCATAAACAGTGGCGTAGGCTAGCTTGGGTGGCACCCGGGGCGGATTACACAACGGGAGGGGCGTAATGGGATAGGGTGGGACGGGTTCTAGCAGAATATTTACCACAACGGAGGGGGCGGAATGGGATATGGGGTGGAATGGGGTAGGATGGTGTGGGGTGAAACGGAATACCATAATGGTCACTGACCACAACGTACATAATGATAAACTGAATATTGTCACTTGACTCGCACACCGAAGGTCGCGGGATCTAATCCCGGCGTGGCAAATAAATTTTATTTGATTAATTTGTGTTATTTCACAATTTATTCATTTAAAATAGTATATATAGTATTTTTGCGGCACGTTCCAGAGTGGAAGATACTCTCAGTATCGTCCTGGTGTAAGACCACCATTAAGAATTGAAACGTTGCTTGAAATGGCACTAGCCGTGTTTGGTGACCAGATCTGAATAGCCAGGTACTTCCCCACCTTCATCTTCACTATATCCTTCCCCTCCCCATTACCTTCAGCCTCACAACATACCAATTGGGGATGCCATAGTCTCACTGGCTTCAGATGGGAGCAGTTGGGACTCTTGTACGGTATTCATATAAAAAAAAACAACTATCTACAAAAGTACAACACAGATAGCTCCGAAAAATATTTTGGTTATAGAAATTAGCAAAAGAAATGGTTTTGCATTCAATGATTATTTTTGAAAAAAATGTCAGTTAGAACCTTGTACAAGCAAGGTGCTGAAATATTACTTGTGCATACACACAATACGATTCACACATAAATATGAAGGTGACGAATCACAATGAGGTGAATTCTGTGGTTCAATGGAACTTAGTATAATGGTATTGGTAAGTTTTATACTAATGGTGAGACTTTAATAATATTATTAATAGTTATTACATCAATCCACTGGAGTGACCACGCGAAATAAATGAATTTGCCTCGATTGCTCGAGATTTCCCAGAAGGTCATTTTTAAAATTTTTCGCCAAGATTAAAAAATCATGCCTTTGAATTTTAACATGGCGACATAAAAACTGATTAAAGTGATATATAGTCAATGAATTAACCTATATTTACCGTTTATCTCATATTTGTAAGATTCATAAAAAAAAATAAAAAAATCGTAAAGTTTAAAATCGCGCGAATCCTGGGTGTTTTTTTGTTTTTTACCTTAAAACGCCGTGAGAGATACTTATTCGAGTCAACATCTATAATATAAAAATGAATCGCTGTATGTGTTGCTAAGCGCATAACTTTCGAACCACTGCACCAAATTGGATAATTCTTTTTTTTTGTGTGTTCGTTATTGTCAGGACAAAGTTTTTATAAAACTTCAGGTGAGATCTGGCATTATTAAATTTATATAAAAAAATGCTATTGTTGGCTCGCGAGGAAGCGGCTATTGCTATGGAAAGCGGGAGGGAGGGAGAGATGGGGAGGGGAACCAGGGAGGGGAACCTGGGAGGGGGGAGGGGGATCTGGAAGGGGGGAGGGGTACTCGGGAGGGGGGTTCGCGGGACGGGGGAAGGGGGGGGAGTGGAGTGGGGAGAGGGAAGGTGGAGGTGACGGAGTGGGAACGCGAGAGGGGAAGAGGACGCATGAGAAGAAGGGGAGGCGGAAGGGGAACGGGACGAATGGGAAAGGACACTCAGGGAGAAACAATTTCTTTATTAAATTGCATAGCAACGCATGCCGGGACCAGCTAGTATGAATATATATACATATCTGAATGGTCGTTGGCAAACAAATTAGATTTTAACACAAAGAAATGTGTCACAATGTCCTTCACTCGTTGTAAAACATTATAGTTTAAAATTATAAAATAAAGGGCGAAACGTTATCACGTGTAAAATCCGTGAATGATCTCGGTGTCGTCTTTGACCCCGAACTGTCATTCTCTTGCCATATATCGCAGCTCACTCAGTCTTGCTACAAACTTCTTGGTTTCGCATCAGGACTAAGCAGTTTGATAACCAAGAAGCTACAGGCTGGCGTTATTCGCTGGCGTACTGAGAAGCAAGCCGGAGTACGCGAGCGATGTTTGGGCACCGTACCACCAGTAGTACATTGATATGTTAAAAGCAAATCCAGAAGAAATTCCTCAGGTATTTTTAAATGCGGAAGCATGGAACCTATCCAAGGTTCATGCACCATATTGACTTACTTGAGGAAACTGATTCTGTGAGTCTAGAAACTAGACGGAAAGCAAGTGTTGCTAATCTGTCTTTCAAAATTTGGAACAATTTCATCGATTGCCCATTTCTCTTGGGATGCTATGATTTATATGTACCACCACTACAGCCGAAGTCGACATCATGACTTATTTTAAGTACCGAACGGCAGAACAGACATCTTGGCAAGGCATAGCATGACGAGGGGAGTTTATATTGAAGATGAAGATTGTTCTTTATATTATATTGAATAGTCACTTGCCTAAATGCTGATAGGGTAACTAAATTGTACTGTAATTGGAATTATTCCACTGTACAATAAAAAAAAAATAAAAAAAATAACCACAGAATATTTTCGATTTCTGTATCATGTCTGTGGTATACTTGATAATGAAAGGTGCATTTCTATGGAAAAGGGACTTAAAGGGAAAACAGTAGGTCAAATTTCGGCGGAAATAAAATATTTTAAAAATTTATTTCTAACATCGTTCTAAAATAGTCTACGAAGTTCGTATTTGCGACATTTATGGACATAATAGATAAAACGTTTCAATAGCTTCGTTTTAAAATAAATGGCTGCCCGGGGAAATGTTTTAAATATTTTTTAGATAGGAAAATGTGGTCCATTTTTGAACCGCTATCAATCGCAGAAAAATAAAAGTGGTCCATTTTTCGACCAAAATCGCTCCAGTGCCCAGTGGGTATATTCAAACATGATTGAGAATAGGCCACCTACATTACATTTTTAAATTTTTTTTCGGTTTAGGCAAATATTCTAAGACATTCTGTATTTTTTTAATCGAATTTTTGAAACCCCGGCGATTTTTTGAAAATTTCATTCCGAATAATCAGACCATTTTTTATAAACCGGAAAGACGGGACATAATTTTATGGGTGGGAAAAAACGATAATTACGTAGCCGAAAATCATTAAATAAAATAACGTTTTCCACACGAATCTTCTTCCTTGCGCTGTCCCAACTCATTGCCTAGGTAGGCTGTTGGGGTCGACTCTTCTCGTTCTCAGGTTGTAATATCTTCTGTTCTGGGTATCGCCTTCATCCAGGCCGTTTCTCTGAAGACTTTTGGAACATCGAGTCATCCAGGAGTTCTTCAGTCTTCCTCTGGATGACTCTCGGTGAATCTCCATAGACATTGCCTGCCTCACTGTGTGGTCTGATGGTCTCCGTCCTGTGTCCATACCATCTCAACTGTCGTTCTTCCAGCTTACTATTTATGTCTGTGACACCCAGGCTACCACGAATGCGTGAACTTTTGATCTTATCTTTTAGGGATACTCCTGCCGACCATCTAAGCATTCGCATTTCTGCTGTTTCAAGTTGCCTAGTGTAGGAGTTGTACATAGTCCAGCATTCGGAGCCATACATTATTGCGGGTCTTACAATAGTCTGGTATATCTTTCCTTTCAGTTTTATAGGCATTTTGGAGTCACGTTTTCCACACGAATGGCACAGAAGAATAACGAGGCATACCAAAAATATCACAACTCATAAATATTTTTTTCCTTGATCCATATTATTGATCATAAATCATTATAATGTTCAACGTACTAAATCCAATGTATTATCATTGAACTTGTAAATAATAATAATAATAATAATATTATAAAATTTGATTTTGTTAAAATAATTTTACCTCTAAAACAGGTACAGACAGCATAAAATGTACGGAGTTCTCTAACATCTGTCAAAAAGTCAAACCAAATGATAAGTTCGCAGAGAACAAACAATAAATCTAGTGAAAGTTATGTCAAAATTAAAAAATTCGCCTGAAATCAAAGTGTTTGATTTACAAAATTAATAGAAATTTTTTGGAGACGGGAAATTTTCATGTAGTGACGTCACGAGCCCAAATAATGGATTTATTTATTAAAAAAAAAACTGTACATTTCTAAAAAATTTTACTAACACTTTCCTAATCTTAGTAAAAAAATCTATCCACGATTTAAGAAGTCGTTATGAAATCCATGCAAGTGGCCTATTATAAACTTTACACGTGATTTGCCTAAGTTTAGTAATCATTTATATAGGGTGTCCCAAAAGTCAACCTTATCCCTTGGAGGGCTGATAGGCCAACTCATTTATTTTTATTTTTATTTATTAATTTTATTTTAGTAATTTGCACATTTAAGTTTACAAATTTCTAATTAATTGTAATATTTCATATTGCAAACTAAATTTTATGTAGCTCCTGCAATACGTCTTGAACTTTCCAATTGGTGTGGACTTTAAAGTTTCTGGTAGCTTGTTATATAATTTCATCCCTTTGTATAGTAAACTGTTCTGCGTATTCGCCTTGTCCTTTTTTTGAAGCCTGATATCTTTGCATGTCCTTGTGTTATGTCTGTGAATGTTCTTGTTGAATATAATTTTATTTGAAAAATATTTTGGTAAAATCTTGTTAATTATTTTATGTATAAATATCATCGTATTCAAGGTCAGCATCTGTTTCACGGTTAGCCAATTCAGTTCTTTTAACATTTTGTTTACTTTTGAAAATCTATTTCGCCGTAGTATTATTCTCTTTGCCCTGTTTTGGAGAATTTGAAACTTATTTTGTTCCCGTTCGTTACATAGGAAAAGGATAGTTGAGCAATAGTTAAAGTGTGGAGCAATAATCGATTTGTAGACAGTGATTGCAGTTTTACTAGATAGTTTTTGCCGAATTCTTCCCAAAAAAGATATTTTTTTCCCAATTTTCTTTTGTGTATATTCAGCATGCTTGTTCAATGTTAGTTTGGAATCTAATAAAACTCCTAAGTATTTCATTTCATTAACATTTTCAATAATTTCATCATCAATTTTAATTTTGCTTTTACTGGATGTTTTCTAGTATCCAATTACCATACATTTTGTATTTTTTTTTTTGTATTTAATTTAAGCTTATTGATTTTTAGCCATCTTGATACATTGTTTAGCTCATTATTTAAAATATTTATTAGTTCTAGAATAGAATATCATAATATGACTTTTGTCAAATATCGTTATTTTTCTTTCACACTTATACGTCCCAAAAGTCAACCTTATCCCTTGGAGGGCGGGATAGCAGTGGCGGTTCGTGAGTTTTAAGTGAGATAGAGAGCTAAGATTGAAAAATACGACGTTATTGATGTTGTTGTAGATGAAAACGATTTTTTTTCAACATTTCAACTTTTTGTTGTACTGAAAATCTTCATACAAAACGATGAAATTTTGAAAAAAATATAATTAATTTTCAGCTTCAACAACATCAATAACGTCGTATTTTTCAATCTTAGCACTCTAGCTCACTGAAACTCACGGACCGCACTGGCGGATAGGCCAACTCATCGTGGCATTTTAGTCCCGAGCACGGTTTCACCGTTGAAAACAAGAAATCGATAGATGCAGACAAAAGGTATTTTATTTTATATATATATATATATATATATATATATATATATATATATATATATATATTTTTTTTTTTTTACTAAAAGTATTTTACATAAATCAACACTACGAAATGCCAAGGATTAAAATCCTTGTACACAACTCCTCTCCCCCTACCCCATATGTTATGTATACAGGATGTTAAGGGACGTACTTGACTTACTTTAACCATTGATTCCTGACATTATTTGGAGTAAAAAATGTAAACGAAATTTTGGTCTCCGGTGACATTTTTGATGTTTTTTTTTTGTTTTCTACAAAAACATAAAAAATGGTAGGTGTTGGACAGTTGGAGGCGGGGTAAAGGGTCGGTCGGTTACTTGGCTGCACTCAGTGAAGACACGAGAAATATATTTTTTTGTTTGATTTTAAAGAAAAACAAAGTCATCAAAAAAGTTACCGGAGACCAAAATTTCATTTACATTTTTTACTCCAAATAATGTCAGGAATCACTGGTTAAAGTAAGTTAAGTACGTCCCTTAACACCCTGTATAAACCGTAGACTAAGAATAATTTGTACCAGTCTGAAGATGGCTCTAAAGAGCTGAAACCGGTTACGGTCAATAAAATTAAATGGAAAAAAGTTTTATCTTTGTTTTATTATAATATATTATAATTTATTTTATTTATTCATTTATTATGAATTAACGAAGATTAACGGCTTTCACATAGGAATTCAACAATTTTAAAGGGTTATAGAATATACACAGTTAAGAAAAAAACATTCATATTATGACGAAAAAAATAAAAAGTACACTTTGAAGTGACAGCATAGAGTACAAATAGTAAGCTATTATAAATACAAACATATGTAAGATGTTTTGAAGTAAATAAACTACAATGTAAACTACGTAATTAAAATAAATTTAAAAATTTCATAAGTAAATTAATTATATGTATTCAAAATATATTAATTATAATCCAACTGAAAAGAGCTGACAAACAGTTTTAATTAAATAATGTTTGTAGGTATGTTGATAATCTTTCAATATTTATTACATCAACAACATATTTATTGCCAATTATTGTAAGCAGGCGATTTATTATGGAATATAATTCAGCATTAGAACCTGTATTGTTACAATGGTAAGGTAATTTGTGACGAACTAATCTACTCGGTACATGAAAACATATTAACGAAAGAAGTTCAGGGGAGTTTAACAAGTTATTAACAAATTTAAATAAATAAAATAAGTCGGAACATATTCTTCTTTATTTTAATGTATCAAGTCTCAGTAGATGTAACAGGGAGAAGTAATTAATGTTTTCAATGAATATTCCCAATTTAAAATTAATGTGACGTAAGAATTTATATTGGACACTCTAAAGGGAATTTTCATGTGTACTGTAATACGGATTCCAAATGGTGGTGTCAAATTCTAGTTGGCTTCTAACAAGAGCAGTGTAAAGTAGTTTTAAATTTTTTTAAATCCTTCGGTCTTCGTATGATAAATCCCAACATTTGCATAGCTTTTTATATTAATAATATGTTTAATAAAAGTTAATTTAGTGTCAAAGGTAATACCAAGGTCTCTTATTTCAACAACAGATAATAAGGTGTGATCATTGAGAAAGTAAGTGAACAACAATGGGTTTTTTTCCCCTGGAATCTTATAACTTGACATTTTTTTTACTATAAGAGTTAATTTATTATTAAAACACCAATCGGAAAAGCAATTGAGATTAGATTGTAGGGACAGACAGTCCTCGATATTATTTATTTATTTATTTTTTATTGTGAAAAACAGTTAACATATATATCCAATAACATTTCACAATTTATAGTTAAAAGTGTAATACATTAATTATATAGGTACATTAATAATGACAGGTGCTAAAGAATACCTTTATTTCGCTCTTGAAATGATTGTAGTTCGATTGAAAAATGTCAATTTCAGAAGAAAGGTTTAATAGTGAGGTCATTCTCCCCAGAGGCATGACCATTGGTAGGTTGGTCCTGCCTCTAGGAAAAGTAAAAAGTCTGTGTTGCCTTGCTCTGGTGAAGTTATCGGGGACATAAAGTGAAATCCTTTCCAGAACATCAGGATTGCTAATGTGCCCGTTTAGCAGCTTGTGTGCTACTCGAGACGATTTAGTCCCAGCATTCAACAGAGGGATACAACAAAGGGTAGTACCCAAACTCTCGCAAGTACAGGTACCGCATGAACTTTTTTTTGCACCTTTTCAACATCATTTGAGTAGAGGGCATCTTCGGGTCCCCATATTACTGATCCACTCTCGAGAATGCTGCGAACCTGAGTGAAGTAGAGCATTTTTATGACTGCTGTGTTGGAAAAAGATTTTGCGTTGCAGATTACAAAGCCTAGCATTCGCATCGCAGAGTTGCACACCGAATCGATATGAGAACGGAATGTCAGGCGTGTGTCAAAAATGATTCCTAAATCCCTCATTTGTGAAATATGTTTTAACGAGGTACCAGACATTTTGTAGTTATAATATAGAGTACTCCTAGCCCTTGTATAGCACATACTTGTACACTTTCCGCTGTTAAAATAGAGTTTATTCCGATTACTCCATTCAACGATTCCGTCGTAAACGAATAGAATCTGCTTTCGACATTATATTGGTATAAAGTTTAATATCGTCAGCAAATAACAAAAAATTTACAAATTTTATAAACAGAGCTATATCATTTATAAACATAGAAAATAATAGAGGTCCTAAATTAGATCCTTGCGGGACCCCAGAGTTTGTGAAGTAAGGTTTTGAAGCAAACTTCCCATAAACTACGTATTGTTTTCTGTTAGATAAAGAATTGTGGAAGAACAGAAGCATTCTATATGAGAGACCAAAATTTTCAAGTTTTTTTAGTAATATGAGGTGATCTACTTTATCGAAAGCTTTAGCAAAATCATTATACGATACGTCTACTTGTTTGTTGTTATCCAATGTATTTGCGACATAATCCGTGAAAACCATTAAGTTGGTCGTTGTCAATACATTTGATTTATCGCCGCTTTTGTGTAGGGGCGTGACCTTAGATATTTTCCAACGGTCGGGGAATGTACCCGAATTTAGAGAAATATTTAATATATGTAAGATAGGTGACATTAATGGTTCGGCATATCCCTTCAAAATGATAGTATTAATAAAATCTGGTCCGACAGATTTTTTTGGTTTAAGTTTTTTGGCTGCCGCTAGGAAATCATTTTTGTGCACACCTATCATGTCTACATTATGAGCTAATGAAGAGTAGCCTCCGGGAGTAATTGGAGTCAAATAATTATCAATAATTCTATATATCTTCAAATCATCTGCAAACATTAAAATAAGAACATGGGTGAATAAATTAGTTACGTCGTTTATAAATAAATTAAAAAGTATAGGACCGAGATGCGAACCTTGGGGTACTCCACTGGTAGCTTCAAACGTGTAAGATAAATTATCATGACAGTTAACTGTGAACAGACAGTTAACTGACGCCTTAATAAGTAACTATTAAACCAGAATAATAGGTTCCCTTTAATGCCAAGTCCCGAAAGCTTATTAATAAGAATTTTATGACAAACCTTATCAAACGCCTTACTAAAGTCGGTATATATGGAATCAACTTGTTGTTTATTGGAAAGTGCATTTGAGATGCAATTTTCATATAATGAAGGGTTGGTCAAAGTTGATCTAATGTTCAACACTATAATTGAGATCACTTTCGTTGAGAACAGACCAATTCACACGGTTATGTGCATGGTTAATATCATGGTAAATGAAATTACGACTATAATTTTTAATTATGGGGACATGCTCAATTTGGGAGGCGGGTATAGGTACCGCCGCCCCGGGAACCTTTATTGGACAACCAACACCTCTGCTATAGGTCACCCCAAGTGATTCGCTACGTTTGGTGATTTAGAGGGGTGCCCGGGTTCACGGGGTAAGGTTTGTCTAGGTCTTGGAGGCGGGTGACCTGGACACACTGAACCCCAGATTCCTACCAACCCCTTAAACCCTTTTCCTTCCCAGAACTCTCCTTCCTTCCTTTCCTTAAAAAAAACCCTCCACACAGCATCCCAAAAGATGACATACGCCCTGAAGGAAATTATTTTTTTCAGGGCCTCCTGTGTGGAGCTATGTAAAAAAAATATATATATGTATATTCTATTGTATTGGGTAAAGGTAAAGTGGAGGGTGGTGCTTGTCAATTGGGTCAAAGGACTCGGCTGATTCGTAAACTTTTATATCCTTTTCAGTAGAAAAAAATAAATCGTGTAACCGATTGCTACAATTGGGCACATTATTACATTGAAATAGACCAAAATAAATCGACATGCCCAAGATTTTTCTCTCACATGCCGTAACTGGTAAGTAATCCAAATCATTAAAAATACAATTTGGCAGGTTATAATCCCCACTTATTATAATATGGTGATTAGGGTGATTAGATTTGAGTAACTCAACATCTTCACAGTGGTTTTTATATTTTGTTATGTTAGAATTTGGTGGAATATACACACATCCGATGATATTTTTCTTGCTTTTATCATTTAACATTACATAAATTTGCTCAACATCACAGTTTTTATTTTTTAATAATTTCGAGGAAATTTTTTTATTTAACACCTCCTCCTCTTGATTTGGAGCTGGTATTCGGGCTTCGGTCGACTCGGTAAATGATAATGGAATTCCACCACGAATTGTCAGTTTCAAAACATGCGTACTTTATGGATGTGAAACTTGGGCACTCACCAAACACCACAGAGAAAAGTTAGAACGCTGCCAGAGAGTCATAGAGAGAAGTTTGACAGGAATAAGGAAACGGGACAGAGTGAGATGTAGCACAATAAGGGAGAAAACTAAATTTGCCGATATAGTTACCCGAATAGACCAACAAAAGTGGAGATGGACAGGTCACATGATCCGCGATCCACAAGAAAAATGGTGCAAGAATGTCACTGAGAATGCAAGAGAAGTAGAAGACATCAACAAATAAGATGGGAAGACGACCTAAAACTCACGGCTGGACATGATTGGAGAAGAGTAGTGCGTGACAGGTCCCAGTGGAAAATGTTAGAGGAGGCCTATGCCAAGAGGCAAACTGAGCTTCGGGATATATTATAACAAACAAAACATATCTAGTATCCCCCCAAACTGCTGGTTCAGTTCAAGAACAAAACTGCACGTAACAACCTCATCGCCGCGAAAAGAAACATAAACTACGCTTCCATCAAAGGACTTACAGACGACAAGATTTACATTGGAGAAGAACTCTCCCCATATCACAAAGAACTTCTATGGCATACAAAAAAATTTGCTAAAGAAAAAAACTATGCCTATGTCTGGTACAAAGAAGGGAGAATCATGATGAGGCGCATCACGAACGATAAAATTATTTATATTAAACATGTAGATGATTTTAAAAAAATTACATAAAATATCGGGTAATTACCCTTACATATTTCCACACAATCTACACATCATTCAAAATGGATAATACTACCACAACATCTAACAAAACAAACTTATCAATATACCATCAAAATATTAGATCTATAAACAAAAACTTTGACCAATTCCTCATCGAACTCGACCTTACTAAAATCAAATATGACATAATTATCCTGACAGAATGTTGGCTAACACCTTACTATACTCCTAAAAACATCCCCAACTATACCCACCATCAAACCTCAAATCACTACAGACAAAACGATGGCATAGTAGCATATACATTAAACAACACTCTTAACTCATTTAATGTCAAAGAAATTTATATTACTAACTCAAACTGTCTTCAAATAACGTACAATGTCAACACATGTATCATTACACTTTACCGCTCTCCTTCTCAACCTAACATCTCCTCATTTTTGCGCGACATAAACTGCTATCTCACGGATCTACACATAATAAAGAACTTAATTCTAATGGGGGATCTTAACATTAACATTTTAAAAAACAACGAACATCCCCAATGCCAAGACTATCTAAACACACTGATGTTCCACGGAATGGAAAGCACAATAAATTCAGCAACACGATGTACGCCAAACTCCTCCTCCTGCATCGACCATATTATGGTTAAATCAACCAACCAATACACCTCCGAAATCCACATGTCATCAGTCACAGATCACTACGCTACCTCTTTCACAATGAGTTCCAAACACAACGTACAAAGCAAACCTCCAACTAAAACAACGAAGAAAACAATTAACTATGACAATCTTAACAAAACGATTAACTCCAAATCGTGGGACACACTCTATAACAAAACTAACATAGAGGAGGCCTGGAACTACTTCTCTACCTACCTACAAGATATCCTTGTCCAAAACACCAAAATCACCACAAACACCATTCCTAAAGCGATCAAACCTCTCAAACCTTGGATAAACCATACTATAATCAACTGCATTCGGAAACGCAATTCCATACACAAAAAATGTGCCACAAACCCATATGATATCACACTCCATAATTTCTACAAAAGATACCGTAATATCTGCACACAAGTCATTAGGAAAGCCAAAAATCTATATTACAACAAAAAAATTTCCGAATGCAACAATGACCCTAAAAAAATATGGAAAGTCCTCAAGGAAGCTACCAATTCAAATAAAGCCACCGACACCTTAAACTCTCTCAATATCAAAGATATCACTGTAGACTTTACATCGAACCCCAACACAATTGTCAATTACATAAACCAGTACTTCACAAACATAGGTCCGGAACTAGCAAAAAAAATCCTAATAAATAACGATACGCTTGGTCCAAATGACCACGCGACCAATGATGATTTCTTAACCCGCTTTGTTCTTAAAACGATTACAGAGAAAGAAGTTTCTAGAGTAATAAACTCGCTCAAAAACTCTTCATCAACCGGCATTGATGAAATATCTAACAATGTTCTTAAAAAAATTGCCCCTGGTATACTTCAACCATTAACGCATCTACTTAATATTAGCATCCGCCAAGGGGTATTTCCCACCATTCTAAAACAAGGTCTCATTATCCCTATTTTTAAAACTGGCTCCAAACTTGATATTAGTAATTATCGTCCTATTACGTTGCTAAATTCCCTCTCAAAAGTATTCGAAAAGATCGTCAATAATAGTCTCATGGAATATCTGGAAACCAATAACTTAATATCGCCGCGGCAATTTGGATTCAGAAAACATAAAAGCACCAATGATGCTATAGCCACGGTCACTGACCATATTTCTGGCCACCTGGATAAGGGCTTGAAATGTCTATCGGTATTTCTCGACCTATGTAAAGCATTTGATACAATCTCACACAGCAAACTAAAACGCAAAATGTTTAATATAGGTATTAGGAACAAAGAATTAGGCCTCCTCTCCAGCTTCTTATCTGACAGATCCCAATGCGTTAAACTCAATACCACAAAGAGCCAGAATTTGCCCATTAGTTACGGGGTCCCTCAAGGCAGTGTTATAGGTCCAACGCTCTTCCTAATATATATTAACGAGTTATGCAACCTAGATATCGATGCCACTATTGTCAGTTTCGCCGATGACACTGTCCTACTCTTCCAAGCAAAAGATTGGCTTACCGCATATTCCAAAGCGGAGGAAGGAATTCAACAGGTAAAATATTGGCTTGACTCGAACATATTAACTCTAAATGTACAGAAAACCAAATACTTACTGTCTAGTCTCACCAATATCCCAAAGTCAAACCCAGCCCCGCCATTAAAAATACACAAATGTAAAAATTCATCTCTAAACCGAAACTGTGACTGCCCATGCCTAGAGCAAGTAAACATTATCAAATATTTAGGAGTAACCTTCGATACACACCTGAATTGGAAGCAACATATACATAATACTACAAACAAAATCCGAAAATCTATATACTTTTTCAAACAAACACGCAATTTCCTTCACCTAAAACTTTTAAAAACAGTATATTACTCATTGTGCCAATCTCACATCGAATACGGAATTCTAGCCTGGGGTAATGCATATTCCAATGCCCTTGATCCCATCATGAAAGCACAAAAACTAATCATAAAAATAATTCTTAAAATGCCGCTTACTACCAGCACTGATACTATCTTCAATTCCTTCAACGTTATGGACATAAAACAGCTCTACTCAAGATCCATATTACTTAATTTACACAAAAACAACAAAACACCATACAAAGCTACACAAACAATACACAATACCCGAGCCAAAAACAACGAACTTCTCCAAACTCCTTTTTTCAAAACCACCTTCGGGCAAAGACACTCTAAATACATAGCTTGCAAACTATACAATACACTACCAACTACGATCAGACAAAGTGACTCCTTTACAAAATTCAAACAAGATATTAAAAAATGGATTATAAGTATTGGACGCCACACTATCACAAATATCTGTAAAATAAATCACACATAGACATAAATAACTATTCACATACAACCTAACCCATATAAAACAAATGAAAATAATGGAATCCTGTCAAATTTAACCTATAAATAGACTAGGCAGAATTGATTTCATTACTCCATCTCCAACATTTATAAAATAACTCTCTTTAAAAGATTTATTACCCTTCCAATCACCCTTCTGTTTTAATTCTATTCATAATATGTATTTTACCTGAAATATCCTTGTAATTACTATATTCATTTATATACCTGTACGCCTGTCTCGACACAGGTATACCCTAGTGAGACAGGCATACAAATAAAACCATTGTAAACATATTTTATTATAGATAAATAAAAAAAAAAAAAAAAAGTATTTATACCTAATAGAAGTCAAGAAAAAAAGGCTTATTATTATTATCACTATTATATATTATAATGGAATTCCACCACGAATTGTCAGTTTCAAAAATAGAAATATTAAAATGTTACAATTAAGTGGCGAGAACTAAACAAAACACAAATAAAAATCTGCACCATTCTTATAGAAAGGCCATCCGCTCATGCAGAAACTAAAAAAAAGATAGTTGGCGACTCAATCGCTATCCACAGGAAAGGAACTTGTGAATTTCATTGGCGGTCCATACACAGGCAACTTGTTAAAGACCGGTTGTCAAGGGCGACGCGGTGACTAGCACTAGCAGTGATGGTCGCGGCGGCCGTCGCGTTTCAGTTGCCATGTTGACAGGTTGCCATGGTAGCGGCTCATCATGACCTGTCAAGTTTTCGAGTAATTTGAGATATATCGATTTTGTTCAGGAGGTTGATAAATTGTGCTGTGCCGTGAATTGAGTTGCCAACAAGTTTCCTATTTCTCAATGGAAGGCCCGTAGGAGCACTGTAAGTGGCGTGCAACGGACGTCAAACCCGTAGTCTACACGTAGCATCTTGTACGAACACTGACAAAATAGTGTGGCGGGTAATCACGAGCGGCGCTTGTAAGAATCTCTATGGTTACATGGTTCATGTTATGTACATGGTTCTGGTTTTCTTCATGGTTTTATGTCAACACAGAATCATGCAATTTCAACGCCTTTTCAAAAGTCATTAAAAGTTGTAAACAAATGGAAAAATAACCCATAACCTAACGTAATGACCTATTTAAGGCTCTGCAACCGGGCCCGAAAAGAAGAAGATGGAGAGATACGAAATTACGAATGTTAGAGGAGAGCGCTAACATTTACAGCGACAAAATCGTTGCAAAAATTGCGAAAATGTTTAATAAAACACGGCTCGTTTAAAATAGAGCAAAAACCTCGCGGGCATTATCTTAAACAGCATTTAAAGAAACACTGTGATTTTTTTCATATATATAACTTGTAAAATAACTGAAACAAATGTGTTAATAATAATTTTTGGAGCATACTTTGCGATTTTTTTCTATCGAGGGAATTTTATATAATTTGCGTTCCGGCGCGGGCAATGTCTAGATATTATCTTCAAGAATAGCATATATTTTTTTAAGAGCTTTAAAACTTACCGTGTTTTAAGGAAATATGTAATAAATCGGTAGAAATCCGGGTTGCGGGCCCTTAACTATTTTTTTAAATTTAAAGTGATTTCATCACTTTTAATGACTTTTCAAAGGAGGTGTCGAAGAAAATTTTTTAAAGAAAGACGAACTTTCCCGGGTTACGAATAACCTGACAATATTTGAAAATATCCTACTACCACCACAGTAAGCGGAAAATGTTACTTGTGTGGTGATGGAGGACTTATCCAGCCAAGGAATCGAACTGCAGGAATAAAAAAACCATTAAGCGTCGATGACTCAGGGCTAGTTTACAAGCTACTATCTGGGAAATTCACTATCTGTTAGTAAACTTGCCCATTGTCATCGTGTCACTTGCTAACTAGCAGCAACCAGCAGATTGTTGACAATCTACGAAAAAAAGTTGAAAGGTCGTCAACTTTACTCGCCTACACGCTTCTCCGCTTGCTCGTGATTGGTTTATTTACGTTTTCAACATGGCTTCCGATAAACAGTTGATTTCGACTGTCAAAAATCTGAAGAATTTAGTTCACGCAGGCGTCGTTATTCTTGTTACTGGCGCTAAAAGCGACCTCAGTTTCCTACGCTTCTGAGCGAGTGGACAGTTTTGTGTGTCATCATGACAATCTCACTCGCCGATTTACCCGCTTTTAAAACTTAGTAGATAGTCGCTTGTAGCTCGCCGTGTGTCATCGAGGCATTACAGTACATAAATAATAAATATGGAGAAAGGCGAGCGCTCGTAGCTGGCACAGGATTGAACCTCGACTCCTTGGTGAGCAACCGACGTATTTGTTTACTCGGTTATTAACATGTTACTTTACGATAATGTTCGTAGGCCTTCTGACTTCCCTTTCACAATGAATGGACGCTACCTTAAATGTAAATTGTAACTTGAAGAGGTCACCTGTAAATGTAGCCACGTTCTCAATATGGTTTCATGTTCCACTTAACTCACTTGAATGAAGTGTGTGACTGTCAATCTATGTAAACAACTGATTAAGCTATACATTCTACCTATATTGAATGCAGGTATATTATATTATGCAATGCATTTCCGGCCTTGGGCTAACCGCATAATATCCGGAAGGTAAAAATACTAACAGATATTAGAATTACAGCCTTACTAAAAAAACCAGTGAAAATTTTATTCAATTGACAAACGGCCGCGGATGTGAAAACATTACTAATTAAAAATTTGTTCAATGAAAGAAATACACATGGCTTACACGGCCTGAGAGGGTAATTTATCTCTGTTTTAACGATTGATGTTCGAACGAAATTTGGAATTTTTCCAAAGTATTTTGAATGTTCTATATATTTCTTATTTTTGAAAGTGTCGTAAAAACAAATACCATTTATGAAAACTAGATAAAATTACCTTTTAGATTTGTGTATTTGAAATACAGTTTAGTTTTCAAAAACTGACATATTTTAAGATTCAAACTCGGAAAAAAATGGAAAAAAATTTCCTCCCACTACATTTTTGACCAAAATGTAGAGAAATTTAAAAAGAATCTAAATTTAAAAAACACAGTCCTTTTATGTAATAAATTTGGAAGGAAACTATCACCTCAATTTTTCATCGTGTATACAATAAAAAAATAATAAAAAATTACAAAGTTTTTTTTATTGCCAAAAAAATAACTTAGAAATAATACCGAAATTTAAAACAGATTTCTTGCATCTCTAAAGACGTTATTTTTTTTATACGTTAAACGAACACATGAATTTTATATTAATATTATAAAAAATTATCACTTTTAAGAAATTCTCTTAAAATAAAGAACTTAAAACGTAAATTTTATCTTTTAAGTAACCTATAAAACAATATTCTGACAGTTCAACTTTGAAAGTACGGCGTTTGTACAGTAAATTGATTAAACTGATGTAAACCACACAAATAACATGGTAAATATATCAATTATGTTCGCTATTTCACTGTTAGTACTTCACGTAAGGCGTAACATACTCACGTCGCTCACTAACATCAAGATTAGCTGTGTGAATCTTGGTACTTTATAGCGGTGATGATTTATAATAAATAAACAATACTTATCACAACTTGTATGACATGCGAAATAATGCACCAATTACTTATACCTTTACCAAATATATACTACTTATACCTTTACCAAAGTAGCACTAGTAATTCATAGTTATTGTTTTCGTATTTTAGCAGGAGTAGTACAAGACATGAGCGCGGTGTATATTCGTATTGTCGTATAATATAAAATGTACTGAAAACATGTTTTAAAATCAGTAAAGATAATGTCATGTTTGCACATAATTGTTTACATATTAGTTACAGCGCATAAATAAATAATAAAAAAAACAACTTAATATATATTATTACATACATAAATTATATCTAATGTTGTAAATTTTTATGTATTTCTCTTATAAGTGAACTATGTATTATAAGTTCACACTTTTAAACACATAACTTCATCTCTCTATATTGTGAATCTTGTTGTAATTCCTCCAACTTGTTATCAAATACTTGGTTTACACTTTTTGACTTTTCAATGCTACTAACTTTATTACCTACTTATCTCATACACTGTAAATCTGAATATATTATATGTTATCAGGTTAATTCGGCAAATCCGAATATACTTTATGCTACCAGGTTCTTTTTCTATTTTTTTTGTTATGTAATTATGTATGTATAATATGAACTAAACCTGTAAATTTGTCTGTCCTGGTACGGGAAACTTTCCTAGTTGGACAGGCAAAGCTTCCTAATATGTGTTTTGTACTCTCTTTTGTATGTATCTATAGTTAATAAACAAATAAATAAATGTGAACAGAAGAGTAAATTCGTCACTACAATAGAAATTATTAAATAAAATCACAACATTTAGGTACTAAATATCCCTCCATAAACACATGGCCGGCTGTCGCGGGCCGTTAAGAACTAATGCTTAGGCGCGCCAATAATGCCCCTTGCGGAGAAAAATTAAAACAACATTGTTTCCTAGTAAATTAAAACCATATACAACGTTGTCAGATCTTCAATGCATTTTAACAGCGTGATCACGTAAGAAAGGTTATTGGTAATAAAACGTGTTTTAGTGTACACGGGGTTTATTTACGTTATTGCAATAACACAGGTTAGGTATCTGCCGTGAAAATTTTTTTTTTAGTAAGGCTGTTAGTGTTTAATGCATTTATGTAAATTACAACTTTTCTGGCAACCAAACGCACAAATGAGTCAATTATGGAAGAGATAGACATCCACAATAGGCTTTCAACTATCTGACTACAACATATCTTAAAAGTGAATAACCAGACAAATCCGAAAATATGTCATTTTCAAATCAAATTTTAGACGTATTGACTCTTTTCTAAAATTATAAATTATATATCTAATAAAACTATGTTATAAATTTTGAGTAAATATGTTTCTTTTCAGTACAATAAGGTTTTACCGTAAGTCGTTGGCAGATTTTTTAAAATTTCAAACAAAATTGTGCATTATACAACATACATTTCAAATCATATAATCATGCAGTAAAACAATTCAATAAATTATTTGGGAAAGCTACCTTTTAGAATTTTAATTTTAGTTCAAATAAAATCATAAAAAAAAGATCCGCGCACTTGTTTTATGACGAAAATACTTCAGTTTGTTTATTTATTTACGGTCTTACAAACAAATATATTTAAAAAAAAATTACGTTCTTCTTTTGTTTCGACATTATTGAAAAATTATAAATACTTATGATCAAAAAGTAATTACAAAAGGTACATAATTTTAATAGTTTTATCATGACGAGTTTGAGAATTTTTTAATGTAAGTATTTATCAAAGCAAATTTTGAATGACATAAAATCGATATTGAGTTATTACTGTTATTAGGGGCCATCCCTAAATTACGTCACACCTTAAAGGGGGGGAGAGGGGAGTAGAGAAGTGTGAAATTGTGTGACAAGGGGTATGGGGGGGGGGGGGGTTATCAGCTCTGTGACGTCACGTGTAAAAATCTAAATTATTGAAAAGATTATTGCAAAATTGCAAAATATGTGTAGTCACACTAGAGGGGAGGGGTCTCATAAATGTGACGATATGTGACAGGGACAGGGGGGGGGGGGGGTGTCAAAAAGTCATGAAATTCTTGTGAGGTAATTTATGGATGGCCACTTATGTTAAAATGCTGGTATGGAGAATAATTAATCCTTCTCATCGGAACCGCCCTGTATAGTTGCAAGTTGCAAGGGTACGATCGCAAGATCTTCGTTTGATGAAATTTAAATTCTCCTAATCCTAATCTCACTGCCTGGATGGAGTCCCCCCTGAGCTCCTGAGGGCCCCCTGGAGACGGAAGACGGAGAAACATTCGGAGAACAAACGGACGCTTGCATTCATTGCCGAAAATCCACATTACGTCGAAAGTTGTTCTGACGATCGTGCAGGGCGGTTACAATAAGAAAGATTAATTATTCTCCATACCAGCTTTTTAAAATTATAACTCAATATCGATTTTATTTCATTCCAAATTTGCTTTAATTTATACTTACATACAAAAATGCTGAAAGGCGTGATGATAAAACTATTAAAATAATGTACTTTTTGTAATTATTTTTTGATTATAAGTATTTATCATTTTTCAATAATATCTAAGTTAAATAAGAACGTTTAAAAAATCTGAAAAATATTAGTTTGTAAGTGCGCAAATAAATACACAAATGCACCAATTTTCGTCAAGAAACACATGTACGTATATATTTTTTAATGATTTTATTTAAACTAAAATTAAAATTGTAAAACATGCAATACCCAGATAATGTATTGATTTATTTTAGTGCATGATTAGGTATATGATTTGAAATGGGTGTGGTATAATACAAAATCTTTTTTGAAAATTTAACAAATCTGCCAACGACCTATGGTACGAGTATAATCTTATTATACTAAAAATAAACATTTTTTCTCAAAATTTAAAACATGCGAATGCTAGATAAAAGAACAATCTTTCGAAATCCATTTATAATTTTTTTTGTGGAAGAGATTCAATACTTCTAAAATCTGATTTAAAAATGACATATTTCTGGTTTTCTCTGGTAATACCCTCTTAAGATACGTTGAACGCGTTGTTAAACTGAGGACTCTAACTTGAAGAAATTGAGTTACTGGCCGCAGTGTTTGCTGAAGAAGCAAAGGTAGGTCATCAATGCGCTGGAGTGATCAAGTATCACTGGTGTCTGCTACTAGGGTGACCTTGACTCTCCATACTGCGTAGAACAGCGAAGAGTGGAGGAGCCTTGTCCACAATGTCCACTATGGAAATCGGAATAGGGATCACGACCACCAGCAACGAGGAATCGGCTTAAGAACAACTTTACTTAATCTGATGTAAATAACAATATTGTTAATACTCCTACAAATGACCTACAAACATGATTTTCAAGGGGACATAATAATAATATTATTACCTTAATCTATGCTATTTTGTTTGCGATGATCAATAAAACCGCAAATCAATATACTTTAGAAACATACGCAATATACTTAATAAAAATGATCTATATAAAGCCAATCACGCATAGAATATGGGATTATAGGATGGGGAACTGCCTCAAATATTCACATCAAGCAGCTAGCTAAAACGCAAAAGGCAATAATAAAAATAATCCTAAAAGTACTCATAAAAACTCCATCAAAAGAAATTTTTAAAAGCTTTAATGTGTTCAGTATTATCAAATTATACTAAAAAAATGCACTACTCAAATTTAAAGAAAAATATGAATACCTTGCTGACCAACACACCTACACTACAAGGTCAAAATCCTCAAAACTACTGAACATCCCGCAATTTAATACATCTTTTGGCCAGAAAAAACATAATTTCTATGCTACAAAATTATATAATGCCCTTCCAATTGAGATTAAGAAAACCGGGGAGATACAAATGTTTAAAGAAGATATCAAATTATGGTTAAGTAAACAGGAAGATGAGGAAATCATTAAAATTATGAAGTAACCCCAATATAACCTGCAAACAGCAAACATAAATACTTTTATTTTATTTATTGTTATTTTGTGAAAATCAAGAAACTAGAAGACGAGGAAATAAAAATCTACACCCATTCAGCAACACACAGTCCGCCTCGGAACAGGAATACCTAGTGAGGAGTGAGGAGTGAGGACTGTTAACAAACCACTTTACTTTGTATTTTTACTTTTTTTGTAATTTTACTTTTCTTATATTGTCATCAAAAAAAAAAATATATATATATATATATATATATATATATATATATATTATAATAATCTAAATATTCCCATATTTCTGAGCATCTCATAAATCTTCACTGCCTCAAGTGACCTGAAAGAATCCAGTTTAAGCTCTGCTGGATGGTATTCAAGTCCCTTAACAGAATGGCTCCGGCTTACTTATCGGAAATGTGTATTCCAGAAAATTACAATTCTCGACAATCAACCCTCAGATCAGCAGCAACATCAGCGATCTGAAGGTTGAAGGAACCAAAGCGCACACCAGATACTAAATTCGGTGAGCGTGCTTTCGGAGTGTCAGGACCAAAGATATTGAAATATAAGTAGATGTGCTATCTGCTGTTTTTACTATGTGGGTCTGCGCTTCCGGGTGTCACCGATATTGTTTACCAATTAACAAATAAACTAAAAGAACAAATAATTAACGAATAAACCAAACGAACGTTAAACTAAATGAACGAATTCTTTCCTTATTCAAAATATATTGTTAACCATTATTTTTAATTGTTAAACTAACGTTTTAAGACAAGATTTTTATGCATAGCACAAAGGGTAACAATTATTATAAGCAATAATTATCAGCCTGAATCACTCATCCACATTGAAAAATCTTCCGAGAAAAGATACATGACGCCAACGGGACTTGAACCCGTGTCCTTCTGATTGCCGGTCAGCTGCTCTCCCAATTGAGCTACGGCGGCTTATCTTATACCCGCCAAATGATTCAATATATACTAGTGTTTCATTCAACAATTACTGCTTATTATATTTTTCCACCTGAAAACGACCAACTTTATTTTTTGCGAGAAAGACACTGTTAGTGTTAAATCCCGGACAGCTGAGATACCTGAGAGCAGCTGACCGGGAGTCAGAAGGGCACGGGTTCAAGTCCCGTTGGCGGCAAGTATCTTTTCTCGGAAGATTTTTCAATGTGGATGAGTGATTCAGGCTGATAATTATTGCTTATAATAATTGTTACCCTTTGTGCTATGCATAAAAATCTTGTCTTAAAACGTTAGTTTAACAATTAAAAATAATAATTAATATTTGACAAGTTTAAATATTTCCCCAATAAATGAAGACATAATTTGTCTCGACGCCACCTAGCGAGGGATTTAACACTAACAGTGTCTCTCGCAAAAAATAAAGTTGGTTGTTTTCAGGTGGAAAAATATAATAAGCAGTAATTGTTGAATGAAACACTAGTATATATTGAATCATTTGGCGGGTATAAGATAAGCCGCCGTAGCTCAATTGGGAGAGCAGCTGACCGGCAATCAGAAGGACACGGGTTCAAGTCCCGTTGGCGTCATGTATCTTTTCTCGGAAGATTTTTCAATGTGGATGAGTGATTCAGGCTGATAATTATTGCTTATAATAATTGTTACCCTTTGTGCTATGCATAAAAATCTTGTCTTAAAACGTTAGTTTAACAATTAAAAATAATAATTAATATTTGACAAGTTTAAATATTTCCCCAATAAATGAAGACATAATTTGTCTCGACGCCACCTAGCGAGGGATTTAACACTAACAGTGTCTCTCGCAAAAAATAAAGTTGGTTGTTTTCAGGTGGAAAAATATAATAAGCAGTAATTGTTGAATGAAACACTAGTATATATTGAATCATTTGGCGGGTATAAGATAAGCCGCCGTAGCTCAATTGGGAGAGCAGCTGACCGGCAATCAGAAGGACACGGGTTCAAGTCCCGTTGGCGTCATGTATCTTTTCTCGGAAGATTTTTCAATGTGGATGAGTGATTCAGGCTGATAATTATTGCTTATAATAATTGTTACCCTTTGTGCTATGCATAAAAATCTTGTCTTAAAACGTTAGTTTAACAATTAAAAATAATAATTAATATTTGACAAGTTTAAATATTTCCCCAATAAATGAAGACATAATTTGTCTCGACGCCACCTAGCGAGGGATTTAACACTAACAGTGTCTCTCGCAAAAAATAAAGTTGGTTGTTTTCAGGTGGAAAAATATAATAAGCAGTAATTGTTGAATGAAACACTAGTATATATTGAATCATTTGGCGGGTATAAGATAAGCCGCCGTAGGGTACAGAGGTTGATTTTGAAAGTCATCTTACGAAAACCATCTGTATTTCCAACAACACAGCTATTTGACTCTTTTAGGGTTCTCAGTCTTAATAAAATTTTCAAAAAGAACTCATTATTGCAAACTCATAAAGATCATTTCAATTCATCAACAACAACATTCACAAACATAAACAACCGACCACGATCGCAGGGCAATTTAGAAATTCCAAAATTTAAAACGAGTGCTTCCCAACACCATTATGCTTATCAAGGTATAAAATTTTTCAATGCTCTCCCATATAAAATCAAGTCTGAAAAAAATTATAAAGTTTTTAAATCCCAAATAAAAACACTAATAGACCAACCCGACACTAATTATAAGTTTTAAATTCACCATCACAATAATTACAACAACAAAAAAATAAACTAGAACATAATCTCTAAAAATATTTCATCACCATATCAAATTGAAAGCAAGTACATACGCATTATTTGCAGGCACCAAATTGTTACAACTTTATTATATGTACCTACTCTGACAATACTGTCAGTTATTATGTCCACTTGTCTTCATGAATATATATTTTATTAATATAAGTACTTGTAATAACATACTCTGTGTAACTATGCATTTTACAATGGCACTCCAAAATTCAAGAACGAGAAATATTTTCTCTTTTGAATTGTGAAGTTTCATTAAAAAGAAATTTACATATTGTCATTAGCCTTAAGAACCAAATGTTTTACTATGAATCTGTATACGTATGTATTTAAAAAAAAAAAAAAAAAAAAAAAAAAAAAAAAAAAAAAAAAAAAAACTCAATTGGGAGAGCAGCTGACCGGCAATCAGACGAGCACGGGTTCAAGTCCCGTTGGCGTCATGTATCTTTTCTCGGGAGATTTTCAATGTGGATGAGTGTTTCAGGCTGATAATTATTGCTTATAATAATATTGTTAACCAATATTAATGCACATTTTCAAAAAAACAACGAAATGAACAAATTCTTTTTGTATGAAAACTGCTCTAATTAGCGCGTAGTCCGGCGACAGTTGCGCGGACTCCATAGCATATCTCTTCTGTATTTGAATATCTTTGGTCAGGACCTAAAGCCTGGAATGGACTGCCACACGAGTTAAGAATGATCACAGATTCAGCGGAATTTAGAGCTAAACTTAAAACTCATGTTTTCAGACAGTCGTATCCATAAGTTAAAAAACCTTTCACATTGTAAATAACTAAGTGTGTAAAAATAAAGCAAAGTAAATATTAACTCAACTTTGGCATTAATCTTCCTATAAATATAAATATAAATGTAAAACCAACAGTGATGAGGGTAGCAAAGGTAAAGTCGTGCAATGTCCAATGATTTAAATATAATGTTCTCCACGTGCAAAGTCGTATCTTCCCCAAGCATAAACTTTCTAAATAAAGTGGTGTTTATCGGAAGTGATCTGCAGGTAAGTATGTTTCTGTATTTATTTGTAAATAATAAAATTAGATAGAGCCTAAGATTCATAATAAATTATAAAGCGCCCTTGAGGTGATTTTTCAAAAAAACGGCGCTCTACAAATTATCCAATTATTTTTTTTTTTACGCACCAGATTTAAATGTCCGGTTTAAATTTTCTCCATAGGAAAAACTAAACCCTTTCACACACTTCCCCAAATGATCATCTAGTCAATCCACGCTATGCAATTGCACTATATAAGTATTATAAATACAAAACAATACAAGAACAACATTTCAACCTACCAGAGACCAAATGGGAAAATAATTCACCGACTCCAGATATTTTCATATCAGAGGGTTCGGCTCTGTGGAATTCCTAATTTGACCTGTAAATCCTACTGATCCCTCAATATAAATATTTAAAAAATCTTTTGTAATCCTACATGTATTTAAAATTACTGATTTTTGCATTTTTATATATGAATTCTTTGACAAATTTAATATGCCTAAATTTTGAATAAGAGACCTAAGTATTATGCCAGTAGCCGAAATGACAAATGGTAATATTTTTATAGTCTGAGAATGCCAAATTCTTTTAATCTATTATTATTATTATATATAATTATTAAGTAATATTTAATTTTATAGTAGTTTTAGATTATAGCTATAACTTTTATAGCTTAATCAAATATACTTACTATAAAAAAATACATCGACACACTAAACCCCATATTCCTACCCACCCCTCATAACTTTTTCCTTCCCAGAACTTCCTCTCATTCGTTTCCTTAAAAAGACCTCCCCATACAGCATCCCCAAAGATGACATGGGTCCTGAGGATAATAATTTTCCTCGGGTCCTCCTGTGCGGAGCTAACGTAAAAAAAAGCAGGTCGCAATTGCTCGGACAGTGAGGCCATGACATTCCAAATTTTTGGTTTGAGGCTGAGTAGAAAATCGAATGAGAGAAACCGGCTACTCAGACCTTTTTTTTTACATTAGCTCCACACGGGAGGCCCTGAGGAAAATAATTCCCCTCAGGGCCTATGTCATCTTTGGGGATGCTATGTAGGGGGTCTTTTTGGGGGAAAGGAAGGAGAGGAAGTCGTGGGAAGGAAAAAGGAAGGAGAGGAAGTCGTGGGAAGGAAAAAGGTATGAGGGATGGTTAGGAATCTGAGGGTCAGTGTGTCCAGGAGTGACAGACGTATGAATCAGTCCCACTGCGGGTAAGGCGATGTTTCGAGAATCCTGCTGGAGAGGTTTTCACTTCAGCTCTCTCTCAACCAGTCTCTCCTTTTCAAGACCCTCCACACAGCATCCCCAAAGATGACGGGTAATTATTTTCCTCAGGGCCTCCTGTGTGGAGCTAATGTATAAAAAAACCGATCACAATTCTCGGAGACAGTGAGGCCATGACATTCCAAATTTTTGGTTTGAGACTGAGTAGATAATCGAATGAGAGAAACCGGCTACTCAGAACTAGTAACCAAACACGGATAAAGTCATTATTATGAATGGTGGCCCCAAAGACATTGAAAAATAAGAGATGTGGTATCCGCAGTTTTTATTGGGTGGGACTGTGATTCCTGGTATCGCCGATATTATTAACCAATTAACAAATAAACTAAAAGAACGAATTCTTTCTTTGAACGTATTCAGACATCCGGTGAAAGCAAAATTAAAATTGATGGTGAAATTATTGAAAATGTTACTGAAATGAAATACTTAGGAGTTATATTAGATTCCAAACTAACATTCAACAAGCTTTCTAAATATACACAAAAGAAAATTGGGAAAAAATATCTTTTTTGGGAAGAATTCGGCAAAAACTTTCTGGTAAAAGTGCAATCACTATCTACAAATCGATTATTGCTCCACATTTTAACTATTGCTCAACTATCCTTTTCCTATGTAACGAACGAGAACAAAATAGGTTTCAAATTCTCCAAAACAGGCCAATGAGAATAATACTACGGCGAAATAGATTTTCAAAAGTAAACAAAATGTTAATGGAACTGAATTGGCTAACCGTGAAACAGATGCTGACCTTGAACACGATGATATTTATACATAAAATAATTAACAACATTTTACCAAAATACTTTTCAAATAAAATTATATTCAACAAGGACATTGCACAAGGACGTGCAAAGAAATCAGGCTTCAAAAAAAGGACAAGGCGAATACGCAGAACAGTTTACTGTACAAAGGGATGAAGTTATATAAAAAGCTACCAGAAACTTTAAAGTCCACACCAATTGGAAAGTTCAAGACGTATTGTAGGAGCTACATAAAACTACATAAAATTTAGTTTGCAAAATGAAATATTATAAATAATTAGCAATTTGTAAACTTAAATGCACATATTACTAAAATAAAATTAATAATAATAATAATAATAATAATAATAAGCCTTTTTATTCTGAACTTCTGTTAGGTATGTATTAGACATGATCTTATTTGTTATAGTATATCCCGAAGCTCAGTTTGCCTCTTGGCATAGGCCTCCTCTAACATTTTCCATTGGGACCTGTCACGCGCTACTCTTCTCCATTGATGTCCAGCAGTGAGTTTTAGGTCATCTTCCCATCTCATGTGTTGACGTCCTCTACTTCTCTTGCCATCTCTGGGATACCAGTCAGTGACATTTTTGCACCATTTCTCTTGTGGATCGCGTATCATGTGTCCTGTCCATCTCCACTTTTGTTGGTCTATTCGGGTAACTACATCGGCAACTTTAGTTTTCTCCCTTATTGTGCTACCTCTCACTCTGTCCTGTTTCCTTGTTCCTGTCAAACTTCTCTCCATGGCTCTCTGGCAGCGTTCCAACTTTTCTCTGTGGCGTTTGGTGAGTGCCCAAGTTTCACATCCATAGGTGATGACTGGAAGTATACACGTGTTGAAGACTTTCCTTTTTATTTGCATACTTAGCTCCTTAGATTTCAAGACTTCTTTCAAAGACCAGTATTTCTTCCATCCATTTGCTACTCTTCTCTCGATTTCTTTAGTGGTTTGATCTTTGTGAGATATTATCTGTCCTAAATAGATGTAATCTGACACATATTCGAGTGGTTGGTTGTCAATTTTTATAGTTACTGGTTCAGAGTTTGTAAGCAATTTTGTTTTGTCTTTGTTCATGCATAGGCCGACTTTCACACTTTCCTCGTTTAGTGATTCTATCATTCTAATTAGGTGCATTGGGTTTTCCTCGAATAGGACTATATCGTCTGCAAATCTTAGGTGGTTAAGTTTTACACCTTGTACGTTGATACCATATTTTTCCCAATTTAGTTTGCGGAAGATACTTTCCAGAGCAGCCGAGAACAATTTTGGTGATAGAGGGTCTCCCTGTCTTACTCCTCTCTCGATCTTGAACTTTTTTCCCAAGGTTTCTAGTTGGATCCTCGCTTCGCAATTCAAGTATATGTTTTTTATAATATTTATGTAGTTTAAAGGTATCCCCTGCTGTTCAAGGCTATCCCATATAGCTATGTGTCTTATGCTGTCGAAAGCTTTGGAGTAATCGATGAATGCCATGTATAGTTTCTTATTATACTCATTATATTTTTCTACTATTTGTTTCACCGTGTGTATGTGGTCCAGGGTAGAGTATTTTTGTCTAAAGCCGGCTTGCTCCCGTGGTTGATTTTCGTCTAACTTTTTACTAATTCTTTCCAGGATAACTTTGGAAAATACTTTGTATATATATATACAAAGTATATACAAAGTAAAATTAATAAACAAATAAATAAATAAAACAAATACTAATGCACACCTTCAAAAAATCAACTAAATGAACAAATTCTTTCCGTATGCAAACTATTCCCATTAGGTAGTAGTCCGGCGACAGTCGGGCGGACTAGCATATAATATCTTTGGGTGGCCCCCTACCAGGTGCCTACTAAAAGTATCTACCACTGTGGCAATGTCATAATTTACAATATTTTCTTTCTCGTTAAAGCGTAGGATAAATATTGACATACTTCCAATAAAATTATTATTGATAATTCGTAAGTTCATGAAAAAAACATCGTAAAACTCTGATAATTTTCCCTTTTCCTGTTATTAAAAATGTCAATATTTCACGCCTTATCAAGCGTGTTTACTTTCAAAACTAATATTTATTTTGTCTTTTATGACTGTGTTTACGCGAATAGGCGTGTAGGTCTTATTGGATCTCATCAATAGGTAATACATGTTTATATTTTGTGAGAATGCAGTCACTTTGTGGTTTGATATATTAATTGAAATAAAACAATAACTTTGTTTGCAACTACGATTTAATTATTTAATTTTTATCGTCTGATTTCTATCTGTGTATACTAGTTATACATATATTATACAACTTAAGGTAACTCAGAATTTTATCATAAAGACCATACTAAAGGTCCCCATAAGGACGTCAACAACAGAAATTTTTAAACAGTTTGATGTTCCAAGCATACAGAAAATCTACGCCAAAAACATTCTAGTACAGGACTTCCCAACCAGGGGGGCGTAGAGAAATGTCAGGGGGTGGCATAATAGGTACGTTTGCATTTCCGAAAAAAAATCTATTTAACGCGTAGGTAAATTAAGTGTTCCGAATTGCCGTTCAATCGCTGCTATACAAGTTTCAACAAGTCATAACACGATGTGTGATGCGCCCTGAATCAGCTAAACTTGAAACTTCAGGGCAGAAATGGCACTTTGATTAGTAAATATGATCATATATCAGGTTTCATATCAAAGCTTCAACCATGGAAAAATAAGGTATCTGCTGAAAATGTATTTCCCTTTTCACGGCTATCCGAAGCAATTAATAATGAAAAACTGGATAAAGATTTAAAATCTGAAATAGAAACTCGTTTACATGCGTCGGAAAAGGAATTTCACCGATACTATCGAGATGTTAATTCCGAGTCACCAATGTGACACATGACCAGAAACCCATTTGTTGTCGATGTCTTACAATTACCTGAAGAAGTTTAGGAAGAATTTCTAGAAATGAAGGCTGACTCGACCATGAAAGACGACCTTCATCTCTTGACATTAGAGAAATTTTGGATCAATCGATTCATTGTTAATCCGAAAGTTGCTTCTCTTGCTTTGAAAATACTTATTCCATTTTTGTCCACTTATTTATGCGAGGCAGATTTTTCAGCTCTAGTTTTAATACAAACTAAACAGCGAAATCGCCTTGCCGTCCATAGCGATTTAACCATAGCTCTAGCAAAGACTGAACCCAGAATCGACCAACTGGTATAGAACAGAGCATGCAAGCCCAAGTATCTTATTAGTACTTTAAAAGTTTTTATTTATTTGTTCTAAAATTACTTTGAAAGTTACAAACATAATTTAAATAAACTAAAATAAAACATAATTTAAAAAATAATAATAGAATAATATGTAAATTAAAAGAAAACTTAGAAATGTAAAAGTAATTAATGATTAAAAGTGTACCTACTCTTCTATTAAAGATCCATAATAAATAAATATATTGTATCTGTATTGTACCTATTTTAAATTCAAATAAAATAATTTAGTTAATTTATAAAAATGTGTTTCTTATTTTTGTTGAAACTTAATTTTATTTTATTTTAATTTTAAATACATAAACGGCTATACTGCCTTTTATAAATAAACATATAATAGAGTACAAAATAATATATAATATATAATAGAGTAAGAAAAATAATATCATTACATAATAGTTGTTTTAAACTTAAAAATAACATACAATTATTTTGTGTATCACAACAAAAAATAACAAAAAAGAACAATGAGAAATATCACATTTCATTTCAACATGTCCATATTGCGTATATAAAGTTACACTATGGAAAAATAATTTTTGAGTGCATGTTTATATTGCGCTAATTTTAAGAAATAAATGTCGCCGATGTTAGCATATTCATTTCCCAAAATGTGTAATCGACTGATTGGTGAGTAATAATGTGATAATGTATGTGTGTTATTATAGTAGAACGGTAGAGTCAGTCTATTGTTAGCGCGACCAGGGCAATGAAATCGTATTAGTTCTATTAAATCAGGGGTATCCAGGACCGAGTGAATTATTTTATATAATATTAATAGATCACAGATTTTTCTGCGATCTGATAAATTTACGAGATTAGTCCAGTTTAATAACAAATTATAGTCCACGGATTCTCTTGGAATACCTAATTTAAAATTAATATACCTAAGGAATCTATGCTGGACTTTTTCAATCGCTTGAATATGGATATTGTAATGTGGAGCCCAAATCGTAGAATTATATTCTAAAATGCTTCTCACTAGCGTTATGTATAAAATGCGAATAGTATCAATGTTACAAAATTGTTTTGTTATTCTAATAATAAATCCTAAATTCTTCATTGCTCTATTAATAATATTATTTATATGGCTAATAAATGTTAGTTTTGAGTTAAAAATAATACCTAGATCATTTATTGTTTCTACTGAGTTTAATATAATTTTGTCAAGATTGTATTCATAAATGATCGGTTTCTTTATTTTATAAAATCTTATTATTTGACATTTACTAATGTCAAGTGCCAGTTTATTGCATATACGCCAATTAAACAAGTTGTTTAAATTTTTTTGTAAAATTATGCAATCAGAAACATTTTTAATTTTTTTATATAATTTTAAATCATCAGCAAATAACAGGATATCAACATCGGAAAGAACGTCTACAATGTCATTAATAAATAAAATAAACAGTATTGGTCCTAAATGGGAGCCCTGTGGCACACCACTAGTGGCAGAAAAGGCATTCGATATTACGTCATTTAACTTTACAAACAGTTGCCTATTTGTTAAATAACTCTCTACCCATTTAAGAAAGTTCCCGGTTATACCCATACTCCTTAATTTATTTGTCAATATTTTATGACAAACTTTATCGAACGCCTTGCTGAAGTCAGTATATATCGAATCTACTTGACATTTATCTGCAAAGGCATTCGCTATAAAGTTTTCATATATCAGTAGATTTGTCAGAGTTGATCTATTCTTCATGAAACCGTGTTGAAACCTTGTTATAATCCCATTTAATTTAAAAATAATTTTATCCAAAATAATTTTTTCAAAAAGTTTTGGAATAGTTGACTGTATACACACAGGTCTATAGTTGCGTATTAAGGGGGGCATGAAAATATTTCTTTTGGTTCGGGGAGGCTCGGTGAAATAAAGGTTGGGAAACCCTGTTCTAGTACATCACCACAAAAATGATTCAGCAGCAGACACCTCACATGCTCATAAAACCAGAGCCAAACAAACAGACATACTTAATATACCAAAGTATAACTCTTCATTTGGTTGGACAAAGAAGGTCTGAATTTTTAGCAGTAAAGTTATATAACAAACTCCCATTTAGTATCAAACAAATTAAAACAAAAAATAGCTACATTAAGGACATTAAATGTTGGCTGAAGGAACTATCGGAAAATGAACTTACCAGTATACTCAAAACATCGTCATAGAAGTTTCTGGAAAACCTCATCCAAACAATGAAGTTAAACCATAGAAGTCGCTGAAAACTTATCCAAAGCATAGTCCCCCTCAGCACAGCATCTAAAAAAACATAATAACGTGTTATCAAAACAATCTATAATATAAACAATCGACGCTCCCCCCCCCCCTCTTAGCTGGCCGCGGTAAAATTATTTATTTATTTATTTATTAACGATCTTTTTCGGGACTTTTACATTATATATGAATAGTAAGAAATATACAGTAGGTACTTATTGTACAAAACTAAACTGCCTCAGTAACAATATTTTATATTTGTTTTAACATAAATTGAAGATGTCCACTGACTTGGTATAATTGTTTCCCTCCATTAGTATTCTGGACAAAGAGGAATACATATGGTAGTTAGTTACATGCTGCCGACGGGACTTGAACCCGCGTCCTTCTGATATCCGGTCAACTGGTCTTTCCACTGAGCTACGTCAGGTTATCTCCTACCCGCCAAATAATTAAATATATACTAGTGTTTCATTCAACAATTACTGCTTATTACATTTTTCCACCTGCAAACAACCTACTTTATTTTCATATGGGAAAGGCATTGCAAGTGCTAAATCTTCCACTAGGTGGCGTCGAGATTTGTCGAGATTTGAGTTGTTTGCAGGTGGAAAAATGTAATAAGCAGTAATTTTTTAATGAAACAGTAGTATGTATTGAATTATTTGGCGGGTAGGAGATAAGCCGATGTAGCTCAATGGACAGAGCAGTTGACCGGATATCAGAAGGACGTGGGTTCGAGTCCAGTCGGCGGCTTGTATCTTTTCTCGAGAGATTTTTTCAATGTAGATGAGAGTTTCACGCTAATAATTATAATAACACGTAGAATTTTATACAGAAATACCAAGTCAGTGAAAATTCTTCTGTCTTGACAACTTTAGCATATTCATATCATTTAAAATAGTGTTGTAGTTCAACATAATTGCTGGAATATCCATTTTAAAATTTAGAAAACCTAAGAATTTGTTTTGTATTCTTTCAACAGCTTGAACACGTATATTATAATGTGGGTTCCAGATGGAAGAATTGTACTCATGTTGACTTCTAACATAGGCAAAATTAATTAGTTTAACAATATAAAGTATATTAAACAGTTTAATACACTTTATATTGTTAAAATTTCTAGTTAGCCTAGTTATAAATCCCAACATTTTTAAGCCCCTATTAGAGATTTCTGTTATGTGGTTAACACTTTAAAGATTTGATTGAAGAACTTTTCAATCAAACACTTTTCAATCAAACACTTTTCAATCAAATCTTTAATGTGTTAACCACATAACAGAAATCTCTAATAAGGGCTTAAAATGTTGGGATTTATAACTAGGCTAACTAGAAATTTTAGCAATATAAAGTGTATTAAACTGTTTAATACACTTTATATAAGTATTTAATTTGTGTTTGTTATCTTAAAGGACAACATAGGCCCGTCTACAACCAGTTTATGCACTCTATCATTGCAGGTCGCGGTTTCGCAATAATAGCATTTTTGGACACCGAATTACCGGTAAAAATTAGCTGTAACATCCGCCATTTATCTGTATGGACAATTTGTAAAACCAATACAGGAAATGTTTTAATAATTTAATATCACAGACACAAATAAAACCCGCGTTCGACTGTGAATGTAAGCCGAAGCCACAATTCGTGGTAATTACTTTTGTTTGCCAGTCGGGACGAATTTTTCAGAACAGGATTTTTTACAAGCATTACGTGATTGTACGCATGGATACATTGCATTTGATTAGTTTCCAGAATGATTTTTGATGTACACCGAAGAAGAAGTGTCTTGGTTTGTGATTCGCATCTCGTTGTTATGGGAGTACCAAAGTAAGGTCAATTTGAACTTACTTCGGGTGAAAATGATTCACATTTTCAAATACAGATACTTAATTTCGAGAACTCAATTTCAAATACAGATACCCAATTTCACTCAACAAGAAGTGTCTTTATTTGTGATTTGCATCTAGCTATTGTGGGAGCATCAAAATAAGGTCAATTTCAACTTACTTCGGGTGAAAATGATTCACATTTTCAAATACAGAAACTGAATTTCATATATAGGCCTGTCCGTGGCCTAAAAGTTTTAAAAAATCTTATTGAAGTGAAAACTTCTTTAGCACCGTTGTGATTTCAAACTCGATTGAAACGGAAACGAACGACATTAAAAAGAGACAAACACATGCAAATATAGGATTAAACCTGCAAGAGAATGAGATAGACTAATCGGTCTCCTATTTGTGCCGTATTTTATAGAATAAAATGTTAATTAATTTTTAAACTTGGTTAGTATTTTCGTTATTTGTTTTTGGGGTGTTATGCCGTATTGCACTACCTCCTTCTTTAGCCAACACATCTACCGGATCTGCCCTGATGATGGACACTGCAACGCTGTCCGAAACGTTGGCCAAAGAAGAAGGTAGCACAACACGGCATAACACCTCAAAAACAAATAACGGAAAAGAAGTGTCTTGGTTTGTGATTCGCATCTAGCTGTTGTGGGAGCACCAAAGTAAGGTCAATTTGAACTTACTTCGTGTGAAAATGATTCACATTTTCAAATAGAGTTACTGAATTTCATATACATATAGGCCTGTCCGTGGCCTAAAAGTCTTAAAAATCTTATTGAAGTGAAAACTTCTTTAGCACCGTTGTGATCTCAAACTCGATTGAAACGGAAACGAACGACACTAAAAAGAGACAAACACATGCAAGTATAGGATTGAGCCTGCGAGATAATGAGATAGGCAAAATCGGTCTCCTATTTGTGCGGTGCTTCGTAGCCTATGGCCTCCTCTTTGTGCCGTGCTTCATAGAATAAAATATTAAATCATTTTTAAACTTGGCAACAATATTATTATGATCAGTAGTTTAGTTTACCGAAGGTTTCTACTGACACTAAATGCACACATATTTATTTTTCAATTGGCGACACCAGTTCTCGTTCAATAGTTATCATCTTAACAGACGAATTACGATCTTTAGACACAGGCGTCGGCGTCGTGTGGGAATGCTGTTCTTGTTCTTCCGATATTTAAATGGAAGATGCTCCAAGGAACTAGCGTCATTGGCACCGATGCACAGTCGGAAAACAAGCCAAACGCGCGCCCGACATTTGTACATTGCCACATAAGTACGGGTCGCTTCTACGATTTGTTCTTGAGTTCAACAGCTCGGCTGTGGAACGATTTGCCGTTTTGTGTTTTCTTCCCCCTACAACATGAGTCTCTTCAGTTCCTTTCTTTCCACAAAAATACCCTGCACACAGTATACTCAAAAATGACACGTAAATTTGTCATGTAAGAACGTGGGTGGCTTCTAAAGCCTCGATTACATTGAACGAGTTTACAAGCTACTAGCCGGTTAGTTTAAAAGCGAGTGAATCGGCGAGGGAGATTGTCATAATGACGCAAAACTGTCTACTCGCTCAGTAGCGACAGTAGCAGCTAAAATAACGACTCCTGCGCGAACCAATTCGGACGACATTTTGTAAAAAACTTGAGCTTGCAGCTAGCGCCACACGCTAGCCAGTAGCGAGAATTACGGCTCCCGCGCGAACTAATTCTGACAGTTACGAAATCAGCTGTTGGTAGGCCGCCATCTTGAGCGATTAGCGAGTAAATTTGACCACATTTCAACTTTTTTCGCATATTGTCCACAATATGCTAGTTAGCTAGTAATACGATTACACTGACCGAGTTTACTAGCAGATACTGAATTTCCCAGATAGTAGCTTGTAAACTCGCTGAATGTCTTCGAGGCTTAAGACTCGTTCTTAGGTTCAATATATTGGCACAGCCTCTGTGTTTCCTCTTTCCTACAACATGTCTCTTCAAGATCAATGTTTATTTATTTAATACAAACAGCATAAGTATGCCATAAACACACACAAACGTGTCACAAATTCATATTCAAAATATTAGTAATGATAAAACAGTGTATGTATAACAGTTAATGGGGTATTTCCACAAACGAGGAATTCTGTGGAAAATGTACGGAATATTTAAAGATTGTTTTTCTGATTTTAATAATCCTACTAAAAATGTTTGATTTTTATGTTTTCATTCAATATTATTGATTTTAAAAACGATCTAAAACTGACCAAATCAAAACGGCCCATGGTTGGGGAAATGGGTTTGTGACGTCACAAGTGTCGCTAAGCTGAACTAGCATAAATAAACACTGTCAGTGAGGGTCCTCACTCATGACGTAACACTATAGCCACGCCCCAAAATATCGTTTTTGCGGTAATTCCAAAATGAGAAACTTTAACTCGCTGTAGAAAATTTATTCGTCAACATAAAAATATAATAAAAATGCTATAATCATCGTAATTTTTTGCTTAGTTTTTTTAGGCAATAAAAAAACACGTGGAAATACCCCATTGTGACGTTACATTGGGAGGTGACACCAGAGATACATTTACATGCAAAAATGTATAATACAAATAAAATTAATAGTGATTAAAAAAATATGATAGCATAGCCTTCTTGCACCTATGTTCCGTGCTGTTAAATAGATCTATCACATCTGCATATCTATATTAGTAATTTCATGCAACCTAGGTAAAAGTGAGTGTTTCGTATACTCAGTCCGATTATTGTTGCATTTAAAAAGGAGTTTAGAACGAGTGGTTCTCTTGGGAATATGAAATTCAATGAGCTTAGTTAAATCAGGTCTGTCTATTCTACCATTTACAATTTTGAACATAAATATTAAGTCGGATATAATTCTTCGATCTGAGAGTTTTAATAAATTTAATTCTTTCATCATGTTCATTCCTTCCTCTCCTCAAAAAGACCCTCCACACAGCACTTCAGATGAGGGAAGAGGGCCTTGAGGGAAAATAGTTTTCCTCAGGGCCTCCTGTGTAGAATTAATGTAAAAAAGGTATAGATCACACTTTTCTACATATTTTCTGCTCAATAATTAGTTTGATAGAATACGTAGTTAACCTACTCGCACGAACCTCTGGACAAAATAACTCGGCTGTCTGTATTATCTTTGTCCAGTTTTTTAACAAAGTATCCGTAATGTTTTTTTAATGTTCATTGTTAGATGTATTTCGGGCACAATGAATGTTGATCAATGCTACAAAAAGTCATGGTCGCTTGGTGTAATGTAATGATTCCTCCGAAGACCTTGAAAGAGGGCAAGCTCAGATATTCAGACATTTTGCTTTTATTCACAACTAGCTGACCCGACGAACTTTGTACCGCCTCAGAATCAAAAACTGTCGTGTTTACTTATTAGCCGAATTAAATTCGTTTTTTTTTACACAATGAAGCAATTATCGATGCGCAACTGTCCGCGTTTTGTTTTTGTCAATATCAGAGATGGCGTTGTGTACGGATATATATATTTTTTGTGATTTTCTTACTTTACAACTTACGGGAATAGCGTTTCATTTTCTTTTTAAGTGTGAGGGAGATTCATATTTTTCTTTTGGAGGGGATCAGGCATACGTTCACCATTTGTCTCATTTTAGACTGTTGACATTGTGTGTAAGAAAGAGGGGCAGCATTATATGTTTAAGAACAAAGGCAAAACAATCAGCGCATTGCCATTTGACGTTTTTGAATTTTTGGAATGCACTCACTACTCGATATTATACTTATCACAATATTCCTGCAGCTCTTTCAAAAGATGAGAATTATGATGTGACGCGTCGCGTGCGATCAGCACCGTCGGTAGCGTGCAACAGATTTGAAACCGACAGCCGTCGGCGTCGCGTAGCGCCGTGTACGAGCACCAGCAAAATCGTACGGGGAGTACTTACGATCGGCGCGCACGATACGCGCACGAGGATCGAGTAGCTTGTAAGTAGCGTCATGTACGGAGGCACTTATGGTGAAAACTTTAACACGGCATGGAAAGATATAATTTTTTTTAATTACATTATGTATATAAACTTTATTACTTCTATATTATCTACATATATACAATCTAGTTAAATATCTACCAAAAATATTTTAATTTTCTTTATCTGACATGTTTCAGTCGTCCTCACTATCATCATCCTCATCATCATCATCGTGTACCTGAACATGATGGATCCATACTCACTTTTGGGGTTTGTATCAGGTATCTTCCAAAATAAATATGTAAACTTAAGGGTTACGCTGGTACACTTAACGGGGGATCTTGTCTGACCGATAGGCCTGGACCACGGAGGAACGAACCTGGACTGAGAGCGAGTACAGGTAGAAAGGTTGGGTCAATCACGCCTAGGGTTGCCATGCGTCCGGAATTTTCCGGACAAGTCCGGAAATATAGGTATTTGTCCGGAATGCGGGGGGAATTCTAAACAGTCTGGAATTTCTACAATTAAGTGGAGATTGATATAAAAAATGAAAAAAAAACCAAATTATTTTTATTATAAATCAAGCTAAAAACATCACTTCTGATATTTAATTAATTTTAAACAAAGTGTATAGAAATTTTTACACTTAATGCCCAAAAAATACAAAAAAAGTTTATTATATACAAAAGGAATACCTACCTACCACTTTCCAAATCTTTATTTCAAAGTCCCCACCCCCCGAGGTGGGTTTTGACATGCCACGATGCATAACGACATTCATATTATATTTACAAGAAAGTCCGGAATTTTTATCAAATGTCAGGAATTTTATCCGAGATTTTGATCTTTTGATCTGGGAACCCTAAATTCGCGCCCACCTGCTACAACTAAAGGAGTTTCAAACCCCTTCCACACAGTATCCCCAAAGATGACATAGGCTCCGAGGGAAATTATTTTCCCCAGGGCCTCCTGTGTGGAGAGCTCATGTAAAAAAAAGAAGTTCTTTCGATTTTTTTGTTTTTGTTTATTCTATCGAAATGAGGTTTACCTGAGGCTTAACTGAGCTTACTCACTGTGCGTCCTTTTTTTACATGAATACCTCACAAGAGTCCCAGCTTCTCCCGTCTGGAGCCAGTGTGACTATGGCATCCCCACTTGGGGTATATTGTGAGGCTGAAGGTAGTGGGGAGGGGAAGTAGATTTTTTTTTTTTTTTTTTTTTTTTTATTATAGCGACTATATACAAAAAATTTACATACAAAATGAAATGTGAAATTAAGTACAAAATATTGTATTTCTTAGTCCTCCTCACTAGGGGGTCCTGTGCCGAGGAGGACTAAAGTTATTTAAATATAGTTCATTTGTCTTCTATGTCGTTTTTAGCGTCTTCGCTAGGGTTTTCTCATTGACCTCTTTAAGCCATATTTTTATTCTTGATTTGTATTCAATTGGATTTTTTATTAGTTTTATGTCTTGGGGGAGGATGTTATGGAGTTTTGTTGCAAAGTATGTATAGTTTCTTTGTCCAAATGTGGTTTTATAACTTGGAATATTTTTTATATCATTTTTATTCGATCTAGTGTTATGCATACACGGTCTAGTAGAGGATTCATTATTTTTGAAGAGCTTCAATAATATATTTTTGGAATATATTTGTTGTACATTTGGTACGTCAAAGTTATTGAAAATTTCAGTTGAAGGCATTCTAATTGATACTTTCAATATGGTCTTTATGATTCCTTTTTGAATCGTATTCAGGCTGTGTAGGTACGTATTTGCAGCAGATCCCCATCCTATGATTCCATATTCAATTCGAGAATGACATAATGCATAGTAGACCTTTTTCATATCCTTTTTATTTATCACGTTTCTTAGATTTTTGAAGAAATATATAAGGCTTGTGAGTTTTTCCGTAATACCTTTGATGTGTAGGTCCCATCTAAGATTTTCGTCAATTATTACTCCGAGATATTTTATGTTTTGTGTTTTTTCGATGACGGGGCAGTAACATTGTATATTATTTCCATGGCATTCATGTAATTTTAGTTCTAGTGATTTTATTGGTTGGCCCCTTGAGTTCATTGAAAATGTTATATATTTTGTTTTGCTTATATTAAGGGTAAGCGAGTTGATTTGCGAGATGATGAAGAAGAAGGTGGAAATTACCTGGATATTCAGATCTGGTCACCAAATACGGCTGACGCCATTTCAAGCAACGTTTCAATTCTGAATGGTGGTCTTATACCAGAGCGATAGGTACTGTGAGTATCTTCCACTCTGGAACGTGCTGCAAAAATACTATACATTATTTTAAATGAGTTAATTGTGAAAAAAACACAAATTATTCAAATTAAATTTATTTGCCCAAGCCGGGATTCGATCCCGCGACATCCGGATTGCGAGTCGAGAGCCTTACCCCTAGACCACGCCGGCAGTCAAACAAAAACCTGTTGAAACAGAACTTCGTTAAGATCAGTAAATATTCGTTAAGATCAACCACTGTAAGGTGCTGGGATCTAAAAAATAACTAAAAAATAAACCTAAGAAATAAGTAGGTACTAAAAAAGAGGAAACTGTAAAATATTTAGGTCTTCACAAAGGAATAAAATGGTAGACTGGTTTTTTGAATGAAGCACTTTTGATAACTTAAATTCTTCGTTTTTTATTGTTATGATTTGATATTTATAAATTGACGACAATAATTTTTCCCCACCCAACGGACAAGGGCACGGGCGTAGCCAGGTTTTAGTTTCGGGAGGGGTTCAAGAAAATAAAACTACTGAAAGTGCATCCAAGTACGTATTCACCTGACTGTAACATTTGTCTTGTTATACGTTTATTAAACACATTTTCTTAACTCTCCTTATTTTAATATTATTGATGTTGATATCTTAACTTTTCGGGGGGGGGGGGGGGGGGGGTTGAACCCCCAACACCTCCTGGCTACGCCCGTGGATAAGGGTTCAATGGTATATAAGATTTTTCAGTGGAACTTTTATTTTAGAAGTGAGGTTTTTTAACTAGCGTAAGGCTTTTTATAAATATATTCCTTGTCTGTGGAGAGGGGGAAAAGACAAAAAATATTATATTACAGAAACATCTGCTGGACAAATGAGGTAACTTGTTGATAGTAATAATATTTAACTGGGTATAAATTAAAACCAAAACGATTAAAAAAAACCTTAATTTTTAACAAATTAGGTAATAATTCAAATTTAATTTGGTACAACCATACAGCATAATTTATTACTTGAAGTGGAAACGTAACAAAGGATTTTTTAACAAAGAACTTGTCTACGTTTTTCTAGATATTTTTTGTACTTATTAATATAACTAGATTCGGTACCTACCTACAAAAGACTCCAGATACTAATATCTGCAGCCTGTATGTCGGACGAATATCTACAGCTCATATGTTGAACTAATATCTACGAACTTCAGAGTGTTGACTAAGCGAAGATTGAACTAATATCTACAGAGCGTAGGTTGGATTAATCAGCTAAATGTGTCCAATAGTCCGATATTAGGGATTTTTACATACATACTTACATAAATTAAGTTTTTTAAACTCCATACGCAATATTACGTTATTCCAATATGCTATACATAATTGCAAATTCAACCTCTGCCAGCGCTGTAGATATTCGTCAACACTTTGGTTCTCATAGATATTCGTCAACAGTTTGAGCTGTAGATATTCGTCAACACTTTGGTTCTCATAGATATTCGTCAACAGTTTGAGCTGTAGATATTCATCAACACTTTCCTTCTCATAGATATTAGTTAGATTTTTTCAGTTTTTGGAATTCCTGTAGATATTAGTAGACACCTCCCCTACAAAGTGATGGGCTGTATAATGAGGTAGGTAACAGGTCTCACAGCGAGAGTTGCGGCGACCAACACACTAGTAGGTTCGTGTTATTGTATTAATACTTTATTCTTATTTATTTCTACGTTCGTAAAAAAAAGTTTACAGTTTACAAATATGAAGCAAGGTAGTACAATTAAAAGAAAATTAATCGCTTAACACCACTTATTTAATCATAATTATCAACATGATTCAAAATCCAATTGGATAAGGGCAGTGTATATTGTCACCAAAGTATTGTTTGTATACACGAACACGGTCTGTTATTTTCTTTCATATATGTTCCCCGTGGAGTGCCCTGAATTTTGTGTCTAGGTCTTTTTATAGGCTATCGTAGCCTATATTTGTGGAGAAATCTGAAATTCTCTAACCCCCCCCCCCCCCCGCCCGGATGGACCAATTTTATGAAGTCGTTTTAGCATTTTCAATTTTTTTCTCAAGTCAACTTTAATAGGGGGGGGGGGGGTGACACCACGCCCCGGGGGGTGACATCCGCCCCGGGTGCCACCAATGCTAGCTACGCCACTGGATAAGGGTAACTTAACTCCACAAAGACTGCAATCCCCTTATTAAAAAAACACATCTTAAGTCTCACGGAAACATTTTATGCGGGAATTCCCACCCATGAAAACGCGTCCATAAACTGCCTCGCTCGGTTCGACGAAAACGTACTTATCACATATAAAAAAACCTAAACAAATCCTCCGTAAAATTTTACCTTGCCATATTGCAGTCACGTCTCTTTACAATTTTTTTTAACAAACAACTAAATAAACAATTTTTCAACAACTATTAATATAATTTCGTGATGAAAGAGAAAGGGGCCTTTTTGGCCCGGAGCTCTGTATGCCAATATTTCAAAAAGTCATGTTTAAAAACCAATTTATTGTTTCTTCCTCAGGATAAAGTTAAAATTATGAAACCACCTTGTGCGAAATTTCTTGGCATACTAAATATTTGATTAAAACATTCCATGATGCATCGCTTACTTGTGGTAATTGCTGTTTTCACTTTCCAACTATGCACGATGCTAAATACCAAAATAAACTGTGAAACCAGATGGAAACAATCAAGCACTCGGCGTCATGTAAATATTACTAGTAGTTCTGTAAACAGTACACATAGACCTCCAATACACTCAAATGAAGTAGGTTTCTAATTTGTATTAAATCAAAATCAGGATTTCCCCTAATATCAAAAGATTTTTAATTATGTGACACTTAAAAGAATTTATAATCTGCTCCTTTTCACACGAGTAATCGAGTTCAGAGAGCATTTTGCTCGCCCAATTTTATAAATAGCTTAGTACATAAATTATAGCTATATTATTACTAATTATAATAAAACAATCATGTTAAATCAAATTACAATTTGGGAGGCGGGAATGGGTCCCGCCGCCCCGGGAACCTTTATTGGATAACCAACACCTCTGCCATAGGTCACCCCAAGTGGTTCGCTATGTTTGGTGATTTAGCAGGAGTGCCCGGGCTCAAGGGGTGAGGTTTGTCTAGGTCTTGGAGGCGGATGACCAGGAGATACTGAACCCCAGATTCCTATCCACCCCTAAAACCCTTTTCCTTACCAGAACTCTCCTCTCCTTCCTTTCCTTAAAAAAAACCCTCCACACAGCATCCTCAAAGATGACATAGGCCCTGAGGGAAATTATTTTCCTCAGGGCCTCCTGTGTGAGGCTCATGTAAAAAAAAAAATATATATTTATTTTTAATATACAGGATTTTTAATATACATTACAGTGCATTAAACTACGGGAGGTGATTCTACATGATGGTAGGAGTTTAACAACTTTTTCCGAAATTCCAACTTATAAGCAGCATTTTCGGCAAGTTTTGGCAAAAAAAATCTAGTTTCTGCCGGAACCGAAACCGAAACCGAAACTTTTTTAGACATGTTAAAAATCGATTGTTTAATGTTGGCTTATTTTTACACTTATTCAGACAGTGAACATGAGTGTAAAATTAAATAAATAAAATAAAAAACAATAATTGAAGTATGTGAAAAAATAATATTTTTTTATATTACTTCTATAAAACAAATAAAATTTATAAAAAAATAACAAAACATGTTGCTTAAAACTTGGTTTAATCCAAGATGTAGTAGTAGTAGTAGTATGTTTTGTTATTTTTTATAAATGTTGTTGGTTTTATAGAAGTAATATAAAATAAATATTATTTTATCACATACTTTAATTAATATAAATTTAATTTTAACAGTCTGAATAAGTGTAAAAAATAAGCCAAATAACAGTAAACAATCGATTTTTAAAATGTCTAAAAAAGTTTCGGCTTCGGTTTCGGCCGAAAATGAGACAGACACCGAAGATTCGGTTTCGGTGGAAAGTCCTGTTTCGGTCGGACACTAATAATTATTATGAATGACTTTCTTGCTGATGATTGGAGGAATAAATTATCACAATGTATATTAATGCAAGCCAATCATGATGAAGATTAATGTTAGATAATGGTGGATACAGCCGCGGCGCAATAATCTCCCGCAAGCCGCAAGCCACTGCTAAAATGGTAAACTTCACATTATTTGCAAGTCACTCTTCAATGCTTTTAGCTGTTTGATCTTAGTTAAAAAGAATTTATCCCACGCAACGACCGACGCGACGCCTAGGAATTCGAGCTGTGGATCTACAGAAGAATACTCAAAATAAGCTGAATGGACAGAGTGAAGATGTTATGGTTCGGATGAATAAAGAAAAATAAGTTATTAAAACTATAAAAATCTGAAAACTTCAATATCTAGGACATGGAATGAGACATCCAGAGAAGTGCGAGATCTCGCATCTCATAATCATAATGCAGGGAAAGATTGCCAAAAGTCGGGTCCTTGGAAGAAGGAGAACCTCATGGCTGAAAAACCTGAGACAGTGGTTTGTCCAGTCTACTGTAGAGCTGTTCCGGGCCGCGGTAAACAAAGTCCGCATAGCCAAGGTCCGTTGAACGGACAGGGCACGAGAAGAACAACTACGCCTAATATAAGTTATGTTTGAAAAAAGCACGACCGCACAACCGTTACTAGAGCCACAACTAGAGTATCAATAAAAACCCTGAAGAAGTGAGCGTTGCTCACGAAACATGTTGGTTTTTGTAAAAAATAAAAGTGGTAAAAACTAAGCATTTTATTAATTTGAATTAAAATGGTGCCACAAAATAAGTCCCGCGACCTTCGAATTGCGAATCAAGAGCCTTACCCCTCCACCACTGGTCTATGGTCATATATCAATATTTGTGATCACGGTCAACAATTGGTAAGAAATTTTCCAACCAACGATTGATACATTTTAGCCCGGCCTCCATTGCATCAGATACATTGGTTAACTAACAATATACGCATTTATTTGGATAATGTCGTTCGTTATGCAAATTTACTGGCTTATTAATGAACGGAGCTCTACTAACAAAACTTTTAGAATTGAAATAAGTCAAATACGCAATCCGTAGACATAATTCAACAAAGAAGTGATCAATTTATTCCGTACCATCTTGTAGAAACTTCATCATCTTTCATCATGTTCTGGGAAGGAAAAAGGCATGAGGGGTGGCTAGGAATCTGGAGGTGAATCAATCCCTCCAACTGCGGTGCAAGGCCATTGCCTTGACCGGAATTGACCTTTTATCTTGACCTTTCCAGCCGGACTATTTCGACCCATTGGTCAAGAGAATCCGGCTGGGAATCTGGCTTCCTTTCGAAAATTCCCGTAAGTAAGTGGAAAAGTAAGAAAATCAAAAAATATATAAATCCGTACACAACGCCATCTCTGATACTGACAAAAACAAAACACGGACATTCGGGCATCGGTAATTGCTTCATTGTGTAATTTTGAACTTAATAAAAAACTTAATTTAATTCAGCTAATAAGTTAACACAAGAGTTATTGATTCTGAGGCGGTGCGAAGTTCGTCAGGTCAGCTAGTACATAATAAATTTGCGGCACATTCCAGAGTGGGAGATATTCTCAGTATCGCCCTAGTGAAAGACCACCATTCAGAATTGAAACGTTGCTGGTCGATGGTTATGGTTTTAGATCTGAATAGCCAGGTCTTCCCCACCTACTTCTTACCCTTAGCCATAACCTGCCGCACGTTTTTCAGCTAAGGCTTAAATTTATGTGGGTGGTACCCACCGTGTATTTAATAGAATTAAAAGTATGTAGCCACATGACTCGCAACATGGGTTTCGTAGTAAACGAGCAGAAGACCAAACACATGGCTGAAGGATGCACCCAACAAATCCTAACTCTCTCATGCGGAAGCCAAAATTTTAAACGGTATCAAGATTCACATACCTAGGCTCCCTGATAACAAACTACAATGATACCCAGAAGAGATCCAGAACCGTATTATAGAAAGCAACATGAACGCAAATCGCTGTTATTTCCACCTACAAAACCAAATAAAATCCAGACTGCTGTCCAGAAACACGAAGATATTAGTGAACAAAACACTTATTAGACCAGTACTCACGTACGCATCTGAGGCTTGGGTAACTAAGAGGAATGAGCGAGAACTGGACTTTGGATTTTGGCTCAGACATTACAACAATGAGCCAAGGAGCTAAACGTCACAAAATTTATAAAACTGGAAAGACTTCGGTAGCTGCGGGTCATACGGAGAGAATGACCGAACATCAAACGCAAAAGTCCCTGCTGAACTCAAGACCGATAGGGTGAAGGAGTCTGGGAAGGCCAAGATTAAGATGGAGCGACAACGAACTCATAGACACATCTTGGAGCTTCTAAACTGGAGAGAGATGGCACTAAACCGACATGAGTGGAGGAAGACTCTTGAGGAGGCCAAGACCCACCAGGAGTTGTAGAGCGATGATGATGATGATGAGGTACGTGACTAACAGTTTTTTTTTTAATAGTTGCAACTGCCGTGTTTGGTGACCAGATCTGTATGCCCAGGCACTTCCCCACCTTCCTCTTCGCCATCTCCTTCCCTTTCCCACTAACTTCAACTCCACAACATACCCCCATAGTCTCATTGGCCCCAGACGGTTGGAAGCTGTTGGACCTTTTTTTGCAGTATTCATTTCCATTAAAGTATTTGGGTAGGTTTTTTTAATGTGAATACCGCACAGAGCCCCAACTGCGCCCGTTTGGGGCCAGTGAGACTACGGCATCCCCAATTGGAGAATTTTGTGAGGCTGAAGGTAGTGGGGAAGGGAAGGAGATGGGAAGAGGAAGGTGGAGAACTGGGCATTCAGATCAGGTCACCAACACGGTAGTTGCGACTGTTGAAAAAAACCTTTAATAGGCCACTTGCATAGATTTCATAACGACTTGGAAAAAATCGTGTGGATAGATTTTTTTTACTACGATTACGAAAATGTTAGCAATTTTTTTTAGAAATGTACAGTTTTTGTTTTTAATAAATAAATCTATTATTTAGGCTCGTGACGTCACTACATGAAAATGTCCCGTCTCCGAAAATGTTATTACTAATTTTGTAAAAATCTGCACTGATTTATTTTTTTTATATGGCAACACTTTGATTTCAGGCGAATTTTTGTATCTGACATTTAACATTCACTAGATTTATTGTTTATTCTCTGCGAACTTATCATTTGGTACGACTTTTTGACAGATGTTATGAAGAGAATTAATATTAGTACATTTTATGCTGTCTGTACGTGTTTTAGAGGTAAAATGGTAATGGTGCTGATTTTAACTAAATCAAATTTTATAATATTGTTATTATTAATATAATTTACAAGTACAAGTAGATTAAATTGGATTTAATAATATAGACGTTGAACATTATTATGATTTATGATCAATAAGATGGATCAAGGAAAAAAATATTTATGATGTGTAATATTTTTGGTATGCCTCGTTTTTCTCCTGTGCCATTCGTGTGGAAAACTTTCTTTTTTTTAAATGATTTTCGGCTTTCGCACCCATAAAATTATGTCCCGTCTTTCCGGTTTATAAAAAATGGTCCGATTTTTCGGATTGAAATTTTCAAAAAATCGCCAGGGTTTCAAAAATACGATTAAGAAATAATTAAAAATACAGAATGTCTTAGAATATTTGCCTATATCGGATTTTTTTTAAAATCTGATTCAAGTGGCCTATTGTATTACGTGCATGGTGGGCACCACCCACATAAATTATGCTTAGAAATTTACTATGAAAGAAGAAAAAAGGAAATAGATAGATATATAATAAGAAATCGTCTTTGCAAACATTGACACCTCATATCTCAGAACAAAGTGAAGTGAAGTTAGAAGCCTATCCAAATGAGGTGACGCAATGTTAGGCAAGTGTATTAGTGTATAAGAAAGAAGGCTATAACCAAAATGTCAGTGGCCACGTTGGTTTCCATTCAAATCTACACGGGAGACATTTCTAGTGTGTTCTCTATCCAGTGACTAGAACTTAAGGGCCAGCTAGCGGCCGAGAATTCAAATTTCGTCGAAAGATTTTCTTACGATCGTACAGGGCGGTTCCAATGAGAAAAATTAATTATTCTCCGTACCAGCATTTAAAAATAATAACTCAATTGATTTTATTTCATTAAAAATTTGCTTTAATTTATACCTACATCCAAAAATGCTGAAAGGCGTGATGGTAAAACTATTAATATTATGTACTTTTTATAATTATTTTTTGATCATAAGTATTTATAATTTTTCAATAATGTCTAAGCAAAACAAGAATGTAACAAAAATCTTAAGTGTTAGTTTGTAAGACCGTAATACACAAACAGAAGTATTTTCGTCACAAAACACGTGAGCGGATATATTTTTAATGATTTTATTTAAACTTAAATTAAAATTCTGAAACATAGCTTTCCCAGATAATTTATTGATTTATTTTACTGCATGATTATATGATTTGAAATGTATGTTGTTTAATACAAAATTTTGTTTGAAAATTTAATAAATCTGAAAACGACCTACGGTAAAAACCTTATTATACTAAAAATAAACAATTATTTTCAAGATTTCAAATATAGGTTCACTAGATAAAAGAATAGTCTTTCGAAATCAATTTATAATTTTTTGTGGAAAAGAGTCAATACGTCTAAAATTTGATTTAAAAAATACGTATTTGCGGTTTTGTCTGGTTATTCCCTCTTAAAGAATACAGACGTAGATTGACGTAAAGTTCCCAGAAAAACGTTGAATCAATATTTTTTAATAGAACCGACCATATGGACGAATATATTCCCGATATAATAATAAATCCCATGCCAACAATCACGTATCTCCGTAATAGATAAACAAGTCATCATCGACATAATGGTATTCATAAAATACTTTGAGAAAACCTGCCGCACGTCGTGTTTTTCATCTAAGACGTAAATTTTCCTTTTTTCATAGTAAATTTCTAAGCATAATTTATGTGGGTGGTGCCCACCGTGCACGTAATACAATAGGTCACTTGAATCAGATTTTTAAAAAAATCCGATATAGGCAAATATTCTAAGACATTCTGTATTTTTAATTATTTCTTAATCGTATTTTTGAAACCCTGGCGATTTTTTGAAAATTTCAATTCGAAAAATCGGACCATTTTTTATAAACCGGAAAGACGGGACATAATTTTATGGGTGCGAAAGCCGAAAATCATTTTAAAAAAAGAACGTTTTCCACACGAATGGAACAGGAGAATAACGAGGAATACCAAAAATATTACATCTCGTAAATATTTTTTCCTTGATCCATCTTATTGATCATAAATCATTATAATGTTCAACGTCTATATTATTAAATCCAATTTAATCTACTTGTACTTGTAAATTATATTAATAATAAGAATATTATAAAATTTGATTTAGTTAAAATCAGCACCATTACCATTTTACCTCTAAAACACGTACAGACAGCATAAAATGTACTAATATTAATTCTCTTCATAACATCTGTCAAAAAGTCGTACCAAATGATAAGTTCGCAGAGAATAAACAATAAATCTAGTGAATGTTAAATGTCAGATACAAAAATTCGCCTGAAATCAAAGTGCTGCCATATTAAAAAAATAAATCAGTGCAGATTTTTACAAAATTACTAATAACATTTTCGGAGACGGGACATTTTCATGTAGTGACGTCACGAGCCTAAATAATAGATTTATTTATTAAAAAAAAAACTGTACATTTCTAAAAAAATTTGCTAACATTTTCGTAATCTTAGTAAAAAAATCTATCCATACGATTTTTTCCAAGTCGTTATGAAATCTATGCAAGTGGCCTATTAAAGGTTTTTTTTCAATAGTCGCAACTGCCGTGTTGGTGACCTGATCTGAATGCCCAGTTCCCCACCTTCCTCTTCCCATCTCCTTCCCTTCCCCACTATCTTCAGCCTTACAACATTCTCCAATTGGGGATGCCGTAGTCTCACTGACCCCAGACGGGCGCAGTTGGGACTCTGTGCGGTATTTACATTTAAAAAACCTACCCAAATACTTTAATGGAAATGAATACTGCACAAAAAGGTCTAACAGCTTCGAACCGTCTGGGGCCAATGAGACTACGGCATATCCAATTGGGGTATGTTGTGGAGTTGAAGATAGTGGGAAAGGGAAGGAGATGGCGAAGAGGAAGGTGGGGAAGTACCTGGGCATACAGATCTGGTCACCAAATACGGCAGTTGCAACTATTGAAAAAAAAACTGTTAGTCACGTACCTCATCATCATCATCATCACTCTACAACCCCTGGTGGGTCTTGGCCTCCTCAAGAGTCTTCCTTCACTGATCTCGGTTTTGTGCCAGCTCTCTCCAGTTTAGAAGCTCCAAGATGTGTCTATGAGTTCGTTGTCGCTCCATCTTAATCTTGGCCTTCCCAGACTCCTTCACCCTATCGGTCTTGAGTTCAGCAGGGACTTTTATATTTGATGCTCGGTCATTCTCTCCGTATGACCCGCAGCCACCGAAGTCTTTCCAGTTTTATAAATTTTGTGACGTTTAGCTCCTAGGCAGTTGCCTAAAGGCAGAGTAGGCAACTGCCTAGGGGCCCCGCATCGGCTAGGGGCCCCGCGTCGCGAGAAAAAATAACGAGCATCAATTAGTGAGCAACGAAGTTTCGGAAAAAGTCAGCTTTCAAGATGTGTTAATTTTTTTATTAGGAACATTAACAGGTTAATAACATTAGGTTGTTTTTAATAATTTTTTGTAGCATACTTTGCGATTTTTTTGTCGAGGGAATTTCATATAATTTGCGTTTCGGCGCGGGCAGCATCTAGACATTATCTTCAAAAATAACATATATTTTTTTAAGAGCTTAAAAACTTCAAATATTTAAGGGAGATATGTAAGAAATCGGTAGAAATTCGGGTTGCGGGCTCTTAAAAGGTAATATGTTTTCCTAGGTCAGAGGGAGTTTTTTTTTTGCAGCATTTGAAACGAAACATTTGGCAGTGAAAAACGCGATTTTTGCTAAAATATTCCGTGAATTTGTTATTATAAAATGATAAAAAAAACTCCCTCCGACTACCTCTTGATTTATGTGTCGAAATAGTGAACAAATTTTCTAAAGCATCGGTCTAGTCAATTTGAGATTTTGAGCTATGATGTTCACGAACTTCAGAAATGTAGAAATGTCAAAAAGGCCGATTTCGAGTCGAAATATACTTAGATCGAGCGTGAGGGCCGGTCGCTTCAAAACATTGCATCTTCGTTAGTTTTGCTCAGATTTACTTGAAATTTTGACACAGTACTCAATATACTGACATGTTTTACACTCAGAAAAAAAATCTAAAAAGTTTTAAAACCTTACCCCCCCCCCCCCCACTTATAGCCTTATTAAGGATTTGATCAATGGAATAAAGAGGCGTTTGGAGGCCCCTTCACCCCCCCCCCCATTAGTCCGCCATTGGTAAAGGGGGGCCCCGAGACGTGCATTGCCTAGGGGCCCCGATATGGTTAATCCGGCCCTGGGTGCATCCTTCAGCCATGTATTTGGTCTTCTGCTCGTTTACTACGAAACCCATGTTGCGAGTCATGTGGCTACATACTTTTAATTCTATTAAATACACGGGTACCACCCACATAAATTTACGTCTTGGCTGAAAAACGTGCGGCAGGTTGTGGCTATGGGTAAGAAGTTGGTGGGGAAGTACCTGGCTATTCAGATCTAAAACCATAACCATCGACCAGCAACGTTTCAATTCTGAATGGTGGTCTTTCACTAGGGCGATACTGAGAATATCTCCCACTCTGGAACGTGCCGCAAATTTATTATGTACTAGCTCACCTGACGAACTTCGTACCGCCTCAGAATCAATAACTGTTGTGTTAACTTATTAGCTGAATTAAATTAAGTTTTTTATTATGTTCAAAATTAAACAATGAAGCAATTACCGATGACCGAATGTCCGTGTTTTGTTTTTGTCAGCTTCAGAGATGGGGTTGTAATATATTTTTTGATTTTCTTACTTTTCTTACGGGAATTTTTGAAAGGAAGCGGGTACGGATGCCGCCGCCCCGGGAACCATTTATTGGGTAACCAACATCTCTGCAAGTGATTCGCTACTTTGGTGATTCAGGGGTGCCCGGGTTCATGGGGTGACTTTTTCGCGGGTCTTGGCGGCGGATGCGTCTGCCCACCTACTGCGTGGCGAGCCGGATCGAGAGAGACTGGTTGAGGGAGGCCTTTTGACCTTTCCAGCCGGATTCTCTTGACCAATGGGTCGAAATAGTCCGGCTGGAAAGGTCAAGATAAAAGGTCAATTCCGGTCAAGGCAATGGCCTTGCACCGCAGTTGGAGGGATTGATTCACCTCCAGATTCCTACCCACCCCTCTGCCTTTTTCCTTCCCAGAACATCCTATCCTACCCTTCCTTAAAAAGACCCTCCACACAGCATCCCCTAAGATGACATAGGTCCTGAGTGGAGCTTACGTAAAAAAAATGCGTTCCATTTCAGAGATTTATTATTATTGTATTTTTCCTTTGGAGGGGTGCAGAGACATACGTTCACCGTTTGTCTCATTTTCGACTATTGACATTTAGTGTGTAAGAAAGAGGGGCAGCATTATATTTATGACTAGCTGGTCCCGGCATGCGTTGCTATGCCATTTAATAAAGAAATTGTTTCTCCCTGAGTGTCCTTTCCCATTCGTCCCGTTCCCCTTCTGCCTCCCCTTCTTCTCCTGCGTCCTCTTCCCCTCTCGCGTTCCCACTCCGTCACCTCCACCTTCCCTCTCCCCACTCCACTCCCCCCCCCCTTCCCCCGTCCCGTGAACCCCACTCCCGAGTTCCCCTCCCCCCTCACACGTCCCCTTCCCCTCCCGCGTTCCCCTTCCACCTTCCTCGCCTTACCTCTTCCCTTTCCCGATCCCTCGTCCCGCCAACCCTCCTCCCGCGTTTCATATATTCAATCCCAATACATTCAGTTTTTAAACAGCCCGCGTGCCACCTTTTACAATTTTTATTCAAATTTCCATTTTTCATGTATATTAAATTTGGTACCTAACATAGGTAAGGTACCTATTTAAAATATCTAAAATTCTTGATTCGATTCAAACTATTAAGGGAGTACCTACATTAAATAAATTTATCAACTTAAAGCTTTCAAAAATAGAATTGTTTTGCAAAATGTCATTCTCAAACACGCGAACTGTCAAACGTGCGATAGTCGTTAGGTTTTCTGAAAGTATCCAATTTTCTGCGCAATTTTCTTAATTTTTCTCTCCGTAAGAACCATCCTCGTACTTCAAGAAATATTCTAAAAAAGAATTAGCGAAATCGGTTCAGCTGCTCTCGAGATTTGCGCTTAGCAACAAATTCAGCGATTTATTTTTATATATAAGATTAAGAACAAAAGCAAAACAATTAGCGCATTGACATTTGACGTTTTTGAATTTAAGGAATTCACGCACAGTTAAATATTATACCTATTACAATATTGCTGCAGTTCTTTCAAAATATGAGAATTCGTTCCATACAAAATGTATGAAAAAAATATTTTCTTCATTACTTTCTTTTTCGTGAATTTTTGCGATGTTTTAAAAGTTATTCTGTTATCCGGGGCGGAGACAAATCCAACAAATCAAAGATCATCAAAATCGGTCCAGCCGATCTCGGGTTATAAATAGTGTAACCACAGATAAGAGAAACAAAGGAGTGTAACTAACCCGACTTTGTTTTATATATTAAGATTATTTAAAATTAATTAATTTTGAAATAACACAAATAAATCAAACAACATTTATTTGCGTACGCCTGGATTTGAACCTGCGACCTTCGGATTGCTAGAACGTAGGGGTAAGGCTCCCTAATTAAAAATTAATCTGACAGTGTTCTTGCCTAACAGTAGTCACACAGTTTGATCTTTAAGGTAGATCTATATATTTTATTGTGACTATTGATTTTTGATTTTGAACAAAGCATTTTCCTATGAAAAATGCCGAGTTGTAAAAAAATACATCGCAATTTTATAACGTATAAAAATATATCACACGCGACCTCTACAGACTCGTGGTCAAAGTATTGTTGACATTTTTTCTTGAAGGTGATACCTACGAATAGGTACTTAAAGTAATTGATAATCTGCTCTTTCCATAGATGGCGCGAGTTTAATTATTTTAAGATAAAACACTTTTTGCAAGTTATGCTTTAAAATATTAAGATGAATAATTATTTGAGCTCGTACGTACGCAATATGAATATGAATAAATGGTTTTGTCCATAAACACACTGAATGCGACTTATCGAGCCAAAACACATCTAGAACGTCGGAAAACAGAACAGAACTAACTAACCATCACGCCGTTTCTCCGCAGGGGTAGGCAGAGAGGACGGACAGCGAAACAATCCTATCTTGGCGCACACTCTTTGCCTCGTTTATATTCATAATATATCATCTCATACGTGCTCTTCTATTATTCCGACTCTTGACATGGCCCGACTCAAGTATCTGATTCACTTGATCGTGCCATGTCTTTCTTGGGCGTCCTCGACTTTTTCTACCATTATATTCATATTTGCGTCATACGAGTATATTCTCCTTGCACTCCATTCCTCGTTCATTCGCTCTACTTGCCCAAACCATCGGAACATTTCTTTCTTAATCTTACTCATTACGCTTAAATCATCCTGGAACTCTTTGCGGATCTCCATGTTTCTCACACGATAGTACATGGTTTTACCACACATTCGCCTCAGGGATCTCATTTCTTCAGCATTCAGTCTACTTCATCCTTCCTCTGCCAGTTCCATGCCTCACTGTCGTACATCAGGGTAGGTATGAGTACTCCATTATGGACGGCAAGATTCGCTTCTTTGGACAGTTTTTTCTTGGCGCCAACGACTCATTCTTCCAGTTACCTTCATTTACCCTTTTTTCAATATCTCTATCAGCCTTCCCATCTCTCGTAACAGAATTAGCAAAGGAAAGTAAAAGGATCATAAATAGACCTGCAGATCCGTTCTGGGCGCTTGCGGTCTCAATAGGTCGCAAATTCTGCAAATCTAGTCTGCCACCTCTTACCAGACCTATGGCAAGGGCGGATACAGGGGGGGGGGTCAGGGGGGTCACGACCCTCCCCCTGGGATGGGTACAGGACCACTAACCACTAACCACTAATTAATAATTATAACTAATTAATTGTTAAACATAATGTTTTTTATATATTTTTAGTCGCAATATATTTTTAAGTGCAGTACCTACTTACATTTATCTATAAAATACCTACTTTTTACTTGTATATATTATCAAAATTAAATTATAACGTCTTGTGACTTGACCACGACTATGTGACCCCCCCCCCCCCCCCCACCCTCCCCTGGCACCAAAGCTGGATCCGCCCTTGCCTGACGGCTCTCTAGCAAACACCCCACCGAAAAGGCTAACTTATTAAACAGTGTCAGAAACCAACCAACTCAGAAACACCTCAGAAAGGTCATTAAAAGCTATGAAAAAATAATTTTAAAGTAGCCAGTAAACCTTACCTAACTTAACCTATTTAAACTAATTTTTATATTTTTTTATCATTACTCTTAATGACCTTTCTGAGGTGCTTCTGAGTTGTTTTCATTCTGAGTTGTCCGGTCACCCTGAAATACATGCCTTCACATTGTACGCAGGCGCAGGTACGCCAGATGACCGCGCTACTATAAAGGCTATAAATATATAAATACCAGGCTCGTTAAAGAAATAAATAATGCATATGTCTGACCTTGGCCTGCACGCGAGGAATCAGCCGGTCTTGCGTTGCATCCGTACTGTGCTGCAACTAATGCATTTAATTACATGCGACCATGTCTTTCAATAAGGAAAAATATTATAAGAAGAAATAGTATAGCAATGTATAGCATGATATCCACAAATAAAATTCCGCTGCACTTTGGAAGACATCATCGAAGTGCAAATAGACATTCTTTCATTCGTTGCTAATGCTCAAATTCCTAGGCCCGGTTTATTAGTTGATTTTAAACTGGATTTGGTTGGAATGTCAAGCTGAGCGAATCATTATCATTACATAGTATAAGATGAAGTCGCTCAAAAAGTATGTGCGCGTTAATCTTTTAAACTACGCAACGGATTTTCATACGGTTTTCACCAATAGATAGAGTGATTGAAGAGGAATGTTTATATGTATAATAGATGTAAATTATATTAGAGAAAAGCCGAGAAATTTCTAAGAAAACATTTTTTTGTGCGATTTAAAATGGCTGGCGGGCCGTACTATAGTCACTTTTGAAATTCGTTCTACGGAAGAAATTGGAAAATAGATGTCCTAGAGTAAGTAGGTATTTGATTTTCCCTTTTCAAATATCCAGTGTTGCATTGCAAGTATTGTATAATTAGTGGCGATCGCTAACTATATTATTACATAAATAAAAAAATAAAAATAATAATAAAGTTGATTCAAGAGGAAGGTTTATGTCTATAATACATGCTTATTATAGTAGAGAAAAGGCGAGAAATTCAAATATTCAATTCAGGCAGCGGGCAGCGGGCAGCGGGCAGCGGGCAGCGGGCAGCGGGCAGCGGGCAGCGGGCAGCGGGCAGCTGGCAAGCGGGTGGTGTGGATTTTATAAAGGTTGGTTAATGGCGATGTGTTTCGTTAGCCACAGCAACGTGTGGCCGGGTCTGCTAGTTATATATAAAAAATCTCGTGCCACGGTGTTTGTGGTCGCACTCCTCCGAAACGGCCTAACCGATTATTATGAATTTTTTTATTTATATTTGGTAGGTATGAGAATAGGTTTTAAAGTATATTTCATACCGCTTGGTGATAAGGGTGTCCTTATTCCCTATCCAGAAAAAAAAAATCTTGACAATTTTTTTTTTTTGTATTTTTTTTTTATTTGGCATAAAAAATTAACTATAATACCAAATTTTAACACGCCTACCCCCACCCTCCCATTCTTAAAAGCGATTTTAGTATTTTTGTATGAACAAATTTAACCGTCTTTCGTATTTCAAACAGAACGAAATTATTTATATTGTTGAATGACAGATGGCGCTACATCCGCCTCATCGAACTTTCATCCATACATGCGCAAGACATTCATGTGAAGCGTCGCGTCATTTTGATATTTCATTCGGCATCATGTTCTCGCGTTGGCAAATCATCGAACTTATTTGTGCTAAAGACGGACTGATAAAAAATATCGTACACTCAATTGCTCTTCGAAATTCATAATGATTTTCTTTATTTCATTTTCCTACTTTAGTTGGTGTTTTTTTTTTAGTTGGGGTCATCGTCTACATCGCTCTATTCCTCTTTCTCTCGTAGATCCCATCCTCACACACTTACAATACATTCGTTATTTTTTACTTAACAACCAAAATATTCACTAGAAATAATTTATATGGCAGAACAACGTTTGTCGGGTCAGCTAGTAATATATATTGGTCGTAAGCCCGGTTGTCTCCAATATGGTGACCGGACAACTCGGAATGAAACCAACTCAGAACCATCTCAGATAAGTCATTAAGAGTGATAAAAAAGATACCTATATAAAAAAAATGGTTAAATAGGTTACGTTTAGGTTAGGTTTAACAGCTAATTTAAAATTATTTTTTTCATGGCTTTTAGTGACTCTTCAAGGAGGTGTTGAGTTGACTTTATTCTCAGTTGGCATGGAACCCTCCAGTATTACACGGTTTGTTGGAATGGAATTTAATTTATTTGAAAAAAACGTAATGTGACATGTTGACATTTGCGTAATGTCACCATGGTTATTCAATCTATACATGGATAAGTGTATGCAAGAATTGAAAGAGGTGGGATTGGACGCGAAATTGAGTAATCTGAAAGTATGTTGCCTGTTGTATGCTGATGATGCGGTGCTGATTTCTAACACTATGGAAGATCTACAGTCTCTCGTATCTAGAATGAACGAAGTATGTATGAAGAATGAGTTAATGATGAATGTAAGTAAGTCTAAAGTCATGGTGTTTGAAAGAGAAAGAACGAAAACAGTATGCAACATAGTTGTGAATGATGAATACTTGGAGCAGGTGGATGAGTTTGTGTATCTGCTTAGTATGTTTATGAGAGATGGGAAGGCTGATAGAGATATTGAAAGAAGGGTGAATGCCGATAACTCCATTAATGGCGGACTGAATGCCGTTGGCGCTAATAAAAAACTGTCAAAAGAAGCGAAGCTAGCAGTCCACAATGGAGTCCTGGTACCTACCCTGATGTATGGCAGTGAGGCATGGAACTGGCAGAGGAAGGATGAAAGTAAACGGAATGCTGTTGAAATGAGATCCCTGAGACGCATGTGTCGTAAAACAATGTATGATCGTGTGAGAAATGTGGATATCCGCAAAGAATGTAAGGCTGATGTTAGCATAATGAGTTAGATTAAGAAAGGAAACCTCAGATGGTTTGGGCATATAAAGCGAATGAACGAAGAAAGTAGTGTAAGAAGAATATACGACGCGAATGTGAATGGTAGAAGAAGTCGGGGACGCCCGAGGAAGACATGGCACGATCAAGTGAATCAGATACTTGAGTCGGGCCATGTCAAAAGTCAGAATAATAGAAGAGAATGTACGAGACGATGTATGAATGTGAGTGAGGCAAAGAGTGTGTGCCAAGACCGAGTTGTTTGGCGGTCCGTCCTCTCTGCCCACCCCTGCGGAGAAACGGCGTGATGGTTAGTTAGTTAGAAAAAACCAACCTACTGTCTACTGAGATGACAATCTTTCAAAATTTCAATGATGGCATTTTTTTCGTTAACCTAAAATATTCTAGAGTGGGTTGATTTTTTACGAGTTGATTTTTGATAAACTTTTAGGGGTGTTGTTTTACTGATGATTTCTGTCGAATCACTGACATGGGCAATCACTGTCAATCACTATGAAGAAGTGGGCAATCACTGTACATTTGGCTATATTTTTTGTTCGTTTTATTTATTTTTAAAAATGTAATAATGGGTGGAAGGATTTGATAGGTAATTGAATTTAATTATATATTATTCAACTATTATTATTGTTTAATAGTTTAATATTACAAGCTGACCATTAAATTACGTCTTACGGTTCAAATCCAGACGTGTGCAAATAAATTTTATTCGATTAATTTGTGTTATTTCACAATTTTATTCATTTAAAATAATATATAGCACATTTGCGGCACGTTCCAGAGTAAAAGACACTCTCAGTACCTACCGCCCTGGTGTAAGACCACCATTCAGAATTGGTGACTAGATCTGAACAACCCGAATTTCTACCGATTTCTTAAATATCTTCCTTAAACACGTTAAGTTTTAAAGCTCTTAAAAATATATATTTGTTATTCTTGAAGATAATATCTAGACATTGCCCGCGCCGAAACGCAAATTATATAAAATTCCCTCGATAGAAAAAAATCGCAAAGTATGCTCCAAAAATTATTATAAACACATCTGTTTCAGTTATTTTTTAAGTTATATGTATGAAAAATTCACAGTGTTTCTTTAAATACTGTTTAAGATAATGCCCGCAAGATTTTTGCTCTATTTTAAACGAGTTGTGTTTTATTAAACATTTTCGCAATTTTCGCGTCGATTTTGTCGCTTTTGAGGGCTCTCCTCTCACATTCGTAATTTCGTATCTCTCCATCTTCTTCTTTTCGAGCCCGGTTGAAGAGCCTGAATAGCCAGGTGTATCCCCCACTCCTTCCCCTCCCCACTACCTGTAGTCTCACAACATACCCCAATTGGGAATAGCAATTTCCTTAACCCTAAAAAGATAATCATATTTTGATGTACGGTAAACATAATCATACGTAAAATTGACGCACAAGTTTTAACTAGCTGTAATATTTCCTTACCTAACCTAACCCAACCTAACCAAACCTAACCTAACCTAACATAACCTAAACTAACCTAACCTAACAGTATCTCGTTAGTCATAAGAAAGTGTAATATATTTTTTAATTATTGAAAAACATGTCTTTCGGCCAATTGCTGTTCAAAAAATAAGTCTTTCGAAAAATTAATCTTCAGAAAAACTGAAATTCGAACAATTGATTTCGAAAAATTTAATAAAAAAATGTACCTGCACCCCACAATTTTGAAGATGAGTGGCTAGGTTGCCGTGTACTTCCGCAATGAACTACGATTTCGGGCTGAAAAAAATGTTAAGTTTGCTCGAAATGTGATTAAATACGCGGTGAAAAGTTCTTAGTTGTATGTTTATTTAGTTCGCAAAAAAAAAATCCCATAAAGGCGAAAAATAATAGCAGTCACACGGGTGGACCGCTTTAAGTAGGTGCCTACATGCAAATCCTACATGCAAATAATAGCAGACACACGAGTGGACCGCTTTAAGTAGGTGCCTACATGCAAATAATAGCAGTCACACGGGTGGACCGCTTTAAGTAGGTGCCTACATGCAAATCCTACATGCAAATAATAGCAGACACACGGGTGGACCGCTTTAAGTAGGTGCCTACATGCAAATCCTACATGCAAATAATAGCAGTCACACGGGTGGACCGCCTTAAGTAAGTGCCTACATGCAAATCCTACATGCAAATAATAGCAGTCACACGGGTGGACCGCTTTAAGTAGGTGCCTGCATGCAAATAATAGCAGTCACACGGGTGGACCGCTTTAAGTAGGTGCCTACATGCTAATCCTACTTGCAAATAATAGCAGACACACGGGTGGACCGCTTTAAGTAGGTGCCTACATGCAAATCGATTTTAGACGAAATTATGCTTTTGAATTATTAATTTAGAGATATTTAGAAAAATACCTCTATGCTAACTGTTCAAGGATCTAATACCAGATATGTATTTTTTAATATTGTTGTATATGAGTAAATCTACGGAAATCAATTGTAGCAGGTTATTACGATAAATACACGTACAATCAATTTGGGAGGCGGGTATGGGTACCGCTGCCCCGGGAACCATTTACCGAATAAACAACACTTCTACCATTACTATGGTAGAAGTGTTGTTTGCCTACTGGCCACCCCTAGTGGTTCGCTACGGCCGGTGACTTAACAGGGGTGCCAGGGTTCATGGGGTGAGGTTTGTCTAGGTCTTGACGGCGGATGCGTTTTTCCTCATACCGCGTAGCCGACCGGATCGGGAATCTTTTGACCTCTCCAGTCGGACTCTCTCGACCCATCGCCCTATACCGCATTGGGAGAGATGGATTGATACGGTGACCGGACAACTCAGAATCAACTCAACTTAACACCTCATTTGAAAAGTAATTAAAGGTGATGAAAAAAAATATAAATAAAATTGATTGAAAAAGGTTACGTAATTTTTTTTTATAACTTTTAATGACTTTTCAAAAACGTGTTGAGTTGAGATTCTGAGTTGGCATGGTACCATGACTACCATTGATACTTACATCACTCCTGGACACACTGACCCCCCATTCCTACCCACCCCCCATAACCTTTTTCCTTCCCAGAACTCCTTCGCCTTCATTTCCCTAAAAACATCCTCCACACAGAATCACCAAATATGACAAGAGTCCCGAAGGAATTATTTTCCTCTGGGCCTCTCGTTTTCAAATAATGTAAAAAAACCACTTACAAACTTCTTCTTCTTTGTGTGCCCTAACAGGTCCCCCCGACGTCGGAGATCACTCTGGAAAAAGTCTCTCTGTCTTGCGCTGCCGGGAATAGCTCCTCCACATTTCAAAACATTTGTCTCCTACCAGGCCCTCGGCGACTCTCTATCTTGCCTTTCAATATAAATTGGAGCAGGTGATACTTCTCCCCTCGAAGGATGTGAAATTTTCCTGACTTTTATTAATGTAAGCAGTTCTCTATCTGCTCTAGCCCGCCTGAGAATTTCTGTGTTGGTGATCATGTCGATCCATGGGACCTTTAGCATTCTACGGTGAAGCCACATTTCAAAAGCCTCTAACCTGTTCATGGTATTTACTTTCAAGGTCCATGTTTCACATCCATACAGCAAGACCGACCACACATAACATTTTAACAGTCTCTGCCTTAGTTTTAAACTGATATTGTCATTGCAGAAGAGGGATTTCGTTTTACTGAACGCAGTTCAAGGTCAAGAGTCTCCGTGAGAATACTGCCGAGGTACCTAAATCTTTCCACCTTTTCGACATTGCAACCATTTAACTGTATCATTACAAACTACATTTTATTGATTTACGAATTAATAGACAACTAAAATAAAATCGAATTAAACAGTACACATGTATTAATAATATTATTTTGATATGCTCATTATCAGAAAAAATCATTTGGTTCATTCTTCGTAAACAACGCGATCTTCATTGGCCGGTGGAGCTGATTCCTTGTAGGACCTGTGAAAGAAAAATAACATACGTTTAAAATAAATAACGACTTCGGATGGGAAAACGTGGCCGAGATCGAACACAACTGAGATGAGCTGTCGATCTGGAGGTTTAGCACGGACCATCAAAAAACCCTATCAATAAGATAATGTATTGTACTCACAGGAGGCCATGTGGAAAATGATTTCACTCATGGCCTACGTCATCTCTTTGAGGATGGTGTGGAGGGCCTTGAAAGAAAAAGGTTCTGGAAATGAAAAGCGTTTGAGGGGTGGGTCCTATGGGACAATGTGTCTGGGAGTGACGGACGTATGAATCCATCCCTCCAACTGCTGTGCAAGGCAATGGGTCGAGAGAGACCGGCTGGAGAGGTCTAGGTTTTTTTTTTTACATGAGCTCCACACAGGAGGCTCTGAGGAAAATAATTTCCCTTAGAGCCTATGTCATCTTTGGGGATGCTATGTGGAGGGTTTTTTTAGGGAAAGGAAGGAGAGGAGAGTTCTGGGAAGGAAAAGGGTTTAAGGGATGGATAGGAATCTGGGGTTTAGTGTGTCCTGGACATCCGCCTCCAAGATCTAGACAAACCTCACCCCATTAACCCGGGCACCCCTGCTAAATCACCAAACGTAGCGAACCACTTGGGGTGACCTGTGGCAGAGGTGTTGGTTATCCAATAAAGGTTCCCGGGGCGGCAGTACCGTTAGGTATCCTTCAACCAATCTCTCTCGATTCGTACAAACACATTGGCCGCCAAGACAAACCTCACCATGCACCTGGGCACCCCTGGTACCCAAACGATTCCAGGGCGGCGGTACGCCATTGTATTTGTGTCTCCCTTCCTGTCGTGGTGAGATATGTTCTAAATCTAAACTAAAAAGAGAAAACACCACGTTTTATATTCAAATCACAAGTAAACCACAGAAGAATTAAAAGGTAACCACACAGTAAACCAAAGTTTCCGACCGCAATTTGAGAAAAAAATATGAAACTAATATATAATTATTTTAACATCAGACCAAAAGGTGTATATTTTTTTGATATGTTGTCAAAACGCATTCAAACTTTTGTTGAAGGATAATTCAACATACGAGAATAAACTGTTTCAAACGGTTTCACATAAATGCTGTATCTCCGTCAATTTTACGAATTTCTTTAAAACATTTGGTGAGAGCATTCTCCATAAATGCATCTTAAAGAAAATGATTTTTTTTTAGGCTGGCCTGGTGCCTTAAATCCTTGTTTACGATTTGATCAAGGGAACATGGAGGCGTTTGGAGGCCCCCCAGGACCAGAGGCCCGGGGCCTCCTGTTAGTCCGCCACTGCTTTGGTTAATATTGACGAATACTAATCAAATGAATCACCGATTATTAAGATACACATTCCACAAATGAAAATTTTCGTTTTATTTTTTTATATTTTTCTTTAGACTCAGTTCTACCATTTGACATAAAAAAATATGCCGTATACAATTTAGCATGGAGTGAAATTTTTTTTTGAGAATTTCGAAATCGGCATAGTTGGGAAAGATGCTCCATATATTAACAATTACAACAAAAATAATTTAAAAAAATACATTCACAAAACTTGGACATCGCCAAAGCTTTATATTTTAACTTTTTCACGATTTTACCTAAGTATTTATAGCTTATATAGGCGAAATAAAACACACATAAAATTTGTACTTTACCATTTATTTTACAGATAATACATTCGTAGATTGGTAGAATGGAATAAATAGTGAAAATAAAAAGTGTATATATATTATTTACCGCATTGAAAAACTTGAAAATTGCAAAAGTTGCTATATACTAAATGCATGCTATATACTAAACGGTACTGCATTTTGGTGTTAAAAAGTGGCATAAGGTTTCGTGATTATAACCTTGTTTTTATTAAGTCATCTCGTCTCAAGAGTTCACTAACAGCAGCTGAGGCTTCTGTTGCAATTTTCACACATCCCTCTGTACCTTGAGTAGGCAAGGAAAATTCTTTACCATGACATCGTCAATTATCATGTGATCGGTAATCGCTTGTCATATTGTCTCGTCCCTACCAAATTTGATGAGCGGTGACTCGGTTACATTATCCCAATTCATAACATCATTATAAGTATCTACCGAAAAAATAAAAAAGGCACTTTGAAGGTACAAATAACGTCTGATTGCATTTTCATTTGCCGGGCTTCCAATATTCTTCTTAACACCAACTCTCTTAACCATTTTCGGTTATCGGGTAAGATGGCTAACAATATGTTTTTGTGATACCCCAAAAACCATTGCTCTGGGTTAATGTGTTAGAAATATATTAAAAATCACTGGACAAACAAACGCACTTTGATCAACAAAAATCATCGAAGAGACGAAGGCCTAACACATACCCTCAATAAACACAACAATTCTCTGAGTTCCTTCAGAAGGGAAGGTCCTAGTTCGTTTAGAGCATTGGTTTCTAACCGGTGGTCCATGGACCACAGGTGATCCGCGCGATCAACAATGTGGTCAGCGAAACATTTGTTCATTTTACTACAAAACCGAATCGAAAGGTGTCCTAGTCCTAAAGCTGATTCGTAACCCTTTTGGTATTAGTGTTGGAGAGGTGGTTGAAGAAGTCCAAGAAGAGCTCATTTTTGTACCATGTGGTCCTTGGTCAGTTAGAACAAGTAAATATCATGGTGGTCCCTGGTCAAAAAAGGGTCGGGAACCACTGGTTTAGAGGGAAGTCCAATCCGCTAGATATGATGGAAAATTCATCTAGATTCTAGATCAAATCACTGTGTTTGAAACACGTTTGGGGTGGGAGGATTGAGTCTCTGGAGGGAATAGTTTAACTGTTGCTACGGTATTTCTTTTATAATTATATCAAAGGAGAATAAATAAATACATATTCTTTTTTTACTTAAATACAAGCATTTCTAAGAATCTGGAGATAATCTTTGAGTTTTTAATATTTTTATGAAAAATTGAAAGTGGTGGCGATGTCCTAATTATAAATATTTTTTTTTGTAAGATAAGTACATAACGGAGCACCAATCCCGCGTATGTCGAATTCTATATAACGTTAAAAAAAATCTCCATAATAGACCGCTCCACCCTAATATACATCTGTGGTACAAAAACAAATTAATGAAAAATCGGGTGATTTTTAAAACAACTTCATTCCTGGACGCGTATTTCCTTTTCCGTGTTCAATACAAGGCAACCATGCCTCGAAATCAACACGGGTTTGTCGCCATTTATCCATCAAAACGGGTTTGGACACGGGGTCCAGTAGAAGGCAAGCCGCATCCTACTTGTGCACGAGTTTGTAACGCCAATCCCCTTCCCAAACCAGTGGTATAAGTACTATATTATAAAGTGTTTTTATTTATTTTATTAGTAAGGCTTTTTGCGTTTTATTGCCCATTCATTATATTGTGCATGTATGCACTTGCATACACTTTCTTTTTTTTATGTTATATTCACGTTTGGGGGACGCGTGTCTCGTACTGAACACGGCTTTGGGAAGGGATTGGCGTTACAAATCGGTGCACACTAGGATGCCGCTTGCCTGGACACGGGTTTGGAGAAAAAATGGCATTACAAACCCGTGTTGATTTCGAGGCATGGTTGCCTCGTATTGAACACGAAATATGCTTCCTGGACCAAGATATTAATTTCATTTTCAGCGTTATTACTCGACCATTCATTGGTAGTCTTGCAGAGGATGTAGAGAATACGTTTGTGTTGAGAGATATTAGGATTCCGATAGTGCCTACTTCTAAAACCTATCCACAAGGATACGTACCAATAAATTTAAAAAAAAGATAAATGACGTCAAAAATTTGTTAAAATATATTGGACCATAGGCTCTCAATTTTTACAATTAAGTGATCAACTGAAAAACAGAACAGAAGGCGAAAACATTAATGTAATTGATGTGTATATAAGTATAAATATATTCATTTTTTTTTTTTTTTAATTAAAATAATACTAAAAAATCTTGTGTTATTTATTTTTAGGCATTGATTTCTATTTTCACGTATTTTATTTTTTATTTTTGATAGGAAATGGGCAGTTTTCTTTGATTATCTCGGAATGTGCTTTTATGGACTTAAGTATCTTTTAATAATCAGCGATTCAATTGTACAACCGTAACATGTCACTTACGAGTAATCTTTAGTGCTGCCATTTTTAAAACTAAAATTTCTTATACTGTTATTATCCACCTAAATAAATACTTACTCTGACTGCGCGCGCCATGTTGTGTTATTTAGTTTTCTTCCCTCATCTGAAGTCAGATCATCTTCTTCATTCCTGCAGAATAGGGAGAACATAGATTACATTATTATTATCATATTAACATCACAGTTATTTTAAATACTTCAAAACTAAAACAATAAAGAAAATATGTTCCCACAGACAAATACAATACAATCCAAATCCAGTTTTTTTCTGGAGTTCCCAAAGGATCTCTTCTGGGACCTCTCCTAACTATGAATGATTAACTCAAGAGTTCTTGCTCTCCTTGGCAGGCAGGATTGGGAGAGGCTGGTTGAGTGAGACCCTTTGACCAAATACTCTACACCCACCTCCTTGCACCACAGTGGGAAGGTTAGGATTGCTGAAACGGTCTTTTTAATTGCGAGACCAAAGTTAAGACAAGAACACCAGCACAATCCAAACCATTATTTTAAGATGTACCTTGACAAAATGAAACAAAAATGTAACAAAAAATCATGTAATAAAATAAAATACGTAAAAATTTATAGAAGTCTCACATAAATAGATATTCAATATAAACAAAAATTTGCAGAAACTATACATGTTTATTTGTGTCTAGATGTATAAAAAATTGAGATAAACAATTTTTACACTGGTTATAGTCCAGTCAAGTTAACTCAAAAATAGGGGTAAGGTTACAATAATTCGCATAGAGCTGAAAATTGGTACGAATGTTGGGAATATCATTATCAAGGCAATTTGAAAAGTCCCCCTCGATTCCTTGCCTGCAATTTTTTTGGTTCAAGGTCAAACTTCGCAAATATGGGTTTTTCGCAAAATAAAGTTTTTTCATTTTCCGACCAAACGGTAAGTTTTATCATAAAATAAGCCAGACAAAATTGTAGGCCATAAAATAATCTATAAAATTTCGATTACACTCTTGTTTCTAAGAGTCACCATTTCTGAGATATAGCGATTCAAAAAGTTTAAAAAGTGGTGTTTTTCATAATATGCATACGGGTCCATATCACATGTGAGGTAGTGTACTTGGCGCGTTTTCTTAAATTGGTTTTCCCGGTAGGCTTATTCTACGATCTATTGCTGCCCTGTTTAATGAAATAATATTGTATTAAATACATAATAGTAGGCCCCTTGCATCACATTTTTTAAAACAATTTTCCGGTTTAGGTAAATATTCTAAGACATTCTGTATTTTTTTTAATCGTATTTTTGAAACCCTGGCGATTTTTTGAAAATCTAAATCTGAAAAATCAAACCGATTTTTGTAAACCGGAAAGACGGGCCATAATTTTATAGGTGCGAAAAAACGATAATTACATAGCCCAAAAACATTTTAAAAAAAGAACGTTTTCGACACGAATAACACAGGAGAATAACGAGGCATACCAAAAATATTAAATCTCATAAATATTTTTTTCCTTGATCCATCTTATTGATCATAAATCATCATAATGTTCAACGTCTATATTACGAAATCAAATGTAATGTACTTGTACTTGTAAATTATAATAATAATAAGAATATTATAAAATTTGATTTTGTTAAAATCCGCACCATTATCATTATACCTCTAAAACAAGTACGGACAACGTAAATTGTACGGGGTTCTCGTCATAACATCTGTCAAAAAAATCAAACCAAATTATACGTTCGCAGAGAACAAACAATAAATCTAGTGAACGTTAAATGAAATTAAAAAATTCACCTAAAATCAAAGTGATGCCATATAAAAAAAATAAATCAGTGTGGAATTTTATAAAAATGATAGGAACATTTTCGGCGACGGGACATTTTCATGTAGTGTCGTCACAAGCCCAAATAATGGATTTATTTATTTAAAAATAAAGAAAACTAAGATTTTCGTAATCTTAGTAAAAAAATCTATCCACGCGATTTTTTCCAAGTCGTTATGAAGTCCATGCAAGTGGCCGATTGGGGAAAACTATTCTTCCGATTGGAACGGAAAACGAGTGCAATTAGCTTGTCTTCCCCGACCTTTGCTTCTGTTCATCAATATCTATTTCGGGTATATTATCAAGTTCAAGTGTGGCTTGGTAATCAACTGGACCCAGAATACTGCGGGTGGAAGTTAATTCTCAATACAAAAAACGTCAGCTCTACAAAAAATTTAATGTACATACTTGATGTTCGTCAAAAGTACATAAAAAGGGTTATTATCCATGTATACAAAAATCTAGAAAATCTAAATAAAATTGATCATAAATATATTACAAGTCACACCAGAAAGGATCTCGTCGTCCCAGGGAACAATACGGCTAAGTATCAAAAGACATATACATATTTATTTATTTACACATATACGGCACAACATGTGCCATTAACATAATAGACATACTTATAATAGTACAACAACATGAAGAATAACAGTATAAATGTTAGTAAAATTTTAGAAAAAAGGTAAAAAGTAAGGTAATAAGTAGTGTATAAAAACTATAATGTATAAAAGTAAAAATAAAATTTAAAGAGAGAAATAAAACAATAAAATGTAAAATGAACAAATAAAAGATACCTATCTCAAGGTACCTACAAAGATTTAAATATAAAATATAAAAAGTAATAAATCCTGGATTATGTTAACCGATATGATAAATTAAACAAGTACCTATGATTTCTAGTGCATTAATAGTTTTAGAGTGAAGTACTGGTAGGCATGTTATGTTTACATGATGAATTATATTTAAGTGGTACTAGCAAACAAATTAAGTTTAACGCATCTTTTGTATGAAGCCAGATTACTGGCGGCGTGATCGATATTATCATATTCATTGCCTAAAATATGCAAGCGATTTATGGTTGAGTTTTGTTCTGCGTTCGTCAAAGTATTGTCACAATGGAAAGGGGTTTTGAGTAGGAGTCGGTCTACAAGGTACACGGTAATTTATTAATGAGACCAATTCATGGGAGTCAAACCAGTTATTGTTTATTTTAAATAGAAAAATAAGATCGTTGAGCATTCTTCTATCTTTTAACGATAAGAGTCGCATTTTTTGTAATAAAGATTCATAGTTTATGTCAACCGCGGGAATACCTAATTTGAAATTAATTGATTGTATTCTAAATGACTCCTAACCAGAGTTGTATATAGTATTTTGAATGTTTGGATATTTTTGAAATCTTTACAAATTCTTACAATGAAGCCTAGCATGAATATATGGGCAAGGGCGGATCCAGGGGGGGGGGTCATGGGGGTCATGACCCTGGGCTGGGTCCAGGACTTAGGTGGACCACTAATTAAAATTGTTAAAAACAAGTTTTATTTATATTTTTTGTCACAATATAGATTTTATTTAGATACTTTCAATTTTTAATTAGTATAATACTTTGTAATATTTAATTAATTTAATATAATATAATACTGACTACGTGATCCCCCCCCCCCCCTGGCGCCAAAGCTGGATCCGCCCTTGCATATGGGACCGAAATTATATAATAATTGTATAATCCCCTCAGAATTAAATATTAAAACATGCAAAATGGCCTACATCGGTTCAACAATTAATATCTAAATGGTTGATTGGCTTGGGTGGGGTGCTATCTGAAAAACGATTAAATAATATCACTTACATGGTTGCCTTATAATGGCACATTTAGTAAAAACTTAGTATATATTTAATTTTAAAAAAAAACATATTTTTTTTTGGTATTTTGTCAGTCTGCCCAACTAGGAACTAATATCGACCTACGAGGCGTAATAACACTTGTACACATTTTTTAAGTTAGTAGATACCTACATTTTACTATGTTACTTTTGCTATGTAAATGTATATAATGTAATGTAATAAATAAAATACAATGGAACCAATCCAGACTTTACTCCGTTTTTTTCATTAGCGTGTACCAGCTGTCAAGACCAGTAGTTGTGCTCCAATGTTGAATCGCCATCAGAAGAGGAGTTTTGCGATATCGATACGATAATAATGCGAAAATTGTAAAATTTTTTAATAATTTAAAAAAATCTCACGGCAAATGTCTTAAGTAGCATTTAAAGAAACTTATTTCGCGTTGCTGCCAGTGTTCAAATCCCGAAACGTCCATAGGAAAACCAAAATAACCTTATATAAAACAATTATTAGAACGGTCTTGGCCTATGGATGTAAGGCGGGAACACTGACAGCAAAGTCAGCGGAACAGCTGGACACCTTCGAAAGAAAGGTACTTCGAAGAATCTTAGGAGCGGTGCGAGAGGGAGAGGCATTGAGAATCCGCCACAATAATGAGCTTTATGATATTTACCAAGCTCCCAGACTCTCCACCCATTTAAGGCTCCAAAGATTTAGATGGGTCGGACATGTGCACCGAATGCCAAGCACACGAGTACCGAAGAAGGTTCTGACAGGACACCCGGGAGGTAAACGAAAGGCGGGCAGACCTAGACTGAGATGGGAGGATGATGTCAGGAAGGATGCAAGAGGATTACTCCATGTTGCAGATTGGAAGACGACGGCCGAGGACAGAGGGCGGTGGAGGCTTATTTTGAAGGAGGCCAAGGCTGGAAATGGGCTGTAGCGCCATTGAAGAAGAAGAAAGAAATACGGTGAATTTTTTCATACATACTTACTTTGCGATTTTTTATATCTAGGGAATTTCATACAATTACCATTTCAGCTCAATAAATGTATGTAACCTTAAAAATAACACATAATTTATTTCAAAACTCCAAAACATAAGTGTTCAAGGAAAATATATTATAAATCGGTAAAATTTAGGATGCCGGGCCTTAAAAGCACTATTAAGTTACTTTTGGGAACTAAGTAGGGTTGCCCGCGTTCATGGGGTGAGGTTTGTCCAGGTCGCGTATTTCCTTTTCCGTGTTCAATACGAGGCAACCATGCCTCGAAATCAACATGGGTTTGTAACGCCATTTATCCACCAAACCCATAGACATCATATTCATATGTCCATGACCAAACCCGTGTCCAGTAGAAGGCAAGCGGCATCCTACTGTGCACGGGTTTGTAACGCCAATTCCTTTTCCAAACCCGTGTTCAGTACGAGGCATGTTAAGTGAATGGGTTATAGACAAGTTTGTACCTGTATTTATAACAGCCGAACATGGAAAGAACTGTATTAGTATAATTACACATACCCGCTAGACAAACCCTGCTTTGCCAAACAAACCATTCAAAGTGGCTCGAACTGGACACGGGTTTGGGAAGGGATTGGCGTTACAAACCCGTGCTCAGTAGGATGATGCTTGCCTTCTACTGGACACGGGTTTGGCGAAAAAATGGCATTAATTACAAACCCGTGTTGATTTCAAGGCATGGTTTCCTCGTATTGAACGGAAAAGAAAATACGCGTCCAGGTCTTGGTAGCTGGTTGCATTTGCCCACAAAATGCGATCGGATCGAGAGAGGTCGTTCGAGGGAGACCTTTTGGCTTCTAGAGCAAGTCTCTCGACCCAATCCCCAAGGGATAGATTTATTCTTTACGTACTACTGGGCACACTGATCCCCAGATTCCTATCCACCACTCTTAATGAATTATTAAAGTCAGTGTCAACTGCAGCTCAAATACATTAATGTACACTCCCCTTCCATACATAAGCACATGCTTTCAATGAAAGGGTAGTAAAAAAAAAACCTGAGATGTATAATTACCATACCATGTAAAAACAAAAAAAAAGTGTCTCCTGTTATTATTGAGTGAGTACTTACGTCGGTTGTGTGCGCCATGTTTCGTTCTTTAATTTTCTTCCCCCGTCTGAAGACAGATCGTCATCGGACTGTCTGAAAATGAAAATATATAATGATTACTTGGTTATTGTTATTACGTAGACTAATTCATAAAACAGATCAAAGTATCTCATTAAGAGGGGAAAAATGCAATAAACGGACGTTCCTTATCGCTATAATGCTGCAGCTCGTTCTTACACGTTAAATAATGGTGAGACACACAATACGTGTGACTGTTTCCTCTAAACTAGGTACTATTTTTTAGCGGCGGGAATAGCGTTTCATTTTTTTTATACGAGCGAGGGAGATGTATGATAATGATTGTATGTTTCCTTCGGGGGGGTGCAGACATACGTTCACCGTTTGTCTCTTTTTCGACTGTTGTTAGTTAGTGTGTAAGAAAGAGCGGCTGCATTAGGTATTGTTTAAGAACAAAAGCAAAACCATCAGCACATTTTGAATTTTTGGAATTCACTCACACTTCAATATTATCCTTGTAACTATATGCCAAACTTTCAAAATTATCGTCACGGCAAGTAGTATTGCAGGGATCTACGGAGACGTCACGGTGCGGTGTGTGTGAGAGATTCACGAAAATTATGTCTTTATCATTAAAATTGCGAATTTGTATTCCCCATTTTTCTTCCCCAAAATGGACCGATTTTAAGATTTTTTTTACAATTGTATTAGAAGAAAATACTGTACGTTTGTAATGTCTGTACGTTTTGCTTTTTTTTTAAATACATTGTCTTGCTTACATACTGAACGTCGAAGTAACGAGAGATTTTGCTGGACCCCCCCCCCCCCCCCCTTGTATGCCCCCTAACTATAAGAAGTAAATTATCCACAAAGCAAAACTTGCGTACACGCTACTTGTCGAAATGTATTTTACATTAAAAAATTATTTCCAGTAATGTCCAACTCCAGAGAGGAAATTAGGAAATACATCTGTATGGACGAAACGCCATCCGGTTTACTTCTTTTAGAACTGTCTCAGGTTTATGTTGCATTGTTGCAGTGCATTAAAGTTTTTTTTAGACGTTGTAGCCACTCAATATGTAGCGAATCGACTATTTTCACAGTGGTATCGTTATTTCTTAACATACTGGCAAGATCAGAAGTTCGGGAAGGTTCGAGAATCTCACAACAATGCCATTGTGGAATCTGTACTCGGGTCGATATAAAACCTTCAATTGTTTCATATAAAACCTTCAATTGTATGATATAAAACCTTCAACATGTATCTTGTCAATATAAAACCTACTGGTTATTGTCGCGGTTGATAATTCTAAACTTGTATGTAGGTATAAAGTTTCAAATAAAAATCCAATCACTATAGTCCAGTGTTATGATTAATAAATTCCCGCAACCTTATAAGAATGGTATATTCCTGGTAAGTTATACTAGATTTTGACATCTTATAATGTATTTCAATAACATTCGGTTTTCTTTGTTTCTAAATCTTTCTCAGTTAATTTTCAATTATTATCGAATCTACTACTACCCCAAAAAGAAAAATATTATGTAGAATTACTGTTCTTGTGTGTCCTCCTGAATAGAATTATTCTTCATCTCGTTGATGACCTCTTCTATCGGCATGTTTTCCTCAAACACAATTCTGTCTTCGTTGTCCTTATCCGTTGTTGTTTCGTTGGTGCTGTGAACAAAGAACAATGCAGAAATATAAAATGTATTGTATGGAAATAAGCATGTTGTACATTTTATTGGTTTCCACAAGGTCTGTGTTTGGTACTTCGAGTATTTTACGAACTGTACTTAACCCTCCGTCGGGCGCACCTATGGGCGAAACGAAATCAGGCCCACCCGGCCTTGGGTCATATATATATTTTAGCCCAACCTTCCACTATATTAATTTTAAAGCACTCTCCTCACGGCACTGCATGCAGGGACTCTGCCGCAGAGAGTCCCTGCATGCGTCTCGTTCTAGCGGCACTTTAACAAACGAGACAGCGCGAGATGCTCTCTGCAGGCAGTGTCGTGTGGAGAGCCCATAATACAACATATTTATCGGGTAGTCGTTACTAGGATCTATAGGAAGGAATTTACCAAATTTAACACAAAAAACTGTTCATTAAACATAACCAACCATAAACTAAAATAAACAATTTTTCTAAATCTTCAACCAAAGCTGGATCTTCAGAAGCGTCATCGTCGAGTAGAAGCTTCAGCATATCATATCAACGTCATTGGGTTGAGAGAGAACATTTTATAAGTAAAACTTCTTTACGCACGCTCGACTTGGGGGGTAAGCTAGTGAATGTGTTACGAAAAGTTTTATGTTACGAAAAATGTGATGTTACAAAAAGTGTGATGCGAACGGTAATCGATGCGAACGGTGATCGATGGCGAGGCGAACGGTCGGGCCTGTACGCACGTTTGACTTGGGGAGTGATAAGGATAAGGATAAGGATGGTCACCCCAAGGTCGTATGTCACCCCGAGATTGTAGGTAACCCCAAGGTCATAAGTCACCCCAAGGTCGTAGGTCACCCCAAGGTCAAAGATCACCCCAAGGTCGTAGGTCACCCCAATGTCGTAGGTCACCCCACGGTCGTAGGTCACCCCAGGGCCATAGGTCACCCCAATGTCATATGTCACCCCAATGTCAATGTCATATGTTCTTTTTGTTTTTTTTTTTACATGAGCTCCACACAGGAGGCGCTGAGGAAAATAATTTTCCTCAGGGCCTTTGTCATCTTTGGGGATGCTGTGTGGAGGGTTTTTTAGGAAAAGGAAGGAGAGGAGAGTTCTGGGAAGGAAAAGGGTTTAAGGGGTGGGTAGGAATCTGGGGTTCAGTGTGTCTTGGTCATCCGCCTCCAAGACCTAGACAAACCTCACCCCGTGAACCCGGGCACCCTGTTAAATCACCAAACGTAGCGAACCACTTGGGGTGACGTATGGCAGAGGTGTTGGTTATCCAATAAAGGTTCCCGGGGCGGCGGTACCCATTCCCGCCTCCCAAATTATTGAAGTTTTGCTTCAGTTGTGTGGTCAAAGCACACTCGTTTTTTTTCTAGCCATTTCGGCAGAAGAATCTGTATATAAAATGCATGAAAGGATCCCTCATGCATTTTACAGTATATGTATAGACAACTTTTTTTTTTGCATTAACTCCACACAGGAGGCCCTGAGGAAAATAATTTCCCTCAGGGCCTATGTCATCTGGGATGCTGTGTGGAGGGTCTTTTTGAGGAGAGGAAGGAATGAACATCGGTCTTGAAGAGACCCATGTTGTAGGAAGGAGGAAACACAGAGGCCGGCACATCATTCCACAGCCGAGCTGTTGAACACAAGAACGAGTCGAAGAAACGACCCGTTCTCATGTGACAAATGTCAACCGTGTACAAATGTTGGGCACGCGTTTGGCGTGTGTCCCGACTATGCACCGGTGCCGAAGGGATCAATGATGCTAGTTCCTCAGAGCATCTTCCGTTGTAATACTGGTAGAACAAGGATAGCATTCCTACCAGACGACGTTCGGAAGATTGCTACCGTTGAAAGAGACTAGATTTTCATTTCGATCCCTTTTAGACGTAATCAGAAAAGATTGGGTCTTTGAAACATTAAATTCAACGAGATTATTTTTACCCCAAGAGAAAACACTCTCGAGGTAACCGTCCATTCTTTGCTTCAAAGCCCTACGAGCTGTTGGAGCTTGTGAGCATTTTGGGGGCTTGTCAAACAAAAAGCTATCATGAACTGTACTGTCATCCGCATAACAGTGAATTGGTGCACATGACAACTAATTTTATCCATGATGCATTTCAATGAAAACATGGTTTAAACTTTTATTGTTCGGCGGTACATCCTTTTTAGTGGCGTAGCTAGGGGGGGGGGGGCGTCCCGGGTGCCACCCGATGGGGGGTGACACCCGACCGAGTGTAACCCTCCAAGAGCTCGGTCTGTAGCTCTATGGCTCCCGGTGGAGTGCCCCGAATTTTGGTTCGCCTTCGCACAGTGAATGTTGGTGACAATGGTGACCATTTTATCAATCCAATAGGAACTCGTTCCAAAAATAGCCCGTGTTCGGATCCACTGTCCTCCAGTGATAGGTGATAGCTAGTCACTTCCATATCCGAAGAGATATTCAAATTTACACCTAATTCGTAGAACTTACACCTGGGGGGAAACGTCCCCATGCGAGCTGCTGATGGAAGTGGCGACATCTTTTGACGAATTCTTGAATTCGAAACTGAATTACAACGGTATCTTTGCTTGAAATTGGGCGCGGCGGGTACGGCAGACATGCATTCGAAGCCGGGTTCTTAAATTCAACCACGCAGACGCAAGACTATTAATTAAACAAAATAGATGGAAGCACTTCCGTTTGTATATTTGTGAATAGAGTGTGCGCAGTCGGAAGGCTATTAATACTGTTTGATGATGATGATAATGATAAGTATGACGGGGGGCCAACTGTCAGGGGATCAACTGTCATGGAATCCATAAAAATGTAGCAACCTAATAAAATTGAATACAAACTCATTATTGCTGTTAATGGTAAGTAGTTTTTGGCAGCAATCCACTCGGGTTATGACTAGGTACGTGGCCAGCACTGCTGCGGTAGCAGCTATACAGACTGCTTGACAAATGCGCCGCCTCAGCAGTTCGCCGTTCGGAGCCACCTGTTCCAAGGGCGCCTGCACGAGACCGGTCCTGGTTAGAGGTGTTGGTAGGTGCGTGCAATAGAATTCATTATAGATTATGGTTAGATGTCCATGACTGGAAATAAACCTAAATACGAATGATATTTGGTCAGACCACAGAGTAAATAAATGTGGAAATAAGATGGAGGGAGCTGCGATGGTTTAGTCTTAACCTTCGCTTGTCAACTACAATACTTCATTTTATGTCCGTTGTTGAATGGAGGGTTTTATAATTACCGTTACGATTCAAGTTTAACGGTATCGTGATGGCATAAAAAAGGGAATAAACATACGTTTCTTATCGCTATAATGCCGCAGCTCTTTCAAAAGATGAGATAGACAATGTATGTAGGTAGGTCTGTTTCCTTGGTACGGGTATCATTTATTGGATAACCAACACCTATGCTTTTGGTGACTTAGCAGGAGTGCCCGGGTTCATGGGGTGAGGTTTATCAAGGTCTTGGCAAACATGTGTCTGTCCACCTGCTGCGTGGCGGGCAGGATCGAGGGAGACTGGTTGAGGCGGTCTTTCAACCGCTTTTGAGCAGAATTCATTCGATTCATTCGCCCGTCACTCCTGGACACACTGACCCCCAGAATCCTACGCACCCCTCATTCCTATTTCCTTCCTAGAATTTCTTCTTCCCTTCCTTAAAAAAGCCGTCCACACAGCATCCCCCAAGATGACATAGACCTTGAGGGAAATTACTTTCTTCAGGGCCTCCTGTGTGGAGCTAGTGTAATTTTTTTTTTTTAAATATGTTTTATTCATTTGTAATTCGACGGTACATCCTCTGCATACTGATATATATTCTGTGTAAGTGGATATACCGTATTTTCGCTAAACATTCGCATATTGCAAGTAAATAAATAAATTGATATAAATATGCGGGGGACGGGGCAACTGACTGGGTATTGACCGTCATGTAACCGAAAGGAATTATAAAAACTAGCGAATAAGCTTTCTGGGTGGGGTAACACTTCTTGGCAGATATGTATATGTATAATAAATTAATAATACAAGGAAATAAAATATACAACGAAATTTCAAATACCTTGCAACAAGACTTTACAACATTCTTCCAGACGGAATAAAAAAATCTGTACCCGAGAAGCATACAGATGCAAGTCCAAAATTTGAAGAAATGAGTTTTTGATGCAGACTTGAAGTAAATAATCATGTTTATCAGTGGCAGAAAGATACAGGTCCTATCGTGAAGATAAAATAGGATTTTCAAAAATGTATACGGATGCAACTACCATGATGTAACAACTATCTTAGAAGCAGAAGGATGTACCATGGACTTGCAACTTTATGATTTAGTTGCATTTTGAGTATTATGACTCAAATCCTACGTGTTATGTAGTATTATGACTCAAATTATACATTACTACGCTTTCTATAGAATTGAACAATTTTTAAACATTGATCCTTTCATAATACACCACATGTCATAACAAAATAATCCACTTCATTTAGAAGCAGAAGGACTCCGTGTTTTTGTTTGACTCAAGTCAGTGACGACCTCCGTAGTCCAGTGGGTAAGACTCTTGACTCACAATCCGGAGGTCGCGGGTTCGAACCGGGCATGCGCAAATAAATTTTATTTGATTAATTTGTGTTATTTCACGATTAATTCATTTAAAATAATATATAGTATATTTGCGGCATGTTCCAGAGTGGAAGATACTATCAGTATCGCCCTGGTGTAAGACCACCATTTAGAATTGAAACGTTGCTTGAAAATGGCTTTAGCCGTGTTTGGTGACCAGATCTGAATAGCCAGGTACTTCCCAACCTTCCTCTTCCCACCTCCTTCCCCTCCCCACTACCTTCAGCCTCACAACATACCCCATTTGGGGATGCCATAGTCTCACTGGCTCCAGACGGGAGCAGTTGAGATTCTTGTGCGGTATTCACTGTAAAAAAAAAAAAAAAACGTAAAATATTTCGTTTTATTTGCTCGTTTTTAAAACAAAACCATATTATTTAATAAGAATTTTTTTATCTATCAACATGGATATCCGAAGAAGTTATTTATTTATTTATTTAAACGCCATAAAATGGCTTTTAAATTCAATTGAAAGGTACATGATATTATAAGTATACAGTGTTATACAGGAGATTATCAATAATAACAAAATAAGAATGAAAATTTAACAAGATAAAAGCAAGTATTTAGGTATAGGGTACTATTATGTGTTACTAAACTACTGTTAATTTACTAAAAAAAATAACAATGTTTTAATAACAGAGAACATAATATTTAAGTAGGATTATTTAGAATAAAAAAGATGTAAACAAAGGGGACTTGTCAGAAAAGTTGTCAACAGTATTTATAGACACTAAATACAGTAAATTTGTATTGAGTTTATTGTTACCTTCAAAATTATCTTGTTTAGAATTACCAAGCAATTGGGTATTGCTAATTAGCTAACTGTTTCAGGGCTGTCAGTTAAAGATTTAATAATAGTTTCGTTTAAAAAAAAACATTTTTAATAAAATTATAAATTTAAAAGCTATCTCTCTTCAGTCTGATAATAAAGATATCTGAAGTAAGTAGTTGAAAATCTATAGTAAAATATTTATTTATTTTGAATTTCCCGCCCGGCTCGGCTATTTTTATTTATTTATTATTATTATTAGCAAAGAACATCTAAGTAACACAACAAAATCAAAGCAAAATAAAATCAAAAACAACATATAAAGCAAAAACAATGTAAAAAACGAAATAACATCAAAACTAAATACTCCACCATTCAAGATGGAAAAATGCAATTCTAGGAAAATTACAATTTGTTTAGTTACTCGTAATTTAAGAGACCATAGTAAGAGAAAAAATAGTTTTTTGGCTCTCCTGACCTTTTTGGACTTGCATCCTTATGCTTCTCGGGTACAGAAATGTGATTCACAAAAAAATTCAAAAATAATAAATAAGGGCCTTTTCCGTTGCACTCACCCAAATTCGAAATTATTAATGATTTGGTATTGTATAAAATTGCTTGTATTAAAAATTATTATTAATTTAACCAATCTACTGTGTGATTATATTTTAATATAAGTGTAGGTATGTTTATAAGAATTATAAATTGACTTAAAAATTACTGCCTCAACACAGGCTAGCCTAGTGAGGCGGATTAAAAAAAACCTAATTTATAACTATTTTCTATTCTTCAAGTACCTACTGTTCATATTTATATTATTTTTTGTTGTTAACCTCTCGTACTTATGTAACTTATAAACCATTGTAAACATTCACACTGAATATGAAGTTTTTAGTTATAATCTTGCAAATTTCGTTTATTATTATTATTATATTTACATTAGAAATTGATGGTTGTGAGGTGTTATTTGGGAGTTATTTCAATATGAATGAGACCTGGTTCTCACCTGAGTTGTTCGTCCTCCTGTCTCGGCTCTGCTAGGTCATTCAAGACCACCTCCTCTGCGATGGGGCATTCAAACACAATTCTGTCGTCCGACATTTTTCTGACCTGTAGAATTCAAAATAGGTACTCAGTCAAAGCACTTTTTACACTGGAACAACACTTTGAAGGAACACGTAGAAAATTAATTTTATCAACGCTATTAACGAGCACAGGATGTTTTACACCTTATTTAAGTCTTCCGTCCACACGACGCCTGTACAACGCGTTAAGCCGCGTGAACCTTCAGTAATTGAATTACTTATATAAATATATGAACTAAAAATACTTCATTGGGAGCGGTTAGCGGTTAGCTGTTAGCGGTTCATGTGAACCAGAGGTTTCCAACCATATCTAGCTCATCGCCCCTTTCCCAGAATATTTTCTTCAACGCCCCCCTACCCTACCCATTAGTAAAAGTATGAAAATACAGAGGAAAAAAAGCACCACGTGCGATTTTTTGTTATGTAAGTTACATAACGTTCACATGAAAAAGTTTTTCAGTATCTCGACCAACAGTTTTGTAGCGTGATTGTTATAATAATAATAATAAATGTTTTAACACGTTGATTGCCGACCTGAAAAACTAAGTTTGACGAGATGGCCAAACTATTATTTTTCTTTAAATTTTGTTATTCTGTGTCTAAATAACGTTGTACAGTGCGTCTTCAGTTTTTATATTATCTAAGTAGGTTTTATATAATGTAAATATTTATCACGCGGTATCGCGCGATCGGCCATCCATAACTCAATCCAACCCCATCCATAACTCAACATCCATGGCTCATGTGGCCTATAACGCGATTTCGCGTCAACAATTTTTTCATGTTTTACGAAGGAAAAAATAAAAATTCACGCGTTTACTCACAGTGGAAGAAAACCTTTTTCGTGTCCCGACTACAACTATTGGTATTCTCTATTCTACAAAAAGTAATTTTAAAATTCATATTTTTACCCACAGTGTGGAAAAACCTTTCTCATGTTCCGATTGCAACTATTCGTGTTCTCGGAAGGAACATCTAAGAATCCTATGTTTACCCACAGTAGAGAAAAACCTTTTCCTGTTCCGACTACAACTTTTTATGTTTTACAAAGTGGTATTTAAAAATTCAAATGTTCAGCCATACTGGAGAAACACCTTTTTCATTTTCCGAATCTTCCAATTCAGCACTTCTAAGACTTTTTTTCACGATTTGGCATGGTAGTGGTTCTTTTTGAGGGTCCTGGTTGGTCGTTTATTAGTTTATTATTAAAAAGAAAAGGGTTTACGTAAATTAAGCGAAAACAAGTTGAAAATCGCAAAAAAATCAACAAAAACGCTCCCACTCAAACGCCGGCGCTGGGTGAACTGTATAACAAAAACAATATGGCGCACCCGCAGGCCACGCTCACCACTCGAAAGGTAAGTTCTTTCCCTAATGGCCGAAATAAATTCCACGTGTCTTTGCCCTCTAGCCGTTATTTCACAGCTTATACAAATCTATCTGGAAGAAACATGCGGTAACGCGTGATCGGCTATACCGGTTTGTGCGCTTTTATAACAGTATGCATAGTCACGGTGTCTTGACATATAAAGGCAATAAACGTACGTTCCGTATCGCTATAATGCTGCAGTTCTTTCTTCTGACTCATTAAATAATGGTGAGATACACAAAATAGTGTGACTGTTTCCTCCAAGGTACTACTTTTTGCGTTTCAGTTTCTTTGTACGTGTGAGGTGTAAGGAATATTTATTTATGTATTTGTTTGTTTACGCCTTGATGGCTTTTACATATAAAATAAATTGTACAGGAGCATTATAACATGTATGCAGTATCATAAGTATATAGTACATAAAATGATGAACAGAGCTAGAAAGATATAAGTAGGCCTAACATAAGTAGGTATCAGTATTAGAGTAATTGTTTACAAAGGAGTTCAACCAGCGGATTCGTATTTGGGCTCACGCTACATTGGATTCAATCATTATTGTCACAATATCACACAAAATGTGATTCCAAATATACTCGAAGCATACCAGTATTGCAGTGGTGTAAAACATTTTTAACGATTAATAAAAAAATAGGTAAGTTTCTTGTAATTAATTATTTTTTGTTTATTTTTTTTTTAAATTATTATTTTTTTTTGCTATCATAAATGTAGGTACGTATGTTTGTTATTATTATGAAAAAGAAAAAAAAATAAAAGGTACACAGTAATTACATATGTAAATAAGTAAGTAGGTACAATGAATGTAGTTATCATGAATGTAGTTACAGAGCAGTGGGTATTAAGTTTGTTACTGTTAACAATGTGATACATTTAAGGATTTTTACGTTAGTTTGTTATTATCAGGAAAAAAGGTACACAGCAATTACATATATGTATAAAGAAGTAAGTAGGTACTATGAAAGTAGTTACAGAGCAATGGGTATTAAATTTGTTACTGTTAACAATCTGTATCATTTAAGGATTTTTGCATCAGCATACATATACGCTTTTTGAAGGAAGCGATGTTTTTATAAAAAAATATATCGACAGAGCAAGTTTCATTCCCCACACAATGCAATCTCTGAAGACAAGAGTTAAACATAAAATTAGCGCGAGAAGCAACTACGTTAAATGGAGCATGGAGTCTGGTGTTGTAATTGTTAGGTACTTGATAATTTATCATGTTCACAAGCTATCCAAATATCCGTTGATTATTTTAAATAACAATAAAACATCACAGATTTTTCTTCGCTGTGACAATTCGGGTAATTTAAGCAATTGCATTAAATAATTATAATTTAAATTTTCTATTGGAATGTTTAATTTGTAATTTATATGCCTTAAAAATTTATGTTGTACTCTTTCAATTTTGTGCGAATGTACATTGTATAATGGCGACCAGAGAGAGGAATTATACTCAAGAATGCTTCTGACTAATGTTATGTATAGGGTTTTGAGTGTATTAGTATGCATTAGATCTTTGGACGATCTTAACACAAAACCGAGACATTTAAGTGCTTTATTCGTGATTGCATCAATGAGGGGGAAAAATGTCATCTTGTTATCAAAAACGACACCCAGATCCTTTATTAATGTTACTGTAGAAAGATTCATATTGTTAATGTGATATTGAAAGAGTATTGGATTTTTATTTCGAGAAAAACTTACAGATTGACATTTGTTAATGTTTAGAAATAAATCATTTATGTTACACCAATTATATAATCGATCCAAGTTGTTTTGCAATACAAGACAGTCCATTAAATTTCTTATAATAGTGTAAATTTTCAAGTCATCAGCAAACAATAGGAAATGGATACCTTCAAATATTGTAACAATGTCATTGATAAATAGCAAAAAGAGAATAGGACCTAGATGAGAACCTTGAGGCACCCCACTTGAAGCTTCAATTTCGTTTGACATATGGTTAGATAGTTTAAGGTATAGTTTTCTAGATGTTAAATAGGTCTCAAACCATTTTAGTAGATTTCCTTTTATCCGATATTTTAGTTTGTATAATAAGATTTTTTGGGAAACTTTGTCGAATGCTTTGCTGAAATCTGTGTAAACTGCATCCGTTTCCAATTTTGAATTTAGATTGTCTGAAATATATTTTTCGTATATAATTAAATTTGTAAGTGTAGATCTTCCGGATATGAATCCATATTGGTGGGGGGAAATGATTTTACGAGCCTGTAACATAAATTTTGATAGAACTACGAATTCAAACAATTTAGGTATCGCTGATTGTATGCAAATAGGTCTGTAGTTAGAAGCATCCGTTTTATCACCCTTTTTATAGATGGGACTAAGGAAACTGATCTTCCATTTTTGAGGGAAAAGGCCTGATACTAATGATATATTGAATATATTGGTTAAAGCTAGATACACAGTTTTTTAAATAAATTGCTGGCATGGTGTCTGGGCCAGCGGATTTCTGACTATCTAATGGTGTAATTTTACGCTAAACATCGATTTCATCAATAACAAGGTCGTTTAAATCAATAGAAATATTTGAATTGAATTGAGGTATTTGGTTATTAGATGAGTTTACATCATATACTTTGCCAAAGCATTCGGCAAATAAGTTGTTATGAAAATAATTTAATAAGGAAAATAATATTCTAAATTACCCCAGGGTTATTAATATTTGTTTATATTAATAACTCATGTGGCGGTACCTACATCCAACAAAAAACTTGACAGCCATAAAGATATTTTCTGGGCGTGCAACACCAAAGATTGGAAACGACGTGATTTGCATTTTTTCAGCAAGCCCGTTTTCATTCTCGGTGGTGATTTGTTTCTGGACGGCGATCTTTACATAGCTCTTTATAATTTGCCAAGTCGTAATATTGTCGCAAGTTTAAATTAATAAATGACTAAAAGTTAAACCGCGATTACTATTATTTTATTACCTCCTGTGATAGTGAGTCTAAAATCAAAATACGGGACTTGATGCTGAGGTAAGTATCTTCGAATGAGCGTCTGGTCCCGATCATGATAATGGTGACCCCGACGTGATACCATTATCATGATCGGGACCAGACGCTCATTCGAAGATACTTACCTCAGCATCAAGTCCCGTATTTTGATTTTAGACTCACTATCACAGGAGGTAATAAAATAATAGTAATCGCGGTTTAACTTTTAGTCATTTATTAATTTAAACTTGCGACAATATTACGACTTGGCAAATTATAAAGAGCTATGTAAAGATCGCCGTCCAGAAACAAATCACCACCGAGAATGAAAATGGGCTTGCTGAAAAAATGCAAATCACCTCGTTTCCAATCTTCGGTGTTGCACGCCCAGAAAATATCTTTATGGCTGTCAAGTTTTTTGTTGGATGTAGGTACCGCCACACTCAAATTATTTTACTGGTTACTAATAGTTTCACTTTTTCTCCGATTAGTTAAACTTTCGAACGATAGGGGGATAATGATCGATTTCCTTCACTTCTTGGATTCGCATCTTGAGGGCAGGATGTGAATCCGACAGTCAACAAGTGGATTTTAAATTATAATGGAAATTGTTTAATCGGCGGGTTTTTTCAAGTTAATTTAATATGTGAACGATAGTTTCCTTTAAATCTCAGCCGGTACAAGGTTATCGCGACTGGAGAATCTTTATTTTACGGGTATTCAAGTGTAGAATCCCGTTGTGCTACAATGGCGGCTTGATCGACCAATTTAATCATAATCTTCGATAATATACACCATCCGTCATTCGGCGAGATGTATCACCAATAATACAACGGCACACAACCCGTCCGCCTTTTCCACACCATATATTTCCAACCTGATGGGACCTGAACCATATAATGGAGGATGCCAAGGGCATGGCGTTCCCATACTCCACAACTACCCAAGATGGATGGAGAAGATCGAGTAATCTGGCGATGATGCAAAAGTGAGGGAGGAACGGTCCCCTTGCTTTGCATCTGGATTCGACGCAGCCACGTTAAAGGTTTTTAGCTAGGATGTAGATGTAGTATGGTCCACAGGTATGATTAATCTTTTAATATATAAATCTTGTTATACATCCACTCTTTTATTTTATATTTCCAAGCTTCACAACATTGAATAAAATAACAGTGCCCACGCTCTGATGGAAGTATTTCATGCCTACCGACACAGTCCAGCATATCTCGTACCCACGAGATTTGGCGTCCAAGATCCCATGGGATTAAAGCTGATAACTGTGTACCTTTATGTATAACCCTGTAACTATAAAATTTAATACACCCACTCAATAAGAGGTGTAAATGTCATGATAACGTGACCACAAAGTAGGTACAAATCACAACACAACCATCCAGCAACACAACCATCCAACATCATTACCCTGATATATTAAATACCCTAACGAGATAACCCTTATTAAAACCCTACCTCAAGCGCTACTACCATAACAAAGTCAGTAATTCCTTGAGGTGTTTCAGCAATTTTACCATTGTAGTATATGATAGACGGAATACCAGATTCATTACTATTAAGATTGTTTGCAAATTTGAATAAATTTTGAGGTTTATTTTGTAACGATTTCTCAATATTTTCCAGGTATTCTTTGTAACAAGAGATCGATATGTTTTTCACCCTTTTGCGTAAATTATAAAAAAGTAGATAGTCATTTGGAGCTCAAGATATTTTGAATGTTTTTTGTAATTAGATGTACTACATTTTGTAATAGGGACGTACAATTCAATTGATTTGTTAATTACGCAGTAAAAAGATTCTATTATATCATTGATGTTATTACAATTACTAATGAAGTCCCAGTCTGATTTAGCGAGAAACTCGTTAATCTTAGGATAATCAGCCTTATAAAAAATTGATTTTTCTTTAAAAAAACTCTAAATTTAAATTTTGTAGAGATATATGCTTAACAAAAAGTGGTGGGTGGTAGTTGTACACTTATATTGCTGGAATTGCTAAAAATTAAGTCTAATAGATTATTGTTGCAGTTATATGTATATAAAGTTCACTTGTCTAAGATTTAGGAAACATGACATTTCTATAAGTTCACGAGAACCATTATTGGACGTGGAATTTGTGCGAGTATTATTGTTGTTAATATCCCAATGAACAGTAGGTTGGTTAAAATCACCTGTAAGGATAAATTTAGCGTCTGGATATTTTCTTCGCAATATTTCTACTTCTTGACAGTAACTAGTATATAGCTGGACATCAGATGAGGGTGGAATGTACGCACAACCAACTCTAATTTTTTCACTTTTGTTTGTCACTAAAACAAATAGTTGTTCCACGTTGATATTTGCACATTTGAGTTTTCTTGGGGTTAATTTAGTGTTAATAGAAATTAGACAGCCATCTCCCCTACTTTTGTTGCTAGTATTAGTATCGCGGTCCATTCGATTGGTGTTATGGCAGTGAAATCCTAACTCACCATTTTTAATATCTGGGGTCAACCATGTCTCAGTGAAGCAGTAAACATCATATTCTAAGGTCGGTAGTTTAATTCTTAAATTACTTAGTTTAGTTTTAAGTCCTCTTACATTTTGGTAATAAATGTTGAGAGATAGTGATGTAGATTTCAGGTTATGGGTCAGTTATATACGATAATGATTATATGTTTCCTTTGAGGGGGTGCAGGCATAAGTTCACTGTTTGTCTCATCTTCGACTGTTGTTATATAGTGTGTATGAAAGAGCTGCAGCATTATATCTATAAAACAAAAATTAAAATTCTGAAAAGTAGCATTTCCAAATAATTTATTGATTTATTTTATTTATTGGTTATATTTTTTAGTATTTATTTATTTATTTAAACGCACATAGGGCTTTTACATAGAATGCAGTACATTTTTTAATTACAGTGAAAAGAGCGGGTTTACAAAATACAATACACAATACAAGTAACATAATATTTGTTAAAAACCAAACAAAGGTTACATAAAATATAAGGGTTAAAAAAAATAAAAAATTAGGTTACATAAAATATAAGCGTTAACAAAATACAGGTAACATAAAATATAAGAAACTAAATATAGTCCATAAAATATAGGAGTTGACATAAAGTAGGTAATGTTTATAATTGTTGTTCTCCTCCGAAACGGCTTGACCGACTTTTATGAAATTTTTTATGTTTATTTGGTAGGTATGAGAATAGGTTTTAAAGTATATTTGAGAATTTTTTTTTTTTTTTTTGCATCAAAAATTACCTATAATACCAAATTATAACCCTCCTCCCCATATCCTTCCTTTTTTTATTCAGGTTTTTAGTATTTTTGTGGGAACAAATTTAACCGTCTTTCATATTTCAAATAGAACGAAATTATTTATATTGTTGAATGATAGATGGCGCTACGTCCACCTCATCGAACTTTCATCTACACATGAGCAAGACATTCACGTGAAGCGACGCCATTTTGATATTTCATTCGGCATCATGTTCTTGTGTGGGCAAACCAAGCATATTTATGTTGGCTAAAACTGACAAAAAATATCGTACACTCAATTGCTCTTCGAAATTCATATTGATTTTCTTTATTTCATTTTCCTACTTTAGTTGTTTTTTGTTTTGTTTTTGTACAGCGCTCCATTCCTCTTTCTGTCATATATCCCATCCCCACACACTAACAATACATCGTTATTTTTTATTTAACAACCAAAATATTCACTAGAAATAATTTATATGGCAGAACAACGTTTGTCGGGTCAGCTGGTAAATGTATATAAATATCGGCAAAAGCCGGTTTAATAAATAAACAAAAGGCATTTAATAAATAAACGGAATGCAACGGGAATGCAACATTACTCAATTTTTGAAAAAATATTATCATATCAAAAATATCCTATTAATCCATCAGTAATGCCTAATCATAATCATTGAACGTTGCAATGATGCACCCACCACTTATTTGAATTCATAACAGTCCTTCACCGTCCCCTTGCAGCCTTTTACCGCCCACCATTAGCCCTCGGGGTCACTGCCGCCCCCCCTGAATATCACCAATTCCCTACGGCTGGGAATCACTGGTTTGAAAGGAAGCAATAAATGATTTTTATGGATTTTATTGCAATCGAAAATCAACAACGAACCCTCTATTTGTTCAGAAAGATAATAAAATTGACAGATGTTTTCAATCGTGCCCAATACTGGTCTCTTTTATGACAAGTCTGAAATCTTTTAAAAATAGCTATATAGAGTCAGCATATATCTCAATCTGAATATAATAAAATAGTGGTTCATAATACAATACTAACCGCAAACCGTAAATTCCCAGATACCGAAATAAATACGTCAAAGAATTCGTTTTCAGAAGAAAATGTGTGCTAAAAAGTGAAAGAACTTATTTGTACTAATCTCCGTTTTCTGCTTTTTGTTTTAATGTTTATCTATTATTATTTTTTTCTTTCTTCCATTTTCCCTGTTCTTAATTTTTATAAATGTTACTATCTCGTTCCCGGCATGTGTACGTGGATTGCCGACTTTTTGAGGGAGAGGTCGATTCAGGCGGTTGCTGATGGTTTCACCTCTTCCTCGCATTCGATAAATGCTGGAAGTTTCTGTTGCACATCAATGACCTCTTGTCATGTGCACCGATCCATTGTTACGCGGATGACAGTAGAGTCCATGATAGCTTTTTGTTTGACAAGCCCCCAAAGGGCACACAAACTCCAGTAGCTCGGAGGGCTTTGAAGCAAAGAATGGACGGTTACCTCGAGAGTGTTTTCTCTTGGGGTAAGAATAACCTCGTCGGATTTAATGTTTCAAAGACCCAATCATGTTTGATAACGTCTAAAAGGGATCGAAATGAAAATCTAGTCTCCTTCAACGGAAGCAATCTTCCGAACAGGACCTCCATCGATATGCTTGGTGTAACTCTAAGTGACCAGCTCAGGTACGGGGGCTCCATCGAAACCAGAGTTAAGTTAGCCTCTCAGAAACAGGGCGTACTGTACAGGGTCCGCAGATACTTTAATGGTACACAACTGCTAACCCTGTACAAATCGCAAGTGCACCCCACGGTTGAATTTGGCAGCCACCTCTGGTCTGGAGCTCCAAAATACCAAAAAAAACCCTTGACTCTGTGCAGAAACGGGCGGTCCGTTAGATAGATTCTCCCATCTTAACAGACGGGCTGCAATCTTTAGAGCACAGGCTTCAGGTGGGAATGCTGTCCTTGTTCGACCGGTATTACAATGGAAGATGCTCCGATGAACTAGCGTCATTGATCCCCTCGGCACCGGTGCATAGTCGGGAAACACGCCAAACACGCGCCCAACATTTGTACACGGTTGACATTAGTCATATGAGAACGGGTCGTTTCTATGACTCGGCTTCAACAGCTTGGCTGTGGAACGATTGGCCGGCCTCTGTGTTTCCTCCCTCCTACAACATGGGTCTCTTCAAGACCCGTGTTCACTCTTTCTTTTCCTCAAAAATACCCTCCACACAGCATCTTCAAAGATGACATAGGCCCTGAGGGAAGTTATTTTCCTCAGGGCCTTTTGTGTGGAGTTAATGTAAAAAAAAAAGTGTTACAATGCCATATTCAAAAGAAATAAATTGTTTCTCCGTACGTGCCTTTCCCCTCCCGTGTTCCCTTCCTCTCCAGCGTTCCCCTTTCCACCTTCCCCCCTTCCCCCTCCCCTCACCGGCTCCCCCGTCAAACAAACCCCCCTCCCGCGTTACATTTATTCAGTTCCAGTACATTCAGTTTTCAAACAGCTCGCATGCCACCTATTACAATTTTTTAATTAAAATTTTCTGTTTTCATATATTACAAATATTCATTTTCATATATTATATAAACAATGGATCAAATTTGTTACCTATTTAAATAATCTATAATTTAAAAAAAAATCATAGACAATTCTTGTATTACAAAAAAAACAGCTGCCCGCTAAATTCACATTTATCAAACGCGCGAACTGTCAAACGTGCGAGGTTAAGGCTCAGCAACCGGGCCCGAAAAGAAGAAGATGGAGAGATACGAAATTACGAATGTTAGAGAAGAGCGCTAACATTTACAGCGACAAAATCGATGCGAAAATTGCGAAAATGCTTAATAAAACACGACTCGTTTAAAATAGAGCAAACATCTCGTGGGCATTATCTTAAACAGCATTTAAAGAAACACTGTAATTTTTTTCATACATATAACTTGTAAAATAACTGAAACAAACGTGTTAATAATAATTTTTGGAGCATACTTTGCGATTTTAATCTATCGAGGGAATTTTATATAATTTGCGTTTCGGCGCGGGCAAAGTCTAGATATTATCTTCAAGAATAACATATTTTTTTTAAGAGCTTTAAAACTTACCGTGTTTAAGGTAAATGTGTAATAAATCGGTACAAATCCGGGTTGCGGGCCCTTAAACTACTCGTAAATTTTTCTGAAAGTATCCAATTATCTTAATTTGTCTTTCCATAAGAACTATCTACAAAGTATTATAAAACTTTTAAAAAGATGCATGAAATAGGTAAGGTCTTTCTGAAGTTATGGCGTGACCAAGGGAAACAGGGATTCATTTTTAGATGTAACAAAATTTTTATATATTAACAATATTTTTTTCCAAAAATGTATGTGAAATATATGTACGGGTATGTATATATAATGTAATAATGTGCATATTTTATGTACCTGTCTCAATTTTTGAAAATATGTTAAAAGAACCCGTTGACAAACTGGTATCAATCACTTTAACGAGGCAATAAAAAAAAGTTAATAAATAATAAAGTAATTTAAAAAAAAATCGGACAAGAGTGGGGAGACTACGAACACTACGAAGCAATTTGTTTTATCAATGTGAAGGATGATTTTTTTCCATATTTTTATCGTCGAATTCCAGTACACCTTTTCCTACACATTTGGTCATCTTATTACTTAGAATTTGAGATTTCTTTTTCGGAGTCGCTAGATGTCGCTTTCTTTCGTGTTTTCTTTTGCCTGTTTATTTTGGAGTGGATAAGATTGAAGATTAGATACCTATTTATTTTACAATTTTTTTTTGGATTTCATTAGAGATTCGATCAGTGGTCTGTTATATGTCTGCAGAGGTTGACCAGGGGTCTTAAACCACTACATCAAAGTAGATTTGCATGGGATATATCGTATTATATCGGACCGAGTACCCGTGAATAAATTAAATATGTTTATTGCTGTCTCATTCGCTCGCCGGCTAAATCCTATAAATGTATGTGTTCGTCTCTTTTTAGTGTCGCTCGTTTCCGTTTCATCAAGTTTCAAATCACAACGGTGCTAAGGGGCTTCGCTCGCATAGTATTAGGGGGGTTCCGACAGCGCCTCCTCCACCTTTCCTATCCCCACTTCATTCCTTCCCCCTCCTTCCCTCCCCCGCCTCCTCCCCCTCCCCTCTCCCCCTCACCAAACGTCTCCCTATCCCCCCCTTACCCCCCTCCATACCCGTTACATTCATTTTTCAAACAGCTCGCGTGCCACCTATTGCAATTTTTTTATACAAATTTTATAATACCAGAGCACTAAGCTGTAACCTATATGTTATTCTGATATATGAGCTATATTATTGTAGAGTTTCATTAAAATCCATTACCTGAAAACAACCAACTTTATTTTTGCGACAGAGACACTGTTAGTGTTAAATCCGTCGCTAGGTGGTTGTTTCAGATGGAAAAAATATAATAAGCAGTAATTAGTAAGCAGTAATAATAACACTAGTATATATTGAATCATTTGGCGGGTATAAGATAAGCCGCCATAGCTCAATTGGGAGAGCAGCTGACCGGCAATCAGAAGGGCACGGGTTCAAGTCCCGTTGGCGTCATGTATTTTTTCTCGGAAGATTTTTTTCAATGTGGATGAGTGTTTCAGGCTGATAATTATTGCTTATAATAATTGTTACCCTTTGTGCTATGCATAAAAATCTTGTCTTAAACATTAGTTTAACAATTAAAAATAATAATCAACACTTACATTATAAAGGAAGGACCTCATTTATTGAGTATTGTAATTTTTATTACAGAATACATTTTGTACAAAAAAAATTTGAGTAGACCCACAATGCTGTCATATGGCAGCTTGTCTGCAGGTTCTAACAATTTAAACATTCTTCATATAATATCTAAGAAAATATTTGTAAATACATTTATAGTTTTAAGGAAACATTAGAATGGATCACATAATATTAGATAATTTAATAAACCCTAATGAGGAAAATTTTAACTGTTCTTTGGAAATTCGAATATGAATAATATACTACTTATATTTAAAGTATCGCCTGCGCCTCAAGTAAGTCGTAATCATGTACAAACTTGGTTTAAGTAGAAAGGAATAAAAAATGAAAACTACGTTATTTAAAAAGTTTATTATCGTCATAATTTTTGCATAACAAATAATAAAGTGAACAAATATCATGTTTTTGTTATTTATTTTTGAGATGTTATGCCGTGTGGCGCTACCTCCTTCTTTAGCCAACGTTTCATATCATATTTTTTTCAATATATAATTTCAGTCGTAATTTATAACACTTTTTCTGTTATGTCTGTCTGTTAATCTGTAGAAGTAGGGCCTTCAAAATATATTCTGTCGTCATCTTCGTCTGGATTTGTTAGATTTTCATTCCCTTCACTTCCTGGTTCTTCTGGATCTGTTCCTTGTTCACCATCTTCCTCACTCTCCACTGTCACATCTCCCCAAAGATCGTCTTTAACCAACACCCCCTTTCCTCCAGAACTGGTGACGGGTGCCGTTTGATTTTCGTTTACAGAATCGATGGTGTTTTCTGCATCAGGGTCTGGAAGGTCCACGTCTCCAGTTTCTACTGTAACAGTTCCCCACACGTTGTCATTTGTAACTGTTACATTGTCTGGATTGCTGTTTGTAGTTGTTTCATCAATGACTGGTCCTGAACCCCAAATTTCTTCCATCAAGTCTCTGTCCACTTCCCCAGACATTTTTCTTAATATTTGATCTGTGAAGAGTAAAGAATTAGACATTAGCAATGTATTGTTTTAGTTCAGTAAGTTAATCAATATCTACACGTGCAATTAAATCAATGGAATTAGGAGTCCCCCAGGGAACCACCATAGGACCAATTGTGTTTATCAATTGTTTAATTTAGCACTATAATTTACAATAAAATGACACGAAATTTGGGAAAATCAACATTAAAAGAATGAAGGATGGTATATGAAAACAAAGATAAACATAAGAAAATAGAAGTGACAAGTCAAGTCAAGACTTTACTAAAATTAAAAATAGATAAATAATATCTTCAATTGTTCAGTGACCGACAAAAATCATTTAGGCTTATACCAAAAAAATCAATGTGTTGACTTGAGTTGATCATTCTACACATTCTGGATAATGGTGAATTATATTCATAATTAGTCGAGTGTTGATTGAGGAAGAGCAGTTCGTTATTTATGAATCTGTGGGAAGGTATATTGAATGGGAAGAGTTGTAGTAATGTAGGTGAATCAATAATACAGTTGATAATTTTGAAGAAACAAATGAGGTTAGATTTTTCCGACGGTCTTCTAAAGGAAAAAGGTTTATAATTAGGTCAATTTCATCATATGAGTAATTACACTTGAGAATATTACATTGAATGAGCTTAACAATGAAGCCAACCATGACATAGGGCTTATTAAAAAGTCGCTCTCTATCAATCTACTGTCATTAAACACAGAATTCGTTATTAATTCCACTCTTCAGGAAGATGTCAGTCATACTAAAGAAATTATTTTGACGATGTTATGAGGTAAGGATCATCAAAATGTTGATCAAAGCGATATAGATGGCCAATGAAATTGATTATTTTATTTTTATTTTATTTTATTTTATTTATAAACAGAAACAAACAGTACATTAGTACATTAGATACATTGATGAAAAAAAATTACAATTAATAAGTATATTTCACGGTGAGTACATATTATGTGTTTCATTGTAGTGTCTTATTTATGGTATGGATCAGTATGGATATTAAGTAATTACCGGGTGATGTATCTAGTGGGAAGTTGTGTGTGTGTCATTATGTGTGTATGTATGTATGTATGCACATTGAACAATTTATATTATTGACATGATGCTCTTTTTAAATTTGGGCAGTGAATCGGAAAACATGCCGATGTTAGAATTTAGACCAATATTATTGAACATATGAAGAGCACGCAAGCAAGAATTAGATGCTGAATTTGTCCTGTAATAGGCGTGTGGAATAGTTCTGTGATCAATTTTACCAGATTTACTTATTTCGGCACAGGGACACTCCCAGAACTTGAATAGAATTTTCACGGAACTTGAAAATTAATGTAATGTACAGACTTTATGAGGTATAGTGTTGTGTAAGTGACTTTATTGTAGCGTGTCGGGTAGTATACAGTAAATGAAGTACTCGTAATTTGGTACTGGTATTTATTCGGGAGCTGCTATTATAGCAAAAGAGGACAATAATCATGCTTACGTCCCTTTTATAGATCTGGCAAGCGTACTATCTCGCTTGCTCTCATACACATTCACACAAACACAACAAACTATAAAATTTTATGAATTGTTAATTTTTTTAAACGCGGTCCTAAGTGTCCTTCGCAATGCATCTTATTACGCTACAAAATATCCCCCAACAAAATATCTACTAAAACCTAACCTAACCCAACAAAAAATGGGACAAAAATAATACAGATATCCTATAAAGACAATAAATTATTGTTCAAAAAAGTAAAATGGGACAAAAATAATAACGAGACATCCTGTAAAGACACTACATTAATGTTCAAAAATAGTAAAATGGGACAAAAATAATACAGACATCCTGTAAAGACACTACATTAATGTTCAAAAATAGTAAAATGGGACAAAAATAATACAGACATCCTGTAAAGACACTACATTAATGTTCAAAAATAGTAAAATGGGACAAAAATAATACAGACATCCTGTAAAGACACTACATTATTGTTCGAAAATAGTAAAATGGGACGAAAATAATACAGACATCCTGTAAAGGCACTACATTAATGTTTAAAAATAGTAAATTGGGACAAAAATAATACAGACATCCTGTACAGACACTACATTATTGTTCAAAAATAGTAAAATGGGACAAAAATAATACAGACATCCCGTACAGACACTACATTATTGTTCAAAAATAGTAAAATGGGACAAAGATAATACAGACATCCTGTAAATACACTACATTATTGTTAAAAAATAGTAAAATGGGACAAAAATAATACAGACATCATGTAAAAACACTACATTATTGTTCGAAAATAGTAAAATGGGACAAAAATAATACAGACATCCTGTAAAGACACTACATTATTGTTCGAAAATAGTAAAATGGGACAAAAATAATACAGACATCCTGTAAAGACACTACATTATTGTTCGAAAATAGTAAAATGGGACAAAAATAATACAGACATCCTGTAAAGACACTACATTATTGTTCAAAAATAGTAAAATGGGACAAAAATAATACAGACATCCTGTAAAGACACTACATTATTGTTCGAAAATAGTAAAATGGGACAAAAATAATACAGACATCCTGTAAAGACACTACATTATTGTTCAAAAATAGTAAAATGGGACAAAAATAATACAGACATCCTGTAAAGACAATAAATTATTGTTCAAATATAGTAAAACGTAAAATAAGGTTAGGTGAGGTTTTATTGGGGATCATATTATATTTTTTGGGGATGTTTTGTCGGGGATATATCGATGTCGATGCAATATATGGAAACGAATCATTGACGTATGATATCTTGGTCGAAGCAACGAACTTATTACCGCCATTTTTTATCACGCCAACGTAGATCCCCGTCGAGTCTCCCGTAGACCCCTGGCGTCACTTTGGGAATCACTGTTCTATAGTTTCTAGGAAAAGGTTAACATCACAAATAAATTAGCAATACGAACAACAATGTTGAACATTTTCCTTATTTTATCAATGCTAAATTTTCCATAATTTTGTGATTCCTAAACATGTCGTAAAATTATTTATTTAATCTTTTATACGTCCATGGAGTTTTTACATTGGGTAAACAATATTAAGAGCGTTTAACCAGCCAGCGGCCGAAAATCCACATTTCGTCGAAAGTTGTTCTTACGATCGTGCAGGGCGGTTACAATGAGAAAGATTAATTATTCTCCGTACCAGCTTTTTTAAATTATAACTCAATATCGAATTTATTTCAATCCAAATTAGCTTTAATTTATACCTTCATCCAAAAATGCTAAAAGGCGTGTTGATAAAACTATTAAAATAATATACTTTTTGTAATTATTTTTTGATTATAAGTATTTATCATTTTTCAATAATGTCTAAATTTAATAAGAATGTTAAAAAAAATCTGAAATATATTAGTTTGTAAGTGCGCAAATAAATACATAAATGGACCAATTTTCGTCAAGAAACACATGTACATATATATTTTTTAATGATTTTATTAAAACTAAAATTAAAATTCTAAAACATGCGTTTGCTAGATAATGTATTGATTTATTTTACTATATGATTATATTATTTGAAATGGGTGTGGTATAATACAAAATCTTTTTTGAAAATTTAACAAATCTGCCAACGACCTATGGAATAACCTTCTAAAAATATATACTAAAAATTCTCAAAATTTATTACATGCGAATGCTAGATAAAAGAACAATCTTTCTAAATCCATTTATAATTTTTTGGGGAAAAGAGTCAATACGTCTAAAATCGGATTTGAAAATTACATATTTCTGGTTTTCTCTGGTAATGCCCTCTTAAAGGGGGTTAATAAATACTTAAACAATAGGTAGCAAAAAATATTTTCTTTCATTATAAGGGTGTACAATTGGATAAAATTTTTAAGAAAATGATTATAATAAACTGAAATTATCAGAAATACTACGTTGACAAAAAAATACAAGTGTGCAGTTCACAAGTAGACAAGAGTGGGTAGGCTACGAAGCATCGCACAAAGAGGAGACCGATTATACTATCTCATTCTCTCGCAGGCTAAATCCCATTGATGTATGTGTTTGTCTCTTTTTAGTGTGGCTATTTTTCGTTTTATCGAGTTTCAAATCACAAAGGTGCTATAAAGAAGTTTTCACTTCAATTTAAAAAATACATAATTCTTAAAAGTAGGCATTTTAAATGTACAATTTTTTCTAATCGCATTCCACCATGGAAAACATCTCGAGAAGATGCTCCCCGTACAACTTAATGAGGAAAACGTTCATAAATAATATATACATCTAAGAATGTAAAATACTTGGGGCACATCATTACTGAAGACATCTCGGATGATGGTGATAAGAGGTATCAGTTCGCTGTACACTGTCTATTGTCTAATATGATTACCCGAAGATTCTTCCAATGCGGTAACAATTAACAATGTCAGCAAAAACATCGTTCAATACATTTTGCACTAGCCTATTTTAGTCCAGACAAAATAGACATTCCAGTTTGCATTAATTCCGGTCAAGTTGATTTTTTGAACAGGTCTTGAATACTTTATTACTTCATTACAAATGCTATGTCAAAAGTCCCCATCGATCTAGCATTAGCGTTGTTTTTTATCCGAAGTCAAAGGTCTAAAATTTTCGTTTTCGGCGTATTTCTCGGAAACGGTGAGAGCTACTGAAAAATTTATGAGAAGAGTTTGTAGATCGTAAAATTCTCTTCTTCTTCTTTTGCCCTGTCCGTTCAACGAACGTTGGCTGTCATGTTGGCTATGCGGACTTTGTGCGGCCCGGAACAGCTCCACGGTAGACTGGCCAAACCACTGTCTCAAGTTTTTCAGCCATGAGGTTCTCCTCCTTCCAGGGCCCCGTCTTCCGGCAATCTTTCCCTGCATTATGAGATGCAGGATCTCATACTTCTCTGGATGTCTCATCACATGTCCAAGATATTGAAGTTTTCGGATTTTTATAGTTTTAATTACTTCTTTTTCTTATTCATCCGAACCATAACATCTTCATTTGTAACCCTGTCCACACAGCTTATTTAAAGTATTCTTCTGTAGATCCACATCTCGAATGCCTCAAGTCGCCTAATTAGTTCTTCAGTAAGCGTCCATGCTTCCATTCCATAAAAAAATATTAATACTTTTTCCCCCTACAAAGCATCGTTCTCGAGTTATCGCAATTTCAAACGAATATGCACTCATATGGTTTATCAACTTATGTATGTGTGAAACATGGTGCCACTACCGAACCAGTTCGTTGCAAAATTACATATATTTGGATACAGAAGATACAGCAGTGCATCGACAATGTTCACGGAACTAAGATTCCACGGACTCGCCGGCGCCGGTCTAATGAGACATCGGGTCACTGGAGCCAGGATGCGGCTAATGGCCGACACGAGCTGACACGGAGCTCGATTCGCTCAGTGACTGCCGCCAGCGACAGTCGCTTCTGTGACAACAGATCTTTTCGCTCCCGAACCGCTCTGTCTGGCTCGTGTTTACACGGCCAGACACCTGCTATTTGTCAGCCGGCCGGACCCCGACCGGCTCACTGCTTAGGCCACCGCGCCGCCAACTGCCTTTTTCAAGGCAAAGAAGAACAAGAAGGACGACCTGGCCCCACCGAGAGAAGAAGCCCCCAAGAACACCCCCGCAATCCTAAAGCGGAAATATAGGACACCTGCCGTGCGGATGATTCCCGCGCGGCTCCTTTCTGCCACTCCAGAGGATATCACCACCTACCGAACAAAGACTGGGACCATCAAGGTCCCCAATTCCCAACCACTGCAGCCCCATCCCGCTGACCCAAGGACGAAGCCGGCAGCCATCCCCCTACCGCCCCCGAAGATGCCCGAGACCGCCACCGCAGCCGGGCCCAGCCGCCCTCCAGTAGGCCCAGCTTCAGGCTACGTTCCGCCCCCCAGATTCCAGCCCCATCAGGACATGGAGATGACAAGAGAGGAGGAAGGTTGGACGAGGCCGACCAACCCCATCAAGAGGCCAGGATCCCCGCAGGAACCCCGGGCGGTTGTTGTCGGCAACCGCTTCGGCAACTTGAAGGAGGTATCCGAAGGCGGCGGCGCGTCGCAGGCGAAACGCGCCAACACTAATTCATCTACTTCCTCCACAGGTACCACGGGCGCCGCCAGGAAGGACCGCGTCCCCCCAGTCGTGATGACCCTAGGGACCCTCTCGCACGGACAGGTCACCTCAGCGGTGCAGGGCCACATCGGGCACATGCGTTTCGAGATCCGGTACAGACCAGGGGGAAAGGTCAACATCCTCCTGCAGAGCATGGCGGATCACCGCGCCCTCACCAACGGGCTGCGAGCGGAAGCACGCGGCTTCCATACCTACACGGCGGAGGCAGACAAGATGAAGAAGGCAGTGATAAAGGGCCTGCCTAACGTGGCTACGGAGGAAATAGCCGAAGACCTTACGAGCCAAGGCTTCGCCCCCGTCAAGGTCACCAAGATGACGACCACCACGGCCGAGTACCCAATGTACTTGGTCCACTTCAACAAGGAAGTTAACATGGGCCAGCTGAGGGCGGCCGTCAAATACCTATGCCACTGCAGGATCCGCCTGCAAAAACATCGCAGCAACCACTTGCAGCACGGGACACAGTGCTACCGCTGCCAGAACTTCGGGCACGGGTCCCGCAACTGCTCACACACCGCAAGGTGTGTGAAATGCCTAGTGGAGCACGCCTCCGCCGAGTGCCCCAAGACCACCAGGGATGAGCCCGCCGCGTGCTGCAACTGCGGAGGCCCCCATCCCGCCAACTATAGGGGCTGCCCGAAGAGGGTGGCATACGTCGCCTCACTGCAACAACACCAGCGACAGCTCCGCCGGGAGGCGCCAGGAGGCAGGACAGAGGCGCCAGGAAGCAGGACACATCCTCATGCGCATCAGACGACGAGGAATGATGGACGCACCTGGGCCCAAGTAGCCGGAGGAGCCTCAGGCCCCCAACAGCGCGAGGAGCAGCCCCGCTCGCAGCCCCGCACGCAGCCCCGCACGCAGCAGCCCGCAGGAGAGGCATACACCGGCGCAGGAGACGCACAACTGATGATGGCCCTGCTACAGGGATTGAGACGGGTGCAACCGCAGTTGGCCGCAGCCGGATCCAACGAGTTGGAGAGGGCATGGATCCTGATGGATCTCATCACGTCCACCATCAATGTCTAATCCCCAGATGGTGAACGTCCTCCTGTGGAATGCCCACAGCATCCGTTTTAAAATTGACGAATTGCTCGCTCTGGCAAACAATACTAACATTGACATTTTTCTCATTACAGAAACTCATCTTAAAACCGACATTCCCTTGAGAGTGCCCGGCTTCGAAGTACACCGAGACGACCGACCGGAGGGCGCAGGCGGAGGCACCGCCATATTCGTTCGTCAAACCATTACATCTACAAGAATCCCTACTCCGAAGTTGAAGCATACTGAAGCCACGATTATCGAAGTCACCATAGAGGATAGAGCGCATACCATCATCGCCGCCTACTGCAACCATCCCAACCTACTGGTTAGAGAAGATCTCGATAAATTACTTAATTTGCGCCCTATTGTCATTCTAGGAGGAGATCTGAACGCCAAGCACAATTATTGGAACAACTACAGAGGCAACGCGAATGGGAAAACGCTCTTTTCACATATGCAGACGCACAACTACACGATAATGGCGCCGGACAAACCGACTTACCACTCAGCACGCGCAATGTACCCAAGTACTCTGGATATCGTACTTGAGAAGAACGCCAAGACCATCTCGCCATTGCGCACGCTGGACGAACTATCGTCGGACCACCTGCCCGTGAGCTTCAGTATAGGAGGAACGACTTCAAGGAGCCCCAGAAAGCGGCGAAACTACAAGGACGCCGACTGGGAAGGATTCAAAAAAGAGATTAACGAACGGATACATCTCACGTCGGCAACTCTGCGCTCAAAGGAAGAGATCGACGAAGCCGCAAGCACTCTGACCGAAATCATCCAAATTGCACAAGACACTTTCATCCCCCTCAAAGACGAACAGACATACACGATCAAGCTTCCCGAGCACGTCTTATCGCTCATTAAGGAGAAAAATCGCCTGCGACGCATCTACCATCACACGCGCGACGGCTACTTCAAAACGGCCTACAACACTCTACAGCGGGAAATCAAGCAGGAGATCACCGACCTCAGACGCGAACTTTGGACGAAGAAAGTTACGTCACTCACGCCAAAGGACAACAGCCTATGGAAAATGGCAAAAGCGCTGAGACACGAGGATCACGCGATTCCCCCGCTAGAGAAGCTAGACGGATCAGGGTTGGCACTTTCACTCGAAGAAAAAGCAAACGCGCTCGCCGATGGATTCGAGAGAGCCTACGCAGCCACGGACGGCCTATCGGACCCGGAAACGGATCGACTAGTAGAAGAGTCTCTAAGAAACCTCGAACAAGCCGAGCAGACGAACGCCGCCGATATTCACTTCAGCACACCGAGCGAAGTAGCCGTCATTATCAGGCGATTGAAGACAAATAAGGCGCCGGGAAGCGATCAAATACATAACATCCTACTGAAACATCTACCTCAGAAAGCCATCATCTTCATCACCAAGCTGTTCAATGCCTGCCTCACCATCGGACATTTCCCCGAGATCTGGAAAACGGCGACCGTGCTGCCCTTTTCCAAGCCAAATAAGGACAAGAAGCAGCCGACAAACTACCGGCCGATTAGCCTACTCTCCACGCTGAGCAAGGTATTTGAACAGGTGATTCTCAACAGACTTTTACCACACCACGAAGACACTTTGCCAGACGAACAATTCGGATTCAGGAAAAGGCATTCCACCACCCATCAGCTATCCAGAGTAACGGAATTCATCGCGAGAAGATTCAACGAAAATCGCTACACCGCCGCTGCATTGCTAGACTTGGAAAAGGCATTTGACACCGTTTGGATCAAAGGGCTCCTGCACAAACTACACAGACTGAACACGCCCATATACCTAACGAGAGTGATACAAGAATACCTCAAGAACAGATCCTTCCAAGTCTTCATCAGGAACGCGCTGTCGACACTACGTGAGATTCCAAAAGGCGTGCCACAGGGAAGTCTACTGGGACCTCACCTCTTCAACATCTTCACGCACGACATCCCCCATGACGAGAGATGCAACCTTTCCATCTACGCAGACGACGTCAAACTTTACGTTTCCTCGACGCAAGCAGACATGGCAGCCATATACCTACAGAGGGCGCTCGACGCACTCGTAGAGTTCTACAAAAAATGGCGACTCAAACTGAACGAGGCGAAGACCGAAGTCATAATGTACTCGAGGAAAAATAAAATAAGAACACCAGACGTCAACATCGAAATGGGAGGACACGTCCTAGAATGGAAAGATGAGGTCGTCTACCTGGGCCTCACAATGGACTCACGTCTCAACTGGAAATCTCACGTAGCCAAGATGCACGTGAAAGCCAGAAAGGCAGTCGGCGCGATGAAGCCAATCTTCAACAGAAGAAGTCCGCTACTTCCCAGAACCAAACTCCTGATCTACTATTCGCTCATTCGACCGGTACTGACTCATGCTATCCCCGTGTGGGGCAGCATCTCTCACTCTGACCACACAAAACTACAGACTTTACAAAATCTCTGCATTAAAATCACGTACAACACAAGACTCAGAACAAACTTGAAAAGACTACATGCAAGAGAAGAAATACCGACCTTATTTGAATACACACACAGACTGACCGACCGATTTTACAAGTCACTTCAACATAGTAAAAATAAACTCATCAGAGAAATCGGTCAATACAATGCACCTAGCGATCTCCCTTTCAGGTACAAACACAGACTACCCAAACATATTCTGATGGACCTTAATCACATTTGGCACAATCCTGAATCAGACGCGGATGACTGAGCGATCGGTAGGTATTCCCAATCACCAGACCCCTCCCCACAACTTATGTCTATATATCTATGTATATATTTATATAATAATATTTATTTTATCTATATGTATGTAAGTTTATCCTAAAAATTCCCATAAAGTATATATCACATAAAAACAGACACCCACACCCATCACCACAAAATGCAGGATTTCATCTACTGAAATCACTGAAGGCCGCACAGTTTCATGTTGACTGTCGGCCGACTCCTCCCGGATAAGGTTTTTCATGGTTTCCTTATTCCCAAAGGCAAATGCGGAAGAGCTCCAAATAAAAGGACATGACCGACTCCTTCCCACTCCCAACATAACACAAACACACACGTATGTATATATTTACCATGCTTGATGCCGGTTGCTTTGTTGAGCTATGCAAAACATGCAATTTTAGTAGGGTTTTTACATAACAACTTTTCCCTACCGACAAAATACATGACCTCTAAGTCTATATTAGCCAGGTACTATTTTTAAATACCCACATGAGGTAAAAATTGCAAGGCGCATATGACGCCGTTCTATTTGTATAAAGAACATTAACTTTAAATTCAGTAAATTTAAATGATTCATCTCCTCAAGATACATAAGAATCTAGTAAATGAAAAAAAAAAAAAAAAGCGGCTAATGGCCTCCGATAATAAGTTCTATATTCTCGTAAAATCATCTATAAAGCATAACCTTATGTATTATACATTATTATTATGTGCCCGTGAACACCTTATTAATATTATAAAGGCGAAAATTTGTATAAATGTATGGATGTATGTATGTTTGTTACTCTTTTACGCAAAAACTACTGAATGGATTTTAAAATTTTTTTCACTAATATAAAGCTATATTATTTGCGAGCACTATAGGCTATATATATTGGTAAGCTCTGGCGTTATGAAATAATTAAATATACGTTTATTGTCCAGACGAAAAGCAAAGCGTTGCTAAATAATTGTTTGACGTGCGCTGTCATTTTGTAATTTGTTTAGGTTACTATGATAGTTAAAATTTACTGCGCGTGTTTGATTGTTACGTTTTAATAGGGGGCACGCGAGCTGTTTGAAAAATGAATGTAACGGGCATAGAGGGGGGGGGGGGGCAAGTGGCACGTGCGAAGCCGGGGGCAAAAGCTAATAAATAATCTATATAAATACTTACCACTGATCTGTATACTAAACTATATGCATAATAGATACTACACCAATTCCATACCTATGTACTATTATAAGTGAGTACTCAACAGATTTTAAATTTATGTGACCTCTAGGTACCTACATTTCGATTGTAATATTTTCGTATATGTACGTACATTTGTATGTGTACGCATGTGTATACGTATGCGAGTATATGTTTTAAACACAATTTCACCTTTTAAAATCTATCTTCTCTTATCCCTTCGGCACCGGTGCAAAGTCGGGAAACACGCCACACGCGTGCCCAACATTTGTACACGGTTGACATTTGTCACATGAGAACGGGTCATTTCTTCGGCTCGTTCTTGAATGATTTGCCGGTCTCTGTGTTTCTTCCTTCCTACAACATGGGTCTCTTCAAGACCATTCAATGTTCATTCCTTCCTCTCCTCAAAAAGGCACTCCACACAGCATGCCAGATGACATAGGCCCTGAGGGAAATTATTTTCCTTAGGGCCTCCTGTGTCGTCAAGATTCTGAATATATTTTAGGGTATATTGTCATCTTAAGGTGATCCACTAGTCCTGCAGAAATTCGACCACGGAATCCACGCCTTTTTTTTGGGAGGGATTTAAAAATACTTGAGAAAAAGTTTTCGGAAAGATTGGAGAAGGCATTTGAGAGTTATTTTTCAAAGGGTGATTTCGTAAAGCCTGTAAAAAACATTGAACCCTCTTTTACGCATTGTTTATTATGATAACAAGGAAATTTAAAATCGAGCACGGAACCAACCAAGACGTGGAGTCTAGAGACCTCCGAGTCAGGGGGGGGGACTAAATGCGACTAAACGATTCACTATCAGCCCTTCTGCAGATGGCATAAGGATCAAATTGGCAGTTGGATAACGCCTCTTTTTATCCATAGGAAAAATATATCGCCAAAATTCACGTTTTATTTTGTTTTGTGAAAGTTCAGGCCAAACTTTTTTTTTTTGCGATTATTATAAAAAAAATTGAATTTGCCACATACACAATAAAACCATATCCGAAAAAGGGTTTATAAGAAGGAGAATTTGCACTTGAAAGTGTTTTTTTACAGACCTAATATTAAATTTTTTTCTAGGCTTATAAAAATTTTCTAGGCTTAAAAGACTTAAAAAAATCATCGATATTTTCTAAGGCCAAGATGTGTTCTACTCACAGTATTTAAATGAGACGGGAAGATTTAAGAAGAAGAAGAGACAACACGAGCCAAGGAGGGGCAAGAAGATCCAAGAAGAGCCAAAAAGAGACGATAATATCCCAGAAGTGACAAGAGGAGCCGAGAAGAGACCAGAAGATCCAAGAAGAGACTAGAAATGCCAAGAAGAGACAAAAAGACACAACAGGAAACAAGTAGAGACGAGGAGGTCCAAGAAGAGGCAAGTTCAATCAAGAAAAACCAGAAATAGACAAGAAGATCCAAGAAGAGCGGAAAATAGGCAAGAAAAAGGAACACACAAACAAAAAATTATAAAAAAAATCATAACGCTCAATCCATTCCTTTATTCCTGCCCATCCTAAATTCCAATATTGGCTTATTAGGTTGCCATGTATACCGGTCGATTAAACTCCAACCTCATTCCCATCCTCAGAGCACGTGTTCCAAGTTCTGACAAATCAGAGCCCCTCGGTGTACCGGTCTCACCGGGACAGGAGTGCTCCTGGCTGGGGGGTACAATCGTATCATATCGCATCGAAGCATCTGCAATAATTATTATAAGCAATAATTATCAGCCTGAAACACTCATCCACATTGAAAAATCTTCCGAGAAAAGATACATGACGCCAACGGGACATGAACCCATGACCTTCTGATTGCCGGTCAGCTGCTCTCCCAATTTAGCTATGGCGGCTTATCTTATACCCGCCAAATGATTCAATATATACTAGAGTTTCATTCAACAATTACTGCTTGTTATATTTTTTCCACCTGAAAACAACCAACTTTATTTTTGCAAGAGAGACACTGTTAGTGTTAAATCCGTCGCTAGGTGGCGTCGAGACAAATTATGTCTTCATTTATTGGGGAAATACTTAAACTTGTGATACTTTTAAGCTATCAAATTTTCAAAACAAAAACACATGATTTTGTTTGATTTTGCATTAATTCGCATGGCTTCATCTTAACATTGCCGACAAAAAAATACCGGCCCGCAAGCAGTTAACGTTGAAAAGAAGAAGAAAAAACACTCAATGATTACAAAAACAGGTTTTTGTGGATCTTCTTTGAGTTTTAATGATCACTGAAATGAGTTTTAAATCTTGACCCAACAGAAGTATGTTATGTACAAGTAGGTACATGCCTGTGTCAGAATCAAGCTCAATATTTTCAACACGATTGAACGATGACTTTCAATGAATTTTTTTATTTATTTTATATAATTTAATAATAGCCAGAGTAAAGTTAGCCTCCCAAAAACTGGGCGTACTGTACAGGGCCCGCAGATACTTTAAAAGTACACAACTGCTAAACCTGTACAAATCGAAAGTGCGCCCCACGGTTGAATTTGGCAGCCACCTCTGGTCTGGAGCTCCAAAATACCTGAAAAATACCCTCGACTCTGTGCAGAAACGGGCGGTCCGTTTGATAGATTCTCCCATCTTAACAGACGGATTGCAATCTTTAGAGCACAGGCGTCGGGTGGGAATGCTATCCTTGTTCTACCGGTATTACAATGGAAGATGCTCCGAGGAACTAGCATCATTGATCCCTTCGGCACCGGTGCATAGTCGGGAAACACGCCAAACGCGTGCCCAACATTTGTACACAGTTGACATTAGTCACATGAGAACGGGTCGTTTCTTCGACTCGTTCTTATGTTCAACAGCTCGGCTGTGGAATGATTTGCCGGCCTCTGTGTTTCCTCCTTCCTACAACATGGGTCTCTTCAAGACCAATGTTCATTCCTTCCTCTCCTCAAAAAGACCCTCCACACAGCATCCCAGATGACATAGGCCCTGAGGGAAATTATTTTCCTCAGGGCCTCCTGTGTGGAGTTAATGTAAAAAAAAAAATATATATATTATTATTAAATGTATAAAAACAGTTTATTATAAACAAGTTCTGCTTCTGCTGCGTAATTATTATTATGCGTTACAGCTGTTTCACCCTCTGAAGGCATTATCAAACTGTGGTTGTTACCACCTACAGACAATTTATTTATGTCATTTCTAGACAGGTACCTACTTATGATGAAAAAATGAATAGCATTTTATTTTTATTACCTGTGCCGCTAAACTTCTAAGTAAAATGACTGAAATGTTAATGGTTAAGTTTCCCAATTACTGGATTGTTTAAATTTGACTGAAGGTCGTTAATTATTCCATAAAATACACCCGTGATGATTCGTCAGGATTTACCTTATAATACAACTAGCTGACCCGGCCACGCGTTGCTGTGGCTAATAAAACACTTTGTAAAATCCAACCTTTGTAACCACCGCCTTTGAGTTTATCGCGAAGAGACAGACAGATGTCGCGGAGGACTTAAATTTATGATACGTAGAGATGGTGTGAAAGATTATAATAATGTGCATGAAATGCTTGGGGTAACTTACCTATTTAAGTTAATGAGGATTAATAATGTATCCGTCTAAATAACTTTTCAATTTCCGCAATGTACGTGACCATTTTTTAGAAGATAGAAAGGGTTATAGTAAGCTATCCGTAATAGATAGATATATGCCTTCGCGGACTTTTCTGTAGATCTATAAAAGAGGAATATCCCACCATGAATTGTTTTGTTATGTCCCAAAAGGATTAAGCAGCGTTTTCGATGAAAGCTACCAGGCGGCTTGACTTTTTCCGACACTTCTAACAATTATCGTTATGTTTCAACCAATTTACACAAATCCTTGACAAATTATATACCTAAACTTTCCTCACGAAACACTCTATCTATTGGTGAAAACCGCATGAAAATCCGTTCAGTAGTTTTCGAGTTTATCGCGAACAGACAGACAGACAGACGGCGCGGAGCGCTTTAATTTATAATATGAAGAGTAGAGAAAAGAAGATTGATATTTGAAATGGTCGTCATTGTGCTCTTGAATAAACCCACGATGACTCATGTATCAGCTAGTATCGGAAATTTCTGCCACAGGTTCAGTCCCCAATGAACAACACCGTCAATTATACAAAATACTCGATGGGGATTTGCACCGTAACCCTATACATGATGGGAATATTCTTCTTTCGTATGGTGGGGGGTCAGAGGGGGACATCTAGGTCTGCGAGCCAGTCTAGGGCCTCAAGCGTTGCCCTGTGGACCTCATCAATCCCGCCGGGGAATGAATGGAGCGGGCATTCGTTGACCACATGTTCGGTGGTCTGCACCGCACCGCATTCACACGTCGCCGACTCTTTAAGGCCCCATCTATGCATCATATGAGCACAACGACTATGGGAGCACCTTATCCTATTGATGGCAGTCCAGAGTTTGCGAGGCAATGAGAACCCAGGCTGTCTCTCAGTGGGGTCTTGCACGAGATGGGCGTTTTTGACGTTGGCTGATTGCCACTCAAGCTTTCACCTATCTTCTGGGGTGAGAGGTGTTCGAAGGAGTCTTTCTCCTTCCGTCCAGAAGGGTTTTCGAGACTTTAAGCGGCATGCCGGGTGAGAAACGACATCATCGTGCAAGGGTATTTCGCTTTTTTGCAGCGCCTTCTTGTATTCCCTCAGTGTTGCAATTTCTCGCCTGATATTTGGCGGGGTTATATTTGCAAGTACGGGGAGCCAAGGAAGAGGAGTCGATTTTAAGGTTCCGCTGATGGTTCGCATTGTGGCATTAAGCTGAACGTCGACCATGGAAGTGTGGGCGCTTCTGGCCCATACTGGAGCACAGTATTCAGCTGCTGAGAAAACCAGGGCAATGGATGCCGTTCTGAGCGTGTTGGCGTCGCATCCCCAGCTAGTACCAGCCAGCTTATTGACTAAGTTTAGTCTTGTCCTGGTTTTTTTGCCCACTGTTTCCATGTGTTTCCGGTAATTCAGGCTCCTGTCCAAAGTTACTCCAAGATAGCGGGGATGGGGGTCATGGTAAATATTTTTTCCATCAAACTGAACACAGAGTTTTGCGTTTGCCTGTGAATTACTGAGATGGAAAGCTGTCACAACTGTTTTCGACCCATTCGGCTTTAGTCGCCAATTGAGGAAAAATTCTTCCATAGCCTTGAGGTCAGAATTAAGGATCTCTTCTGCTGCATTGAGGGTTTTGGCTTGGACTGTGATGGCGAAGTCATCTGCGTAAGCAAATTTTCTGCCTTCAGTGTGAGGAAGATCTCGTGTATAGATGTTGAAGAGCGATGGGGCCAGCACTGAGCCTTGGGCAAGGCCATTATTCAGGTGCATTTTTTTGCTTTTTAGCCCTCCTAGAAAAACCCTATGGGAATATCAACTCACAAAAGGAAGCTTTGTCTACCTCATATGCACAAAGATCGCAAGGTTTCGCAACCGTTTATGAGCAAGTGTCGGATGCTCTACTCAAAGCGTACCAGAAGGGAGCAAACCGCAAACCACTACTATTTACACAGAAGGAATGTCACTTATCAAGTAGGTGACATGGTTTGGTAGGTCTGTTTCCTACAATGGAAAAGAATCATCATTTTCTCGCATCTCTCTCACACACCGGACCGTGACGTCTCCGTATACCCCTACAATGGAATATAATATTGAAGTGTGAGTCAATGCGCTGATTGTTTTGCTTTAGTTCTTAAAGATATAATGCTGCCCCTCTTTCTTACACACTAACAGCAGTCGAAAATGAGACAAACGGTGAACGTACGTCTGCACCCCCCCAAAGGAAATATACAATCATTATTTGTCTTTTTTGCCGTCGCGGTACTTACAAAACGGTAATTATAAAAGCTTGCCAGCGTCCACCACATACAGACATTCTTCTTTAGGTATATATAATATATACTAGCTGGTACCCGGCATGCGTTGCTACGCCATTTAATAAAGACATTATTTCTCCCTGCGTGTCCTTTCCCATTCGTCCCGTTCCCCTTTCGCCTCCCCTTCCTCTACCGAATCCCCTTCCCACGTCCCGCGAACCCCCCTCCCGAGTTCCCCTCCCCCTCCCAGGTTCCCCTCCCCTCTCTTCCTGAGTTCCCCTCCCCCGCATTCCATACATAAGATATTCCACTCATTCGATAGGCAGATATTTCAACCAATTTACACAAAACCTTGACAAATTATATATCTAAACCAGTGATTCCCAAAGTGGTCCAGGTGGACCCCCCAGGGGTCCACGGGAGACTCGACGGAGGTCTACGTTGGCATGATAAAAAAAATGGGGATCCATAAGTTGTCTCTTCTGTGTATACCTAACTTTTCCCAAAACAGGAACCTTGATTTTTTGCCATATTTGCATTTTTTTGCATTTAAAAAATACTTTGGACGATGATATTACCACGAATTTCGGTTCACACAGAGCGTAATTATATAAATAAGATATCTGCACATTTATAACATGTTTGGTTAAAAACTCTCTGAGCTAGGAGTGCACACAAATTCCAAAAAAGTCGTTTCGAGAAAAATGCGTTTCAGTTTACCACGCGGTTCGGCACAAACACCCTCGTAATACCGGAACGAATTGAAATTTTTATTTAAGGACGGATTGTTTCAAAAAATTCGATGAGTTCATCAAATATTTGAAGTTAATTTTCACTTTCTTAAGTTCTATTTAAGTTTCGTTATTACATTATTATAGGTCAGTTGCTGCACGAAACCGGAATAATCACAGAACTTGAATAGAACTTACACAGAACGTGAAATATAACTTTAAATATTTGATGAATTCGTTATTTTTTTTTTAAACAAACCATCCTTAAACTTTGGGAACATATTCTTTAATAATTTTTTTTTTATTATTATTGAGTTAGTTTATACTACATGAATATAAACTAATAAGCACAATGTAACATTTCATTTGATAAATTTAAATATTTTTACAGTAAGCATAACATTTCTTTTTAAATACATTCATTCTTTCTTCATTCTTCATACTTTCAGGCATTTCATCATACATCTTTAGTCCTCTATACATTAGGCAGTTCTGTGATTTTGATTTCTTCATTTGTGGCAATGGAACTCTGTTTATATTTCTTATTTCGTAATTATGAATGTCTCTATTAAAAACAATTTCATCCTTGAAGTATTTTGGCATTTGGTTTTCATTTTGGCATTATGCTAACAATTTATGAAATTAAAAAATAAAAACATTTTTTTGAGTCATCCACATACATGTATTTCCCCCCTAAGTCTGTAATTATATTTTTTTTAATAAATAGAACACAAGAAAATGTAACTAGCTGACCCGACAAACGTTGTTCTGCCATATAAATGATTTCGAGTGAATATTTTGGTTGTTAAATAAAAAAAACTAATGTATTGTTAGTGTGTGGGGATGGGATCTATGGCAAAAAGAGGAATGTAGGGCTGTAGACGATGACCGCCGATAAAAACAAAAATTCACCAAAGTAGGAAAATTAAATAAAGAAAATCAATATTTTCGTGTACGATCTTTTTTGTCAGTCCGTCTTTAGCCAACATAAATAAGCTCGATGGTTTGCCCACGCGAATGCACGCAATGAAACATCAAAATGACGCGACGCTTCTCGTGAATGTCTTGCGCATGTGTGGATGAAAGTTCAATGAGGCGGACGTAGCGCCATCTGACATTCAAGAACATAAATAATTTCGTTCTGTTTAAAATACGAAATCGGTTAAGTTTTTTCATACAAAAATAGTAAAACCGCTTTTAAAAATGGGAGAGTGGGGGTAGGAGGGTTAAAATTTGGGGTTGTGGGTATTTTTTGATGCCAAATAATTTTGTCACAAAAAAATTATTTTTTTTCTGGATAGGGACACCCTAATCACCTAGCGGTATGAAACATGCTTAAAAACCTATTCTCATTCCTACCAAATATACTTAAAAAATTTCATAAAAATCGGTTAAGCCGTTTCGAAGGAGTGCGACCACAAACACCGTGACACGAGATTTTTATATGTAAGATTATTTTTATTTATACCACTTCGAATTTAGGGTTGGGACGTGGGACTCAGCCGCGACGCAAATTTCCATCGTTAGATCTAATCTTCACATTTTGATGAATTTTGGAAATATGGTAGGAATGTAGCAGCATGGGGTCCATCGAAATCAGTAAAATTTTGAAAGGGGTCTACGAGAAAAATAAGTTTGGGAACCTCTGATCTAAACCTTCCTAGTGAATCACTGTATCTATGAAAATCCGTTCAGTAGTTTTTGGGTTTATCGCGAACAGAGACACACAGACGCGGCGGGGGACCTTAATTTATAATACGTGGAGGTGAATGGAATATTCCTACCTATATGATATTTTTAAATTAACCACTTGGTGAAAATTCACTTTTATATTTAATAACAAGCAGACCCGGCCACACGTTGCTGTGGCTAACGAAACACAACGCCATTACCCAACCTTTATAAAATCCACACCACCCGCTTGCCAACTGCCCGCTGCCCGCTGCCTGAATTGAATATTTGAATTTCTCGACTTTTCTCTACTATAATTTTTTTATACATATAAACCTTCCTCTTGAATCACTCTATCTATTGGTGAAAACCGAATGAATATCCGTTGCGTAGTTTAAAAGATCTATGCGCACATACATTTTGAGCGACTTCATCAAATAAAATAATTTAAATCAAATACCTACTTACTCTAGGACATCTATTTTCCAATTTCTTCCGTAGAACGAATTTCAAAAGTGACTATAGTACGGCCCGCCACATAGTGGGCTGAAAATCGCCTTTCATAGACATGGAGACTTGAATTTTCAAGGGTCTTTTTTTGCTAGAAATGGATTCTGCTGATCATTAACTATGCTATAAAATTTCGTATGAAGCAATTGAGTGTACAAATGAAGGACTATCATTTTTTAAAGAAAAATTTGTATGGCACTGACATTAAAAATGAGGATATCTCTGGAATCATAAATTTGGCCATTACATCCAATACACACAGATATACTACTATTTATTTGTATTTTTTGACATACTTCGTATTGTGGCGCAACGTGCGATTTATTTTTTAAAAATCTTCAAACTTGAAAAAAAAACCTTTTTATGTTGATGATTCATTTTAATGCTTAAATGCATTATCATTCTCTTATACAATATTTATCATGATTACTGATTAATAATCAATGTTGAAGCACCTATTTCCGTACATTACTTCGACCAGAACTGTCAAATATGCCAATGATGCCAATATGGCGGAGTAACTCTACAGTAACTATCGGTTTTCGGAAAGTAAGTACAAAAGTTAAAAGAAACGTACAACAGGCAGTCGAATTGATTAAAAAACGTATTTTGGTAAAATTTAACTATAGTAACGGTACTTTTGTTTAACTTTTAAGGTAAACTTAAAGTTAAACACTGTGCGCCAGCCGTTTTAAATCACACAAAAATATGTTTTCTTTAAATTTCTCGGCTTTTCTCTAATATAATTTACATGTATTATACATATAAATATTCCTCTTCAATCACTCTATCTATTGGTGAAAACCGTATGAAAATCCGTTGCGTTTATTTTATACTATGTAATGATGATGATAATTTTTTTTTTTTTTTTCATCTATAATAAAATATATTTACAATGGTTTTATTTGTATGCCTGTCTCACTAGGGTATACCTGTGTCGAGACAGGCATACATAAATGAATATAGTAGTTACAAGGATATTTCAGGTAAAATACATATTATGAATAGAATTAAAACAGAAGGGTGGTAAATCTTTTAAAGAGAGTTATTTTATAAATGTTGGAGATAGAGTAATGAAATAAATTCTGCCTAATCTATTTATAGGTTAAATTTGACAGGATTCCATTATTTTCATTTGTTTTATATGGGTTAGGTTGTATGTGAATAGTTATTTCTGTCTATGTGTGATTTATTTTGCAGATATTTGTGATAGTGTGGCGTCCAATACTTATAATCCATTTTTTAATATCTTGTTTGAATTTTGTAAAGGAGTCACTTTGTCTGATCGTAGTTGGTAGTGTATTGTATAGTTTGCAAGCTATGTATTTAGAGTGTCTTTGCCCGAAGGTGGTTTTGAAAAAAGGAGTTTGGAGAAGTTCGTTGTTTTTGGCTCGGATATTGTGTATTGTTTGTGTAGCTTTGTATGGTGTTTTGTTGTTTTTGTGTAAATTAAGTAATATGGATCTTGAGTAGAGCTGTTTTATGTCCATAACGTTGAAGGAATTGAAGATGTATCAGTTCTGGTAGTAAGCGGCATTTTAAGAATTATTTTTATGATTAGTTTTTGTGCTTTCATGATTGGATCAAGGGCATTGGAATGTGATTTGGTTGGTTCAATCAATTCGAAATGCAGAAGTGAACCTTGTAATATTACTATTTTCTCAGCTGGCGACATAAGTTTTCTTTCAAATCGGTTTGGATCATACGTTTTATTATTTTTTATATTAAATCCATACATTCGATAAACTATCTTTAACAAAATAATTATTTAAACATCAAGGAAACTTATCCGATGAAATTCTGTAAGATGCGGTTTCAGGCCTTTAACCTTTTATCTCTAAATGCACTCAACTATAACTTTGTTTTTATTTTTAAGATAATGAGTGAAACTTCAAATTAAATATTTAATTAAATGAAGACAATATTAGCGAAACTTAATCGAAAACTGAAAACAGAAAATCAAAAAAGGACACATCTGGGACTCGAAAACAGGACCTTCGCTTTGCCGGGGCGCAGCTCTACCAACTGAGCTAATGTTTCCCTATCCGATTCGGTTATATTTAATTATATCACACTTCGCCTAAGAACTACCGGCAGAGAAAGGATTTATTTATTTATTTGTTTGTTTACGCCTTGACGGCTTTTACATATAAAATAAATTGTACAGGAGCATTATAACAAGTATGCAGTATCATAAGTATATAGTACATAAAATGATAAACAGAGCTAGAAAGATATAAGTAGGTATCAGTATTCGAGTAATTGTTTACAAAGGAGTTCAACCAGCGGATTCGTATTTGGGCTCACGCTACATTAGATTCAATCATTATTGTCACAATATCACACAAAAAGTGATTCCAAATATACTCGAAGCATACCAGTATTGCAGTGGTGTAAAACATTTTTAACGATTAATATAAAAGTAGGTAATTTTCTTGTAATTGATTATTTTTATTTATTTATTTTTTTAAGGATGAAAGTAGACTGAATGCTGAGACGTTTGTGTGGTAAAACCATGTACGATCGTTTGAGGAATGTGGAGATCCGTAAAGAATGCAAGGCTGATGTAAGCGTAATGAGTAAAGGGACCCTCAGATGGTTTGGGCATGTAAAGCGAATGAACGAAGAAAGTAGTGTAAGAAGAATTTATGACGCAAATGTGAATGGTAGAAGAAGTCGGATTAATTTTTGGGGATCACTGGCAACGGTTAATATGCACTTTTTTTTGAAAAAACCTTTTGATTCACCTTAATTACATTAAAAGGCAACTATTTGCATTGGGGGAAGTGGAAAATATTTAATTCTAAATTTCATTACGTAAAATTAAAATTAGCTTTCGTCTTGTGAGATTGTACGCCAGAATCACAAACCATGTTACACAAACCTAGCGTAGCCGCTAAACTACTTGAAAACTGGGATGTTTTTCTTGCCTTGACGCGAGTAGGCGTTATAAAGGGGCACTTTCTTTTGTATCACAAACCATGTTACACAAACATATTTTCCACTTCCCCCAATGCAAATAGTTGTCTTTTAATGTAATTAAGGTGAATCAAAAGATTTTTTCAAAAAAAAGTGCGTATTAACCATTGCCAGCGATCCCCAAAATTAACCGAAGTGGGGGACGCCAGAGGAAGACATGGTACGATCAAGTGAATCAGATACCTACTTGATTCGGGCCATGTCAAAAGTCGGAATAATAGAAGAGTGTTTATGAGACGATATATGAATGTGATGAGGCAAAGAGTGTGTCCAAGACCGAGTTGTTTGGCGGTCCGTCCTCTTTGCCTACCCCTGCGGGGAAATGGCGTGATGGTTAATTAGTTAGTTTAGCAAAAAATATCGGATAGAAAAGCTGTATGACTACACTTATGAAACATTTTAATCCAAAATTAATAGAATACCTAGTTTTTATCACTTTTATTATCTATAATATAAAAATGAATCTCTAAATTTGTTGGTAAGCGCAAATCTCGAGAGCGGCTGAACCGATTTCGCTAATTCTTTTTTTAGAATATTCCTTGAAGTTCGAGGATGGTTCTTACGGAGAGAAAAAATAAGAAAATTGCGCAGAAATTGGATAATTTCAGAAAACCTGACGACTATCGCACGTTTGACAGTTCGCGTGTTTGAGAATGACATTTTGCAAAATAATTATTGTTAAATCAGGAATCTATTTTTGAAAATCTTTAAGTTAAATTTATTTAAAGCAGGTACTCCCCTATTAGTTTGAATCGAATCAAGAATTTTAGATATTTTTAATATGTACCTATGTTAGGTACCAAATTAAGTATACATGAAGAATGGAAATTTGAATAAACATTGTAAAAGGTGGCACACGGGCTGTTTAAAAACTGAATGTACTGGGATTGAATATATGGAAAGCGGGAGGGAGGGAGGGGTGGGAGGGGGGGGGGGAGGAGGGGGAGGTGGATGAGCGCGGATGCGGCGCCTTAAAGTACAAGAAAAGCGCCTTAAAGAAGTGAGCGTCGCTTACGAAACATGTTGGTTTTTATAAACAATAAAAGTGGTAAAAACTAAGTACATATTCTATTAATTTTGAATTATAATTGTGCCACAAAATAAGTTTGCTGTGTTTGAGAAAAAATATAATTATTAGTTATGAATGCGTATTGTTAATACAACTACAACGAAAAGGTGTTGCACGTGATGCTTACACATACAAACATGGAACTGGTTTATACTTACATGTTATGTTTTTTATCACTTAAATAAAATCAATAACTATTTTTAGTCACTGTATTTTGGTTATTCACTATTAGTTGAAATTCCAAATTGTTCACGTCCGTCTATAGTGTGTTTAATTTTAGTACTGACAGTACTGTCTGAACTGTCTGATGCTAACGGTGATATATAGTTTGTTTCGGGTTTCGGGTGCCTTATCGGCGGGAGATAAAGTGGAAATACAGGGCCGCAGTGAGTGTTAGATCCGCCAAATTCGCCGCGAACCTTTTCACGCGAATTCACATGCGCGGTGACGAGGTACTGGACACCAATACATTGCCTCCACAAGCATCGCGCGAATTCAAAATACGCAAGTCGAGATACTATAGATAACCGGATAACCGCTAAGGGGCGTTCAAGTATTACGTAACGCAACTTTTGAAGATTTTTGACCCTTCCCCTCCCCCCCCCCTCCCCCCAATGTAACGTGCCGTAATGTTTTTCTGTACCCCCCCCCCCCCCAACGTGACGTAAAGCCCAAGTGACAATTTTTACCTGAAAGTCACAATTAAGTTGCGCAAAGTACTGGAAAGTCGCTTAAATACTATTTTTATTGTTTTAATCGCGTTTGCGGTAATAAACAAAACAAGAGATTTCGAGAAAGAAAAGGGTTGCCAACTTTGAAAATTTTAATTCCCTGGTTTTTTATATCTAAATAAAGAAAAACATGTTACTTAACGCGTTGTTCGAACCCCTCCTCCCCCCCTGGTAACGCACAGTAACGTTTCACAAGACCCTCCCCCCCCCCCCGAAGTGCGTTACGTCATACTTGAACGGCCCCTAAGGAACAACACCTAATTCAGACAGCTCCAATTTTGATTGCAATATAAGTGACAATTAAGCGTAGAAACACAGTAAAAACATTGGAAAAACCATAGACATCAGAATGAATAGACCAGAAGATACAGATGAGGGGGTAAAACCAAACTATGGGGGGGAAAGAGGAAAGATACTGTGATTCGTTAAAAAATCAATCTGACAGTATTTTATTTTATTTTTTTATCTTATTTTATTAGGAAAACCAACAGTTACAATTAATAATACTGTTTGATGAAATATGTACAAAAATTTAACCAATAATAGGTTTTCGCTGAAGTACACCTATATAGGCATATAGGCATCTCGCATTATAATATCACCATTTAGTTCCTAAAAGCAAAATCTGCTTTGAATTAATAGACCTTTTTACGTGGGAGCGCAAATTGCTTGCCACGTTAATAACATATTGGCTAAGGCCAAATGCTTGCCCCGAAAACATTCGCCCAATTCACATAGCAATATTTTGTTGCCGTGTTTAGTTAAGACACTTTTACAAATGTTTCATAATTTACTTACCCCTGTAACCAGCGACGAGGACACTGGAGAACCGCCCACATTCGCTATGTCCATATAATATGTACCTATAATGTATAGCGCAAGCTGCCGTTTTTGGCGTGTTATTTGGTAAAACGTATGGACGTTAGTTCCGCGCTGGTCACTACAAGAATGATGACGTCACATATTTTAGATTCAAGCGTGGCTTTCTCCCCTCCCCATGGAGCGAGCTGGCGCTAAGGCGGAGCTATAGCCGGTTCCATGGGGAGGGGGAAATAATACGTTTTTATCACTTAGGGCAGGTCCAGATATATTCATATGTCCGTGGGAAAAACAAAAAACCAATGATTCGTTAAATAATGTGAGTTTATTTGGTAGTGGCAGTGCTAAATATCTGGACATCTCGTCTAAATAAGCGAAACAGTCATTGTAAACCACAGACAATTTATGTGTTTTGATTTTTTGAAAAAAAGTGTCTTTATTGTCATAGACAAAACAACAAAATTAGTAAAAAAAATATTCATATATAAGGGGCATTTGTGAACAAACCATAGAAATTTATCTATAAGCAAAAAAAACTACAACACCAACACGTCTAAATCTCGCAGTAAATTCTCCAGCGCGAAGAAAATCACTGTTGGCACCATGGACTTATCGTTGGCGACACACCAATCCATGATTAATATTGACAGTGAGTCAATATTTGAATATATAATACGAAATTTGAGGAAATGAAGACAGTAATGCTCAATAAAATTAAAACAGAGCTGCAAGAAATAAAAACCTTCACCAACTTCATCTTCGATAAATATGATAACATTATACAAAAACTGTCACAAATCATGGACATACCAAACAAAGTGACCAAACTCAAGAAGGAACTGGCGGAAAAAGAAAAAAATATTGGCTATTGTAGAAATCCACCTAGCAGATATGGAACAATCAGCCCTATTAAAAAGTATAGAAATAAACGGTCTAAAATAACAGGACAACATATCCCCAGTCCATGCTGTTACGCGGATCGCTGAGCTCGCAAACGTTACAAAGTCCCCAGAGGATACCTACAAAATTACAACACACAAACCAAATGATCAAAAAAAATTACGATTAATTTTGAGGATATCACAAAAGTACACACCATGTTAGCAGCTAAACACAGTGACCCGATAAAAAAATTCAACGGGGAAGGAGCCCAATATGTTTACCTAAATGCGGCAATAACGCAATATTATAAAAATCTGCACTGAAACACCCGAAAAAGAGCCCAAGAAAAAGAGTATAAATATGTTTGGATAAAATCTGAAAAAATTCTTGTAAGAAAAACAAATGTTTCAAAGGTTGTGGAAATAAAACACTTAAACGATGTATCTACGATTTTAAAAAATACTTACTCGTACACTATCCAACCAATATTCTTACAATGGTCTCATCCACGACAAACAAGCTTATTATATAGATTATGCCCAAATATCCATGTGTTTAACACAAACCTTGATAAATTCACACCATAAAAAAAATAACACTATTTAATGCCACATGTTTAACCAATAACTTAATATTTCATTGATTTCTGTATTTTTATTTTTAGTATCACTACATTTTCTCTCCTAATTTTAGCATTTTTTCTCCAAAAATGACTTCCTGAAAGATATTATTGATATCCATCAAAATTTAAATGTAAACCCTTATCACTCATTTATCACTTTTTGTTTATTTAAGTAAGAAGATGCACTTTATCAGAATTGTTTATGTCAGGTATAGGTATTGTCGTTATTTTTGTATTGTGGTTCTAAATTTCAATTTGTCACTATTTTATTGGTCAATGACATACATATATTATTATCACTGTCATTTATAAATTTATACAGACTGTTTATTACGCTATTAAATAAAATAAAATAAAATAAAAATTACCCCTAGACTATGGAGGCCATAGTTTTTTTTTTAATGTTCTTTATTCAGTAAAGTTTATACATTACAGTAAATGGATAATTTTTTGGCCATCACACTAGGCACATGCCCGTGTTGTAGTGGCCAATTTTATGTTAAGTATAATAATACAAATTAAAAATAAGTTGAATGAAAAATAAAATAATATAAAAATAAAATAAAATAATTTATACATCTAAAACAAGTATGATGTATAAAGGAATTAAAAATAATGCAAAATATCTACATAAGTTTAAGATATATGTATGAATATAAAAAATAAGTATGGAAAAACAGAAAAATTTAAAACAAGATGAAAAGTATATGAAAGAAAATACGTATTATTGAATTAAAAATAATACAAGGAGCATGTATCAAAAAAAATACAAGTACATTTGTGTAATTAAAATACTATTAAAATGTAATAAAAATACAAGTACAGTAAGTACAAGTGTGTTTGTAAAAAATACAAATACAATATAAAATCAAAGAAAGTACTATTTGGTAAGAGAGTAGGGATATGTTATATCTTGATGAGCGATTTGCATGAGCGTGTTATGGTAACATAGGCATATAGATATATATCAGAAGTTTTTGCGTAAATCCACGTTTGAGCTAGGGCTTAAAATATGTACTCAAATATGGAATTATTTTCACAATATTTTTCGTAATAAATACTTGAGTATAAGAAACATGTCAGTGGTGTTAAACATTTTTTAATGATGAATATGAAAGAGAAATATGTTGTTCTGTAATATACAAGTTATTTAAATTATTTACTGGTGGTATAGGTTCATATCTTCCTTAAAGAAATTTCGCCCCTTTTCAGATATCCATTTATGCACACCAGTTGCAAATAAAAGTAAGTTTTTTTGATGTTTTGATGTCGTTATTTAACGTGTTGAATATTTTAGGTGCGATGTATGAGTATTGCCTTTGTGAAAAAGTGGTTTTTGTTACAGGAATTATGCATTTTCCATGCTTTGAGTAGCGTGTATGTATGTCCGTCTGCGTAGAGTTTATCAATCCATTTTTCCAGATATGGATAAGAGCTATCTTGATACAAAGTTGGCGAATGTCAAGGACTGTGAGTTTCTTGAAAAGTGGCTCTGATGGATGAGAGGGGGAACATTTGAAGATGACCCTTAGCAATAGTTTTTGTACGGTCACTAGAGGGTAGAGGATGGATGCTGCACAACCTCCCCATCCTATAATGCCATACGTTGCTATCGATTTAAATATAGCAAAATATACAGTTCTTAGAGTGTTTATATCAAGGATTGATCGTAGAGAATAAAAAATATGGCATAACTTACGGAGTCTTTTAGTTATGGAGTTAATATGGGCCTCCCAGCGTAATTGGTTACCTACTTGCTAGCTTACAGCGTAATAGTATACCTACTTGCTAGCTTAATTCTGCACAATTGCGCTAGTAACATTTTCTCAGTAAATTCCAACATTATCAGGTAATCCGTAACCGGCGTATGTCTTTATATGTAGAAAAATAGTACGAGTTAGATATTTATACACAATCAGTTACGAAGAGCACCAAATGAAACGGCCGCCTCTTGTTTGGAAGCCCGTGTGCAAAGCGCACTTTGCACAGAAGAACAAAACACCCCTGCTTATATCAACAACTGACGCTAAACACGAGAGGGGAAACCACGAATGACTCCATTTTTAATTATTTTTGTCTGCTTGTTGAATAGTTAGAATTTGCGTACTTCCTTCACCGCACCATATGTGGTTTCCAAATAGTAAAAAATGTATTTAACGAATTATCTGATACCTTTATGTGTTACGATTATGAGTTATGTTATGACGTAAATCGCTAACTAACTGACCATCACGCCGTTTCCTGCAGGGGTGGGCGGAGATGACTACCATCAAACAACTCGGTCTTAGCATACACTCCTTGCCTCATTTATTATTCTGAATCTAGACATGACCCGATTCTGATTCATGATCGATTATGACTATGACTTCCTCGGATGTCCCTGACTTCTTCTACCATTCACATTCGCGTCATATATTCTCTTTACACTTCTTCCCTCGTTTATTCGCTCTACATGCCTAATCTCACTGCCTGGATGGAGTCCCCCCTGAGCCCCTGAGGGCCCCCTGGAGACTGAAGACGGAGAAACATTCAAATATTCGGAGAACAAACTTGTAACGGACGCTTGCATTCATTATAAGGTTAAGAGCGTTTAACCAGCCAGCGGCCGAAAATACACATTTCGTCGAAAGTTGTTCTTACGATCGTGCAGGACGGTTACAATGAGAAAGATTAATTATTCTCCGTACCAGCTTTTTTAAATTATAACTCAATATCGATTTTATTTCGTTCCAAATTTGCTTTAATTTATACCTACATCCAAAAATGCTGAAAGGCGAGATGAAAAAACTATTAAAATTATCTACTTTTTGTAATTATTTTTTTATTATAAGTATTTATCATTTTTCAATAATGTCTAAGTCAAATAAGAATGTTAAAAAAATCTGAAATATATTAGTTTTTAATTGCGCAAATAAATACACAAACGGACCAATTTTCATCAAGAAACACATGTACGTATATATTTTTTAATGATTTTATTGAAACTAAAATTAAAATTCTAAAACATGCGATACCCAGAAAATGTATTGATTTATTTAACTGCATGATTATATGATTTGAAATGGGTGTGGTACAATACAAAATCTTTTTTGAAAATTTAACAAATCTGTGACCTATGGTATAACCTTATTATACTAAAAAAAACATTTTTCCTCAAAATTTAAAACATGCGAATGCTAGATAAAAGAACAATCTTTCGAAATCCATTTATAATTTTTTGTTGAATACAGTCAATAAGTCTAAAATCTGATTTAAAAATGACATATTTCTGATTTTCTCTTAAATATTTTTTCAGTTTCATTTCTCATGTTTTTCATGCTTATTCGTTTTTTTTATTTATTTTATTTATGTATTGTTATTTCCTTTTTTTACGCACCAGATTTAAATGTCCGGGTTTAATTTTCCCCACAGGAAAAACTAAACCCTTTAACACACTTCCCAAATGATCATCTGGTCAATCCACGTTATGCAATTGCACTATATAAGTATTATAATTACAAAACAATACAACAACAACATGTCAACCTACCAGAGACCAGATGGGAAAATAATTCACCGACTCCAGATATTTTCATATCAGAGGGTTCGGCTCTGTGGAATTCCTAATTGAACCTATAAATCCCACTGATCCCTCAATATAAATATTTAAAAAATCTTTTGTAATCCTACATGTTTTTAAAATTACCGATTTTTGCATTTTTATATTAAATATTTATCTTTCTTTTATTATTTCAAAATATGTAATGTATTGCATTGAACTACCCCTGCCTACATCATTATCAATACATGGTGTAAAGTAAAGTCGCTCTCGCTGTCTATACGCTTAGATCTTTTAAACTACGCAACGGATTTTCATGCAGTTTTCACCAAGAGATTCAAGAGGAAGGTTTTTAAGTATATAATTTGTCAAGGTTTTGTGTAAATTGGGCAGCGGGCTGGTAAACGGGAGCTGTGGATTTGATATGTATGCAAATTAACAGATGGCGTTCGTTATAAAGATTGGGTAATGGCGTTGTCAGTAGATGGTGTTGTGTTTCGTTAGCCATAGCAAAGTGTAACCGGGTCTGCTAGTACTGGAATTTTCTTTTTTATTATTTCGAATAAATTCACATTACAGTTCGTGATGTGGATTCGGTTTGGAAAAAACATAGGTCAAAGAATATATATATATATTTTTTTTTTACATTAGCCCCACACAGGAGGCCCTGAGGAAAATAATTTCCCTCAGGGCCGATGTCATCTTAGGGGGTGCTGTGTGGAGGGTCTTTTTAAGTAAAGGAAGAATAGGAAGTTCTGGGAAGGAAAAGGGTATAAGGGGTGGGTAGGAATCTGGGGGTCAGTATATCCAGCAGTGATGGACGTATCAATCATCCCTCAAACTGCAGCGCACGGCGATGGTTCGAGTGTTTGGCTAGATAGGTCTAAAGGCCTCCCTCAACCAGTTTCTCTTGATCCGGTCCGCCATGCAGCAGGTGGGCAGACGCATCCGCCGCTAAGACCTAGACAAACCTCACCCCATGAACCCGGGCACCCCTGCTAAGTCACCAAACGTAGCGAACCACTTGGGGTGACCTACTATGGCAGAGGTATTGGTTATCCAATAAATGGTTCCCGGGGCGGCGGTACCCATAGGTACCCGCCTCCCAAATTGTAATGTAACACGGAAAATAGAATTTGTTTTATTTTTTTATGTCGATTTTCGTGCAGTTTCGCACTTAATATTTGGCAGCTATCATTGTTTTACAAAACTATTATTTTACCTTCGTATTACGTGAATACTTGTTTATTTTTGAATACATATTTTTTTTTAAATATGGTTAAAACGTGACTAAACCGCGTTTATTGTTGACTCGGGACATCGTAAAGTGCCTGGCGGCAGATCGTGAAGTGCCAGAGGCGCATCATGATCTGCCTGATTTTACGATCGACCTGCGATATTTATATTTTCCTGCTCGGACATATCGCTAACTATTCGAAAACTTGACAGGTGGTGAGACGCAACCATGGCATCCTGTCAACCTGGAAACTGAAACGCGCCGGTCGCTTCGAACGATGAGTTGCGAGTGACCGGTTGCGTCGCCCTTGACAACTGGTCTTTGAGAAGTCGCCTGAGTGCGGACCGCCAGTGAAATTCACAAGTTGCTTTCCTGTGGATAGCGATCGAGTTGCCAACTGTTTTTTTTTCAGTTGCTCCATGAGCGGATGGACTTGATGTTTTTGTTTACTTTAAATTTGCTGTTAAAGTTAGGAAACTGCGAGTTAACCTTGTCATGATTTCCCCGTTTGCCTTGACA